>JAJHZJ010000500.1:3951127-5354461 GCA_023548195.1 Bettongia penicillata ogilbyi
CCTTACTGAAGAGGAACAGTGAATGAAGCTACCACCTGCCTTGAAAGCTCTCGCTATCTCTCTGGCTTTCTGAATTTCTGTCGGTCTGTCTCTTTCTCTCTTTATTCTATAAACAAACTAATTGTTCTTGATAACTGAACGGATGAGCCTCCCCTCCCACCATGGCACCAAGGGAAGCAGAGCAAAGAGAAAAGAAGCTAATCCCCTTCAACTCCCAAGCTTCCTCCCCTATCTTTATCCCTGCTGGTCCCCAATCCATGTTTTAATCCTGCTCTGAAGACACAGTAGGGCATGTCCCTTCCATAAGAAGAATGCTTGGATGCAGGGTGCACCCCACGTTCCCTATCACTGCTGAGAACTATAGCAAAGATGCCAATTATGGCCAATTGTAGAGATGGGCTTGTGATGGAAAACCTATCTGCTCAGTCCCAGGATGAGGTCATAGGCAGGGGTCTGGCAGGGAGGACTAATGAGAAAACCAAACCCCATACCTAGAGTTTAGAAGAGAACTCTCCACCAAAGAAGACTGGAACAGCTATGTTCCCCACAGGGTCTGTCCTTATTCCCCAAATTCCTACATAGTGCTGCTCCCAAAATAACAGATGGTTTACAGAAAAACAAGTACTGGCTCAAAAGAGATAGCCTGAGGCCCCATTTGCTCAGTATGGACTTGGTATTGGAAGAATGGCAAAGAGTCATTGAATTAAGATAGAGACTATAGTCAACTTAATTGCAGGCAAATTCCCCTCCTACAAAAAAAACACAGACATTCCCCAATTTATATTCCCTCTACTAAGATAATACACTGAGAATTAGGAAACAGTCAACCATTACTAAAACTTTTCCTTCCTGTTTTCCTACATGAAATTTTATTTTTTAACTTTCTTCCCTGTTCCACCCCTTCCACTTAGATTTGTTCCCCCAACCTCTACCCAGTTGCCACTTCTCATCACCACTAAGAATTCAGACATGATCTACAATTCTGGTGGTGAGTCAGACATGGGACTCACTCTCACTATGGTCACATTCCCTGCTTCCACCAAGATTCAGTACCTGATAACTCTTGTTCCATCTCACTATCACTTCCCCAGAAGTTCCATACTGCTCATCATCCAACATCTTTTGTGACAAACTTTCCAGGACCACCTGAATTACTGGTAAACCTTAATTTCACTCACATGAGAATTTTCCCAACTGAGCAAAAAGGAAAGGGAAAATAGAGTGGGGAATAGGAGGGAGCCTTTCTACTTCCATTTTTCCCTTTTGTTTGAGCAGTAAACATCTTTTAAAGGGCTCAAAAGCAGAGTATAAAATTAAGTATATTTTGATTCAGAGACTTAGGGAAAGGATAAAAATCCTAGTTAGAAACTGCTTCAATGCAAAGAGAAGCAAACCAGTTTGGAGGATATATAGAAGAGAAGAAGACAGGAGGGCAGTCAAGGGATTCGCACTGAAAGAAAACTCCAGGGAACATACTATTGAATGAAGATGAGGAAGGGCTACCCCCTATCCTAGTTAGTCAGGATGCCTCAGAACATGGAATGCTCTTAAGAGCCCTTAGTCAAAAAACTTCTCTCTCCTACCCTAATCCCTGCCCTGAGGTATCTGACACAAAATGCCAAAAACTCTTGAGAGTTTGGGGTGAGAAAGGTATGAGGAAGAACCTTAAAATTTCAGATACCCTAAAGTAGTTTTTTAACATTTTTTAACAACCACAACATTCTATCAAGCATACAGAGCCAAAAAAAAAAAAAAAATGACTCCAGTCGGTAAGCTTTATCAATCCTTCAGAGCTCTCCGTGGTGCTGAACTGCTTCAACCTACATTCCAACAAAGCAGTACTCTGAATTTGGCTCACTCTGCCAAGCTTTTCCCTTGCCTCTCCTGAATTCAACTACTGCCAACATCTGCTGCCTGCCTTGATCATTGCCCTTGCCCGACCCTGGTGCCATCTAATTCAGCTCATCACTCTAGTACAGATTTTCCTCACCACTTGGACATGACTCCAACTGACCAAGAAATGAATTCCTTTATCTATTGGGGGCCTGGAAAAGAGTCTGTCCAAACTTGGATATTTCTCAGGATACCTACCCACCTAGAATGGATTCTCAAAACCTCTGACCACCTTAAAGTGATAGATTCATTCTTGAATTATTATTATTAATGGGTATGAAAGAAGGAAAATGGGCACCAGAGAAGTGCGAGACTTCTGCAAAGAGGCCTTTTTGTTAAACTGTAGAATCATAGACTCAGAACCTGAAGGAACCTCAAATGTTTTCTAGTCTAATCTGCAAATAAACAAGAATCTCCTCTATTGCACTTCAAATAAATAATAGTTAAAATGTATAATGTTTACAAAGTCCTTGACATACACTTTATACACAGAAACACACACATGTAACCTCATTTGCTCATTCTATCTCTGATTGAAGAATTCCACTAACAGGAAATTTACTACCTCTTGTTGCAACCCATTTCACTTTTCCAACAGCTCCATTTTTTAAGATTTCCATCATATTGGAGTCTGAATGCCAATCAAAGTATATTATTTTTTACTTTATTTTTGGAATTTTTTTATTTATGTTTTCTTTTACAACGTGATTAATATGGAAATGTTTCACATGATGGCGCATAAACAACCTATGTCAAATTACTTGCCTTTTCAATGATGGGGGAGGGAAGGGAGGTAGAGAATTTGGAAATCAAATTTCTTTTAAATGAATGCTAAAATGGATTTTATATGCAACTGAAAAAATTTGATTATTTAAAAATATTTTCATCATATGAGCTTAAATCTCCCTCTTTATAACTTTAAACTACCTCTAACTCAACCCTCAAAGGCCAAGCAGAACAATACTTCAAATACTTGAATATAATGTAAGGTATGTGTGTAACCCATGTAGATTACGTGTATTCAACAAGTGTTTGTCTAAATGCAGCTTATGTATAGGCTTCTTTAGATATTTCTGGAATCTCAATCCATTCTTCTCCAAGGGAGTCTTTGATTTCTATCTGGAGAAGAGCAGGATTGGAGTCATGAGGATAGCTCACTCTATCCATCCTCAGAGAGAGAATTATAGACTAGAATTATATCTGTTTACCCTCCTAAATATTATGAATAAAGGGGAAATGATTTTTAGGCTCAAGCTATTTTAAAATTGTTGATATCCCTTAATGGGAAAAGAGAGGTTCAAGCTATATTTGAAGGCTTGACTCCTTTTCCATCAAATGCTAGTTTCACAAAAACTGACACATAGTGAATAATAAATAAACCAATCTTTTAGCAAATGAAAATCAGAAAAGTAAATAGTAAAAACCAGAGTGAATAAGGTTCTCTCTATCCCCTACCTTCCTCTTGGGAAAACAAGATATCTCAGGTCAACCAAGAAAGAGAATCCCAGATATAACCCAAGGGGAAAATTCTTGGAAGCATGACAAGATGGAAATGTGGTCATGTTCAAGATGTTTTTTGGCTTCTTCCTGGAGTCTTTCTCTCCCTCCAAGCACCTCTCCCTGAAGAAAACCCAGAAGCACATGAGTCAGCTCTCAGAACTGGAAACAAAAATAACTCTCCCCTAAGTTCTCAATTTTGCTCTTCATGTAGACATAGAGAATCAAGTAGTTATTCTTTCCACAAAAGAAGAGTCTTATGAAATGCCTAGGCTTGAGCCCCAGGCTATCAAGTATATCACTTTCCCAATAAGGCTTCTCTTCTAGGTTATAGATCCCCATTTCTTTCAATTAATTTTCATAAAGCAAGGGCTCCAGGCTTCTCACCATCTAATTGCCCTCCCCTTGACATATTGACTTATGTCAATTTTCTTCCTAAAATATGTTCTGAAAATCGAATATGGCACCTCAGGTATGTTCTAAGTATGGAAAAGAGGTGCGTGTTCAGGAGGACTGCCACTGGTATGATGGCTTACTGAACCCTTTGCAGGGTTACTCATCCAACTTTGGTGTCCACCTATTACCCAACATTCACCTGTGGTTTCAAGAAGTTATAGCATGCATAGCAACCACACTTTGGTAAAAACCACCTTGGCAGATAGCCTAAACCAGGTTGAGAGTAACCAAAAGGACTCAAATCCATCAGTGAGTTAGGGGGATGTCTATCTTAAGCATGTGAAGACTTTCTCCAGTGGAGTGAGTAGATGAAGTCAACTTAATTCAACAACCATGAAGGCAACTAAAACAGACACTGTGAAGGGCCTAGAGCTTGGTCAGACAATGAAGACACCAAGATCATCCACTGTATCCTGGACCATCATCAGTCATCTTGACTCTTGTCTTGCCACTGAACATCAATGACTCTGGAAGAGAGTGAGACTGATAACTTGGTGCAACTCTGCCTTACTTAAATCCAATTAACATGCAAATCAAGATAACATCCTATGATGTCATTGGTCCTCTTTGAAACAAAAGACAAACAAAAACTAGGGAAGAATAGTATAGGTCTAGGATAAATAACATGGGACCATCTTCTCCTTCGTTCTAGAGACAAAGGAGTTGCCCTATATGGGACTCAGCTCAAAGCCATGACTTTGAGATTAAGAATTATATATTCATTATCTGAGTTAACCTATGAGAGAAGCATTTTCAGGGTGGTGACTGGGAGACTTTGGTGGAAGCTATAATAATTCTTTCAAGCCACCATTTTATTATTAATTTTTCAGTTGTTATTTATTGATAAAATCTTCATTAAGAATTCCTTTGTTGTCTGAATGCTATAGGTACAAACAGATATTTATATTTTAATACATTTATCCAAACCAAAGATGTCCAATGAAAAATAATTCATTGTAAATAACCCCTTTAGGAAAATACTAAATAAAGTCACAATGTATCACAGTGTAATGTGATACATTTCTAACAATAAAATCTTAACATTTTCCACCTTTATAGGATATGCTTGCTTGCTTGTAAGAATTGTATTTCAGACTATTCTTCAAAGAAGTACATAAAAACCTACTTTTCACTTCACACTGATTACTGAAGAGTAACTGCTTAGAGAACCATGCACATAAAGGAAATTTCTGATTCATTTGAAGCTAAGGACCGTCATGCATAATATAGGAATACTTGATAATACTAACATCTGTTGAGTACAATGATTTTTTTTCTAATTTTTTCATAAGGATAATGCTAATTTTTATATAAATCTTGATAGATTATAATGCATTTTGCACATTTTATTCAATTTCAGTTTAATACAGCAAGTTTCATTACACCTCTACTGCATGTGAAGCACTGAGTTATTCACTGAGGATACAAAGACAAAATGAAAATCAGTCTCTGAACTCAAGGAACTTATGTTCTGTATGAGAGGATACAGCTAAACACATAAGCAAATACAATGTAATTTAAAGAGTGAGAGAGATCTGACAGCTAGAAATATCAGGAAAAGCTTCCTATCAGAAGTAGCACCTGAGCTGAACTTTGAAGGAAGCCAAAGACTCTAAGAAACAGGGAAAATAAAGAAGGGCATTCCAGGCAAGGAGAAATTTGCAGGAAGGCAGAAAATGAAGTATCACATTCAGAGGGAAACAAAAATGTCAATTGACTGGAATGGAAAATATGTGAAGGGGACTAATATGAAATCAGTCTGGAAAAGTAGATTAGAGCCAGATTGTGAAGGCCTTCACATTTCAAGTTGAAGTGCTTGTACTTATCCAAGAAACAATAGGAAAGCACTAAAGTTTCATGAGCCACTGCTCAAGAGAAGCAATTTTATCAGTTTTAGGAAGATTATTTTTGCAGCTTTTCATGGAATGGATCAGAGGTTTAGATTCAAAACACTGCATTCAATGAGGAAACTATTTTAGTAGACCAGGAAAGAGGTGAGACAGTTTGAACTACAACTGTCTAAAGCAGGTAAAGCAGATTTTATGTATCCACATTTTAAAGATAAGGAAATTATGCCTCAGAAAGTTGAAATGATTTACTTGAAGTCACATAGCTAGAAAATGGCAGAGTTGGGTTCCAAATCTGGTATACCTGAGGCAGTCCTACCCCTGAAGGGTTATGTGATACCTGAAACGAACAATTGTAGGGCTACAGCTCAGATTTTGTTGGCTTCAAGGGAACATGCTTATGCCTGGCTCCAGGGAGACCCCAGTCCCACATCTGAAAACCAAGAGGCCATCGTTCTATTTATGCAAAGGAATTCCAAATTAACATCCTTTCCTTTCTCCAGAAATCACACTTGCAGAGGCAGTAACTAAACCAACAATGAGTGAGTTACTTGGGAAAAAGGCCTACAGTAAATAGTATGTCAGTGCCAAGGACAAACCAATTGAGACACCACTAAAAATGCCAGGGATATGTGACATAAAATATAACCTGTCCAATTAAATTATTTAATGTATTTAGCATTAATTATCATACTATGAACCTGAAAATGATTCATATTTTCCCTCCTTCCACTAGTCTGGAAAATTTAAAGCCATAATTCAGGCCAAAAATATATTTTAATGTTTTCTTCTGCTCATTTCAAAAGAGATACCGACTTTCTGAACTTTGGAAAAACAGTGGAAAGGAACTTAGTTTAGAGTCAGAGGACCTATGTTCAAATTCTATCTCTCTGATTTAAGAGGCCATATGGTATAATGAGACCACAAGATGTGGCTTTAAGAGACCTGTATTTGGACTCAAGTTCTGACACTAATTATATAGCTATCAAGATAGTTTCTCTCTGTGCGCCTAGGTAGAAGAATAGGGTTGGACTAAATTGAATCTAAGGTAGCCCTCTGACAAAATCCTATGATTCTGTGAAGTATCCTTCCAGGATCTTATCTCTTTTGTCAGCATTTCCCTGCAAGGTTAGGAAGTGAATTAAACTACCTTCCCTAAAGGTCACAACATCTAGGAGAGAGATTTCAGGATTCTTTACTCAGCTTCCGTCTTATGTCCATTTTTATGCTCACCTACACATAGGGATGCACCAACACTAATGGAAATCCCAGGGACATTCAAATAATAGAGCTTGGAAATCTCAGCAAGTTAGCTATTGTTTCTCCAGCCCTACCTGGAGGGAAACTGGAGAAAAGATTTCCTCTAGAATTGTAATGAGGATTTCTCGTGGTAAAGGCAAAGGCCAGAATGTTAGAGATCTGAGAAAGCTCCTAACTTGAAGATTACTGTAAAGAAAGGGGCCAGAAATGTCAGGTTAACCTCAGACACAGGGGACTGGTCACTATACTTACAGTATACTGAACTGAGACTCAAGAGGCAGAAGTCAGGGTCTAAGAGGAGGCACAAGTAGGTACCAGGGTCAAGAGAGTTTTGACTTAGTCTTTGGGGTTAGGTATAAGAGCTTACTTACAAGAAGAAAAGAGAATTTGAGATCCACATCGTTCAACACATTTTCATCATTTAACTTCTTCTTGACATGTGTTTTTTATACATGGGTTTGTGAGGTAAGCTCCATCTTCCAACTTCTCCTTGGATAGTTGGAAAATTTAATACCACACTCGAGGCTAAAAATGCATTTTAATGTTTCCTTCTGCTAATTACATTAGAGAGGAGTACTGCACCAATTCTTTTAATTTCAGATAAACATTGTGGAAAGCAATTATATATAGAATCAGAGGATTAAGGTTCAAATTTTGGTTCAAACTGTTAACAACCTTACTTTGATGGGAAAAAATAGCTGTCCCTATGTGACTAAAAGGCCATCTATCCAGGAGTTCTTAACCTGGGATCTGTGAAATTTATATTATATTATGTGTGTGCGCACGCATGGGCGTGTTGTATGCAGCTATTGCAATATAATCGACTTCCTTGATATCCTATGTCCTTTATTTTGTGCATTTAAAAAACACTATTCAGACTGCCAAAGGGGTCCAATATACCAAGAATATTAAGAAGTCTTGGTCTAATTCATTCTTCTGCCTCTATCAGAAGTATGTCACATGACTGGTCTTCCGTAATCTAGCGCCCTATCCCCAACCTTTGCAACATTCTATTGTGAGTCAAACTAGAGTTCCGAACTCTCTCCTCCTTACCCCATCCCCTATGCAGCTATCAACGATCATCTTCCTAAGACAAAGTTCTCCACATGTCACTCCCTTGCTCAAAGAATTTCACTTCCTTCCCATTCCCTGTATGATAAACTGCAAACTCCATAGTCTTGTTCTCGCATACATTTCCCATCTTACTTCATACCACTCCCCTTTGTGTGATCTACATTCTCAGCTTAGCTATTCTGTGAAGTCCTGTGTGATCTCCCAACTGTCAATGTTCTCTCCCTCCTCAGTTTCCATGGATGAGAGAGAGAGAGAGAGAGAGAGAGAGAGAGAGAGAGAGAGAGAGAGAGAGAGAGAGAGAGAGAGAGCGCAAAGAAGGAAGGTACAGACAGCTATAGACATCTAAATTTATTTCTCCTAGCAACTAGCATAGTGCTCTACATAAAGTAGGTATTTAATAAATAATTGTGGAAGGAAGGGAAGGGAAGGGAAGGGAAGGGAAGGGAAGGGAAGGGAAAGGAAAGGAAAGGAAAGGAAAGGAAAGGAAAGGAAAGGAAAGGAAAGGAAAGGAAAGGAAAGGAAAGGAAAGGAAAGGAAAGGATGGAAAGGGAAGGGAAGGGAAGATAAGATATACATATATAGAGGTATATCTGTTGAAAGAATACAAAGAAAAATATAACTAGGAACCTGGGATAACTAGAATTCATTCAGTGCTAGGATGGGATTTTCATTTCCTGGGCTTGGTAACCATGAGATTCATCTTCCTGTTTGTAGCTTCTCGCCCTCTCTTTCTCACAATCTTTCATTCAACTATCAAATAATTCTTTCTCTTAGTAATATAGAACCAGAGACCATAGAGCTGGAAGGGACCTGACAGATCACCTAATCCAAACCAATTATTTATCACAGAGGACATTGAGGCCAGTGATAAGTGATAAGTGCCCAAAGTCATAGAGAGAGAGTTAATAGTAAAGTCAAAGGATAGTTTTAATTTTATCAGGAGAGTGGGTATTGCTACTCATTGTAAGGATACAATGATATGCTTTATGAAAGCACTTGGAAAACTATTAAGTTTTACAAATAGTGATATAGGAGTACATGGCACATTTAATTGGAGAGTACAACCAGGGAATTTTATTTTATTGTTTTTAAAAGTAAACATTTATTGAATACTCAGTCATAAAACATATTCTTCATTTTCATCAGACAAAAACCCTAGAACTTAACAAAACTTAACAACTAAACTTTAGTTTAAAAATATAAACTTAAAATGAGATACAAAATATCATATTTTGACTATAACAACCAAAGATACAATTAATTTTCATAATCTTTATTTAATGAGCTAACCCAAATTGACCAAAACATATTGTTGGTAATAGTCTCTGAAGAGACACAAATTGTTCAGCTGGACTGTGTTTTATTGTCAAAAAGACCACATAACAATGGACATTGTTTCATGATGGCCACAGTCAATACTGTCATCTGCAAGAATTGATACCATTTTTTTCCATTTAGAAAAGATATAATTTCTTGTTTCATAATATTGTATAAGTACATGATTAAATTATTTCAGATATAATTACTCAGGTACATAGAGTTTTGAGAAGATTGTGTTGTGCATATTTTGCCATTACACAAGAAGATTTTATAGTGTATTGACATAGTTTAAAGGAAACTTTTCTCATAACTCTATAGTTTTTCCTTGTGACCCTGAAGAGTCTTCAACTTTCTGCCAGACATTGAATATTGCCAAGCACTTACTCCATTACACTTCAGACGTGACACTGTCCTTGCCTTCATCCAAGAACACATCACTAATTTCCATTCTTAAACCTTGACAATGAAAAACACTCAACATCTAAGACAACAATTGTCAGTTTTAAAAATGTTTGTTGGCTCTATGCCATTTTTCACATTATCTCATCAATCAGTGTTACATAACTGTGGCCTTTGATAGTTGTATCATTAGAGGAAAAGAAATTATAGTAAAAGCAAGATTCTGAGTCCCTAGATAGACTGTATTCTGATCACCTGTACCAATATTTTCAATCATACCTACATGATTGAAAATTCTATATTTCTAGTTTCACTTCTGGTGAACATACATAATCTAGGC
This sequence comes from Bettongia penicillata ogilbyi, assembly GCA_023548195.1. Lineage (NCBI taxonomy): Eukaryota > Metazoa > Chordata > Mammalia > Diprotodontia > Potoroidae > Bettongia > Bettongia penicillata. Next base: position 3,961,214 of record JAJHZJ010000500.1, read on the forward strand.
TAAGAAGGATATCTTGATAACTGATACAAGTGTTTCAATTTATTTTTTTAATTGCATAAACAAGGTCACCAGATGTCATGTTTGATAACTTTGAATAGGAATTACATGATACAAACTAAGAGACAAAGTGTGCTAGTCATTGTTTAGTTTATTGAATACATTGGAACTGATGGTGGCAATTATCTTCATATAAGTTATTAACTAAGCAATCTTGAGTATTTGCATTACCATCAGTGCATTTATCATAATTCTTGTACTTAACAGGTAAGATTGCAAAACATTAGTTATACTCCTTTTCTTATCCTCACAATTGAGCAATCTACTTTTTAAAATCAAAAGGGTGTATTATGCAATTAAAATAAAATGTAAAGTCACAGTTTTGACATGCTATTTCAGTTGAGTACATGAAACAAAAATTATAAACCATATACTTCATTGGGCATACCTGACACAACTACTATTCAGACGGGAAGTGGAGAATCAATGGTAATGCCGTGTCATAGCAGTGGGCATACATGCTGTGAGAGAACATGGGTTTCTAAACATTTCTATAGCTATTTGACACTTGATGCATAATACAACAATCCATACTTTAAAACAGAGAGGGTGAATCATGCTATTAAATTAAAATCCCAAGATTTTATTTTAGAGACATTAAGATACGCCTAGGCACACTTGGTATATGTCCTTTGTAAGTGTGCTCTTTCTTACAGAATTTTTCTTTTGTCATTGTGTTATTACTATTAGTAGAGTTGAGAGTGTAAGATCCCACTACATTTATTGTTTAATCATTTAAAGGACTTTGACTTGATGTAACAAAACACATCTTGTCAGAAAAGGTGCCGACATCATGAACATTAAAATAATACAAGCAAGGTTCTCATGGAAGACATCCTCTATGAATTCTGAACGAAAGTAGGATTTCTTAGCAATAATGATGTTCTCCAGTGTTTCTATTCGTAGTTGATGAACTACCTTGTACTAACTTTACTGGTCCTCATAACCACAGCAAAGTCTCCTCAGTGAAATCTACAGCAACTTAGGAGAAATTGACTTAACCAATGATACTTGAAAAACAAAAAGGATGAAAAATACATGTTGCCCAGAAAATGGCAGGCATCTAGACAGTGATTCAGTCAAGATATATACACTGACAGGTACTATATATGGGTAATGAAGCAGGCCCAGATGTGAGTAGAAGATTTTACTTGAATCTATTTCCTACAGTGCTAGAAGCCTGAAGAGCCTTTACCATTGGGGAAATTTTTCTGGACTTTCAGAGAATCAGGAAATTGTGGAAATGCTTTCAGTGATACCAAATTGCTCACTAGCACAAAAGCCTATCTAATTAACACCACTATTCTCCCAGTAATGCTATATGGCTATAAATAATGGAACCTGATGTTCTCAGAAGAATTAGAACTTAAAATAATGCAAATGAAAATGAAAAAGATACGTGGTGGGCGTAAGTAGGCTGCAGCATATTGCTAAAAACTTACATAGGAAAAGTGGTAAGAGGGGCATTATGGAAGACCCGTATGTCCAGAAAAAGAGGTGGACTGAGTCCAAGGAAGAGGGGAAAAGTGACTATAAGCTTTAATTCTTTAGAAGATTATCCTCCAAAATAACTAGCTGATTGCAGCTGATATTTGTATTGGGATCCATTTTGGTAGTAATTTGTAGGGATGTGCTGGTTATTGATAATTGATAAATAGCTCATTATGAGCAAACATCTACTATAAAAGAGACATTTAGGAGCCATGGCTGAGAATAGCCATGGCATTAGATGCTTTGCCACAGCAATTAGCAGGAGGAATATCACAGAACCACAAAATCCCGGAATTTGAAGGGATCTCAAAGGTCATCTAGTCCAACTCGTCATAAAAACTCACCAGTATTCTTTCATCTTCTACTTACAAACCTTCTGGGAGAAAGCATCAGGAATCACTCAAAGAAAGCCAACTCACTTTTTAAAAGTTAGTTTATTTTTAGTTTTCAATATTCACTTCCATAAGTTTCAAATTTTCTCCCGCTTCTTCCCTTTCCTCCCCCTACCCCAAGATGGCATGCAATCTGATATAGATTCTACATATACATTACTATTAAATATATTTTCACATTGGTCATGTGGTATAGAAGAATTAGAACAAATGGGTGGAACCATGAGAAAGAAAAAAAATGAAACAAAAAAGAAAATAAATGTGGATAAGCCAATTCACTTTTTAAAAATTATTCATTTAACCTTTTATTTTTCCCAATTACATGTAAAAATGATTTTAACATTCATTTTTTTGAATTTTGAGTTCCATATTCTCTCCCTCTCTCCCTCCCCTACCCCTTCTTGAGATGGCAAGCAATTTGATACAGGTGCAGTCCTGCAATACATATTTTCATATTAATCATATTGTGAAGAAAAACACAGAATAAAAAAAGTAGATCAAAGATGTTTTTTTTTAAGTACACTGTAATCTGTGTTCAGACTCTATCAGTACTTTCTCTGGAGATGGATAGCATTTTTCATCATAAGTCCTTCAGAATTGTCTTGGATCATCATACAGATCAGAATAGCTAACTCATTCACAGCTGATCATAGTACAATATTGCAGTATGCACAATGTTCTCCCAGTTCTGCTTACTTCAGTTTTTATCAGTTCATGTAAATCTTTCCAGGTTTCTCTGAGAGTGTCCTGCTCATCATTTCTTCTCATACCACAATAGTATTCCATTACCATCATACATCATAACTTGGTCAACCATTCCTCAACTGATAGACATCTCCTCAATTTCCAATTTTTCAACACTACTAAAAGGGCTAGCATAAATATTTTTGTACATATTAGTACTTTCCTTTTTGTTTTTTATATCCTTACTATACAGACCTAGTAGAGGTATTGCTGGGTCAAAGGGCATGCATGGTTTTATAGCCATTTGGGCATAGTTACAAATTTCTCTAAGGAATGGTTGAATCAGTTCACAATTCCACCAACAATGTCTCAATTTCCCCACATCCCCTCCAACATTTGTCATTTTCCTTTTTTGTCATCTTAGCCAATCTGATAGGTGAGGAGTGGCACCTCAGAGTTTTTAAAATTTGTATTTCTCTAATAAATAGTGATTTAGAGCAATTTTCATATGACTACAGATAATTTTGGCTATCTCATCTGAAAAACTGCCTGTTCATATCCTTGGACCATTTACCAATTGTGGAATAAGCCAATTCACATTTGGAAGACTTTCCTAACATTAGGCCTATGTTTGTTTTTCTCTAACTTCCACCAGTTGTTCCCTCTGGGAAGGAAACACAACAAATGGAACCTCACTCACAGGACAGTTCTCCAAATACTTTAATGTTTACATCTCCCAGGTTTTCTCTTCTCTGGACAAAACGTTACTGATTGCTTCCATTGATCATTATATTCAATTCAATTCTACCAGTATTTTTTAGCTCCTACTATATGCAATGATATACTACATACTGGATATATAAAGACAAAAATGAAAGTCACTGTCTTCAAGGAGCTTACATTCTAATAGGGGAAGGGATACTGCATATACTAACTGCTGACGAGATCAATAAAGGCTTCCTATAAGAAGGAAATTAGGAACTGAGGAACTGGAGTGAGAAAGAAGAGCATCCCAGACATGAGGAACACTTTATACAAAGTTTGTCTTTAGACAAAGGATAGAATGTCGGGGACAGAACTGGAATGGGGAGAGGGGGAGACATAAATGTTATTCTGGAACTTTTATGGAGGATGAATGAAAGAAGAAAGACACAAGATATGGGGAGACTGATTAGGATGCTACCGTAACCGTCTAGGAGAGAAGTGATGAGAGCCTGAACCAGAGAGGTGACCATGTGAATCAAAAAAAAAAAAAAAGGTAGCAAGTGGGGGTAAGTGAAAGATATTATAGAATTATCATTAATAAGACCTGAAAACTGATCAGACATGCTGAGTGAAGAACAAAATGTCAAGAAGGACTCTGAGTTTGCAAATTTGGGTGACTAGCAGAAATAGGTTAGTTAACAGCAGGCACGCATTGGGGAAAGACAGTGATTTCTGTTTTGGACAAGTTTACTTTGAGATGCCTATGGGATATTTAGATAATCTTTGATAATTGGTGATAAAAGACTAAGGCTCAGAAGAGATAAGGGTTAGATATGTAGATATGAGCATCATGTGCATAGAGATGATAATCAAACCCATGGGAGTCAACGAAATCATCAAATATATATATGTATGTATATATGTATGTATGTATATATGTATGTGTGTATGTATGTATGTATGTGTGTATACATATATGAGAGAAGAGAGCCTAGATCATAATCATGGGCCACACTTATGCTTAAAGGAATGAAAGATAAATGATGACCCAACAAAGGAAAACAACAAAATAGGCAGTGTCAGGTAGAAAGATAACCAGGAAAGAATAATATCCTCAAAACTGAAAGGCAACAGAGGATTCAGGAGGAGATTGTTACAGCATAAAAAGCTGGGGGATACAAAATGAGAAAAGGCTATTCAATTCTTCATCTCAGAGATTATTGGGTTTCTTGGATAGAGAAGTTTCAGTTTAGTGGTAAGGTCAGAAATTAGATTGCAATAGGCTGAGAAGGTAGGAAGTAAGAAAGGGAAGATAATATGTATAAATAATATCTTCAAGGAATTTGGGAAAGGGAAGAGAGTAATAGGACAATGTTTGAGAGGATTGTAGAGTCAAAGAGTTTTAAGGATAAGATAGATCTTCGTACGTTTGTAGACAAGCAAAGGAATCAGTGAATGAGGAGAGACTGAAGATTAGGAAAAAAAGGGAATGATAAACAGAGCAAACTTTGGGAGATAAGAGGGAAGGAGATCAAAAGCACAAGTTATGGTGGTTGGCGTTGGTAAAGAGAAGCCGCCTCTTTATCAAAGACTATCCATCCATCAATTAGCAAGCATTCATTAAGCATTTTCTATTTCTTGGTGCTGTGCTAAATGCTGGGCATATAAAGAAAGAGGAAAGCAGTCCCTCAAGAAGTGCATGGTCTAATAACTAGAGAAAATAATTAGTATATATAAATCAGAATATACAATATAAATACATGGTAGATAGAAAATTACCTAAGAAAGGACAACATTAAAAGCTAGGGGACCTACAAAATCTTCCTGGAAGATGTTGTACTTAAGCTGAGTCTTAAAAGAAGCTAAGAATCCTAAGAGTAGAGAAAAGGAAGAAATAATGGGAGATAATGTCAAGATACTTGAAAGTGTAAAGTTAGGGTGAAAAGAAACTCAGGAAAATCTGTATTTTCTTGGTAAAACTTTGATGTCTAAGAGATAGTGAAAGGAGACAGACAGTACAGGTAGTCTGATGAGAGAAATGTTCTCTCACCCTTTTGGTTTCTCTTCTTTGGATATATTCTTATTTTTCAAAGTCCTTCATAAAAATATAGGGCCTGGAGCTGAAGGCAGTATTTCAGCTATGACTTGACCATAGCAGAGTGCAATAAGGACTATCAATTCCCTCTTTCTGACAGTATGCTTTTTCCAGTGTCATATGATGTCTTCATTATTTGTCTATCATGCCATACTGTTGACCCAATTTAGGTTTTTGGGCCACTAAAACATCAAAAACTTTTTTAGACATGCCATCTCCACCCTGTCCTTGTCCAAGTGAATCTTTGAGCCCTATTTTAAACTTTACATTTATTCCCACTAACTTTCATCAACAAAATGAAATTCTACCTATTGTTTTAATCTATAGAGATCTTTGGGGATGCTATTTTTGTCATCCAACATGTTAGGTTTCCTTTCCATCTTTGATTCATCTAAAAATGTGGTAAGTATTTAATTTGTGGGGGGACGGAGCCAAGATGGCGGAGTAGAAGGACACACGTTTACGAGCTCCGAAACCAAAAGCCCATAGAATTAATGTAAAAAGAGTCCCCCATAACTTCTGGGTCAATACAAGGTGTGCAGAAGCAGAGTGGAAGAGATTTCCGTTCCAGGGAGCCCTGAAAACCCGTCCCCAGGGTCCGGCGCACCCCGGAAAGTGGACCCCACCCCCAGCGCTGCCCTGGCCGCGGCCCTAGAGAAGCTGATCCGAGCAGGCTTCAGAGACGGAAGCTCCGGTAGCCGGGAAAGTCCCTCCGCCCACAGAAGCTACAGGTCAGTGAGAGAGAAGGCCAGGCTGGAGGAGGGGAGCAGAACGTCTCCGTGACTTGGGCCCCCTCGGGAGGAAGCGGCAGCAGAGATGGGGGCAGGAAGCGGCAGAGGCAGAGGTGTGGGCAGCGGCTGAGGCGGCAGCGGCCCAGGACTCAGGAATCCCCCAACAGCAGGCAGGATCTTCATTACGGAAGATTCCCGCATAAAACCTGACAGAGCTGAGCCTGGGAGATGGCCCTGTCCCCACCCCGCTCTATTACTGAAGGCTTCTGCTCAAAGCCCCCGAGGGATCAGAGTCTGGGAGGCAGCCCTGCCCCCACCCCAGCACCTGAACTAAAGCTCACTGATTGACAGCCGGCAGGAGGAAAGCCCATTTAAATCTCAGAGGCCAAGCACTAGCTGGGCAGATCCAGGCGGGGGTGGAAAGGAATCTCAGAAGTCAAGTAACTGGCTGGGAAAATGCCTAGAAAAGGGAAGAAAAATAAGACTATAGAGAGTTTTTTCCAACAAATGCAAATGATCCCGACCTTCGGATCTGATGACGAGGACGTATCCTTGCCATCAGGGAAAGACGTGGAGGGTGGGGCCTCAGTACCCCAGACACCCCAGGGGGGTGACGGGTGGGCTCAGGCCCTGGAACAGCTCAAAAAGGATTTTGAAAAGCAAGTTAGACAGGTGGAGGAAAAACTGGGAAGAGAAATGAGAGAGATACAAGAAAAGTATGAAAATCGGGTCAATACCTTGGTAAAGGAGACCCAAAAAAATGCTGAGGAAATTAACACCTTGAAAAATAGGCTCACTCAATTGGCAAAGGAGGTTCAAAAAGCCAATGAGGAGAAGAATGCTTTCAAAAGCAGAATGAGCCAAATGGAAAAAGAGGCTCAAAAGCTCACTGAATTTAATAGTTCTCTCAAAATTAGAATGGAACAGATGAAGTCTAATGACTTTATGAGAAACCAAGAAATCACCAAACAAAACCAAAAGAACGAAAAAATGGAAGAGAATGTGAAATATCTCATGGGAAAAACAACTGACCTGGAAAATAGATCCAGGAGAGACAATTTAAAAATTATGGGACTACCTGAAACTCATGATCAAAAAAAGAGCCTAGACATCATCTTCCATGAAATTATCAAGGAAAACTGCCCTGACATTCTAGAACCAGAGGACAAAATAAGTATTGAAAGAATCCATCGATCACCACCTGAAAGAGATCCAAAAAGAGAAACTCCTAGGAACATTGTGGCCAAATCCCAGAACTCCCAGCTCAAGGAAAAAATCTTGCAAGCAGCTAGAAAGAAACAATTCCAGTACTGTGGAAATACAATCAGGATAACCCAAGATCTAGCAGCTTCTACATTAAGGGATTGAAGGGCATGGAATAGGATATTCCAGAAGGTAAAAGAACTAGGACTCAAACCAAGAATCACCTACCCAGCTAAACTGAGTATAATACTTCAAGGGAAAATATGGTCTTTCAATGAAACAGAGGACTTTCAATCATTCTTAATGAAAAAACCAGAGCTGAAAAGAAAATTTGACTTTCAAACACAAGAATGAGAAGAAGCATGAAAAAGGAAACAGCAAAGAGAAGTCTTAAGGGACTTACCAGAAGTGAACTGTTTATATTCATACAGGGAAAGACAATATTTCTAACTCTTAAAACTTTTCAGTATCTGGGTAGTTGGTGGGACCACACATACACATGTACACACATGCACACACATACACACATGCACACACATACAGAGATAGAGAGCACAGATTGAACTGAATAGGATGGGACCATACCTTAAAAGAAACTAAGGTAAATGGTGAGAGAGAAATGTAGGAGGAAGAAATAGAGGGAAAGGGAAGGGGGTAACTATATGTCATTTAAGAGGCAGGTAGGAGTTTTCTTAGTGGAGGGAAAAAGAGGAGAGCTGAGAAAAAAAACAAAAAAACCAAGAAGTTTACCCTCATCACATTTGACTAAACGAAGGAGTGAAATGCACACTCATTTTGGTATGAAAACCTATCTTACAGTATAAGAAAGTGGGGGAGAAGGAGATATTGCAAGGGAGGGGATGATGGGGGGGAGGGCAAAGGGAGGAGGGAGCAATTTGAAGTCAACACTTGGGGAGGGACAGGATCAAGAGACAGAAGAGAAACTATGAGGGGCAAGTTAGGAGGGATGGTAATCCAGTTAGTCTTACACAACACGACTATCAGGGAAGTTATTTGCAAAACTACACAGATAGGGCCTAAATTGAATTGCCTGCCGTCCCAAAAGGAATGGGTGGGAAGGGAGGGATGGGGAGAATTTGGAACTCAAAGTTTTAGGAACAACTGTTTAATATTGTTGTTGTAACTAGGAAAGAAGACATACAGTTAATGAGGAATAGAAAGTCATCTGGCCCTACAGGAGAAAAGAGAAGATGGAGAGAAGAGAAGGGAGGGATGACAGAAGAGAGGACAGATTGGAGATAGGGACAATTAGATTGCTTGGGGTATTGGGGTGGGGGAGGGGATAAAAGGGGAGAAAACTGGGAACCCAAAAATTTGTGAAAATGAATGTAAAAAATTAAATAAATAAATAAATGAATCAATAGAATTTAAAAAAAAAAGATGGGAGCGCAAAAAAAAAGGTAAAAAAAAGTATTTAATTTGTGCATTGATCTACCATTGATTTAAAAAAAAAAAAAAAGGACAGCATTCTAAGAGAAGATCCCTAGGGATCTTCACTACAGATCTCACTACAAATAAGCATCAGTCCAATAAATGGTTACTCTTGGAATCCAGTTATTCACAAACTTCTGAATCAACCTAACTCTATTATCAGTAAACATACATGTCTCCATCTTATCCAAGTTAAACATCTCAAATTCTTTCAATTAATCGTCATGTAGTATGGTATCCAGTATTCAATAGATAGGGAAGCTACAGAGAAACAGGTTCCCAATTTCTTCAAATATGAAAACGTTAGTAGTACGTGCTGTGTTTTTGTTTGCTTTACAGCAATAAGAAACTGTGCATACCAGTTAATACTGGTTTATCTACTAGATAAAACATGAAAAACAGAAAGATAAAAAGGTCTAGAAAAGATAAAGGTCATATAAAAACTTCTTAATGCTCTGGCTTGTTGAAAAAAATTAGACCTTCCTTGATAGATGTGAAGAAATGATACTTGTGGGAAATAAAGAAAAATGCTGTAAAGGTAGAAGAGACTCCAAGCCTGTGATAAGAAGCTGAAGAACAGAGGAAAATGATACCAAAGAGGGAGGAAAGAGGAGTGCTGACCGTTGAAGATTCATAATAAGCCAAAGTTACATACTAGACACCCATTACTTTAAAAAGCATCAGTACCTACTGAAGAAATTGTAACTTTCACAGTGATACAGAATAACTAACAGAATCTATAAATGCCCAGAGAAAAGTGAATACCCATTACCGGAACCCTGCAAAGAGATTATGCAAAGAAGATGGAACTAACTACTCAGTTCCTATTCTGCTTAAGTTTTCTCTGCCAAGAAAAATGACATTTCAGAATGGGAAAGCTAGAACAAAAGTTGTTAACAGGAAATTGGAACCCAAATGAGGACATGGTAAGAGAGTAGCACTTAGCTTCTTTCAATGAGTTTGTCATAAGACTTAGATGAACTATATTCTTGTGTATTGAATTTGTTCCTGCAATTACTGAGTTTTACTGTCAATGAGTTCTGAGGCAACTAGGGGGCACAGTAGATAGAGTTCTGGAAATGCAGACTGAATCTTAATAAGATGAAATTTAATAGGGATAATTAAAAGGTCTTGAACTTGGGTATTTTTAAAAATCAATTGTACAAGTAATGGGGGAAACCTGTCTAAGAAGCAGTTCATTTCAAAAAGACATAGGGAATTTCATGTATTGAACCTTTAACTCAAGCCAACAATGTGACATAACAGCACAAAAAGCTAATTTGAAGTTTCAAAACATTACCAGAAACACAGTGTCCAGAGTGAGAAAGAGGATAGTCCTCCATCCTAACCTGACTACAACCAGAATAACATTGTCTGCTTTGAGCACCGCATTTTAGAAATGATATTGACAAACAGAAGAATTTCCAGATAACAGTGACCAGAATGGTGAGGGGACTGGAGAACATACCCTGTGAGCATATGGTGATGAAACTATGTTTGTTTATCTTGGAGAGATATGCTAGCTAGCTATTTCTAAGTGTGTAAAAAGTTTTCCTGTGAAAGAGGGAAGGATAGAGCACTGGTCCCAGAGCCAAGAAATCCTGATTTCAAATTTTACCTCAGACTTACTAGCTGTGTGACCTTGGGCAAGTCCCTTAACCTCTGCCTCAGTTTCTTCATCTGTAAAATGGGAGAAATAATAGCATCTACATTTTAGGGCTGTTGTGAGGATAAATGAGATTAAAATTTGTAAAGGGCTTTGAAAACCTTATATGTTAACTGCTGCTACTACTACTTTCACCACCACCACCATCTCTGTCATTACCACTATTACTATGGTGATGACAGCAACAAGGATGTTGGCACTACCTCTGTCTCCAGAGTTGAAGACCAAAAGGAATTAGGACAGAAGTTCCAGAGAGGCAGATTTAGACTTCACATAATCATAGTCAGGTGATTTAGAAAAATAGGGCAAGACTTGGACTTCTGAAGGAAAATGCTATTCACCTTCAGAGAAACAGATGATAGAAGGAAATAAGTATAGTAAGGTCTTACATACATGTGTATGAGTGTATATGTATGTATATGTTTGTAGATAGCTATGTATATGTGTGTGTATTCATGCTTAGTTGTAGCCTTCTTTAGCATGGTGAGGGGAGGGAGGGCAGTGAAATAAAGTAAAAAATTCACAGCAGAGAACAAAAGAAAAGAAACAAAAAAAAGCTGGGCAGCTTTGAAAACAATGTATAGCATTTATTATATAGGTTTTCTTGAAATGTAAATTTATTGTTTTATATAGAATCTTATGATCTACTGTGTATATGATAATTTTTTTTCTTATTTTGTATTTGTTTAAAATTTTAAAATTTTTTTTTAAAAACTGAGAGCTGTCCTAAAAGGGAAGGGGCTTCCTCAATAGGTAATGAGTTCCCCCTCTTTGGAAGCCTTTAAGGAGAGGCTAGCAGATGGTTTGGGAATGCTGTAGAGCAGTGATATTGATCTCAAATAGAAACAGATTCCCTCTGGTCACATATTGGATTAGAAAACCACACATTTACATTTTATTATATCTTTTATTTATTTTGTTAAACATTTCCCAATTACATTTTAATCTGGTTTGGGCCTCACTCCTAAATTTTGCTGGCAGCTTGGGCCTGTAGGTTGCCAGTTGGACACTTCTGAGGGTATTCCTTATCAGTTACAAGATAGACTAATCTCTGAAGTCCTGCATTCCTGCTCCAGTCTAGGATTTCTGCCTCTTTTTTTCTAAAACCTTACTGAAAACCTACCTTATCGCTCTGCCTCTCTCCTGGAGATCATGACTTCAGTGTCCTTATATCATTTTTTAATATTATGTTTGTTTTTATCTAGTATATAACACAGACAAGACTTCAAAAAACAAAGTTTCAATTTGTGCCAAAGAAATCCTCTAGAGCCTAAAATACTGACTATAATTTTATGCTGTAAAATGCTCCAGGATATTGTTAATAGCCAAGTCTTTCTACACAGAGGAAGAGCAGTTAGCTGGGAATGGGGGCAGGGGCAAAAAAAAGTAAATGAGGGAGTTTGATGGATTCTTTATAGGGACTGGTTTATAGTATATACTTTAAAAACATGAAGAAAAGGAAAATCTATCAGTGAGTTGTTATATGGCCTTAAGCAAGCCACTACCTCTCCAGACCTCAGTTTCCCTATTTGTAAAATGAGGAGATTTTAGTTTTCTATGGTCATGATGAAAAAGACTAGTCAATATTAAACCTTTTTTCTTCACTGGGTTTATATGCTTACTTTCAGACATTCAGAAATAGACAACACTGCAACTAGGGAAGTGAATGAGAAACAAAAGAAGACATTTCTCTCTACTGAGGCCTCACAGATCTTGGGTTCAACAAATAATTGGAGGAGGAATGTATAAGGAAATGAGTGAATGAATGAATGTTTCAATGCCCGGAGAAGACAGAGGAGATAAGCAGCTGCTGGAGATGGGGGGAGGGGAGAATCTAACCAATCATCTCTAAAAGAAGGTAGCCAGATAATCTTCCTGTTGTCATTATCCTCCCTGCTTCTCACTAATGGTGAGAATGGTCTAGAACTCAGGCCCCTGTTTCATCTCACTTGACAGGTACCTTCCACCTAGGTTATGCCCGATACTACCTAATCTTTTCTTTCTTATTCTCTAAAAGTTAGAAACATCTTTTGTATTCCAAAGGCCAAAGGGCTGAACTTGCCTTTAATTAAAATGCACATCCTTTAATTAAAGGCCCCATAACACATGAAGGGCATTCATTGAAATACGATGTGTGACATAGTCATTACCCTGCTGTTAATTACTAATTAATGAAGCTATTTCAATTAATAGCTTCCCCACTGTCACTCTCCCTTTGACAGGGCCCCGTGCTGAGAGCTGTCCCGGAATCACAGACAATCGTAACTCCTGGAACATCACCAAACGCCGCTGGTTGAATATTCATGCTAGAGACTTTAACACTTTTCAATTAAACATAATAAAGTAAAATTCCTGTCAAAAGTATATATCAAACATGCATCAGTTCTTTCCTTCTCTTCCTTCCTCCCACCCCACCCCCCATTCCCAGCTTGTCTGAAATTACCAAAAAGGAAAGTGGGAGTTATGTTTTGGGTTTCCCTCTTTCCCCTCCATAAGCTTGGACAAGGGCTGAGTCCATCTGAGGGAGCCCCTGGGGAGATCATCAAGGGACCTGCTGGTTCAAATATGTTCTTCTCCCTTTTTCCACTTATAATTCTCATATCCTACCTTTACCACGATCTAAATGGCACAAGTTGGTCTTGGCCCTTCCTTTCAAGTCAAGACTAGATCTTCCACATGGAGATGAACCTGGACTGTTGTAATAGCCTCCTAACTAATAAGCTCCTAACTGATCTCCCTATCTCTCCTCCCCAATTCATCCTTCACAACTGCCAAAATAGTCTTCCTTGTGTATAAGTCTGACCAAGTCTCTCTCCTGTTCGCAAGCCTTTGGTTGCTCTCTATTGCTTTTAAAGAAGAAATAAATTTGTTTGGCATTTAAGACCTCCAAAATTTGGCTCCAAGCCCCCTTTATAGACTTCTTTCTTTCTACTCTCTTTTGTGAGCCAACCAAATGGGATGACGTGCTTTTCCCTATCTTGTCCTCCTCAATCTAACCTCTGTACTTTCATTTCTGCATGCTTTACCTCAAACTCAGAACACACTCCCTCTTCATCTCTGCCTAGTGGAACATTTCTCAGTTACTGCTTCCACCATGATGCCTTCCCTGAACCACTCAGCTAAAAGACATCTCTCTCCTTAACATTCCCCAGAGTATTTTGTTGGGACATCTGCTTTGCCCCTATCAAATTCTCCCATGCAACATAATTATTTGTGTATATACCTTTTTCTCCAGTTAGAGGATAAAATCCTTAAAGATAAGACGTTGTCATCTGTTTACCTCTGTCCCTGAAGCCTCCTCACTCCTCAAGTATGCTCCAACCTGAAAGCCCCTTCCTTTAATTGGTTAGTCCCTCTCAGAGTATTCATCTTAAGGAAAGTCCCTAGGGATCTCCAGCATCTACTCCTGGCTTTCCAGATTTTTTTCCAGAATCTTCACATGTGGGTACTCCCCCTTGGGGTCACACATACATACACACATGAACACACATACACATACACACACACACACACACACCTTTCAATTTCCTTTCATGTTTGTCTTCCCCCATTAGAATGTAAACTCCTTGAGGGCAGAGACTGTGTTTATTTTTGCTTATATTCACAATCTTAGGACTTAGCACAGTGCCTGGTACATAGTAAGTGCTTAATAAATACTTATTGCCTGCCCTTTCCCACCTCCAAGCAGATCCTTCTCCTCTGAGGATTTTATTGGAAAACCATACCCCAGCTCCCAGAATGGTTCAGTTACAAACTAGTTTTATAATTTTTAGACAACCCCTGGGATATGACCAAGTTTTTTCTGTTTGTATTTATATTACCAATGTTTAGCATTGTACCAAGTACACTGTAAATACTTACTGAATGCTTGTTGGCTTAATTTGACTTTGTATCCTCAGCATGCAGCAGGTATTTAATGCCAATTGAATTTAATTTGTTGAGTTATTATACTAAGTGAGATTGTAAATTGAGAACAGCATGATATGGTAGCTGGAGCCTGGACTTGAAACCAGAAAGACTTGCGTTCAAATCCTGCCTCTGACACTTATTATGTAATATGGGTCATGTCACTTAATAGCATGATACTTCAGTCTCCTCATGTGTAAAAGAGAGCACTGGACTAGATGACCTCTAGGGTCCCTTTCAGATCTATTTTATGATGCTACAGAGTAAGGGTTGGGAAAGGGTGCTGAGGAAAAGACATTCAGCTAAACCTCCTGTTTGAACCCTAATCACATCACTCAGTGTGAATTAGTGGAGAAAATTCTAGACTAGAAATCAGGAGACCTGAGTTCTACTTCTGACTCTGACCTTGATCACTGTGAACCTTGGATAAGTTATTTCCCTTTTTTCAAAAATATCTTCCATGTATATGCAGACTACGAAGGGCTTTCTAATCCACGATATCATTTGATAATCACAACAAACCTATGTTGTGGACATGGGTTATTTATCCATATTTTTCACAGGATTACTTCCATTTTACAGATGAGGAAACTGATGGCCCAAGAAGGTACAATTTGTCCATTGTCCCATAAATGGTACTCAGTGGAGCTGACATTTGAACTTTGGCTTTCTTCCTCCTACCTCTTTCTAGTACAGCAGACAGATAGATTGACCTGGACAAACATGTCAGAACTACATAGAGAAGTTTCCCGCCTCAGTTCAGCATTGAGAAGTCTATTGAGTTTTATTATTTTTTTAGTTGTAAAACAATCATGAGTTGATTTGACCATTTTGAGGGAAAAAATCTTCTATAATTAGACAAGAAAAGTTAACTAATCAGTTCATTCCTTTTTACCCAGAGATCCTACTACTGAAACTCTATCCTAAAAGGGATTGTTGAAAGCAAATAGCTATAAAACACCATTCATAAAACCACTATTGTGATAAATGCTAGAAACCAAATACGTATCCATTAATTGGGCAAATTGCTGAACAAACTGTAGTATGTGAATGTAACCGAATTATTGCTGCAATATAAGAATAACAAATATGAGGAATTCAGAGAATCAAGGGAAAGCTTGCATGATACATAGTGAAAAAGGTAAAGCCAAGAGAATAATACACAAAATGACTGCAACAACAGTGGGAAACTTAGGCTATGTAAAAACAAAAGATAGCAATTTGATTTAGTTTTAAAATAACAAAATAGATAAAGTCAATAGAGGGAGGCAACCTAAGCCTTCTCAAATACAATGGTCAACCTCAGTCCCATTTTACCTAAGTCAAGGGACTCTTTTCTGTTAACAATTAATAGACTGGCTGTTTTCCAGAGAATGGCTGTTTTTGGATTAGGGGTGGAAACAGCAAGGTATTTTAGAGTTACTTATTATTTTTTAATGCAAAGCATTCTAACTGCAATGTCCTTAAGAGATGCCTCAATTACATTTGTAGCCCACATAAGCTCTAGGGCATTTTTAAAGTAGTTCCCACTCTCACAGATGTGTCTTGAGTCCTGAAGCAGGGCTACATCCCTTTCTTGTAGTCAGTAAGTCAATAAACATTTATCAAGTGCCTACTACGTGCCAGACACTGCTAAGGCTGAGCAATTCTTCCCCTGAGGAGTTGGGGCAAATCTCTAACAACGTTGGCTCAAGTTCCATCAGTGTGTTTCTCCCTGAGATTCCAAGTTGAGAATAATTTTATTCAGCCAGGAAACCTTAAGTAACTTATAGAAAGGGGGTATTTGCTAAGGTAGTAAAGAAAAACCAGCTGATAAAAAATATTTTTCCAAAAGTCTGTGACACAACCTCGCACAAGTACTTATAGAATCCAAAGGGATAGGTGGGATCAAGCTCAGAGAGCACATGTGGAAGACAGGGTAATTTATAGCTTCCTGGTTGCTGAAAATCCTTTTCTTCCATTTATGGGGTGTATCCTTTAGGATGT
This sequence comes from Bettongia penicillata ogilbyi, assembly GCA_023548195.1. Classification (NCBI taxonomy): domain Eukaryota; kingdom Metazoa; phylum Chordata; class Mammalia; order Diprotodontia; family Potoroidae; genus Bettongia; species Bettongia penicillata. Next base: position 3,977,582 of record JAJHZJ010000500.1, read on the forward strand.
GTCCTAAAAGATACATCTTTAAGTGATAAAATGAGCAACCATCTTATGATAGATAGATGATACATAGATAGAGAGATAGATAGATAGATAGATAGATAGATAGATAGATAGATAGAAGATAGGTAGAGAAAGTTTTTATTATGTAGACTATCCTAAGAATGGGGAATACAAAATCCAAGAAAATAAAGTGTTAACTACTCCCAAAGAGCTTACATTGTAAAGGATGAAATAATTTATAAAGGGAAACTAGGGAGGGGGAGAGAGATGTATCCTTTAGGCATGATAAATTTTTGGAGAGGTTTTCAGTTTTGTTTTGTTTTTTTTACTGGTTTCCTTGTAGAGCTATGAATCGATATCCGATTTTCATCAGCTGATTCAGGGATGCCACTTGGAAGTCCAGCATTCTCCCAAACCATCAAAGTTCAAAAAGTCCTCCACTGAACAAAAGAGGACAGGGGATGGAGATCTTAGCAAGCCCAAAGTCAGGGCCCCTCTTCTCTGACTTTGCCACCATGCCTCAGCTTCCTTTTATTCGAGAGTATCCTTTAGCACCTGGGACCTCCTCATCTTGGAACTTCCATATATCACTACAGCTTTCTCACACTTGAACATCTCTCTACCATACCAACCCTCTCCTACCATTAGTAAATTACTCCCGGGGCTTCTATTTGGAGGAGGAACCCAGACCAGACAACCTCCATTCTCCTTCTAGCTCTACTTCTGACTTTCCAGATGATACTATGTGCCACCATCCCATGAGTAGCCACCTTTCATCTTCCTTTGTTGTGTTGTCTTCTGCCATTAGAAGGCAGCTCCTTGACGGTAGAGCGTATGTTTATTTTTGGTTATATTCATATCTTAGGATTTAGCACAGTGCCTGGCACATAACAAGTGCTTAATAAATACTTGTTGCCTGCCCTTTCCCACCCCCAAGCAGATCCTTCTTCTCTGGGGGGTTTTACTAGAAAGTCATACCTCAACTCCCAGAATGGTCTCAGTTCCAAACTAGTTTTACAATTTTTAGACATCCCCTGGGATGTGACCAGTTTTATCAGCCTATACAAACTTTTCTGATTATACAACTCATTCCAGTTCCAGTTACTTTTAGCATTCAGTCTACAGCCTATGATTACACCACCCTGTGGCCAACTCAATGATTGGTGAATCTCTTCCTAGAACCATCATGCTATGAAAAACCCCAGCCTCCCTGTTGACTCCTGGTTCGCTCTCTGGCCTGCTCCACCTCCAGACTGACTATCTTGTCATCCTGCTGGTACCCCCCACCCTACACCATTCTCTCCCTCCCTTCCCAGCTTCCCTTTATAAATTATCTCATCCTTTAGAATGTGAGTTCCTTGGGAGTAGTTAACACTTTATTTTCTTGAATTTTGTATTCCTCATTCTTAGGATAGTCCCTGGTACATAATAAATGCTTTATCTACCTATCTTCTATCTATCTATCATAAGATGGTTGCTCATTTTATCACTTAAACTAGTATGAGGTAGCTTGAGTGAGTAAATTAATTAACCCCACCCTTACACCTTAAAGCTTAGAATGGAAATTTCCTCATTAATTGATGTACTCAAGTCTGATCTGTCATAAATTCTATCTTGTCGTAAGGGCCTGTGCTTCATGCCCTTTGGAGAGCAATGATAGGCATACAGGATGAAATTGGGTAAGAGGGAAAGACAAGCCTAGCGGCGGCAGAGAAAAAGGCTGGAAAGGCTGGTTCTTGCCTGTAGGCCACTATGGAATTATTCATCATTTCTCATTGACTTTGTCACAAAAGCATTCCAATACTTTTCTACTGAGTCTCTCTCTCTCTCTCTCTCTCTCTCTCTCTCTCTCTCTCTCTCTCTCTCTCTCTCTCTCTCTCTCTCTCTCTCTCTCTTCAAATATATGTGTATATAAATAAATATATATATATACACACACATGTACACTTAATATATTTATATAATGCATTATGTGTTATATAATTAAAATTATAAATGTATTTATTTATTACAATACATATTTCCATTCTGTATATATGCTATTGGAGGCAGGTTACAATAAGAGTCACAGTAGTACAATAGAAAAAGTATTAGCCCGAGTGTCCAGAAATCTAAGTTCCTGTGATCTTGGCCCAGTTGTTTGACTTTTCCACTCCTCAACTTCACCAGTTATAAAATAGGAATGATAACCCTTGTCCTTCTTAACTTTTTGGATGTTGTGAAGATATATGAAAGCCTGTGACCTGATTGACTGTGCGAACTCGGCTAAATGTAGAAGAGGAAATTTGGTGAGAAAATAAAAAAAGACAGTGGACTGGGAGCAGGAGGCTAGAACTCTAGGCATGGCTCTTTCCCTGACAAATTATCTGACCTTGGCCAGCACCTTTCACCTCTGCTGGATCTCAGTTTCCTCAATGTGAAAAACGGGGGTGGGGGGCCACAGATAATAGCGCTTGCACTCCCTATCTCACTGGTTTGTCATGAGGAAGGCCCTTAAAGCTCTAATGAAATGTAACTTGTTATTATTTTAATGCTGAAATCAAACCTAAGGAAACTGGGGCCTCTCTTTCTCATATATCGGTGATTCGAGAAGAAAACCGGCTGGTCACAGCTCAGGACTTCTTTTCAGACTGGACTGGTGGACAGAGGCCTGTCCAATAGCTCCCTCTGTTGGGCAACGGTGGAATTATCCATCATACTCCACAGAAGGAAACATTTTCCTGGAAGCCTTTCCTAACTGCTCGTTTCTTCTGGCTATCAATCAGTCACTGTACAAGCATTTACCAAATCCTTAGTATGCTAGATGCTTGGGATAGGAATAAGGTCTGGACCTGTGACTTCATCAATACAGGGAATGGATGGCAGCAGAAAGGGCAGTTGATTCCTGACCATCCTGCTGGATGAGAAATCCCCTTCACTGATACAGGTTGGTACCTTCTCTACAACTTGTAGACTTAGAGAGTTGCCTAGAGCACTGAGAAGTTTAGTGACTTGCCCAGAGTCACACAGTCAATGTGTGTCAGAGGCAAGTCGGCCTGCCTTGAATCCATATCTGCCTCTCCTGAAACAATCTCTCTATTTTAAAAATTCAGCAAATGCTGATTAACAATATACCATGTGAAGAGGTCTGTGCCAGGCACTGTAGTTATACAAAATTTAGATAAGACACCATCCCTGCCCTCAACAAGCTTCTAGTTGTCAGTCAGTTAATAAACATTTATTAAACACTTACAATGTGCCAGGCATTGGGCTAAGAACTAGAGGATAAGATACCAGCACAAATAACTATAATACTTAAGAACACATAAATACTTTAGAGACGTACAGGTTGTTACTGACATGGAGACTCAGAGAAGGTCTCACTGAGCAGGTGGTATTCAAGGTGAATCATGTCATCATCTCTCTCATGGCATGGTCTTCTTTGGCAACAAAAGACAAACACACAAAGGATATGATACATGAAGTGGGAGAGGGAGGAATTTCTAGACATGGAGAATCAAGGGAAAAAAGGATGAAGGGGGAAATTACAGTCCCAGTTTGGAATATAAGGGTTGTATTGTAGAATGCATGATGGGGAATAATACTAGATAAGGCTACAAAGATAATGTGGTTCCAAGTGGTGGAGGGTCTTCAATAGCAGGGAAAGAACCATATGAATTTTATTCAAGATAATAAAGGACCACTGAAGATTTTTAAGCAGATATGTCATGATTAGATTAATGTATAAAGAAACTCTTAGTGTATCCCACCCTAATTATCTCAACATATATAATAGATATGTAATCTATCTATGTACCTATTAAATATAGATAGATTACATATCATTATATATTGTACACATATTATTATATATTGCATATATAACAAGATAATTAGGGTGGGAGACTGGCATTATATATGTAAATTTACTTAGATGTATATATGACAGATGGTATCTAATAGTGGATAGAGAGAAGGATTCAAAGTCAGGAAGACAGGGATGCTGCTCCCATCTTTGAAACACATCAACAGTATGACCCTGAGCGAATCACTGACTCTTTCATTGTTCTAAGAACCAAACTATTAAGTGAACTAAACAGGCCCCACCAAGAACATAAGTTACAAAGAAGTTACTGACCTGCATTGGTAGAAGGAGATTCTTCACCAGGGAGTTTCCCAAACCAAAGAAATCATCCTGTCCTGATCCGGCGCAAGCATATGTTTCTCTTGAAAGAAAATAGACTCTTTGAGGACAGGGATTGTTTTGTTTTTGTGTTTGTATCCCTAACACTGAGCATGGTGCCTAGAACAGAGTAAGAATTCAATAAATTCTGATCCAGTGAATGGTCAAGGAGATATATACAATGCTTACCTATAGAGACAGAGCCTCTGCTGTATTTACTCAGCATGTCTCAGTTTGCACTGGGTTAGAGATAATCATCAAAAGAAAAGGAGACAGTTCTGCCTCAAGGGAGTTTATAACATGGAAGAGATGAAAAGAAAAATCATAGAAAATAATAGCCTGTTCAACATTTATTTCCTTCTCTGGTTCCATTCCATTCCAACATTTATTTCCATTCTAAGGAATGATAAGTAGTTTCAGAATGGGAACATCCCAGTATTGGAACTCCCTTGACCAAAGCAAATGGCAACCAGTCTGTGAATTAGGAGACAAGTTTTAGGAAGCTGCCCAAGGCCCAGAAAGGTTAAGTAATGTGTCCCATAGCCAAATGTGTCAGAGAGGGGATTTGGATTCATCTATCTCTCTCCAAGTCCAGCACTGTATCCATTACACCACATTGTCCCTTAATGCAGATTAAGACTGTTCCCTCATATTGTGGTTCCCAGTAATATCCCTCCTCCCAATACATTCACTTGCTGACATATTTTCTTTACTTCATTCCTAACACTGGTTACCATTATCCCTTTTAACCTACACTCAAAGTTCTGTCCCAAATAGGCTATTGAGAAGGGTTGAGAAAGAGTATATGGTAAAGAATTCACAGGGTAGTTCACCCTATAGTAATAATGCCTGCTCCCAAGGAGCTTACATTCTAATAAGGGAGGCAATAAGTAAAGATTATAAGTATATAAGGAACAAATATATATATATACATACACTATATATGAGTATATATACATATATGTGTGTGTGTATGACAAATGCAGAATCAGTGCAAGATAGAGCAGAAAAGTACTAGACGTTGGGGATGGGGGTGGATTGGGAAAGCTTTCTGTAAAAGGAAGTTCCTGAATTAAATAAAGCAAGTGAGGGATCCTATGAGACAGAGGTACCTTCTCAACACAGGGGTGGCCAATGCAAAGTCATGGAGACAGAAAGTGTGGTACAGTGTACAAGGAGCATAGGTAGACAGTTGAATGTAGGAAGGGGCATGATGTATCATGAGGATGGAAGGATAGGTCGGGGCCAAGTTGTGAATGGCTTTAAAGTGAAAACAGAGGAATTTATATTTTGTTCTATAATTAACAAGGAACTAGTAGGCGAGCATCACAATCTGATTTATATTTAAGGGAAATCGCTTTGGTAGCAATGTGGAGAATGGATTGGAATTGGTAGAGATTTGAGACAAGTATCAATTAAGAGGTCACTGAAATAGTCTAGGAGAGAGGTGATTAGGGCCTGAACGAAGGCGGTAGCTGTGAGTAGAGAGGAAATCAGTTGTGAGAGATGCAAAGGGAGAAACCCCAATATTTGTAAATTGCTTAGACATGTGAGATAGGTGCCCTCCTTAAATGGAAGTTTGGGGAGTAGCTCTCTACTCCTGCCTTCCAGTCAGATGGATCCCAGTGGCAGAGGGTATTAATTAGGTGTGAATATCAAGGTTGATGTGATCTTGCTTGATAATGAGGATATTGGTAGCACGATGGAGAAATACAAAGGAGATCTATCGGGTGAGAAATGAGGGATCTGACATATCTTCTACCTTTTTATTAGGGCTGCTCTGATTAATATAGAATTGACTATGTGAGGCCAAAATTCTACGAAAAGTCTGAAAAATAATTAAATCATCTGAGAAAACCACACATATAGAGCAAAAAATTATTTGATAGTTTTAAGATTAGGTCCAGTCAAATAGAGATACTTCGAGAGCATGTAAGAACCTAAGAAGCAGGAAAATCAATTAGCAAGTTCTTACAATAGCTCAGGCATCACATGATGGAAGCCTGCCTATACCAAGATGGTGGTACTGTCAGAGGAGAAAGGGAGCGGGGTACAAGAGACATGCTACGAAGGTACAATTGACAGGTTTTGGAAACAAACTGGATATCAAGGGGGTAGGGTGAACTCTGAGTTTGGAAGCAGAAGACATGGGTTCAAGTCTTGACTCGGCTACATATTACCTATGTTACCATAAGCAAGTCACTTAGTCTCTCTGATCTCAGTTTCCTCATCTGTAAAGCCAGTGTATTGGACTAGATGATGCCCGAGGTCTCATCTAACTCTAACTCTATGAGAACACAAAATAATCTTTTCACAACATTTGATATAATTGAAAGAGCACTGAATTTGGAGCCAGAGAAATTGGATTTTTATTCAGGCTCTGCCTGAGCAGTGTGATTTTAAGCACATCATTAAATTTCAAGGTTTTGATCTGTAAAATGGGGATAATACTGCCTAGCATAAGGGAAAGTTTTGAGAATGAAATAAGAAAAATAAATGTAAGGTGCTTTTTAAATTTGATTGCTATTGTCATTATCATTAGTCCAATTATTTTACAGATGAAGAATTGGACCCCAGGAAAGGTAGGGGACTTATCTCAGGTCACACATTGAGTTAGATAAGAGCACAGCTCAGATAGGAACAGAGGTCTCCTGGATCTTCAGTCAGTGTTCTTTTCCTTCTGTATCCTGGGACTCAACTCCATTTGCATAAGACTCCTATCATGGATGGAGAACAAATATTAGTTGCATGCATGAGGAGTGGAATTGGAAAAACTTGGAAGAGGTGGGATCCTACTTCTGGCTTCTGGCTGAGACAGAGAGAAAAAAAACAGACAAAGCTGGGGCTGGGGAGGGGAAGAAATAGAGACACAGAGAGTGTGTGTACACACATTTCCATGCACTCTTCAGGGAAGGATCCCAGAAATGCGAGAAATACTCTAGGAAGAAGACAACATGTAGGTGAGCAGTAGCTCAATCATGTTCTCAGCTTATCCACATTAGAGACTGTGGGGAATTTCCCCTCAAATGAATTTGAAAACTCTCATTCTCTCCTCCTCCTTCATCTCTCTCTCTCTCTCTCTCTCTCTCTCTCTCTCTCTCTCTCTCTCTCTCTCTCTCTCTCTCTCTCTCTCCCCTTCCCTTCTTCTTCCTTTCCTCACCCTCCACATTGAGTTAACTCACTCACAGAAGGAGAACTCATTCACCCTAAGTACCTCTGAATGTATTCTAATCTTCATAACTTCTCTTGACTGCCGTTTACTATCAGCCTGGATAAAGGGATTTATTTGCTAGTTACTCTGTGTGATGGTATTTCTGTAGGGAGTCAAGCCTTTGAATATGTAGGTTAGGGCACTACTTCTTCACTAAAGAGAGTGACCAGGATCAGAGATTGAACCTAAAAATTATTCCCTTAGACTAGAAATAATTAGGAAGGTAGACTTAAGTCCCCATCTCAGAGCAGAGCAGCTGACTTCATGGACTTGTCTCTTGTTACCCTCCTGGCAGATAAGTGTATGGAGGTTACAAAGTAAGTTTCTAGGGAGATTCCCGAGACCCATTAGCTATAAGAGGGGGTAGAATTTTGCTTTTCATGAACTGTAGACAACTGAGAGGAGGGATAGAGTACAGTGTCCTGAGAACAGGTCTAGGAGCAGAGAGAAGTCAGCTTCATTTACCGTGGGGGACTTAGATTAGCCATGTGCTCTTCTCACCAGCAAGTCTCATTCATTGTACCTCTTTCCCCCATGCCCCAAAAAAAGCTTTAGAAAATGACACTCTACTTTGAGAAAACAAAACTTCATGCTAGTGGATTGAGAGCGAGAAAGTTGGACTAAAGATTTAAGGTTCAGTTTCCTTTCTTATACCTGGGAGCACTGCTAGGTTAGATTGTTAGTATTACATTTTACAACCATTACAAATGGAATTATTCCACAAGTCAGTAGAATTACAAGCCACCAACTCATAAATCAACGGTACATCAGAGCTGGAAGCAACCTTAGAAATTATCCCTTCCATTACCTTTATTTTAGGTAAGAAAATTGAGGCCCAGAAGGAGAGGATTTACCCAAATCTCATGTAAAGTAAGTAGCTAAACTGGGACTTTAACTTTGTTTCATGACCTTTCCAACATAGCATGTAAAACGTGTTCATCTTCCCAAAACTGGACTTCATAATTTAGAAAGTGGAAAATTTATCTTTGGTTGTTTCGTAGACTCCTTCTTCACTTCCACCTTCCATCAAAGTGGAGACTCAAACAAATTCACTGGCAATGAAGTGTTCCCTAATATCAGAGATGTGTTGGAGGTAGCTCAGATCAGCTCACTAGAACAATCCTTAAATTTTCAGCTTCACACCTCAGAAAGAAGCCAATCTTACAAATCAGGGCTTGATTTGGCAGGGGCGGGGAGGGTTTGTCTAGATTTAAGAAAGTAATGGAGAGAATATTAATGCGGATTAAATTTAAAAGTGTGTCATGCATTCTTTCCCCCTTCCCCAATCCAGTTGTTAAACATTTGCTAGTATATCACTGCCTATTAGGGACTTTTTTTTTCAATATAACTGAGGACTCTAGAGAGTGCAATATTTACCCTCAAGAAATAAATCTCTAGTGGTAGAACTTCATGCCCTTGGACAGATCAAAGAAATTAATAATCTTTGTGGTATAGTGGAAAGAACACTGAACTTGGAGTCAGAAATGAAATGATCAGAGTTCCAACACTGCATCTAACATTTACTAGCTGTGTAGACATGAGCAAAGTAACAGCTCTAAACCTCAGTTTTCTCATCTGTAAAATGGAGATAATAATCACATAATACCTACCTTACAGAGTTGCCTTGAAGATTAAATAAGGATTTACATGAAGTGCTTCATAAATCTTAAAGTTTTACATAAATACCAGCTATAATTATTCCTCAGATCCCCTAATGCTGATAGTCATCTCTTTCTAATACTGGTCCCTCACAACCATCATATATCACTAACAGAAGAACCTCAGACACCAGGACAGGTGCATGGAGAAGGGAGATGGTGGAGATGGAGATTTGGGAGCCTTCACAGTTTTCTTCACATCATATCAGGTACACAATCTTCTGTTTCAAAGACTAGTTCTACACATCAGCATACACACAATAACCTGTTCTAGTTATCAGTGGTGGTCATCTATGTTCAGGAAGCAGTTTTAAAAATAATTCTAGATACTACCCAGTTTTGCCTAGGAACAACCTGGTCCTGTAAAGGAATATGGAGACTTGACAGGCTTTTGGAAGAACTAAAGTATGAAAAGCAAGCCAAGGATGCCTCTCTGAGACAATTTTGAATCCTAAATCTTCAGTCCAGCTTTCTCCCACTGGATCTGCTAGAGAGAAGTTCTGTTTTCATGTTTCATTCTCTAGAACTTTTTTTTTTGGGGGGGTGCTATAGGAGGGAAAGGATTCTGCAGGTGAGAAGGGTACATGCCCAAGATCCCCACTTCAAGTGAAACTGACTCCCCTCTGCTCCTAAAACTGTCTTCAGGACAGTATTCCACTCCTCTCAGTTGTCCACATTTCATGAAAAGCAAATTCTATCCCCTGCTATGGAGAGGAGACTTCCAATAGCTAGTGGGTCTTAGGAACTTCCCTAGAAACTTAATTTATAACTTCTTCACACGCTTATTTTAATGAAATTTGGAAGAGATCTCTCTTCCTTTAAAAAAAAATAAATTGCAGTTAGCCAAGTAAATTAAAACACACACACACACACACGAATAAATGAACTAAAATGATGAAGACAGCCTTGAGTTTTACTAGTCTTTTAATGGTCACCATTTAAATAAAATTCTGTCTGGTTTATTCTTCTATGGCATTAATATGTTGCCTTTTTCTTCAAAGAAGAGCCTCAAAGGAGGCTCAGTGAATGTCTTCTGGAAAAAAATATCCTGAATTCCCCACTCATGAGGTTAATCAGTTTGCTAGTTACTTAACAAAAAGACCCATTAATAGCAACACACTTTTTGAAACTACCTTTATTCTAAACAGTTTAAAGTACACATCCCTCTATAATCTTGGTAACTTCATAATGGCCTTTTGAGTAGGAATGGGCAGCATGGATATTTTTATTCCCATTTTACAGAAGGGACAACTGTGGCACAGAGATAGGAAATGTCCTTTCCAAGGCCTTGCGGCAATCTGAATTTCCACTGAGGTCTCTTGGACTCCTTGAACATTGTTTCTCTGAGCCAGAGCTGGTAAACTTTCCCCTGTAGTGAAAAGAAACCTACACAAATCCAAAAAATTGGTGTCTGGTTGGGTAGAACTCAAAAGACTATGCATCCCCTATTGCAGAGGAATCCCATAGCCAGTTGCCATCTAGCTATGGCTTATCTGGAATGTCTCCTGCATTCTCAGAATGCGAAGTAAAAACACACACAGAGTTGCTGAGAGTGAGAGCAAGAACACATGTGTGTTGAATCCACAGGATCAAATGGGACTCAGTTGACACTTTTCTATTGACTGCATGGAACACAACTGGTCCAACTGGATCTGAACTATACCCTGGAAGCAGTGGAAAAAGTCCTCAGGGATCCTTTCCCCTGGGGATTTCACACCTGGCTTTCACAGACCAACATATTGCCCTTGGGGAAGGAGAGCTAAAGACAGTAACCTAGAAAGTTCTGTTGTCCAAAAGGGAAAAGGCCTTTGGGGCAGCAGGAGAAACCAGTCTCCAGTGCCAATGCACAAACTGTCTTGTGCCTGAGATTCCTCCCCAAATTAAATGCTCCTTATAGGTCAATAAACTAGTCAAGGCCATGTCTCCCTAAAGGTATCCTGAAAGATAATTTCACCTCAACCTGCATAGAGCAGGCTGTTACTATGATCAGGAAAGACCTAAGGGTAGGAGCCAAGGTCTGAGCAGGTCTTTGTCTCTTCCCCATTTTTCTCAAGCCCACAATGTTTTTCCTTTGCCTCTGATTTTCAGTATCAGTAGAATGAACCAAACTTTTCCCTTAGAAAACTGGGTATTTTCCCCCCATGAATAATCAAATGGGAACACAAGTCTTTGTTGGCCAAGTGCTCAGCTTTCAGCAAGAGGCTGGGGAGTTAAAGGTCTTCAGAAGCAGAGCTGAAATCCACCCTCTGGGCTTCTCCAAATACCAGGAACATGCAGAGTCCAAGATTACTAATAACAGCCACAAGATTGAAAACTGAAGTCCAGGAGCCAGTAGCTTCAATCAGATATCCTCCCAGGCATACCCCAATAACACCTGAATCCAGGAGAAAAAGAAGAAAGAATTCACAATAAAATGACTCACATCATCCTGGATCAAGCATATACGAGGTTAAAAGTGGGATGTGGAACAGGGATGCTTTGGGGAAATCTCGAGTGGTCCTCTCAAGGGTTTGAGACATGTTCCAAACACCTGTAACTTCTTAAATCTTATATCCAGATCTGATCACCATGACTTAGGGGTATATCGGCAAGCAGACCTAAGAGATGACTGGGATGTAGAGGTCTCTGGAAATTAGGTCATGTGATAAAAATCCTAAGGACCTAGGGTTGCTGAGTTTGGCAAATTGAAGACTGGGGGAGGCAGGACATGACAGCTGTCTTCAAATATTAAAAAGACTATCATATGCAAAAAAAGAGCTATGTTCTGTATGCTCTTCTGGAAAGGAGTACTAAATCAAATTGATAGAAATTACAAGATAGATATGTAAGGAAAACCTTTCTATGAACTAAAGCTATTACCCGCTTTATAAATAACAAAGCATTCAAGCAGTAATTGGATTGACCCCCGTGAGGGACTGTGGAGAAAACCTTTGGTCTGAATGGGAAGTCAAATGAGATAACCTCTCAGATCCTTTCCAACCAGGGGTGTGCTGGAGCCAGTTAAAACAATTCATAAGAACCCACTGGTCATTTCAGTTTAATCATTCACACCTCAAAAATCAGCAAAGCTGCAAATCAGGACTTGATGTATTGATTTGTTGATAGTCTGCACTTAAAAAAATGATGGAGAAAATTTTAATAATGCATATTAAATTTAAAAATGTGCCCCAAGTACCTTTCTTCTCCCTAGAGAACTGATTGTTAAACAATGACCAGCATACCCCTGCTTCTACTGAAATTCTAAGATAACCCCATTATAAGAATATTATCTATGGCTCTCTCAACTTTGCTAGAACAAATGTCTATTTTTAGCTGATAAACAACATTTCAGGGTAACAAGTCCCATGTGTTTATTGCCTGCCCCAACATTTAGCTAAACACATAATTTAAGTCTATGTCTGGGTCTCGGTCTGCAGGGCAAACAGTCCCTGCATCATGAGACTTTCTGGGGTCTTCCAGAGGTCACCTTGTACAAGAAAGCAGTGACCTTAACCATATAAATGGAACAAAATGGACCATGTCCATTCCAAGGATAAGGTCTCCAGACTGATTTTCCAGGTGGCTTTAGCTCTGGAAGGTACAGTCACTTATAGCATAACTTCCATCAGTAAATTAGGAAGGTCTGAACACTGACTGAGCTCAGGATGGAGTACTCTGAGCTGTGTGCTACTTACCTGCCAAGGCTCCAGCTGTGTTTGCTACACCTAGGAACAAGACAGACAAAGAAAAGAAAAGTGATGGCAAACCTTCCTTCTGATAGTTATGGAAGTGTAGCCTATGTTGACAACCTCCATATTTGTGCTTCCCTGGGGGGATATAGCAGCAGAGGGCTTGATCCTTAGATACTGCCCAGTGGCCTTGCCTTCTAGAGACAGGCAGGGAAACAACATGGGAAAGGCCTCCTAGCCAAGGAATGATTGATTATAAGGCTGGCTCCTCTGGGATGAATTCCTCCCCAGGGGTGGGGGAAACAACCTTCTCTATGCAGAGTCAAAAATGCATCCTCACCAAATAAAAAGCCAGCACAGGATGGGGCCAGGTCTTGAATGTTAACTGAAATTCCACTATTGTAAAACAGAAAAGAAAATGAAGGTGAGTTCTGGCAGAAAATTGGAACAGTGCATTCAGCAGGTGACATCCCTTCACTTGGCTAAACTTTCCAGGAATGATAAGGAGGAAAAAATCAAAGGAAAGAGTGATATAAATCCAGTGAAGGAAAAATAACCAAAACCACCAAAAAGGGCCACCCCAGCAATTTTTATAGCCTTAAATCTATTAGCAAGGCCCCTAGTTAGGTACATGTAGACCCTAAACTCTAGGGTAGCCTTTGAATTAATCTGCTTTGTGATCTTGGGCAACCCATTGTATTTCTTGGTGCCTCAGTTTTCTCATCTACAAAATGGGCACAGTAGCTCTCAGTATAGCAGTGTAAAATTATGAGTGGAAATGACAGGAAAAGTAAACAGCAAATCATGCAAATGCCAGTTGTAATGTTCACATTGCAATATAGTAGTTATTCACTTAAAAAGCAATGCTAAGTGGTTCATTCAAGAGAAATTATCTGAGTTTACCATGTGAACTAAATATTATTACTATGGAAGAAGGGAAAGAGAAAAAAGAAAGGGGCAAGTTGTGGGGAGACAGATGACAGATCATACATTAAATTATCTTTAAAAGATGCAATTTAACCAGTATAAAAATCAAACCAGTCTCATGGGCAGTTTTCCTTTTCAAAACCTTCATTTCAGTATTCATAATCTGCTCAGTGCTCACAACACCCAGAGATGGGTGGATAACTTTAGAATTCATCTGCAAAGTGAAATCCACGGGTTGAGCACCAATCTGTTGGATATCTACTATGTGCTGATCCCTGTTCTGGATGATGAGGGTGAACATGAAGGTGGCACAGAATAGATGATAATCCAATAGGTAGAGAGAGAGGCCCCTTACCTGTGGTTAAAAGTCTGGAGTCCAATGGAAGCTGATGCAAATATAATAGATTTACAAAAGCTCCTTGTGTGGCCCAGAAACAAGGCAAACACGCTGGACAGACCCAACCCCATCACCTGTTAGAGAAACAGAAAAGTCACTAGCACTGACTCATGGAATCAGCTTCAGAATAGGAAAGAACTCCCCATCTTGGGCAAGAGAAGCAGGAATAGGTCATCCTTAATTCTCTGAAACAATCTTCATGAATAAAGCCAAAATTTCCCTGAATAGTAGGATTGTTCTCCTCTCAACTAACTTCTACATTTGGCAGTGGCTGGCACCTCAGTGGACAGTTCCAGCTGCTGATCTCAGATGAGGAAGAAGGTAAATGAGCTCGCTAGTTTGGTCACAAGGAAATTAAGTAGGAATTGCTCCCACTTTGGAAGTAAACCGATTTACAGAGAAAAGATTGCCCAACAAGTCAGAATAGAAAGAAGGCCTTGAATAGCTGAAACCCATCACCTCATGTGTTAACCTATCTATCACACTTTATACAGAACTATAGGTGAACAAGACATCATCTGACTTATGCTAGATGTGTCACATGTGTCACAATGTCACATTAAGAAGAGAAGCAACATTAGGAGTATGGATCCAAATATCAGGGAAATTTCCTGGGCCATAAGAATCTGGACATGGAGGATCTGAGATAAAAGCCAAACTTGATTTCATACCTGCATCAATTTGCGCACAGTGATGGTTCTATAGCCTAAAACAGGGAAAATGAGACTGTTACTCCATACTACATACTACTAAGAATTTTTGATTAAATAAAAAAACCCAAAAAGGTATATATCAGTGATCAATCTACTTCTGACCTCTCTGAGGCCCAAGAGTAGTCTGCTAGGGAATCATAATGCTGGCTGCTCAAGAAAAGAAATTTTTGTGTCCATATTGGTTTACATCTCTCCAGAAGAAGGTAAACTCCTTGGGGAGCAAGTTTATCTTTTATCTTTTGCATCCCTATATCCTATCATAATAATCACAATACGAGGAACTTAGTAAATGCTTTTTTCATTCATTCATTCACTGCTGAATTGAATTGAGTTACACATACATGTACATAAACACATGCGCTTATAAATATAGATGTGTGTGTTCAAGTTAATATATCTCCAAATGCTTATATGCATGAATGTCAATATTTGGTATGTACAGAGGGTCATGGGGATATGTATGTACATGTCCCTCCATTCATAACTCTGAACATATAACTATTCACCATCATCTGGGAGTACCAGGATAACATGGTTCAATATGACATAGATCTAGATTAAATGAAATGAGAGACTTAAAAGTACTTGGAAAAATTCCAGTGTATAGTATTATTTTCATATGCCACAGGTCAAACCATAACAGTTGATCAATACCCAGATGTAATATGGTCAGCCCACAAGGATCAGTGAAGTCCTTTAATCCAGAGTTAGAAGAATTTACAATCTATGGGATTTTTTTTTCTTTTATTCAGTCTGTCAAACTCTTCATGACCTCATTTGGATTTTCTTGGCAAAGACACTGGAGCAGTTTGCCATTTCCTTCTCCAGGTCATTTGAAAGATGAGGGACAGACGGCTAGTAAGTATTTGAGGTCATATTTGAACTCAGGCCTTCCTGACTCCAGGCTCAGAACTCTAGCCACTGTGCCACCTAGGTGCCAAGTTACAACACCACCATGTTCCTTTAAAAAAATTCAGCTAGGAGAATCATAGTCTTCCATCCATACAGTTTTCCTGCCTCTCATGTTTTTAATGACCTAGTCTAACCCTTTCATTTTACAGAAGAAACTGAGGTCAAGAGAAGGTAAGTGACTCAAAGCTTAAGCAACTAGTACTTAGTGGCTGGGCTTGGACTAGAATCAAGGCTTCCTTATATTTAGTCAAGTGCTCTTCCTGCTTCTCCATCCTCCTCTTGCCTTTAATATTTGTGCGAGTGCTTAAAGGTGAGGTGGAAACCACTCCCATTTGGCTCTGGCACCTAGACTAGGGAGGAACACCCTGTGATTCAATCCATAGCTCTCTTTTTTTCTATTAGAGCTAAATAAAGTGATTTCCACCCTTGCTTTACAAAGGAAAAGCCTCTGCTTGTCTTCTCAATGGGTAGGTGAGGAATAGAAGGAAAGAGAAAATTCACAACTCAAAATTTTTGAAAAATGATTGTCAAAAATAAAGCAATTTTTTTAAGTATTTTAAGCCCAAATTGTACATAACGGTTTTGTATGATATACAATATTCTCCTTATGGTCTTCTTTGTATAGGAAAATGTTCTTGCTTATTGAAAAAAGAAAAAAGGAAAAGCCTGAACTCCAGGCAGTATCTCCAGAAACCACTAGACAATCCTGTCCCTTTCTTGTTGATGAGGGTCCAGCATACCCAGTGAAAAGGGATGCAGTGCCATTCTCTGTGGTTCACCCAACAACTTTTCCTCAGCCCCAACCTCTAGCTCTCTCCACACATATTTTGGGGGGAAGGTTGGGGCAGAGAATAGGAGATACAAAGAGGGGCTCTCCCTTAGGAACTGGGGACCAAACTAGCAGGAAGCAGGAGGGGGCAGCAGACAGTTCTTACCCTGGCTGATGAGGTGATCCGAAAGAAACCCACTAAACACGCTGGTAGGGATTGCAATCAGCCAGGGGACAACATTGAACACCCAGCCCTGAAAAAGATAATATCCCCAGAGGGAAGATTAAGCAACCTTCTAGAGGTCAGCCAGGTCCTTTCCCAGGAAGTCAGGCTACTGGATCAAGGATTCAGGGGCTTAGGCCACATGCCTCTGCCACTGACTCCTTGGGAACATCCTCTGCTCTTCTGAGTATTTTTTCCTACAAAAACATTAGCAGCCTGGGCATAGAATTACAAGTTACAACAATAATGCTAATGGTGGGTCACCAAGGCATTACCACAATGGTATAAAAACACAGAAGAAGGCTGGTATTTAAAGGGGGGAAGGATTAGCAGGGGGGTTATTTCATCAGTACAGAGATTTAAGGAAAGGATCCATATCAGAATCTGTATGAAAAGCTAATCCAGTAAAACTATGTTATTTGTGGTCACACACAAGAAAAGAGAGTTAGGTAATACCTGGAGCAGCATATTAATGCAGTTAGAAATGTGGAGGGTGGGAAGTGGGCATTTTCCTTATATTTGTGTCAGTGTACTTTGATGATTAACCAGACCTCTGGGGAACATAGTGAGGACAAAAAGGAGGGGTGTGTGTGTGTGTGTGTTCTTATGGGTGATTTGTTGTCAAAAGCTATGCTTATTTTAACACCCTGGAATCTGGGGACCACAGAGGAAAATCTGTCTTAAGTTCAGCAGAAATGTTATGACATATAGAAAAGTCTGAGATCTTTCAGGGTACTGCCTGGTCAGGTCTATCACCATGGGACAATACTCAGACATACAAACTGTGTCCATCATTATCTGTGAGCCCAGTGGAAGAAATTTTGATAGCAAATGTTCAACAATGAAATTCCCAAGTAGCTGCTACAAGAGTATTTAATATCTGTTCTGAGAGCTAACATATCCTTGGACCTCACATTCCAAAATGGTGGCATTGATGGTGGCTGAGAGGGTATTCACGTAGCTATAATAAGAAAAGCAGCGATGGTTATGGCAGGCCTAGATACAATATACAATGTTAGCTAAAGAAAAGGACTGCTGGGATAAGGACTAGACCTGTGATTTCATTGGTATAAGGAACTTCCAGGGGAGAAAATTCCCTCTCACAATGCAGCTTGGCACCTTCTCTGAAACGTATAGTTTTAGAGCATTGACTGGAGCTTCAGAGAAGCCAAAATACTTTTGGAAGCACCTTTTGTGGTGGCAGAAACCTGTGAGCAAAAGAGATGAGGAACTAGCCATACAGACTGTGACAAATGGATGTAATGGAATATTACTGCACTACTATAAAAAACAATAAGTATGATAAACAATGAGGTGAAAAATGAAAATATTTACATGAACTTATTTGATATGAAGCAAAACCAAGAAAACAACACAAATGACTACAGCAACATAAGTGAAAAAAAACACCACAAAACAATTGAAAGTGAATGTTGTAAAATTATAAAGAAGAAGTCTGTCCTCAAAGAAGATACATGATAGGACAATTCTCCACTCATTTGCAAAAGTGTGGGATCCATGGGTGGGTGTGAACACTGCATTTGATTTTAGACATTTATAATGTGTTAATCAGTTTTGTTGGGGCAGGACAACTTCTCTTCTTCCTCTTTTTCTTTTTAAAAAAATTATTTGTCAAAGGGAATGGCTCTCTGAGAAAGATATAGAGGAAAAATCCAGTTGATTATAAAAACAAAAAATAACAGCAAATTCTATTTTACAAAAGAAGAGATATAAGAAACCTCTCCCCACGCCTGTGCAGAGATATGGGGAGCCATGGGTGTGACATGTGATGTCAGACTTTGCTATTTTGATCAGTTTTGATAAATTATTTTTCTCTTTTTCTTATTCAAAAAATATTTATTTTCAGGCTGGCTCAACAGGAAGTGAAGAGAAATCTAGGCAACATAAAAATAAGAGATAGTAACTGAAAACCAATTTCTTAAGAAACAATGTTGGGAGCACTGAGAGGTTAAGTGATTTGCCTAGGGTTACACAACAAGAATGGATCACAGGCAGTTTTCTTGGATTCTGTAACCATTACACCATACTATCTCAATATAATGTAAACAAAGCACACATCGCAAAGTGTAATAATAGACTGTTGGCCAAATATAACTATTTATCTCCATGATGCCAGAAGTAAAAGCAATTCCTCCTAAGACAAGCATTTTTAACATGTCTGTGTGTATTTCAGTTTCAATTGACTCCTCTCCCACCAAAAGGCAACTTTTACCCCTTATCTTCTCACTTCTTAAGGAACAGATCAACTTACCTTAGAGTTAGGAAAAGTTTCCTTAAAGAAGGTTGGCAGCCAAGACAGCAGGATGAAAAATGAACTAGCAGAAGAGAGTTGAGCGAATATGACTGCCCTGTAAGGGAAGAAACAGAAAAGGAATTGATAGGTCCAGAGGACTCCGAAGGAAAAGAAAAAGTTAATCGAACTATACATCAAACAAGCTGGTGGGTCCATTAAGTGGCCAAAGAAAAGAGGCAGTAGTAGCGTGTTGGAGTATGCCTGAAGTCATAGCCCACAAAGTTTCTAAAATATGTATCCTTTGTCTGTAAATATGAAATTACTATCACTAGGACCTGAACTTTGAGATTTCTTCAATAGCAGGCATTTGCCCTGAGCATGTATATACACTCTGAACTAAGTTTCCCTTTTACCCAGTAGCACACCTTTTCAAGGTGGTACATTCAGTCCAGAGACAGTCTGTAGCCTTGGTGCATAGTAACTGGCTCTCCAAGGAACTAAACCCACAACTCCAGCCTCCTTACCACCATAGTTTAACCAACCATACAAATATTTACTCACCACACCGGAGGTCTCCTAAATAACTGTCTCCAGGGAACTTTTTTCTGCTTGGAAACGGAAAAGCCTTTTGCCAAAATTCCCAAGGATATTACAAGTTCTGGAGGAAAGAAACACTTAAAAGCAAATCTTCATTCAGTACCATTAAATATACCATGTTCACTTGGAATTAATGGAGGTCATTTCCAATGAGTATATTTATCATATGTAATTGTGTAATCTCCAAAGCACGGGAATAAGTCAATTTATGCATGATATCTATGAACACTGTACATTTAGTGGAAATGAATGATCTTATTCACTTATTCAGGATATATTTGCTGAGAGCCTATTAAGAAATAGTAAACAGTTCTATCATTGAATTCATATTTGTGCCTAACTCCAGACCAACCGCAATAAAAAAAATTGAGAAAAATGAAACCAGCTACTTTATCAATAACTTTCTTCCCCCAGGACCATGGAGACTAGGGCTGGTCCTTGATTTCCAATCCTTAACTAACCTTTTCACAGCAAATGCAATCTGATTTGGTTTTGAGATCCCCTAGAAATATTTATTTTGTCCAAAATATTATAAGTAAACTTTCTGTTCTAGATTTGGTCAATTTACAGGACAAGAACCAAAGCTGTGATTTAATTTATGTAGGAAACATCCTCTGGAACGTGTTCTGCAACTTAGAATGTTAGAGAGTTACTCATAGCACTAAACAGCAAAGTGGCTGACTCAGGACTACACAGCCAGGACGTGTCAGAAGCAGAACTTGAACACAGGTCTTCTGGGCCCTGAGGACTTAAGCTTAAATCTCTCAGGCTTCAAAGTCAAATCTTTCAGTTATGAAAACTCAACTAAAGTTAACTTTTCTGAGAGCTCCAAAAAGATTCTTTTGTAAGGTAAGTTGAAGTGTTTGACCCCAGATGAAAGTTATCTTGTTGAAAAGCCAAAAGCACACTTGCCAACAACCTCTCTTAGGAGTTCTTCCCACACAAGGAAGGCATCTTCAATCCGTTTCCCTTAGGATGATTACCAACCCTGATGGGAAGACAGTAGCTGGTTATCTAGGAACCATGCTAAAAGACAGCGTCAGAGCTGTTTCTGGGGAAGAGTCATTTTGGGACTTACCTTTTTCCCTCAGCAAGTATCTGTACATAAAATAGACCCAAATCAGAGTGAGCACCCCAGAGAAGTAGAAGACACTCTGCCAGCCATACCAGTCCAAGAGGAGAGAGCCAGCTCCTCCAATCACCAGGGTCCTAAAACAAGAAAAGGAAAAGAGATGGTTATAAAAGTCACTAAACCATTCATACCTACTAACCAATAATTCTGTTACTGGAGACATATCCCCATGAGGGCAAAGACAGAAGGAAAAACTCATTATGTAGATCAAAAAGCATAGAGGAACTTACTATGGTTGCAAAAAAAATGCTCTACAAACAAAGCAGGTAGCCATGGACTGTGGAATGGCTGACTAAATTGAAGTATAGGGAGAAAATGGAATATTATTGCGCTTATAAAACATGATGATTATAAGGAATTCAGAGAAACATGGAAAGATCTGGAGGACTTGACTACAGTCAGAAGGACAATGTGTGCATTGACTCAAATAACATAGTGGGTAGCTAGGTGGCACAGAGTGACAGAGCAACAGGCCTGCAGTCAGGAAGACCTGAATTCAAATCTAGCCTCAGACACTAGCTATGGGACCCTAAGCAAGTCACTTAACCCTGTTTGCCTCAGTTTCCTCATTTGTCAAATGAGCTAGAGAAAGAAATGGCAAACCACTCCAGTCTCTTGTCAAGAAAATCCCAAATGAGGTTTTCAGTCAGTCATAACTGAAATTGAGCAAAAAATAATGTGAAACATAAAAGAAACTGAAGTTTAATCAGATTTCATGACCAATATTAAAGGGAACAGATGACAAAATACTCTTCCCTCTTCCCACTGGAAAAGTGGTGGACTACAGGGGCTGAATGCTGGATATTTCAACTTAAGGCTATCACAGAAAGACATTTTACTGACTAGTTTTACTTTACTTTTTACAAGAGGATATTATGTTAGGAAAGCATGGTATACAAGGAAATGACTGTGACATAAAAGAAAATAATAAAACAAAGGGCATCAATAAAACTCCTCTTAATAAAATAAAGAGGCTGCCATTAAGTTTGGCTTCCCAGTCAAAGTTAGTGGGATGTTTGGGTTTTCATTGTATTTCTATTCTCTATGTTCTCCTGAGGTCAACGTTAAAAGAGATGATCAAAATTATATTTCCTACCTAAAGTCACCTCAACTTTATCACCTAATAAGGTTTTACACAGCTCCTTCAGTAACAAACAGGACACAGACATTCAGGGCATTTCAGAAATTTTTGTTAGATTTAAAATTTAAAATCATAGATCACAACATTCAAAACCAGAAGCCCTTAAGGGTTATCCAGTCCAAATTTATCATTTTATAGAAGAAGAAACTGAAACCCAGACTGGCAAAGTGTCTTACACTAGGTCACAGACCTAGTAGATAGCAGAACCAGCAATCTGTGACTCTGGTTCTCTGCTCCTCTGCTATATCAAGGAGTCTAGACCAAGGGGAAAGGAAGCAGTTAGCTCGAAAGGTGATGGTCTGCTCTGCGCCCAGCATGATCTATGCCTCTCAGAAAACTGTAAAGTCTATATTGAAGGCTTAGAGTTGAAAATTGGTTTTCAAATCTTGTTTTAAAAAAAAGGCAGGGGGAGGGGGGAATTTCAGACCTGACACCTTGGATGAGAATCAAAATCTCAAAAAGTTTTGTCAGACTAAAATATTGGGCCAAATCAAAAGTGCTACTCATCAGTTCAAAAAATTGAGTTTGTAAGTATAAGATGGTAGAGGCATGTAGACATTAGTTTGTATCATCAAGCGTTTATTACGTTTTTACTATGTATGAGGTGTCGTTAAGTGATAAAGATGTAGTATGGCAAAAGGACTATCCCTGCTTCAAGAAGCTCACTTCTAATGGGGGAAACAACAAGCAGACAACTACATACATATGAGACATACACAGTGTACATGAGAATAAATAATCTCAGAGGGGAAAAGTTCTAACATTAAGGGGATACAGGAAAAGCTTCTTGAAGAAGGCAGAATTTTAGCAAAGACTTAAACAAAGCCAGGAGGTAATAATGAGGAGGGAGAGTATTCTAGGCATAAGAGATAGCCAGTAAAAATGCATGGAGTCAGAAAATGGAGAATGTCTTATGGAATAACACAGCAAGAAGACCAATGCCACTGGATCAGAGTATTTGGAGAAGAGTAAACTCCAAGGAGATTGGAAAGGTAGAAAGAGGCTAGGTTATGTAAGAAAGTACAGAAAGGGAGATGTTTAAGATTAGTGAGAAAGTGAGATGAAATAGGATCAAGGGTGCATGAAAAAGGGATTGCCTTGGCAAGGAAAAGGTCTAACCAACTCTTCACATGAGATAGGGATGAGGGAAGAGATAATAGGGAAAGACACCTAAGTGCCAGGAGATAAGGAAGTAGGGAGAAGAGGAAGCTTTTGGTGAATTGCCTAAATATTTTTCAGTGACCTATAAGCAAGGTCCTCAGTCGAGAGGGTAGAAAGAGGGAGATGCCATAGAAAGTTTAAGAACAGACTGAAAAGGTTTGGAATGACTGCTGTGATCCCACTAGCAGACGTAAAAGCATTACCCTCCTGCAGTGAGGACCCAGCTGAGATTATGTAATATAAATTTATATTGGACATAATCAGCTCAGTTTTGTCATTTTCTCTAGCTCCTCTCAAAAGCACATGAATGGAGCCAAAGGAAGTAGAAGGTGAGAGCAATCCAAGGTTGAGGCTTTGCAAGGCACGACTGGCAATAGAACGAGGAATAAGGAAGGGCTGATGCCTGGGGTGCATCTGAGGAGCCGAGACGTAGAGAGGAAGGTGAAGGCAAAACACAGGGATATGAGAAAGAGGGAAAGAAGGAATATTGGAATTCACAAACATGGAAATGAAACATCTAAAGCTTTTAGTGGAATGCAAACTCAATATGCATCAAGAGTGTGACATGCAAGCCGAAAAAGCTGATGCACCCTTAAGTTGCATTAAGAAAGACAGAGCTTTCAGGAAGAAAAGAAGGTGACAGTGCAGCTCTCCTCTGTCCCTGTTTGACCATATTTTGAGTACTGTGTTCAGATGGGGGTTGAGAGGTGGGGCACGACACTGATAAACTGAAGAATGTCCAAAGGTTAGGTGTCACCATCCCTTCGGTGAGAGTCCTAGGAGGATGGTTTGAAGGAATTCTGAATGTTTTGTGTGAAGAAGAGAAGACAGAGAGGATATGATCTCTTTCTGCAGGTAAATTAAGGTCTGTCATGTGAAAGAGAGGTTAAGTTGTTCTGCGTTCCACCACAGGGCAGAACTAGGAGCATTGGATAGAAGTTGCAAAGGAGCAAATTTGGGTTTGATATAAGAAAAAATTTCTAATCATTAGAGCCATCCTAAAGTGGAACTGGGCTGCCACTGGAGGCAGTGGAAGTCTTCAAAGACTACAAGACCAAGCATTGGGTATCTGGGGGACGAAATTCTTTGTTGAATGTAGGTTGGAGTAAATATCAGGTGAGTTCCCTTTCCTACTGTCAAATTCTATAAAATCTAGATTTTAAAATGATGATCTCAGTATCCAAACTCTTATAGAGAGATGAGGAAACTCAAACCCAGAAAGAAAAAATTACTTGTTCAAGGTGAATGAATCACAGGAGAACCCATGACCCCCAACTCCCAAGCCAGTGCTCAATCCACTGGGCCACCTTGGTTCTGTCTCAGGTTCTAATGAAAACACAAGAAAAATCTCAAGTTCAACCAACATCAAATACTACAAAATTTTAACATCGCAAAAAACCCTGTAATTTTCCTGTAACAAATTCCTTCTGTTTCTTCAGAACCAAGTATCCTAAGAAGCAAAAGGGATGCTAAGATGACCTCCCCTCCCCCAAACAACCTGTCTTTCTCCATCTGCCTCCACACATGGTGAATGGGGGGGGGGGGTCTGTTTGTGCCTAAAAGAGGCAGAGGACATTATACAGTCAAACAAATTGAACCCTAACTAGAAACCACCATGTGAAGCCTGTGCTTCTGTCTACCTTCCATGCCCTTTGGTCCTGCTACCTCATCTGTGCCACAGTACCTGCTGTCCAAAATTGCATAAGGACAACTACAGAGGGAATCTGAAAAGAAGAAAGGGAGCAGGGAATGACCTACTTCATCTCCCTTAGCACAGATGAAAAAGAGACAGATGAAGCGACGGTCCCCCGCTCCACACCATTTGCCAACCAAAACCCCCCCAAACCCTCCTGATACCAAGAGAGGGAAATGTGCATAAAGGAACAGTATTTCAAAGAGCATGAATAGTCTGAGGAATGAGTCTCTGTTTGTCTCCTGGAGCAACAGCCTCAGGCTTCCACATCTAGAAATGACGCCCTCCAGGATGCCTGTCATCCAGAGATCCAGATGTGCCCTGTGTTGATGTCCTTCTCTGCCACAAACAGTTCCTGGTATTTCTTCCCACGTGTCATTCTGGGGAGGCTGAACCGTTTGTAGCTCAAATTCAATAGCAGCTCACTTGGCTTGAGGAACATGACATGATTGCATGAGCTCATCCTTCTTTTTTTCCCCCAGTATCTCATTACTGAGCAAGCAGAACCTACCCAAACTGGGAACCTGCACCCACGGTGCTATAGGTGAATGCTCGCTCATTCTCTCGGATTTTCTGAGACAACAGGCTCGTCAAGGCAGGGAAATAAACCCCTGGAACAAAAAAGATAGAATAATCAAACCGAAGGGAAAGGCTAATGGTTTCCCAAATCCTTCATTCTTTCATTCACTCATTCAGCAAACATACGTATTCATTTGATGTGGCTAGATGATTTGTCCTGGAGGGTATTGGGGTGGGTTTAGCCAGCTCCCTGCTCTGGTTATAGTTAAAATCATCATCACCCCCACCACCACAGAAATTTACCTAAGACATATATTGTTTCCCTCACAAAAAACCTGTACAGTAAGTATTACATGTGTTATTATGCCTATTTTACAGATGAGGAAACTGAGTCTCAGAGTAGTTAAAAGACTTGACAATGGCCACAAAGCCAGCAAGTAGTAGAAGATTCCAACCAAGGTCTTTTTTTGATTTTCTCTCCTGAGAAAGCAGGAAAAATTCATGAAGATCAAAGCACTGTCCAGCAACTGGAAACATAGAATTTTTAACCTTTAAGGTACTGTGGCCTTCAAGTGACTGCAAAGTTATCAAGAATGTCACAGAAGGACTCAGAAAGACTGTATGAAGACTGTGAATAAATACCTGCTCTGCCTCCCTCTCAAAGCTGTTGCGAGACACAAAACAATATAGGAACAGTTCTCTGTACCCTACAAAATGTTATGCATGTTAAAGACTGTCACCTCTAGTCACCAGAATTTTTGATAATAATAATTCCTTATAGGAGGTGGAGGCAAGATGGAAAAGTAAAAGCAGGAATTCACCTGAGTTCCTCTAAATTCTCCTCCAAACATTAAAATAAAACCTCAAAACAAATTCTGGAGTGGCAAATAACAAAAGAATAGAGTGAAACAATTTTCTAGCCAAAGACAATTTAGAAGATTGGCAGGAAAGGTCTGTCTCACTGGGTGAGAGAAAAGTAGAGTCCAGCCAAAGTTGCACCCAGCAAGCCAGCAACAGACTTTGGCAGTGTGTATATTCTGGCTTCCCAAGTTCTCAGCCCACAGACTGTGAGGGGGTTAGATAACTGGTCAAAAGGAGATTGTAGGGGACCTTCTGCAGGCATTAGGAGCAGGACTTTGCTGCATTGCCCATATATAGTTCCAGATCACAATTCCTGGACAATGAAAAGCATGAGCAGGAGTGGTTCCAGGGCAGAAGAGACCAGACCAGACCAGACCAGAGCACAGGCTAAGAAAGTAGTAATCACACCTCTCCATAGATCACACCACCTTGGAAGAACTGAAAACTTACAGACCTCTAGAACTAGCTCTGAAAACAACTTAGGACAGTGGCCCCTCCACCCTGGTAGCAAAGGACAACTTTACCATAAAGTTAAAGTAAAAAAATGGGTTGGAAAAAATGAGCAAACAACAAAAAAATAACTTGACCATAGAACAGGAAAGAGCAAAACACAAACTAAGAAGACAAGGAAATCAAAGCAGCTACATGCCAAGCTTTGAAGAAAAAAAAAAAATGTGAATTGGTTTCAAGTCCAAAAAGAATTCCTAGAAGATTTCAAAAATGATTTTTAAAATCAAATAAGAAAGTTAGAAGGAAAAAAACAGGGAAATAAATGAGAGTGATATAAAACAATCATAAAAAAAGAATTAACAGCTTAGTAAAGGAGGTACACATATCAAATAATTATTATTGTTATTATTATGAAAATAACACTTTAAAAAACAAAATAGGCCAAATGGGAAAAGTATAAAAATTCACTGAAGAAAAGAACTTCTTAAAAACTTGTACTGGGCAAATAGAAAAGGATGAATAGCTCACTGAAGAAAATAATTCCTTAAAAATTAGAATTGGGCAAGTGGCAACTAAAGACTCCATGAGACATCAAGAAACAATTTTTAAAAATTCAAAGAATGAAAAAATGGAAGAAAATGTGAAATATCCAAAAATAAAATAAAATTAAGGGGTGAGAAAGAGGGATGCAATAGGAGAAAGAGGAAGGAAGAGGTAGAATGAGGAAAGAGAAATGAGAGTGATACAAGAAAATCATGAAAAGCAAGTCAACACCTTGCTAAAGGAGACCTAGAAAAATGCTGAAGAAAATAACACCTTTAAAAACAGACTAACCCAAATGGCAAAAGAGATCCAAAAAGCATGAGAAGAAGGATACTTTAAAAAGCAGAATTAGTCAAATGGAAAAGGAGGTTCAAGAAAAGCATATATTGGGAGGAGAAAGGGAGAAATGGAATAGGGCAAATTATCTCTCATAAAAGAGGCAAGAAAAAGTTTTTCAATGGAGGGGAAAAGGGGGGAGGTAAGAGGGAAAAGGTGAAGCGTACTCTCATCACATTTAGTTTAAGGAAGGAATAACATGCTCACTCAATTTGGTATGAAAATCTGTCTTACACTACAGGAAAGTAGAGGAGAAAGGGATAAGTGTGGTGTGGGGGAGATGATAGAAGGGAGGGCAAATGGGAGGAAGGAGTAATTAGAAGTAAACACTTTGGAGAGGGACAAGGTCAAATGAGAGAACAGAATAAATGGGAGCAGGATAGGATGGAGGGAAATAGAGTTAGTCTATCACAACATGAATATTATGGAAGTCTTTTGCATAACTACATGTATAACCTATATTGAATTGCCTGTCTTCTCAGTGGGGATGGGTGGGGAGGGAGGAAGGGAGAGAAGTTGGAACTCAAAGTTTTAGGAACGAATGTTGAGAACTGTTTTTGCGTACAACTGGGAAATAAGAAATGCAGGTAATGGGGTACAGAAATCTATCTTGCCCTACCAGAAAAGAGAGAAGATGGGGATAAGGGAAGGGAGGGGTGTGATAAAAGGGAAGGCAGATTGAGGTAAGGGTAATCAGAATGCACAGTGTGTTGGAGTGGGGAGAGGGGAGAGATGGGGAGAAAACTGAAACTCAAAATCGTAGGGAAATGAATGTTGAAAACTAAAATTAAATAAAATAAAGTACTCCTTTAAAAAAAAACACCTCACAACCAAATGCAGAAGAGCAGAAATATTAAACACATCTTTTTTCACAACATAATTCAATAAAAATTATATTTAATAAAAAGCCATGAAAATATAGAATAAAAATTAATTGGAAAATAATCTAATCCTAAAGAATGAGTGGACCAAAGAACAAATCATAAAAACAACAATTTCATTAAAGAGAACGACAGTAAGGAGGCCAGATAACAAAGCAGTACTTAAGGGAGTTTCCATCTCTAAAGTCTTATATCAATAAAACAGAGAAAGAGCAGATCACTGAAGGGCATGCAAGTAAAAAAAAACTAAAAAAAAGCATAAATTAAAATCCCCAATTAAACACTAAATTGGAAATCCTGAAAATCTAAAGAGAGATTAGTAAAATTTAAAATAAGGAAATCAATGAACTAATAAATAAAACTAGAAGTTGGTTGTATGAAAAAATGATAAAAAAAAACACTGACTAATTTGATTTAAAAGAAATTAGAAAAACAAATTACCAGTGTTAAAAATGAAAAGGTAAATTTATCACCAATGAAGATAAAATTAAAGTAATTATTAAGAGTTATTTTATCCAATTATATGCCAATAAATCTAATAATCTAAGAGAAATGGATGAATATTTACAAAAATATAAACTGCTGGGGCGGAGCCAAGATGGCGGAGTAGAAGGACGCACGTTTACGAGCTCCGAAACCAAAGCCCATAGAATTAATGTAAAAAGAGTCCCCCATAACTTCTGGGTCAATACAAGGTGTGCAGAAACGGAGTAGAAGAGATTTCCGTTCCAGGGAGCCCTGGAGACCCGTCCCCAGGGTCCTCGCACCCCAGAAAGTGGACCCCACCCCCAGCGCTGCCCTGGCTGCGGCCCCAGAGAAGCTGATCCGAGCAGGCTTCAGAGACGGAAGCTCCGGCAGCCAGGAAAGTCCCTCCGCCCACAGAAGCTACAGGTCAGTGAGAGAGAAGGCTGGGCTGGAGGAGAGGGGGAGCAGGGCGTCTCCGTGACTCGGGCTTCCTTGGGAGGAAGCGGGGGCAGCAGAGATGGGGGCAGGAAGCGGCGGAGGCAGAGGTGTGGGCGGCGGCTGAGGCGGCAGCGGACCGGGACTCAGGAATCCCCCAGCAGCAGGCAGGATCTTCATTACGGAAGATTCCTGCATAAAACCTGAGGGAGCTGAGCCTGGGAGACGGCCCTGTCCCCACCCCGCTCTATTACTGAAGGCTTCTGCTTAAAGCCCCCGAGGGAATTGAGCTTGGGAGGCGGGCTCCCCACCCCTCCCCCACCCGCTCCATTCCTGAAAGTCTCTACATAAAGCCCCTGAGGGATCTGAGCCTGGGAGGCGGCCCTGCCCCCACCCCAGGACCTGAACTAAAGCTCACTGATTGACAGCCGGCAGGAGGAAAGCCCATTGAAATCTCAGAGGCCAAGCACTAGCTAGGCGGATCCAGGCAGGGGTGGAAAGGAATCTCAGAAGTCAAGTAACTGGCTGGGAAAATGCCTAGAAAAGGGAAGAAAAATAAGACTTTAGAGAGTTTTTTCCAACAAATGCAAATGATCCCGACCTTCGGATCTGATGACGAGGACATATCCTTGCCATCAGGGAAAGACGTGGAGGGCAGGGCCTCAGTACCCCAGACACCCCAGGGGGGTGGCAGGTGGGCTCAGGCCCTGGAAGAGCTCAAAAAGGATTTTGCAAAGCAAGACAGGTGGAGGAAAAACTGGGAAGGGAAATGTCAGAGATGCAAGAAAAGTATGAAAAACGGGTCAATACCTTGGTAAAGGAGACCCAAAAAAATGCTGAGGAAATTAACACCTTGAAAAATAGGCTCACTCAATTGGCAAAGGAGGTTCAAAGAGCCAATGAGAAGAATGCTTTCAAAAGCAGAATGAGCCAAATGGAAAAAGAGGCTCAAAAGCTCACTGAATTTAATAGTTCTCTCAAAATTAGAATGGAACAGATGGAGGCTAATGACTTTGAATGTAAAAAATTAAATAAATAAATAAAATTAAAAGGAAAAAAAATATAAACTGCTCAGATTAACAGAAGAGAGAAAAGAATATTTAAATAATTGAAATTGAAATTTAACAAGTGATCAGTGAGCTCCCTAAAAAAAATCCTCAGAACCAGATGAACTCATAAGTCAATTCTACCAAACATTTATGAACAATTAGTTCCAATATTATATAAACTATCTGAAAAAATAGGCAAAGAAGGAGTCCTACGAAATCCCTTTCCTGACACAGATATTGCACTGATACCTAAACCAGGAAGAACAAAAACTGAGAAAGAAAACTACAGACCGGTTTCCTTAAAGAGGATGGATACCAAAATTTTAAACAAAATACTGCAAAGAGATTACAGCCACATATCCCAAAGGTCATACAGTGCAACCATCTAAGATTTACACCAGGAATGCAGGGCCGGTTCAATGTTGGGAAAACTATCAGCGTAACTGATCACATCAATAACATTAGCAAGGATTATCTGCAATGAGGATAAGCTAATCAGGGATGAAGCACAGATGGCCACATCACCACTACAAATGCTCGCTATAGCAATAAGAGAAGAAAAGGAAATTGAAGGAATTAAAATAGACAACGAGGAAACAAAACTATCACTCTACAGATGATATGATGGTATGCTTAGAGAATCCTAGAGAACCAACTAAGAGAACTAATGGAAATACTTAACAACTTTAGAAAAGTTGCAGGATATAAAATAAACCCATATAAACCAACCGCATTTCTATATATTGTCCACAAAGTGCAGCAGGAAGAGATAGAAAAAGAAATTCTATCTAAAGGAACTGCAGACAATATAAAATACTTGGCAGTCTATCTGCCGAGACAAACCCAGGAGCTATAGGAACACAATTTCAAAACACTTCTCACGCAAATAAAGCCAAAACTAACCAATGAGAAAAATGTTAATTGCTCATGGATAGGATGGGCCAGTCCAATGAAAAATGACAATTCTACCTAAATTAAGTTACTTATTCAGTACCATACCAATCAAACTACCAAGAAATTATTTTATACAGCCAGAAAAAATAACATTCATCTGGAAGAACCAAGAGTCAAGAATATCAAGGGAATCATTGGGGAAAAAATGTGAATGATAGTAGCCTAGTGTACCAGATCTTAAAATGCATTACAAAGGGCAGTAATCACCAAAAACAACCTGGCGCTGGCTGTGAAACAGAGCGGTGGATCAGCGACACAGATGAGCTACACAATACACAATGGTAAATGACCATAATAATGCAAAGTTTGATAAAGCCAAAGATCTAAGCTTTTTGGACAAGAACTTGCTATTTTACAAAAATTGCTGGGAAAACTGGAAAGCAGTTTGACAGAAACTAAGTACAGACCAACATCTCACACTGTATACCAAGATAAGGTCAAAATGGGTATATGATTTAGACATAGAGGGGGAAATCATAAGCAAATTAGGGGAGAATAGAATAGTTTACCTTTCAGATCTACAGATAAGGAAAGAATACAGGATATAAAATGATATTTTGATTACATTAAATCAAATGTTTTTGCACAAACAAATCAATGCAGACAAGATAAGAAGAAAAGCAAAAAACTGGAAGGAAAGTTTTATAACAAGTTCCTCTAGTAAAGGCCTCATTTCCTAACTATATAGAGAACTGAATCAAATTTATGAGTACAAGTCATTCCCAGTTGATAAATTACCAAAAAATATGAACAGGCAGTTTTTAGATCAAGAAATCAAAGCTATCTATAGTCATCTTGAAAAATGCTCTATCACTCTTGATTAGAGAAATGCAAATTAAAACAACTCAGAGACCACCGTCACATCTATCAGACTGGTTAATATGACAGAAAAGGAAAATGACAAATGTTCATGGGGATATGCAAAAATTGGGATATTAATGCACTACTGGTGGAGTTGTGAACTGAGCCAACCATTCAGGAGAGCAATTTGGAGCTATCCCCAAAGCACTAGAAAATTGTGCATACCCTTTCACCCAGCTATGCCATTACTAGGTCTGTATCCCAAAAAGATTTTTTTAAAAAAGGAAAAGGATCTATATGTACAAAAATATTTATAGAAGCTCTTTTTGTGGTGACAAAGAATTAGAAACTGATGGGATATCCATCAATTGTGGAATGATTATGACTGTGATGGAGTATTATTGTGCTATAAGAAGTGATGACCAGGATGCTTTCAGAAAAACCAAGGAAGGCTTACATGCAAAGTGAAGCAGGCAGAAGCAGGAGAATATGGCACAGTGACAGCAATACTGTACGATGATCAGCTGTGAAGGACTTATCTATTCTTAGCAATACAACAATCTAAGATAATTCCAAAGGACTTATGATGAAAGATGTTATCCATTTCCAGAAAAAGTACGATGGTGTATGAATGCAGATCAAAGCATACTTTTTTAACGTTTTTTTCTTAGGGGCTTTTTTGGGGGGGCAGAGTCTGTGTTTTCTTTCATAGTATGGTTAATATGGAACTATGTTTCCCATGATTGCACATGTATAACCTACATCAAATCATTTGGCTTCTCAATGAGGGATAAAGAGAGATAGGAAGGGAGAGAATTTGGAATTTAAAATTTTAAAAAACCAATGTTAAAAACTTTTTACATATAATTGGAAAATAAAAGTTTTTTTAAATAATAATATTTCTTCCATTTGAACAAAACTTCCTAATTTTCAAAGCAATTCCTATGTATTTTCTCACTTGCCTACCAGTAGCACACAGCCATTTCCCATTTGTGCCCAACAGTACAGAGTTTAATACAAAAGCATAGATGGACATGTATGATGTAGTCACCTACATGCACACTTTTTGTCTGAATTTTGTCTGATCTGCTTAATAAAGCAATTTATTAAGGAGACAAAAAAAAATCAACAAATAAAGAACAGCTGCCTCTTAGAGACTCACCTTGAAATAACCCCATGAGTATTCGGGAAAAAGTCATAAAGACCAAGTGAGCGCCGCTGATATGGGACAGCAATGGGGTAATGGCCGTGATGAAACCCCAGGCTGAGGCCGAGATCAGGATGACTTTGTCTCCTCCGATCCTGGAAGGGAAAGGCGTTGGAATTTACATGGAAGGAGAAAGAGGGGGGGGCACGGTCAAAAGAAGAGGAAGAAATGGAGGGAGCCCACTCTCTCTCACTCTTTCCTTCTTCTCTCTCTCCCACTCCCTCTCTTGCTTCTCTCTCTGGTGTCCGTCTTTCTGTCCATCTCTGTCTCTCTCTTCCTCCCTTTTCTCCCCTCCCTCTCTTCCACTTTCTTCCCATCCTCTCTCTTTTCACTTTTGTCTCTCCCCCTTCCCTTCTCCCTCTCTTTTTTTCTCTCTCCTTCCCCATTCTTTCTTGTTTTTCTCTTTCTGACTCTTCCTCTCTCTCTCTCTCCCTTCCTCTCTTTCCCTCATCTTTCTCCCCTTTCCCCCATCTCCCTCTCCCCTCTTCCCTCCTTCTGCCCTGTGCTGCCCATGGTTGAAATGACAAATAGGAGGAAATGTGACATATACTGGGAAACCTCGGATGAAGGGAGGCCATCTGAAGAAAAAACAGCCAAGACAATAATACACAACATTAATACAATAATATAAGTAATAATGACATTAAAAAGCATTTGCAATCTGATGAATCATGGTTCTTTCATTCCTAGAGAAGTGTTAAGGAAAAGCAACCTCCTTCTGTTGGTTCCTCATCTTTTGTTCAGTCAATACCTCTAAACATCTAAACAAACCAAGTGAACCAGGAAATAAGAGAGCCTACAACTCCTCTGCCCTTTTTTATGTATTTGGGTCACTTCAAGTATCTTTCTCCAACAAGATTTAAGAAATGATCTTTGGCCCTTTAATCTATAATTGCTCTAAATTATGAGGCCAGTCACTCTAATATGTTTTTATCTGAAATCCTTTCTCTGTCATTATAGTTTAAAAGGAAAATGAATACTTTTCTCTTAAAAAAAAAATTTCCTGTCAAAACTTCTTTTCCTGTCCTGTTACATACTCTGTTCCCTAACTCTTTTTCCTGCCTTGATAAACATTAACCCAACTAAGGTAAAGTTCCAGATGTCCTCATTCCCTAAAACATGTGGGGAAAATGGGGGTTGGGGTGTGTGTGTGTGTGTGAGAGAGAAACAGAATGAGATTAAGTCATCTGATGCCAAGCATTGGAACATCTAAAATGGGAAAATGTGAACTCACTGATCCCCAAGGTGGCCTCCCATTATCTGAGTTAGGCAGTAACCCCAGAAGAAGCTACTTAGCAGGATACCAGACTGCTTCTTGTTCCAGCCAAAATCTTCATTCATGGAGACAGCACAGATGGGCATGGTGACCCGGGCACAGTAAAGGAGACATGTCCCCAACAATAACATCACAGTCCAAATCTGGCATTCAGGCCTAGGAGAAGCATCGAGAAAGTTGAGGCAGATTATTAGGAGACCTCACCCCATTAAAAACAACTTGAATTGTTTTCTCTTTCACAAAGTAAGACATAAAAGATTAAAATCATCTGATTGTTTTCTTTAAAATAATGGGAAAAAACCAAGAATCATCTTTTTGGCACATAAAAAGAAGAAAAAGTATATCTTCTGGAATTGCCTATTAGTTTATGTTGTTTCACAGGTTCTATTGACAGATTCAGTTTCCTAAAACATGAGCTGTAAGTTTTACCATCACAAGCAGATCAGGCAAATACTAAAAGTGAGGGTAAATCGTTAACGGTCTGTAGGCAAATTATTAAACACAATATCTAAAGAAACCCTTTGAGAAAAGTAAAATTCCAGATTTATGTGTTTGTTAAGTCAAGAATGCATCACAAATCAAATAAACATCATTTCTGGAACAACCACTCATTGGATCTTCCTCCTTACTGCTGAAAATCCAGAGTTTGCTATGCTTAATTTTCATTTTAAGGAAGGTGACAGAAGCCAGAAAAAAACATAAAATTCTATAAATCCATAAAGTAAAAAAAAAACCAAGAGAATATATCTATGAAAAGAAACCTTAAGGCCTTAAGACCACCACTAGTGGTTCCTGGTGAGGGGGGAGCAGGGGGGAAAGGTTCATTGCTTATGGAAAAAGGGAAATTGTTCAAGATTACAAAGGTTAGTCATCTGAAACTCATATGATCCTTGATTTGTACAACTTGAGGAATCAGAAGGGAATTCAAAATAACCTAAAGGAACTTTTGGTGGGAAAGAAGATGAATGGTCTCTGACAGAGAAAGGAGAGACAACACCATAACTGTACTAAATTCTCAACTATCGTAGAAAGAGAATTGAAATAGAAGTTAGGGTACCTGACTCTGATACTAACTTACTATATTATATATTTCATCAAGCAATTGCTGTCTCAATTTATTTAACAATACAATAACGATAATGCTGCCTGCCCTGCCTTAATTTTCCCAGGGGTTTTGTAGAGATCAGATATAATCATAGGAGCACAGAATTCAAAGCTGAGAGGGACCTAAGCAGCTAGAAAGGCAGCAGCACATAGTGGGTAGATAAAGGTACTGGACTTGAGAGGCAGGAAGGCCACGTTCATTGTCAGCCATTCTGATCTCTGAACCTGAAAAGCTAAGGAAGACGGGACATCTTGTTGGCTCTGTTTCATCTCTGCATTGTAATGCCAACACCCAACTAGAGTTGGGGATATAAAAGGACACTTAGAAAAATGTCTGCTAAATTAATATTTAATTTGGAAAAAAGTAACTCTTAGTCATACCTAACATTGTCATAGGTTATACAGTTAGATATTTGCTTTAGGAAGATCACATTGCCAGCTTGGTAGAAAATGAACTGGACTGGGGACAAACTTGTGGCAAGCAGACCCAGCAGCAGACCAGTACAACAGACCATGCATGAGGTGATAAGGCCTATACCAGGGTGGTAGCAGTGTATGTGAGCAAAGTTACAGAGGTAAAACTGACAGGCCTTGGAAACAGATTGAATGTAGGGGGTGAGAGCAAGCAGACTACGACACCTGCATTTCCAGCTTAGATAACTAAGACAATGGCAGTGGACAGGTAACAGGCCAGTTTGGAAGGAGGTATGTTTGGGGGAGAAAGATAATGAATTCAGTTTTTGGATAAGTTCAGTTTCAGATATTTACAAGACATCCAGTTTGAGATATCTAATAGATAGTAGGAGACTGCAAACTCAGGGCTAGCAGAGAGGTTGAGGATGGCTAAATAGATTTAAGAATCATCAGCATTCTTACTAGCTGTGTGACCTTGGGGAAGTCACTTAACCCCAATTAACTTGCCCTCTTCCCTCCAAAAAAAAAAAATCAGCAGCGCAAAGAATTATGTGAACTGATACAAAGTGAAGTGAGACAAGAGAGATAATTGAGCACAATGTTGTCATAATGATGAATTGTGAAAGACTTGGCTACTCTGATTAGTACAATGGTCCAAGACAATTCCAAAGGACTTATAATGAAAAAAAAAACAACACTGCTATCCACCTCCAGAGAGAGACCTGAATGCAAACAGAAGTATAATTTTCTCACTTTGTTTTCCTTGTTTTAAAAAAAAAATCTTCCAAATTTCTTTATTTCTGTTGAGGGGACTACCATCTTTCTGGTGACACAAGTTTTCAAACTAAGAGCCATCTTCAGCTCGTCACTATCTCTTAACTCCACATATCCATCCAATCAGCTGTCAAGTATTGTTGATTCTACCTCCACAGTATCTCTTGCATCCATAACCTTCCCTCTATTCACATGCAGTTCAAGTCATCACCTCTTAGGTGGATTGCTACAAAAAAACCTCTTTCTTGGTCTGCTTGCTTCAAGCCTCTCCCCAGTCTCTCCTTCACATAGCTAAAACTGCTATTCCTAAAGTACAAGTCTGACCATATCACTTTCCTGTTCAATAAACTCCAGTAGCATCTTGTTACCTCTGGAATAAAATACAAACTACTCTGATGGCCCTTAAAGTCTTTTACTTCTTGGCTCCCATCCACTTTCCCGGCCTTCTCAACCTTCTTGCTCTTTCTCATATTGACATTTCATCCTCCATTTCAATGCCTTTGCAAAGACTCAGCCACATCCTTACCTAGAACTCTTAGAATCTCTAGTTGCCTTCAAAGCTCAGCTCAGAGCTATGCAGCCTCTCCTGATTCCTACTACTGTTGCTAGCGATTGTCATTAAAAAAAAAATCATAACCTTTATTTACTTTGCACATATATGGATATGTGTGTATATGTATATTTATATAGTGCAAACTTATAAATGTACATGTTGTCTCCCTTGATAGATTTAAGTTCATTGATGGAATTGCATCCTCATATAGCACAGGACTTCGGTGTATAGCAGATACTTAACAAGTGCTTGTTGAGGGATTATGTTACACATACAGGGTGGGTTTTTTTGTGTTGTTTTTTTTTTTTACAAAATAACAGGCACCTAAGCTTTTAAATCATGTGGTACTTTCTCAGAAGTCCCTGATCTTCTTAAAGAGTCTCTGCCAAGTATTTGTCAAGCTATCTCTTAACATAAGTAGATGAGAACTTTCACGTAACTGCTACAGAGTCTCCACAGCTCCCCTCTTACACCACTCTAACCCTTCTTCCTGCTGTGTCCAGTTCCAAAACCAGCTAGTCCAACTAGAACATTTCAGCTCTTTAACAAATGCATTCCCCTGTGAGCACTAGGTAAATATCTAGATATGAAATGACACAGTCAGGATTGTTAGGTTAAAAAAAAAAAGGCTAGCCAGTTGGACACAAACCCTATGTGTCTGTGTAAGGTAGCAGAATATTTCCAGTCCATCTGGCTGGGAATTAAGTTTACATGTACATTGTACACTTGTTTCCATTTACAAAATGCATTGCGTGAAGTCCTGTTCCGAGGTGACAGAACACCTCTTCCATTAAGTTTTTATCTGAGCTAAGTAGGATTTGGTTCAAATGAAGGCACTCCATTTAAAATTATTATTTGCCGCATAGGCAAATACTCTACAGGTTAGAAATACTATATGCTCAATGAAGAAAGGTACATATTTCAGGAACTAGATACTCTCATAGGATTTAAGCACATAAAGAAAGCAGATGACACAAATTACAGGCTGGCATCAGCTGTGAAGGGAAGTCAGTCTGGGATAAGGGTTTGTTTCTACTCTAAATCACCCCATCCTCCTAAAATTTTAAGCCTAGAAATTACCCCTTGTTAGAGACATACTTGACACACAAAAAGGTATCAAGAAAAATTTATTAAAATGAGGTTCAGAGGAAAGAAGGCCTTCTACATTCATTCCTTTGAATGAACAGGTGGTCTCCAGCATGGCTACCAGAGACTACAACAGTCAAAAAAGGCAGGCTTCTTACAGAATTCCCGACTTTGAATCTCAAGGCCACCATCGTCCCCTGGCCATGTGACTTCATGTTCTCCTCTCTGATAGGCTTTCCCTCAAACAACTCATCAGGCCTGAGCAATAGTTTCTGACCTTTTACCTGACCATCCTAGGTCATATGACTCTGTGGAAACAGAACTTCTTGTTTCCCAAACTCTGATAATTACAAAATAATAAAAGTATAGATAGATGAATAGAGGGAAGAAAGGAAGGAAGGAGGGAAGGAAGGAAGGAAGGAAGGAAGGAAGGAAGGAAGGAAGGAAGGAAGGAAGGAAGGAAGGAAGGAAGGAAGGAAGGAAGGAAGGAAAGAAGGGAAAAAAGAAGAAAAATATCCTCCATTTAAAAGGGAAAAAAAAAAAACCTTTTCAACTTCATGACTCTGTGATGAATTGATCACACCTATGCTACAGATTCAAAAACCATGCCAGAGTATTGGCCTTCAACATATGTAATATTGGCCTTCAATATATGTAATATAGGCACTCCAGAAAGATCAATGAGAAAAAAAATGTGAAAAAGTAGATGTTTAGCTACCTATGGCAGAGTGGAAAGAGTACTGGATTTGAAATCAAAGGAAAAGCCTTCAAATTCTGACTCTGTTTCTTATCTACCTTGGTGACCTTGGGCAAACCACTTTACTCTCTAGGCCTTTGTTTCCTCATGGGTAAAATGAGGAGATTGGACTAGATGACCTCTGAGATTCCTTTCAGTTCTAAATGTTTGGGTGAGAAGTCAGACTGACTCATCACAAAGGCTCAGAGAGTCTACCTCGAGGCCAGGAAGAATATTGGAAAATGAATTAGATTGAGAGAGAGGAGATCTGCCATTCGCTAGCTCTGTGACTTAGAAAACTGTTTAACCAATTTGGGCCTCAGTTTCCTCATTTGTGAAATATGCTAATTGGACTAACTGATATCTAATGTTCTTTTCATCTCTGAAATCCAATAATATGTGTAAGATAAATGACATTATGAAATCAGTCTATTCAGAGGTGCTTTTAAGTATAAAGCCACAAGGATGAAAAAAGGGATACCAAGTTGGAATTCCTTTTGGAAAATCATCAAGAAAGATGAGAAAAGTAGATCTGATGGGGTATAGGCCCCAAGAGCCCCCTTCAACTCTCACTGAATCTTCCCACTTGACTGGCTTT
This sequence comes from Bettongia penicillata ogilbyi, assembly GCA_023548195.1. Classification (NCBI taxonomy): domain Eukaryota; kingdom Metazoa; phylum Chordata; class Mammalia; order Diprotodontia; family Potoroidae; genus Bettongia; species Bettongia penicillata. The sequence continues at coordinate 4,017,239 of JAJHZJ010000500.1, forward strand.
TCATGCCTAAATCTGCTGCCCTTAACCTAGCCTACCCCCCTTCTAATGGTCTGTTACCTTCAGAATGCCTCCAGCTACCTTCCACCATAGATCCTATCAAAATCTCATTCTCTTGGTTTCCAGAGTCTGACCTCTAGTCATCCCATTCCCATAAAGATCCTCCTTAGACTCCTCCCCAAGACCTTTCCTATACCCCTCCTCCAGTCACCCCAGATGTCTTGACACCCCTAGATTCCTCCCACAGTTCTGCATATAAGATCCATCTTACCTCCATGAAGAGGTTCAGATTTAACCTAGCTCAGAGTCAATCTGGCCTGCTTGTCAATACAGGCATTACAAAAGCTAAGGTTCCTTAAGAGTCTGGTCAATATGGCAGATCTTTGATAAACTTTGGTTTTCTTTGGCTGAAAGAAGATTTGAGTCGAATTCATTTTGGCAAAACCCAGCATTCGGTATTTTGGGGTTCTAAGCACTCCAAAACCTCAACAGATCCATAGAACACACTGCACCAGAATAGTCCAATATTGTGCAGAATTCAGAGTTCCATTTCTTAAACAGGGTGAGTATTTCAATTCCAAACTCAAACCAAACAAAAACAGTAGAAAGCATATAATCTCTATCCTCCATTCCCAAAATTAACTGAGAGGCTAGAGAAGATAGTTAAGAAAAAAGAGGTAGAATGTAGATGACTATTAATACTGACTGGACCTTTTCTCCATTTACAGGTTTTCCTCAGGGGTCTACCTGCTCCCATTTTCTCCCACAACGAGGGACCATCTTCCACATAGCTGTGAAAATGACATTCCTTTTTTTTAAATTTAATTAATTTGTTTTCAATTTTCAACAATCATTTCCATAAGTTTTAGATTTTCTCCCCTTCCCTCTCTTCTCTCTCTCTCCCCTAAGATGGCATCCAATCTTATATGGGTTCTATGCATCCATTTTTATGAAACACATTTTCACATTAGTCTTCTTGCATAGAAGAATTAAAACGAACGGGAGAAACCATGAGAAAAACCAAAACTAAACAAAACATAACATAACAAAAGAGAAAAAAATCTGCTTCATTCTGCCTTCTGATTCTATAGTTCTTTCTCTGGATGTGGATGGAATTTTGTATCAAGAGTCCTTTGGAGATGTTTTAGGTCCTTGCATTGCTGTGAAGGGTTAAGTGTATCAGAAACAGTCCTCGTACACTGGCTCTTACTGTGTATGATGTTCTCCTGGTTCAGTTCATGAAAATAATATTCTTAAAACAGATGTGATTGTTATTCCTCTATTCAAAAAAAATGAAATAGTGGCTCCCTATTACCTATATGATTACAATATAAACTCTTTAGCCTAGCATTCTAGCTTCTCCACCATGTGGCTCCAACTTACCTGTCCAGCTTTATTTCTTATTATTTCCCCACCAGGTGCTTATTCCTATTAAACCGGACTATTCCCTAACCATTCCACTGTCAGTCTCCATGAATTCACCCAAGTTATTTTGCAAACCTGGAAAGTACTCTCTCTTCATTCATACCTCTCAGAATTCTTCAAGGTTCGGCTCAGTGTTCTACTTCTTTAGCAAACATCTCTGTAGTTCCCTCCAATTGTTGGTGTCCCCCCTCTCCCCAAGTGACCCTGTATTATATCTATCTGTACATGTATGCTATCCCGCCCTACAGAACAGAAACTCTTTGAGGACAGAGACTATGTAATTTTTGCTCTTACATTCCTAGTGCCAAGCTATAAATATCTGTTGAATCTATTTTAGCCTTCGGAACTAAGATCCAGATTTTCTTTCTCTTGATGACTGACTGGCTAAGGAAGATCAAGGATGTAAATGTAATGACAGGGTTCAAATGATCCAAGTAAAATATTTCCTTTTGTTCGAATCTTCCAATACAAAAAATCTTCCTTTCAATGCTGGCTGGAACTCATGACAACTGCCAGTGAATACGATGGTCAATTTAAGCACTGCTCCACAAACAAGGAAAGTGTTTGGTGATGCAGTGAGGGTGGTAAATGCAAAACTGCTGGCCAACCTAGTTGCAGGTGAAGTCAGTCTACAAGAGTGAGCTGGTCATAGGACACACCTTCCACCACTCACTTTGGTACTGGATTGATGGCCTAAGTCTGCAAAGTATTCTCTTCTTTCACCCTCTAGCATTTGTCAGTTCTCACTTCTGACAGTAACCTCCAGACTTCACTCCAATGTCAAAGAAAAAAAATTAAACTGCATTTTAGGCATGTCTGCTAGAAACAATTTTATTTAACATTTATCTACTATCCAAGCCATGTCTAGACAAACTGATATAGTCTCCCCATGCCTTTGGATATGTCCTTCCCCTAAGAGGATTTAAGGTAACATTTATAGGAACTTTGAAAAAGGAAAATTTATAATATGATATATCAAAATACAATTTGGAGCCAATATTCCTTATAGAAGTAGAACAAGAAGTCATTATTCCAATTCCTTCTTTAACCATTCCCCTCAAGGATCAAATGGAGAAAGATAGAGCATAGCACCGTTACTTCAGGGGACAGCAAAAAAGGAATTTTGTTCTCAACCTCTTACCCAACTTTTGGGAAAGAGAGGAAGTCTAGGAAAGGGCTGTTAGAGAAATCGTATTTCTTAATATTGCTAGGAAAACTGAAAAAGAGGTTTTGGGGTTTTTAATATGCTTTCATACCAAGAAATTTTGCACTGGAAATGGAATTATCAAAGGTCCCACCACAGCTTCCTCTAGACTAGAGAATAACTTTCTATTATCTTTGATTGCTATGACTTGTGAGTTGGGCCCCATCCTGCTGCTGCTCCCCTCTTAACCTCACTCAGCGACTGAGAGCCAATGTGACATAGATGCCTTAGGGAATAGGTGGTTCAACTGCCTTAGAGTTAAATATTGTAGGGTTAAGTGAAGGTAAGCTTTATACTTTTACTTTTCTCTGGATCCCCTCTTGTCCTGCCAGTAGTAGGCATTCAAGAAGTACAGCTGACTTTTTGTAAAATAACCTGAAAAGGATTAAAGAAGTCCTGAGTACTTTCACATTTGGTTGACTTTAAACAATAAGGACAAAAAAAGTTGCAGCCTTCACAGTGCCAAAGTGGAGAGCATACACAGTGGGGACCTGGGTCCTAAATCTGTCACTAGCATCTGAATGACCCATGAACTAATCACTTCTCTGTGGGCTTCACCTGTAAAATGACTATAATAGTATCTACCCAACTACCTTGGAGGGAAGTTACAAAGATTGAACAGTACTATTTTATGTTGAAGCACCTTAAATTAATTAATCAAAATCAACAAGCATTTACTTTACTACACGACAGGTACTTTCACAGAAGAAATACAACGACAAAATAAAATACCTAATCTCTAGAAATACAACGACAAAATAAAATACCTAATCTCAGATCATATTAGGAGAAATAACATGTGCATATTTAGGAAGACATAAAACTTATACAAAGTATTATAAAGTCATACCTACCTCCCCCCACCCTGCCTCAAAGCTAGCAGCCTCATATAGAAGGTGATGCTTTGAGCTAAGCTTTGAAGGAATCTGAGGATTTTAACAGGTGGCAGTAAGGAAGGAGCATATTCTAGGTACGGAGGACAGCCTGCGCAAAAGTATAGAAAAGACAGAATGCTGTGTGTGAGGTACAGCAAATAGGCATGACTACAGGGAACAAGCCAGGGTGGGAAATGTGTAATAAATCTGGAAAGGAAAGCTACATATAGCCAGACTTTGAAGAGCTTTAAATGCCAAACTGAGGAGTTTGAATTTTATTTTAGAGGTAATAGGGAGTCAGTGGAACTTTTAAAGCAGAGGAGTTGGCATGATCAGAATTGTACTTTAAGAATATAATTTTTTGGCTGCTGTGTTGGGTTGATGAGATAAAAAGGGGAAAGATTTGAGACAGGGAGGCCAAGCTACTGAAACAGTCCAGGCAAGAAATGATTGCAGCCCTGATTTAGGGTCCTGGGGGTAGAGAACAAATGCAAATACAAGAGATATTGTGGTGGTAGAATTTACAATACTTGGCAACTGACTGGATGTGTGATGTGAGACAGGAGTCAAGCGTGACTCTTTTCCGTGCTGCTTTTTTTAAAACAAATATTTATAATTTACTAAATAAAGTCATCTTAAATACAAGACAGAATAGAATTTAGTATTTCATTGACACTTTGTGTGTGAAACACCCAGAATCTATAAGATAAAACAAACAATTTACAGGAATTATCACAAAGAGTTGTAAACTGTCACACAGCACTGCTTCAGCAATGGAGATAAATCATGCTCTACCTTAGGATCTTTACAATGGTGAAACAAAAGAGGTCAAAGAGAAGAAATGAAGACAGTGGGTCACCTCCCCAGCATCTGAACTATGCCTCACAGTACAACTCTACTGCCTTTAAGGGGTCACTGGAAGAGAAAAGTCTGCCTCAGTTATGATGCATAACTAGCAGCTGCCTCTTCATTCTTCAAGTGTCACTCTTTTCCCTCCCAAAATACCTTCATTGCTCTTTCCTAGTTCACTCTGTACTTTACTCTTCTCTGCTTTGTCACCTGCTTTGACATTTTAATTTGAAGACTTCTTTAATAGATTTCCTGCTCTTAATTTCTGTATCAGTCCCCTAGAACCATTTCTACCACAATCCCTGTCATTTCCTCCAGTCTTCATCACCATCCTAATTAAAATGTGAATGTTGCAGTTATTTTTCCTTTACATCTAATTCAATTTTTTAAAACTCATTTCTGAGTCTTGGGTTTGTTTAGAGTGTGTGTGTGGGTGCGTACGCATACGTGTATGCATGCATGCATACACCTATTTTGGGAGGGATGATTTGTAACTCATTTTTAAAACCCATTTCATACAGCTCTTTATTCACAGTGTGTGATGTGCAGCAGACACTTAAAAATGCCTGAATTGGATTGAATTGGTTCTTTTTACCATATAAAGTCTTCATTTTACTGACACACAGAGAAGTTTAACAACTTTCCATGGTTGTGGCTAGATCAGCTCAATTCCCAAGATCTATCTTGGAACCTAAGTGTCTCTTCACAAAGAAAGCAAGTATTTGGAGCGTGGCAGGATGCTGAGGGCTCTTCAGTGGAATTCAACACCAAACACTTCATCTGGAATTCACAGACTCTAAAAGAGTCAGAAGAGACCCTTGGAGATCAATCCCCCTCATTTTACAGATGAAGAGTCTAAGGTAAACGGAGGAAAAATAACTAGGTCAAGGTCCCACAGTAAATTAGAAATACTAGGTTTGAATACAAGTTAATCCACTATTCCTTTCAACAACTTTCTGTAATTTAACTTTTTAGTCTTATCTCAAAATTTACTTAGTGCTTTGTAAAATTAGGATGACACATATAATATTTATTTCTTAGGATTGTAAGAATCTAATGAGATAACAATGTGAAAAGGACTTAGCAAATCTTTCTTTCACTCACATGATCCTAAACACCAAGAGTACATAGTGTTTTATCTATACCAGCAAAGTCCCTTTCCACATTAAGTACTAAAAACTGTTTTTGAAATATGTGTACATATTTGCGTATATAAATGCATATATGTAAATGTGTGTATAGTACATACATAATAAATGTACATCTCTCTACATATGATGTGTGTATTATATAGAGAATTCAAGGTAAGTCATTCTCCGGAAATGTCTTTCTCCCCACCCCTTCTATTTACCCATCTTTCAGAGGTCTGTGGTTCCAGGTTTGAGCCTAGTAATTTTGCCACCTCCCATTTGCTGCTATCTGCCTATCCCAAAAGGAGTGTATCCAACCCCCTGGGTCATCTCGGAATAAAGGCCAGTTTGAGGAGCTGTCTGCATATGAATCTAGTGGGAGAGTAATTTTTACAGGATGAAAACAAACAAAATTGTCTACAAAATAAAGTTAAAGGCATTACTTCTTCCCCAGAGTAAATAATATCCCTCGGTCTCACACCTACAGCTTCGCTACTATTTACATATTAATACCCTACCCTCTCCACACACGCGTACCCACACACACACACACGCACACACACGCATACACATACACACGCGCGCACCCACACACACACATGCACACACACGCACACACACGCATAAACACACACGTGCACCCACCCACACACGCATACACACACGCACACACACGCATACACATACACACGCGCACCCACACACACGCATACACACACGCACACACACGCATACACATACACACACGCGCACCCACACACACGCATACACACACGCACACACACGCATACACATACACACACGCGCACCCACACACACGCATACACACACGCACACACACGCATACACATACACACACGCGCACCCACACACACGCATACACACACGCACACACACGCATACACATACACACACGCGCACCCACACACACGCATACACACACGCACACACACGCATACACATACACACACGCGCACCCACACACACGCATACACACACGCACACACACGCATACACATACACACACGCGCACCCACACACACGCATACACACACGCACACACACGCATACGCATACACACACGCGCACCCACACACACGCATACACACACGCACACACACGCATACGCATACACACACGCGCACCCACACACACGCATACACACACGCACACACACGCATACGCATACACACACGCGCACCCACACACACGCATACACACACGCACACACACGCATACGCATACACACACGCGCACCCACACACACGCATACACACACGCACACACACGCATACGCATACACACACGCGCACCCACACACACGCATACACACACGCACACACACGCATACGCATACACACACGCGCACCCACACACACGCATACACACGCACACACACGCATACGCATACACACACGCGCACCCACACACACGCATACACACACGCACACACACGCATACGCATACACACACGCGCACCCACACACACGCATACACACACGCACACACACGCATACGCATACACACACGCGCACCCACACACACGCATACACACACGCACACACACGCATACGCATACACACACGCGCACCCACACACACGCATACACACACGCGCGCACCCCCCCCACGCGCGCACACGCACACACGCACGCACACGCACGCACACACGCGCACACACGCATACACACACGCACACACACGCATACACATACACACACGCGCACCCACACACACGCATACACACACGCATACACACACGCGCGCACCCACACACACATGCACACACACGCACACACACGCATAAACACACACGTGCACCCACCCACACACGCATACACACACGCGCGCACACGCATACACACACGCACGCCCACACGCTACACATACATACACATACACACACGCACACGCACACACCACACACACCGCACGCGCACATGCCCACACACGCTCACACATACACGCACACACACTACACACATATAGACACACCGCACACGCACACACTACACACATACACACACATACACGCACACACACACTCACACACACTTCAGGCACTCGGCTGGTTCTTCCTACCTGGACCAGTAAGCCTCTGCGCTGACGTCCTTCTTTATCCTTTCAGGACAAGGTGCTTTGGACCCTAGCGGCGGCTGCAGCAACAACTGATGCTGGTGCTGATGGTGACAGTGGTGATGGACCGGCGCGGCCCCCAGTTTGCAATATCCCGAGGCCATAGTCCCGTGGGGAAAAGCGACAGAAGCTCCTCTAGGGATCTGCTCCAATGACTCGGGGGCGTTTTCCCATGACAGCAAAACTGTACGGGGGCAGAGCCAGTCCAGTGGGCGTCCCGGCCAGGCTGCCGAGCGCTAGTGTCTCCCCGGGAGGCTGAGGTGAGGGAAAGGGGTGGGGGGAAGAGGAGAGGTCGGGGGCGGGCCGGTCAGTGCCTGGAGGGGCCGGCCCGGAACCAGCTCGGCCGCCGAACCGTCCCGTCCGCCTTCTGACACTCACCCACAATCTCGCGGGTCCCGCCAGCAAAGCGAACCAGACTCCAGGGGAGCGCCGCGTCAAGTCCACGTGTCAGTCAGAGCCGCTCTTCCTGTCCGGGCGTTTCCAGGACGTTTCTCCCCCCGAACTGCCACCGCTGCAGAGCCCGGCTGGGCGGGGCTCCCTGCCAGCTGGCTGCCTAGCTCACTACAAGTCCTCAGCATCCACCTTCGGGACAAGCGGCTCCACGGCGCGCTCCTGGACTGGGCTGGGGGAGCGATGGAGGGGAAGGGAGGAAGGGGCCGTTTGCGGGGGGAGGGGGAGGAATATGAGGAAGAGGCGTTCCATCCGCTACCTAGGACGTTGCTACAATTTCATAACTTGAAATATGCAAGAGCCTGAGCTAGTCTGTTGGTTTCTCCTCTTTCGAGATGAGCTCGCAGACCGGGCCAGTAGGCTTGTAACTGTAGTGCCTAGCTCTCGATCCTCGGTGGGTGGGTTGCTTGTTTAACTCAGTTTCTGTTAAACCGAATTGGTGGAGGAGTTCGGGGAAACAGCCTGCGGGGGTGGAGAGTGAACAAAGCGGGGGAGGCAGGAATTGCCGCTAGGAAGACTAATAACTCACCAAGTGTAAGGAACACCCCACTTCTACCAGAGCCAGTATGGGAACTTGAGAAAAGGAAAATCGGGGAAGAGAGCATCTAAAGGTCTTTTCTTTTACTTTTTTTAATTGTGATTTCACCGCTATAGAGCCGCCTATATTAAACTTTTCTTTGGGCTTACCCAGTGCCTTCTAAAGTTCATTAAGATAGCCACATTTTTGCATTATTAGATAAAGTGCTTTTAAAAAATGGCACAGAAACAATTTCCTCTTTTATTAAATATCACAGAATACTGAGAAAGAGGCCCGCTTTTACTGAAGTTCTCTCTCCGCCCTCTAGGGCAGGGCCGGGGCAGGACCAGGACCTGTTATTTCATTGATAGGGGAGCTCCGGGTGATGAAGTCCCTCCACCAATCTAGAGCAGCACCTTCTCAGAAGCTTTAGGTCTTGAAGGAGTTGAGGGACTTGCCCTGGGTCACAAAACTAGTGTGCGCTGGTCACTTTAATCCAGGTCTTACTATCTACACCATACTGCCACTTCCCCCACCCCTCCCCCCACAGAAGGCAAATATTTGAATTGTACTACCCTCTGCCACTGAATATTAAACTTTCATGGAAGATTTACGCTAGGAGAGAAAAGCAATTTCAGTGGTCCTTAACTAGTTTCATGGCTTATAGCTAATAGAGTTTTACAAACACCTGTATGTTAAGATAGCCAGTTCCACGGGAAGCTCAAATTTCAGCAACAGAAAAACTGCCAAACCTCAGAGGCAAAAATTTTCCTATGTCAGTCACTCCAATTTTCCAACTATTTCAACTTTCTCACTAAAGATATTCAGTAGATCTGAACTTGATAATGAAATGAAAATTGACACTCCAAAATGATTATCGATGCGACATGAGTTATTTCTACACTTTCATCTACTGGCTCCTTGTGGCAAAGGTTGCCAGGAGAACTTGGAAAGGTTAAGGAGATATTTTAATACAACGAGTAGCATTTATATAGACAGTAAATATGAGTTGCAGTGCATAGTTGGTTTCCAAATAGTAATGTCAATATGCTGTTTGTACTGAGAAATAACATTAGTTCTTTTAAAAATACAAGTAGAAAGTAAAATTGAGTTTCTTGCAATGTATTAGTGATTACTTAACAAAACTAGATATCGACTAATTAAGGTTTGTTTGAAAGTAACATCGGGACTCTCTCTTTGCTCCCTTGTATTTTTTCCCTGTAATTGTCCAAAATGAGTCTCTGTACACTAATTTATTTAGGGATATGTTGCTCCCAGTATAATAATTAAGTTTCAGCAAACAGGTAATAAAGGGATGGGCATTTTTGCTCCATCTAAACTTTTTTAGTCCTTCAATAGATCTGCTGCTCTAAACTTGCTACTCAAAAATTCCATATTTTTCCCTAGTACTATCCTATCCACTGCTTAAATATGTAAGACCTTGCTTTTCTATGTGCTTCTAGTTTTGTTTGTTTTTTAGGAATCCCATTTTTTGAAGTTTACTAGATTTTAGGGCAGAAAATCAGGAGGGAGTGACACTGAACACTTGAATATTAAAATTTTAATGTTATACTGAACTTAATAACACATAGTCAAATGAAGTTTTATTTGCTCTTACTAAATGTATAGTGGCTTCCCTCTCCTGCTCCACATTCCTATTTGCTCTTCCTGATTCACTCCTTGCCTTCTTTCAATTTCTCTTTGCTCCTTTGTATTCTTTCCCTGTAATTGTCAAAAGTGGTCTCTGTGCAGAAATTTATTTAAAGAGATGGTGCTACTAATAAAAAATTGAAAGTCTCTGCTGATTACACCTTAATCACACACTTTCCTCATGTTGTCATTCACTTAAACAAACTACCCTTTTAATTCACTTAAACAAACTACCCTTTTAAAAATTAGGTAATAACAGGTACAATGATTAAGATCTATCATCGTGGGGTTTTCTTAGAAAGAAAACAAAAACTTTTGTGGGCAAGGTTGTCTTATTTTTGGTATACTTATTCATCACTCCCTCTGGGCTACATGGATAGATGTTCAATAAGTAGATATATATTCAATAACTATTTACTAAGTTACAAATGCCTCTATTATTATTTACAGTAATGAATTATAAGCTGTCAGATCAAAGCAGTAAAACTGACTTTTGTGAACTAGGTAATTGTTTTCTTCTTAAACTTAAGTATCCAGTTTTGACAATCTGGAGAGAAGAAAATGAATACAAGAAAGGGTGAAGGAGACCAGAAACAAAAGGACTACACTAATGAAATACCATCATAAAATAACACTGAAATTCAGAAAGGGGAAAAAAAGATTATCAGATCATATCAACTCAGTACAATTAATGTGATATAAACTTGGTACAATTAATGTAGTCTGTACACGGAACAAGCTATTTTTGCACTACTAAATATAAATAGTATTTGACTTTTCAAAATAGTTTCAAATGTATTATTTCAACAACTACCAGTGTTTTGAAGAGTAAAATTGGAATCTAATCACAATTCCAGGCAGCCAAGGTCACACTCAAGTTAGTAGGAGAGCTGGAAATCCAATATTTCTCCAGTGGTACCTAGATTTTGCTACTGAATTAAAAAGACTACTACAGAATGAATACAGTACCTTCCCTTAGCCCTGATGGAGACATACTTTTCTAGATAAGGATTAGTTTTGCTGTGAGTTGGTTTTAAAGAAATTCTCAAATTCCTTATCAATTTTTTTTAAACTAAAAGCTACTTCATATAAAGGTTTTTCAGACTGAGCTCTGGCAGATTCACAAATATAAACCTGTCATAGGTATCAGTGTTTTACTGATAGCCTAATCATCTATAGCTGCTAGTGAAGTTCTTTATGCCTAATTTTAACCATAAAAACATTTCCATGAATTCTGAATTGGGAATGGAGGATCTCAGTAGATAAATGGGACAGTTTTGATAAAATTTAAAAAAGGTCTTATATAAATCTAATGCAGGTAAAATTAGAAAATTAACTGGGGGTAAAAATCTTTACAGCAAAGTTTTTCAGATAGAAGTCTCATTTCCAAGGTATATAAGAAACTAACTTAAATTTTTAAGAATGAGTCATTCTCCAATTGGTAGATGGTCCAAAGATATGAATAAGCAGTTCTCAGGAGAAATAGAAACTGTCAAGACATAATCATAAGTAGTGCTCCAAATCCCTACTACAGAAATGCAAATTAAGGAAACTTTGTTGTTCTACCTCACACCTATCAGATTTGCAAAGTTGACAAAAAAGGAAAATGACAAATTTATTTAAGAGTCTGTGGGAAAACAGGCACACTGATGCACTGTTGGTGGAACAATGAAATTGATACAGCTATTCTGGAAAGCAGTTTGGAACTATATCCCCAACGTTACTAAATTGATCTGTTATATCACTACTAGACCAACGTCCCAAAGAGACCAAAGATGAAAAGGACCTATTTGTATAATAACATTTAGAGCAGTTCTTTGTGTAGAGGCAAAGAATCAGGAACTAAGGTGGTGCCCAATAACTGAAGAATCAACAAAATAGTGCATATGAATATAATGGACTAATACTGTACTTTGAGAAATTATGAAATTAAAAAGAAACATAGGAAGATGTACAAGTTGATTATGCATGAAATGAGAATCAAAATAATATCATTGCAAAAACAATTTTAAAAGATTTAAAAACACTGATCAGTGCATTGACTAACCACATTTCCAGGAAACCAATGATGATGCCTGTTATATGTACATCTTAACAGATGACGGATTAAATATTGAGAATGATACATTTTTGGATATGGTCAATACAGAAACTTATCTTGTTTGATTTCTCATTCTTTTCCTCCTCACCCCACCTGCCACCCCTCAAGGTAGGGAGGGGGGAAAAGCTTGACAATTTGAAAAAAAAAAAGTATTGATCATGAAAGTGTTGCAGCATTAACTGCTGCATTTATCTTGAGATCATTCTAAGAAAGTCAAAATGCAGTTGCGGTCTAATTGCCTACAGTAATGCGTTTGTAACAGGATGGCGTAGGATGAATCTCAGGTCTGCTGACCCTAATAAAAATGACTTCCTTGAAGGCAGGGTCTATTTTCTTTGTTGTCGTATACCTACCCCCAGTATGCATTTTGCATAGTAGGACCTTAATAAATATTATTTAAACTTAAAATTTGTGATCCAATGAATATCTGAATGACTTTGGTTGTCTCAGTGTAGTGTCTAATTTGTAAAATGAGGGTAATGAGTATTAAATAACATACAAGTGCTTTATACACAAATTGATATATAAATTTATTGCAACATAAATATCAGTTACCTTACTTTAGTCTTCAAATAACCCTTTAGCAGAAGTATTAACAGCCACTTGAGAAAGATACTTGGTATAAAACTCCTGATTTAACTGACTTGAGACTGAAGGGAACCTTAAGGGGCAGCCCAAAAGACTTTACCTTCTCTCAGTCAGCATCCCCAACAAACAGTCATTCACTCCACTACCTGAAGATTTTTAGAGAGGAGAAATTGTTTCCACCCTAGGCAGCCCATTCCACTCCTGAACAATTATAATTGTTAGGTTATTCTTCTATTAAGGATAAATTTGCCTCTCCAATATGCCCTGTTAGTATTTTCTTGGGGCCTGGAACTTAGGAAAGATAGTCTTGGGGTCAGCAGTTTACTTTATAGGAGTCCTAACTCAATAAACTGGGGCTCCCCTTTAGGTCCTTTAAGGTTTCTCTCCTAACAGGTACTAGCAGCCAAATCATTTTCATGCTATTCACAGCTGTACTTAGTTCATTGGTTTTTGAGTATTGAATATTGTGATCAATAAATCCCATCTGAATGTTGAAGTGTCTAAAGTCTCAGTGGAAGCAAATAGTTTATTTCTACTACGTGACCAAAAATATACAAAATAAATAAAGCATGTTTCTCCTTCAAAAAATGGGCAAGAATACATAGCAAAACCAGTAGTGTTACTGGATAAAGTATAGATCAGTACTAGGTCAGGAATATCATCTTTGTAAATAAAGGGTAGAGCATATTTTCTATTGTTTTCCTCCCCACTCTTAATTTTATTTTCCTCTCTATTATATAGTGATTTTTTTCATCTAGATTTTCCCACCCTTGCAGTACATCAAGTCTACTGCCCTATCTATTTACAACACAGATTAAGGTAGGCTTCATATGGTTTTTAAAAGTATTTTTATAACTATATCAACATAATATGGGTTTTCTTTCTAATCCTATGTATTTTAATTCACACATTTGAAAACATTATTCTGTCTTCCCCAGACTACAAAGGAGATTCATGTACAAGAAAAGGTTAAGAATCCCTGATTTATAACCATGGTCTAAGAAAAGAAAAAAAAAACTATTAAAGCTATAATCTTAAGAAAACCTGTCTTGCAACCAAATCAAAAGGAATTATATGCTTAAAAACAAAAGGTTAAGAACTGCCATATTGGGTTCAGGAAAATAGTCCATACCATCTATTGTTATATAAGCAAAAAATACACATCATAATCCCAAGTTTTGATATGATTATCTGTGACAGTAAGTTATACTTCTTGAAATAACAAAATTATATAGTAATATGCAATGATAGAGAAATTATCAAAAAGTAAAATTCAAAAAGAAAGGGATTCTTTATTCCATTTAAATGCAGGTTTGTTGTTTAACACCTAACAACATCTGCCATATTATTTCTTGAGGTCATCATAAAGAACAGTTAACTTTTTAAGAAATACTGAACATGTACAAAAACTATGGAATTGAAAAGCAAAAGTTTAAAATTAAAGGGACAAATTTCAAATGTTAATTCCTACATAAGGGATCACTGATAAGGGGTCCCTAATTTTCTTTTACACTCCCAAGAGTTTCCTTTAAAAACAAACCTGATTCATTTTGTAATCTACATGTTTTTACTCATCTTCAGTAGAATAGACTTTAAAAAAATATATATGCACATTTCTCCCACTAGTAAATCACAATATTTTACAAAATTTTCAGATGCATCAATTGTCCTTCAAGATTTGAACAGATTTTCCCCTCTATGGGACTGCAGAGATTACAGGTGTCTAACCTTGCAATCTCTCCACAAATGAAAATTATCCTAACATTTAAGAATGTAACATCTATAAAGTAATATCTATAAAGACACAAGGAATATGGCACCTAGATGTAAAAACAAAGTATGTTCAGGTTATCAGTTATGAAATTATCAGAGCTCAGTAAATTCTGGCTCATTTTTATAATTTTGTTAAATTTAAAATTTTTTTAAAGAATCATAGGATTGCTAAGGGTTATACTCTATTAAAATGGGTACAAAGATTTAAAAATATAAAAAGGGTGAGAACACAAGATTGATGCTACTGAACAGCATCAATTTCCAAGTTGGAAGGGACTTCATTGGCCTTCTAGACTAAAAACAATCTATTCTATAGCACATCCCAAAGTGGCTAGTCAGTCTTTGCTTGATAACTTCAAGGGATGGGGAAAATATACTTTTAGACTGCTATAACTGTTTATCAACTTTTCCTTACATCAAGACTAAATCTGAACATATCTTTCTTCTACCTTTTAAGCCCCAGTATATTATTATTTTTAAATATTAATTTTTCTTTGCTGTTAGCAAAATACCTTTTAACAGAAGCAAAAACTGTATCCAAATGATTATTCCAATAAAAATGTGTGGCCTTACTACCAAATTGGAACTAGCAGTAAAGGAAATGAAACACTTATCAAGATGTTAAAGGTGAAAAAATGGAGTAGAAAACTCCCACTGTAACAAAATTACTACAGCAAATTATAATCTTATATAGAATATAAAATTTATATGGTTTACATTATTAACAATATATTTCTAAAACATTAATTACAACACTGATGTCAATGACATTAATCTACATGGGGTATTTAGCCATCGAAATAAATATTTCAATGAAGCAACAACTGATTTTGAACTTTTAACAAGGTTGATACACTGCTAAAACTAAGTCTACCTGCTAGCTACATGAAAAGTTTCACCTAAATTTTCAAGCCCCATTGGTTGTTACTAAGCTCAATTGTCTTAAAGATAAATAAATGCCCAGTAGACAACCCAATTCTGTTTGCTCTTTTAACTTAGTCTTCTGTTTGTACTAAGACTTGATAATCACAACCCAGCAGAGATACCCTAACCTATTTGCAAAAAAGGTAATTAACAAAGCACTTTAATAAAAACAGTTAGTTCCTTCAGCTTCCCAAAATTAACAGCTTATAGATGTCATACGAAAATAAAGATACCACAAACCATTTTACCTAAAGGCTTTCTTTCAGGTACAACTTTGTATTTACAGTCAAAGATCATAAATTCTCAAACAAAAGAATGATATAAAAGAAGTTTTGTTTCTCAAAGGCTTAAAATGAATTCTCATTCCTAGGTTCTCTGTCAATTATTCTTATAGCTATTCTTCATTGATACAAGTTTAAAAATGGGGACAAAGTAGTTTTACAAGAATATTTTGCAGATTGGTTTTTCCTTTATACTTTTAATACTGGAAACCCTCTCATTCAAATGCACTAATGCTTTACTAATCTGGTTTGAAAGGATTTTAAAGCAGGAAAGGAAGAATAAAAGTTATTCTTCCTATATCTTCACAATATCAGTAATATAACAAGCCCTAGAACACTTAGGAATTTTACAAAGGCACTTTCTACAAGAAAGCATAAAATGCTAAAATTAATGCGTTGTAAAAAACACTGCTACATTATCTAATCAGAAGAGTGAGATCCAAATATGGAATTTTCAGAAAAAATTAATGTATTTATCTCAAATGTAATTTGAAGCCAAATTGAAATTTTGTTTGTAATATGAAAAAACTAAGATGGTCATAAAGAGGCAAGTACTCTATCAATGAGAACTATTAGTTTACAATTAATTCCAAAGGATGCTTCCAATTCATGAGTAATATATATCATGGGAAAAATATACATTTTATTTATTTTAAAAATGGAAAAAATAAAAGTCCAGGCTTCCAATTTTCATTAATATCTAAAAATCAATGGCTTTTTAATATAACTCATTAATTAGGACAAAATCCCAAGAGTTTGTCCATAAACACCTATTAAAGACATTTCATGCATATTTTGATAAAATCTGTTCATGTACTGATATCAAGGATATTTCCTGTGTATATTTCCATAACTACACGTTTCATAGCCCCTACCATTTAAGCATATTTCAAACTGATTATATATATTATATTATTTATATACATAAGCTATCTTATATACACTAATAATAAAAGATGCCTAAGAACTATACTTATCTTGGTGCTTGCTAAAATGCAGCCTTCATCTTTACTCCTGTCCTAATTTTTTCTTTCTGCTTCTGAAATTTTCATTTGGAGGTTAAAATTGCCTTTCCATCCTAATTTATCTGGGTCCAAAATCCCCAAATGAAATATTCCTATAATAAAGAAATGTAACGTTAAAAATATGGAAATGTTTTCAGGTGTAAGTTGGTGCAATCAAACAGGTGAATGAAGATTCAAGAAATGAATGAACTTCACCTGACTGCAGCATTTATTCTATTGTGGTACAACCATGGCTGAAAGACAGGGTGCAAAGCAAGAAAGCATCCCAGTACTTCATACCAATAAAATATAGAATTTCAGTTTGCAAAAATTCAGGCTAGAGAAAAACTTGACTTTCACTGATGAAGAATTACAGTTGTTTCCTCTTTGCAACCTGCTATTAAATAACATAAAACAGACATATAACTGAACACTAAACATTGCTGGATTTAGCTACTCCATAAAAACTGAATGTGGCAGCTTGGAAAACAACATGAATACAACCCAAGTGAAATAGCAAAACAATTAATTGTAGATGACAGCAATACCAGATATACTTAATTACAAAAACTCTTGTCACACATAAATCTTCACAAGTTAACCAGAATAATCCAATTAAAAGATAAAATAAGGCAAACAAGATTCAGAATAATGCAATGCAACTATTAATGGTCACTACTTTCCATTAAACTTTAAGTGCCAATACAAACTTTTCCACACTGAATTTTCAAAGGGAAGTTAAATCATTCTAATCTACAAGACTTACATCTATTATATGCTAGTGCATTTTAATGTTATTCTTTACTGCTCTCTTCATCAAATTCATTTTGATTATTTAGCAGCCTAGAATACTTTGTGTAGTTTTGTGTAGTTTATCATTAGCATTAATTTAGGAAAGTCAGTGCTCAAAAGTACACTCAACATATATTTATATGTCACAAATATATTAGCTAACTCATGTATATAATTATGCATATAGAAAGTATCCATACACAGAACACTAAAATTGAGCCATTATGCATTCCTAAAAGATTGCAATTCTATAAATGAGTAAGAATGGGAAATCTACAGAGCTGATCAAAGAACAAAGAGGAATGGTACCTTGCAAAACTCTGTAGTATAACAGTTCCATAGATGCTAACCATTAGTTTTAGGAAAGTTTCAGAATAAGTGAATTTCCTAAAAAGCCCCATACCACTTTCATTAAAAACACAAACTGTTTAAAAAAATTCACCACCAGCACAAGGACTATTATCATCCCCCTACAAGAGGATTCCTGAAGCATATGAAAAGAAGAGACAAATATGGTCACTTTTAAGGCTGCAGTTAACACTGTTGGTGTCGCTGCAAAAATTCCATACAAACAAAACTTAGTAAAGAGATTACAACCTCTCTTTTTAGAATCCATTTTGGTCATTCTTGAAATCAAAAAGAAACCTTTATTTTCAGCAAGACTGACTGCAAAAAAGATGGTTCATTGATCCATTGTGAATAAGTCTCTCACCATATAAAACACCAAAATATATATATATATATAAAATTAAAACATACAATCCCTGACCCCATACACACTCCCCTAGAAACCATACAACCCAAAAAAACAATACCAAAGAGAAATCAAACACAACACCCTCACAAAAGAAGTCCTTGAATTACAATTTACAAGTTTATATATACACTTTTTTCCTATGCAAAAAAAAACAGACCCAGAAAAAAAATTGCTTGATGAAAACTTGACAGAACTTTATGTTTAAGAAAATGCATTATCTGGCTACTATAACTTAACATAAAGCAAAGAATCAGTGCTCTACAAATATTTTTTAAGTGTGAGGCATTCAGTTGAACTGATATTCATTACTAATGCAGTGCTTAAATGGCTACTAAACTAAAATTCTTCAGTAGCCAATCAAAAAAGCACTGAGATGTTAAAATGCAAAATGCAATTTATCTAATTCTTAAAAAGGTATCATAGTGCATAGCCTAAATCAGACTTTCAAAGAGATACAGTGCCTTTCAATGCAACATTTTTTTCCAGCATTTAAAAGGATCATTTCTCCCTTTAAGATGTTTGCTCAAAAAAAAAAAAATCAAGTCCTGTACTGTAGTAAAAATCTTTCAGTCACAGACTGATATAAATGAAGAATAATGTGCAGCGGTAAAGTTGCTTGCTGTCCTTCTGCACATGTTTTACTTGGGTTCCTCAATTGTCCCCTTGCTGAGGTCTGTCATTTTGGGGTATTTTACTTTCTTCTGGTCCAGCTCATTCTGAGCCCAGAGTAGTAGCTTCAGTAACTTTGCCAACTTAGGTGTTGACTCACGATTTTCATAGTCTAGCACAGCTTGATTAACTTCACTCCATACCTAGAATAAAAAAGATCAGAATATAATAATGATACCTTAAGAACAAGCAAATACACTAACATAAACTTAACACTTCTTCCAAATAACCCCTTCAAAAAAGCAGAAGTTTGTTGAATAAATAGCAGCAAGAATTTAAGGGCATCTACTATTACAAAGCTGTGAGTCATACATAGATAGCCACAGTTCCTGACCAAAAAGATCTAACAGACACATCTACACAAATAACAATAATAAAAGGAAAAGGGGGATAAAATGGCAATTTGATAGAGATAAACAAAGTGCTATAAGAGTTCAGAGAAAATAAAAAACACTTTCAGCTGGCACAGATATATCAGGAGGGTTGAAGATGTGGCACCTGAGCTAAAAAACCAA
Source organism: Bettongia penicillata ogilbyi (assembly GCA_023548195.1). NCBI lineage: Eukaryota > Metazoa > Chordata > Mammalia > Diprotodontia > Potoroidae > Bettongia > Bettongia penicillata. The sequence continues at coordinate 4,036,875 of JAJHZJ010000500.1, forward strand.
GTTCATGATCTAGAGTAGAAAGGGACAAATAATCCAATTCCATCATTGTAAAAATGAAAATAATATGTTCCAAAGAAGTTAACATCTAAGTTTTTAATATTCAGATACCTAAGAAAGAATGCATTATAAGCAAAGAATATAGCATGAGCGAAGTCCTAAAGTATAAAAGTGTGGGGTCTAATCAGTGAACTAGTAGCTTAGTGTAGCTGGAATGTAATATTTATGTAAGAAACCATTAGGAGGTGAGACTGAAAAGGAAGTTGGGATCAGACTATAAATGGATTTAAGTAACAAATTTGGTTTTTATGGTGAGGGCAATGAATATTTGATACAAATTTTTGAGTACTGAAATAACAAGATAACAACTTCACATAAAAAATAATGTGGCATTTATAGGCTAGGGAGAAGAAGAGGTGAGAAGAAAATGGAGGCAGAGAGACCTGGTGGAGGATTATTCCATTAGTTCAGGTGAAATATAGTGTAGCAAAGGCTTCAAAAATGGGGCACTGAGAATAAAAAAGGAAAACAATGAAGATAATTAAAATAATAGTGGCTAACCTTTACAAAGTTCTACCTTTATATAAATTCACATTGTGCAAATTCAACTTTATGTAAACTATTCTGAAAGAAATCCTCATTCCAAAAAACCCTCCTGTTAACTTTACTGTACTGTATATACTGTGCTTCCCCCCAACCCTTCATCCCTTCCCTCCTCCTGCCTCATGGCTGCTCAGTACTCTATAGCCCTCCACCTCACCACCAAAACAAAACAAACAAACAAAAAACCTAAAAAAAAAACCCTCAAACAAACATCCAAGTGAAAGCATAACAGACACAGGTAGAGACTGCCATTGCCACTACCTAATCTGGGGCTTGGCCTGAGATCTCCGTTGCCAAGACAGACAACCTTTGCCCTGCTCCATCAACCCACCTTCATGTCTATCTTCTGCCAATATGAGCTCTGGTATCACACATCTCTTGTCACTGGCCCTCTTTGCGCTGCCCATCCTCTCCTGTCTGAGTTACAGCCCTTCAGTCTGTCCCCTACTTATGTATTCTTCTTGGATCTGGACCAGGTTGGTCCCAGTCTCCAAGTTCCTCCATTTGCTCTAGCTTTCCTATCCTTGGTCCCTACATGTCATTGAACAATGTGCTGGCCTCTCTTCTTTCCACAGGCCAATAATTCCTTGCTGCCTCCCTGTCTCTCCCTTAAAAACTTCCTCTGTCCTTCACTGGCAGCAAATTCACATTACATTATCTCCAGGTTATCCTGTCTATATTTTGTACATTATTTGCTAGTTATCTCCTTGTCTCCACGAAAGGATCGTCTTCTGTCTTTCCCAGAGTTTAGCGCAATGTCAGGCATACAATGGTACTTAAAATTGCTTTGGCTGAATTGTTCTAACTGGGATTTGTGATTTCATTTGTAACAGAAAACTATCTCCAGAGATCAGAAAATTACCTTTACCAATACAGACTGGCAATAGTTCTGCAACTTTAAAGTCTTAAAGATATATCTGAGGAAAGTGGAGAAGAGGAAGAAGAAAAAGAAATCTCATTGTAAAGGGCAAGAGAAAAAAGAACAAGAAAATAGAGAGGCTGACAGTGCAAGTACCTTCCCTACAAAGGGAAATCATTTACAATTGCCCAAAGAAAGGGACAGAAACTTTGTGAAACTGAAAGAACACACTTCTAAGTAAGAAAAAAACTGATGAAGCAAGACATCCTTCATAAACTGCTTTATAAACAAACCAGGCAACAGTAGCTTCTCTGAGGAAGACTATGGTTCACTTCAGTGATTTTCCATTCAAAACCAAGAGTGACCAATATAAAAAGGAAGAAAAGTTGAAAAAATTTTTAGGAATGCCATTTTAAAGAGAATCTGTGAATCAATAACCAGGATCTTGAATTTTTAATGCATCCAAAGCCTTCTGGCAAGCAACTGCCAATAAATAAACATATACATACATAGGTACTTTATGAAAAACCTACACCAAGCAAAGCAGCAAAAAGGAATGGAGCAACTCTGGAGTGGCAAGAAAGGCTAAATGGACCTAATGCCCCCAAATTTTATTAGCTGACTCCAGTAGTGAAGATAAAAAAAAAAAGGACTCTTCAAAGGAAAAAGATGAAAAAAGACACCTATTATCTCAATAGATGCAGAAAAAGTTTTTGACAAAATACGACACCCATTCCTATTGAAAAGACTGGAGAGCATAGGAATAAATGGAACCTTCCATAAAATAAGCAGTAGCTATCTAAAACCTTCAGCAAGCATTATATGCAATAGTGATAAGCTAGAAATATTTCCAATAAGATCAGGGGTGAAACAAGGATGTCCACTGTCACCACTGTTATTCAATATGGTACTAGAAATGTTAGCTGTAGCAGTAAGGGAAGAAAAAGAAATTGAAGGAATTAGAATAGGCAAAGAAGAAACTAAGTTATCACTCTTTGCAGATGATATGATGATATACTTAGAGAATCCTACAGAATTAAGTAAAAAACTACTTGAAATAATAAACAACTTTGGCAAAGTTGCAGATTACAAAATAAATCCACACAAATCTACATTTCTATATATTACTAACAAAGCCCAACAGCAAGACAAGAAAGAGAAATCTCATTTAAAGCTAAGGTAGACACTATAAAATATTTGGGAATCTACCTGGCAAAACAAACCCAGGGACTATACAAACACAATTACAAAACACTTTTCACACAAATAAAGTCAGATCTAAGTATTTTGAAAAACATCAGTTGCTCGTGGGTAGGCCGAGTCAATATAATAAAAATGACAATTCTACCTAAATAAATTTACTTATTCAGTGCCATACCAATCAAATTATCAGATAATTATTTTCTAGAGCTAGAAAAAAATAATATCAAAATTTATCTGGAAGAACAAAAGGTCCAGAATATCAAGGGAACTAATGAAAAGAAATGCTAGGAAAGGTGGCCTAGCTCTATCAGATCTCAAATTGTATTATAAAGCAGCAGTTATCAAAACTACTTGATACTAAGAAACAGAGGTAGACCAGTGGAATAGGTTAGGTACTCAAGACACAGTAGTCAAAGGATATAGCAATCTACTGTTTGATAAACCCAAGGACTCCAGCTTCTGGGATAAGAACTCACTGTTTGACAAAAATTGCTGGGAAAACTGGATAACAGTGTGGCGGAAACTAGGCATAGACCCATGCCTGCCACTGTACATAAGAATAAAGTCCAAATGGGTACATGATCTGAGTATAAAAATTGATACTATAAGCAAATTAGTGGAGCAAGGAATAGTGTATTTATCAGATTTATGGAGAATGGAAGAATTTTTGACTAAACAAAAGACAGAAAACATTGTGAAGTGCAAAATGGATAATTTTGATTGCATTAAATTGAAAAGCTTTTGCACAACCAAACCCAATGCAACCAAGATTACAAGGGAAGTAGAAAACTAGGAAAGAATTTTTGCAACTAGTGTCTCTGATAAAGGCCTCATTTCTAAAATATATAGAGGACTGAGTCAAATGTAGAAAAATACAAGTCATCCCCCAATTGATAAACAGTCAAAGGATATGAACGGGGAGTTTTCAGAGGAAGAAATTAAAGCTATATATATAGTCATATGAAAAAATGCTCTAAATCACTACTGATTAGAGATGCAAATCAAAACAATTCTGAGATACCACATCACACCTATCAGATTGACTAACATGACAAAACAGGAAGAGGATAAATGTTGAAGAAGATGTGGGAGAGCTGGAACACTAATTCATTGCTGGTGGAGCTGTGAGTTGATCCAACCATTCTGGAGAGCAATCTAGAACTATGCCCAAAGGGCTACAAAAATGTGCATAGCCTTTGACCCAAGAATATCACTTTTAGGACTGTATCCCTAAGAGATCATAAAAATGGGAAAGGGTCTCACATGTACAAAAATATTTATAGCAGCTCTCTTTATGGTGGTCAAAAACTGGAAATCAAGGGGATGCCCATCAATTAGGGAGTGGCTGAATAAACTGTGATATAGGAATGTAATGGAATACTATTGTGATGAACAGGAAGACTTCAGAGAGGCCTGGAAAGACTTACATGAATTGATGCTGAGTGAAAGGAGCAGAACCAGGAGAACTTTGTACACAGTAACAACCACAGTGTGCGAAGAATTTTTCTGGTAGTCTTAGTATTTTATTGCAATGCAAGGACTTAAAAAATTCCCAATGGTCTCTTAAGGCAAAATGCCTTCCACATCCAGAAAAAAACTATGGAATTCAATCACAAAATGAAGCAGACCATTTTCTTTTGCATTATGTTTTGTTTTATGTTTTCTCCCATTCATTTTAATTCTTCTATGCCACATGACTAAGGTGAAAACGTATTTAATAGGAATGTATGCGTAGAACATATATAAAATTGTATGCCCTCTCAGAGAGGGAGAGAGGAGATAAGGGGCAAGGAGGAGAGAGAGGGGAAAATATTCTAATATATATGGAAGTGATTGTAGAACACTGAAAACAAATAAAATAATAATAATAAAAAAAGAAAAGACATCTAAAAAAAGAAAAGCCTCAACAAAAAACTCCTTCTGAAAGCAAAAAATGTGTAAAAAAGTTAATGTCAAAAAGGAGAATAGCAGTACTAAAAAAAAAAAAAATCAAAATAATTTCAAAAAATAAGGTGAATCTGAAGAAAAGTCAGATGATAAACCTTTAATTTAAAAAGCTAAAGAAATCTCCTATACTTAAAATACTAAAGGAGACTAGATAAAAAAAAAAATTGGGGGTCAGTGCTAACTTGGAGGAAGTCACAGTGAACAGATTTGCAATGAGGTTTATTAAAACTCTCCTGCTTTTTCTTTTCTATTACTTGGTTTGTTTTATGATTTCTCCCATTCATTATAATTCTTCTATGCAAAATGACTAAGGTGAAAACGTATTTAATAGGAATGTATGTGTAGAACCTAAATAAAATTGCATGCTGTCTCAGGGAAGGAGAGGGAGGGAGGGGGAAAAACATCTTAAGTTAAATGGAAGTGATTGTAGAACACTGAAAGCAAATAAAGTAATAAAAAAAAGTTTCCTAGGACAGTGAGATAGTAAATGACTCATGGTCACATATATACTATGTAGCAATGACAAGACTTGAATCCAACCAGGTCTCCTAGGTTTCAGTATCTGTCTTTGCACTACAGTATCATCTGTATATATCTCATTTCTACATAAGTCTTTGTTTTCTCCCTTAGTAGATTATGGACTCCCCAAGATCAGGGACTGTCTTGTCAAAAGTGTACAACACAAAGCAGGTGCTTTACTACATGCTGACTGGCTGACTACATTATTCTGCTGACTGGTCAATAAAAATCTCTTTGCAAAACTTAAAAAACAAACAAAAAAAAACCTACTGATTATGAGTTGCTGAAATAAAAGATTTTGTCAAATTGACTATTGAAGAGTTAATTTAAAGAGACAGAGATAACTTATAAATGCTGCTGATTTGCTTTGTTTCAATAAATTCCAAGATCTGAAAAACAGAAACAAAAAGAATATTTTTTCTTTTCTAAATCTTTGTTGTTTAAGCACTGTGTTAATCAGAATTGACTGCTGATGTTGTACCATATGTGTTATGTAAATATTTGAGTTCATAATGTGAAAATTTGTTTAATATGAATGTATCAGTAGAACCCATATCAGATTGCATGCCATCTTGGGAAGGGGGAGAAAATTTAAAACAAAATTTTATAGAAGTAAATGCTGAAAACTAAAAATAAAGTAATTCTATAAAAAAAAAATTTGAGTTCACCCTTTTAAATTGCATTTCTATGCAATTTTATTAGCTGGAATTTTTTCATGTCAATGAATGTTTCCTGCTTTTTTTGTAGTTGTATATTTTGTACATTTTGGATTTCTTTATATAAGGTAATGGACTTTTAAAAGATTGTTGTAGCTTTTAGTCTGCTTAAAATTAGTAGTTTTATAATGAAATATGTTTAATAATCAAGTAGAATAAAATCTAACTATTGGCACTCTATACACTCAGAATTTAGGTCACTGTGGTATTGCTGAGAGGAAGGTGACTGACAAGTGACAAATAGAACTGAAGCAGTAAGAATAAGGACATCCTCAATCTTTTCAATAACCTAAGAGAGATCCTAGAGAGTCTTATAGGAAGTTTTAGGAAAGAAATTAGAAAATCAATTAAGAACAAAAGAATTGCTCTGGCATAGAGTAATTAGGTAACATTAATTGTATGCTCAGCCAGCGTAACTAGCAATTCCTCCAGTTCCATTAAGCTCCATGCGAACAAGAGCAAAGGTAAATAGAGTAATCTTGGGATGGAGATTGGCAAGTATTGTATTAATGAGTCTACAATATTTTTAAGCACTATGCAAGGGGCTGGTCACAGAAATACAAAGTCTTTTTACTCTCAAGAAACTTAAAATTTTACTGCATCAAGTGTGTGGTTAAAAAAAAAAGCGGAGGCAGAGAGTTTAGACTATTCTTTTGAGAAACCTGATGCTGAAATGAAATCTATCATTCATGGGAGTGACAAGATCAAGGTAAATGTGTTTTGGATGTTTTTGTTTTTTAAAGTCTGCAGGATACAAACATATTTGTAAGCAGATTAAAAAAAATCAGTGTCCAGAAAATGGACAGACAAACCAAAATGGAAGAGAGACAACTGTTAGAATAAAGTCTTCTAATAAACAGGAAAAAGCTGGCTCAAGAACACAGAAAAACACACTGATTCAACTGAGAGAACTGAAAAGTAAAGGACAAGGCATCTTAGATGAAGAGAAGTTTAAAAAAACTATCATCAAATGATCTCCTGACAAAGCTGGAGGCAAGATAATGTCTTCAGAATGAGTTTTCAGGGCTTGAGAAGAATGCACAAGATAAAGAATGCTTGTTATGAGAAATTCAATGGAAACAAATGAATTAAAAGACTACCAGAGGGCAATAAAGGGTCTACTGAGGATATCTGAAATACATAAAAAGAACATATCAGCACTGTTTTGTGACTTTCTCTAATAAGACCTTTTTTAAAGATAAAAGAGAAAGAAAAAACAAAGTACATGGTGAAAGAGGTTTATACACACCTGGAAAAGTGCAAGACAGGTACAAAAGCAGATCAGATATATTAATCCAGAATATTGGGAAAGTGTTGGAGAGAGTGGGAAAGAGAGAAGGAATGGAATAAAGAAATTAATACGTAATAGCACATTCCAAAATAACTTGAATACAAATAATAACTTGTATACAAATATGGTGCTCAATTTAAGAAACATGAAAAAGGACTATATAATTCTTCTATAGAATAGGAAACCTTAAGTGATATAGAATTATAATATATAGTTCAATGAGAATTTTGCAATGAGGACAAAAATTTTCAGAGATTATGGAGGGAAAGCATTCCTCACATCAAAGTAAATTATTCTGTTTTTTTTAATGAAAAAAATTTTTTTTTCCAATTACATGTAAATTTTTTTTTAACATTTGGTATTTGAAATTCTGAGTTCCAAATTCTTTCCCTCCCATTCTCCTCTCTCCCCTCACTGAGAAGGCAAGCAATCTGATATAGGTTATACATGTATAGTCACTACTCTGGGTTTCTTGAAGTTTAAAAAACTAGGAGAAAAAGACTAGAGAAGGTATTACTGTTGTCTAATCAAACAGAATTGCAAGTAGAGTTCTAAATACTGTATTAACTAGGAATATCTGAAAAACGTGCTTTCAGAAATGTCTTCATACAAAAGACTCACAATTCTCTTTTCTGATTTAAAAAAAAACCACACAAATTCCTTTCACTCTTCACTACCTTTTGCCGTTGCATCATATTAAGCAAGTCTCCAAAGGGGGATTCTTCAGGGTTATCAAAGGCAAGCAAAGCCAAAGTGCGTTCCATTTCCGTCAGACATTCTCTACTCTCTTCTCCTTGTTCTGCCAACTGTGTCTGTGCAAATTCCAGCGCCGCTTCCGTTTCACGCTGCCGGATCAGTTCGATTAAATGTTGTTGCTATGCAAAGAAGGTTAAAAAAATCAGTTAGAGACAATATCCAGTAGTGATGCATTTTTTATTAATTTTTTAGATAATGGCCTAAAATTGTGCACTTTTGAATATTGCTGAGTTTACCCTTTGACACAAATTTCTTTAAAAAAAAATCTGAAAAAGCACCTGAAAATTACATTTAAAAATGACATCATCAGCAGGGAATTATCCCCCCCCCCCACAAAAAAAGATTTTAGAAGTCACAAGTCTTCTTATATACAATTGTACATAATGTCAGCAACTCTCACTAAATATCTTCAAGTTCAAGATGTTCTCTCTTTAAACTTACCTGTAAATGAAAATAAAGATACCGATTTGTGTCTAAGAGCTCTGGATGTAGGCTATTTATCAACGCAATAGCTTCCTGAATCTGACCTTTCAATATCATCTCCCGGATTTTGATTCGTTCATCTAGTGTTTCTAGATCAACACTGGGTTCAATTCCAGATTCCATCCGAAACTTTTCTGCAGCTTCTTTAAACCCTTCTGAAATAGAAAAATGTCTATTACTAAATTAATTTAAATTAATATCATAAGGAACTTTATCCTTGGAGGCTCTTTTACCTTGACTAAATTCTCTAACATCAACCAGATACTTAATACAAAACTTTCATTTGTTTTATTTCACAAGAATAATTTGCTTCCCCATAGCTATTCCCCTGCATTCCTCAAAAAATTTCTATGAAAGCCATTTGGAATTATTCTAAAAGTGACAAAAATGGCCAAACTCTATGACCCAGGGATGGCACTGCTAAGCCAAAGACAGAAAGAAAGGTCCCACAGAAACCAAAATATTCAAAGCAGTAATTCTGTAGGAACAAAGAATAGGGGTAGATTACTATTGAATAGGGAATGGCTAAACAAATTATGTTACGTAAATATGATGGACTACTTTTGTTATAAGAACTGACAAATATGAAGAATTCACAGAAACATGAGAAAACTTATGCAAAATGAAGAACTTGGAAAGCAAAATACAACTATAACAATGTAAACAGAACAACAAAAAGACCCATGTGCAATTATAATCACCCAAAAACATGGGGCCTTGAATATTAGAAAAAAAATTGCACCTCCTTCCTTTCTTTGCAAAGATTAGGAACAATGAGTGTGGAATATTTTATATATTGTTAGACTTGGCTGATATTTTATTCCTTTTTGCTGAATTTTGCCCCCCCCCTTTTTAATTTTGTTACAAAGGATGGCTAACCAGATTGGGAAGGCAGAGGGAAGGGGTGAGAAGATGGAGGAGATATATTCAAAAATTATTGCCATATAAAACAAAAGCTGTCAACAAAACATTTTTTACAAGAAAAAATAAAAAGTTCTTCTCACGGTCACAAACCCCATGACCTTCAAGAAGCCCAATATCATATTTAAAGAATCATAAAGGTGGAAGAAATCTTAAAGATCTAGTCCTATCTCTTAATTTTTACAGGCTAGCACAATCCTGAGCAATTAAGTGACTTTCCCAAAGCCACACTGTCTTAATAACCAGAGATTTCACAGTATGTAAATGACACATATATGCTTTGCTGTATGCTACTTCAAAAAAAAATCTTGGTTCATTGGCAAATATCGAGAGAAGCCGTAGATCTGGTTTCAAGTGATTAACACAAACTGGTTAAGTTATAGAAGTGTTTGCTACCTCTTGTACAAGTTTTGAAGGAGTCATAAACAGGGGTGTTATTATCTGCTAACACCCCTATTTCTCAACATGATTCAACAAATCATTATGGAACTAAAGGCCAATTGCATTTTTCTTCTCTTTATTGTATTAGATATTTTCAGGAAAGAGGTCTGACTAATTTAACAGACCAGAAAAAGCAAGAGGCATTCAGCATGTTTAATTTCTAAATTAACTACATCTTATCTTTAAAAAACAAAATACGGCAGAACAAGCTCAATGCAAACCTGGAAAGAATGTGGGAAATATTCTTTAGAAAGCAAACAGTCATCACATTAGGTTTTATGTCATGCCTCATCATACGATTGACCTACTGATGAAATGTTTTGGTCATATCAAATCACAGACTGCCAACAAGACATAAAAAGGTAGGGACCTACACTAGTACCATACCATCAAAATCACTAGATTTTTAAAATACTGATTTTTAAAGTTTTACTTCTATGTAATCATAGTGCATCAGTGATGAAGAAAAGGTATTTTGAATGCTGTTCCAAAATCAAAATTGTACACTTTTAGCATTGTACATCTGAAGTTACTATGTATTTATTTCCTGAGTATATGTCCCCATTTTTCTCCCCCTCCCCCCTTGCCAAATACAATATAAGCAGTGTGAGATAAACTGTTTCATTTTAGTCTTTTCACTCCCAGTGCCTACCACATAACTGATGCTTAGTAAGTACTTGCTGAACTGAAATGTTTCTCTATTCAATTTCTAAAGTGTAATCACACAATGAGTGTCTTATACTTTCAAAATAAAATTAACATCAGGATCCATGAGAACCTGGGAAAACTGCAAAAATCAGGGAAAGTTTTTAAAGAATGAAACAGATTTGAATCATTTTAGGGGAAATATGTTTTCTCTCCGTGTGATAAGTATGGACTACTGACAACGTAAGTAACCATTATTAAAAAAAAAAAAAAAAAAAAAAAATCATTACGCTAGTCTGCCCTTGCTCATAGAACTGAATTGTGGACAAGAACAAATGGCTTTCAAATAAGGAAGTGATTACAAGTAGCATTTGGTATAAAATCAATTTGATTTTTTCTACGGTTTTGATTTCATCTACATATAGAAACTCTAGATTGCCTATACTGAGGCAACCAGTCTATAACCTATAGGCTTAGAAAGCAAAAATATGGCACAGGGAGTGTAAGAAGACCAGTAGTATCTGTCTGAAGTAGGTCCTACTAAATCCAAAGCTGGCCACCTTTCCATATGGATGTTGCCCATTTACACAAGACCATAATAAAAACCTAAAATTTCCTTACTAGGTGATAAAGTTCTGCTTTTGTATAAGAAAAATCAAAGAATTTTCAAGAATTTATGAACTGTTATTTTCCAAATTACCTGTAACAAGATAGTTCATAATAAGGCGGTTCATATCAGCTCTCTGTATATGTAAGTTATTGAGTTTTTCCATCCATTCATCTTTAGTGATTTCATCGGGTTTTTCTGTGTAACTCATTCTGAACTATTTCTAAAAGTAAAAAAAAAAAAATTTAAAAATTTGGTTATGAGTAATATGTATAAACTGTTTTTTTTTAAAAAGTGTAATCTCACACGCATAGGAATAACATTATTTATTTACAGTCAGATTAATGAAAGCTCTTATTAAAAACAAATGTTAATTCTCTTGGTGAAAACTATAAGTACCCCAAATTTATGACCATTTTTGTGCAGGAGTTAATTTTTTAAAATTTCTGAAATTTATTCTACTTTCTTCAGTGTTATGCAACAGTAATAGTTAAACAGAAAAGGACTAAATTAGGATCTAAAAATTTATAAATTCAAACTGGATTTTTCCAAATATTTTGTAATTGCAGTATGTTTTTTACATTTTTAGACAGCAATTTGCATACTTAGATGCCTGGGAATTTTTACATCAAAGACTCTTTTAAAAAATATTTTAAAATATAAGTTCCATTTTCCAGAGATCCAAGATCAACGTTTTAAAACTAAAACATTAAATTGCTATTAAGGTAACCATAATTTATGAGTAAAGATTGCATTTGAAACTTAACTATCGTCTCTATTCTGAACAAAGAATTTCCAGTAGAGACATCATCTGAATTGTAACTACTGTACAACATAACTTTCCCACAAAAAAATATTCAAATTCACACCTAAACATTTCCAAACTACCTTAAGAGTTGTCCAACCAAAGGCATTATCACTAAGTAAAAGCAACTACAAGAATCACAAGCCCAATCTTGAACCAAAAACTTAAAGCTCAACTAGTTGGTACAAAAGTGGTGAGGAACAAATCATTTCCTGGCCACCTTTCCTCGGCAATACTTACCTATCATCTTCTAAGTTAAATGCCTACATGTCCTGTCAATCTACGAGACAGTGGGCTTCTTAAGGGGTAAGAAGACAGTTTTACCTAAACTCTGCACATATTTCCTCCAAGCAGAGTTTCTGCTATAACATTTTAAAGCCCATTACAAAGCTTTCCTCACAACACCTCTGTGAGTACAATTCTCAACGCTCCCATTTCACAGATGAAGAAACTAAGATTTAGTCACTAATCAAGACCATACAGTAAAATCGCATAGGACCACAGATTTAGAGCTAGAAAGGATCTAAGGGGCATCTAATCAAACTCCTCCCACCAAGGAACTAAGAAGGAAACTGACTTGCCCAAGGTCATATAGCTACAAAGTTGCAGACCCAAGATGCTAACCCAGGTCCTTCCACTCCAAATCCGGAAAATTCAAGTCTCCTGCGTCTTCTATCGCAGTTTTTTACACCAATAGCCCACGTCACCTTTTCAAAGATAAAGGATAAAAACCCGCTCTGGACTGGGTTTTTCCCCACCGTAAATATCAACACATAGAACACAGGAGGCTGCCTTACTTCGCTCCAGAGGCGCCTCCACGACAAGTAAACTTTCTACCAGCAGGCGCCACTACCTCCGCAGCCATCGAAACCAAGCAGGATCTGAGCGCAGCCGATAAGACTGCCCGGCCCACCCGCTGCCGCTTCTCTTCGCCGCCCTCCTTCCTCCTCCTTCTTTCCATTTCAACTGCAAGGCCGAGGCCCCGCCAGGCCCAGACCAGGCGCTCTCCCGAGATCAAAACAAACTGCGTCCCTCAGCCCCGGCCCCGCCCACCGCAGAGGGGAGCGTCGGACTCTGGGAGCCCGAGGGCGGGAGGGATGGAGGGAAGCTGAGAGGAGGCCACCCTCGGGCCCGGCTTCCTGGGCCCCCCGCGGCCCCCTCCCCGCCGACGCCATCTTACCGTGAGGATCCCGCCTCCTCGGCTGCGCGGTCTCGGCAACGGCCCCTTCTCCGAGGCCGATTCGAGGGAGGGGGTCGGGGAAGGGGGAGGGGGAGAGAGGTGGCGGCAGAAGCGCCTGAGGAGAAGGAGGCGGAGGCCGCAAAGGAGGGAAGATGGGCCACCCGCCCCCTCCCGCTCAACGATCTCTCGCGAGAGTTCGTAATTGACAGCCAATAAAATCTTCTCGTGAAGGGATGGGGGTGGGAAGGTCACCGGAAAGGCAAAACCGTCGCTTCCGCCTTTACGTAGAAACTTTTTCTTTCTGCCCCATTTCCAACTCTCTGCCAGCATTTCCCCAGAGGATCTACGGCAAGGGACGAGAGCCAATCAGAGGACATCTCCAGAGGCCAAAATGGACGCTTTAGGTGAGCGTCGCGTAGTGATTGCGTCACTCAGTGGTCTGCGTGTGGGACATTCTGGGGCCGCTAACTCCTCCCACTGAGGCTGTTGGTGTAATTGTTGGTTCAGATCTCGGAGCGGGCGAGTGAGTTGGACTTGGGTTTGATGATGAAAGTCCCACCGGTCTGCTCAGCCGAAGAACGGGACGTGGGTAGTAGGGCTGTGTTAAGGATCAGCGTGGCCTTCTCTAGGGTTCAGTCCGGACTGCTCAGTAACTGGATTACCTCCGAGTGGACAGTCATTTCCTCCCCTCCGCTTTTGTTTGGCGGGGGAGGTGGGAGGGGGTAGTTTCGTTTTTCTTCTCAGCTCACGGATTGGTTCCACTCTTGGACAGAAGCTTCCTTCAAATTCTGTTTAAACACCGATGCGAGGTCTAGTCTGACCTTCCCCTCCCCTCCTTCCCTCCAAACAGAACATCTAGATGGTTGGATCTGATGTTTCTTTGCACCGTCTGTTAGAGCCCTTGGCCCTTAAATACTCAAATTGCTGTTAACCCATTGGCTGAGAAGTTCCTTCCAGTAACATGGATTGAAATGCATCCATGTCTGTCCACCCACAAGACTTCCAGAGGTAGTTGTTGGAGACCTTCCTACCATTCTCACTTCTGAAAATGGGAGGGTACCAATAGAACACTGATTGGCCATTTGTCCTTAGCTCTTTCTTACCCTGTAACTAACCAGTTTTTCTCCAGTACCCTGATACCATTTTTTACTCCAGAATTAATTTAGAGTTTCACCTTCTTCTCACACCATCCAACCAGACTGTCCTAGTTAGTGGTCCCAAGAACATTTCTATCTCCTGCCTTGCCTTGGCAGCCCCCCAAGCCTGGGACTCACTTCTTACACTCCCTCTCTGCAGTTTAGAATCTCCTAGCTTTTATCAAAGCTCACCACAACTATTAACTCTGTGCAGCCTTTCCTGATCAATCCAGCTACCATTTTGTGTACCTACATTGGGTTCCCCGTCCCATTTTTTTTTTGCCTTTGTATCCCCAGTACTGTATCAAAAACACGGTAGGAGCTTAATATTTTATTGCTTTATAGAGAATCTATAACTTAGATGTCATTCTTGACTACTCACTTCCACTCACTCCATACCCAATCTGTTGCCAAGGACTGTCAATTTTACCTTTGCAACATCTCTCATATATGCTCCCTTCTCTCCTAAACTGCCACCGCCGCCCTGCTACTGGCCCTCATCTCCTCAGGCCTGGCCTATTACAATAGCCCGCTAATGGGTCTGCCTGCCACAGCTTTTTTCCCCACTCCAGTTCATGCTCCATTCAGCTGCCAAAAATGATTTTCCTAAAGCACAGGTCCAACCAAGTCACACATATGGCGTTTAAAAAGGTTTGAGAGATGTAATTCTGAGTAATTTAATCATTTTGTTAATAATGTCAGCATATTTATTAATAAGAGGGTAGTCATTTGGCCCCCTCTCTTAGACCAAAGACCACTCATGGTGGTGGGTTCATAGCTTATGTGCTCTTAGAAAAGTAAGTGTTCCTGAGGCAATAAACTCTGTTTGATTAACAATTAATGAGAAAATGAGTATTACAATGAGGGTCTTAGGGGTACATGACTTGGTTCACCCAAATCTTGGTCAAAGAGACTTATCAATTTCCATATCATCTGTCTGACAAAAGGAGAATCAACACTTCCCCAGACCTGTCTGAGTGAAAACAATAAGCAGGAATGCACCCATTAACCTAAACTTACAGTTTCTTTTACTGTCTTATTAGATTTTGGCCTGGGTAAATCTTTAAGAAAGAGATTTCCACACTGGTTAGTTTCTGGATGAGGAAGTAGAAAGGGGGAAAACCTTGGTTCTGATTGAATAACTAATTATTAATGCAAGAGAGAAATAATTATTTCTCCCACACATCTCTCCCTACCCCTACGTCAATAAATTCTAATAGTTCCCAATCCCTTCAAAATCAAATACAAAATTCTCTAGCATTCAAAGCCATTCATAACCTAACTACTCCCCCACCTTTCCATCCACACAGTAAATAAAATAATTGTTTATGGTCTCTTCTTTATGTTTTTTAAATGCTCTAATCTCCTTTTCCTCTTCTTAAATCACATCTTCACTTGACTTTCCATTCATCCTTCCCCAATTGAAAACAACTTTTTTTTAAAATTTATTTATTTATTTAACTTTTTACATTCATTTTCACAAAATTTTGGGTTCCAAATTTTCTCCCCTTTTATCCCCTCCCCCCACCCCAATACCCCAAGCAATCTAATTTTCCCTATCTCCAATCTGCCCTCTCTTCTGTCATCCCTCCCTTCTCTTGTCTCCATCTTCTCTTTTCTCCTATAGGGCCAGATGACTTTCTATTCCTCATTAACTGTATGTCTTCTTTCCTAGTAGCAGCAACAATACTAAACAGTTGTTCCTAAAACTTTGAGTTCCAAATTCTCCCCATCCCTCCCTACCCACCCATTCCCTTTGGGAAGGCAGGCAATTCAATATAGGCCATATCTGTGTAATTTTGCAAATGACTTCCCTGATAGTCGTGTTGTGTAAGACTAACTGAATTACCATCCCTCCTAACCTGCCCCTCATTGTTTCTCTTCTGTCTTTTGATCCTGTCCCTCCCTAAGTGTTAACTTCAAATTGTTCCCTCCTCCCTTTGCCCTCCCTTCCATCATCCCCCCCTTGCATTATCTCCTTCTCCCCCACTTTCTTATACTGTAAGATAGGTTTTCATACCAAAATGAGTGTGCATTTTATTCCTTCCTTTAGTCAAATGTGATGAGGGTAAACTTCTTGTTTTTTGTTTTTGGTTTTTTTTTTTCCTCAGCTCTCCTCTTTTTCCCTCCACTAACAAAGTCTCCTACTTGCCTCTTAAATGACATATAGTTACCCCCTTCCATTTCACCCTCTTTCCTCCCACTACATTTCTCTCTCACCATTTACCTTAATTTCTTTTAAGATATGGTCCCCTCCTATTCAGTTCAATCTGTGCTCTCTGTCTCTGTATGTGTGTGCATGTGTGTATGTGTGTGCACGTGCAGGCGTGTACATGTGTGTGTGTGGTCCCACCACCTACCCAGATTCTGAAAAGTTTTAAGAGTTACAAATATTGTCTTTCCATGTAGGAATGTAAACAGTTCACTTCTGGTAAGTCCCTTAAGACTTCTCTTTCCTGTTTACTTTTTCATGCTTCTTCTCATTCTTGTGTTTGGAAGTCAAATTTTCTTTTCAGCTCTGGTCTTTTCATCAAGAATGATTGAAAGTCCTCTGTTTCATTGAAAGACCATATTTTCCCCTGAAGTATTATACTCAGTTTTGCTGGGTAGGTGATTCTTGGTTTGAGTCCTATTCCTATAGGACTCTGGAATATCCTATTCCAAGCCCTTCGATCCCTTAATGTAGAGGCTGCTAGATCTTGAGTTATCCTGATTGTATTTCCACAGTACTGGAATTGTTTCTTTCTAGCTGCTTGCAAGATTTTCTCCTTGAGCTGGGAGTTCTGGAATTTGGCCACAATGTTCCTAGGAGTTTCTCTTTTTGGATCTCTTTCAGGTGGTGATCGATGGATTCTTTCAATACTTATTTTGCCCTCTGGTTCTAGAATGTCAGGGCAGTTTTCCTTGATAATTTCATAGAAGATGATGTCAAGGCTCTTTTTTTGATCATGGTTTCAGGTAGTCCCATAATTTTTAAATTGTCTCTCCTGGATCTATTTTCCAGGTCAGTTGTTTTTCCCATGAGATATTTCACATTCTCTTCCATTTTTTCATTCTTTTGGTTTTGTTTGGTGATTTCTTGGTTTCTCGTAAAGTCATTAGACTCCATCTGTTCCATTCTAATTTTGAGAGAACTATTATCTTCAGTGAGCTTTTGAGCCTCTTTTTCCATTTGGCTAATTCTGCTTTTGAAAGCATTCTTCTCCTCATTGGCTTTTTGAACCTCTTTTGCCAATCGAGTGAGCCTATTTTTCAAGGTGTTAATTTCCTCAGCATTTTTTTGGGTCTCCTTTACCAAGGTATTGACCCGTTTTTCATACTTTTCTTGGATCTCTCTCATTTCTCTTCCCATTTTTTCCTCCACCTGTCTAACTTGCTTTTCAAAATCCTTTTTGAGCTATTCCAAGGCCTGAGCCCACCCGACATCCCCCTGGGGTGTCTGGGGTACTGAGGCCCCGCCCTCCACGTCTTTCCCTGATGGCAAGAATACGTCCTCGTCAGATCTGGAAGTCGGGATCATTTGCATTTGTTCGAAAAAACTCTCTATAGTCTTATTTTTCTTCCCTTTCTAGGCATTTTCCCAGCCAGTTACTTGACTTCTGAGATTCCTGTCCACCTCTGCCTAGATCCGCCCAGCTAGTGCTTAGGGTCTGAGGTTCAAATGGACTTTCCCCGCCGCCGGCCACTAATCAATGTGAACTTTCGTTCTGGTGCTGGGTTGGGGGCAGGGCTGCCTCCCAGGCTCAGCTCCCTCAGGGGCTTCATGCAGAGGACTTCAATAATAGAGCGGGGTGGGGCAGGGCCATCTCCCAGGCTCGGTTCCCTCAGGTCGCTTATGCAGAGACTTTCAGTAATGAAGATCCTGCCTGCTGCCGCTGCTGCCTCAGCCGCTGCCCACGCCTCTGCTGCCACCGCTTCCTCCCGAGGGGGCCCGAGTCACGGAGACACTCCGCTCCCCTCCTCCAGCCCAGCCTCTCTCACTGACCTGTAGCTTCTGTGGTCAGAGGGACTTTCTCGGCTGCCGGAGCTTCCGTCCCTGAAGCCTGCTCGGGTCAGCTTCTCTGGGGCCACGGCCAGGGCAGCGCTGGGGTGGGGTCCGCTTTCCGGGGCGCGACGGACCCTGGGGACAGCTCTCCAGGGCTCTCTGGCACGGAAATCTCTTCCGCTCCATTTCTGTACACTTTTCAGTGGTCCAGAAGTTATGGGGGTCTCTTTTTACATTAATTCTATGGGCTTTGGTTTCGGAGCTCATAAATGTGTGTCCTTTTACTCCGCCATCTTGGCTCCACCTCTGAAAACAACTTTTTGACAACTAAGCATACTCAAATGAAACAATGCCACATAATGGCCCTGTTTAAAAATACATATTTCATTACATATTATCTAGAGTCTATCATCTCTGTCCAGCATTGGACACCATGCTTCATCTTCTGATTTCTGTAATCATGGTTGGTATTTGAATTGATCAGAGAGTTCTTAAGGCTCACAAATTTTTTCCTTTTTGATATGTTTACTGTATAATTGTTCTGCTTCTGTTTATTTCACTTTGTATCAGTTCAGTACCATTTCTTTTGCCATTTCTTGGCAGCAATAATGTATTTTATTACATTAGTATATTAAGAAGTATTGAAGCAAAATGACTAGAAAATTGGCCTCATTCACAAAGACCTGGTTTCTTGCTCCAACTCTAACAGAGCTTAAGTAACCCTGGGCAAATAACTTAATTTCCTAGTACTCTAAGTAGCTCTAAGTCTCTACCTAGTAGAAAAGGTCATAACCTGCATCAATAGAAGAGTTTCCTTTACCCAGGTTCAGTCCCTATCTTTCATATTCTGTTCAATCACTTATTTTATTCCCTTATTTTCCAGTTCTTTGCTATGTTAAAATGTGTGTCTATGAATGTCTTTGTAAATAGATCCATTTTCTTTCCCTTTGATCACTTTGAGTCCTAAGTTTAGTAAGTGGTATCAGTGTATCAAACATGATACTCAATTCTTCTGAAGCAGTTGTATTCTATAAGCTACTGCCATATAGTGACATTGTTAATTTTCTTGAAAAGATGGGCCTTTTCTTTGGAAGGGAGAAGAAAGGAAATAAGCTTTTACACAGTACCTACTATGTGCTGAGCCCTTTTTGGGGCTTTTTCCACCATTGGTGTTCCCCTGTTCCACCCAACTCTCACTTGTGGCTCCAAGAAGCTGTGCAGTGGCCACACCTTGGCAAACTGTTTTGGTGACAGGCCAAACCAGGTTGAGAGTAACCAAGGAGTCTCAAATCCATTAGTGAGTTAGGAGGGTGTCTACCTTTAAGCATGTAAAGACTTCCTCTGGTGGAATGGGTAGATGAGAACAATTTGTTCCAACGTCCATGAAGGCAGCCGAAGCAGGTTAGACACCGAAGACGCCAAGATTATCCACTGCAGCCTGAGCCATCACCAGCTGTCTTGACTCTATCCTGCCATTGGTCTATGATGACTCAGGAGGAGAGAGTGAGGCTGACAACTTTGTGCAACTCTGCGTCACTTAATTTTTTTTTACTCATGTAAAAAAAAAATAGTTTACTCATGAATCAAAAGACATCACCCATACCCTGTGGTAGAGCATTCCAAGCTTGTATTGGTCTGATCAGCCATAGTTGGACACACTGAAACTTCACTTCATCATGGTAATGTCATTTTGGTCCTTTGAAAGCAAAGGACAACAACCAACCAACCAATCATGTGTCAAGCACTGTACTAATTTTTTTTTTATTTTTACAAACATTATTTGATTCTCAAAACAATCTTTTGAGGTAAGTGCTATTATTATCCGTATTTTACAGTTAAGGAAACTCAAGTGGCTTTCTGAATCTGGACTTGAATTCAAGTTTTCCTGATTCCAGGCCTAGAACTTTGTCTGTTATACTACCCTGGAATGTTCAAGGTCAAGCTCAATAAGAAACTTAAGGTCAGTAAAAGAGCTTTGCAATTTTCCAAAAGCAATCCAGCTCATCTCCTCATCTTGTTCACCACTGGGACCAATTCATGGTTTCTCTTTACTAGCTTGTCCCAGATATACACAACGATGGACAAGGGTATCAATCCAAACACAAGTTGAAATCTAGCCAATAGACATCCTTCATCCAATTAGTCTATCTTGTGTGAATGGACAATCCAAACTCCTTCAAGTGATTACAGAGCTATTCCAAGCAGCACTTCAGTGTTCTGGTACTTGATGCAGATCATCATGAGGTCATCTACAAATAGGAGTATCTGGAAGACCTCATCATCCCTCAGGGATCCTTTAGCCTATACCTTGCCCTGGATTTCCTCCATCATAGCAGCAAATACCTTCAACAAATTTATATCTTTTTGTACCTCTTCTAATGTTTATCATTATAGAGTCATTGAATAGAGTGTTTTCTACTGTCATATATTCAAGGAATTTTAAATGGTTTTGAAGTCCAGATTCAGACACTTACTAGTTTTTCCTGGGAAAGTCACTTGTGTTTCCTTATAGCACCTACCTCAAAAGATTGTTTTGAGAGTCAAATAACGTTTGTAAAAATTTAAAAAAATTAGTACAGTGCTTGGCACATGGTTGGTTGGTTGGCTGGTGTCCTTTAAACCCTTTAAATGGTTTTGATAGGAGATAATTTCTAAGAGAACACATAAGGTGACATTTTGTCTTATGAAATCAAATTTTTTTAAGCATAATATAAACAAGTATAATTTGTGCAAGTAAGCACAATGGAAACTTATCTTTGCTACATCATTTAGTTAATTATGAAGTGGTAAAGATGTGGTCCATTAATGAATTGTACTTGTGAAAGCCCTATTATTCCTCCCCAGGACCCTCATCAAAGATACCCTCAATTCATGTGCAGATGATTTTCATAAAGATTTCCTAATAGATAGGAGAGTAATAGGTTGGTAGTTATTGATGTTATCTCAATTATGAACCTTTCCCCTTCCCCTTTTTTTTATTAATAAGGTCTGAGATTTAATTCTATGCTTTCCCTCCTTCAGATATCTGGTACATTGATCCCTATAATCAGAATAACTATTTGTACAAAACTATTCATAGCAGCACTAAAAACAAATTTAAGTGGACATTGAGGAAGGATATTGATTATGGAATAAGAACGTAATGAGATATTAGTGAACCATAAGAATCAGTACGTAGGGTCTCTTTTCACTCTGACTACATAATTGTGAATATGAAGAATTCAGAGGAACATATGAAGTTATGTAAAGTGATGCAAAGTGAAGAAAGGATAACCAAAAAATAGTAAATATTGACAACTGTGTAATTAAAGACAAGGAAATAATGACAGTCACACATTTACACAAATGTTTAAAAAGGAACATGAAAAAAAACCTGTAACTGACACTATGTTAAAATATATATCTTTTGGGTTGGGGAATAGGAATCAAATATCTAATTTACACATATCATTTCTTGCAGTTTTTTAAAACAGGGAATACCCAAACAGGTGAGATCATAGAGCCAGGGCCTAGAGTATTCGAATATTTTTTTGTTCTTTTGTTGTTGTTTTAATATTTGAATACTTGCAGTGATCAGGGAAGGTTTCAATAAAATTTAAAAAACAATAGCTCTCCTTTCCACAATACTTTAAGGATTACAACATGCATTCCTCACAACAGTTCCGAGATAAGTTGCACAAATATTATTGGCCCCTGCTTTCACTGTTTCATAAGGCTATAGGAGTATATAATATGTACAAATAGCTATATCTATGTATATGCGTGTGTATGTATGTATGTGTGTATACATATATACACACACATATATGTACATATATGTGTGTATATATACATATATGTGTGTGTCTATATATATATATATAAATATAAATAAAATAGTAAGTGATAAATGCATTGGAGAAGTACAAACAATGGTCTTTGAGGTTTGAGAAGATTGTCACCAGGGGGCATCAGGGTAAATAAGTGCAATCTTCAGAGTGGAGAGAAAAAAATCCTCAGTGTCAGTATCATAAATGATCATAGATATAGAGTGGGAAAGGATCTCAGAAGTCATCTAGTTCAGGGGTGGGAAACCTGTGGCCTCTAAGGTCACAATGTGGCTTGCTAGGTTTTCAAGTGCTGCCCTTTGAATCCAAACTTCACAGAACAAATCCTTGTAATAAGAGGATTTGTAATGTAAAACTTGGATTCAGGCAAAAGGCCATGCTTGAGGACTTAGAGGACCACATGTCCTCTAAGGTTCCCCACCCCTGACTAGTTCAACCTCCTTAATTTCCTGATGAAGCAACAGACTCAGAGAAAGAAGTAACGTTCTCAAAGTCACACAGGTAGTAAATGGTAGATCAAGCATTTGAGCCTGTTGGCTTCACTTTCAGAAGGAGCACACTGTGGGACCACACCATCTCTCATGTCAGAGGACCTGAATTTAAAGTTTAGGTCTGCTTCTTACTATCAGTGTGATTTTGAACAAGTCATTTCTCCTCTCTAGAATTCTGCATCTTCATTTATAGAATGAAAGGACTGGACTAGAAGTCTGTAAAGGCATTCATCTCTAAATCCTAAGAACCTATGAATTCCTGGATAAGAGTATCGGGGAATTTTTCAAGAAGAAAGTTGTATTTCAGGTGAGCTTTGAGCATATGTTGCTTGTCATCAAGCCAAAGGCAGAATAGCCCACACATAACAGACCAATATAATAAATTAATTCATTGAGATATATATAGCTGATGCTTGGAGACAAAGCTTTAATCTATGGAAATTAGTCCCATTATTGGAATTTCAGGGTTCAGCAAAAGGAAGATGTTCCAAAGTCACAGTATCAGAAATTTAGAGCTAGAAGGGACTTTAAAGTCTCTATAATATGATCCAATCCCCCCTCACTTTACATATAGTTCATGTGAACCCCAGGTTAGCCTTATTCCAACATTCCATTCTCACACATGACTCTCCTGATATTGTAGACACTGTCGCTAGCTGATGTGGAATACCATTTGGGGCACAGGTGAGAAGAGGGATTGAATGGTTTCCATCCTGAGGCTACAAATTTTGGATACTGATATGAACATAGGGAGTTTCAACATCCTTTACAAGGGTAAAGAGTCTATGACCTTGAGACCACATGTAGTTTTCTAGGTCCTTGGGTATAGCCTTGTTGACTGACTCCCAAGTTTACAAAACAAATCCTTTTATTAAGGGGATTTGTTCTGGGAAGTTTGGATTCAATCAAAGGGCTGCATTTGAGGACCTAGAGGGCCACAGGTTCCCCACCTCTGCATCTAGACCCTTCAAAGGAGGAAATGTCTGATTTAGAAATGCTTGGATTTAAAAATTGATAAATTAATCTTTTTTTGGTAAGTAATAGCTAAAACTTAGGGGTACAGTATTATTCTGACCTTTATTACAATCCACTGCAAATAATCTCCTACAAATCTATGGTTTCCCTACCTCTATTCTCCTTTCCAATATGTTCTTTAATTATCCTAAACTATAAAATAACTTTCCCAATTGCCTTTCTCAGAAACTTTCTCTAGCTCCTCACTACCTATAGGATAAAACACAAAAGCATTGGCGTTTACAAAACATAAAAGCCTGGCATTTAAATCCCTCAACCACCTGGCATTAGTCTTTATCCCTCTTTGCTAGTTAAATTGCCATACTAGATGTTCCACCTTTTCATACTGTTCCTATTCAAGTACATTACTTGAAGGAACAAACCTCCTCTAAATCTCTTGTTGAGACCCTTTCCTTCCTTTATGGAAGTGCTACCTCTCATCTTCTCCATGAAAAGTAATCTACCCCCAGCTGAAAGCAGTCTCTTCTCAAATTTCTTTTTCCTGGTTTGCCTTTACCTTTTCTTTGTAACACACGTTACCTTTCACTATATTTATTTTGGTGTATGTGTCTCATATACAGAAATTGGTACCATGATAGGAATTCTTGTCATTTTGGATCCAGAAAAAAAATTCAGTTTCTTACACATGAATGAAAATTAGGTTTTACTCTTGAAGAGATTAATTGCAGAAAATGTTTCTATAGGTTTTCTTGGCTTCCTTCAAAAAAATGTTTTATTGATGCTTTTTAAAAACAGGTTACTTCCCAATGACTCCCAAATTCTCTCTCCCTGCCAAAAAGAATCTTTTCAAAACAAAATATATCTAAGCAAAGTAACTGAACATATGTGTCATACCTGGCAAAGTATGCCTAAATTTTGCAGCTGTAGTTCACCTCTGCTTAGAGAGAGAGAGAGAGACCTTATCATCCAAAATTACTGTATTAGATAGAGTTCTAATGTTTTTCAGTGTTTTCTTCATATTATTGTAATCATGGTCTAACAGATTGTTCTCTTGGCTCTACTTATTTCTCTCTACATCTGTGCATGCAAGTCTTTGCAGATTTCTCATATTTCTTTCTAATAGTAATATATGAATATTCCCCATTATTCCAAATACCACAGTCTTTTCAGTTAGCAAGTATTGCAAAATTTCCCTTCCCCCACAGTTCCTGTCTTATGAATTCCAATCAACAAAAGTGGACTTTACTCATATCCAAGTACACAGTCCAGGTTCACTGATGAAACACTAATAAATGAACCAGGGATCATTTCCCCAAGTCCCACATAATTCTAGTGCCCTCCTTGATTATTTCTATTTGTCACATATAGATGTGTGCATGTGTGGTGCGTATGTCCTTTTTTGCAAGGTGTCTTCCCCACTAGACACTGATACTTTTAGGGCAGTGACTGTCTTTAATTTTCTGAGGCTGGTGACTGCACAGCCCTGCCTCACTTCAGTCCAATTTATTTGCCAGTCATGGCGTCACTTTCCTGGTGTCACGGTCCTCTTTGAGAAGGAAGGGCAAACAACAGCAATCCCGCTCTCCACTGTGACTCTTCCAAACCTTTTCACATTTCCTCCGACCACCCACAGCTCCCTCTTCCCCCACCCTCAGCTAAATATTTTCATACTTTACAAAAAAAAGGGAAGCATTCACCATGAGCTCCTCTTCCTCATCTAACATCACTCTGGTACTTTCTGACACTATCTCTCTCCCCCTTCCACATGAAGAGATGAGCCTACACAAGCAATATAATTCCATCTCATTTCCTCCAACAGATTTTCCCTGAGATTACCCCTGCTCTTTTACTTATCTTTAATCTCTCCCAATCTACTGACTCCTTCCCTACTATCTCTAAACATCCGTATTCTCCAAAAACCCTCACTTGTCTCTTCCATCCCTGCTAACTATGCTGCCCTTTGTAGCTAAACTAGAGAAAGCCATTTATTAGGTACCTTCACTTTTTATTCTCTCATTTCTTTCTTAATCTTTAAAATTCAGCTTCTGACTGAATAAATCAACCAAAAACTTCTGTCTCCAAAGTTACTGATGATCTTTTCATTGTCATATCCAATGGATTTTTCCCAAACCTCACTCTTCTTGATCTCTGCAGCCTTTACCATTGTTAAACATTCTCTTCTAGATATTCTCCTCTCTCTAGATCTTTGTATACCCAGTGCTAGTACAGTCCTTACAACATATTGGACTCTAATTAAGTACTTATTATGGGATAAGTGAATAAAACTCAGGGTCTGGAGTCAGGAAGACTCCAGATTTGACCTCAGACATTTACTAGCAGTGTGATCCTAGGCAACTCATTTAACCCTAAATTTGCCTCAGTTTCCTCATCTGTAAAATGAGCTGGAGAAGGAAATGATAAATTACTTCAGTATTTTTGCAAGGAAAACCCCCAAATGGGGAGCTGAGCCAAGATGGTGGAGTAACAGCACAGATTTTCTAGAACACTGCCCCCAACCCCAGCCAAATATCTTTAAAAAAAAATTGCTAAACAAATTCGGGAGCTGCAGAACCCACAGAATGACAGAGTGAAGCAAATCTCCAGCTCAAGACAGCCTGAAAGGTCTTGGGAAGTGTCTATAGTGCCATGGTGAGGGCAGGGCTCAGTCCAGCGTGGGCCACACCAGCACAGATGGGACCTGAGTAGGCCTCAGGGGGACTGAATCTTGGGCACCTGTGGCAGTTTCCAGACTTCATGAACCCAAAACACTGAGGACAAAATGGAAGGCCAGTAGAAAAAGTCTGTGGGAGAGTACGGTGTGGGAGAGTACAGTGATCTTGCCCCAGCCCAGGGTGGTAGAGGGGGAAGGGGATGGAGGAACCCATAGTAGCCACAGGGGCAGCAGCAGTGACTGTTTCTGGAGTTCTAGGCCCACAGATTGTGGGGGAATTGAGCTGCTGCCAGTACATCCCATACCCCCTCTGGAAGCAGAGATCTACTTTGACAAAGAGCTCAAAAGTCATGTAAATGCCTGGGGAAATGAGCAAAAACCAGAAAGAGAATCAGACTATAGAATCTTACTTTGGTGCCAAGGAAGACCAAAACATGCAAACAGAAGACAACAAAGTCAAAGCTCCTCCATCCAAAGCCTCCAAGAAAAGCATGAATTGCTCTCAGGCCATAGAAGAACTCAAAAATGATTTTGAAAATCAAGAGAAGTAGAGCAAAAATTGGGAAGAGAAATGAGAGTGATACAAGAAAATTATGAAAAACAAGTCAAGGGGCGGAGCCAAGATGGCGGAGTAGAAGGACGCACGTTTACGAGCTCCGAAACCACAGCCCATGGAATTAATGTAAAAAGAGACCCCCATAACTTCTGGACCACTGAAAGGTGTACAGAAACGGAGTGGAAGAGATTTCCGTGCCAGAGAGCCCTGGAGACCCGTCCCCAGGGTCCGTCGCACCCCGGAAAGCGGACCCCACCCCAGCGCTGCCCTGGCCGTGGGCCCAGAGAAGCTGACCCGAGCAGGCTTCAGGGACGGAAGCTCCGGCAGCCGGGAAAGTCCCTCCGCCCACAGAAGCTACAGGTCAGTGAGAGAGACGGCTGGCTGGCTGAGGGGAGTGGGGTGTCTCCATGACTCGGGCCCCCTCGGGAGGAAGCGGCGGCGGCAGAGACGGGGGCAGGAAGCGGCGGAGGCAGAGGCGTGGGCAGCAGCAGAGGCACGGCCGCTGCCTGGGACTCCCCCAGCAGCAGGCAGGATCTTTATTACTGAAAGTCTCTGCATAAGCGACCTGAGGGAGCTGAGCCTGGGAGACGGCCCTGCCCCACCCCGCTCTACTACTGCAGGCCTCTGCATAAAGCCCCTGAGGGAGCTGAGCCTGGGAGGCGGCCCTGCCCCCAACCCAGGACCAGAACTAAAGCTCACATTGATTAGCAGCGTGAAAAGCCCATTTGAATCTCAGAGCCCAAGCACTAGCTGGGTGGATCTAGGTGGGGGTGGACAGGAATCTCAGAAGTCAAGTAACTGGCTGGGAAAATGCCTAGAAAAGGGAAGAAAAATAAGACTATAGAGAGTTTTTTCCAACAAATGCAAATGATCCCAACATTTGGATCTGATGACGAGGACATATCCTTGCCATCAGGGAAAGATGTGGAGGGCGGGGCCTCAGTACCCCAGACACCCCAGGGGGATGTCGGGTGGGCTCAGGCCTTGGAAGAGCTCAAAAAGGATTTTGAAAAGCAAGTTAGACAGGTGGAGGAAAAAATGGGAAGAGAAATGAGAGAGATCCAAGAAAAGTATGAAAAACGGGTCAATACCTTGGTTAAGGAGACCCAAAAAAATGCTGAAGAAAATAACACCTTGAAGAATAGGCTCACTCAATTGGCAAAAGAGGTTCAAAAAGCCAATGAGGAGAAGAATGCTTTCAAAAGCAGAATGAGCCAAATGGAAAAAGAGGCTCAAAAGCTCACTGAAGATAATAGTTCTCTCAAAATTAGAATGGAACAGATGGAGTCTAATGACTTTACGAGAAACCAAGAAATCACCAAACAAAACCAAAAGAATGAAAAAATGGAAGAGAATGTGAAATATCTCATGGGAAAAACAATTGACCTGGAAAATAGATCCAGGAGAGACAATTTAAAAATTATGGGACTACCTGAAACTCATGATCAAAAAAAGAGCTTAGACTTCATCTTCCATGAAATTATCAAGGAAAACTGCCCTGACATTCTAGAACCAGAGGGCAAAATAAGTATTGAAAGAATCCATCGATCACCACCTGAAAGAGATCCAAAAAGAGAAACTCCTAGGAACATTGTGGCCAAATTCCAGAACTCCCAGCTCAAGGAGAAAATCTTGCAAGCAGCTAGAAAGAAACAATTCCAGTACTGTGGAAATACAATCAGGATAACTCAAGATCTAGCAGCTTCTACATTAAGGGATCGAAGGGCGTGGAATAGGATATTCCAGAAGGCAAAGGAACTAGGACTCAAACCAAGAATCACCTACCCAGCTAAACTGAGTGTAATACTTCAGGGGAAAATATGGTCTTTCAATGAAACAGAGGACTTTCAATCATTCTTAATGAAAAGACCAGAGCTGAAAAGAAAATTTGACTTTCAAAAACAAGAATGAGAAGAAGCATGAAAAAGTAAACAGCAAAGAGAAGTCTTAAGGGACTTACCAGAAGTGAACTGTTTACATTCCTACATGGAAAGACAATATTTGTAACTCTTAAAACTTTTCAGTATCTGGGTAGTTGGTGGGACCACACACACACATGTACACGCATGCATGCACACACACATACACACATGCACACACACACAGAGACAGAGAGCACAGAGTGAATTGAATAGGATGGGACCATATCTTAAAAGAAATTAAGGTAAATGATGAGAGAGAAATGTAGTGGGAGGAAAGAGGGTGAAATGGAAGGGGGTAATTATATGTCATTTAAGAGGCAAGTAGGAGACTTTTTAGTGGAAGGAAAAAGAGGAGAGCTGAGAAAAAAAAACAATTAGTTTACCCTCATCACATTTGACTAAAGGAAGGAATAAAATGCACACTCATTTTGGTATGAAAACCTATCTTACAATACAGGAAAGTGGGGGAGAAGGAGATAAGCAAGGGGCGGGGATGATGGAAGGGAGGGCAAAGGGAGGAGGGAGCAATTTGAAGTTAACACTTGGGGAGGGACAGGATCAAAAGACAGAAGAGAAACAATGAGGGGCAGGGTAGGATGGAGGGTAATTCAGTTAGTCTTACACAACACGACTATCAGGAAAGTCATTTGCAAAATTACACAGATATGGCCTATATTGAATTGCCTGCCTTCCCAAAGGGAATGGATGGGGAGGGAGGGATGGGGAGAATTTGGAACTTAAAGTTTTAGGAACAACTGTTTAGTATTGCTGTTGCTACTAGGAAAGAAGACATACAGTTAATGAGGAATAGAAAGTCATCTGGCCCTACAGGAGAAAAGAGAAGATGGAGACAAGAGAAGGGAGGGAGGACAGAAGAGAGGGCAGATTGGAGATAGGGAAAATTAGATGCTTGGGGTATTGGGATGGGGGGAGGGGATAAAAGGGGAGAAAATTTGGAACCCAAAATTTTGTGAAAATGAAGGTAAAAAGTTAAATAAATAAAAAAAAAAAGAAAAAAGAAAAACAAGTCAACTGCTTGCTAAAGGAGACCCCAAAAAAATGCTGAAGAAAATAACACGGTAAGAAACAGACTAACCCAAATGATAAAAGAGGTCCACAAAGCCAATGAAGAGAAGAATGCCCTAAAAAGGAAAACTGAGCAGATGCAAAAGGAGGTCCAAAAGCTCACTGAAGAAAAAAATTCCTTAAAGATTAGACTGGAGTAGATGGAAGATAATAACTTTATGAAAAATCAAGAAATTATAAAACAAAACCAAAGGAATGAAAAAATAGCAGACAATGTAAAATATCTCATTGGAAAAACAACTGACCTGGAATGTAGATTCAGGAAAGACAATTTAAAAATTATGAGACTACCTGAAAGCCACGTTCAAAAAAAGAGCCTAGACCTCATCTTTCAAGAAATTATCAAGGAAAACTGCCTTGATATTCTAGAACCAGAGGGTAAAATAAATATTGAAAGAATCCACTGATTACCTCCTAAAAGAGATCCCAAAAGGAAAACTCCTAAGAATACTGTAACCAAATTCCAGAGCTCCCAGGTCAAGGAGAAAATATTGCAAGCAGCCAGAAAGAAACAATTTGAGTATTGTGGAAATAGATCAGGATAACACATTAAGGGATGTAGGACTTGGAATATGATATTCCAGAAGTCAAAGGAACTAGGATTAAAACCAAGAATCACCTACCCAGCAAAACTGAGTATAATACTTCAGGGGAAGAATGGTCATTCAATGAAATAGCGGACTTTCAAGCAATCTTGATGAAAAGACCAGAGCTGAATAGAAAATCTGACTTTCAAACACAAGAATCAAAAGAAGCACGAAAAGGTAAACAGGAAAGAGAAATCATAAGGGACTTACTAAAGCTGAACTGTATACATTCCTACATGGATAGATAATAATTGTAACTCTTGAGACTTTTCTCAGTATTTGGGTTGTTGGAGGGATTATATCCATATAGACAGGGGGCACAGGGTAAGTTGAATAGGAAGGAATGATATCTAAAAAAGATAAAATTAAAGGGTGAGAGAGGACTCTCTAAAGAGTGGGAGGAAAAAGGAAGAAATAGAATGGGGCAAACTATCTCTCACATAAAAGGCAAGAAAAAGCTTTTTCAATGGAAGGGAAGAGGTGGCAGGTAAGAGGGGAAAAGTGAGCCTTACTCTCATCACATTTGGCTCAAGGAGAGAATAACATGCACACTCAATTTGCTATGAAAATTTATCTTACACTTCAGGAAAGTAGGGGAGAAGAGGATAAGATGGGGAGGGAATCATAGAAGGGAGGGCAAATGGGAGGAGGGAGTAATTAGAAGTAAACACTTTTGAGGAGGGGCAGGGCCAGAAGGGAATACAAGAAATGGGCAGGATAGGGTGGAGGGAAATATTGTTAGTCTTTCACAAAATGACGTTTATGGAAGTCTTTTGCATAACTACACGTATAACTTATATTGAATTGCTTGCCTTCTCAGTGGGGATGGGTGGGGAGAGAGGGAGAGAAGTGGAAATTCAAAGTTTTAAAAACAAATGTTAAAAATTCTTTTTATATGCAACTGGGAAATAAGAAATACAGATAATGGGGTTTAGAAATCTATCTTGCCCTACAAGAAAATAGAGGGGATGGGAATAAGAGAAAGGAGGGGTGTGACAGAAGGGAGGGCACAATCAGAATGCACGCTGCCTTGGAGGTGGGCGGAGGGGAGAGATGGGGGGCAACGTGGAACTTAAAATCTTGTGGAAATGTATGTTGAAAACTAAAATAAATATTTAAAAAAAAGAAAATGAGCATGAAGCGTTTATTGACTGCGTGCCTGTCTAAATACTATCAAATCTGGTTAGGTAAGGCCTTGGAAATCGTACTTGAATGAGTACGGCTTATGGGATGGACGGGAAAGGGCCGTATTCACAAACTACCACCGACTCTCTCCTGGCCGTTGGATTGATTTTCTTCTCAGCCTTCCCCATTCACAGTCAATTAGGGTCTCATCTTGAAATTAAGACCATTATTTTGATTCCTCGGTAAGATGCGATCGAGCGGAGCGACGAAGCCACGCCCACACAAGATGACGTTTCCGGAAAGGCGCCTTGGGGGGGGGAAGAGCCGCCTCTTGCGCTTCCGCCGTTCCTTCTTCCGCCGCCGCAGCCCCTTCAGCGTCGGCTGCCGCCGAATAAGCTGCGCTGTAGACTTGGGAGAAGAAGCCTTTCCAGTGCAGTACCTGAAGGCACACTGCAGGTAAAAAGCTGCGCTCCCCAGCAGGACAGCAGGGGGAATTGTAAACGTTTTAACCCTTCCCCCGCCAAAAAAAACCCTTTATTTTAAACCGTCAGTGGTGGAGGAAAGGAAGGAGACCCAAAGAAAGAAGGTTTGGTTGTGAAGTCATGGAGGAGCCTCCCCTCTGGTTGGAGCTCGGCCGGGAGGCGCCTCGGAGTCAGAGGCCCTTCCCTCGGCCTGTTAGAGCTTATTTTAAGGGGGGGGGGGCGAGTGGAAGGGAGAGAAAGCGCTAACCATAATTTCGCAAAAAGGATCATTGGGCTAGTCTTAAGGAGTAAAAGATGAAGTTCAATTTTGACCTTTCCTGTCTTTCAGAACTAATACAAATGTGAAAAGAGCTACTTTTAGAATTTGACGTATCCCGTGATTGGGGGTTTGGGGCGGGGGAAGATTTCATGAAAACATTAGCCGATGTTTGTATAGCCGTACTAAAAGCCCCAAAATTAAACCTGTATTTTCCCGACTTCCTGAGATGCTGGCAATTAAAGGAAAATAAAATAGGCATTTTGTTGCCTAGTTCATCTGTCGTTTTTTTTTGGTTGTTTTTTTTTTGCTAATGATATTTTTCTTATGGAATCTGCATACCACCTTTGACATTACAGTGGTTTCTGTAAAAGGCTTTTTTTTAAAAGAACAATTGGACTTTTTATAAGGCTAATGTTCTACTGCTATTTTGAAATTTTGCTAATTATCTTATTTCTTTCATTTAAAATCTCTGGATAAAGTACCCTTCTTACATGGACACAGTGTATGTAATAAATGTACACATCTTTCAGATACCACTACAGAAAACCTGATTGTCTCCTTGTCTGGGTTTCCCAACCTCCTTTGCCACACATAATCCTGCTGACTACATTTTTAAGGTCCCTTACCTTACAGATGTTTGCATGGTGTGTATCTAATCTGTGCATATTTAACATGGATATGTATAGTAAAAGTATTGATAAAAATTGGCTTAACAATCTTTAAAATGTATTGATACTCTGGGAACCACCCATTTAGACCGTCTTTGTTGTGTTGTGTACTTTTATAAAATTTGTGCTGATGCTTAGCATCTCTTTGCTTCTTAAAACTGAACTAACAATAGCCATTACCTGTAGCTTTGTAATTTTCTGAGACCTTTCGGTCGGGGTAAGGAGAGGTGAATTGTAGCTAGCCACACTAGTGGAAGGAGTAAAATCTGGAAGAACCTGGAACCTGGAACTGAAAGGTTTCTCACTTAGGACTCCCTTTTAATTTGTATTTAAGACCCACTGCTTCTGCTCTAGACCTACTTTGGGGTCTTTGGAATAATACATTGTTTTTTTAAATGAATGCTTGACCTTTCTAGCTAAATTTGAATGGTTAACATATGCGTGAGAGCTGTTGGCTACCGTGCTGACCCCCCAGTCATTTACTTTTAAATGTCTATTAATTATGTTAAATCATTTGTATTTATATTTGGATGATGCCAGGTTGTACAGGTAGGCATTCTTTTGTCTCCCTGTATATTTCCCCTGATTCTACACCCAAATTTAAGGAAAGAAGCCTAGAAGAAATCATCACTGAAGTCTATGGTCCTGAGTTTTTTAGATATTCAGCAACTGTATTCCTCACACTTTAATCGTTTTCAGGCCTTTAGCCCTACCTTTTGTATAGATGCTAGGTAAGCTGTTGAATTTTGTTGAACATGAATGAAAAAATGCGTTCATCAAAGTTAATTGAGTTCACTTCCTGGCTCCTTCCACTCCCAGTACTTTGTCCTGAGTATATTCTGCTTCTCTTCATGTAATTTCCATGATCTTTATCTGTGGGTGGAATGTATTTTAAAAGTGCTTTAAGTTGTTCTTTGGATTATTTACCCTTATAAAAGTTCACAGTTCTGATTCTCATATTTTGTTCATACTTCCTGAGTATCTAAAGACCCTAACTCAAATTGAGACTTTGGGCACAATCATTTAATCTCTTTGGGTTCTCAGTACCCAGTGTGAAAAAATGAGTTGGACTTTGTTCAGTCCTGTCCCACTCTTCCTAACCTCATTTGAGGTTTTCTTGGCAAAGATACTGGAGTGGTTTGCCATTTCCTTCTCTAATTCATTTTACACATGAAGAAACTGAGGCAAACAGAGCAGGGTCACACAGCTAGTAAGTGTCTGAGGTCACATTTGAACTCAAGAAGATGAGTCTTCCTGACTCCATGTGCAGCATTCTATCCACTGTCCCATCCAGCTGCTCCATGGATTGGACTAGATGGCCTTTTCTAAAGTCCCTTTCATCTCTAAAGCTGAGCTGTCTTGTTTGATACTAGGGTGGGAACGGGCATCTAGAAGGAAGCCCAAAGACACAAAAGGTTCAACAAGCACTGGGCTCTGCACTATCCTGGTTTGGAGGCAGATGAGGGGTGTTTTTTATGAAAGTCATTTAAAGCTAACAGAAAAAAAGGAAGTCTGCCATAATGTAGGCATTATGGGAATCAACAGTAGCTTGGGAAGCAGCATGACAAGCAGGATTTTAAGAACATTAGTCTGGAAATGGTTTACTGGAACTGGTCTGGGAAAGTTAGCAAACTAGGTACCCACACGCCACCAAAGGGACTAGATTTGCAATTCACCACGGACCGATGGACCACCCCACCTACCTCCCACGGGATCCCGCTCTCCGGAGGTCTCGCATAATCCCAAATTTCCGATTTGGGGATTCACTCTGGTTTCCGGTCTTGCTTGGGGCGGGTGTTCGCGGCGCCTGCAGTAGCTCCTCCTCCACGGCAGGGGTCGCCGTCGTTCCGTTACCCAATGGCTCCCGAAACGCACACCTCGGCACCGCTACCCCTCTTGCCGTAGCGCCTCGTTGGGCGGCGTCGCAGGCAGCCGCCCATACACCCCCCGGCCCATTAGCTGCATTCGGTAGGAAATGGCCGCGAGACCTGGGAGGCCTTGAGGCCCGCCGGTAAGTCACGACCCTGGGGCCCCCGGGAGGAGGGCCCCAGCCCTCGCCGTGTGTGGCCGGCACCAAGGGAAGGAGGGAAGTGAAAGACTCGGCCTCATCAGCTCCCTCCCACAAGGGCCCCGTGTGGGCCTTTCCTCGGCCACGAGCTCGGGGGCCCGCAGAGAAAATGGCGGCCGCCGCCTGCTCCCGGGCGGGGTAGCGGGCTGTAGGGCGCCCCCTTCTTGCCTGGGCCCGGGACCCTGGGGGTCTGGCGGGAGTCGGACGCATTCCCCGTTCCACGCCCCTACTGTAGGTCCTCCCTGTCCCGCCCGGGCTTTCCCCGCTCGGCCTCCCCCCGCACCCATCTCTCCCCTCCTACCTCCACCCCGCATTTCCTTTCTTCAGGCTTCTTCCTTCCGTGACCGCATCTGGCTTTATAATAACACGATTGTACCTAGTCATGGGATTTGATCTGTACGGAGCGACCGCTTCTCGGGGAGCCCGAGCCTCCCGCCAGCCCGAGGTGCTGAGCCGCGCCCACCCAGCTCCCTGCCCCGGCCTTTTCCTGGACTCATTCTCCGACCTGCTGTGATTGTGCGAGGGATTTGGGGGTGGAAGGGTGGGCCTTGACCAGCTAGGTAGCACCTCTGATTGTTAGAGTAGCCATGGAAGTCCCATATTCAGACATCTCACTTTTTGACGGGGAAGACTTGGAATGCTGGAGTTCCATGGAGCAAGTTACCACTACACCGCATCTTAGTGATTGTGATTTTTAGAAATATTTAGAGTAGGATCAGAATATTGCAGTTATATGCAACATTCTTGCCGGCGAGTTATGTTTTAATTCCCAGCTTACAAAATTACCCAGACTAAATAAAATCTTCATCCTTTACCATTTGTCATTTGTTCAGTCTGTGGAATTGCCATAAAATTGTGAGATTAGAAATAAAGAGCCTAGTAATATGTAATAGCCATGATAACACTTTTTGATGATTTGTGGGACTAGTGTATGAATTTTTTTTAAATATCTGAAATACTTTAATGCAAGTATTCATTTCATGTTTCTAGTAAGACTTTAAATCTAAAGTAAGACTTTAAATCTAAAGGAGTTCATGCATTGTTAATCAGAATCGCGACTTTATTGCTCGCTTTTCATAGCCTTTGCTAAAAAATGGTGAAAATTTGTTAATGTAGCATCTGGATGCAAATAAGTTACGGTGATAAACCTTAGAGGGAGGGGGCGATTGGAAAACTAATTTTTAGTAAAAAAACTGAGCATCCATATTTGTTATTTACAGTTTCCCAGGAGTTTTATTAATTTCATTGCTGCTATCTTACATATTTTAAATTGTCTTGCAGACTGTGTGGGCTAAATACAATATTGTTTAATCCCATCAGCTGTGCAGAAGACAGCATAAACCTATATAACCTGTAATCTGTGGAAATCAATTTTCTTAGTCCAATTAGTGAGCAATGTCTGTACATGTTAATAATAATTGTTTTCAAAATAAGTGGATGTTGGATCTCCTTTACCTGCCTTCCCACCCCTTCTTCCCCCAGGGTGTAGGCTAGAGACAACCTGTTAACATTTAGTTAGTCTTTTTAAATAATCTCTTGAAAATGCAAAACCTGCTTCTGACTGCCTTTATTTGATTGACCTTAGTGGAGTTTTTAAAAAAAAATTTTATGCTTTTCTATATTATAATATCCCCATAATCTGGATTTCTTTTTTATTAGAAAGGCTAGGAATAAAACTCCTTCTGGTCTGGATTTTAATGGAAATTTAATATTAATTTGTGGTTTTGAAGAATTTTCTATCCCCAACATCCTTGTTTGGGGCTTTGTTTTTTATATGATATTCTGTTTAATCATCTGGGCCTAATATAGCCATATCTAAATCACCTGTCCTATCAAATCTTTCCTGTTGTGTTTACTCCTAGAAGCTTGAAGTGTTTCATTTGTAGACAAATGAAAGTTTATAATTTTATACAACTCCTTGGTTTTTCCCTACGTTACGTTCTTGTGAATAGAGCATATCTGAACTCTTGCTGCTACAGTCCAATCAAAATGCTTAGGGTATTAGAACCTAGTAGGAACGCCCAACTTTTTTATCATTCTTCTCATTTATCATTTTTATCATTACAGTCCAATCAAAATGCTTAGGGTATTAGAACCTAGTAGGAACTCCCAACTTTTTTTATCATTCTTCTATTTGATAACTGAATTCTGAATAAGGTTTAATAATACAGTGGCATATCATATGTTGTGTAAAATAGATTCACAGAATTTCCCATTTTGAAATGATTTGTACTAAAGTATAGAGAAGTCAGAATTCATTAACTGAACCGTGACTTTTCTCCCAGCCCAGACATGTTCTTCAAGGAAAGGTAATTTAGTCATTCAAATTATGGAAACCGAATCTTGGCATGTTAAAGATGGAAGGAACCCTAAGAGTATAACAAGTTCAGCTCTCTAATTTAGAGATAAGATATCCTCCAAGAATAAAAGTGAATTTAAGGGAGTCAATTGATGGGTTCCTAAGTTGTTTATTTGGGGATTTTTAATGAAACCAGCATCTGATGCAATGCTGTTTAAGACTGGTACTTTCCTGAATGTATCTTTAAAGACATTCAGTAGTTGGGTGCCTATTGTAAGTTGTAACTACATGCCATATTTACATATTTACTAAAATAGTTTTTCGGCAAGTATTAATTGATCTCAGAACCTTTAGTTGTCCTGGGAGATAGAA
This sequence comes from Bettongia penicillata ogilbyi, assembly GCA_023548195.1. Classification (NCBI taxonomy): domain Eukaryota; kingdom Metazoa; phylum Chordata; class Mammalia; order Diprotodontia; family Potoroidae; genus Bettongia; species Bettongia penicillata. The sequence continues at coordinate 4,074,357 of JAJHZJ010000500.1, forward strand.
GGTAATAGGAAAAGGACAAGGCTGCCAGATGGGTGCCATAAGGAATGGTTCATATGAGAAGTGCTATTATAGGAGTTTATGAAACAAATATCAGTGTTGGCTGGAGTGACCAGAACAGCATCTGTGGAGAAAATGGGATTGGGTTTGGATAAGCAGGATGAGTCAGGAGGCAGAATTGGGAATGAGAGTGACCTACTAAAACTCCATGGAAGAGTTTTGGAGATAGAGTTATGCAGATGTCCAAACTATAATAGAAATGCAGTATGTAATATTCTGTTCTTTGATAGTTAAGCCAGCTAGAATGTAATCATTATTATTATGGGCTAAACACTTCATTCTATAGCCCTTTAGAATTACAGTTAACGTTCATCGTTATTAGCACATGAAAGCACTACAAGAAGCACTTGAGATGTGCTTTCCTTTGTCACGACAGATGATTACAAGTCTTAGTTTATATTATAAAGTTAATTCAGTATTTTTTTTTTTACTGCATATAATTTGATGTCTTTTGGCCATTTTGGAGAAAGAGCAAAAAAATGGTTTTTCTTACTGTCTAAATTTGTTTGACCTGACTTTTTATGATACTCATAAATTGGTGTGGTACCTTTTGAAGTACCAGTTTGTTATAGTAAATATAGTATTTTTAATCCATACATTTACTGAGTACCATGTCTTTCAGGCATTGTGATAATTTCTGATGATGCCAAGACAAAAATCAAAACAGTCTTGGCCCACGAGGAGTTTACATTAAACTTTCACAACTTTATATACATGTAACTTACTAAACCATAATTAGGAAGATAGTCTTGGTTGTGAAATGACTGACTTTCTGTAATTTAAATCCTTATCCAGTACTTTGAATGATGGTTTTGTAACACATGAGGACCTTTCAGTGGACCTCGAAATAACGGGTGTGTTCTTTCTCCAGATGGAATGTAAGCTCTTTAAAGGTAGGGATTTGGGGAGGGTTTTCTCTTTGCATTCTGAGAACTGAGCGCAGTACTTAGTAGGAAACCTAGTAGGGACTTAATAAATGCTTATTATTGTTAGGCCTGGATGAGGGAGTTTTCCCTCTAATACCAGATTGTTAATTACCATATTTTTCGTGGAAACTTCATAATTGGAAGATGTCAGAATGAAAGTATATTCCGGGATCCGGTACTATGAATAAAAGACTATTTTCATAGACTTTTACCTTTTAAATAGTAGGCTAAATTAAAGCATTAAATTAAAGCAAGGTGTTAACTAACTTGTAATTTAATTAGTTTGAACAGTGGTAGCTAAAATGATATTACTTGTTGTTAAACAAGTTCTAATTACCTTGAATTTTGAATTGGAGAGTAAAATTTCATAGCCTGCAAATTATGCTGTGGTGTCTCATAAGTGTAGCAGCTCACAAGTTTTAGTACTTTTCATTCAGATGTATAAAAATGTTATCATTGATAAATATATGCTATAACTGTGAGTTATGGAAGACCTTCCAGATTTAAAGAGTTTACATACTTGTTCTTGATTCTGGCTTTCACATTGCCAGGTTTAGGTTATATACATATTTATGTACATATTCATTTATGTACAATTTAAATAAAGATAATTTTTGTCCCAAATTTTGTTCCTCTTGCAAAGGTTTTTTGTGACGGTAAATTGGAAGTTTAATCCTTCACTTGGAAAGGCAAAGAGCAAATTCAGAAGATAAGAACTGACCAAAAATCTGGTAGAGGAACCAGAAAAATGGAAAAATAGTTACTGGAGCCTTTCTTCTCTTTCCAATGTCTTATGTTAGTGAAAGAAGCAAATAGATAGATAATAGAGTGAAAGGGAGATTTTTGTACTGTTAACTACTCTAAACCTTTTGTAAAAAATCAAACGTTTTATAGTTTGAGAACTGATACTGATTTCCCACCTGAAATAAAATTTACTTTGAACTAAACCCTAACTTATTAGTAGGCAAAATTGGGGGAAAGTTTGAAAAATTCTTATATTGATATAATCCTTCTCTCTCTGTTTGATAGTCCTTCCTCTTTCTCCTCTCCAGTCCTTTTTTCCTCATTCATAGTAGTCAGGAGGAGCAGCATCCATTTCAGGAATTTTCCAAGAAGAATTTCCTCAGTGTTTACTTGAGAAAAATTGTATCAGGTAAAGAGCTTTAATGCATATAACTCATAGGATGCTCATTTGCATATTGCTAATCTGACCTTCATTTTGAGAGAGGGTTTTATTACCATTTACAGATCATTGATTTTCCTTAATTGTGGAAGGGAACCAGTACTATGGATAAATGTCTTTAATTTGGCTTTGGAATATAATACATATTCTTTTGCCCCTTTTAAATCGTTTTTCTAATAGTAAAATTGTGTTTTTTAAGGTTATCCAAGCAGAAACTTTAAGTGATTGCACAATATGTTGAATGGTCAGATGGATAGCCTAGGTGTAGACAAACTTGCTAGAGATGAGAGACAGGATGAATAATACTTAAAGTTTAGGTTTTCTATGCATAGTAATATTTTTGGACAAGGATTACTTTAGTATTTAGAACCATTTCAATATAATTCTCTATTCTGAAAAGATCCTATCTTGGGAAATTGTTATTAAGTTCTTTATACATGAAATTAAAATTGCTTTGCATTGTATCAAAGGATGCATTTTATTTAAAATGTAGCAACTTGATTAACACGTTTGAGAGCAGATATCATTTTCTGTTTTGGAAAGATAATCTCAATGTATCAGTAAAGAAGTAGGGAGAAAAGACAATGTAAGTGGGGGAATATAAAAAACAGGCCAGTAAATTAGATTTTTATTTTTCATCTACCTGCATGATTCATTCTCTTATCTCATGCCCCTCCCAATGCAAAAAGTAGTGCAAAATGCTAATATTGTACTGCCACTCTCAACTAGCCTAGGTGCTTAGCCAGGTACAAGGCTGTTGTAGATTAACAAGATGACCATCTCTGAAAGTCTCCTCCCTTCAATACATAATACTTACATAATTCAACACAATACATACTTATGTATTATGTACAATGCCTGGATAGACCACCCAGTGCATTACAGAAACACTTGGAAAAACTGAAGTTTCTGTTTTGCTGGTGTTTGCCCAAGTTCTGGATAAAATGAGACTTTATTTAATCAGTCTAGATCCTTTCAGCAGAGGAGAGATTTGAAATGGCTTTGAACTTTGCGGTGCGAGGATCTTACAATATGGAGCCCATTTTTTCTGTATTTGTGATTCCTAATTGACCATTCATCAACCTTGTTTTAGTCTGCTAATTTGACCCTTCTTAATCCTAATATCCAGCATATTTATTGCATTTTGTTTAAACTGCTTTTAAATATCATAACTAAATATTAATTTTTGGATGCTGGACAATTTCTAGGAATGAACTTAAATTGACATAATTATTCTCTTTTAAGAGTTAATTTTTATTGATGTTTGTTTAAAAACATCGTATTCACTTCTGACCAGACCTTCCCAGCAGTCCTCTTGTTACAAAAATAACATGGATGTGTGTGAGGGAAAAAGGAGATTGGAGAAGAACCAGCCAATAACAGTTGACTGCATCTGATAGCATATGCAGCTTTCTACATCTGTAGTCTATTACTCCAATGAAAGGAGCTAGGAGGGAGATATTCTTTTCCAGAACCCACTTAATCATTATTATTACATAGTATTTACTTTTGTTTTATTTTCTATTTACATTGTTGTAGTCATTGTATATATTGTTTTTTTGATTCAGTACTTAACTTAATTCTGCCTCAATACATATGTTTTTAACTCCTCCCACTGGCCTTTTCTTAGAGAAAAGCAGTATTCCACTACATTCATGCACTGCAGTTTGCTTAGCTGTTCCTCAACCAATAATTCATTTTTTTGCTACCACAGAAGTACCATTATTAATATGTTGGTATATATGGGATCTTTCTTTGTCATTGATAGCGGCAGGATTTCTGGTGAAAGCACAATCATTTTTTAAAATATTTGTTTTGATATAGCTAAATTTCCCCCTATATTTTACCCTTTCCAAAGAGCCATCACTTATAAAAAAAAAAAATTTTAAAACATCTGACATGCAGTATTCTACCCATGGACCCCACTCCCACATTCCTTTATCTTTTCAAAGGAGGGGAATGTTTTTCCATATCTCTTCCTTGGGGGCATGCATATTTTTTTCATTATTTCACATTTATCTTTGTGGTGATTGATTGGTGCTGGTGGTGGTTCTTTCCATTTACATTATTGTAAATTCATTGAATCATTGAGTATAGACTTTACCTGGCTCTGCTTATTTCACTTCGCATCAGATGATGTCTTTCTATGCTTCATATTCATTGTTTCTTATAGCTCATTTCATAAATTATGTAGCATTATGTGTTTAGTCATAAATGGTTGACACCTACTTTGATTCAGGTTCTTTGTCACTGAAAAAAATGCTTCTACAAAAATTGTGGTGCCTTATATGTGGAGTCTTTCCTTTTGAGTCAAAGGGTGTGGACATTTTAGCCACTTTATTTGCATGATTCCAAATTACTTTCCAAAATGGCACAATAAAGTTTCATTGATGATGCTTGATGTCTCTAAATATCCCCTTTAGTTTTTTGTTCTAGCTGTTGGTGAATTGGGAGGGCACCCAACAGGTGGTCAGGTAAAGCTTTCATATTAAAATATAAATGAGGAGGTCCTAAAATTTTTAAATATTAAATATTATGGAAAGTGTTATTTTTAAGGAGGTTACTTTTAATATGTAACTTTGGAATGAGGCTATCACAGATAAGATTAAATGTATCCATTTGGGGAGGGGGAAGAATGGATAGTTCAAGAATTAGTCTTAAAAAAAACTCTTATCTTAACCATTTCCAGTCATACCCTCTCATTTTATAGAGAATCGGGTAGTTCAGAAGGTAGAGAGAATAGATTCTGTAGAGTCAGCTGAGGAAGGATTTACCTGGACTTGGAAACAGAAAGTGTTCTTAAGAACATAAGCCAGAGAGAAAGTTGCTAGGGTCAGAGCCAGAGTGATAACAGCTAAGTTGCGGTAGCTAGTAGATACTGTCCCTGCTGCAACTTAAAATCTATGGTCTACAGGGAGGTACTGGTAGGTCAAACACAAAAGAGTTTGATCTTTAAGACGTGAAAAGTGGAGCCAAAAAGCAACAGTCCAAAATGTAGATTGTACTATACTAAAGAACTACAATTCCCAAGGTCCCACAGCTTGATGAAAGGGTCTGCTGACTAAAGGAAGAGTGTTGACTAGGCTGGTGTAAAAAGAAGGGTGGTTTGAATCGAGTTAACAAACTAATGTAAATCTATATACTTTTGAAACAACACTTGTGCTATACATTAGTATGCAAATAAAAGAGAAAGGGCTATATTGTGTAGGCTATACGGAAATGCCTACGGGCCTTTCTCTTCACCTCTGAATAATAGCTAATTGAGCTTTATAACAATAGAAAAACATTCCCCGGTGTTGGGCTGAGTACTTTTTACTGCCTCAAAGGTGAGAACTAGTATAACAAAAAGGGTTGTTTGCCCTCTTGAAATACATAAGGGATTTTAAATGCTTCCTTAAGTGCTGTATGTTAATTTGGGGGGCTGGGGGGGGATGGATGGTTCTGTTGGGTTTGGAGCACCTGTCAGAATTAGTCTTGAAAGGCAAATTAGCCTTTGAACCATTGGGGTGAATACAGATTTGGAATGTGTAGTTTTCTTTGTCTCATCTTTTAAGTACTTGAAAAATACCCTGTTTTTCGTATTATAACATATAACCTTTGTTTGGCTTTGTTTGGATTTTCATTTTATCTTTTCCTTTTACTCCTTATACCTAAAACTACACAGTTACTATTGGAAAAAATGCCTCAAAGTCTCAGATAACTAAAACACTGCACTAAAGAAATAACACTAGATTGGATTCTAGCTCTAGCTCTGCCACTAAGTTACGTGTTCTTGGGCAAAACATTGTACTTCTTGGCTTTTACTGTATACCTATAAAAGAGTGGTACTAGATGACCTATAAGATCTTCTGCTTTAAAATTTCATGTAAGTATGCTTGGAGTAGAAGTCTTCTCAGATTTATCACACATTATTCCCCTTACGGGGGAAGTCCAACCCAAATTATCTGCTTAACTGTTTTTTATATTTAACACTCCAATTCCTATCTACAGGCTTTTTGCCAAGGTTTCCCTCATTCTTGAAATGTATTTCCTACTCACCTCTAGAATTCCTAGTTTCTTTTCGGTCTCAGACCTTCCAGTTGTACCACCTTTAACCGGAAGCTGCCCCCCGCCCCCCCCCCACAAAATTCAACCCAAATGAATTCCCCTCCAAAATTAATTACCTTGTATCTGTTTTGTCTATCTATTTTTCGTACATAATTCTTTCACTGCTGGAAAGTAAGCCCTATGAGGGTAGGGACTGTTTGAGTTCTGTATCCCTACACCTAGCACAGTGTCTGGCATATAACATGGTTAGGTCAGAAGTGCCTTAATAGCTGCTTGGTGATTAACTGAAATGTTTCACAGCTTAAAAATAAATTGTCTAGTCATAACAGTACCTGACTTCTAGTTTAGGAAAGTTTTTTGAAAGTGAAAGTAAATTGCATTTCTGGTATTTCTTATTGGACTTTATATGCTGACTATAACCCTGGTATATGATTCTGAATTTCCAGTCTTGGTCATTTGCCATGGTAGTTTTATGTAATATGTTTTTACTACAAATTTGATCATAGATGAAATTAATGTTCCTTTTAGTATCCAAAGAAAATTTCAAGACCTATCCCCTGGAATTAAGGTCTAACTAGCTTTCAGAATTAGGGAAACAATGTTATTTCTGATTTTAAAACCTAAGCTGTTCATTTACTTGTGACAATTCAAGTGTCACCCATAACTTACAGTAGAATTGAGTCTTGTTTAATCATGAAGTATCTTTTTAAAGTTTCAGTCTTAAAAACATGTGGTAGAGCTGTGGGGAAGCTACTAAAAGTGTGACTTTTGGTAAACAACTAGTTTCAAGGCATCAACTGAGTTGTCTGTTCACTTCAGTATTTTGAAGACAATTTTTAAAATGAGTTGCCACCAGTGTTATGCTGATATAAAAAAAGTGAAAATTTGAGACTGTTTCTAGGTGTTTTTCTTTCCACATTCCAGTACCTATTAATAAATTACATATGAATGGTCAGTTTTTTGCTTTTTTTTTTTTATGGGTGACTTGGTAATAGCAAATAATACTAGATAACTTAAAAACTTGAATTACCAGCCCTGATCCCAACTTGAGTTAAAGGAGTTTTTTAACCTGGGGTTCACAGACCCCCCCCCAGTAAATCATGGGTAGATTTTCAGAGATTTGTGCCCTTTCCTGGGGGAAAAAATTAGATCTTTTCACTGATTCCTAACTGAAATTTAGCAGTTACTTTAAATTAAGAATGTAGACAATAAACTTGCTTCTGATAAGGGTGTAGGTTTTACCAGCCTGCCACAGAGTTCTGTGACACAGAAAAGTTAACTTTGATCTAAAATATTTGCAGTACACTCAGTTTCCATTTACCTGTCATTTGTGTGTATGCCCTGTTACGATGTTTTCATAGATGCTACCTCTTTTTTATGTAAGCTTATAAAAAGGCTATTGGTGGAAACCACATTAATAAACAGAAAAAAAAAACCCACTGTTTTGGCCCTCTTTTTTAGTAAGATGGTGACCCAATCTATTTTTATTTAGCTCCTCAGCTAAGATGTCTGTAATGAATGAATGACTTGAGAAGAAATACTTTCTATCTGAACAAAATTTTTTTCTGAGGTATGACTCGATGTTGGTTTTTCACATAAAACTTTGTTTAGCAAATGTGTTAATGTACTTTATCATGTCATATTTTATGATTATTTCTTTGTGCCTCATCTTTTACTAGCCTGTAAGTTCCATGAGAAAAAAAAAGTATTTTCTAATATCTGTTAAATAAATGAATATTGTGAGGGAGAAAAAGCTATTGCTAGCTTCTGTTGAATTTTCTGAGGTATTACCACAGCAATATGATTGTGTTAAAGAGAAAAATGAGAAAATAATACACAGGTTGAATGACAATTTGACTTAATAACTGAAAGTATTCCTTTTCACCTTGTCCCTGGCCTTTTTTACTCTCTCTCCCTCCCTCCCTTTTAGTGTTGCTTGAGTACCTTGTTTTTGGAAGAAAAATGGATGAGATTGATGGTAAGCCATTAAAAATTCAGTATACAATTTTGCCACCAGAAGGTGCAAAATAATTTATTTCATTGTATCTTCAATAAGTAATGTTGTAGTCCTTATTGCTATAAAAATGAATGAAATTAATTGACCCTATACTAGCCAAGGATACTTCCAAGAGACTTTTTTTTTTAAGTAGGTAAATATAATAGTGTCACAGTTCAATTCAGCAAGCATTTATTATTAAGTACTTACTATGTTCTGGCCCTGTGCTGGGCAAAATATTCTGTTTCATCATGAAGTTTACATTCCACTGGTACTAATTTTCCTCTGCTAAGTAGGAGTCTGTTTAGGGTAGAACACCAGGATGGGCCTCCTGTTGGAGAATTAGACTGCACCCTACTTAATGACCAGGACGGTCAACAAATGGAATTGAAAACTATTGTTTTTACAAATTTTCAACTCTTAACTTGTGAAGTTGTCCAGAATTTATTACTTTTGTAATAGCTAGCTTGTCTGGTGAGTTGAAGATTCTGAACAAATTGATAAGATAAGAGTAATTTCAAGGAAGGAAAGAGGTAGCATAGTTAATGGCAATCAATCCCTTTAAATTTCATAGTTGGTCCTTGTTAGAGACAGTGAAGTACAGTTCATATTCTTTGTATCCAGTGTTGTAATAACTTGGGAGGAGATTGATGCTAGTAATAATTGTCTTAGAACGTAGTGAGGTCAGCTGTACTTGATCAATAATTTGATTTCATTGAGGCTTTAGTTTGTAATAGGAGCTATGGGTGAGTGATGCCTCAGGGATTTTTATCAGGTAGAGAAATTTGAGGGGAGGTCCCTGAAATACTTTGATTTTAAACTGGATAAAAATTCACTGTGTTTCTGAAACAAATATTAGAAAAATGGTGTTCAATTTGTATGTTGATCATTACTGTGAACCAGGCATTATAGTGCTTTAAAAATGTTATTTGATCCTCAGAACAATCCTTTTAAGGGAAATGCTCCTATTTTCCTCATTTTTTTTTTTTTTTTTTTTTTTTTTTTACAGTTGAGGCAAACACATTCAGTGACTTGCCCAGTGTCACATAGCTAGTATAAGTATCTGAGGTGGGATTTGAACTCAGTTCTTCTTGGTTCTAGGCCCAAGTTTCACTGTGCCACCTCCCTACCAATGGATGTAATGCTGTTCATTTTTGTGGTTTTTTTCTTGCCTTATTATCTAATTGTAATTTTTTCTAGTCAAAGTTTACTTAAGTTTGGAATAGTGTGGCATATTTAGTGTAATCAACAGAGATATTCATAGGATTATTGGATTTAGAGCTGCAAGGAGCATTTGACATAGCCTTGGCATTTATCTCATCTTACAGATAAGGAAATCAAGGTCCTGACAAGGTTAAGTGATTTGTTCAAGGTCATACAGCTAATAAAATAGCAAACTCTGGATATGAACTCTGTCAAACCTGTAATTTGACCTTATTCCATGAATTTACAAATTCTTAGATGGATATTCCTTGTTTAGAAGTTCCTTTAAAAAAAAAAAAAACATAGTGAATATAATTCTACATAATCCTCGATTCTCAGTAAAGTAACTTAAATAGTGGCTGTCTTAATTTACTAGCAACTTGTCTGAAGTAAAGCTACAGAAAAGTATAGGAGACTACAAAAGAGTAATATTTACTGTGTCTTCAAAAAGAATGATTTGGAATGTTACAATGTAGGTTCCAGGGTAACTAAGGGAGACAGCAGTTAAGGAGAAGGCAGTTGGAGTGAATTTGAGTAATAGGTAAGATGTGTGAGACCTGAGCTCCAGGTAACACTTGGTAATGAGGAAAAGGTATTGGTGGATTAAGTAAATTAAAGGGGTTTATGAAGATTCAGGACTATTTTAATAAGTAATTACTAATTTTCATGTTCTGCATTATTCATTAGAGTTTTATGACCAAGTACTTAAGGGTATGTGAAAGAAAATAAAGTAAATGGTGTAATATTAGTAGTTTAATTGTGTTTAGCCAATCTTGCTCATAGTAATCATGGGCATACGTTTTATTTCCTTGATTAAAGTTCATTTTAAAAATAATTCAGGTCTCTTCAAGACAAAGATTAGAATTCTGAAGAGATTTGAGATGACAAATTACCATTCATCTCTTTGAAAGTAGTCATATTTGACATATGAGTATTAGATTTAAATTTGCATTATTGATGACTCCACTTCAATGAAGAAACAGTATAATCACCAAAAATTAACCCCTTTTAATGTAATTTGGTCCTATAAAAGCACCTTTCAAACCAACATAATTGCAGAAATAAGGGAATGCTTATTTATTTTGAGAATCTACTTTACCATTGTGGATAACAACTTTGTTTCAGTTTTAATTACTCATTTTCACATTAACAATTTTTAAACTTTTTACCTTGGGACCCCTTTACAACTCTTAAAAATCATTGAGGAGCCCCAGAGAGCTTTTGCTTACATGAGTTACAATCTGTTAAGAGCTGATACTGAGTATTCGTACTTACAGCTAAACCTTTAATTTATAGGTCTCACAATATCTGGAAAAATCTATTTATGCTTGTGAGAGAATGAGAATGAAAAAGGCAAATAGATTTGGTTTCGTAGATCTCGGGAGGGTCTTGGGGGAACTTCTGAGTGGTCCCCAGACCATACTTTGAGAATGAGAACCACTGCCCTAACTTCCATTGTTTGTTGTTCTTTCTCAAACTCCCCATGCACCCAAGAGAACTCTGAGCAACCTATTTCTGGTATGCACGGTAACAAGAACGGGAGAATGTCAGTTTTTGGCCAGGGAAAGTGATGACTTGATTGAGGGTGGGGAACAACAGTTGTTGTAGTATTAGGGATAAGGATTATATTTTCTCTGCTTAGCTGCAGAGGCTAAACATTAGAAGCAGATTTAGGATTATTTAACAATTGTAGTTTTTCAAGATCGGGGAAGTAGTGGTTAGCCTTCATTCTAGAACTTCAAGAAGAGCCTAAGGGACCATTTTCCTGGTGTTTTTGCAGACTGAATTGTTTCAATACACAGATTTAACTAGATCACATGAGTTCCCTTTCAGGTCTTGATGAACTAGAGCTACATTTACCTTCTAATCTCTCTGGCCTCGTAGTGCCAGATTAATCTGCTATTATCGTGTCACTGGAACCTATAGTGAATACCCTATTATCATAAATGGAAGAGATTCTGGCTTTCAAAATCCTTAATTTGGCTCTACCTATCCAACTTTAACTTCAGCATATTCTAGTCATGTCAGTCTCTTTTATTTCCCTCCTCTTCTAGATTATATCCATTCCCATCTCTAAGATATTGTCTATTCTTCTACTGCTATTCCCAGTGAATAAAAACACTTTTCTTTCCCTAATCTATATCCTCCATGTTCTTTTAAAATTCACTCTATCTTTCCTTGTACTCCAACCTGTTTTTGATCTCCTTCCTTTCTCTTGACAGTTGTTGTACTCAGAACCAACATTACACCACTTTACATTTGATTTTTGAAATTTTTGTTCTGTTATTGTTTCTTAATTACTTTGTAAATTTTTTGAGGATGGGTGTTATACTTTATTCTGCCTTTCATCACCAGCATCACCCCCTCGCACAAAAACACACACACACACACACACATATGACACTTTGATTACACTCGTTACAGTTTTTATTCTACAGGAAAATTATGTTTAACTTTACGAATACAAGATTCAAAAAATTTCAAGTAATTCTGACGGTGCTGTGTTCAACGCCTGTGTGATGGGAGAATAGTTTTTGTAAACCTATTTTGATTTTTTTCAGGAGCTTGCTTCAAGTGAAACTTTGGTTGCTACACCTAGATCCTTTGAGTTGACATCAGGACAATCCTGTTTTATATGGGGTTTGTTTTTTGTTTTGTTTTAGATTTGGGTGTGTGTTTTTCTAAGTCTTTCAGATTGTAGACATTTGGTGAGTTTTGGTGTGTGGTTCTCCACTTCTTTCTTCACTCTATTTTGTTTTATTTATAACTGCAGTAAGATATCCAACTATATGTTGTTGAGTCAGGTAAAGTGTGAATGATACCAGTTTTAGTTTCCTTTTACCTAGATGTTTTTATTTATTTATTTTTTAGATTGTTACCTTTTGTTAAGGATATAAGTATTCCTATTTGGCTTTGAATTGTTTTGGAATATCCCAGACCACAAGGAGGTTATTAGTTCAGATTTTTGGTCATTTATTTAACTGCTTTATAGCTGACCCTTATACCCATACTTTTTATGCAGTACAATCTTTGTCTAAATAGATCCCTTGTGACAGTTTATAGTTTGAACTTGGTGAATAAACAACATTTAACAGAAATGAAGAAGTCTGCATGTAAGTTTTGATTTTCAGTTGCAGTTATTTACAAAAGTTGCTCAGATGCAGTTCATAGAATTAGAGAAATAATGTTGATATTCAAAAGATTCCTTTCTACAAAGGCTATTACAGATAATTGTAGAGTGAGTTAACCTTAAAGAGTGATCATAGTGTGATTTTTTTTTATTTGACATAGGTAACTTAAACTAAAAGAATACTAGAGAATTTAATTTTTATGTGTGGTAGAGGGCTGTGATTTTGGTGCTAGTGGAGATAAAAATCTTAATTAAGACATGATCTGGTGACTGTGGTCTCGTCTCGTTTCAGAAGTGCTGAAGGTGTCAAGAGTGGGAAAAGTTTAAGAAACCTTGATGAATAGAATGATAATGATGAATATACAAATAATTTATAAAATAATACATGATGAATTCCTAAGGGAATGTGAACAAAAGTCTTATCAATTAAGCATTTATTAAATACCTACTACTATGTGTCAGATGCTGTATTAGCCTCTGGGAATGAAAAGACAAAAAATATTAAGTCTCCTCAAGGAGCTTATGCTTGAAGAGACTATGTGTACACATAAGTATATGCAGAGGAAAAAAAGTTTTTGGTTGGGAGCAGGAAAGGATTTCTGTCGAAGGTGGAGCTTGAGTTGCAAATAGTGTCCCAGTGTGTGTGAAAACTTAATAATTTTGGGTAGTTGGGATCAAGAGATGCTTTTGCCAGGAAAGAGTGGACATTTGAATTAGGTTTTAATAAATGGGAAGAAAATATAATACCTGTTCTGAGAAGTTAGTGATCATTTGATATTACCATTAAGCTTAGTGGATACTGAGTTGAAATGAGGCTGTAATAAATTGAAATATCTAGAGTATATACACAGGCAGTCTGTGTTCATCACTGGAATGACTAACATTTATAAAGACCTACTATGTACAAGTATAAGTGCTGAGGGGGAGAAAATAGATTGGGATTTCTTTCCCCATTAAACCACAGTTTTAGTGGGGAAGTTAGGACACACACACACATAACTACAATAGAAATTTGAATGGAAATGCATAAGAGAAGTATAGTAAGAGACTATAGGATAGAATACTCTGTTTGCTTTTATTCCTGACACAGGTCTTCCTGAACATGAGCAGAACAGTCAAATGTGAAGTGGTAACTGCTTGTGTTTTCATTATCAAGTACTTACATATACTATTTGTGGTGTATGGTACAAAGCAGAATAACCCATCATCACAAATCAAGTTAATTTTGTATATTTTTAGGATTACACTTATAGAACTCTGGTATTCCTGTGATGGAACATGCTGTAAATCCAGAATCATCAGTGGCATTTAAATCTGAGTCAAGCTTGGACAATATGGAAAGTAATTCCCAAGGTATTTACTTTTATTTAAACTAGAAAACTATTTACATGTAATCCTCAGAATGCTAGTGAAAAACCTGAAAGCCAACTTCTGAACTCTAAAGTATGAATTTAATATAAAGATTCACTTTTCCATAGATGAAAACTTGTGTTTCTTTTTTGGTTGCCTTTTGCACAAATGTTCCTACATATAAAATGTTGTTCAGAATGTAATTTGGCACAAATAAATATATCTAAATCCCAGCTTTACCATGTATTGCATGACCAACCAGCAGGCAAATCATATAATTTCTTTGGGCCTCAGTTTCCTCATCTGTAAAATAAGAGAATCAGATGAGATAACCTGGAGATTATTTTCCAGTCCTCTGTCTGTTGTGTGCATGCCATAATGATTAGAAACAGATAATTTTAAAAGATTAATAAATTTATAATTTTTCCCTTTTTTTAAGGTTTGGATGATAAAGGTGACCCAAGCAATGATGAGGCTCCAAAAGCAATTAAACCCACAAGTAAGGAGTTTAGGAAAACATGGGGTTTTCGCAGAACTACTATTGCTAAACGTGAGGGTGCAGGAGATGCTGAAATAGAGTCCCTTGATCAGCAACCACAACAGCAGCAACAAAGCCTCTCCCTTCGTCGAAGTGGGCGGCAGCCCAAGCGTACGGAAAGAGTAGAAGAATTTCTTACAACAGTTAGAAGGAGAGGAAGGAAAAATGTTCCTGTTACATTGGAAGATTCAAGTGAACCAGCCTCCTGTCCAGTTACTGATGTAGAAACTGCTTCTGAAGGAAGTGTGGAAAGCACTCCTGAAACTAAAACTGGTCAGAAATCTGACTCCAGGAATGTTAAGGGACAGCCCACTACAGTTACAAAAGGAACCAAAGAAGATGATGATGATGAAGATGATGACACTTCTGACAGTGACAGTGATGGATTGACATTGAAAGAACTTCAAAATCGTCTTAGAAGAAAGCGTGAACAAGAACCCTCAGAATTGACCCTGAAAGGTATACAAAATCGCCTAAGGAAGAAACGTCGTGAAGAGGATCCCACAGAAACTGTTGATGTTGAGGCAGGTAATACAGTGGAAACTGAGGTGCCCAGTAAGCAAGAACCTGAGACAATAGATCAAGTAACTGTGCCCCAGGAGTCTAAGGAAGACCAGGATATTAAGTTGGAGGGGAAAGCTCCTCAGGGAATCAAAGATGAAGAACCTGAAGAGTTAGTGAAGCGGAAACCTGAATGTGAGGTTTATGACCCTAATGCATTGTATTGCATATGTCGACAACCTCATAACAACAGGTAGGTAGTTGATAGATAGAAAAAATGTATGTTTTTGCCTGTAAGTTTATTTAAGTGATAAAAGATTTCCAAGAAGTAGACCTTACTGGTAAATTCTACCAACTATAGAATGGTTATTTTAATTGAAAGTTAATTGATTTCTAAATGAGTTTTTTCAGCTTCTTAAATTGATGGTTGTTTGATTCTGTTTTTCTGTTTCTGATACATTTTTTTTTTTAATTTTTCAGATTTATGATTTGCTGTGACCGGTGCGAAGAATGGTTTCATGGTGATTGTGTAGGGATTTCTGAAGCTCGTGGAAGGCTTTTGGAAAGGAATGGAGAAGATTATATCTGTCCAAATTGCACCATCCTGCAAGTACAGGATGAGACTGCTTCAGAATCTGATCAGCAGGAAACTAAATTTAGACATGAAAATGCTGATGGTACAGAACTGACAAGTATAGGGACAATAGAGCAAAAATCCAGTGAGGATCAAGGAATCAAGGGTAGAATTGAAAAAGCTGCCAATCCAAGTGGCAAGAAAAAGCTCAAAATATTTCAACCTGTGAGTATTTCGCCTTAAGATTTTTAAGAGCTAGGTTTTAAAGAATTATAGTATCAATTTCAGACTTACTATTAAAACCTTCAGCATTGGAATTAATCTTCCTGAAACCAATTATCTGAAACTCTTAGTGATAAGTAAATTATAAAGCAAGTACTTGATGAATGTTGTTTAAATATGGCTCATTTCTCATTTAGTACTTACTTTTTATTAAACTCATAGAAAAATGGGTGTTGCTGCTACTTTGTGACCAAACTTCTCTCTGAGTAGTTCTTATGACTTGTAATCTGCTTTATCACGAAATCTCTTAGAGATGGGAGGACCAACATTTTATTATAATTCCAGAAACAAGCTAAAATCATCAAGGCCATTAAGAACTAAAACCACCTGGAATACAATTTTATATGTTAGCAAGAAAAGTCATAGATTCATTATATTCTATGTCGTCCTTTAAAGGATTTTCGTATAAGATTTTCTTATTTTGAAGCCCAAAGCACATAATTGAAGCTATCAAATTTGAGAAACAGGCTTCATTTGAATGAATTAGCTAAAACTACAGAGAATTTTATAATGATAAATGAATTTCTTTAGAAATTGCACCTGATTTTTTGTTTTTGGCTATTTGTGTATTTGCAAAAGTTAGGTGCCAAAAAATGGGTAGAAGAACGAATAATTCAGAATGATAAGTAAAGACTAAATGAAGATAAAGTTTAGTGATGATGATGATGATGATGGTATATACTTATATGCTACTAGTGTCACTGGAACAAAATAATCCAAACATGATACTATAGAGTTCTTTAATAATTCCAATCATGCTATTTAAATATATTGCACATTTCAATCTGCAGGTTGTTGAGACTCCTGGTGCCTCAAAATGTATTGGTCCTGGTTGTTCCAGTGTGGCTCAACCTGACTCAGTATATTGTAGTAATGATTGTATCCTTAAACATGCTGCAGCCACCATGAAATTTCTGTCTGCTGGCAAAGAACCTAAACCAAAAGTAAAAGAAAAGCCAAAATTGAAACCTGAAAAATGCAGTCTTCCAAAAACTGGTGTTCAGGTAAGCTGCTTTGGACAAAGAAAAAAGTGAAGTATGGTTTTTATTTTGAGGGAAAAGAAAAGCATACCTAAATGATATTCACAGCTTATACTGTTTTAGCTAATAGTTTGACCTTCTCATCAGAGCCATCAGTAAGGAACAAATTCTAACTACACTTCAGTAATTCTTTCTCCTGACTGCCATCTAGTCAGGGAGCTAATAATGCACTGGAGAAGTAGACAATCCAAGGAAGAAGACAAAATATAGACTCTGTAATGTAGCTAGTTGATCATTCCCTCAGGGAATTGAAAATTATTACTTAATACACACACGAGTGGATAGCAGATACATGTCACAAATTGTTGCTAGTTTACACAAGGTTGTCTGAATTCCTGTTTTTGCTAGTTACAAAAAGTGAGACTTAACTATATGACTTTAAAATATGAGATTTAGAATTGTAAGGAATCCTCAAAGGTGTGTTTGTTGCATAGAGAGATAGATGTGGATATATATGTCCTAAAATCAAAAATCCCCATCTACGTTAAATGGTTGCTTAGCCTGTATTGAACACCTCTGGGGGCAGCCATTCCAATTTTGGACATCTTTCATTTTGAGGAAATTTTTTCTTTTGTTAAGTTGAAATCTGCCTTTTTATTATTTCTATCTCTTGCTTATAGTACTCCATTCTAGAGCAGAAAATTCTAATGCTTTCACATGGTGACCCCAGAGATATTTAAAAAGTTCGGTCATGTCCTTTAAAAATATTTTGAGTTCTTGACCATCTTTGACTTGTTCCAGTTTGTGAACTTTCTAAAATGTGGCATCCAGAGTTAAACACATTACTTTAGATTTGGTTTGATCAGCATACAGGACTGCCACTTCATCCTTCTGTACTAGGTACTTGTATTGATTACACCCTAAGAGCACATAGCTTTTTTGGTTATTAGATCACACTGTTACATGTGGTTTTACTCAATTAACATGCCTCTAGCAACAGTATAGTAACAAATGTTAATTGTAATATAGAATTGAAACCAAATATGTCATATCAATTTTAGCCATTTTACAAATGGTGACTGAAATTTTACTTGATTATACAGGCAGGTATTAAAATTTCTTCTGTCCAGAAGAGGCCAGCTCCTGACAAAAAAGAAAACATTGCAAAGAAAACTGTGGTAACAACACCTAGGAACGAAGGACTTGTTAAGGAAACAACTTCAGAAAGCAGCACACCATCCTGGGCAAGCGATCACAATTACAATGCAGTAAAGCCAGAAAAGACTGCTGCCATTTCATCATCACTGTTATATAAATGTATGTATCACACAGGGATTTGTCTCATCAATCCTTTACATTCTATTCTAAATAGCCACCCAGTTTTGGCTTGTCCAAGATTTGGAAGTTTAACCGTGTTTTTATTCTGCTCTTAAACACTTTCTTCACCTTCAACAGTTCATGTACATATATACATGTAAGGAGATTTTCAAGGTCCAGTACACTTCTTAGTATTTTGTGACTGACTTGCTTTGAGAAAAAGAAAATGTAAACACATAACAGAGACACACACACACACACCACTCACAAAACATAGTTGTCCACACATGGTTGCTGAATGTTTGTCCTTGATGATTGAGTTCTTAAAACTATTTTCAGTAGGTGGTAAGTATAGTAACATTAGCACATTTTGCCTTAATAGGTTCAACACATCATCCATGTTCATCAGTGCTCAATACCAACAATAATTTTCTTGCTGTACTATTAGCTTTCTTCCACAAAAGTCCTCTAACACTTCATCGTGGTGTGGAGGTGACCTTGAGTTCTTGAAGGCTATGCCATTCAGTGGTGGAGTGCAAGCTCTGGCAGCCCCTACCAAGCTGGAAAGGCTTCGAGAGTGTGGGCCCAGCGACGGACGGACTGTATGTCTGCTGTCCAAGGACCAGCCTAGCTAAATTCGGAGAGGTTCTTCACCAGATTGGCCATAGGCTGACGAATTTTTCGGCCAGTCACTCGCAGACCATCTACCAAGTCCTAGAGGGGTTGGGTTCTGTGTCGGGGAAGAAAGCATTCAGACCAACAATATCACAGATCTTTAAAGTACATTTAGCTTTTTTATTTTCATTTTATTTTATTTTTTGCACATGTCAGCAGCACATAAATCATCAATTTTAATGACTTGTACATTTTGGAAATTTTCTGCAAATAACCTGAAATGATACCCTGCTTATATTAGAGATTTTCAGGTTTAACTTTTTATTTCTGACTCGGCAGATTGAGAAGGTTTTGTTTAATTTTGAGTGTCTAATTCGTATACTACATTTATTCACATAAACACTCAATTTTACAGAAGATCTGATTATAGTATATATGTTAAGGTAAGTGAATAATAGTGTGTTTTCTGAATTATAGTGAATATTAATGAAAGTTAAGGAGAAAATTAGCTTTCTATTTTCAAGTATTTCTGGAACAATGGCCTCTGCTTTTCTAATTCACAGCTTTTGGAATGGAAGAATTAATTTCATCTTTATCTTAGCTTCTGTTCCAGAGTAATGAAATTAAGACATTCAAATGCATTCTTAAAACTATTGCATCTTACATCTGTTTTGTTAACAGATGATATATATCTGTATCAGTGTCCAATCTGACAGTTATTTTGGAAATTAAAAGAGGATAGGCAAAGGGAAATAAAAACACAAAACACATCCACCTTGTTTTTGATGACAGACTTTGAAACTGCACCTGGTTCTACTGGAATGTCATATCTGAATCCCTGGAAAATCCACCTATGTTTTAATAACTTGCTAATAATAGCAGGAAGTCATCTGCATAGAGGGGAAAATACATCTTGGCTCTCCTTATTCCTTTGTTGTCATATCCACCCCCCAGTTACCCTCATTCTGAATTCCTCTAAAAATTGAGAGGACAGATTCCTTGTTAAAAATTGAGTTGTAAGGGCCAGTAGACACCACCAGAATTCAGTAAGAGGAGAATTACATATTGAGATGAGGTCCATCTATGTTTCTCTACCCTCTTTAATTCCTCTTAACTATCCATTTTTTGGGTTTTGTTTTTTTGGTTTTTTTTTTGGTGAGGAGGGGGTTATATATTTAGCCTGGGGCACATCTCACCTACATGTGTTGTTTTCAGTTGCTATAAATGAATAGGAAAGTTCAGAATAACTAGTAGGTTTAATTCTTAAGAGGTTTATATACTGAAGACTATTCAGTTGCTAGAATTGGGAGGCAGGGAAGAATCTGAGGTGGGTTTGAGGAGGAAAGGGTCAATGGAGAAAGTATGATGGGGCAAAATGGGGGTGGGATGGGAAAGGGAAGGTTGGTTATTATGTTTCTTGTTACTCCAGGCAGCATTGGATTTGAAGCTAGAAGACCTGGATTTGAATCCTTGTTCTGCTACTTCCTGTGTGACTTTGGTCAAGTCACCTCACACCTCTGGTCCTCACTTTTTCCTCAAGTGTAACATGAAAGGGGGTTGGACTAGATGATCTCTTAAATTCCTTTTCAGCCCTACACTTTATGATCCTCCAAGACCATACCAGGGAGTAAAATACATAAAATCACTCATTGTGTGACTGCTACTAAACCTTTCCTTACATATTGGTGACCACCCATGACTCTTCTCTCCTTTTACTAAAACTGTGAGATGTAGTGTGTTCTTTGGGATAACAGAGCTATGGATTAGATCATCTTCAGTGTAGAATGTCTCCTATACATATAAGAGGTAGTGGGGGAGAGAGGGTATAGAATAACACCTCTATGTTAGAGTATTTCCACTATTTACAGATTTTCCACCTTTTTGGTTGACTAGCTGTCAATGCATGTATTATAAAATTAGCATTTTGTAAGCACTTGTTTGGGGGTTTTGAAAAATGCCCTCAATTTACTTGCCTTCCCCAAACTGTATTGCATGTGGGTTATTATGGCTGCTGCAACTATATCTTCTGGGCCACCCATAGATGAGAAATTTATTCTTCTGGTGAAGAGGAGCAATGATTCCATAAATTGAAGCTTCTTAATTCTTCTGTCTATTTTTAAATTAACATCAGAGCAGTCTGGCAAGTAGATAGAGAACTGGAAGATCTGGGTTCAAGTCTCATCTGAAGCATACTGTGCCCCTTTGGGAACTCTTTAAGACTTAAATTACAGAGAAGTTACCCATCTGAATTGATAGGAATTATTTGAAGAGGAGTTTTCTATTCTAAGGAAATAACTATAGCAGTCAAAAAATACTGCAATATTGAACAGTTAACGAGTAGTTTTTAAATTTATGCTTAGTATTTTGGTGATAACTAATTCAAATTGCTGATATGGGTCTTTTTTCTTCATTTGTGTGAAGTTGGTTTCTGTTTGTGTATCCCTTTTTCTTTTTCCACTTCTCTTATCCCCCAGCATTTTGTAAGGCATAGAGTTGAAAACAATTTTCTTAAATTCTTGATACCTATATCCCTTCTGTAAGTAGTTTAGAACTTTAAAACCTTAAAGGCACATTTCTTTGCTACTTTTTTTTCCCCCAGTTTCATTGAGCTTACATCATTGGTATGGTGAACACACACTGCTTAACACAAAAATGTACTTTAGACCACCTTCCAAAATTTTGCTTTGGATCTATATAGGAACCAGATAGGAAATATAGGAACCAGATGAATTTCTTTGCTTTTAAAGAACGAAAAATGGGGGTAGGTGGGAAAGCTGCATGTTTGACAGAGGACATTGGACCCCATATTTACCCAAGATCTACAGAAATGCTTCCAAGAATCATCTGGAAAGGTTCAAAGAGTGAGTTGCTCACGTCCGACCAGAACACATCTGGGCCCTGTATGTGGGGGTGGGGGGAGTGCTAGAGGCCAGCCCCACCCTCCGTCTTGCCCAGTCTCTACCTCTGTGGTTACAGGGAGTGGAGCACAAGTTGGAGCAGGTACAGTGGTAGCAGAAGGCTCTGAGGAGCCCTAATGGGTTGGCCACTGCTGCTGCCCACTGCCCCAAGGACTTCTTTTCAAGTTGCTGTGGTAGTAAAAGTGAATCTGCATGAGCCGGAAGACTGAAGTGCGCTTCTGTAGTTGGGGTAAGATTTCGCTGAAAAGAGTAGGTGCCAGGGTAACTTGGCACAAGGGATTTGTCCAGCCCTGATCTACGGTAACATTTTACATTTTATTTTGAAAACTTAAAGCTTTACATATGATATTCAGATTACCTCTATTTGACTTAAGATAGTATTCCTTTTTTATGTAGGTTGCTAAAAAGCTATTGGAGGCAAAGCAATAACGAAAAATATCCAGTGCCTCTTATTTCTGGTTGTCCCAGTTAATTGAGGTGTGTCAGTTACCTTTTTTGCATTTTAGAGGACATGTTAAGTAGCCTGTATAAGTAAAACATTCACTCCACTGTTGAAATTTATTAAATTGACAGCCTCCATACAAAAAGATAACTTTGGGGGTAGCACAAATAGATTTCTCTGAAAATGAAACTTCTATAATAACCAGAAAGTGATATTATATAAAAAATACTTTGTGGAAACACAAGCATGATAAATAAACTCGATTAGTTTATTGGGGGTTTGGTTTGTGTATATTACGGGGTTGGTTGTTGGCAGCAACAAAATAAAGGTAATTTTGCTATTTGTATGGAGTGGGAAGTTGACTAGAATGAGACTTTGGGGTTAATTGGTTTGGGCAGTGTATTGTAGTTGAAAAAAACCCTGGATTTGGGCCAGGGCACAGGAGACTTGGTTTCTAGAAAGTTCCAGCTCTGCTCACTAGAAATGTGAGTTGGGCAAATGACTTCTGGGACCCTCAAGTTACAACTCAAAAGTGAGGGAGATTAAACTAGATTAATTCTTATAAAATATGTTCTTATAACCACCTTTTCTATTCAACAATCAAATACCTCCGCACATGAAGTACTCTGTCTAGAGCACTGAGGTATAGAATGCATGAGACGTTCATCAACAGTACCATGGAGTTGGTTATACATAGGGTGGGTTAGGGCTATGTACGAAAGGCACACAAAGTAATACGCTAGTGCGTTAGGAGCTCACAAGTTATGACTAGGTTGGGGGGGCAACATTTCAGGGGAAATTTTAGTGGAAGAGATTGCATTTGATCAGGTCCTTGAAAGATGAGTAAGAACTGAGCACGTGAAGAGAAGTAAGGAAGGACATTGATTAAAAGAGGTAGGGAATGATGAGAAAGGCAGGAAAACTCTGACAGACCAGTTTGGCCAAAATTGGGAATGAAGGAATAGACAGGAAAGGGGAGTGGCATCATGATACATTGGGTCACTTATGCTGGGCATGGTACTTTTTAAGACAAGATTTTCTTAGGTCCTTACCATGCCCTAAATAATCACTGAATTTTCCTTAACATTGGTAGATTGTATTTTTCTGGTAGAGGATTTAAGACCTTAATTAAATATTTTCAGGTAGTAATTTTTTGTGATAGAAATACTATAAAAATTTGCATTCTTTGTAGAAAAAGATAAGGCATATTTCACGATAAACACCAATTGAAATCAACATACTCAACCTATTTATGCCTCGAATCATTTTTCTTGACTTTAATTCCCAGAGGGAGAGGGAATCTATACCTGTTTTAGGAGTTATGCTTCTTAAAAAGTAAGATGATAATGTGTTTTCATTAGGAATATTTAAAGATTAAAAACATTTTGATAAGTGTTAACAGAAACCTAGTAACTAGTATTTCCTGTTTTCTTGTATAAATGGGCTATTTACATTTTAAAAGTAGTATCAACAGGAAGGCACTTATATTCCTCAATTACAGCTTCTACACTCATAGAAGCTAGAAGCAAACATGTAAGCCTGACTTTTTGCCCCTTTCATTTACTTAAATGGAAGGTTGAAGGGCTTTCAGAAGGAATGAACCAGAAGGGGGGATTCAGGAGGAAGAAGAAAAGGTAAATTATAACATTTTAAATTAACAGTATCTGTATAATAATATATATTAAGATGACATTGGGGTGTTCATAGACTTAGCTGTTTTAAAAGAGGGTGAGGCATCCTATTTTAAAAGTCCCAGTTGTAGATGGTGACTCAATTTGAAACAACCGGTTGACTACATTTTATTAAAATAATACATTGTCTTGAACTTGGTGATACTAAAATTGATTAAAAATTGAAAATACTCAGATTAGCAATCAGTTTGTGTCCTTGGCTTTAGACCTCTAAAGCATATAACTAAGTAAAGAGAAGACTAATCTGGGACCTTGATTCAAAAGATAAAGTGATAGGATTTTA
This sequence comes from Bettongia penicillata ogilbyi, assembly GCA_023548195.1. Classification (NCBI taxonomy): domain Eukaryota; kingdom Metazoa; phylum Chordata; class Mammalia; order Diprotodontia; family Potoroidae; genus Bettongia; species Bettongia penicillata. The sequence goes on from JAJHZJ010000500.1 coordinate 4,098,390, forward strand.
TTTCTATTTCTATTTGAAGTAAAAATAGATTGAAATCATCTGTATTAATTGGCTATTTGTCCCAGTGACCACAGATTTCATAAAATGACAGATTTAGAACTGAAAGGGAGCATGAAATTCAACTAGTCCTAATCCTTCATTGTACAGTAGTAATGACTAAGATTGATAAAAAAGCAATGTGTTTTACATGAGTGGTCTCACTTGCTTATTTCTGGCACATTAATACTTGGTAACTGACCATCACAGCAGATCCCCTGAGGAAGGTGCTATTTTCCTATTTTACAAATTGAAGCAACCTAATCCCAAAGGAGCTTAACTGACCCAAGATTTCACAGGATAGTCAACAGAGCTAGGATTTAAATAGCCAGGTTCTCTGACTCCAGATGCCCTTTCCCTAAAGCCTACTTTGATTTATGGTTACTTTTTTTCCCCTAAGTATTGTATAGAATTGCAAAGAGATTGGAAACAAATTAGTGAACTGAGAACTTTTTTTAGTTCCCCTCCACTTGTGAAGAAGAAAGCCTATGTATTTATATATTAGTTTATCCATGCATTCCTTGCATCTGCTCTTAGAACAGGTAGTAAATAGTTACATTTTTAAAAGAAAAGTTGAGAGGCAGTGTGGAGTAAGTGAAAAGAATAGGTTTGGAAATTAGAAGAACCTGGATTGAAGTGTTACCTCTCACATGCTAGTAACAGGACTCACTCATCAGCGTAATCCACGGCACAGAGGAAAGGCATTGTCCCTACTGACTTAATGCCTTCGGCAAGTCTCTTAAGACCAAAGTTCCCATTTTGATTGTGGTAACGTTTCTTCCCTAGTAGTTCTAGAAATGAAATTACTAATTTTGCTTTGTTATATGTACAGACTGGTTTAACATTTAATTTCCACTTAGAGTTTTAAGATTTTGAAACTTAGCAACTTAGTTGTAATAGAATATTTCAGCTTGAAGGGATCTTAGAAATCATCTCATTTTACTTACGAAGAAACTGAGGTTCAGAGAAATTTTTCTGTTCATACAGGTAATTCTAGGAGTCATGCTAAGGTCTGTCCCTATCCAGGGCTCTTGCCACTTTGCAATCTGGGTTGATATTTAAACAAAGAAATATACAACCCTGATGCTTAGCCTGTTATGTACTTCTGAATTGATACAAATGATGTAAATTAGCACATTAAAAAATAAAAAGTTTCTCATGGGTGGTTTTAAAATACAGTAATGTACACTATGTAAACTGATAGATTTGGAGGCAGTGTATCCAAATTCAGATCATTGCTTTACCAGTTAGCTTTTGGCATCTTGTACTAGTTACTAGATTTCTTTGGACCTGTTTCTTCATTTCTAAAATAGAGAAGTTGAAGGAAAGGCTAGCTTTAATGTTTAAAAAACCACTATACTAGAACTAATAATTCTAATACATCTAACATTTCCTGTTTGTAACTACCAATTAAGATGTTAAAACACCTGAATGAATATAGTGATAGTAATTAACTTATAGGCTGTGGTTATTTTCAAATAAAATTGCTAATGTACTTGCCCCCTCTCCACCCTGCCTTCATTCAGTGAGTCATCATAAGGCTTCTTTACAACAGATCTAAAAATCCTGTGACACTAGTGACATTATTTCTTAAAATACCAGTTCTACAAAATATTATCGGAGGTAATTGTAGAGTACAATAAGTCGAACTGAATTTGGAGTAAGAGGTCTTAAGTTCAAATAGTTTGATATGCTACCTATTGGAACATGGACAAATCATACACAGTAGGCCTCAAAAGAGGGGTTAGATTAGATCTCTAAGCTCCCTTTTAAGTGATTTTTTTTTCCCTAATCACAATTCTTCCTTTCAAATTATTCCATGTATTCCAAAAAGTTGCTGATCTTTAGTTCAGAAGTAGTTATTTTGGGTGTATTTCTTCTGGTGTTTGGTAATTCACGGAAATTTGAATTCTGTGATGCTCTTAGCATGAATTTTCTTAATTCTATAAATACTTTAAACCTAAATATTCCTTTTTAAAAGTAATTATGCTTCATTATCAGGAAAAACTATTAACTTGGTACTTAAGTGTATATACTTACACTGGAGTCCTAGTATGATGCTTTATGGTATGGAGGTGACAGTTCTCTCAAAGTATGAGAGTATTACATAAACTCTACTAGTTTTCTAACATGCTGGAAAGCTTTCCAATATCGTATACCTAAATTCTGAAGAAGCTGGTCATAAGAATGTTGGCCACCATGTGTTTTTTGTCTTTGTTTTTATTTTTAGCCTCTAAATCGTGAAGGCTTTCTACTTAAGTGTGAATTACATATCACATTACATGTGATAATGGATTGAGGAATTGCTATTACATTAAACAGCTAGGATCATGAGGGTTCAGTTGGATTTTCTCTACAAAATGGCTATTACCTTATTCAAGGGCTTTTTTTTTTTCTCTTAAAAACTGACATTGTAGGGAGAACCCTTGTTCCAGAGATGAGTGCTCTCCAAAGGGATCTCATTTCAAGCTGAGACGTCTCCAGTTCTAAATATTCTCCACCCCTCTAGTCACTGCTGGTTTTCTTCAATCCTGTGAGGTAGGCAGGTGAGGAGCAAGTGAGCAGAGCTGACTAAAGAAGACATATTAAGATGGTAGCAACAACAGATCATTAACCTTCAAGTCAGGGGTGGATCAAGAGATTAATTAATAGAATTATTACACTTCCCTTAGATTTTCAGTTCACATTCTAGCTTTGATTCCTGTATAGTACACAAATAAAGGCAAAAGACTTTGAAATTCATGTTGTGATCCATTGCTACCCTTAGGTCAATATTGATAGAAGATTGCTGAAGTAGGGAACACCTGAATGAATATTCCATTTACTTAGTTAATTAATAGATCCTGAATTTTTTAGCTCCCTATGGTACAAACATTGTGAGTTGAGGGAGAGAGGGAGTTAATACTCAGTTTTCTATTTGTGCGTTTTTAGTTTGTTTGGGGTGGAAATTATTAAAAATTGTCTTACTTTAGAAATTATTTAACATAAGATGTTACAAGATTCTCTGTTGAGTACTTTATTAATTTGGATTTTGTCTGCCTCAGAAATATCCAAACCATTTAAGTGAATGTTAACTTTGAAGTTTGGCACTGTGCCAGAAAAATTCTGCAGCAGGTAATTTTAACCTTTCATAATTCTGCTGTGATGGGACAAAATATAAATATACATTTTTACTTTGAAACGGACGCAGTGGTAAATCCTTAATGCAAATCTTCCTACAGTATTGACATTTGTGCAACCAGTACTCATTTTTCAGTGATGATGTAGGATTGTAACAGAAAAATCCAAATAATCTTTGGGACTTACCTTTGTATAGTACCACCAGACTTAACTCTCTAAGTTTGTTTCATCTTCCTCATATGTTTTCTAAGAGTTGCTAGGGAGCTAAATTGGCAGTAAAGGTCTGTATAGTTGGCCTATTTCCACTGTCTTGTGAGGCTTAAATGAGTAAACGCTGTAAATTCATATGTACTACATAATGGTCTGTTACAGCTAATTTACCTTGTCACTTGATGATATGAAAAGCCAAGAAGAGACGACTTGGGTTCAAATCTGGCCTAAGACATACAGGGCATGTCACTTAATTTTTCTTTGTTTCAGTTTCCTCTGTAAAATGAGGTCAATAATAGTATTTATTGTGAAAGCACAGTAAGATATTTTTAAAGCTCTTAGCTATTAGTAATTTTATTTAAAAATGGTTTTCCCATATTAATGGAAAACAAACTGATTGTAATGTAGAATCTGTCAACAACCATATAATTAAAGCCCTTATTATAAAATTTTAAAGCTGCAGGATCCCCTCTTCCAGCCTCCTCAATTTCTAGATGAAGAAACTGAAATCTAGAAAGTGAAATGACTAGTAATAGTCAACATAACTCATCAGCAGTAGCAGACTAGACTAGTATCCAGATTCGTAGACTCCTGGTATTCTTAATTTCTGCCCCCAAATTTTGCTGCCTTGCCTCCATAAATTAAAATCATTAGAATAAAATTTATTACACTTATTTAGGGAGGGGTTTCTTTAAGGCTTTTAAAAACTTTGCATTGTGAAGGACTTTCAGTATTTTTTCTAAGGAGATCAGAACTTTTTTCTAACCTTAAATTTTGCTCTATTAAGAATTTAAGATTAAAGTTCTGTTTTCCATGTCAATAATATTTTAAATCTCATGCTTTGTGTTTGTGTTTAAAAGGGAATTATGGCAGCTTTGCCAAAAGGTATCCATAAATCACAAGTCCGTAAAATTTTTATCACAATGTTATTGATTGAAATAAGTCAATAATACAATTAAAATCAAGGTTAGTGATTTTTTTTCTTAATGTGCTTTAAATTCGTGGAACTATTTTGTATTTTCAGATTCCAACTTTATACGTCTGAATCATAGCTGACTTGTTAACTCTTTCATAATGGAAGCCCATCAAAAGTATTGTTTTGTGGTATTTGAATATTCTAATGCTTTATTATAAATATAACTCATCCATGGACATTTACTTTCCACCTGATCTACCATTCTGTCTACATCACTACTTACTTAACATCTTTAAAATTTTAAACCCGATATAAGGGTACCTACAAGATTTCATTGTTTTACTTAATATAAATCTAGTACCACAGTACAGTACAGTCTTTTCCCATTTAGCAAAAACTAACTTAAATGTTTATAAGTGAACTTAAAGTGTAGCATGGTACTTTCTCATTTGAGGAAGGTAGATAAGAGTTAAGTAATTTTCAACCTGGTACTTCCCTTTTACTTTTGGTGGGTGGGATGAACGGTGATTTATACGTGATTTTTTTTATCCATGAGAAAGTAGCATCAGTATTTCAGAGTGAAATTGCTAAAATTGATGGATATAAAGTGGAGAAAGGAATAATCAAATGAAATGAGTTTGTAAGATAATTAGATGCAGGTTAAGATGTTAAACTATTAGTGTTATATTAGATATTTATGATTTTTGATTAAGTTACTCACACATTTAATTCCTTAAGGTACTTTAATACTATATTCAAGAATAAAAAGTCTTGAAAACATCATTGTCAAAATTGGAAGATAAAGTTGCCATTATTAATAAATACCCCCCCTCTTGCAGTTACTAAACTGAGCCAAAATATGTCGACTAAAAATTTTAAAGAAATTGGGTGTGAGACACCTGTAGCTTCAATATTTAAGCATGTTTATAGACACAGGGGTCTGCCACTCCAATTTAAAGATAAGGAAATTTTGTTATACACATAGATATTTTCAGTACATTTATAGGCAATTATAAATTTAGTAAAAATGTGTTGGCTTTCCCCAGTTCTCTCCACCCCATTCCCCTTCCCCCCCTAGAAAATAATCTCCTTCACTAATATGTTTTGACCTCTCCTATATACTTTTAAGCACATTCAGGGCAGAGGCAGTCACTTGTTATGGCTACTACCGCCATACTACTAGTATGTAATATGTAGTGCTATACTACATAGTACTAGGCAATTACTACCTGTTGAATTCTCACCCACTGTTTAAAGCTCAGCTCTTTATTAAAATGTTACTTTTATTAAACTTTACTGCCCCTCCATCTCTGCTCCAATCCCAAGAGTAGTAGCACTTGAATTTTCACATTTTGTGGTCTCAGATTTCATTTTGTAATAAAGCTGTTTGTTTTAACTGAATTTTTGGTCATAAGACAGATGAGCACAGTGTTCTGCATGAAGTAGGCAAGAATATTTTCATTTGAATTTATTAAATGCTTACTTTGTTCAGAGCATTGTGAATTAACATACTGCCCTAAAACAAAGTACCCTAAAGATTACTGGAAATAATCTGAGCGAATGATTAGTCATAGGAAGGAAGGGCCTTTTAAACTGAATTAACAGTGTTGGAAAGTAGACTACCTAGCACATTCTTGGTATGATTTCCAGTCTTTTGCTATATGTTATGCTAGCTTTGGAAACATATAGGCTACATCATGCTATGCAGGATGCTCTCTGATTCTTATATGTTGAGATCTTGAAATAGCTGTAATATGAAGTGAACTTTCTCATATTAGAAATATCACTGTGCTATGGTTAGACTGTCCTCACATTCTTATAGGCTGTAAAGTAGAAAGTAAGGCAACATGATAATTGTAAAAGATGCTCCTTCTGGACAAACTGGCGTCAAGTCCAAACTTTAGTCCTTGACATGTGACCTTCAGCATGTTACTCATGATCCTCCAGACAACTTTCTATTCAGACTAAAGTTTCAGAATAGGAGTTCCATGTTGACAGAAGGACTCTTCCTCACCAAGAGTTCCCTGTACTAGGGTACTACTTCATCTATAATATAAATGCTTGGTTGGTTAGGTATGGTTTGTAAGTGGAGCATCCAAAGTGCCTTTTAAAAATCCATATTACTTATTTCAGAGTGTTTGATGCCCAGCTTAATTTGAAATAGGCCATTTCCTTCTGGATAAAATAGCAAACACCCAAGAATTCCTATCTTCTTATCCAACTTCCTTTCTGTGAAACTGATGCCAACTGAAAATTCACTGTTAACTGCCTGATTCCTCATAGAATCAGCTTGCAATTTCATCCATTATTTGACCTCTGGGATTCAGTTTCTTCATCCATAAAATGAAGAGGTTGTGCTGGATGATAGCTAATGTTCTTTATAGCTGTGAATTAGATTTCATTAGCCCATCCTCCTAAGTCTAAGCAAGCACTGATTTTACCCGGGTGCTGTTTGTTCTGAAGTTGAAAATCTATTTTCATTTCCATTATTGTTTTCCTTCTGCCAACTTGCTCATTAAATTTATTCATGAAGACTGAAAGCATGGATGTATCACCCAATTCATTTCCCATAAGTTTTTCTGTTCAGATTTTATTAACAGCTGTTTTACCATGGCTAAGACCATATAGATTACATAAAACGTCTACAATTAATTGTATTTTGAATTGTATAATTTGTTCAGGAATAAACCTGGATATGTGTTTTTGCAAGAAAGAAGTTGTTATAATAAAGCTAGATTTAATACTATTGTTCAAATCCACAGTTTGCTATTATCTTTATTATAAAATTTAAAGTGCTAGTTTTGAGTACAATTATCCATCTTCACCCCTATCTATAATTTAATTTGCACTTAAAGATACTATGCGGTGTATTGTACACATAGCAGACAATGGAAAATTAATTTAACCTCACATCCTCAGATTTCTCATCAATAAATGGAGAAAGCATTATTTGCAATATCAAAGTAATTGAATTTTGAGGAAAATGTCTTAGAAAAGTCTCCAAAGAGAGACTCTAATCTGTAAGTAATATTAAGTTAGCTTAGACCTGAGTTTTCAATTCTGACACTAATTTTAAAACAGGCTTTCCTTATGCAATACATAATTCCCATATGTGATTTATTGCACACTTGAATTTTAAGTTATGTTGTAATTAAGATAACGTATACTAAATTCCTTCTGTGATAAAGAATCGAATCATAACATGTAAAAGTCCTTTTAAAAGTGAAGTTGTAATAGAGAATTTTTCAGAAAATATTTTCACCTGTTCCTTTAACCTTTTCTGAATAAACTGATTAAAAATCAGAACTAGGAATCTGTATATGTAAAAAGTTTTTCAAAACGATCTCTTGATTTTTTAAAATCTATATCTGTGGAATTAAACATTATCCATTCTGATAATGTGAAATTTTTAATTTTAGAATTCCCTGGGGATTCTGATGAAGGTTATGCTTTTCTGTCTCATTAGCTATAAAAGATGAATAACATGTCAGTCTCAGAATAAAATAGAAAACATCATTTCTGACAGCCCCAAAAAGAAAATGGTTATGTTTATGATTATTACAGCTATTTAATTACACTTGTTATTGTTGATTTTAAAGTTCTGTACAAATATCCGTAACTAAATAGAAACAATACATAATTGTTTCATACTGCCATATAATGATACAACAATTTTCCACAATCTGTGAGAGATTTGACAGTTACTGGGGAAAAACTTTATTAGTTCAGTATCCACATTTTACATTTGAGGTATCTTTGTACAGTAGCAATTTGAAATCATTAGAGGTCATCTATTTAATGAACTGTCTTTATCTTCATATTATTTTTGTGCTCAGAATTTAACTTTTTTCTTATAATTTTTTCTGTGTTCATACTAATGACAAATGTAGAATTTGAAACATTTCCCTTCCTCACATTTGCAGAATTCTTTGCTAAATACATGTTTAGTGTTACTTGAGCTTCATTATATTTTTTATCATTTTTTTCTCCATTATCATTGAGAACATATTTATAATGATTTTCTGTTTTTTGGCATGTTAGTGCTTACCATGGTTTTTTTTTCTTTTGTAGCCATGAAAGAAGAGAAAAGGATGGAAGATAAAACGGCCACACCCCCTCCTGTAACAAAGAAAGTCCTTCCTTCAACTTCAGCTTCTGTTATTGGCAAACAGACCTCTTCTTTGCCTAGAAATATAGTCCCAAAGAAGTCCCCTTCTGTTATTAATACTTCAGTTACTAAGCAAGCCATTAAAAATTCACCTGGAGGCTTCAAAGGTGTCATCCCTAAAAAATCATGGTTGTCTGGCAATCTCTCAGGCAGTGTTTCAAATACCAAACAGTCAGGACTGGCTTCTGCAGCATCCACTTCTAAAAAATTAAATGTTTCGTCCACAGTAGCTGGGGGGCCTAGAAAACCAGTACAACCTTCTGCTAGTTCTGCTTCTTCATCTACTCCAGGAAAATCAGGAGCTAGTCCTTCTCAGTCACAACCGAATTCTCAAATTCGACAAAATATAAGACGATCCTTAAAGGAGATTTTGTGGAAAAGGTGGGATATTTTGCTTTTTTGGGGTACATAACTTTAACTTGTACTGAATTATACTATTACCTAATAAGGTGAAAATATTGGAGAGATATTTTTTCAGCTCCAAACTAATGACTTTTATGTATCATGCATACTTTAATTTGCTGATAGCTTCTTACCATGAAGCTAAATAAACTTTATATTCCATATGTTAACATTTAAATGAAGATAAAAATTTTTTGATACTTCATCCTTGGTAGTTAAAAGTGTAAACCAATCTAATTATGCTAAACTCAGTGTTTTATGTAGTCTATCTTTTGATTATTCCATAACAGAGTCAATGATAGTGATGACTTAATCATGACAGAAAATGAAGTAGGAAAAATTGCTCTGCATATTGAAAAGGAGATGTTCAACTTATTTCAAGTTACAGATAATCGGTACAAGAGTAAATATCGCAGCATCATGTTTAATCTCAAGGATCCAAAAAATCAGGTTTGTGTGCTCCTTGACTACTGGGATATGTTCAGTCATTTTTCAGTCATCGTGCCCGACTCTTCACAACCCGCTCTGGAGTTTTCTTGGCAGAGATATTGGACTGGCTGCCATTTTCTTTTCCAGCTCATTTGAAGAAACTGAAGCAAACAGGCTTAAGTGACTTGCCCAGGATCACACAACTGTTAAGTGTCTGAGGCCTGATTAAAACTCAGGAAGATGAGTCTTCCTGACTGCATGCCAAACACTATCCATCCATGCCACCGAGCTGCACCACATATTGGGATGACACTAAAGAAAAAAATTGTTAATTTTTTGTGGTATTTTAGCTTAAAAAGTAGTAGGAAAAGTCCCATAGCCCTCAAAAAAACACAGTGCCTAACATTGCTAACAAAAAATTTAAAAAGAAGTTCACAAAGAATACTGTAGTACCTCTACACAGATAACTAGGGTGCAAGATAGCCTGTGATGGGGGCAAAGGAGACATCATTTTCTTTGAAACAAGGAAATACTTCAGAAGTATAGTGGTAATTAAATTGGGCCTGGATGTAGAATTTTAACAAACATAGATGTAGAAATAATTCTAGACACGGAGAACTATACAATCTTGAAATGCATAGAGGCAAAAGGGCAAAGTAAGGTGGGGAAAATTATAGGAGTCCACTTTGGAGCATGGAATACCTGAAATAAGATTGTGGGAAATGAGTTTAGAAAGGCTCCTTGGAGCTAGATTTTGGAGAGCTTCAAATGCCAGGTTAATTAGTTGGTATTTTAAACCATAGGAAATAGGCAACCATTGGAAGCTTTTTAGTGAGAGTAATATGACTTGATTAATTAAGGCATGTTGAGTAATTTGTAAAAGATGAATTGGCAAGATGAGAGATAGGAAACAGTCAAAAGAGGCTATTACAATAACCTAGACAAGTGGGTGGTGGTGGTGAGAATCTTAACTAGGTCATGATAGAGAGTAGATGGGATAGACACACAGGATGTAGGAGTAACAAGATTTGGCAGCTGACTAGTGGAAAGAGGAGAGGGTGAGACGAGACACAAAGTCTGACTTTTTTAACCTGATTGAGATATTGGTGACAAAGTGTGAGATAAAGAAATTTGTAGGAAGGTCAGAGTTGGGTTTTGGTGGGGTTGAGGGGCAGTCTGAGTCCAGCGTGACTTGCAGGTTCAAGTGGAGATCTTTAACAGGCAGTTGCAAAATAGGGTTAAGAGATTAGGGGCATATAGTGTATATTTCTGAGTGATTTATAGAGATGTGGGAATAAATGAAATACAAAATATTATGTAGAGAAGAGCTCCTATGACAGCTATTGCAGGAACAGCTGCACTTGGAAGCAAGAGGAATTATATAAATCAGTGAAAGGCCAAAAAGAAACAGGCAACTAAAAAATTAAATAGGAAAGTGAGTATTTATAAAATATCAGTGGTAGCTCTTGTGTTACACAAAAGCAATATACCATTGTTGCTCCTGTTCAGAACTTTACACCCTAGTTGGATTTATTTTACCCGTAAAGTGATTGACAAAATATGTTCATTTTAGCAACTTTTTGTTCCCATGGCTAATGTAGTTCATGCAGTAGATGTCATGATAGCATTTTTGTTTTTTCTGACATTAGTTTTCCTCTGTCCAAATCATCCTTTACAGTTGTCAAATTCATCTTTCTAAAGGACCACCATAATTAGATCATTGTGCTGTTTAGAATGTTTAGTCTGGCATTCAAGGCCTTCTTTGCCTTGGCCCTCACTACTGAACTCTACATCCTAGCCAACCTGGATCCAAGAATATACGTTACACCTTTCTACATTGATAGTATTCTCTCCTGTCTCCACCGTTGATAAGTCAATCTCCTACCTCTCCTTAAAACCCATAATAATATATACTATTTTAAGATGCTACCTTCATTAATTATCCCTGCCTGAATCTCCTCTTATTTTGTCCATCTTAGAATATGTTTTGCTTTGAGCATCATTTGTTTACTTCTACAATTATCATGAAGGCAGAAATCACATTCTGTCTATCTTAATATCAGTTTGTTCATTTTTAGTATCATTACTTTGAACATACTACCTCAAATATTTGATTAATATAAGACATTTCTTTATAGGGACTTTTCCATCGAGTTCTTCGTGAAGAAATCTCTCTAGCAAAACTTGTAAGAATGAAACCTGAAGAACTTGTATCTAAAGAATTGTCAATGTGGAAAGAGAAGCCAACCAAATCTGTAAGTATGAGTTTATAATTTTAAAACTACTATTAGATAATATAACTTTTATGTGAGAGTATAATATACTTAAAATATTACTTTATCATTTAGCCAGTTAAAATCTTTTGGTACCATAATGGAAAGTTTACTGAACTTAAAGTCAAAATACCCAGGTTTGACTATTGCCTCTGCTACTTAATTAATTGCTTGTGTAAATTTTGGCAAATTATTTAGCTTAAGATTCAGTTTCTTCATTTAAAAGGAGAATGGGAAAATCATAATACTTATACTCCCTATCTTTCAGGTTGTTGCAAGGATTAAATTAATATAATTGAAGGTTCTATATGAACAATGTTGGTTTTTATGTATTTTTTTCTTTTAGATGATAGAATCCAGAAATAAATTACAGACTGAAAGCAAGAAGTCTGCCATGAAACAGGAAGCCATACCAGATATGGAAGATTCTCCGCCAGTGTCAGACTCAGATGTAAGTGTACCATGTCTGTCTTATATTTAAAGAAGTCATAATGTGGGCAGTTGAAAACCCCTTGATACGTAAGCAGATGACATTCACAAGTTGCTCTAACTGAAAGCATTCATCACCTGGTATAAGTTAGTGTAAGTTATTATTAAGTATTAAGGCAGGATTCCTTCTAGGTAGTGGTATTATAATAATAACAACAGTAATAAAAATAAGCATTTATCTAGCACTTTTAAGGTTTCTAAAGCACTTTACAAATACCTCATTTAATCCTTTCAACAACTCCTGGAGATGGGTGTTTATAGATGAAGAAGCCAAAGCAGACAGAAGTTAAATAAATTATCTGGGAAGTGTGACAGTCTTCCTGACTAAAATCCAGAGTGCTGTCCACTCTGTACCACCTAGGCACTAGGCATTGCACTGCCTCCTATTGGATGAAGTACTAGATTTTCATATTTAAACATGTAAGAATGAGTCTCTTTGTATTGTTGTTATATTTTAGGAACAAGAATTAGCACGCACCGTGCCTGAAAAAAGTAGTGCTCCTCTTCTTGATGTTTTTAGTAGTATGTTGAAAGATACAACAAGTCAACATCGGGCTCATCTTTTTGATTTGAACTGCAAAATTTGTACAGGTAAATAAAATTTGCTGTTTGACTTAAACATGTATGTAAAATTTTGATGGTTTGAACTACTTTTTCACTTCAAAAACAGTGTTTATTATAGATAAAAATTATTTCATGTGGTTAGCATTTTTGGTAGGTATCAAAAATTAACATCTTTTCTTTAATTTTTAAGGTCAAGTCCCATCATCTGAAGATGAACCAGCTCCAAAGAAACCAAAATTGTCAGCTTCTGTTAAGAAGGCGGAATCAAAATCAAAATTTGACAGCTCTGTGTCTGGGTCTGTTTCTTGTCCTGCTGATGAATTGATATCTGAAACCATAGCTGAAAGTACTTCTGAACCAGAAGTTGACAATATTACTCAAATGAATTTAGAAAGAAATTATTTTCCTGTACCATTGGGGCATGGTACTGCGGAACCATCTTTAATGGAAGAAAATTCATTATACCCAGTCACCTGCTCTGCTGGGGTTGTCACTACTGTAACAGTGTCTGGTAGGGATCCCCGAACAGCACTAAACAGTTCAGCTGCTATCAGTACCTCAGCCACACGTCCTAGCTCTGATCCTCTGACTGAGAAACTTGTGACTGGAGAAACAAAACAAGAAGTGCTAAAACCTGTTTTGACACCCACAGCAGTACCAAAATCTATATTGGCGAAGCCATCATCTTTGCCAGACCCAAGATACTTACCAGTTCCTCCATCACCAAATATCAAGTATGTACTTCAGATATAATCTTAAGTTATTTGTATTCTCAAATATTTGGTTTATACATACTTTATTTCTGGGTTTTAGTAGATTGAATGAAAAAAGTGGAAATTTGATATAATAAAATTTTGATGCTTATACAGTTTTTTTTTAACCTAAGTATGGAATGTAAAGATGTGGTTAGAGAACAGTTTATGTGGAAAAAAGACAAATATTTCACACCAAGTCTGTAAAGTAACAACTTAGTTTCTGTTAAAAAAATCTCTTGTAGTCAGATTTCATTCATAGAAGTATAACGTCTAGGGCATTGCACCTTGTATTGAATGGATAGTGTGTGTTTTGAGGTCTGTAGTTTTTAAAGGGATATTGACAAAACAGAATGTCCAAGAAACTGGATGACCTTCTGAGGCAATCAGGGTGGCCTTCAAAGCCAGTGTGGTGGCTTACGCCTATAATCCCTACTGCTAGTGTAGGTTGAGACTTTTGGAAAGCCGAGGCTTTCCAGTCATACAGCCAAAGTCAGTCTGGAATCGACACTAAATTCAATGCCAATATGATTAGCCTCCAGGAGCAGGAGCCACCAGGCTGTCTAAGTGAACAGGCACAGAGCTGACTTGATGAAAGCTCATGTGCTGATAAGTAGTATGATCTATCTCATAATTGGCCACTATATATCTGGGCTGCTACACTTAAAGAGATCTAGTCTTAAAAAAAAAGAAAACAAAGTTGACCTCTAAACGATGTCTTAAGAGAAATTGTTGAAGACACTTTAATGTTTAACTTAGAAAATAAGACTGAGAAGGGAATAATGGTTTTCAGATATTTGAAGCACTATTGTATAGATGGATTAGATTGATTTTTGTGTAGCTAAAAAAGGTAAAATTTTAGGACCAAGGGTTGGAAGTTCTAGAGGGGTATATTTCAATTTAGTAAAAGAAAATGGTTTTGAAAAATTAGCACTTAAAAAGTTTAATGGCTTGCCTTGAAAGTTAGTGAGTTTCCTTTTAATGAGAATATTTGATCAGACTATTTGACTGGACTTGAAGGACTGCTTGTCACATTTCTTAGAGACAGAATTCCTAGATTGTGTAAGAGGTTGAGCTTAAAAGATCTTTTATGTGCCTTAAACTCAGATTCACTGGTCTATACATTCTTTAAAAATTTAATGCGATTTTATTAGAAATTAATTGGAACTGAAAAATATAGAGTACATTTAATATAGTAAAACTAAAATAAAATACATTCATGCCTAGATTGCAACATGTAAGTTAGGTTTTTGATTTTTAAATTATCTTTAAAATCAAATAAGCCAGGGAGACATATTAAATTGAGATTTATTTTTATGGTTTTGTTTTGCAGTATTCCAGAATCACGATCCCCTCAAGAAGGAGATACTTCCCTCTTTCTCTCTCGTCTCAGCACCATTTGGAAAGGATTTATTAACATGCAAAGTGTAGCAAAGTTTGTTACTAAGGCATATCCTGTGTCTGGGTGTTTTGATTATCTCAGTGAGGTTAGAACAGACTGTATACATTTCTTTTTTTGTGAAAACTTGTTTATATTACTTGTTCTTATATTGACTGTATAAAAAACCCACACTCTTAGCTGAATAAAATATAGGATAAATTCTTGAGTACTTCTAAAGAACCATGATTTTATTGGTGTGGGTTCTGTCAACACAGATCATAATCCCTCCACAACCTAAAAAAGATGATTTCATTTGCTGTGGTCACAGTGGTCTTCTCTTTATGGCACCTTTTTGGTAATAAGCTTATTCATTTTAATTCATCTGGTCACAATTCTCTTAGTGGTGTGGTAGATCCTGCCAGTATTCTGCTGGATTGCCCTTTGGGATCTCAGGGTCACATCCATATCACATCAAAGCATTTCAGTAGGTTACTTGAGATATGCATCTTATATATGCTCCAAATTTTGCTAATACAAGCAAGATGAAGTAAAGTTTAATTTCATTCACAAGTTAAGAATTTGGTCACTAGAACTGTCCAGTTTCATTAAAGACAAAATTATATTTACTCCCAATTAGTCAATTTAGTAGGTATTTGTATATATTAGTAGGTGGCAGGTTCTTCATTTTATTACTCTATCAAAAGGTACTAATCTTTATATCCCTTGCATGGAGTAAAGTTTTAAGTCAATCTTCACTTTGCCTTAATGCTGACTTGGGATAGTTACATGTAAGAATTAAAATACTGAGTAGTTTTTGTATTTCTGTTTTGACTTCACTTAATTTTTCAAAATACTTCTTGTTTAGGACCTGCCGGATACAATTCACATTGGTGGAAGAATCTCACCCAAGACTGTTTGGGATTATGTTGGCAAACTCAAATCTTCTGTGTCAAAGGTACTCACTTGAAATCCATTTTGTGCAGCAGTAGCAAAAATAGTATTTGTTAAACATGTTGTCCATTTTTTCCTTCTGATTTTGTTCATGTTTTGAGACTTCCTGAAGACTTCCATGTGTATTCAAGTCAACCTTTTAAAGAAAATGGATAATTTGTATATATTAAATGACTTCACTGTTTTGTGGGGCATAATGAAGTTATTGTCAGCTCTAGTGTGTTAGTAATACATAAGGTGTTTCTCCCCTTCACTGGTGGGAGAGTAAGGAACTCTCTTGAGTCTTGACTCTTCGGCAGTTTTAGTATTCCTACTTGATGAAATGTAAGAACAACGTAATTTTATAAATCACAATCTGGGATTTGGTGATTCAATTTTATATAGCACTTTTTTATTAAAGTGTAAAAATATGCAACTGTACACTTCCTTTCCAATTTTTTTAGAGTAGTAGTAGGTCAATATTTTTTCCCTTGTACTTTTTACATTACAGGAGCTATGCTTGATTCGTTTTCATCCTGCAACAGAAGAAGAAGAAGTTGCCTATATTTCTCTCTACTCCTATTTTAGCAGCCGTGGCCGTTTTGGGGTGGTAGCTAATAACAACAGGCACATCAAGGATCTCTACTTGATTCCACTGAGTGCTAAGGATCCCATTCCATCAAAACTCTTGCCCTTTGAGGGACCAGGTAAGCACAGAATTTCTGGGTGGCTAATAGGTACACTTAACAGCCCAAGAATTCCCCAACTCATTTTTAATAAGCTTTTGAGAAGGTAACTTTAAAGTCCCCAAAAGAGTAGTCCTCTAAAATACTTTTAAGAAAAAGAATGAGAAAAAGGTCAACTGAGAACCTTAAAATGAAGTAACAGATAAACATTAAAACTAAGCACAAACTACTTATGTTCCACCACTACATACATCTTTATCATTAGCTTAAAAAAATGCTAGGAAAATGGTTAAAGAACAAATTTTAAAAAAACAATCATACTTGCTGCTTTATTGTCATCAAGTCAGTGAAAAAAATGAAGCTTTTTCAAGCACAACCAGTGGAGCTGCTGAAGAAGAAAGGTGATGTTTTATATTAGTTTGTAGCTTGTTGTGTCAGTCTCATTCTAAATAGAATTTTCCTTTTTTCTTTGATTATTTGAGTCAGGAATGAGCAAACTCCACAGTCTTTTTCAAAAACCCCTGGAGGTAAGTTCTTTCAAAGTATTATCTATTTCCTAGAACTTCATTCCCAGCAAAACACATTAGAATATCCAAAACAGCTTACAAATCCTGTCAGTTACTTCTCAGTTGTTTTGCTATAATAATTTTTATCCTGTTAGACTAGTTGGAGTTTGCTCATCCCTTAGAGGAATGTAGAATCATTTTTGTGAATTAATCTCTGAACAACTTTTAAGGGGAATGTATTAGAAAGGATAACATTAGTTCCCTGTACACAACTTTATTTCCTCGGACAC
Source organism: Bettongia penicillata ogilbyi (assembly GCA_023548195.1). Classification (NCBI taxonomy): domain Eukaryota; kingdom Metazoa; phylum Chordata; class Mammalia; order Diprotodontia; family Potoroidae; genus Bettongia; species Bettongia penicillata. The sequence goes on from JAJHZJ010000500.1 coordinate 4,115,542, forward strand.
CAAATAGTTAAAGAAACTAAAAGTTAGGGAAGTAGCTAACTAAATAAAAGAAGACTAAATTAGGATCATAGCATTACATAGTGAAGGCTCATAGACTAAGAGGGTTAGAAGGGTCCTTAGAGAATTGTGAGGAGATTATATAAATGCTTAAACCATCTGGAAAAATACATACACATTAAATATTTTCTGATGATTTTGATTTTTGGGAAAGGAGTGCCTAAAATTTTTTTTTCTGAATTCTTAATTGCTGGTGCCCAAAGTATATTACTACCATCCAAGTCAGCATTACAACCCAACTTACCACTGACCCTTAACAGCTTTTTCAATCCCATGCCCAATCCAAACCCTCCTAGTTTCACACCCTCACTTTTTCTGGAAACCCTTACAAAAAGCCAATAAAATGAATCCCATTACCATCCCCCATTCAGTTGGTGGTGGCAATAAAAATTCATCACTATAGTGTTTATGAGAGATATTCTGATCCTGCCTGTGAAAACTGTAGGTTAATAGGACTGCAGAAGAGAACTGGGATCATATATCTTTTCAGCTTCCCTGTTTCTGAGTTTCAAGATTACATTCCTCAATGGAGACCTAATCAGAGATACCAAAGAACAGAAACTTGTGTGCCCTCATTCATACTTGGTTGGGATTGGTTTTTTTTTTTCTTATTTGGGAGCCATGTCCAAATATGAGTTATTTGTATGATCATGTCCAAGGATAAGTACTTACAGCTAGTGTTTACATATTTCTAAAGACCCACTCAAATGCTGTGGTTCTTTAAGTAAAATATATTTAAAAGCAAAACACTTGGCGACTTCATCTCTGCTAATATAAGGCGAAGAAATGCCATCTGACTGGTGAGTCAGAACCTGTGCTTCAGGTTCCCAGAATCTGATTCTAATGAAGAATGCTGGCTTTCCTGCTAGCCCATAGAAAGGAAAATACCTGCTTTCCAGTCCTGAAGGGTGAAGAACAAGAAGCTGAGGGCTCACTTACCAACCATCTTTGAAGAATCTGGTCAGTCAGTAGGCTAGAGAAGCTTCCTTTAGATAGAATACAGTTTAATTTGTAAGTTTCTCTCTCCCCTCACTCTCCTTAGTCTAGACATTTTCTCATATAATTAAGGTATGCTCAGATTGTGAAGAAGGAAAATCTTTTGTGTTTTTTTGAAAAAACATATCTTTGGGAGATAATGGGTTTTTGGTAAAGTTGCTGAACTTGTATTTCCCAAAATTTTAGTTGTCTTTTTTTTACCAAGCATTGACTAAATTTTCATATGTATTATTCACAAATTAATAAGTGTGTCTATAAACATGAGTGGTTTCTTCCTCCTAATATGGAACAAAGAATTTTGTATCTGTAATCGTATATGAATTTATTATGTAATAATTTTAAGATACTGATAGAAAATTCTTAAATTTTTTTTTTCTCTTTTGGTTTTAAGCATTTCTTTGGAGATCTTTTTTTCCCCCTCTCAGTTTTCAAGATCTAAGCTTTATGTGAGTGTTTTTAGCACTATTTAGCACTAACTAAAATAATGTTCACACGTTTAAACTCCCTCCCTTTTTTTTTAATTCTTAAAAATTAAGCTTGCTGGTTTCCTTGCCTTCACTCTCACCCCATTTTTGGATCGAACCTGTGACTTCCATTAGTATAGGTAGCTCTCAATAAAGAAGCTGCCTCTGTCGAACTGCTCTGCAACTTGTAGTTTTAAAGAGTTGCATGAGGCTTTGAGAGATAAATGATTTGCCCAACCAGTATGTGTCACAGGCTGGACTTAAACACAGATCCTTCTGATGCTGAAGCTAGGTTTCTATTACATTATGTCACCTTGTTAACATTTATATATTAGCTTTATACCTTTTATCCCAGGCTCAGCTCTGTCTGTTAGTTCCAGTACTTAACCACATTGTATTCAAATTTAGGGTTACATAGAACTGATAGCGCTCTTGCCTTATCAGAATAACAAATAGAATTTTTCTAGTCTTTTGTTTAATGAACCTTTTTTTTTTTTGAGAATATTATTGGTGAGTGATAGTTTGTAGAGGGGGTTCACCTGGGACAGAAAAACTATAGATACATTTAAGTGTACTCTATCTTTGGAATATATTCTCCTTTTTTTTTTAACTCAAAATCAAAGAAATAACATTTAAATGAAAATATAAAATTGGTAACCTTTTTTTTAATCAAAGGCTAGCTTTAGTCCCTTTAAAAATGTGTTTCTATTTCTGTGGTATTGTCAAATTTATTTAAAGATAGGTCTTAGGATAGTTTAAAAAACATATTCTCCAGAAGTTTATCCTTCATTTTAAAAAGATTATCAAGTGAATTGGTAAACAAATAAAATTTTCCTTGACACTTGCTCATCCTCACTTTCTCCAGCAATTCCCACGATCTCCATTTCAAACATGAGCACTAGTAGACATCATAAGTTCCCTCTTCAGAAAAATAACTTGAAAACCAAACAGTTACAAATCAATGAGCCAGAGGATATTAATTCTTTTAGGTCGCTCTTGAATTGATGCTTATTTTCCTGGCTTTTTAATGCAAATATAGCATCACTTTGAGTCAGTTTGACCTTCCTGAAATAGACTACTATTGCTTTTGGAAAATTTTAAAGACAACTTGAAAATATAACTTTATTAATCAAATAAATATGTTATACAGCATTGGTCAAATTATATATTTAAATTCACATTTTAATAAATAAAATTATCTTAAAGTTGCTCATATTTGAGCAGTATTCTTTGAATGGGACACTCTAGTGCCCTGATTCATTTTCCACAATCTTAAGCTTCCTTTTAATCCAATTTGACCTGAAATTGAAAAGGACACACTAGCCTAACACAGTATGCCAAACTATTACATTGATACTTCTCAATGTATAGTGATAATGAGGCTGATAATGACTTTAGGGTTACAATTTTTTCCATGTTTTGCCTCTGACTTCTTGATGGGTAAGATATGGTAATATATGGTTAATAGATCCTTCATCTAAACATATATATATATATAGTGGAGAGATTTTTTTTTTGTATTCACCCTTCATTGTATTCTGACATTAGCTAAAAGATTCTGTGAGTGAAATTTTTTTCAGGTAAGCAACTTTTTTCAGGTCTCATGTATATGTATTAATATGTCTGCACAAAGATTGTAACCAGACTTTTCAAATAGCATTGAATGGAATTTATTGCTCTTTCTCCCTCTTCAAAATCAATAAAAATGTTTTATGGAAAGTGGTCACTGTCTCCTTAAATTCACATAAAGTAGGTCTTGGGTAACCTACCTATATGTCCATGGCCTTACTACCAACAGAGTTTCTTGTCTCACACTCAGACTTTTGCTTATAGCAGCAGAAATTACTTTTCATATTAGCACATCATAGTTCTCAGAATATAAAAGATGGTAAATTGAGATTAAGCACACTTGCAGGCATGTAGGCTTTGGACTTCTCCAGCATTCTGGTGGACTGACATCTGAATGAAGACCGCGACTTCTGTACTTTACCTGAACAGCACAGTGGGTCACATTGATTCCTTCCATATCTTGGGACTTAAGAACTGAAGGTGGCTGGAGGGGAGGGGAGGAGACAATTTCCACTATCTGTTTTGCCTTTTCCCTTTACCTCTACATGTTATACTTGATATTGCATAGAATTTTCCCACACAATTTGTTTTTCAGCAGGTGCAAATATTTTGTTTTGGTGGGGTTCAAAACCACAAGTAGAGTAGTAGTCGATTATCCAATAGTAGAAGACAGCCTGTTAGACTTTTGGGAGGAGACATGGGGATAGAAAGAACCCTTCATATCATTGTGATCACTTTAAATGAAGAAGGAGAGTTAGTAATAAACGTATAAACCATAGTAATAGAATTAAATGCACAGTCGTGTTCTTTGTAAGTATTTAGAACATAAAATAAGGGTGAATAACCATCTTTAGAAACTTAGTGGTTTTCCTTATCCACTTCCACTACACCTCTCAATAAGAATAATGCCTGTTGCTTTGCTGCAAAAGCTTGGTACTGCTACTTAATCTTCACTTTAACTAATGAAATTAATCCATCCATTCCTTTGAAATAACACCTGTGTTCAGATTGAGATTCACTTAGATTGAACATCCTTGATTTTCATAATCTATAGAAATCTAATTTTTAAAATTGCTTGATGTCTTAAACTTGAAACACCTTCAATGCACACCTAAGTGAAATACCCATTAGATCAAAAATGAAAAAGTTGTTACACATGATAGAGGAGTATTGACCCTCTGATTTTCAAAGGGTTTAAGTAAGTGGGAAATAATAGCATTGCCCAGTGTCATTCCCAAAGCCTTTTCAAATCTTTTGTCCAGAAATAAGGAGTATTACTTATTAGCTACAACTAGTTTGTGGAACAGTTCTTCCCATTCAGTGGCTTTCACCTGCTTTTTGAATAATTAACTTCATAACAATCCTCAAAAGGGAGGTGGTAAATAGCATTCCTCGTTTATATGTGGAGGAAGCAAGTTTGGATTTTACAAATCAAAAGGGGAACATCACTCATCTGGGACTATGCCAACTAAAGTTTTGGCTCCCCAGCCCTGGGTTTTAGATTTCATCCTTTAAAAATCAATTGGAATGTAAAAATTTTTCTACCTGACTTCTACAACCTTTTGAAATATAATGCATTTAGTTCTCCAAGTAACAATGCCTAGGGGCAACAAATTGGAGGGGTGAGTGGAAAAGGACTACTAGAATTCCGTTAGTAAGTTGCCTAGCAAAATTCATTAAAGCCAAAATGAAATTCTCATTTGTTTGCCATATCTTCAAGGCTAAATCATTAACAGTAATTTGGAAAATTCTTTTGCATATTCCTTAGATCAATTTGAAAACTTACTGTTTTTGTGAGTAGGAAAAAAAACTTGCATTAAAAAAAAATGACAACTATATTTAGAGCATTTCATTTGCCTAAAGAGTCCAAAACATGAGGGAAAAAATGCTGAAGGTGATCTCTTCCTGTTGGTATATTTTAAAAGATCTGCAAACCAAGTAGTAACTAGGTTGGAGCTTTTTGGAATTTTACCTTTGGATATGATTTATGTTAATCATGGGAGAAAAACTATTGAATCCTGGGGATCACCAAACTATTGCAGGGAATATAATTTACTCGTAATAAGTGAAAACTTCTTAAGTATTCATTTAAGAGCTCAGTAAGTTTTGGGGACATTAAGTTTTAAGTTGAACATGTTTAAATTGTATTCGAACAGATGAAGAAAGACCACATTCGAAGAGATTAAGATCACAGCTATACTTAAAATCTAGCATTAGATGAATGATCTAGAAATAGAAAATAGCTAACACCTAGTTTGAGGGTTTGTAACAGTTACTTGACCTGTAGGTCATAGGTGATAAGAATTTTTAATTACAAAGTTAAAATAGATAATAGCTTTTAGGTACTGTCTTTTCAAGTTGTAATTTAGGAAGTAATCAAGTCATTCAATAGCATTACTCAATCACCGTATTTCTGATAGGATGAGGATTCAAGCTAATTAGGAATGGGTAGCGAGGTTACATTAAATTTTTTGGTGTTTGACCAAATGTTAATCTACAAAAGGATTCAGATTAAACAACTCCATTAATAATAGATAGGGATGTTATTACATCTAAAACAGCTGTTAACTTGCTAGGTAAAGTCCTTCTAGTTCTCAGTTCCTCATACTACTGATTTTTGTTTTGCCTAGCTTGCAGTGAATGACACATTTAGGCTTCAGTACATATACTTTGGACCTCTGTGCTATCTGAAAATTACTTCTCTTGTCCTAGTCTAAGTAAAGTATTTGAGAGGAACATTTACCTGTAGTATTTTCAATCAGAACTATTTACAGTGAGTGCCCAATTATAATTTGATTATTTTAGGGATACTGGATTTTCCAATAAACATTAGAATATGGAAGTGTATGAAGATTCAACTTTCCCACAGCAGATTTGAAGGACAATTTGTTTTCTATCCATTGTGTATTCATTTTAGAATGTGGGGAAATACACTAGGTTAAAACATTTCTCAGTGTCAGATGTTAAGCATTTTTTAAATGTCAAACTTCGACATTGCTAGTGTTAAAAAAAAAAAAAAGCAAAACAGCCCTCAATTCATGACTTAACTGAAAAAAAGTTTAGTGATACATAATACATTCAGAATTTTACCCAAAAGTAAATGCAAAATATATAGGGTATAATATTTGATAAGTAGAGCCTGATTGGCTAGTGTGTCATATATTTTTCCTTACCCTTCCCTCTATATTCTATGTCTTTTGACAAATTTGCAAAACTATTAAAACTTCCACGAGAAAGTAGGAAGAGGAACATCTCAAAGGTTTTTTCTATTGCTGTGCTGAAAAATTCTGGTGAATTACAGAGTTAAGATTAAAATGAATAAAATTAGATGTTCCTGTGTGTATAAATTTTATCTAACTTGACCATTCTTATAAAAATATAGCATTTGACCCCAAGAAAAGAGGCCTTCTATATATAGGATACTATTTAGATGAGAGAAATACACTAATTTGTTGGTTCATCTGTGGTAATGACGCCCCACACCCACAGCCAGGCATGCCTTTTTGAGGGTTCCTTACCCCCATTTCCTATACTGGGGATTGTTTGCCATTCTAGCTTGATTTCCCCCCTTTATAAAACAAATTCATTTGAGAGTTATTTGGATTTAAGGATCATTCAGTATCCATGGGAGAATGTTCTTTATATCAACATCACTAAGATCACTGATCCATGGTGGGTTCAAATTCACCACCTTGATTTTACTATTACCATTTTCTGAGATAACTAGCAAAGACAAGACATGTCTTTTTATGAAGTTACAAAATACAATCTGAAAAACACCAAATTAAGATTTCTTCAAATATATCACTCATCAATACTGAATTCAAGAAATCAGCTTTTACTATACACTGTAACATGTTTTCTATACATATATTTATCTCATTGGCTGTCAAGTGTACTTAAAAAAAAAACTTTCTCATATACCAAGGAATTAGACTATTGTTTGCTGCCAGAACAGAAGTAATTTTTTTTTGCATATTTTACACTGTTGCCCAATTATTTAAGTGTTTAAGATTATTGAAGGCAAGTGGAAAAAAAATTCGTGGTAAATATTTAATATATTTTAATTTATAAGTACCTTATACTTTATTAACCAAGTGAGATAGTATATGTAAATTTTAAAGTGCTATGTACATGGTAGCCAAATATTACTGTGCCCTGGTTTAGGAAAGAAATTCACATTACAAATGTATAGTTCCAAGAGAGTTACTCTGTATTAGAGGAAGCTTTTTCCCTTTGTTTAATGAGTAAATGCCATATAGCTAATTGAGAAGACATTGTATATGATTTTTTAAAGTATAAATTATTTTTACTTTTTAGGTACTTTTGTTATATCATTTTTTTAAATATTGAGGGCATGAGAAAGCATGAATTTAAGAAGATATTTGAGTATTAGAAATGTTCTGTGGTTATAATTTTTTTCTTACCCTAATGTGAATTGTTAACCTCTTGAGGCTTGTGATGTTTAGTGACTACTTTAATGTATTTTGTGTGTCAAAATATTCTGTGTATTTACTTCAAGTTCTGCAAATAATACTTTAGTTTTTATTTTGCCAGTATTCAGCAATAAAAACCTTGTCATATGCCCACTGATAGTTAATAGCTGGAAATTCTACTAAGGCTCTCTATAAGAAGATAGTGTTGTTAAATAATAAAACTTATTTTCCTGCATTCTAAAACATGTACTTTTCTCTCCTAGGTCTTGAGTCACCACGTCCAAATATAATACTGGGATTAGTAATCTGTCAGAAAGTAAAAAGACCTTCGAATGCTGGAGAGTTGGATAAGATGGAAGAAAAACGAAGCAAACTTCAAACACAGGAAGAAAGCGAAGTGTCAGTCTATCCCAAAGGAGTTACATCTTCTCAGTCTGAAAAGAAACAATCAAAGTATCAGATGTATTCTGCAGATACTGGTGTCAGTACCACACCACCTGGATCCCCACCACCACCACCACCACCTCCACCACCACCACCACCACCACTCCAAGATCCATCAACATCATCATCAGTATTAAAAATACTGTCATCACTTAAAACAGGGACTACAAATACCACAACTCCATCAGTTTCATCAGCAACTATTACAACTACAATTTCCTCCCCTGGTAACTCATCTAGTTCAAAAACAGCTTCACCCCTCGAGCACATCTTGCAAACTCTTTTTGGAAAGAAGAAATCATTTGACCCAGCTGCTAAGGAATCTGAACTTACTTCAACTTTAAACCAAGAGTCTAAGACGACTGTAGATGAAGGAGTACCAGCAACTCCTTTATTAGATCCAATTGTTCAGCAGTTTGGCAAAATGTCAAAAGATAAAACTCTAGAAGAGGAAGAAGATGATAGACCATATGATCCTGAAGAAGAATATGATCCAGAGAAAGCTTTTGAAACTCAGATTACTGAATGTGAAAAACGGTATGACCTTGAAAAACCTTCTGAAGTATCAGAGAGAGAAGATGTGGCTTATGATCCAGAAGATGAAACTATTTTAGAAGAAGCTAAAGTTACTATTGATGACTTACCTAATAAAATGTGCATGGATAGTAAAAATTCCACAGAGAGAACATCTGAATATGTGACTGATATCTCTGCTCCCTCTTCCTTAGTAGAACAACAAAAAATGCTTGAAGAATTAAATAAGCAAATAGAGGAACAGAAGAGGCAACTAGAAGAACAAGAAGAAGCACTTAGACAGCAAAGGGCTGCAGTTGGTGTTTCAATGGCTCACTTTTCAGTGTCAGATGCATTGATGTCACCACCTCCAAAATCATCTTTGACAAAGACTGAATTATTTCAACAAGAGCAACAAACTGCAGAGAAGTCAGATTCATCTTCAGCTCATGCAGGAAACCAAAGTTCAGATCTAAGACAAAGTAGAGATCCACGGCAGGCTAGAAGAATAGTTACAGAAAATAACGAAAGTGAAAATTCATTAAAGTCACTATCAAGTTCCTCGCATAGTGGGACCCCTATGAGAGAACCTCCTGCACCTGTTAATATGGGTCAATTGCCTACATCACCACAAGAAGAAAAAGAATTGAATCCAGCTACTCAGTTGGTGTACAGTAATGATAAATGGGTTCCAAGTGAAAAAGCTGTTATTCTTGATCAGGATGGACAAAATGATAAGACTGAAAATTCAGAAAACACATCCAAACATCACTTAGAAAATGCCCATCCACCAGTATCAGAAATTTCCTCTAAACCTTTACGAAAAGTACTCCTTCCAACACCTCCCAATACATCTTTTCAACCAAATTTCCCAGTGCAGAATGATGGGCAAACTTTTAATTCACCAACTGGAGCAAGCAATTCTTTCTCAAGTACAGCATTTACATCTCAGGAAAAATCTCTTAGTTCATCCCAGTATGAAGACAGAAGAAATCCTCAGTTTGCAGAAAAAAATGATTCTTCAGCTGTTCAGGATGAGGGAGAAAGAGGTTCACAATCCAAACATGATGATAGCAGAGGAGTTCTTTCATTTCCTTTATCTGGACAAAAAGGAGGCCCACTTCAATCACAGTTTCAGGGACAAAATGAACCTACATCAAGGAATTATGGAGCAGCTTCAGGACCTCATGGACCCAACTTTCCAGGACCAAGAGGACCAACACCTCAGTTTTCAGAAGAAAATAACTCTAGTTCAGAGGGACAAAGAGGGCCTTCGTCTACCAGGTTTGGGGGACAAAAGGCACCTATTCCTTCTTTATTCTCTGGACAACATGTACCACCTCCTTTTGGTGACACCAGAGGTCCTTCACCTTCTTATCTTGGTGGGCCTAGAGGAGTGGCACCATCCCAATTTGAAGATCGTAGGGATCCCCATGGGGAAAAAAGGGAATTCCAAGATTCCCAGTATAGTGAAATGACCAACCCTCCACAGTTTGAAGGTCCAGAACAATCTCAGTTTATGGGAAATAGAGGCCCAGCACCTTTCCCATTTGGAGGACAAAGAAGACCTCTACTATCTCAGTTTAAGGGACCCCGAGGAGGCCCTCCTCCTACTCAGTTTGGTGGTCAAAGGGGACCACCACCTGGTCATTTTGTGGGGCCAAGAGGTCCCCATCCCAATCAGTTTGAAGGCCCCCGGGGTCCCCATCCCAATCAGTTTGAAGGCCCCCGGGGTCCCCATCCCAATCAGTTTGAAGGACCCCGGGGTCCCCACCCCAATCAATTTGAAGGTCCCCGAGGCCCTCATCCCAACCAGTTTGAAGGTCCCCGGGGTCCCCATCCGAACCAGTTTGAAGGACCCCGGGGTCCCCACCCCAATCAATTTGAAGGTCCCCGAGGCCCTCATCCCAACCAGTTTGAAGGTCCCCGAGGTCCACATCCCAACCAATTTGAAGGTCCCCGGGGTCCACATCCCAATCAATTTGAAGGTCCTCGAGGTCCAGCACCAAACTTTATGCCAGGACCAAGGGTTATTCAACCACAGCAATTTGAAGAACAAAGAGTAAATTCACCACCAAGATTTGCAAACCAGAGGGGTCCAACACCTCTTCAGTTTGGGCCAAGGGGATCTGCTCCATTTTCAGAAAAAAATGAACAGCCCCCTTCGAGATTTCACTTTCAAGGACAATCTCCACAGGGTATGAAACCTGCTCCAAGACCACTACTTGAACTTCCAAGCCATCCGCCACAACACAGGAAGGACAGATGGGAAGAAACTGGCCCATCTGCTTCTCTACCAACAAATGTATCAGGACAGGCCCCAGAATCAGAATCACAGTGGCCAGCATCTGATTTCCGAGATGGCAAAAGTCATGAATATAGAAATCAGAATTTTGAAGGGAGACAGCGAGAAAGATTTGAAGGAAGTACTAAAGAAAAGTCATCCGATGAACCTGAAACCCAGCTCTCAGAAAATAGACAAGGCAGAGGTTTTGAAGATAGAAGAAGGGACCGAGATCATGGAAAACCCTGGGAAAGAGAGCGTGGCCGAAATTGGAGTAGAGACAGGGAAAGAGATTGGGACAGAAACAGAGATTGGGAAAGACACAGAGAAAAAGACTCTAATCGAGATTGGGACAAAAATAAAGAGAGGAATCAAAATAGGGATAAGGATAGGGAATCAGAACGCAACAAGGAATGGGACAGAAACAGAGAAAGAAGCAGAAATAGAGATCGGGACCGTGAAAGGGACCGAGACAGGAGACGAGATCGAGACAGATCAAGAAGCAGGGACAGAGATCGAGATCGAACAAGAGAAAGGGACCGAGAACGAGACAGGGACCGAGAAAAAGACAGAGAGCGAGATAGAGGAAAAGACCGTAAAGACAGAAGTAAAAGTAAAGAGAGTAGTAGGGATTCAAAGCCAGAAGAACAAAAAGAAGCTCAAAAACCAGCCGAAACAGAGAGTTCATCAACTTCTGTTCAAACGTAAACATTTGAGAATAATTACACCCCATGCTTATGACGTGTGTATATATATATATATCATGTATATATGATATATAGATATATATATATATATGTACATATATATGGAGGAAAAAGACTTTACATGGGGTTTGGTTATATATACTCAACATTGCAAAAAATCCCTTTTAAAGCCAGCCTTACAAAATGTGTTAAAGAAGAATAGTTTTTGAAACTACTATGAAATTAGATGGAGTGGAACCATTCTGGACTTCAACTTACTGTAATTTTGTGTACAATATGTTTTCTTACAAAATTTCACATCTTTACAATTCTGAAATGATTTTTTTACTTAACTTAAAATTTCCATTTAAAATTAATACAAAATGGGAAAAACTCTATAAAAAGCATATTGCTTTTTTTGGATTAAAAAGTTATGTTTTCCAATAACTTGACTGTATTGTAAACTTTTAAGGGAACTTCATTGGACCTTAGGAGCCATACCTTTACTTACATCTCACATGTAGTATTTCTGTGTAAAAAGATTTTTTTATAGGTTTCTTAGTATGTGCTTTACAAGAGGGTCATGTATTTCTGTCCTGTGCTGATTTTATGATAGGTGAACTGCATGTATTTATGAAGTGATTGTGAAAGAACACAGTATTAGTAGCTTGTAATTAATGGAGTGTTAAGAAATACAAAGCTTATATTAATGACTATCTTTTTGATGTAAAGGATAGGGTTCAACCAGGAAACAAACTAAAAAGGAAAATCTGACTTTTCCCCCTGATTTTTCTATGTTGCCTTACAAAAATACTGTTTAAAAAATCTTAGTAACATCCATGTGTCCAAGTAGAAATCTGTCAAGCTTTTAAATATCAGTTCATTGGGAAATGTTTAAATTCTACAAACACAAGCCAAAAAGCGAGAGAAATAAACCAATTAAGGATATTTTTAAGCTGTTTCTTTGGTTTGAATAATCAGGAACGTTTTGTTTGTAGAATAGTGCTACTTAGGCAGTTCTTCAGTAATTTCTAGGCAAAATGTACCTAGCTTAGAACTGCTGATATTTGTCAGTCTACAATATGGATGGTGTATTTAAAAGTTTACCACTGAAAATAGGAAAATATTTGCATAAAGTTTATGAAAGTAAAAGTGATATAAGTTGAAGTACTACAAACTAAGTGGAAAGCTTTTCACTGTGAAATACAGTATATTGCTTCTTTTCATCTATTTTCTAGTACTAAAGTGTGAAAGAGAAAACCTTGCTAATTTATTTGACTGTACAAATACATTTTGATAATTTTTTTATATTTTCATAAACTACTTTTGCAAATATAAATTAGAAAATATTATCATTTGCTTCTTGGAGTCTACTACTCCACTATACATCACTACAGATTTTACAATTTATATAGGCATAAATTTTTAAGTTCTGAAGCCATCAGCAACTTAGTAATTTGGATGATTTGTATTATAAACCAAGAGTTAGAATGTTAAATTACATATAGATGTAAAGCTCAAACATCTAATATGATGTAAGTTTTTTTTAAAAAAAACTAAAAAGTTTCTAATTTAAATATACAAATGTAAAAAAAAATCAAGTGTGTTTGGTTAGGTTTACTTGATAGAAATTCTGTAAATTGTATTTTATATTGCAAAGTATATCACTGTACATTAAAACATGGAACTTCATAGGTTTTTGTTACTGTAAGTAGAATAAACATCTACAAAACATTTATGAATCTGTTATCCTTACCTGATCTCTACCATTTTCTCTAGAAAAATATGCAGTAGAATATATTTTATTGAATCTTATTTTCTGGATAAATTTAAGCGTAGAATAATGTTTAAGACTACAAATTAACTTGATTGTAATCATAATTAAAATTTTCATATATAGAATTATCTTTATACAAGAAAAAGTTTCAGTTAGAATTCAACTAAACAACTCTCACCCATAATAGTTTAAAATTTACTCCATTGTTTAAGATTCAAGTAAAGGAGAGAGTACAAACTCACTCATCAGTCTACATAGTTAAACAAAATTTTAATTCGTCCTGGAAACTGCATGGAGTAATGAAAAGAGCACCCACTTTGGAATTAGAGGACCTGTCTGATCTCTTGATCTTATTATCTTAAGCATGTTGCTTAGCCCTCCTCCTGGGCCTCACTTTCCACATCTGTATTTAGGGAGTTCCTTCTATGTCTGGAGCTAGGATTTAATGGTATCATCTCTTACACCCATTTTTCCCAGCCTCAGACACCTTATACTCACAAGATTATCATTGAAAGCTTAATTAAGTTCAACATAATAGGCTTCTTATGGCAGGAAAGTGGACTAACAAGAGTTTAAGCAGACTTTGAAGAATAACTCCCACAATTTTTTGCTTGTTTCATAGGATCAAAGTCTAGAGCCGGACCTCAGTGGCCATCTTGTCTACCCCATTTGATTGTAAAGCATGCTAGTTTCAATGGGATGTGAAAGTAGGCAACAATAATAGCAAATTAAGGTTTGCCAAGTACTTTATGCAAATAAATTTTGATCCTCACAACAACCCCGTGAGGTAGGGTACTGTTATCTCCATGTTACAGATGAGAAAACTGGTGATGACGTGCTCATGTTGGCAGCTGGCAAGAGAGATAGTATTAATTACCTGTGTAGTGCCAACCTCAGGAGCTTAAATTTTAGTAGAAGAAACCAAAAACAAGCCTTTCATACTTCTTATCAAGAAACCTCACCTCTGAAACCCAGCTGAAAACAAAATAAGGCCCCTATGTTTTAAAAATGCGGCAAACGTTGTAGGTATATAAAGCAGCAGTGACTGAAATGGCTCACTGTTGGGCTCATCGGTTCCTGAAGCTCATCCCTAACTCCCCATTTACTCACCCCACCTGTCCAGTTTTTTTGTAAAGTCATATTTCTACTTCCCAAACAACTCACATCACACCTCTTTTCTCTGTTCAGGCCTTTATCTTCTCTTGTATTTTTAGGGGATAAGAATAATGTCCAGAAAACATCTTAATTGGTACTCTGGGTCCATCTCCTCTTGGTTTGGAGGTGGGTTACATGTTCATCATGAATCTTTTGGAATTATCAGTAATTAGTTGCATTGACGAATGTTCTCATATCTGAGTCATTTGTCTTTATGGTGTTGGTGTTGTATGAATTGTTCTTCTTGTTTAGATACACTTCGGTACCTATAAGTCTTCCTAGGTTTCTTAGAAACTGTCCCTTTCCTTCCTTACAGCATAATAGGATTCTAATACATTCATATACCATAATTTGTTCAGCCATTCCTCCAGCTGATAGATACCCCATTGGTTTATAGTTATTTGCCATCAAGGGAGGAAAAACCCAACAGCTTATGGTTGGTTGTTGTCCTTTGTTTCTCTCACTATGTTAACAGTCAAGCTGCAGTGTGTCTGACTGTAGCTGATCAGACCAATATGAGCTCAGAATGCTCTACTGTAGGTTGAGCACAAATAGTCCATATGAACATTTGTGGTGGATTCTCTAAATTTGTGCATCTCAAATTTCTTTTGAGCTCTTGCAGTTTTGAGCTGCTAGGAGAGCACAGTGCTTTCTTTAATTCAGGTACATCACTCTGGGTGGTCCTTTGCCAGCATCTCCCATGTCATCCAGTCAATTCCAAGTTCTTCAGAGGGACCCTGAGAGTGTCCTCGTATCGCTTCCCATGACCACCATGTGACACCTTGTGTGAGTTCTTTGTAAAATAGTGTTTTCGGCAAGTGTGCCTTGGACACTCAAACATGTAGAGTTTGAATGCTTGGCAGTTTAGCTCAAGAATAGACCTCAGTATCTGATACCTTATCCTACCAGATGATCTTCAGAATCTTCTTAAGACAATTCAAATGGAAATTATTCAGTTTCCTGGCATGGCACTAGTATACTGTCCAAATTTCACAGGATTACAACAAGGTCAGCACAGTGGCTCTGTAGATCTTGTTTTGTAGACAGTCTGATACCATTTCTCTCTCACACTCCATAGGCTCCCAAACACTGAGCCAGCTCTGGCAATGCATGTGTCAACCTCTCATGATCAGTGTGCACATTCCTGGAAAATAAATACTGCCAAAGTAATTTATCCACAGTATTCAAAACTCCATTTGCTATAATCGATGGTTCTGTGTACAGATGGTTATAGCTTCATATATATCGGTACTTTTCCTGTGATCTGTTTGGGGCTATAGACCTAGTAAGTCTATCACTGGGTTAAAGGGTAAGGATAGTTTAATAACATTGAGGGCATGGTTCCAAATTGCTTTCTAGCATATTGGAAATACTCTGAGTATCTGCACCAAGTTCCAATAGTGCACCACAGCCTATTGGGTCAACTTTGCAAATTTCATGGGTGTGATATAGAACTTCACAATTGCTTTGATTTGCATTTCAATGATTTGGGGCATTTTTCATATGACTATTGATAGCTTGAATTTCTTCCTCTGAGAGCTGCTTCATTCATCACCTTCTACTTCTAACTCCAGTCCAAACCATCCTCTGCTTAACTGTCAGAGTGATTTTTCAAAAGCTGTGTGACCACATCATATTCCCCTCCCCCAACTCTCCAATAAACTCTGAGTGACTGACTTCCTTCTAGTATCAAATATCAAATTTTCTATTTGTCATTTAAAGCCCTTCACAACCTGGTGCCTTCTTACCTTTCTAATCTTAAACTTTATTCCCTTTCATGTAGTCTACAAGCCAGTTACACTGGCCTCATTGCTTTTTCTTACACACACAACCCTCCCCTTTCCAACTCTGTGCCTTTGTGAGACTTGTCCGCCTTATCTGTAATGCTCTCCCTCCTCACTTTAGCCTCCTAGGTCCCTTTAATGAGGCCAAGAAAAAGACAACAGGCTGGGTGGGAAACAGCAACGGTTACTATTGATAATCACTCTAAAGCTAGGAGCGTCAAGAGGAGCCCTTAGGCAGGGGCCAGTCCATTGGCATCCCAGTTTCAGAATGCAGTAGGTGTAAGGTTTTGGGAGAGGAGAGGACAGGACAGAACAGGAGAAAGGGAAGGGAAGGGAAGGAAAGCGTCCAGTAAAACCCAAGTCAACTGGGCAACTTCTGGCCATCCAAATTTACTGTCCTTTGGAGAGGAGAAGGAAGGGGAGGGGGAGGCAGATAGAAAAGGAGGAGTTGAATTACCCCGCATCTACTCACAGGATTGTGTCTGTCCTTCAGTGCTAAAGAAGACCATGCCATGCAAGAAGGGATGACATGACTTGCACTTGACTTTGTATTGAGTGAGGGAGGGCTGTGCAGGTCACCAGCCTTACTTCTCCTCCAGAGCCATCTGAATCCAGTGACCTGATTGATTCAGGATGACTGGAGATGACCCAGGATGCACTGGGAGACCTTGGGCCCTTTAGGGCAAGGTCTTTGCAGGTACTCACTTACAGTGAGGCAACAGCCATTCATTGAATAGACCTGTTTAAGAAGTAGTCAGGTAATGACCCCTTTAATGAGGCCAAGAAAAAGAAAGACAACAGGCTGGGCCCAAGGTCTCCCAGTGCATCCTGGGTCATCTCCAGTCATCCTGATGAATATGAATATCTGGTCACTGGATTCAGATGACTCTGGAGAAGTGAGACTGGTGACCTGCACAGCCCTCCCTCACTCAAAACAAAATCAAGCAAGTCATGTCATCATTTCTCTGATGGCATGGTCTTCTTTAGTACTGAAGGATGAACACAAGCCTCCTAGGTTCTCCACTTTCCTACAAGACTCAGATCTCTCCCTCCTCCCTCCCCCCCTCCCTCCCTCTCTCTCTCTCTCTCTCTCTCTCTCTCTCTCTCTCTCTCTCTCTCTCTCTCTCACACACACACACACACACACACACACACACACACACCTTTTTCCTGCTCTCTTTCTTCCATCTAAGATTCCTTCCCATTTACATTGTATATATTTTGTATGTGTGTATCTTTTGTTTCCATGTTTGCTTGTTTTTTCTCCATTTAGAATGTAAGTTCCTTAAGGGCAGGGATGGTGCTTTAGCCTTTCTTTGTACCCTTAATATGTAGCACAGTGCCTGGAAATAGTTTGTTTGTTGACTGATGAGATCTGGAGCATTTGTCATTAGAATAATGCGCAACAAAATTGGCTAAGGAGAATAGAGAATCATAAAAGCTAGGGAAATGCCTTGACACAGGGTGGTGTCACTTAGGAACTGTAAGATTTTCAACAGAATTGTTACATGATGAAAGCCAGAATTGTTCAGAAGATATTGAATGTTAGAGAAGAAACCTGAAGCAGGAAGATGAACTAAAAAAATTTTATAATAAGAACATCCCGCAAATAAGTAGCACTATGTAAAAGTATGCATGCATAGAATAGAAGAGTTATTCATTTGTAAAGAAATATCAATCTCTTTCCCACTTTTCACTAGTACTAATGGCTAACTGGAACTTGGAGTAGGGACAAAGTCTATTCTCCTATCTGTGCTAAGTCCAGATTTCTGCAACTATAATGTTTAAATGGTTTATATTGTCACTAAGCTGATTTGATGGTAATAGTAATTAAGTCACAGTCCCTGGCTCACAGCAAGTATTTTTAAGTTCTTGACTCAACTATATATGATAGAAGACATTTCAGTTTAAATAAATCTAGCATTAGCAAGTATTTAAATCAGGTTTTCTCTACTTTTACGTTAGTTTTTTCAGGATTTGTTCAACATATTATACCGAATTTCACTTTTTTTAAAACCACAAAAATATTACAAATGAAGTGCATTTTAGAGTTGATTCCATTAAGGTTGATCTTTTCACTGTTATTCTTTAGTGACAATGTGATTCTCCATATTCTCTTGTTTATGGATGGCATTGTGTTAACCCCATCGGGCCCCAGAACAATAAGCTAATAAAAGAAATCCACAAGATTAGGATCATAGATCTAGGGCTAGAAGGGACCTCAGAGAATAGGTGGTATAATTTTTATTTTACATATGAGGAAATCAAGGCCTACCAAGGTAAAACAACTTACCTAGAGTCATATAGGTAACAAGTGCAGACACAAAATCTGAATTTGTCTCTGACTCTAAATCTAGTAATCTTTCCACTGTGCCATACTGTTGAGGTTTAAATCCAGGGATGCCAAAAGCTGTAGAGGTATAAACTCTGGGACACCAAAAACTGTTGAGGTTTCATGATGTGTTGTGTGGAACCATCTCAAAGAATTCAGTCAGACCACTTCTAATCCAAGTATAGGTATTTATTGAAACTGACACCTCTCGTGAAGCAAGCTAAGTTCCAAGAGGAATCAGCAACTTTAGAGAGAGCAAGATGGATTTTTATAGGGTAAAGATGCAATTATATAACAGAAATTTACATAGAATATAGGATTAATTAATTAATTAATAGAATATAGAATATTCTAGAATATATATATTCTATAGCATATATAATAGAAAACAATTAATATTTAAAAAACAGGAGGAATTTGTTAAAGGATTAGGTAATGGAAGAGGAGTCTCATCTATGGTTTGGTGGTTAAACATGCTTCCCTCCAATTGGCTAGCTATTGTGGTCCTCTCTGGTCAAGATGGATAGATAGGTATTGTGGTCCTGTCTTGGGCTAGATGGATGATGTAATTGATTACAAGAACATACCTATCTCTGTGGGAATATGTCTGGGGGTCATGGCTGGGTAGAGGCAATGGCTGGGTTCCCATGCCTGCTGCTTCTGTGAGAACTATGAGTTTCAAGGACACACTTGTTCTAGTGAGCCATGAGACATATATGAAGAAGTTAGGACATTGGCGGGGGAAGTGCGGTGGTGGGGGTGTAGGTACAGGTGGGCCTGTAATGACGTTAGACTATTGAGGTTGGAGGCAGCTCTCTCAGAGAGCCAGGGATGAAGGCCTTTGCTTCAGTAGTTTTTTCAGGTTGAAAAAGGGTGTAGAGCTGTCCCTGTCCCAATGGGTCTGGGGAAGGAAGTTGAGTGGAACCAAGGTTAGATCACAGAGGATGATGGGTAAGTATGGATTGGTATCCACTGTTTGCTGCCGACTAGGTGAATTGGCCTGTAGTCTGAGAGACACAAATCTGACATGCAGGGCCCCAGATATAAGGAGAAAGACAGGTATATCTAGTAACAAGCAGTTCTCCAGACCAAATACCCATTTACTACATTATTTAGGTTGTGGAAAGGAATATAATTTTAGGCTGAATAGCTCAGATCTAACAAACATTTTGGTAGCTCAGATGTATTCCAGCCTTAGTATATGGGATAATGATTAATATTGTTTCACAAACTTCTTTTTTCACTTCATTATACTGGCAGGCAGATGACAAGCCTGGGTACTAATGTACCCAATTGTTTGGAATATGGAATGACTACACATTCAGATTGAAAATAGCAAGATTTCACGTATTTGCATTGTTCTCATATCTTTTACTGACCACTTACTCTAATTAGGGAAATTTTCTATAAAAGGAAAAAAACAGGGACATGCCAGATATGACAGGACAAAGCATCCTTAGCTCTGAATTCAGATAATGAGTCACTTTAATTTCATCTCACAGCCAGACTCAGGAATAGCCAGGTAGGAAACATTCCCTTTCAAAGGCAAACAATGGGGAAACTGATATTGGAAGTTTCCATCTTAATTGCCCTTCTGGCTTTTTCCAGAAAAATCTCAATCTTTAGCAGGATTCCCTCTGAGTAGTTTGTGGCCTTTCTCTCAATTAGTGACTTAAAGCAAACAACTATATCTAAATTCAAACTCAAAATAAAATTACTTGTGGTCCCAAGGGCTTTTACCTCAAATGGCAAGTCTCACCAATCACAACTCAGGACTAGATAAAATTGTTTTTACTCTTATGGAGTTGCAATAAGCAATAAAAATTTACCATGACTTACATATATAAGAAATTTCATTTTTCAGTCAGCCAAATTCATTGTTTAGGAACTCTATAACCCAAACAAGCTTCCCTCACCCCTTTTTTTCACTGGGGTTTATGACCTTGCCCACCACATGATTTCTGGGGATCTGACAAGTTTGCAAGTAAGGAGAAATCGACTCCAAAGGGACTCCAAAGAAGGGGCTGATCTGCCTATCCTCCCTATGATATTCTTCCTCTGGACTTGTGAAAGTCACATGCTTTCTGCAGGGCAAGTCCCCTAATTTAATTTGTTTTGCCTTGACTGGTTTTTCTTTTTCCTTGCCACGGTGTCCTTCAGGGTTCCCATCTTTATTTTTAGGATCCTACTATATGGTAGCTGGTGCTTGTGGCCTCCAGACACCCTCTATAACCCCACATTTGGAGACAACCTTGGCCATCTTCCTAAGGGAGGAGAGTAGCGAGTGTCTACCCTTAGAAGCTGCAGTGAGATCAATTTTAGGTTTTAACATTACAACAATAGTCCCAAATAACTTAGTTAATGATCTTACAATTTTCATAAATGAGGGCCAACTTGTTTTAGCTGTAAGACAGGGTTAACAGGGCCTAGTAAAATAATATAACTGGTTTTAAACAGAATTATTTCCACTGTTTTTAAGTTTCAACAAAACTCAGATTATAAATCGCTTTGTCTAACATCATTTCTGGCTCGCAATGGTCACTCACGTTTTACAATATAGGAGAATTTTATTACAATTTAGAAATACAACAATTACATTAATTGCATTTCCAAATCATCACGTATGAAAATTATTGATAGAAGATTGGGTTTACCAAATGTAGAAGCTGGTTGGCTGACTTCTGACCTCATTTTCTCCTCTTGTTTTCTCCTCTCCCCACAGTGGCTGAGCCTGGTTGTGGGAGTGGTCGATTTGGGAAGGAAGGAGAAAGGTGTCGCTCCTTGTGTGGGAGGGACTAAAGACTGGGAAGTGCTTGGAGGTTGTAGAGTCAAGCACCTGAATTAAATGTCCAGGGGCCATTAAGGAGGGGGATTTTGTGAATAAGGAGGAGGGTACCTGAGGAACCTACAAGCCTCCTGATAGGGGTTGCTCAGCTTTGGGGAACTTGGAGCAGGAGCTCCAGTTCTGGTGGTGTGGGAGCAAGAACTTGGGGGTTTGAGAGGAGAGATTCATCTGCTTGCCTAGATGGATGTGCTTCAGGATGTCCAGAGCTGTTGCCAGTGAGGCCCCCACTGTAGCTGCTGTGCCTCCCCCCTCTTTCCTTTTGTTGACTGGGGGAGATTAACTCAAATTCCCTACCATTCTTCTAACTTTTCCACTGCAGCCTTAGCTCAATCAGAGCCAGTATGACAGGGTGAAGAACCATCTTAATGGTTCTAACCTTTCACTGTATCCTCAGCTCGATTAGAGCTAGGATGACAGGGAGAAGGTACTGTAGCCCTAGTCTGGAAAGAGTTGGGACCATGGGGAGGAGAATCTTAGTGGCTCTTACTTTTCATTGTAGCCTTGGTTTGGTCAGAGTTGGGCCACAGAGTTGGACCTAGCCTCATCAGAGCTAAGACCACAGGGAGGAGAGTCTTAGTTTTTTTCGGGGGGAAGGGTTAGTCAAATATACTTCACTTGTGTCTACTCCTTAAAACTTCTTTAAAAGTGAAAGCTTGAACCTACCAGTAATAGGTGTGTGGGACTTTAGAAAAGATCCAGTAGCACCTAGTCCCTTTTTCCCTATACTCAGTTTCATATCTAAGGTGTCTTTTTTTTCCCAACTTTTATCAGCCCAAATAGTAAACCAGAATTTCAATTACCTGATATTATGATATCACATGGTTCTCTGGGGTAAGTGCTAGTTCTATTCCAAAATACAGCTTTGGAGCCTTCTTCTCTTCGATCAGTGAAGTCACCCCTTTTCTCTTAAGTAGATCTAAGGGGAGAAATTTCCTCCTTCCTCTTTTTTACTATCTCCCCAACTCCAGAACTTGGCCAGAGTCCAAGAAACTAAGGAGAGATATTTTTTGCCAACAACCTTTCTTTAAGACACCATCTAGCTCAGGTACAATTTTCTTTTTCTTTTCTGGATGGTTGCATTTTAAATCTTACAAGGTAGCAGAATCAGATTTTTACAGACATGTAAATACAAACAGAAAGCACAGATAGAGAGCAGGATCTATTAGTCCCATAGGATGGGTGTTGGGACTGAATGCCAGTAGGCATAAAGAAATTCCCCCTACAGCCACCTTCATCTCAGTGGCGACCCATTGAAGGATGAAGAGAAAAAAATGCAAAATTCCCAGTGTCCTCTGTCTAAAGGGAATTTTGCTGCCTGGAGGGCCTTGGGTACTAAGGTCCAAGCAATCCAGTCAAGGCTTCCTTCCTAGGTGATTGAAGGACCTCCCAGGGAAAAAGAAAGGCTTATATTTGGATTGGAGTGGGCGTCCAATTCAGACATTCTGTTCTATATGGAGGGGGAGGTCAGAGTAAGAGACTTGAGCCCACCCAGGAACGCCAAAAACTGTTGAGATTTAAACTCTGGGACACCAAAAATTGTTGAGGTTTCATGATATGTTGTGGTGGAACTGTCTCAAATAATTCAGTCAGACAATCTCTAATCCAAGTATAAACTTTTATTGAGATTGACACCTCTCATGAAGCAGGCTAAGTTTCAAGAGGAACCAGCAACTTCAGAGAGAGCAAGACCAATTTTTATAGGGTAAAAATGCAATTACATAACAGAATTTTACATAGAATATAGGAATATTTTTAATATTAAAAAGACAGCAGTTTGTTAAAGGATTAGGTAATGGAGGAGGGGTCCCATCTATGGTTTGGTGGTTAAATATTCTGGCCATGCTGCCCTCCAATTGACTAGCTACTGTGGTCCTGTCTGGTCAAGATAGATAGATACTGTACTCCTGCCTTCAGCTAGATAGATGATGTAATTGTGATTTATAAGAATATACCTGTTTCTGTGGGAATGTGTCTGGAGGTCATGGCTGGGTAAAGGCAATGACTAGGTTCCCATGCCTGCTGTTTCTGTGAGAACTATGAGGTTCAAGGACAAACCTGTTGTTCTAGTGAGCAATGAGGTATATGTAAAGAGGTTAGGACCTTGGGGTGGGGAGGTGGGGTAGGTAGGTACAGTGGACCTGTAATGAAGTTAGACTATAGGACTCCATTCTGCAGAGGTTTTATGAAACGACATAATGAAGAGCTGAACAGGAAGAGAAAATGTGCATGGGCTGTAATCTGCACCAGGGAAAAGTAAGCACATTAAAGACTTTCTACATTAAAATTAGCTAGCCAGTATTACAGGGTCATAGATTTAGGACTGGAATGATCTTAGAGGTCATCTAGTCCAGAGATTCCCAAACTTATTTGGCCTTCTGAAACTTTTTCAAAAAAAAATTGCTCAGCAACCCTCTAGAAATCTACTTCTGTTAATCCTTAATGGTTTTTAAAATGTCATTTTCAAAAATGAAAATTTTAAATTACACATCTTAAATTTAATAATTTATTGTAAATTTGTTTTTTTCCTGCATTTTGATGATACAGTACTGCCTCATGCAATCATATGATATTGTATTGTAAACAAGTTATTACATGCACATATTCTTGCTGATGCATACTGAACTTCCTGACAACACGTGATACACTAGTCTACTTTTTAAGCTCTGTTGACATACTTGACCACTGATCAATTATAACTTGTTTTTTGTGTTCATTTGGAAAATAATGTAATCACTATAATTTTAACTGTTAAACAATAGATGAAACATGGTACAAACGGTTTTTCAAAATTTTCTTCTTTTCTCTTCTTTCCTTATGCTTCCACAGCCTTATTTTTATTCAACAGGCCCTAATTGCACCCCAGGCTACTACTGCTCCCCTCTATTGGTCCAGCACCCCCCAGGGAGTGGTATCATCCACTTTGGGAACTTCTGATGCAAGCCCTCATTTTCCACATGAGGAAATTAGGACCCAGGAGATAGTAAATGACGGAGGTGAGATTTAAACCAGATCCTCCGATTCCAAAACCAGA
The DNA here is from genome assembly GCA_023548195.1 of Bettongia penicillata ogilbyi. Taxonomy (NCBI): domain Eukaryota; kingdom Metazoa; phylum Chordata; class Mammalia; order Diprotodontia; family Potoroidae; genus Bettongia; species Bettongia penicillata. The sequence continues at coordinate 4,139,915 of JAJHZJ010000500.1, forward strand.
GGGCTCTCCACTGTACCAAAACGATTCTTTTGTTGTCATTATTTCTCTCCTCTCCCCCGCTCCATATAATTGGCCATGATTGGTGAGTATAGTGGGCTTTCTAGGTGAGATTTCCTCCAGATTTGAGGAGAAAAGAAACCAACAAAAGTGGGAATATGTATGTCTCTGTACCATTTTGTCACCTTTCAAGCATTGTTAGGCAATTACATAAGTTTGTAATCGTGCTAATTTTGTGCTTGAAGTGTCATAATATGGTGGTTAAATGGTAATGAGGTGCTTATAAAGTCGAAAAAATATCTAACAAAATTTAAGAACAAATTACTACTATTAATTTTCTGTTATCCTTGGGTTGCAATAAAATATCTTCATATTATCATTTAAAACCTTTGTATGGATGAATATTAGCACAATAAAATTGCTATTGCAAGCTCTTAAGTAGTAGTATGAAAGGGGAATGGAGCCAGTCATTCAACAAACATTGTGCTTACTATGCGTCAGACCCTGTATTAAGCTCTAGGGACACACACACAACAATAAACAAGGTATATATAGGTGTTAAATTGGAAATAATCAACAGGGATGGCATCAGAATTAAAAGCGATGGAAAGCCTTCCGGCTGAAGGCATAATTTTAGCTGGGACTTGAAGGAAGCCAGAGAAGAGGAAACCCGTGATAGATGAAAATGAGATCCAAAAGATTGAAGGAAAGTAGCAGGTTAAGTACCGAATTTACCAGGACTTTAAAACAACCGAAACCCTCCCCGGACAGAGCTGACTAGACCGCAGGACCGCACAACGCAGACTGCATCTCGGGTGCTTGCACGTAGGCACACACATGGCAAGCGTGTTGTCCCTCCGAGACGTCATCTTCGGTTTCGGAGGGGGAGGTCGGGTCCGCCCATAAACAAAGTGGAGGGAGGGGGCGGGGCTACGAGGCACGACTTTCCAAAAGCGACCTTAAATCAGCAGAGGCTGGAATGGTGCTGTCGACTCGGGATTTGGGGGTCGTCTTGGAGGTGGTTTTCTCCTGCAAACTGGGCAGAAATCACACCGGTTGGCAAAGGCCAGAAGACCCTCCTAGGCCACCCCGCCCCAAATCACCTGCGTCTCAGGAACGAACGACAGCCCTGGTCCGCAGGACAGGACGCGGGGCTTTCCAGACCTCCGGCTGTCGCACGTCACGCGCAGAAGCGTTTCTCCCTCCAGGGCTCAGCAATCTAGACCTGCGGACGCGCTCCCCGCCCGTCTGCCCTCAGCAACCCGGCCCGCGAGCGCGCGCCCGCTCCCTCCCCACTCCCACAGCGCCGACCCTGGGCGGAGGCGGCGGGAGCGACGGCGACGCGCGCGCGCACGCACTGCAGCGCGCGCACGGTTCCCCCTCTCCCGGGCTGGCACATTCCCTATTCATCCCCGCCTCTAGACCCCTCAGCCCCTTTCCCCGGGCCCCCTCCTCGGCCTTTCAATACTTCTTCCAGTCTCTCCAGTCATAAATCCTTGTCCCCCTCCCCCTTCGTTTTTCTATCCCCTGAAACGGTCGTGGTCGCGGGCTGGTGGGTCAGGCAGTTGGTCACTCCGGGGTGGGCGGGGAATGGAAGGAGCTAGGTTAGCCCCGCCCCCCGGGCCAGTCCGTCGGCGGGTAACGGGGGTAGGGGGCTGGGCATTGCTAGGGTCGAGGGGGAGGGGTTACCGTTGGCTAAGGGGGCGGGGCAGAGTGGGCGTGCGCACGCGTGCTGAGCTCTGCGAAGGGTGAGCGGTTTTCCCTCCCCCAACGGGAACTTCTGCTCGCCTCAGTGGGCTTCCCGCACGCGGCTCGCCGCCGTCGCCGTCGCCGTCCCGGGGTTTTTGGTGCGCGCCGTCCCTCCCTCCCTCCCTCCCTCCCTCGTTTTCTTTCTCCCCCCAGGCGCGAGCCGCTACTCCTTCCTCCCTCCCTCCTTGTCTCCACCTTCCCTCCCCCTCCCTGACCTCCTCCTCTTCCTAGTGAGTCCCGACGCGGGGAACGGGGCCTCCCGGGCCGCCCCGCGCAGGCTCCTCCCCCTCAGCCCCTCGCTCCCGTTGCCGCCGCCGCCGCCGCCGCTCTTGCCGCCGCCGCCACGCCTTGTGGTCGGGGGACGTCCAGGTGACCAAACCAGGGGCCGGGGGCGGGGCGCCCGTGTCAGCCGGGGGGCGGGGGTTTGGGACGAGCCCCGCCCCTCTCCCCGCCTCCGATCGCGGGGTGAAGGTCACCCCCAGCCCGGGTTGCGGTCGTCTTGTGCAGAAAGCGACCCCGCGGAAGCCCGCAACTCCCAGGTCAGCCCTTTGTTTGGAAGTCATGTCCGGTCCGGCCCCCCGAGAGCCCCACACGTCCACCCCCCAGGCTGCGGCCGCTGCTGCTTCAGCCTCGGCTGCTGCAGTCGGCGGCGCCGCTGCTCCCGACCCCGCCCCCGCGGCCGAGGGCGCCGCCAATGACACTTCGTTCGGGGAGCAGGGCCTGAGCTTCACCACCACCGACCTCAACCTGGTGGAGATGACGGAGATCGAGTACACCCAGCTGCAGCACATCCTCTACTCGCACATGGAGGCCCAGGCCAACGAGGGGGAGCTGGAAACCCGGCTGAACTCCGCCTTCTTCTCTGCAAGCAACCCCTCGAGCCAGGCTCAGTACCAGTCCTCCAGCAGCGCCAGCCAGCCCAGCTACTCCTCCAACAGCACGGGGAGCCAGTCCGTGTATCCGGTCATCTGCCAGTCAGGCCTGACCTCTGATGGCAGCTTTGTGGGCTCAAACCAGTGTCTGGGACACATTGATTTCCAAGAGCTGAGAATGATGCTGCTCAGTGAATCCAATTTACCTGTGACAGTTGCCAACCAGGTAGAGAAAACACCCAACAGTAGCTCTGTAGAGGTCACTGGCCACAGTGTGGTAAGAGTTAAACATGGAGAAAATGTTGGTGGACCAAATAAAGAAAATATAGCTGTTGAAAATCTGGCTCCCGTGCCAGAAACCAGATCTAAATCTGCAGTCCGAGTTCGGCTGGAAGACAGATTCAACAGTATCCAGACAGAAATTCCCAGGTGCCAAGAGCCTCAGGAATCTGGAGTTACTCTTAACAAGTGTGTTTCAGATCTTTATTTTTTTTTAATTTCATAGATTTTTAAAAGTTGCTTCAAAACAGATTTCAGGAATTTGTGTACAAAAATGTCAAGAACACCTAAAAATAACATGCTTAAGTAATTATACCGTAACATTTTAAAAATCACTTGCCCTCACATTGTGCTTTACAGCTTACAGAGTACCTTCCTTGAATTCTGTGAGGTAGAGTGCAAGTATCTCCATTTTAAAATTCCCTTCCTCTTACCTGTGGGGGATGGGAAATTCTCCCTGTTTATTTAAATAAAATTTAAAATTGAATGATGCAGAAACTGGGAGTTGAAGTGACTTGCCCTGGTTTGAAACAATAATAATAATAGTTATATAATATTTTTAAGTTTTGCACAATGCTTTACTTATATTTCCTCCCACATTCCTGTGAGATGGGTAGGAGAGGTATTGTCCCCATTTTATAAAGAAAAAGACAAAGAATTGAGATGACTTACCTAGGTTCACAGGCCTAGGAAGTGACAGAGTTGTAATTTAAACCTTAGCTTTCTCACTCCTAGTCCCATGTTCTTTCCAGTACACCACTGAAGCCTCACATAAATGTTTGAGTATATATACACATCATTTTTAAAAAATCATGTTTTTATTGCTATCGTGTTTTTGCATCACCTTCATTTTCAAATATATTCCATCTTTACTCTCCTTCAGTGAGCCAGCCCTTTTAACAAAAAATTGAAAAAGAGGGGAGAAAAGTAGTTTAGAAAAACCAACACAGTAATTGTGTGCAACAGTACGTACAAATTACACACAGTCTCTCATTTCTGCAAAGAGAGGAGGAATATTAATTTTCTCAACCTTGTTGGGGTGACCTTGGTCATTATAGTCACACAGCACTAAATTAGTTGTCACTGTTTTGCTTTTTCTAGTTCTGCTTTCTTCATGCTGTGTTAGTTCATTGAGTTCTCCTAAGAATTCTTCATACCATTTAATATTAGAGTTTTGTAATAGATCATTACATCTGTGATCATAAATTGTATAGCCATTCTTTAATCAGGTATCTGCTTTGTTTTTAGACATAACACATTTTTAACAACTTAGTTAAAATGTGTCGTAACAGTTTCAAAACAGTGTTTTACTTAGTTTTAGCTAGATAATTCTGCTGAAGGTACAATCAAAAGAGGTAGTTTTGTCTTATTGTGATAGTAAAATAAAGCATTTTGTATATTCAGATTCTAGTATTTTTTTTTTAAATTGTAAGTTTACATAAACCTATCATTTGTAGTTCGATCTTTAGTCTGTGGCAGTACACAAAGGGAAACATTGAGGTCTTGGCAAAAAATTGTTTGCCTGAAAATATTTGGATATGTCACTAGAGTTACCTGTTTTGATGAGCCTTTCTCTTTACCTAAATATTTACCTCAATTCTCATTCATTTCACATGGGCAAAAGCAGCCTATAGACCTAGTCAAACAGTTTTGAGGAACTTATTGTATTAAATTAAGTTTAAATGAACTATGAACATACTCTTCATTGCATATATATGTATATATATATACACATATGTGTATATATAATACACATACATATTATGTGTATGTATATAATATATATTGTATATGATATATATTTCAAATAGGTGCAGGGTGATGATATGGGCAAGTCACTTAAACTGTATCCTAGTGTAAAACTCTTAAGACTAAAACTGCTGATTTGTATCAGTGAAGGGAGTTTTCCAGACTTGAAATCACAGATTAAAATAATCCAAAATCCATTAAGTTGAAATTGTCCAATTTATGTCTTATGTTCAACAAATTCAGTTAAACATTCGTTAAGCATCTCTTGTATGCAAATTACTATTTCTAATAGTACTTGAAATGAGCAGCCTACCTGCTGGGGCAGGATTTGTGGTCAGCAGTGGTTCTCCAGGCTGTTAACCTTGTCATTGCCCATTTTCACTTAAGCCTGACCTTGTTCACTTCAGTCCTTCATCTGTGGTTTGAGTGAAGAAATAGAGCAAATGAAGGTAACAGATATGTCTTGAGTTGTTTGCACTGACTTGGAAGAGAAGAATAATTGAAACCATTAAAATAAGAAATAGGAATGCCATGCCCCTTTTAGTGGAGAGTAAGGGGAGCAAGCACAGTCACTGAGCTAATTACTAAGGTCGGTAACAGTAACTGTTTGACCTGTATTTAGAAAATCAAATGTGATCTGTCAGTCAGTGGCTAAAGTATGTCTGGAAGAGTATCAGTTGCATATTCTTGATTTGTTTTTTCTGGGTTGTCCTTTTTGTTTTGGCAGTTTGGTAACCCTTATTCGACATCCATCTGAACTAATGAATGTTCCTCTTCATCAGCAGCAAAACAAATGTACCACATTAGTGAAAAATAAAACTGCTGCTGCTACTACTGCTTTGCAATTTACATACCCATTATTTACTGCAAATGCCTGTTCTACTGCTGGGAATTCTAATCTTTCACAAACACAGGTAGGGAAAATGATTAGTGAAGCTCTGAAGTACTAACTTTTGATGGGTTGCCATGGCCAAAGAATTCACCTAAGGTGGCCAACCTACTAGCAATGAGCCTTTCCACATTTAACTGGGCTGGCCTTTGGACAGCAGACACTCTATTGCCAGGATCATGTTCAAGCCTTTCCAGCTTGGTAGAAACTGCCAGAGCTTGTGCTCCACTCATGTACTCCTGAAGTACACAGGGTCATGTCTATGCCAGAATAAGACATTAGAATAGGATTTTTGTGAAGGAACTGTTGATAGACTTTATTAATCATTGTCTTAATTAGGCCTCATGGATTGTATTCTTTTCACTGGATCTGATAAATAACTTTTTAATAAAGGTACTTAGGGAATATTTTAGACTCTACAATATTTAGTTTGCAAATTTAAAGTCTCAAAGTTGTATATGCATAAGTGCTGTTATTAGTATTTACTTCATGTTAAAGTACATTTTACTTGTGGCAGCAAAGAGGAGATTAAGATGCATATTGATAATAAAATTAATTATATTGCTATTCCTTCATTATATTCCAGAGTTCTAGTAACTCATGTTCTATACTTGAAGCTGCCAAACATCAAGATATTGGGTTACCCAGAGCATTTTCTTTCTGTTACCAGCAAGAAATTGAATCTACTAAACAGACTTTAGGCAGTAGAAACAAGCCTTTACCTGAGCAGGTTTGGATTAAAGTAGGAGGTAAGATATATGACATAAGATAACAGAGTTTCTTTCTTTGGCTAGGCTATGCAGTAGACCTTGTAAAAAATTGCATTAGACATCAGTTTTGTCACGCAACAATTTCCCATTACTGGGAGACCTTTTTAGAATTTTATCAGTGATTCCTGTCCCTCTTTTCCCTGCTTTCCCCATGTCCCTGAAGTGGTCATATTTCATTTTTTGAGCATTCCTTCTCAAGCCTGAACGTTTGAATTGTGCTTACCTAGTGTAGCAGTATATTAAGCTATTGGACTTTTTTCCCTTGTAAATAGTGAGTTTAGTAAATAGCTAATAATCATTTTTTGTGATAATAGTTTTTATTTTCAAGTGGCTTAAAGCACATTATAGTTATTCCTTTTTAGTTTTCTCTCTATCTCTAACTGAGGAGTCTGAAATCCTCTACAGGTAAATTGCCATTATAGCGGATACTACAATGAGGTGCTTAGTATAAAAAAGTTTTTTTTTTTCCAAATCACAAGTGATTGACCTTTAACAGTGGTTTGGGGCTCTATTTCCAACAAATTTTCTGTGACAGTTCAGTAGAACAAAGAACTAATAAAAGCATGAGTAAATATTCTTTGAATTATAGTTAATAGCTACCGAGTTATAGCTGAATTCTTTGCAACTCTTCTTTTGCCATTTGGCAGCATTTGTACTAGTAAAGAATTTCTTTTGACAGGGACCTGTCTTCTAAAATTATGATCCTGAAATTCTTCACTTCATTTTGCCACAGGGCATGAAAATCTACCACTTAGAGATTCATATATGCTTCATCTTATGAAATATAAATCCCTATGTTAAGTGGTTATCAATCTTTCAAATCTTAGTGTGAATTAGGTTAATCAGAATGCTTTCTAATAAGAAATTGAGGTTCATACTAAGAGAAAGGGAGTTGTTATTGGGGATAAGTTAAAGAAATTTTATAACTTGGTGTAGGTGTAAGCCTGATGGCAGAGTTTGGACATGCAGACATGGAGCACTTGAGAATCATGGGGAAAAAAGCTCAGAAAGGGACATAAGGTGATGTCAAGACAAATTTGGCCTCTTGAAGTTTTGTCTAGGGTCAGTCCTATTCTTCAACCTTTGATACCTCAAGCATTTTTCATCATGTTGGGGCAGTGGGAAAGGGAGAGGCGGAACTTAAACTATAAAAGCTATCCAATAAAATAAAATTTCTAGAGCTTTTAGGAAAAGTGATAGGATAAAGGTGTTTGCCATGCCACCTCTTGCTTTTACTATATCAAATAAGAACCACTGAAAGGCTGAGTTTGTTATAGTAGAGGGGAAATAATCCTATGGAATTCATTATAATGAGACTATACTGGTTTTTAAAGAATGAGTATAAATTCAACATCTGTTTCTAACTAGTTTGTAGTAAAATATCCTTTAGGGTAAGAAGGTATTACATCTCATGCCCTTTAGGTTTTTGTTCTCTTTTCTAAAAATTGCAGTAAGAATAGCAAGTATAATAATTTTATTTTGTGCTTTAATGAAGGGAAGAAAAAATGTTTTTCTTTTTTGGAGAAAGCAATTCTGTGTATTAGTCCTTGGTTCTTCAATTTTTTATTTATTTTGAATACCAGGAAATGTGAACAGTTCCAGCTTATGTATGATAAGTACCTAAAGATTCTTTTAAAAATAGGAAGTGGAATGCAAAAGATATTCCAAAAACATTCCAAATACAGTATTGTAAAATAGCCTTCAGATTTAATGCTGGGCAGCCAGCTAGGAGGAAGTAGCATTTTTACTGTAGAAGCAGAGTAGTTAACTTTTAGGTTAATTTATTAGTTTTGCATTAAGTTATGTTCAAACCACAAAATATTAATTTTTTATATTTTGTACATAATACAGAATAATAATGCAGAAAAATCAAAGATTAATATATTAGGAATTCATTTAAAAGGAGAATAAAAAATTAAAGTACTACTTTTTTCTTGTTTTGCAAAGAAGAAGCGTTATGTAAACAAGCAATAAATAAAAGAAATCGCAGTCGAATGCGTCAGTTGGACACAAATGTAGAAAGAAGAGCTCTTGGTGAAATTCAAAATGTAGGAGAAAGCCAGAGCACCACAACTTCACAGGGTGCTTGGCAGTCTACAGAATCCACACAATCAAGCCTAGGCGACCAGACACAAAGTGGGCAGCAGGGTGGACGCTCTCAGCGCAGGGAGAGGCACAATCGAATGGAAAGAGATAGAAGGTAAGTAATATAATTTAGTAGATTTTGTTCACAAAATTATTTTAAAAGCATTGGTTTCTCATAATCAAAGAGCTTTTGAATCGTTTTTTGTTTATTAGGACCTTAACTAAAGGGTAGGCAATAATATTTTGTTATTTAATAGTAGTTTTGATAAAATGGTAAGAGATAAGGTTGAAACTAATGGCTGGAATATTGGTAAAGTAAATTCATAGATTAAATAAACCCATCAGTATTATTCATATTCTTATCCCTTTCATCTTCCGTATGACTATCTCCCATCATCAAGAGTTGGCTATTTTAATTGATTTTCAAAATTGTACTTATATTCTTCACTGAAGTTTGATTCCAGTGCATCATTCTAAAATGGCAGTGGCTCTGAGTTCTCAAAGGCTATGCAAATCCTTCACACAAGCTCTGGCAAATCCTTCAAAACTTGAAACCCAGAACTTTGGTTCTGCTTCTGATGACCATTTCTTGTCTGAGGACAAGCCTAGTTAAGTGTGGAGAAACTCATCCCTAGGTGACTGTGGGATAATTACATTTTTGACTATAGCTCACCTCATATGCCACATTCTTCATTAGGCTTTTCCTGATCTACAACCCCTGCCCTCTAGTGTCCTTCCCCACTCCTGATTTAACTTGGTACTTAATGTGTGTATTTATTGTATACATTTATATGTGTACATGCTGTCTTCCCCTACAGAATATAAGTTCCTTGTTCCTTGAGGGCAAGGACTGTTTAATATTGTCTTTGTATGCACCTAGCGCAATGCTTACTACATAATAAGAGCTTATTAAATTGTTTTTAAATTGATCGCAACTCATAGATTTCCTGTGACATTGCTGTCTTGATTCTCCTCCTACTTACTTTAATCCCATCTTCTCAGTCTCCTTTGCTGGTTTAGTATCCATATTATGCCTCCTTACTCATGAGTATACTTCAGGTATTTGTCCTGGACTCTCTTTTCTCTCACTTAATGACCTCATTAACAGTCATGGGTTTAAATATCCTTTTTATTTAGCTGTCCCACAGAATTGTAAATCTACTCATACTCTCTTAACTGCCAGTCCTATGTCTCCAACTGCTTATTGAGCATTTCAAACTCAGCCTGTCCCCAAAACGTACCTGTCTTTTGAAATTCCTTGTCCACATCAAAAGTGCCACCATCTTTCCAGTCATTCAGGTTCAAAACATTGGAATTATACTTTCTAGACTTCTTACTCTCTTGCCTCACATATCCATGAAGTTGTTGCTTCGGTTTTCACATCTCTTAGATCCATCCCGTTATTCACATAGCCACTACTTCAGTTCATACCCTCATTACCTTTTGCCTGTACTCTTGCAATAACCTTCTTAATTGTATCAACCTCAAATTTTTCCATTCTCAGTCCATCAGCCACATAGATGCCAAAGTATAGATATACCCATGTAATTTTTCTATGGAATAAACTTCATTGACTCCCTATTGCCTTTATGATAACGTGTGAACTCATCCAGTATTTAAAACCCTTCATGGCTTTGCTGCCATTTTTTCAGCTTTAATGTATATTAACCACCCCACCCCCCCCAAATGGTCCAACCAAAATAGCCTTTTTATTATACCTCACATATGATATTAAATCTTAAGGGCCTTTGTACCGACTGCCCTCATGCCTGAAGTGCATTCTCTCCTTTGTTTCTTAAAATCACTTGATTCCTTCAAAGCTCAACTCAAACACTACTTTGTACCGTGAAACTATCCTACTCTCTCTAACTGCTAGTGCTGACTTCTTTCAAATCTTGTATTTATCTTGTATGTACTTGTATATATACATGTTCTGTCCCTTGGTAGAATGTAAGCTCCTTGGGGGCAGAGACTAATTCATTTTTGCTTTTGTATCCCCAGTGCCTGTCATAGTGCCTGTTGTATAGAAGGGGCCTAATAAATGTTTGTGGACTGATTGGTAGAGAGATTACAATTTGCATTCGTGGAGGCAGTAGCCACACTGAGGGTCACTGATCCTTCAAGTAGCCTTGTTTAGTATTTTAACATATAAAAATAACTGCCTATAGATAGCACTTAAAAGTTTACAAAGTACTTTTAGCATTTATCTCGTTTGATCCTTACAACAATTCTGTAGGTTGGTACTGCAATTATTATCATTATTTTACTGAAGAGGAAGGTTGTGACTTACTTAGGTTTACACAGCCAGCAAATGTTGGAGGTAGGATTTGAACCTAGGTCATTCCTGATTTCAAATCTGCTCGACATTCCATCACATTGCCATCTCTATGTGAAGACATAGATGTATAAAAATCATCACAATTTCAAGCTGAATCTTCTTGTTCTAATGCTTAATTAAAGCAAGTTACTTCCATTATAAAGGAGAGCTATATCAGGTGCACATAAGCTGTAGTTATTTTCATGTTAGTCATTGTACTTTTGCTTTTACAAGCACACCAAGTGTCTCATGACACGTAGTGAAGCTATCTCCAATTTCATGTAGCTTCAACTTCTTTATATATTCTGGTTTTCTGACATTGAGAATGACAATATGGATGTTTTTAATTCCTGCAGTCCTATACTTGATGATCAAAGATCTTGTACTGATGATAACAGTAGTTAAGTTAATGTTTATAGAGGGCATGAAAATTGTGTGATTCTTAGCACCCTGTATTCCCTTTTCTGTCTTTTGGAATTGGGAAGAGGCTCCCTAGGACTGTGGACTATTTTGCTCCTTCTTTGTTTCATGACTGGTCATGGCCAAAGAATTAATGACCTAATGATCAGTCAGCTGATGTTGAGCCTTTTGTGTCATAGCTAAGCTGGTCCTTTGACTGTAGGAGTGATCTGTCATAGGATTGTATTTGAAACCTTTCCAGCCTGGTGGAATCTGTCAGAGTTTGCACTTCAGTGATATACTCTTTAAGAACTCAGAATATCCTTGAACTTTAATAAGCATTGGATAAAGAGTTTCCCAAAGGACAAAGAAGTAAAGAACATGACAAAAGACTTGTAAACCAAGTCAATATATGTATATGTATACAAACATATGTACATATGTATGTGTGAATATGCATGTTTGTCATAATGCTTAATGACTTCATTATGAAGGTGGGCACAGGGAAGGGTTGCAAAATGTTTTACAACAAATGGTTTGGAATTAAGAAAGTCTCAAAAATAATTTCAAAGCATTCTGTCTATGTTTCAACAAAATTTCCCTATATTTCTATAGGGAAAGATTTAAGAGGTACAGTACACCAAAGCAATTCACAGAAAACAAAACTGACCAATATTTTATAGCACTGACTGAGTCATTTCTGAATTTGTGCTCATTTTAGAGGTGAACTATCAATTACAGCAAAGATCAAAGTTAACATCAAATTGAAAAAAAGGATAAAGCTAAGACAGCACCATATGCAGTTACAGCAACTGAAACCCAACCTGTTTAAGCAAGATTTTGCCTCTGAAAAATGGGAAGTGACTAAAGATAAAGATTATCTTAGAGAAAGGCCAAACACTATGAATATATTAAGAGGTTTGGTTGGTTTGTTGAGTCCTAAAATTGTCTCATTGAGTGAACATGTTAGATGACCTAGGAAAGCAGAATCATAGCAGCTACAGGAAACATGACTTTTCAGTACAAGTTTAACTGCAGAACCTTATTTACAAAGCGTGGGGGAGGTTACCTATAACATTGCCTCATAAAACTGTTAAAAGTAGCAAAAGGGAAAATAAGTCTTCAGAAAGCTGGGCATGAGACCCAGTTACACCAGTTCATCCGAATAGCATTTATAGATGAAACTAGAAGGAAGATAACAAATTTGAAAAAGCAACAGATTTGTCAGCCATTCTATTGTGATCTAGACTCTTCACTGACTATAGTAGAACCCATTACATTTGCACTTGTTGCATCTTAGTACTTGATGAAGAGTGAGAACTACCACTTGAGAAACTCATTGGGAAGAGTGGCTGGGTTTGCTGAAGCAGACACAGAAGAAATCTGCTCGAGGAAACACAGATTTGGAGGCAACTGAAGACTTTTCAAGATTCACAAAATGGGGAAAGATAACAAAGGAGTGGGAAAAATCATTTATGGTACTATTACCAAGAGAAGACAAAAGTATCAACAGCTACTGACTAACCCATTTTCCTACTTCGTTATTTTGGTTAAACCTTTTTGAGAGTGAAAACTTGATAAAAGTTTGAAAGTGGGACAAGAAGACTCACAGAACATTTTCTAGAATATTATCCTTTCATTCGTACAACTGAAGGAATGGTGTAGAGAACATAAGATCCAACTGCATCTTATTACAAAAATAATTTGACTTGGTAGAGTGAAACACAGATTTTAAAATTCTACATAAATAAAGTATGTATTAAGATCATATGCGATTTCTTGATAGATATAACACTAAGGTAATTTTGTTCACTGAAACAAGGATTAAGTGTAACATAAAACAAGGGAAAATGCACTTGCCAAAGGTTTTTACTACCATCATTGAGGATGTCCTGAACAAATTCCAAAAAGAAGATTGAATCTCTGTGGATGATATTAAACTGATTGTACCAAACCTCAGAATATTACAGGCTTTCCATAATGAGATTCACAGCTGCAAAAAAGATTGGCAAAGGAATCTCCGTAGGATAAGTCAAGTGGATAAAGAATACATACTGCCCAGGTTATAGCATATAGGTGGATGATGAAGTCAGTTACTATTTATATCTTGGATAAGACACTACATGGATAATTTTGTGGGTCCATAACTGAATAGAAGAAAGAGCATGTGCTTAGCTGCATTTGAGAAATTACAATGCTTTTCAGGAACCCAACTGTTCCCTGACAGACAGACCCATGTTTTTTTAAATACCAATATTCTCAAGATGATGTTATGTGACTGTGAATGATGAAATACCTCAATCTCTAAAGAATAGTATTTATGGGTGATCCAAAGGGCATTGGAGAGCTTCACAGTGGGTGTGTAAGTAGGCTATGCATATTAGCAATGATATCTTGCCTACAAGAAGTACAGTAAAATATCATCTACAAAATATATGCTTGGAAAAGGAGGTGGGATTATCTTACAGCAAGCATGGGTTATCCAGCTGATTGGTTCATGTACAACACTGGTACCCATAAGAAGTTAAGACCTAGAAGATCTCTGGTGTTTTGTGCAAATCTTCCATGGTGGATTTATAGAAAGTTGTATGAACAAGAGCCACCCAAAATGTATGCAGTGGTGGAAGGAGTACCCACATTGAGGATGTCACGAAGCCATATAGGGCACAAGTTTATATTAATCACTTCAGGGCTTCAGTAAACTACAAGTTTTGTATAAGTAATTGCAAATGTATCATTTAAGAGGCAGTGTATCATAGTGAATAGAGGGCTGGCCTTGGAGTCAGGAAGACCTGGGTTCAAGTCTTCCCTTTGACCTATACTGTCAGTGTGACCGTGGGCAAGTCACTTAACCTCTCAATGCCCTGGGCAGTTTCATTATACAATAAGTTGCAAAAGAGTTGATGACCTGCATCAGGGGAAGGAATTTCCACACTGGGAGTGCCAAACACTGATGCAGTCACAGGTCTCGACTTTAAAAAAAAAAACCTTTTCCTACCTGAGTATCCAATTGAACCTCAGTTATACAGTTGTACCTCTAGCATCAAATGAATAGCTCACTTGCTTCTTATGGATATGGTTAGGAATATGAAGATTGGCAAATGGGGCCATGTTATATGTATTTTCACAGTACCTGCATCTGGATGCTGAGGAACCAAAAATTTGGAAGTTACAGTGTAGTCCAGAGATACAGAGCAAGTTAATTGAACTTTGCTTCTACTACATGATACTATAAATAAGTCTGTTTCTGTTTCTGTGGACTGTGGCTATCCTACATTCCTCCTAGTCTGTTATATGAAATAATCTTTAGAGATAAACTAATACTTCAGGTCTACATTTAGCATAGTTGGATTGCTGTATAGTACCTTAGTACCATTATATATTACCCCATTGACCTGAAAGCATAATTAACCTCTAAAAAATGGACAATTTTGGAAGTACTTTATTAATCCATAAATTCTGACTTTCTTCAAATTTTATATGGATTAATCTAACCCAACCCAACAAACATTTATTAAATGCCTCTTGTTTGCTGGGTGCTGATGAAGTATTATAGTATTTAAATATCAATCTTTGAAAACTAGTTTATAAATTGCTTAAAAGTTTAGAATATTAAAAAACACATGAACTCTAATATCAGAGAAATACAAATTAATGCAACTTTAAAATATTAACTTACAATTAGCACTCTTGCAAAAATAATTGAAAATGCAATGTTGGTGGGTCATAGGGAAACAGACACTCTGCTACACTGTTGGTACGACTAGATTGGTGTAGTTTTATGGAAGGAACAATTTGGCGAAGTACAGAGCCACAGAAGTGATCTTTGAGACAGCTGATCCTCAGTATTCTCATTCCTGGGAATATCCAAAAGATGCCATTAAAGGAAAAAATAATCTGTACAAAAAATATTTGTAGGTGATTTATTTGTACTCATATATATGCAACAAATGGAGAATATCTGAGTAAATCATGAAATATTAATGCAACTGAGTATTACTGTGCCATAAAAATAAGTTTGAAGAATAAAAAGAAAATGGAAAGATTTATATGAAGTGATGCAAAGCAAGGTGAACACAATAAGAACAACATACACACTGATATCATCAAAAAAATAATAAAGACAATTTTAAGTATATTTATAGATTGAGAAGGGGCTATAGAAAAAATACATTATTGTTTTTTAAAATTATGTTTTTTCAATGAAAATGTATATAGTTTTGGCTTTGACTTCAAAATGATTTGTTTGTATTTGTTGAGAGTGTTAAGTTTATAATAAAAAAATTTTTTTTAAAAGAAACATCATTTTAGATGGTTAGTTTTATTTAGTTTCTTTCATGACTACTTTGGGTTTTGAATGCAGGCGCAGAATTCGGATTTGTTGTGATGAATTGAATCTTCTAGTTCCATTCTGCAATGCTGAGACTGATAAGGCAACAACTTTACAGTGGACAACAGCATTCCTAAAATATATTCAGGAAAGACATGGAGATTCTCTGAAGAAGGTTAGTAATTAGGCCAAAGTAAATTTTCAGAATTTCACTTTAAAAGCCCACAAATAATTAAAAGTGCTTGGCTTTTATTTTAAAAATTATTTTCATACTGGGGGGGTCCTTTATTATTTTCTTAAATATTGCCATCAGGATAGTAGGTATAATATCAGGAAATAGATACACATTAATAATGTTGTTACTTAATATTTATTAAAAATGAAACGAGAATTGTAGCCAGCTAATAATATGTAGCTAACAATACATCAGACTGGCATTCCAAATTTATAGTATGTTGGTCATTGCCCTAAAAGAATTTGAAACCTGTATGGATGTGAGACATGTATACGTAGAAAAAAATTAACTAAAGAAGGTGATAATTGTTATATATCAAACAATTATTAAATATCAAAGTGGTACAGGCAGTAAATTCTCCCTGGGGGAAGAGATTAGTGTAATCTCTTTTAGAATAATCTGGAAAGGCTTCAATGAAGTATGAATCACAAATGTATATATTATATGTGCTTTAGCTGTAGCATTTATTATGTACATGATATTTCACAATTATTGAATTTGGATCCTCGGAAACAATGTTTGAATGCTAAAGTTTGTATTGGACAGTTATGTCAGTCCCTTGATGTTTCATTCTAAAATTATTTTTGCTGAGATGGTTTTATTTTGACTGTGCTATGCTTTGGGATGGTTACATTGACTATAGATTTTGATTATTTGTTCTGCTACTCTGGGAATATGATTGCCAGTCATACAAAGAAAGATGGGCCCTGACAGACCACATGTACAGGACAGTGATTTATAAAATAGAATACAAATTTATTACTTTACATTGAAGGAATTAATTTAAGCTACTAATCACTGCTGGATACCACTTTTGCATCAGAATTTGAGTCAGTAACTAAAATTAGACATTTAATTAGCAAATATGAAATTGAAAATGTTAAAGATATTTCTAATTGGATCATAATAAAGCCTGATAGATCCCCCTTTCCCACTACAGGGTCTGTACATGTCCAGGCTACAGAGAAACCACCAACAGATAGGGCATCCCTCTCTTGGACAGTGCTTGCTTGGGGTGATACCAAGTTTGTTTCTTCTTCATCCTCCCTTTTATATTGTTCACATTAATACACAAATCTCATGAATCACACCATTTCATCCATTTCCTGGTTTTTGTCTTTAGAGTTGACACACTTAACCATATTATGAATCAATTATGTTGGATTTATGTCTATGTGAAGTGTCATGCTAATTTATAATGTGGCTTATATTGTAGCATATTGATTTATGTTTATTTTTAATTAAGTGAAGTTTTTAATCCTTTTGAAATTTGTCTTTTATCAGTTTCATAAACTTTTTGGTGTTCAGCTTTGCAAATCTACCAGATATTCTTAATACCTATATAATGGATATGGGATTCTTGCCTGTTTTTAATAGAAATGGGAACTAGGTCATTACTAGCTTATAATTTGGTAATATGTATAAACTTCCCAAATATATAACATTGGACACATACATCCATCTCTTCATAGCTTGTTTAAAAAAGTAGTTTTATTTTTGCCTCTTTTTTTTGACCAGTTGTTTCCTTATTCTCCTTTTACTGAACCTTTCCTTATTTAAAGAAAACAGTTAAGCAGAATCAACTGACACAGCAATATCATTTCACAACATATACCACATTATTTGAATGTAGTACCTACCTCTCCACTGAAGAGGAAGTAATGTTTCCTTTTCAGTTTTCTTTGTTCCAGATTATTCATTACAATTCATCAGAGATTAAGTACTTTTTAGTGTTATTTACATCTGTATGGTCATTGTATATATTGTTCTCTTGGTTTTTCATTGAATCTCTTTATACAATGCCTACCATATTTCTCATACTTAAGTTTCTCATACTTGTTTCTTACTCGTATTCTATTACATTCATATACAGCAATATAGGCATCTGTTCCCAATTAATGGGCAGTCCTTTTGTTTCCAGTTTTGCTATTGAATTGTGCTGTTAGGTATATTTTGTTTTATATTATAGGACCTTTTTCTGTCATCAACTTCCTGCTCAGTAGGGCAATCACTTGGTCAAAGGTTTGAAGTTTCCTTAGAGTGTGTTCAGTGGAGCATCATTTGATCAAAGGTTTAAGCAATTTAGTGGTTTCACTTTCATAAATTCTAAATTAATTTATGGGAAAATTTTCATAAATTCTTGCTCTACTAATAGTGTGTTAGTAAACCTAACATTGACTATTTCTGTTTTTTATCATTTTTGCTAATTTGGTAGGTATGAGCTTTAAGTTTACATTTTTCCCCTTTCTGTTTTTGAAATGGAACATGTGGTTTTTGCCATTTGCATTTATTCTGAACACTGTTCATATCCTTTGTCCACCTTTCTATTGGAGTCCTCATATTATTGCTTCTAGGTAAAATTATCCTTAAATTTGACCAGCAAAAATGATTAGCCAGTTAGCAATGGCTCTTTAGGAATTAAAACATAAATAAAAATACATGTCTTTGGTCACAGTCTTAATAACCATTTCATCCTCCCTCCTTTCCCCCAGGAATTCCAAGGGATTTGCATGAATTGAGATTAGAAAATGTCACATGGCCAAAGATCATATTTGACCCAGTTCCCATAATTATTCAAAGTATTACCAACAGCTGATGTTGAAATTCTAAATAGACTAAGAAGGTAGAAACTAAGAATGATACTGGGATTCTTATAATACTTCAGCCTAACTGTATAATTCTAGAAAGAACACTTAATTCTGTCATTTAGTTTCTTTAATGAAATAAAGGTAGTTTAGTTTATCTGTCTCCTACATATGAAATAAGGTGTTATCAAAGTAGGAATAAATATTCTACATTTACATTTTCTGTTATTATATAGATATGTATGGACATGGTGACAGACTCTGTGTTGTCTGAGGACCATACCAGCTAAATTTGTAAAGGTTCATCACCAGAAGGTGGACCCCCAGGTGATGATTTTCCTTGATCACACATGAAATTCTCTACTGAAGCATGGAGAGGTTTCAGTTTGTTATCAGCAAAAGGAGTACTAACTACATTGATGAAATAACATACCATTTATACTACTAAACCATAGATATGTATTATCTCTGTTGATATGTACAAAGAACCCTGCATTAATGTCATATCAGACATTGATCATCAGATTCAGTCTAAATAAGAAATCTCGTCTAATAGATGAGCCATTTAATTGACAGGGTTAATCAGAATAAAAACATGATTATAAAAATAAAGGCATGTTTGTACTTCAAGTGAGTGTTTTATGGTATTTTGGCTTACGGTGAACATTAGTACATTAGGGCAAATATACTTTGTTAATGTGGGATTGTGCATGAGCCATAGCTAATCTGTTTGCCAGTTCTTTGTATTGATAAATATAAGGAAATAAATCTGAATGTTCTTCTTTTCCTACTTGGAATTTGACTTTAGTTGTGGGCATGAGTATGATAATTACAAAATGTGAATATCAGCTTTGGTCATATGGCATCTTTTTTACAGAATGAAAATATGCTTCCATTAATTGTATTTTTACATTGCATATGAGCTTATACTTATTAGTGAAAGAGAAAGAAGAGAAGTTAAATGGGGAAATATCAGTAAATATCCATAGCTATATACTTGGTTAGGGTTATGAGATCTGGCTTTACTCTGACCTACACTTCCTAACCTATATTGTAAAAATGCATGACTTTTTTCATCATGGTGGGTTGGGGTGGGGTATGGAGTGAGCTCAGTACATCTATACATAAATTTACCACTCATTATCACCACTAGAAAAAACATTTAAGATGCATGCTTTATTAAGAGTAGATCAGCAATAGCTTTTTCATTTAGGAAAAAAATTTAACTTCACTACATAGTACTTTTTCATATTTAGAAGAAATTACTGTTTTCCTTTATTTGATATTTTTATTTAATCCTAAGCACTGTACTGTCTTCCCAGAATATATATCTGTAGACCATGTTTAGTGGGCCATCTCTGTGTTTTGGTCTCCAGGGTTTTTTTTTGTTTGTTTGTTTGTAAGTACCTGTCAAGTAGTTGAAATAAGGTAAAAGCACCTTATCATTTTAGAATTTTAATACTAAGACGACATTTGGGATGCTATCTGTCTACTCCAACCTTCATATTTCACAGATGGCTAAGCTAAGATTCATCCAAAGCTCATCCAAACTAAGGACTTCTCCAAGGGCCAGATTGCTTATTAATGATAGAGTAAAGCCTTGAATCCACGTCTTCTGACTCCCAGTCCAGGATTCTTTCATAATGTCCTCTTACAAATTCTCCCACACTCTCCCCAGCAATATTCAGTTTTGTTCATTAGCTGCCATTTCAGCCTTCAGACGCATGCCACTTTGCATGGAGGAATAATTTTAGTAACATGTCTTAGGAGATAAAAGTGTGAAATAATATGCCTCATCTTGAACTGCAGCAAACTTCTGAAGCACTTTACATTCAGGGAAAAGTATAAAAAGAATTCATACTTAGAGTATAAGCTGTAATGAATATGTTTGGGTGTCTAGTTTTTTTGAAAGAAGATGGATTTAAAAAATAAAAAGTACCTTCCAAAATACAAAACAGTGGTACATATAATCTACATTAATTGTATTAACTAAGAATTTTATACCAGTGTTTAATATTGCTACTGTAGTCCTGCCTACCAGTGTTATTAAGTAATTATAGTAATTGCATAGTGAAGTGGTAATGTGATACTTTTCCTAAAAATCAGTAGCGAATAAATAAAAAAACTCCTATATTTTTGAAAAAATATAAATTACTTTTTCTGAATAGGTAAAATGGCTTTAATTTTTTATTCATTCTAAAGTTTGAACTAAAAGCTAACCATAGTTTGAAAATTATAATTTACTTCTCATTTATGTGAGCGTTTATTTGAAAAACTATATAATAAGCTCTGTTAAAAGACAATTTCATGTGTAATTTATGTGAATATTAAAATAACATTTTTGTAAACAGCCTAAGTGTTTATACTGTTATTAATTTGAAGCTTAGTAGTTTTGTATCTGAATGCAACTTGCACAAATTCAATATATTAAATTAATTATCATTTTTTGACTTTAGGAATTTGAAAGTGTATTTTGTGGTAAAACGGGCAGAAGGCTAAAGCTGACCAGACCAGACTCATTAGTAACATGTCCAGTGCAGGAAAATCTACAGAATAGCCCCGCAATGGAGATCAAGTAGTTTGAACTGAATACTTAGTATTTTTACTAAATATATGGCTATCCAGGGATGATCCATATCTATTTTCTACAATTCTAGAATTCTACTCTCATGGTCTAATTTTATATTGACAACATTTGTTAATGGGATTCCAGTAGTAGCGACTTACTGGCAAAATACATTTTGTAAAAATACATATCTAGAACATTAAATATTTGTTCATCAGTGTCCCCTTGGACCTTTGGGGGACCAGCAGCAACAAGAAAGCATCTTGACAATAATTAGTAAGTAATTCTTCAATTATCAATGAAATCCATCATGTTTTTCTAACATGATATGTTATAAAAAATATCTGAACAATCTATTTGATTTGTGTTTATCTTATTAAAAGGTACATTGCTTTTATTTTATTTATATTTCAAATATGCCCACTTAGCAATTGGAACAAAGTTAAATTGTTCTTGACTATAAGTAGTTTGGAAATGATACTGTATTTGAGTTAATTTGCCAATTATCTGTCCCCCTTGGAATTATATTTTCAGTCATACAGTACTGTTTGTTTGCATTGTTTGCAAAATACAGTACTGTTTTAAACTATTTTATCACAAGCTTTCCAAAAGTTTCTCTAAGCTGCTTTTGCCCATAAATGGTATGCTGTAAACAATGGATTACTTATATGCACAGAATATTTTCATATTGAGAGTAATTGCTCTATGTGATAATAAACTACAGTGTTTTGAACTAAAATACTTTCAGATTTGAGTGGCTTTATTTATTACAACAGATGACACCAACAGGCTTTAAAATACATACAAAGTCACCTAAAATAAATACTGTAAAATCACAGATATTCACAAATTTGTAGCAATTTATTTTTAGACAAAAATAAGTGTTTAAGAGGTAAATCTGGCTAGAGCTTTGTGTGTATAGGATATCACAAATTTTTTAAAAATTTCCTTTTGTTTTGAATAATACTGTGTTACCAGTTTTACTGGATTCAATTAACTTCCTTTTTTTTTTAACTGGAATTCTATCATAATCTTTGGCTATGTGCACAGTATATGTGAAAAAGTGAAGTTTGGTATGATCTTGTTGTTGAATATCCTTTGTCATCTTATGGAAATATACAAAAATTCTCCTCTGAAAATTTTATTTACATACATTAAATCCCCTTAGAAATGTTTTAGATTTATTGCTTATGGCAAGTTGAGGTATGAAATCAAGTTTAATTCTTGTACACAAATAGACAATTATGTGTAGAGAGAAAAGATACTAAAAAGAATAGAGCCCTTCTGCAAGTAGGAGTTCGTTGCCATTAAAAGGTGTTGAAGGAAATAGGTTAAGCTTTTTTTTTTTTAGAAGAAGGGCATATATAAGGTGTTGAAAATGCTTTTGTTATAGTGCTTCATTAAGCTGAATTACCATGTACAACTTTGAATTCATTAAAATTAATAAGGGAATACTGTCTATCTGTGGGACAATTTGTCTTTTCATAATTCAATGTTTACTCAAATATTCAGTCACTGGTCCATTTCTTTAAGTTACATTTATGAGCTTCTAGGGCCAGATTTTTCTCCCCCTCCTCCTATAACAGCTCCTTGACAGGCTGAGGTATCACAAATCCCTGGAGTTCCCTGAGCACCAATTGCACCAGGAATGCCAGGATCACCTGGAAACCCAGGCTCACCATGGGCACCATCTCGACCATCTTTACTAGTTCCAGGAACGCCTTGAGGTCCTTAAGAAAGATTGTAAGGAGAAAAAGTTAGGTAGAGTTTGGATACAGTTCTTACATTATCAGTTGAGTAGTATTTAGCTTTTCTTTTTAAAACATAGCTCAGTAACTAGTTATTTTATTCCTGCTGTTGAACCTCTCTCTTTGCCTTGCTCATGTCTTATTCAGAACTGGCTACAACCACTCCATAGATAAAAAAAAAACATGTTTCCTCATTCACATTTAAATGCCAACTCATGCTTGACAATCAGATTCTAGGGTCAGTAGAAAGGTTCCCAGGTAGAAAGGAATTTATGCTTACGTACAGAAGGAAGATCTTTGGTAAGGACCTATGTTGTTAGATAATTGTTTCATAGTGTTAAAAATGGTTATTAAAATCTTTAATAAAATTGTTTATTTTTATCTTTTCAAAATGGTCAAGAGGAAGGTCAAGGGAGTTAAGATTTTAATGATATTATTTTTGCCTTTAAGAATTCTACATTTGCTTTGCTGAAGACAATATTTTCCTCATAAATAACTAAATTTCAAACAAATGTTTTATTTAAATACTCTGTCAGGAAACTGGAATGTTGACAATAAAGCAATATAGACTGTATAAAGATGCAGCGTTCTCATACCTTGAGGTCCTTGATCTCCATCAGGCCCATCAATACCTACACCAATAGCTCCTTTGTCTCCTCTGTCACCCTGATCACCTGTATTGAGGTATTGTGATATAAAAATGATTTAAAATAACTCAACAAGATCCCCATAAATTTGAAATATTCCTAATACAGCATTATAATACCAATTACATTGAAAACACAAATGTTTAATCCTACCTTGGGTTTTTTGTTTTTACAGTGCATCCAATTTTCATAGCATTTTATATTTGCTATTACTCAAAAGTCCTTCTCTGAGGCCTCATTGTGGTGTGGAGGTGACCTAGGGTTCTCTGAGACTGTGCTCGTGAAGGATAAGCTCTGGCTTGTCCTCCCCAAGCTGGAAGGCATTGAATATAGGCCCAGCCTTATTAAGTCCAGAGAGGCTCATGACAAGAAGTTTGGCCACCAGGTGATGATTTTTTTCTGACCAAAGCAACTCATGAAGATGTCTGCTCTGGCATAGAGGGGCTATGATTTGTGTTAGTGAAGGAAGACCCTCTCTGATGAAATCACACATCTCTTAAACGTATTTAAATACTTAAACAATGTTTCAGACAATTTCACTTACAGGAATAATTGTGGAGTCCTACAAAATGAGATATCTATTTAAAGTGGTTCTAAGAATGTTACTGCTATTCAGTGCTAGGGACCTGTTAATGGTACCTAATTGAAAATCCAGTGAAATGGGGAATACCACAAATGATCCCTGCTATAAAAAGAGTCACAAATAAAAAGCTCTTTGGTCTTGCTGGTAGTGTTTTTGGGTGGGGTATTCTGTCTCCAGAGGCAAGATGGAAAAATGTACAACGGTGATAAAATCTGAAGCACGGAGAACAAGGAGGCACTGAGGCTTCACCAGAGGATTTTGGGATAGCCCTTTAATTGCCTTGCCACAGGGATTCAATTCACACATTTATTGTGGTGCCTAGCACTGTGCTATACCAGCAGCTATAATAGTTGCTATTTATAGAGCACTTACCATGTGCCAGGCACTGTGCTAAATGCTATACAGTAATCTCATTTGATCCTTACAGCAGCCCTGGGAGGTAGGTATGCTATTATTATCCCCATTTTACAGATGAGGAAACTGAGATAAACAGAGCTTAAGTGCCTTGCCCAGGGTTACAATGGTAATAAGTGCCTGAGGTACTTCCTGACTTCTGGCTCAGGGATTTATCCACTGTTAATAAAAAGGGGGAAAAATGGTTCCTGCCCTCAAGGAGTTTACATTTTAGCGAGGAGAAAGCATACATACATATATACATAATACAGAGTAGATGGAAGATACCTCAGAGGGAAAGACGCTAGCATCTGGAGGGGCTGAGAAAAGACTCCTGGAGGAGGAAGCACTAGGGCTGAGTCTTAAGGGAGCCAGATTCTAAGAGTCTAAGGTTAGGAGGTAGAATATTCCCAATGGGGAGATGTAGTGCAAAGGCACAGAGATGGAAAACAGAGCTTTGTGCTTAATGAACAGAAAGTAGCCCAGTGTGACTGGACCATAGAGGGTGTGGAGGAGTAACATGTTAGAAGACTGGAAAGATAGAAATTTAAATGCCAAACAAAAGTTTATACAGGGTGTCCCAAAAATCTTAGTCTCTGTTTTAATGTATTAATGGCTTTATTAATTTTTAATAAGCCCTAATAGTTTAACACCACACTGAATTTTAGAACACCCTATATTTAATCCTAGAAGTAAGGGGGAGGGGGAGGAGAGGACCAGGCAGCACAAGACTTTTAGTGGGGTGGATAGGCGAGAGGATAATGGTTAAACCTATACTTTAGAAAAATCATTTTGATGGCTGCATGGAGAATGGAATGGAGTGAGGAGAGAGATGAAGCAGGGAGTCCAATTTAGAAAACTATAGCAGTAGTCGAGGCCAAAAGTCATTTCTCATTCCCTGTATTCCATCAAATGCCTTGCCATTTCTACCTTTGTAATATCTCTATGTAACCGCTTCTCATTCACACTGATACCATCCTGGTGCAGGCCCTTATCACTTCATACCTGGACTACTGCAGTAGTCTGCTGTTGGTCTCCCTGCCTCAAGTCTTTTCTCCATACTCCATTCCATCCTCCACTCAGTTTTCAAAATTTATCTTCCTAAAGCGTATGTCTTGCTATACCGCTGTCCTCCCCACATCCAGTCAACACTAGTGGCCTCTTATTGCTTCCAGGATCAAATGTAAAATCGGTTCATCCCCACCCTTCTAGTCTTCTTATATCTTATACCACTTACATACTCTGTGATTCAAAAATAGTAGCCTCAGACACAAAATTCCATCTCCTTGCTGTGCATTTTCACTAGTTGTCCCCCTATGCCTGGAACTCTTTCCATCTTCATCTCTACCTCCTAGCTTCCCTTGCTTCAAGTCTTAACTAAAGTTACACCTACAAGAAGCCTTTCTTGATCCTCCTTAATACTAGTGCCTTCCCTTTGTTGATTATTCCCAAATACATATGTGTGCATATAATATATATATGTATATAATACACACACACACACATACACACACACGGTTGTGTGTCTCTCCTCTTAGACTGTAGGTTTCCTGAGTACATAAACTATCTTTTGCCTTTGTACCCTAACACTTAGCATTGTGCCTGTTATGTACCAAGCACTTAATAAATACTAGTTGACTGAATTATATCAAAGTGTAGTTATCAGAATATTTAGGCTGATGGTTCTAATAATACATTTGATTCAGAAATCCTTTGTCAAAATACTTAATAATAAAAACAAAGAAGCTGGACTGCATATGATTGACAAAATGAATTACTTGATATTGTTTGTCCCCTAATGTTGGCATTCTTAAATCACTAAAAGGAAATTCTAAAATAGTTCTTAAATATGCTATAATATTAAATTTTAAAAATGTTCAATGTGAAAAACTGAAAAAAATGCTAAGGAAATTTTTTGGAAAGTAATTATTTTCTAATCCTGAAAATTTTTGCCTTTGAAAAAAAGTAATAAATCAGAGTTATGCTGCCTAGAACCATGTTTTTAAATAAAAAGTCCTTTAAATTAACTGTGAGTTTAGTTTACATACACCACGCACTTTGCAGTGATAAAATGAGGCAAATTTTAAAATGGGGAATTCAAAAATTCCAGTAGTTCAAATTACTTTGTACTGTTATATTTTTCCTATATTAAGACTTACTACATTCAGAGTTCTGCTAAGAAAAAGCAGCCCTAAATCATATTCTTCTGATTACACCTTAGTGGTAGTATTCAGTGTTAGTTTTCTTTCCTACTCTAGCTTTACATTAAAAAAAACAATAAAAAGTACCATCAAAGTACCAACATGACCTGAGTTCAAATGCCACCTGAGATACTAAATGTGTAAACCTGGGCAAGTCACTGAACTTCAATGTGCTTCAGTTTCCTCAACTGTAAAATAAGGATAATTATAGCACCTGCCCCTCAGGGTTGGTGTAATGCTCAAATGAGAGAATATGTGTAAAGCACTTACCACAATGTTTGGCACCCAATAGGATCTATATAAATGCTAGCTATAATTTTTTATGTTTTATATATATATATATATATATGTAAATGTATATATGTGTGTATATTCTAACTTCATACTTAGTTTGAATTAAAATTTACTGAGTTCATCACAATCCTTAGTGTGTGTAAGGAAATTCAATATCATTTCTAAATATAGTTTACATGTGAATTTCCTAGTCTTATTTTATCTGACAAGGACCTAGGTTTATTCAATATTCATATATTAACAGTTGTAAGTAAGACATAAACTAATCAAGTGATTGACCTTCAGAATAGGGATAGAGTATGGAACTGTGATTGTATCAGTATAGGGAATTCCTAGGGAAGGAAATTTCCTTCATAAATTCAGATTGGCACCTTCTCTTCATGTCTCAGTTGCTTAGCTAGAACATTGAGAAATTAAGTGACTTGCCCAGGGTCACACAGTATGTATCAGATCCAGAACCAAAACTCAGAATTTCCTGGCTTTGAAACTCTCTCTCTACCCACTGTGCCATGATGCTTCTGGTCTCCAAATAAGAATTCACATCAGGATTCTTCAAAGAATATCTGAATTATTCTTCCCTATTTTATGGAACTTTGTCCTTGTTTTATTGATTAATTAATCTTTTATATTTTCCCCCAATTTCCTCACAAAATATCATTTTGATGTGGTCTTGCAATTATTTAATTTTCCCCCAGTGCTTAAGATGCTGTAAAATTTGTTGTATTAGGAGGAATAGGAAAGAATATAAGACATGATCTCTTCCTTAAAGGAATTTATAAAGTAGATGCTATGTTTCTCTCATTTTATGTACATGTTAAATTATTTCTGTCAGTACTTGAGTTAAACCTTAAAAGGGTAGGTCAGCAGAGAATAAAGGAGTCACTTCAGGCAGGGCAGCCTTCTGAGCAAAGGTCAGGAGTCAGGTACATGGTTGTTTTGGTTTGACTGGAATTATTCCAAACCCCTGATTTACAAGAAATCATGATTTCTTCTTCCATATTTTTCATCACTTCTAACAAACTCTTGGTTCTTTCGTCTATGGATTATTCAGACCCCTAATCTTCCTTTCTGTCCTCTTTTGTTCTTTAGTACCTCTACCTGAGAATATCTTGGGTTCAGGAAGTGAGTGAAATGAAATATAGAGCAATCTGTAACAATTTGGTGCAATTCTGATTTGAGGGGAACAGTTAAAGTTGGGAGGGTCTACAACGGATTTCACAATATCCGTGGAGTTATAACTCACCTCTGGGACCTGGATCTCCTAGCTCTCCAGTTGGACCTCGATAGCCAGGTGGCCCACGAGCACCAGGATGGCCAATCAATCCTGCTGGACCTGGAGGGCCTGGGGGACCAGCTGGACCAGGTCGGCCAACTGATCCAGGAGTTAGAGGCTTCCTTAAGTTAGCAGCTAACTGTGCAATTTGTTCTTTTTGGGGGGGAAAGGGCAGAAAACAGGGAAAAGAGTCAACTCTTGGTAGGTATACCATATGGAAGAGAATTCACATATGCATTATCACATATTATGAGGAAAACCATAAAAACCTTTTAAGAGTCAGAATTAAGAAATTTATCCTTTAAAGAAGGAAATGTTTCATGTTCTTCCTTTGAATCACAACCAACACTAGTTTCCTTTTATGGATAGCACAAACACCTTTCAACAGAATTAGTGACAGTGCTAAAAAAGACTTTCTTTCACTGGTTATCTAATTCATTCCCAGCTAAATTATGTCTACTCCACATATAATATAGTATTGTCTTAAACAATTCATTTAAATTCAACTAAGACAATCTGTGGGAACTGAAGCAGAGATACACAAGGGAACCTAATTTTCTATTGTTTCTTTTACATCAGGACCTGAGTATTTTCTGAGGTCTTCCATTGAAATACCATAACTAGTTACTTCCTAACAACCACATCCCTGCCTCAGGTCCAATCACTATGGTAACAGTAGCAATAATGATGATGACACTATTACTACCGCCTTACCTTTGTTTAACTGTTTATACTTTTCAAAGCACTGCCATGTACATTATCTCGTTGGATAAATACAATACCCTGAAGAAAGAAGGAGCAGGACAGTAGTCCTTCCCCACCTTCCCCTCTCCCTCTTCCCACCTCTGTCCCTACAAATAGTGCTAGCAAAGTTCCCTTCCCTCCCTTCTCTCAGTCACCAGCTTCTACATGAACAGAAGCAGGAGGATGGAGAGTGAGCTTTTCTTGATACCCAGCTAGTCTGTATTTTGTTAAATAGGTGAAAAGAAGTGTAGGTGGAAATCTGTACTTTATATAATTGTTCAGATCCTCGTACTCACCAGTAATCATTCCTCCACACAGTTCCCTTATATGTTGCTCACTGGCTTCTTTACCCTGAAATTACCAATTTTTTTTTTTTAAACAAATGAATTTACAGATAACCTTTTTGGTACTGAGTGCACAGTTTAACCGGATCGATAACCTTTGGTTCTTGTAAAGGGAACCTTGTGTTTGTATGTGTGTATGTGTATATACATGTGTACATGCTCACATGTATGTACTCGCACAAATGCTTGCTTAATCCTATTCCTCACAGGCCCAGCCCCTGACCCCCACATCTCATCTATAAAGTCAGTGAACATTCAGACTCCAATATGTATCTATTTTAAGAAAGGGCAAAAAGAATACTTACAGGAACCCCAGGTTTTCCAGTAATTCCAGGGACACCTTGCACTCCCTGGAACCCCGCTGGACCAGGATGGCCTGGCAGCCCTTGGACACCAGTGGTACCATTAGGACCCTGAATACCTTTAGGGCCCAGTTCGCCTCTACTACCTGACTAAAAAAAAAGGAAAACAAACACAACAAATACCCAGAAAGGGGGAAGGAATCAGAATTAGAATTTACAAACCATTTCTTAATGTTTGAATGCCTGTTTATAAAACACTCCTTTGCAGGCTTTCTGAGTGTCAAATAAGAGCTTAGAAAATGTTTTTCATATCAATCACTCATAGGAATTCATAAGCACTTTACAGCTAATGCCCATAAAGCATGCTTACTTATTATCAACAATTGTTCCCACCATGGATGCTGACAACTGTTTGCTGAGCCCATATCATTTGCTGTGTATTCTGAGCCTCAGAATGATACTTTTTTTTTGTTTTTTAGTTTTAAAAAATTATTTTTAGTTTCAGATGCTCCCTTCAGAAAATATGATACCCATTAAGAGCAGTCAGTGGTCTAATCCCAATCACTCCCATTTCCCTAAATAATTTCCCATCTTGGTTTTTGTTTTCTCTGGATTGGTTTGTATTTAAGCAGTCACTTAACTCCTGCATTTGGAAACCAATAAACCACAATTTCCTGTTCATAGGAGAATTAAGCAAAAGTCAGGGAGCTGGTTAAGTACAATCTCTTCCTCCTCCCAGAACCACCCTTAAAAAGAAAGATAAAGGAACCATCATAAATTCAGGAGATGATAGAATCCTTGGAGATGGTCATTATACAATCAAATCAGAAGTTCCCCAGAGATATGATAAACACATGTATTCTGAAACTTCCCAAGTTCAAATCTTTGACAATCACTTACCTCTCCTTTCTGTCCAACAGGACCATTAGGACCCTGAGGAAATAAAAAAAGGAGAATAGAGGTTAAGGGAGGAAAAAGAAAAGTTAATGTTTAAAAGGTTGCCTTTTTTTTTCTTAACTAAAAGCCACCAACGTACCAATTTAGTAGAGGCACAGGAACCTAGTTATAGACATTGTTTTCTAAAAAGTACATTGAATTCATGCTTTTGCCTATATACTCCAGTCATTTCATGATATGAGCATATTCTCAAAAGTCACTGGACTCCTTAGCACTTCAAGGCTGTGTGGCTTGGTGGCATATTCCCACCCCGATAGAGCATTGTAAGCAATTTGTCTGTTAGGTAGTTCTGTTTAACTATAGAAATGGATTTAGAAGTCAGAGTAACAGTACACTTAGTCTGTACAACAGGAGGCAGTGAAAAAGGCATGACTTTATAATATCCTCCATATTATAACTCACTTTCATCATTAATACCATTCAGTAACATTTAAGGTTTCCCAACTTACTGTCAGTGGTTCTCTCACTAGTCTCCCTTTTCTCTGTCCTCAATAGCCAAGGGGGATTCAAACTCAATTCCTCAAAAAAATCTTTATGTTTCTAGTTACTTAGCCTTGAAAAAGTAATCACAATTATAAGGTGAACCCAAGATCTTGAAAATTCAGTGAGTTTTGATGAGGCTACAGCAAGTGCATGGAAGTAAAGAAACAGTAAAGACACAGAGGAAATTTAATTACAATATTTAGAACACCAATTATTTTAAAGTTGGATAGATTTTTGGAAATTCATATTAGGCCCATAGTTGTTAACTTTGGGAGCACTGGTTTGGTTGACTCACTATCGTCATGGCCAGAAACAGATCAAGTTGCATTCGCCTTGGCTGTACAGCAGCCAGTGGGGGTTATGTACTTTTTTAAGCTTCAGAATGGGCCAACAAAGTATGTGCAAGAAATATTTCTTTTATCTCATGGAATACTTAGCCAAAACTTACAGATCTTTACCCATAGTGAGAGAATCCTTACAACTAAAACTTTTTGCTTGACTTAACTTAGCTATCATTCACCCCTTTATATCAAATAGTTATTTCTGTAGTGAAAAAAATACATAACCTATCTCAAGCATTTAACTTGGGAAAAATTTATACCATTAGGAAACATCATTTTAGCGTTGTAATCATTTATTGAAGTACTTCTATTATGTGCTTTATTATAATGAGGTTCTCAACTGCAACATTTGCCATCCTGAAAGCAAAAGTAAAGACTTCACATATAGGTGAGACACTTCGTGTCTCAGGACTAGTCTTGCCAAGAGGTTCATCATCAGAAGACTGGTAGATTTTTTTGGGCCACCACAATTTAAGAAGTGCCCCCTCTAATGCATGAGAAAGTTATTTTATGCATGAGTGGATGGGGCAACCCCCATTGATGTAATCGCAGGTCTTTTGAAAGATTAAAAATGTATTCACCAAGAACAGCTTAAAACCTACTGGATTCTCAACTTTCCATTCCTAGGACATGTTCCATTATACCTAGACATTCCATAGAGTTGTCCACTAAAAAGAAATGGTGTTGCTTATTGTGATTCATTGTTACTACCCATTGTGAATTTCTGTGTTCTTATACTCAGAGCTCTTCTTTTTGAATTCTCATCTACAAATTCCAAATTTCCCATTTAGAGTTCCCATTAGACGTTCATTGCTTCTATTGTTATTGGATTTTAAAGATAGATTTAATCAAACATACCAGCTCTCCTTTGTCTCCAGGAAGGCCATCAGCTCCAGCAATACCCTGAAAATGACATGCCTCAGATTAACAGACCAGGCATCACTCTCATCCCAGTTCTCTGATGCTAAGGAATTGAGTGGTTTTCACAGAACAGACAATACAAACCTAAGTCAATAACAACTCAGTTTCTGTAATGCATAAACATAGAGTATTTGACAATGTATGTCCTCTACCAAGATACCATTTTACCAGGCCATTTGCTAGCTAAATTAGTTTTTGACCAGTTAGCTTAACATTGTTTCAGATTTAAGAAAATCCGAGTTACATCAAGTACATCTGTCATTGCTAGTGCAACTTAACCACTTAGGAGTGGGGTAGGATTTCAAATCCAAATCTCTCAGTCTCTATATGTACAAAGCTGAAAGATCTGAACTTCAGTCTGGGAGTCTGAAGGCAGGATTAGCAAATTTCAGTGGAGGACCTAGAGAGAAAAGCACAAAGGAATGAAGGGAGAAAAAGCTGTATACATTCAAAGCAACTCCCTTTCCCTACTGCACTCTCCCAGTCTGCCCTTTTGAGCTAAGTGGAGATGACCTAGAAATCACTTATCAAAGTGGAGGCATGAAACTTAAAAAAACAAACCAAACCATTTCTACCTCCGCCCCACGTGTGTGTAATGGGGGAGATTTGTTTTTCTGGGAATGGTAATAATACCATTGAGATAATGGTATTGAAATTCTATGATTCTATGAATATTTATCTTAATTTACCAAAATGAAAATCAAATCTATAGCTTAAGAGATAAGCATCCCTAATAATTCTGCATCAGTCACAACCTCCTTCTCTCCTTGCCCTCTTTCCCAAGTCATCATTTTGGACACTGAATATTCAGTTCTATTTGTCAGCTATAGCTTGTGAATTGGCATGCCCCCTATAATTGGTTGTCTTACCAAAGCTTTAGTGGTCATTCTGGAGATAAAGAAGGCCCTCTTTTAAGTGAATAGTAGTCCACAGATAGAGCCAGAACATGGACCACAGGAAGAGAGGGAAGAAGAAAGCCAACCAAGCACGTATGTAGGTAAAAATGCCCACAGTCCACTTATTATCTGTTCTTATAAAATGCATCTCCTGTTCAAGTAAACTAATTGCCCAAAATTGAGTCTGAATCAAAGCATGAATTTTGTTAAGAAAGAGTCATTACATCCTAATTCTCATGAAAACTTTCCTCATACTTAGGAAATGCAGTTATATGAAATACAGAAAGAAATGGTGAAGTGTTTTGGGAGAGTAGTCATCTAGTTGAAAACCAATCTAGTGATTACTGAGTAAGGACACCCTTCCAAATGAAGCATGGTTTATAACAATGGTCTCAATTCCACACGAACTATATTATAGAATTATGGGAATGTTATAGGTTTGCTCAGTAGTTAAAACCTGGAGATGATGAAACCAGAATTGCAGTTTAAATTGGGATATGGGAATGGCTGAATCAATCTTTTTCCATCATCTTTGCTTACAAAGGACAGCTCCTTTAAGAAAATTTCCTCCTCATACCATGAGAGGGCGTTTGCCACTAAGTTGTAACTATAGAAACCCTAAGTACATAGTACCTAGCTTACATCATCATCGATTGCTGTTTTATTCTTTCTATTACAGGGGATTGCAGCAACTGATGTCAATAAGGATATTTCCACTGACTCTGAAGCCTGAAGTCACTGTTTAAATATGATCAGCATATGATATTTTTGCAAAATAGTGAAATCTGAAATAGTTTAATCCCAATAGGATGCTAATATACCTGTCAATAATGAAATGAACCTGCTCCTGTACTGGAAATCAAACAAGAATAGAAGTAGCTGAAGCACCATTAAAATTATCAGCAGAGAACACCTAGCTTTCTCCAAGGTTGAAGTTCATGAATGTTAAGCTATTTCTGTGGCATAAAGAACTACAGGTACTTCTCAATTTGTTCAGCCCAGCCTTCAACATCTTCCTTTGCTGCCTGTATGAAGTGATTCTGGGCATTTGAAGGGTCTGACAATAAACCATAAGGTCTAGGAGTTGAAAGGATTAACATGCAAACTTGTAGAATGCATAGGTATGCTGCCTGAGGCCCCTACCTAAGTATAGAGAAGCTTATTACTGAAAGGATGAATGCCAGGTGATAGATTTTTGTGGCTACAACTTGTAAAAACACCTACTAAATTGTGGAAGGCTGTAACTCTTCATCAATGGGGAACAGATAGGCTCTGATGAAATCATGAGCCTTCTACAGTTAGAGAAAAGATTGGAATTGGACTACTCCTTTTATATTTTCACTGAGAAGAAGCAGAAATATCCCACTTTAAGATTGTTTTAAGGTTTCCGAAAACATACCCAAAACCATAACAGCAGCCCCTGTGATCCAGGTACCAAACCAACAGTAAGTGGGAAACCTCTTTTGAAAAAGCCCAAGCCTTAACATAGTCATAGTCAAGTTCAAATATTTGCCCCCATGAGGGTGACTTGGAATAGTTCATGTTCCAACAGCAGCACACTCTTTTCATAGGTGGTAAAGTTTAGAGGCAAATTCAGTAAGCCATATAGGTGACCATTCACTGTACTCATCCCAAGAGAGATAACTGTGGTATATCTGGGGGTGTGGAGTATCACCTGAAGAAAAAACTGAATTATAAACCAGTTCAGAGTCAGAGAGGATGAAGAAATCTTCTGTTTTTTTAATGGAGAAGACTGAATGGCACAAACTGAAAAAAGTGAAACAAAAAAAATTCTTTTTTTTTTTTACTACATTAGTAGGAACTGTATCTAATCTGAAATATGTGCCCCAAACACTCTCTCCCACTCTGCCTCAGTGAAGACAAACAGGGAGCTCAGCTCCTCCACTCACCTGATTTCCCTTGGGACCCACAGCTCCTCCTGGGCCCTATGGAGGAGAAAAAGCAGCTGAGCTGAAGGATGACACCATTTTCTAAGGTGTTAAGGGCATGATCACTGAGCCAGGAGCCACACTCACACAGTGAGGTAGCCTCAGACCACAGAGCCCTGAGACCTTGCTGTTCAATATGCAGTTTGTGTTCATAAGGAATTACAGTAAGATTTAAGAAAATATTTGACAGTTATTTGGGGTGATTCTTTCTTTTCTTTTTTTAATACAAAGACCAAATGTTCAAATTTTTCCTTGTAAATAAAAAGTAAAGACAAAAATTGTGTATAATGATCATTAGCATGAAGTTGAATAATTATGTCTTTTCCTTTAACTAAACTTACCAGGAGAACTTGGCTCATATTGCTGTACCTTCTTGAATGAAAGCGATTATTGATATATTCCTAAGCATAGCAGGCATCCTGCCTCTCTGGGCTTCTATGTCATCTCAGGGCCCCTTGAGCTTTTGGGTAATTTTTCCCAACCTCTGGAATGTCTAGCTTTTAGGTTAACAAAAGGTCTACTGTCCTAACTCTGCAGGGCATTGACTTATACTGAACTTCCACCTTCAAGAATGAATCAAGGTCTTGAAGCATGAACTTCCCCTCCATCTTCCCACTTGTCTGCCACCATGTACTGGGAAATAGGTGTGTCTATGTTCAGAGTGGGTCCACCATGTCCCAAAAAGACATTCTTTTAAGAAATAGGTACATTTTATTCAGTGGAGGAAGGGGAAATTCAGGTGTCTGAATTATTCTTATGGGATAACTCAAATTCGTCATTTTTTATGTTACAATAATATTTCATTACATTCTACTACACAAGTTGTTAAGGCATTCCCCAATCAGTGAGAATTCATTTTGTTTCCAATTTTTAGCTGCTATGAACACTCTGTGAATGCACAGAAATGGAAACAAAGTAAATTGGGGAATGACTACACAAGTTGTTATACACAAATAGAATAGGATGCTGCTGAACAGAAAAAAAGTGAATGTGCTAAATATAGGGAAGCCTGGTAAGACATAGGAACCGACACAGAATAAAGTAAACAATATATGCATGACTAAACCAATGGAATGGAAAGAAAATAACCAAACAATTGAAACTGAAAGCAGTGAAATTAGAATGCAAAGTTGCTTCCCAAAAGAGATTTGAGAAGCTATCTCTTGGTCTTCTGTATAGAGGCAAAAGACTATAGAATGCTTCATGTTAAAAACATGTTGGTAAATTTTGTTAAACCTTACTTACCAATTTAAAAATTCTTTGTTATAAGCAAAGGATGGTTCTTGGGTGGGGGTGGGGTGAGGATATATTGAGAAATATAGGTGATGTAAGAATAAAAGATATCAATATAAAGTTTTTTATTAAGTGCTGCGATGTTAAAAGACTTAAGCACTATGATCAATGCAATGACCATCCATAATTGTAGGGGACATATGATGAAACCTGCTGCCACCTTCTGACAGAGAAGTGAGAGACTCATATATACATACATGTATATACTGGATATGGCCAACGTAAGAATTAGCTTTGCTTCACTATTCTTATTTATATTGAGAACTTAGTTCTTTCTTTTTCAGTTAGGTAGTAGGGGGAAAGAGAGAAGGCAAATTGTAGTTAATTAAAAAAAATAAGATTTAAATTTTTAAAAGCACTACTTTAATTATTTTGGATTATATATGGCCTTTCTGTCTTTTAATTTGTGTGTGTGTATGTGTGTTTTGAAATTGGATCTCCATATAAAAGGATATGAAAAGTTTTCTCTAATAATTCCCAATTACTTCTGAAATGTGGGACACAGAGTTTGGTCTTTTTCCCTAAGAGAAGTAAGTTGATTTGCCATGGTTATGATTGCCCTTAAAATCTCTGACTACCATTAAAAGGACTTTGGGAACTCTGTGGTATAGTAGAAACTGAATATAGAGGATTACAAGTCAGAAAGATTTAGGTTCAAATCCTAGTACTGCCACTAACTTCTTGTGTTACTTTGGGCAAGTCATTTCCTCCTCAGGTTGAGGTTTTTAGGTTTGGTTTGTTTTATTTTTTACTGTACAAAGAAGTTGCATTAGATGAGCTCCAATGTCCTTTCTAGCTCTAACATTTCTATAATATCTCTAACATGTTAAATGTAGATACAAGGCAAAGAATCACTCTCAGTGCCCATAAACTTCTCAAAAAAGGTAACAGGGAAGAAACAATTCATGGATCTCAGGGAAAATCACAATAACCCATTGCCCCTCTTATCCCAGCAGATTATTTTGCCTACCTTGTCTCCAATACCACCTCTAAGGCCCTGGGGGCCAGGTAAGCCAGGATCTCCAATGCTGCCCTTCTGACCCTGTAGACAATACAGCAGAGGAGAAGGTATTATTATTGATGCTTCAGAATAACTCCAAGATAACAAAAGTTTCTTCCTGGGCGGAGCTCATTTTCTACGTTCAGATTCATAACTCAAAATTAACATAGGTACAAGGGAACACAGGGAGAGGAGGGTTGACCAAAAATACAACTCTTTTTTTATGCCATTTTATGAATAACAAGGTTATATACTTATGGGAAGAAATTTTCATCTCTTAATCTTTCTGGATCTGGCATTTCTCCACTCTCACTAGACTGTGAGCTTCTGCAGGTAAGCACAATGTCAGTTTTCATCTTTTCATCCCCTGTGCTAAGCACAGGACAGGGTGTTATCATAGATGCATAATAAATTTTTTATTTGAATTAGAAGGTATTATCCGTTAAACCTACCATGAAATGTATTCTTTTGCCATGCTCACCTACCTCATTTGTCTTACTACACGGGCAATTTCTGATTATGTTTGGGAGGGGATAGAGAATGTGACAGTTCTCCAAGTGCAAATATGAAGGACCAATTATATAGATGACAGAGCTCTTGTGAACAGCACATTTAATTTATAAGATTAGATAATCTATAATAGTGGATGATCAGGAATAGCAGAAGAACCTGGACATTGGGATGCATTATAAGTAATATTCCCTTGGATTCCTGATTATGTCTCTCAGGCTCTGGAGTCATTCCAGGCTCTGGTAAGTGGGCTTTTACCTTATCTTGGTGGCATCCAGGCCTTTTTATCTCACTTCCTGGTCATCTCCAAACCAAGCCACCTGCACTCCAGTCATCCTCCCTGCCTGATCCCCACTGGAAACTTAGACTCATCCTTTGGAATCACTCTGGGTTCTGAAAGGTGAGCCCTTAAATTTCCTGGATTGAGACTCACTTCTTAGTCACCTCCAAACAGGGTCACTGTTGGCACACCCCTTCCCTTACTCTTACCCCTTTTTAGCTTCCTGTTCTGTGTCATTTTCCCTCACTAGAATATAAACTCTGTGAGGGAAAGGATTCTTTTCTTTGCTTATATTTGTGTCCCTGAAGCTTAGCACAATGCCTGGCTCATAGTAAGTGTTTAATAAATGTTTTACCTATCCATTTAGCTATCTAAAATCAAGCTTCATTTCCAGAACACCCAAAGCCAGGTGACCAGGGTCACTATATAGATTGGTCAAGGAAAATACACCCATTTAATATGAGGTGTTGATTGTGGTTACCGATTACAGGAGTAGCCTGATCCATTGACTCCTACCCACCCTGATTGTTCATCAGACTCCAGCCAGCAGTAGCCCAAGGCTCCAGTCCACTATTCATTCTTCCACATACTAAGAAAGAGCCAACAGGAAAGGGTCCCCTACACATTTTTGCCCCCCTCCCTTGACACCTGGACCCCTTTTTCCAACACAAGAATGGATGGTCCTTCTTAAATATTCCCAATATGAGGTCCAAATTCTCTACCCCATGCCTTGCTATCCTAATGATTTTACCGACCTGAAAGCCTCTGACTCCAGGGGGTCCTGGTGGGCCCTGGGGACCAAGTGCCCCCTGAAAGACACAAGCAAGAAATAAACATCATTAATGAAAGCAGTTCAGAAGCAACCATTGAGAAGAAGCAGCATAAAGAAAGAACTTAAATGGAAAGAGATTGATCTCACCAGGGTGAAACCAAAGGACCACTGCATAAAGGAGGAATGGGTTGCTTCCTCACTCTCCCTACCCCTAATTAGTCTAAAGATTCCTTGTAATGACTCTCTGGGGTAACAACCCTTAACCCTGAGCCTCCAGAATATTTGGATATTCTATATATCTATATATTCTATATAACAGCTGGAGGAATATAGGAGGGTAAAATAAATGACAGATTGATAGATGAGATTTCTTCAATCTGCATAGACAGAGGTTGAAAGAAGCTGAGATTGGGGTTTATAATCAAAGAGGAAGAATGTAGACCTGCTTACCAAATTCATGTGTGGATTTGACAGATGTAGTGACCTGTCTTAGAACTCAGAAGTTATTTTAGAATAAATTAAAGGTCATCTACTGACAGATGGAAACAAATAGATGACTTAATATTTACTCCCCAACAGCAGGTACAGGCTATAAATACAATGAATTCAGGAAGGACTTTTGACAAAAAAAAAGGAAATGAAAGAAATTCAGGACTATTGAACGGAAAATTCAGAGTAACTGGGACCTTTTGACCTTTGAAATTATGAGAGAGAAGACAAGCTTAGTCTACCCAAACCACCCCTGTCAGAGCTGGAATGTTGGGCTCCCCACAGAAGGTTGTAGGTTGACCTAGGAGAAGTAGTCACCAGGTGAGATCTTTCCCCTCAGTACTTAACTGAAATGAGACAAGGCGTTTCCTTAAAAGGCACTGGTTTCCTAGGATCAGAATGGATCAGTGGGAATCTATGACTTAAAGGCAATGCCATGTTTTTACCCTAATGCAAAGGTCAAAAGGAGGTTAGTCCACAGCCATTCAGAGAGAAGACAAGAAAACAGTCTTTATTTCCTGCTCTTTTCAGTCTCCATGTTCCCAACATGAAACCTGGGAAAAATCTGTTAAAGGGTCATGCTGAAAAGCCTAGATGCCATTCTTGTGGTGGGGAAAGCATCTTTGTGGTGGTTGACTTATCCATCCCACTCAATGCTACTTGATTTGACTTATATTTGTGAAGGTTAAAACTGAGTCACTTGTTACTCACTGATGATCCCCTGTGTCCAGCTTCTCCTCTTTCTCCAGGAACTCCAACGTCTCCCTATAAATACACATAAAAGAAGAGAAACAGTGGAGGTAGTTAACAACATGGAAATTATATAGCCATGAGAATGTCCAAATTCC
This sequence comes from Bettongia penicillata ogilbyi, assembly GCA_023548195.1. NCBI lineage: Eukaryota > Metazoa > Chordata > Mammalia > Diprotodontia > Potoroidae > Bettongia > Bettongia penicillata. Next base: position 4,180,005 of record JAJHZJ010000500.1, read on the forward strand.
TTGTTTCCATTTCCCTGCCATCTCCTCTATTCATGTACCTCACCAGAGGGAAGCAAAAGAGGCAGACCAGCTATTTTCATTACTTCCTGCCAATGGGAGAGTCCAAGGTTGACGGAGTCAATCAGAAAAGTTGGTGAAATGGGATCGGAATAATAATAAATAATAGCTGACATTTACATGGTGCTCTAAGATTTGCAAAGCATCCTACCAATATTATCCCATCTTCACAACAATCTTGGGGAAATGAGTGCTATTACTGTTCCTGTTTTACTGATGGGAAAACTGAGGCTGAGAGATTAAGTAACTAGTCTAGGACCATACAACTAGTAAGTGTCAGAGGCAGGATTTGAATTCAGATCTTCCTGACTCTAAGTCCAGTGTTCTATCTGCTACACCATCTAGCTGCCTCAAAATAGTTACCTTAAAGAGTTCCAAAAGAGGAAGAAACAGCAAATATACTTACAGGCATGCCAGGTTCTCCTGAAGGGCCAGCTTCACCTAGCTCTCCTTGTTTGCCCTGCAAAGAGAAAAGAACTCTCAACAATAGTCTACTGCTTCCTTTCTCCATCTAGAGAGATGGTCCTCCCCTCTCCTCCCAAATCTTTGTCTAATGGTGTTATACCAATGAGAATCATTAAATAATTTAGACTTTCATTAATAATAGCTAGCATTTATAAAGCACTTTAAGATTTGCAAAGTGCTTCACAAAGATCTTCTCATTTTATCTTCATAACAACCCTGAGATGGAAGTACTATTATTATCTTCATTTTCCAGATGAGGGAACTGAAGCAGACAGGTTGTGACCTACCCAGGGTCACATAGCCAGTAAATATCTGAATTCAGATTTTAACTCCAGTCTTCCTGACCATGCATCCAGTGTTCTATTCACAGTGCCACCTAGGGATCATCTAATCTAAACCTCTCATTTTGCAAATGAGAAAACTGAGTGTCAGCATGGGGAAGTGAGTGTCCAAGTTTACTTAACCAGCAGGTAGAGAAGTTGAGACTGCAGAAATTTCTAGATTCTGAGCCCAGGCCTTTTTGGTCTCAGGACCCCTTTATATTCTTAAAATTTTTTGAGGATCCCTTTATGCTCCTAAAAATTATTGAGGATATCCTAAAGAGTTTTTGGTTGTATGGTATTTACTGTATTTAATTAGAAATTAAAATAGATAATTTCAAAAATATATATTTGAAATAAATGTATTTGAAATAATATATTTGAATATTTGATTTAGGTATTTGAAATAAAAAACTCATTACATGGTAACACAAAAAACATTTTAAATGAAAAAGAACTACTTTCTAAAACAAAAAAATTAATGAGAAGAGTGAGACTGTTTTATGTATTTTTACAAATCTCTTTAGTTTCTGTCTTAATAGAAGACAGTATGGATCCTCATATCTGCTTCTGAATTCAGTGTGTTGCAATTTTGTTTTGAAATATACAAAGAAGATACAGTCTTACACAGATATGTAGTCAGAAAAGGATGGAGCATTTTAATCGCTAATAACATCTTATAATTATTATGAAAGTAGTTTTGACCTCTTAGAGCTGCTGAAAAGGTTTCTGGAACCCTTTGGACCCCATAGTATAAGGAACACTGCCCTCTACCATGCTGTCTTTAGGCAGATGGGAGAGACATCATAAAAGAGAATTTGGAGACAACCTTCCTTTGTGAATGATAACTAGATGCTTTGGTCCTGATAACAAGCTTCCTCAAGATACAACCCTCCCACTGAAACCTTGACCATGGGAGAAAGAAACCACTTACCAGTTCTCCCTTTTCGCCTTTGGCCCCAACTCGTCCTGGCAGCCCCTGGACAAACAGAAAGGAATGCCAGCTGGTCAAAGAGTGAATGGGAGCTGCTGTTACTAGTACTATGACATACCATTCTGAGCTCACCTATGTCATTCATTCTTCTGATATTCTGCTTCATATATATGCATCTTTAAACTGTAGGATCCTTGAGGGCAAGGACTCTATTTTCCCCACAGTGACTAGTACAGGACTAGACACAGAGGAGCTACTCAAATAATCAACTGTTTGTAGAACTTTAAAGCAAAAATGTCCAAATTCTTCAGATTCTGTCCTTTGTCTTTTTAACTTAGCACAGTGCCTAGCACATAGTAGGCATTTAATAAATGCTTTTCCCAGGAGGGAAAAATCTCTCTATGAAGTGCATATCTCAGAGAAAGATTGATCATTAAACAATTGGCCATTTCTCCTACACACACACACACACACACACACACACACACACAACACGCCAGATACAGGAAATCGACCAGCAAGGAAGATGGGTATACACAGGACTTGCATTTTCCCCCATGTGCATGTACACACACATATACAAGCATACACATGTTCTCCGCCCTGCTACTAGTGACACGACAAGGCTTCAGACATCTTGTCTGCCATCTTGGCTTCCCACAAAAGAGACCCTGTAAATCTATAGATCTCTTCTTACTGGCTCCTGCCCATCCCACTTACTTTACTGCAGGTCCCTGGGATGGTCCTTAACATAGATACTCCTGGCCCTTCTTCTAATCCCTCTCCCAAACACTGCAATCCCTGAATAGCTATGGAACACTCTTGTGTATACTCACTGGGAGTCCATTGGGACCCTTCTCCCCAGGAGCACCAATTCGAGCTGCTTCACCCTGTGAAAACAGAACAATTAGGAGAGAGAATAAAAGTGGAGGGGGAAAAGGGGAAGGAAGGGGAAAAAATTAGAAGCTCAGATTATGGAAGGGCTCTCAATTGCAAGTAGGTAATAACACAAGTTCATCTCAGGGGTGGGAAACTGTGACTTCAAGGCTGCAACTTCCCCATTCCTGGACTGTGAGCCCCTTGAGGACAGAGAGTATCTTTTCTACTTTTGCCCAAGGACCCCACAAAGAAGCTAAGCATGGCCCTGGGTTCTCAGGCTGTGCCAACAATTAGTGGCTGAGCTGAATGGAATTTATCATAATTCCTGCTTACCCAGATTCCTTCTCTGACCATTGCCAGGCTTAGACTCCACAACCTGTCATCAGTCACTCACAGTTACCTGACCTCACCATGTAGTGCATGCCACTGCTACAGCCTGGCACTTTATGAGGGTGACCCTTAAACATCTGGCTATTTCCTGGATTTTCTCCAGGGCTAGTCATCATCCCTCAAGACTAGAGCCAAATTTCAGGGCTACTGCTTGGCATGGTCCCAGGGAAGATATGAATGAGATGGAAATGATTCAAGGGGAAGCATAGATGTTGACTACAGACCTTCTCACCATCATATCCAGGGATCCCATCTCTGCCATCTTTGCCAGGCATACCCTGCAGACAAGAACAAACAGCTGTTTTTCTTCCCATTCATTGCAGGGGTCGGGTTGGGGGACCATGGTTGAGGGTGTCTCTTATATTGTCAACCATGGTTGATACATTTTGCTGAACTGTTTTTTTTCTTTCTTTTAAAAAATTTTTGATGAAAGGGATGTCTCATTGTTTAGAAGACAGGGATAGATATATATTTGGAAAGAAGGATAAAAATATATACTGGACCTGTCATTTCATTGGTAGAAGGAATTCTTAGGAGGGGAAATACCATCTGTGAATGTAGGTCAGCACCTTCTCTGCAACTTAGAGCCTTAAAGAGTTGCTTACTTAGAGAATTGAAATGTTAAGTGACTTTACCAGGACCATACAGCACTGTGTCTTACAGTAGGGACTCTATCCATTATGTCATATTGCCTCTCATTATTTGGAAAGAGATGTGATGGAAAGAAAGTAAGAAAAAGAAAGAAAGAAAGAAAGAAAGAAAGAAAGAAAGAAAGAAAGAAAGAAAGAAAGAAAGAAAGAAAGAAAGAAAGAAAGAAAGGAAGGAAGGAAGGAAGGGAGGGAGGGAGGGAGGAAGAAAGGAAGGAAGGAAGGAAGGAAGGAAGGAAGGAAGGAAGGAAGGAAGAAAGGAAGGAAGAAAGGAAGAGAGAGAAAGAAAGAAAGAAAGAAAGAAAGGAAGGAAGGAAGGAAGAAAGAAAGAAAGAAAGAAAGAAAGAAAAAGAAAAGGAAAGGAAAGGAAGGAAGGAAGGAAGGAAGGAAGGAAGGAAGGAAGGAAGAAGAGAAAATACTAAAAATAAGATTAATATTTGTTCAAGAAAAATAAAGGGAACCAGCAGGTTCCAGACTTTGAAGTATGTATACTTCTCTCCCACAGCTTTGCTTATCAAAATCTTGCCCAGCTCAAAGTCTTCCTCTCAAGACCACCTCGAAGCCTTTCCTGACTAACCTTGCTTTCACAGACCTCCTCTTTCTTAAATTTATCTGTGCACCACATGCTTCAATCCTTAATCATGTCTTATCCTCTCGTGTTCCACATGTATCTTAGTTGCTGTAAGTTTCTTGAGGTCAAGGACCACATTTTATTTTGTTTCCTCTATGGTAGAACTATGCAGCACCACCTCCTACCCCAATTAACTCACTGGATTGAATAAAACAGTTGTAAACACTACTCATCTATAATCAGAATGAAAGGTCCCGAAATCTGAGGATATGTAGCTCCTTAAGGGAGAATTAGGAATGCATCCAAGCATCACTACCAACAGGTGGAAACATAATGAGAGCAAAGCTTCTATTTCCATCCAGGAATTTTCAAGTCTGCCTCATTCTACTGTCTTCATGCCTGCTAGCATCTTGTATGTGTGTGTGTGTGTGTGTGTGTGTGTGTTTGTCCTTTGCTGTAAAGAAGACCATGCCATCAGAGAAATAATGACATGACTTGCACTTGACTTTGTTTTGAGTGAGGGAAGGCTGTACAGGTCACCAGCCTCACTTCTCCTCCAGAGCCATCTGAATCTAGTGACCAGATATTTATCAAGGTGACTGGAGATGACCCAGGATGAAGTAATTGGGGTTAAGTGACTTGCCCAAGGTCACACAGCCAGTGAGTGTCAAGTGTCTGAGGTGATATTTGATCTCAGGTCCTCCTGACTCCTGCACTGGTGCTCTATACATTGCACCACCTACCTGCTCACCATCTTGTAGCAAAAAGAAGACAACACCAAGAGTGTGCCTTCATAGGCTTAAGGTTAAGTGGATGTTTGGAGTAGCAGCAATGGAAGAAAATATTAAGAGAAGAAGCAGAAAAAAGGAACAGGAGGGAGAGCAAAGAAAAGAATGGTGGAGTGGAAAGCAGTGGCACAGTTCCAGGGAGGAAGTAGTCCACTTCCAGGGCTCTTTCCTCCTCTGAATTACTGTGATGGGCATTCCCCCACTTCTACTAGACCCCTCCCCCCACAACACATGTTCAAGAAATACTACTCTGAAAGTCCCCAGAACATTTTTTTCATTGTGACTTCTGAGTTCAAAATACAATAAAATGGCTAAGTCCAAAACAGGCCTAATTTACATTCATATTTTGAAGATACTTTGAAACGGTATTACTTAGAGAATATAAAATAATTATGCTGACACCAAAACCCACGGCCCAGTCAAAAGAACAAGATATGCAAATGTCTGTTGTCTCTCTCTACATGGTCTGCCATTGCTACCAGGATGTAGAGCAAAACTGTGACTACTTTGCTGAAATAAAAGGGACTTACAGGTTCTCCAATAGGCCCAGCTACTCCAGGTAATCCTTTGGGACCAGGCCTGCCCTAAAAAACACACCACAAATTACTGATTACTTGATACCAAATGAACAGGCAAACAAGTAAAGAAGATCCATACATTAGGGGGATAGTGAGTCTCTAACCAGAGCACATTGTTGCATCTGGAAGACTTTCACACACATTGAGTTGTGATCCAGGGCAGGGCCATTTTCTCAGTATAAATCTCCCATGAGTGGAGAGAGTATGCCTGATGTATTCTGCACCACAATTGGCTCTAAATAGCTTTCCCTCTCCTAATAACATAATTAGTTAGCTTTGACTTTAATGAAGCCCCATGTTAGTTCAGGGGTTAGAATACAAACCCAATGAGGCCAAGATTATAAATCCAGTTCCTTCCTAGGAAAACTAGTCCTACTCTGTCTCATGACTAGCATGCATTTTCTTATTCAAGGGTGCATAGTAAACCAAGACTTACTGAGTCTTACTGTCTTATGCTAGGTTCAGAGAGTGGGTAAAATAATTACATGCAGTCCTTGCCAACTTCTGGTGAGGAAGTTAGTGTGGGGAGAACCCAGTCATTGAGAGTGAAAGTTATACTGGTGGGTCAAAAGCATCATCTTTAGACCCTAAGAATAGACCATCATTGTATTACTCAATAGAAAGTTTTGACATCTTTATTTTTTATGAGCCAGCAAAGAACTGATTGGTTTTGAGGAATCAGTGGCAAAACTCAGCTGATAAGAAGTCGCAGATCCCAGTCATGACACTGAATAAATGGATGTCTCATCTGACTTACAAGGTCACCCTTGGGCCCACGGAATCCCTCTGGTCCCCTCTCTCCTCGATCTCCCTGAAAGTTGAGACATAGACAAAGATTATTTTCTGGGAAATTGAATGTAGAGAAGACTATTAAAATACATTGAGAAAGGCATGATTTTGGTAGCTTCTTGGTAGTTACAACTGAGATTTTTATGAATTCCTTGCAATTCTCAGTCTATAGTCAGCAATCAATATTATCAGGAATTCCAAAAGGAATCAGTAGTAACAGTAACACTATTACTGTGAGTATTAATGATAACTATAAATAATATTCTAATATTTCAAAGGACCATTGTTTTCATCAGCATGGAAATTAATCCTCTCCATCAAGTCAGATCTCCCAAAATTTTGTAGATGGTTTTAAATTTCCATGCCAAAAAATATATCATCCTGCATCCAATTAAGTGCATTTAACTAGGTTAGTCCTCAGAGGAAAGACATGCAGTCTGTCACTGGGCCCAGATTTGAAATTTTTCTATACCAGGAACACCTGTCAGAGCTTGTGACTCCCTGGCCTAGTTTTTGAGAACCTAACGTCGCCATCAGACCATGAAGAAAGTCCAGAGGGAGAAGTGAAAGGGAAGGGAATTTTTTTGTGGTAGGAGAAAGAGTAATGATATTAGCACGACCAGGCATTGTAATCCTGGGTGGCATTGATAATTAATAATGATATTACTCATAATAAGATTTTTATTAGATGTGACTTTTTATGGTATTTTATTGATATTAGTCATGTTGATAACAATAACTGCTGGTTAAACATTTTTTACAAAATTTACATATTCATCACATACTACTATTTAGAAGGTGAGAAGGTGCCATTTACTTCCAGTCACATCACCAGAGGATCTGGAAAGGTGATTATGGTGTGTTGGAAAATCGTGTTAAAATGTACGTACGTATATGTGTGTGTGCATGTGTGGGTGTGTGTATGTGTGTCTACGTATATCTGTATGAGCGTGTGTGTTCGTGTTCAGGTCAGATTAAGGGGAGCAATATTCTACAACTATATCTATATACCTGTCATCTGAGCAGGAATTCTTTAGTTCAATGCAACTTATTTGGCCACTGTTATAATTTATAAAGGCCGGAATTAATATGAGTAAAACCCATCACCATAATATTGTTTTGTCTCATTGGAAGAACCAGCTTGGGGGCAGTTCTTGCACAGGGATGAGAAAGTAAAGAAAGAATAGGAGAGAGAAGCAGAAAGGGAACAGATCTGATGGTTTCCTCCTCATAATATGATAGATTCATGTAGCTAGGACGCCTGAGAAACTCTTAGCCAGCCTGAGGACCATTTCCATCAAAACCTCCAGGTCTGGAATCAACCTTCATACAAGGGAGAGAGCTCTGATGACTCCCAACTCCATCTGTGTCCCCAGGATGAGCTCCTGATGCTAATCCTCCCATCCATGACACCCAGTCTGGATCCAAATTTTGTGTAGAAGTTTCCAGGACAGGCTGATCATTCTAACCTGACTTTTGATGGAGGAAAGGAGGGATTGTTAAAGCCCTGGAAGGGAATCCTGGGGTTTGACAACCTTGGGTGGAAGAAGCAAAGTGAGACAGCCCTTTGATATGCAGAATGATACGTACAACTTTCCCAGGCGGTCCTGGAACTCCTGGGGGCCCTCGGAAGCCAATTGTTCCCTGTAAAGAAGATCCATACATTAAGAAAATGCTGAGTCTCTGACCAGAACAACCTTCACTCACACTGAATCTCCCCAATAAGGGACCCAGTTCAGGCCAATACCCTCATTATAAATCTCCCAGGGAGGGCATTCCTTGTATATTCTGCACTATAACTGGCTTAAAATAGCTCTCCCTTTCCTAGTAATAAATGAACCAGTACTGAAGTAGTACATTATACTTTTAAGGTATACCTTATGACTGCCAGGCCTGAAGCCAGGAAGATCTGAGTTCAAATGTAACCTCAGACATTTACAGCTGTATGAACCTGGGCAAGTCACTTAACTTTTCTCTGCCTCAGTTTCTTCATCTGTAAAATGGAGATAATAATAGCACCTACCTCCCAGGGTTGTTGTGGAGATGAAATGAGATAATAATTTTAAAGCACTTAACACAGTGTCTGGCACATAATAAATGTTGTTATTTTATAACTTTATTATTGTTTCCTTTATTCAAGAATCGAAACTGGAACAAATACTGGCTCTGGAGTGAGAGAACCTAGGTTCAAATCCCAACCTCAATACTTACCACTTGGGTGACATTGGGTAAGTCATTTAACTTCCTTAGATGTTTAAGGACTGACTAATCCATCCTACATTGATAAAGTATGGCTATAAGCATAACATGCTCCTTCTCAAAAACCTTTAGTAACTCCCTATTGCCCAATCAATATTGCATGCAGTTTTCTGGGTGCTACATTTTAGGAATGATATTGACAAGTTGGAGCATTTCCAGAGACAGGTGACTACAACGCTGAAAAATCAGGAAAACATGCCTCATGAAGATAGGTTGCAAGAACTGGGAATTTTAACCTAGAAAAGAGATGTTTAGGCTAGAGGGAGAAGGGAAAACATGATCATTTTCTTCAAGTATTTGTAGGGTGCCACTGTGGAGAAGGACGTAACTGTGTTCTCTTTGGCCTCAGGGGCCATGAACAGGAACAATGGGTAGAAATCTAGAAAAATTGATGTAGGCTTAATATGTGGAAAATTTTACTAACAATTGGAGCTGTCCAAAAGTGGAATGGGCCTCTCAGGAGGCTGTAGGTTCCCTATCATTGGAAGCTTTTCAGTGGATTCTGGATGACCATTTGTTGAGGCTATTGTTGAAAAGGGTCTATTTAGATGTACTTTTGCAAGTGACTTCTGAGTAGCCCTCCAACTGTAAGATTCAGTGATGGTTCTGTAAAGCATGCCCTGGCATCTAAGCCCTACGATAAGGTGGCCTCAACCTATCTTTCTAGCCTTCTTTCCTTCCAGTCTTTTCATGAATCTAATATTCCAGGCAAATTAAACACCTTGCTATTCCTCAGTCATATCAAAAAGGAGAATCCTATACTAGGTGAGTGGGAAACTGGACTTCCTTCATATTCTTAGACCATTCTTTGAAATCACACCTATGGAAAGAGAAAAAAAAAGGTACAGGCCCAGTGCTGATGAAGGGAAAATAAGAAATAGGCAGTACTTACACGATCTCCAGGTGGCCCCAAAGCACCCGTCAGTCCCTTTGAGCCCCTAGGGCCCTGAAGGAAAAAGGAAGTAGATAAAACTGAAGGGACCAAGTTAAATATAGAGGACATAGGGAAGAAAGAGTTGCAACAGATTGTGACATTTGTGAAGCTTTAAACAAGGAGACTCTGAGGGCAAAAGATCTTGCATGGGGCCATCTTGAATAAATTTTTGTTTCTGCAGTTGCAAGATGGAAGAGTTTACAAAGGTCACTTGTCTTGGGGCCACATGCAGAGTTTTGAAAGCATGGAATTCCTCTGGCACTGAGGAAACAGAGCTGAGGGGAAGGGTTTTCTTATTCAGGAAAAAGCCAAGTGATTGAGGGAACTCTTTTGGCTAGAGATTGTCCAACAAAGGGTATACCCCCTAATACTCTCTAATAACCACAGTGGAGGAAGAAGGTCATCATGAATTGTGTTTCTTTTTTGTCTATAATTGCTGAGACTATATGTTTAAGTAAAAGCTTTTGCCTTGATTGTACCAAATAGAAAATAAAAGTATCTTTGAATTTCCTTAAGTCTCATCTTTTACAATTTGAGTGAGAACATGGGAAGTATATTTTCATGTGCCAATATCTCTAACTGGTGCCAAGATGTTTTTCATGTGATCAGTCTCTGAAATAAAAGGCTAAACAACAGCACAATTCACAAAGAGTTTACTTGGTCCTTCTTTTATGCAATGTTCAATAAACTTTACGAATTAGTATAACTGGATAGAATGGCAATCAAGGCTAGAGAGAGCCTTGGGAGGCGGAGAGTAGAAGGGGCTGAGAGAGCTAATTTGAGGCCCAGCTTAATAAGCCATGTTACATCCCACCCTTCAGGTCCTCTCACTTGAACCTTCCCCAGTTCTTACCTGTTGACCAGTGGTTCCAGGGATACCAGCAGGCCCTGGGGGACCAGGATCACCCTGCAATGGAGATCACTGCTAGCTTAGAAAGGGCACAGTCACATGTCTATCTGATATATGTGCATCCTTTCAGGCCCAGTTTCAGTCCTTTTGTTGCTCTTTTGTCTCACCCCACCCCATATGCGCACTTCAGTGTTTGCTTCCATACCAAAATGTACTCACCCTCATACATATGGGACATGAATTTGTTTACTCTCTATTCTGTAATCCCTGTGTCTTCTGCTTGAGATTATGAGTTTGCACAGGACAAGGACCCATGATGAGTCATTTTGTATGCTTTTCTCAGTGCCCCACACCAAAACATTCCTAAAGAGTGTGGATGCTGAAAGTATATTGTCACCATAACCCTCCCAGCAAACCCATTGTGTTGTCATTTCTACAAGGGCAGCCTTCTTTCTTCTTCAATGATAGATAAACACAGTTCAGTGGCATTTACCTTCTCTCCATCTTTCCCCACTTCTCCTTGCTCGCCTTTGTAACCAGTGGGTCCCTGAGAACAAAAAAGATAAAGAACATGTCAGACTTCCTAGGTCCCAGAGCTTCAGTAAACCGTGGAGCTGCATGTCAATTTCTGACTGTGCTAGAGCAGAAGGGCTATGGTAATGGAGGGTCCTCCATCCAAAGCCAAGCCCTAGAGAATACCATACAGGAAAAGCAAACAAACAAAAACCAAACTATGATAACCATAACCTGAGTGTATTCCTACTTTACAGAAGTAGCTAGTTATTAGTGCTAAAACTCTGTTTTTCAAAGTTCTAGACCATTGTTCTTTTCCCCTATGCCACCCCATGTCTCCTTTTCTCTGGGTGATTGATCTTGAATAATTGACTTTTAGCTTCATCTATACCTTGCTACTTGCTAGGGATCCATTTGGTAATAAAATCTGCTTTAAAAATAGTTGTTGCCTGAGAAAGAGGGCAGGAATGGGGAACACAGTTCTTGAACACAAAACCAGTTTCATTTCAACCTCAAAAGCTCCTTACACCTTCTTCTGGCCAAATGGTAGTAGACCAGATGCCTGCTCTCATCAGATATAACAATTCAATTAAATAGACATTTCTATAGTACCTATTATGTGCAAGGCACTGTATTGTGCTAGATATCTTTCTTTAGGGGAGGGCAGTGTGATGGTGCTGATGGGGTTTGACCCTGTGCTTTTGATAGTATTGGGGATTCCCAGTATGACAATTCTCTCTACCAATTCAGGTCAGCATTTATTCTGTAATAGAGAGTTAACTGGGGCACTGAGAGGTTAAGTGTCTTGTCCAGGAACACATAATTTGTCTATGCCCATTATTCCATACAAATTAAACAACATTCCAGACAAACAGGTCTTGAACCTAGGTCTTCCTGACTCCAACATTAACTCTGTATTGATTAGGGATAATAAAAAGAAAGGGAGGGGAAGGAAGGAAGGAAGAAAAGAAAGAAAGATAAAAAAAGAAGAAGAAATGAAAAATCCCTACCTTCTAAGAGCTGACATTATCTTGGATGACTATATCCCAGCATTACAAACACTGGAAGTGAATGGGACAGCTTTGTAAGGTTACAATTGCTCCCTATTGACTCTCTAGGGTTAAACCCTACTTCTTCAGTCAGGTCTGTGACACCCAGCTTTGACCTGTGGGCTTACCTTGAATCCTGGCATTCCTGGGGGTCCAGGTGGTCCGGGTGGACAGATAGCTGGACACTGCAAGATAACAGGAGATTTAGGATCAGAAATTTTCTTCTCAGTCCCCTGCTGAGTGCAGGAAGACATAAAGAGCAAATTTGAATCAAAGGTCTGGGAGCTCAGGGGCAGAACCAAGATCACTTCAAAAAGACAGACTCACCTAAGCTCTCCTTAAAACTCTTCTGAACTACTTTAAATAATGCCTCAAAACAAATTCTGAAGTGGCAGAAGCCACAAATGAAGTGGATGAAACAATATTCCTGCCCAAGACAACTTAGAAGTTTGGCCAAAAAAAGGTCTATTGCACCTAGGTGAGAGTAGAGCTTATTCCAGCGCAAGCTGCCCTCCAGCAAACCAACAGTAGAAGGCCTACCGAGAAGGCTATTGAATCGGTGGCCCCAGTGGTAGTTTTTGTACCTCTCAGCCTATAGACAGTCCTGGGGCTTAGTACCAAAGCAAGGCGGAGCACTAGAAATACGAGAACTTGTGGCCACAGGGGAGGTGGGACCCTGCTCACAATCCCAGGGTAGAAAAAAGTGCTTGTGGTCACTCACAGACCAGAGCACAGGCCAGGAGAGTAGTAAACATACCTCTCCCTAGATCATACCACCTTGGAAGAACTGAAAATTTACAGGTCCCCAGAATTATCTCTGAAAATAACTGTACAAAAAAACTTAAAACTTGGGACAGCACCCCCTCTACTCCAGAACCAGAGTCCAACTTTAGCATAGAGTTAAAAGTCAAGAAACAGGCTGAAAAAATGGGCAAATAGCAGAAAAATATCTTGGCTATATCTATATCTATATCTATCAATCGATCGATCTGTCTATCTATATAAAGTTACCATGGTGACAGGGAAGATCAAAAACACAAACTCAAAAAAAGACAACAAAATCAAAGAGGCTACATCAAAAGCCTCAAAGAAAAATATAGTCTCAAACCATGCAAGAACTCAAAAAATCAAGTAGGAGAGGTAGAGGAAAAACTGGGAAGAGAAAAGAGAGTGATGCAAGAAAATCATGAAAAAAAAGTCAACATCTTGGTAAAGGAGGCACACACTCATACACACACACACACACACACACACACACACACACACACACACACACACACACACACACACTGAAGAAAAGAACGCCTTAAAAACAGAATCGGCCAAAGTGGTAAATGGCACAAAAATACAATGGAGAGAATACCTTGAAAAGCAGAATTGGCCAAATGGAAAAAGACATGCAAAACTTCACTGAGGAAAAAAACTCCTTAAAAATTCAATTGACCAAATCGAAAAAGGAGATATAAAAGTTCAATGAAGAAAATAATTCCTTAAAAATTAGAGTTGGACAAGTGGAAGCTAATGACTTTGTGAGACATCAAGAAACAATAAAACAAAATCAGAAGAACAAAAAATAGAAGAAAATGTGAAATTTCTCATTGGAAAAATGATTGGCCCGGAAAATAGATCAAGGAGAGATAACCTGAAGGCCATGATCAAAAAAAGAGCCTAGGCATTATTTTCAAGAAATTATCAAGGAAAACTTCCCTGATATTCCAGAACCAGCGGGTAAAATAGAAATTAAAAGAATCCACTGATCACCTCTTGAAAGAGATCCCAAAATTAAAACTCCCAGGAATATTATTATAGCCAAATTCCAGAACTCTCAGATCAAGAAGAAAATAGTGCAAGTAGCCAAAAAGAAATAATTCAAATAACATGAAGCCACAGTCAGAATAACAAAGGAAAACAATGTACAAAGGTTACTTCAAAGATGAAAAAATGAAGGAAATAAACATTCATTAAATGATTACTATATGCCAAGTACTGAGCTAGACATGGAAGAAATAAATTAAAAAGCTACAGTGCCTGCCTTTAAAGAGCTTACATTTTAATGGGGGAGGCAACACTTAGAAAGAGGAACGGTGGGAGTCACAGAGTAGTGGCACAGAAGAATTCATTGATAGACCATGTACAAAGGTAATTACAGTATTGATTTGAATACAAAATCTTTACTTTCCACCAAGGAGGGAAGGAACAAACATTTATTAAGTACTTAGTGTGTGCCAGGAACTGTGCTAAGCACTTTACAAATGGCATTTCATTTGATCTTCGCAATAATCATATGAAGTAAGTACTATTATTATCTCCTTTTTACAGCTGAGGAAGTTGAGGCAGATAGAAGTTAAGTGACTTGGAGTTGAACTTAGATCTTCCTGAGTATAGGCTCTGTGCTTTATTCACTGTGCCACTTAGTTGTCTTGATGCCCAGTCAAGGCTCAGACTTGTCAGTGACAAAAAATGGGAACAAATACAGGTTATCCATCGGGTTTAGATCAGTGAACACAGTAAATTGGTTAGATGGACTAGGCGGGGTTTGGTTTTCATAACCCTTCCTTTTTTTTCCTGACTGTTTTTGGTGGATAAACCCTACTTTAAGAAAACCTATTATTTGAACATCTGAATTCTCAAGATCAAGTGAGAGGGTAATTAATCACTGTTTGCTTTGTAAAAGGATTTTTCCATTTATCAAGTTCTTGAAAATGGCAAGCTCTCTTCACATTGACATGACTTACATAAAGCTCATTCCCCAAAACCCTTTTCAGGACATATAATGTCCATTTGTAGTTACACAGCAACTTCCTTCAAGCACTCTCTGTCACATCTCCATTTTTCAAAGGAGAAAACTGAGGCTTCAAGAGGGTAAGAAAATATTCCAAAACACAGCAAGCGTATTAGTGTCAAAACCAGGATAGAAATCTCATTACCCAATCTCAGGGCTTTCTGATGATGATAGCTTACATTTCAGTCACATTTTAAATTTTTAGAAGTCTTCCCCTAACAATGACAAGAGGTAGATATTGCAAGAAGTACAATGCTCAACAAGTAAATATCACAAGACTCGTTATTAGGGAATTGAGGCAGCTAGGTAGCACAGAAGATAGAGTACTGGACCCAGAATAAGAAAGATCTGAGTTCAAATGCAGCCTCATATACTTACTAAGTGTGTAACTCTGGGCAAGTCACCTAATCCCTGTCCACCTCAGTTTCCTCAATTGTAGAACAGGAATAATAGTAGCACCTACCTCAAAGGTTTGTTATAAGGATCAAAGTAAAGTGTGTAGCACAGTTTCTGGCACATAGTAGGTTTTATTTATTGATTCCTTTTTAAATAAATTAAATATTTATTCTTTTCCCTTCCTTCCCTAAATGACTGTCAGTAAGCATCAGGACAGAACAGATCTTCTGATTCCAAATCCAGTACTAGTTTCCTATCCTACTATTGCAATAACCATCAGGCTAGCCTGCCTCTTTTTCCTTTAGTACAAAGCAAGCAGTTTAATTAGAAGTCCACAGGGGAGGCCCAGGGAGAGAAGCTAGGAAGTCCTCAAATCAGATGAACCCAGTTCTGCCACCAAAAGACCAGCTGCATTTCTTTGAAACAGGGAAATTGACATACTTTATTTTTGATTCTCAAAAAGGAGAAAAAACACACTCTTCCCCCAAAATGTTTTTTTTAAATACATGGAAGTGAGGTGTTAACGGATATTGTCATAAACAGTCATGCTGCCAATTGAGTCTTTTCAAAGGGAAGCTGGAAATAATTTGCAGTGGGGGCAGGGATAAAGGAAGCCATTTTCTGTCACTGACACAAACTTGTCAAACTTATCATAGGATCATAGTTTTAGAGTTGAAAAGAACCTCTCAGACCTTCTATTCCAGGTATCAAACACCATGGCCTGCAACTTGAACCAGATTAAAATGTCATTAGGAAATATTTAACAAAATAATAATGCAATAGAACATAAATACTGCTAATATTCAGTTTTAAGTCAATATGTATGTAGCCTGCAGGGATGATTATGTATGGTTTTCTATTTGAATGACTTTGACACCGCTGATCTAGTCCAAGTTCTCATTTCATAGATGAAGAAATTTAGAAAGTTTAAGCAATAGGTTTGAATAGCTATTAAGTGAATGAGGAGGATTCACAAGCAGACTTCCTTCTTGTAGTTGAATGCTCCAGCCTTCGTGCCACCTAGCTACCTTGAGGTACGAAGGACTCCCAAGGCCCACACTAGTATCTGGCAATCCTAAGGACCTGTGCAGGATGGCCCAAAGACCCCATGATTAATCCAACCTTGCAAATTAAATTCCAGCCCACCTTTCTCCCCGTGTGAGCTGGAGAATGTTTACGTGCAACATTATATGTTCTTTTCTTGATATATTGTTACTCTAGGTAAGGAGGTTTCAATATAGCCCTACAAACTTGACAGACCATCTTCAGTAAACATAATACATAATATATTTCAGCTGCCTCCTTTTTCCAGGGGCCTCAAAGTATTTTATAACCCCACCCCCTCAGATTCTTCAACCTTACTGATTCTCTTTGAGAAAAGGCAAATAACATCCTCTCCATTCTCTAGATTAGTTTAAAAAACACACATAACAATAATGTAGAGATATTGAATCACTTGTCCACAATCACATGACTGAGCTAGGGCTGGCATCAAGAATAAAATCAAGGGCTCCTTGCCTGGCCCTCTACATTTGCCTCTCTGTTTCTTGGTTTCTAGGACTGCATACACAGGGCCAAATCAACTCTTCTAGAAAACAAAGAAAAATTCCTACCTGGAGATCACCAGCACCATCAGGAAGAACCCCTGGGTGTCCCTGAAATCAAAAATGTTTTGGGGCATCAACTGAAGCATGTAGATCCTTCCCTCTTTGTCTCACTCTCCATTTCCACTAGAGAATGACCTGAGGATTTTGGGATTATTCTCAATGTTGCCTCATTTATCTGCTTTCTTCCCTCGCAGTTTTATTATGAACTCCTCAATCAGAGGGACCACCTCTTCTACTCACTGATTTGCTACCACAATGCCTACTGCAGGGCTCACAATAGTGCCTGCTACAATGAGCCCAGTGAGTGCCAGTAAGTTCTTATTCATTGATTACTGGGTTGAGTGATGAAGTCTCAACCTAGGACCTTCTAGCAACTTCTGATCAGAGAGAAAGTAGGAACAATCAGGAAGTCTCTAAGTGGGACACCCTCCACTCCTAGAAGTCTAGTCTCTAGGTATCCAGGGTTAATTATGGCACAAGAAAATAAGTGAAAACCTGTCAGCCCATATTCGAAAAGCTGTTTTCCTAAGTGGGGTGGGGTAGTGGTATAGTCACTCAGTTTTCTGCCAGGAATTTCCTCTAGAGTGGAAAGCCTTACTCAGAGGTCCATGAAATTACTTTTTTAAAATTTTTATATTTTGATAATAGTATTTCAATTTAATTTGTTTTATTTTCTGCATTTAAAAACATTATTCTGAGAAGAGGTCCAAAGTCTTCACTAGATCGCTAAAGGGATCCATTTCACAAAATAAGATCAGAATCCCTTCTCTAGAGAATGGGGATAAGGTGGAATCCTTCTAGTCACATACTAGTCTTTGCCAAGGAGCAACACAAGGATCTAAAAAGTCTTTCCCATTTTGCAAATGAAGTAAAGAAAATCCAGTGCATGCTTTGCATCAGAGACAGACCAGAACCAGACAACCTGGTAAAGGCAGAAGATGGAGAATTTTCCTGTGGTCAATTGGATATATGACAGGATTCTGCCCTGTAAATCCTTCCTCAGAGGAAGGTAGTCTAAACTCCAGAACACAGCTCTATGTGTTGACTTATGGCAAGTATTCAATAAATGTTGTATGAATTAATGGGTAAATGAAGGACAGATCTGGTGAACTGGGAGAGATCTCACCTCAGACACCCCTGATAATCCCTTTGCTTCAGGTCCTATCCTCTCCTAGGAATTATTTTTTTTTCTTTCCTGGAGCCTAAACTCTTTGATTAGGAGTCTGGCCTTAGCAGAAGGAAGAGATTCAGGGCCCCTCTCACAATTAACCACTTCTTCTGTCCATCTCTTTCTCAAACCCTCCACCCCCACCATGAAATCCCTGGCCTTTCTTTGCTCTCAGAAAGTTGGTGCTAGTACTTACGGGAGGTCCTGGGGGACCTGGGGGACCAGGTAGTCCTGGGAGTCCAGATGGTCCCTAGGAAAAGGAAGAATCAAGGCTCAGAAAAAGGTACAACTGTCACCCTGAAGCTGGGAAAGACAAGTAATGATGCAAGTTCCCTCTAAGAATGATCCCAATGCACCTTTCCCCAGTTCATCCTAACTGCAGGCTGATAATATAGCTCCTGACAGGCCTCCCTCCCAACTTGAGTATCTGTCTCTCATTTCCAGGGTTCAGGATGGTATTTCTGCTCTGCTGGTTGTTTTCCAGAGTTGTGTCTGCATCAGCATAGTTCTTAAACTATGAACAATATACAGGCAAGGGACTGGATTGGTGCTACCCTCTCTGTACTGCATCCAGCCCAAGCCAGCCAGGCACCATGAAGAATGAGCACCTACAGATTTTTTGATACGTATATGGATTGGTAGAATCATGTCTGCTCCCCTAAAGTAGCAACCATGTTGTGTGTATGTGTGAGTGTACATGTGAGTGTATGCATGTGTATGTATAAAATGGCTAACCTATAAATACTTATCATTATGGTACAGAAATACTAGTTTAGCCCAGAAATAGCAATATGGTTTTACCACTAGGTTAGTCACTCACAGGGGGTCCACGGACTCCATTTCCTCCTGGGAGGCCACTCAGTCCAGCCTCACCCTGGAGAAAGAGAAAATAATATATATATCAGAACTTGCTTCTTTCAGCTCTAGTCTTCTGTTTGTTATTGAGAGTTAGGGGGGACATGGTTAGGGATCTTACTCTGAAGCTATACTTGGCAAACTATGAATGAATGAAAAAACATCTTAGTGTTTACTATGAGTCAAACACTGTGTTAAGCACTGTGAAGATAGAAAAACAGCACATAAAAGAAAGTTCAACAACAGACATGGAAATGAAAAAGCCTGGAAGTCCTAAGGTTGCTGCCTTGGGGCAATTAGAAAGGCCTAGGGATTCATGGGTTATATCAGCAAGTCAGATGACTGCAGAAGAAAAGTTTAATCAAATTCACTCAAATCAAAATCAACTGCAAATCATGTCATCATCTTCATGTCATGGTCCTCTTCAAGAACAAAGGGCAAATACAACCTGTGAGTGAGTAGCCTCTCCTCTCCTCTCCTCTCCTCCCCAAAAGGCCAAAAGCTGCCTTTTCTCCTTTGGGTATTGACTAGTCAGTGAAAGTCAGAGTGATTTGGGTTTAAAGCAAGCAAAATAGCTCCATTTAAAACACAGTAGACTTTTTAAAAGTCTGTCTTTTCAGAGCTATGTTTCAAGAAATCAAAAATGAAAACTGCAGGGCAAAAAGCAAATAGTCCCAGCTTTTTTTTAAAATCAAAACAAACAAATAAGTAAATGAAGAGGTTTATTTATTCATTCATTTATTCATTAATTCATTTGTTTGTTCATTTTGATTCTGCTCAGAGGCATCAGGTTAGACAGGATCTGCCAACAGGCTAGAGGCTTTTGGAAGTCATCAACTTAGATGAGGAATCAACTTAGTCCCTTCTCTGACTCTCTTTGGAGCAGAAAAAGAACTGAATATGTTGAGTTTTGGGGTGCTGGGAACCCCAGCATACAAGAATACAGGGTAGTCTACCTGGAAAGAATTCAAAGACTCAAGTCTTCTTTCAGTCAAGGTAGTGAGATTGATTATAATGCCAATTGATGTGGCCAAGATTTTTAGGGAATTTTCAACTTAATGGGAGTAAGATTGATATTTACATACAAAAAAGACAGAGCAAAGATCTGGATGGGATTAAGGAATGGTAGATAGTCTGGGGTGAGCCAGGTAAAGGCAATGAAAGGAGTTAAATGGTCAGAGAGCCACAGTGAAAGGGCAGTTAAAAGGATTATTGAGTATCTAGGTAGACTGGTACCATCCAGATGTCTCAGGCAAACCACCAATGTGGGCAAGTTCTGGGGCTGGGTTACTTTCAGAGACATATTCTTTTCCTTTTAGGGGTCTAACTCCCATCACCCCATCAGATGGACAACTGATGGCTAATGCTGGGAGCTCTGGTCACTGAGAGATTCAACTATTTGCCCTAATGTAGGGATCTGGGGACTTTGGTTGGTCTTCACTGGTTGTTTGGAAATAGCACTAGAGTTTGGGGGGAGAGAAGGGGTCACCAAGAGTACAAACAAATTCTTTGAGCTATTTCTACTTACTGGAGGTCCAGGAAGTCCTTTACCCTGCAAACAGGAAAGAAAATGTAGAGATTATTCAGAAAGTAGAAGTTGGGTAGTGGTTCTAATGGGTCAAGGAAAGATTGAGTGGGATTCTGGGTGGGTCCTCTTCAGGGGCAGGGGATATTCTCTGGTGGACTTTCCCAGGAGTACAGAAAAATAAGAGATCAAGCCCTTGGACATTTGGCTTTGAAGTCCAGCCTCTTAGAAAACTCTGGTAGGTCCAGTTAGAAACTTCAGAAAGAGATACAATTATTTCTAGATTTTTCTGCTCACTTCCCTTAACATGGTCTCATTGCCAAGAAGCTGTTGACAGTGCCCAAGACTCCCACCAATATTCTACCAGCTCTTCCTTCAAATGCTACCTGATAAGAAATAAGTACTTACCCCCAGCCCAGGAGGTCCTGGGGGTCCAAGGCTACCCTATGGAAGAAAACATTAGTTGATGATAGAGCCCTCAAATGGGGACGTTAGAGGGGCAGAAAGTTCAAGGGGAAAAGTCAACTCTCTCAATCTTCAGCCATACAATGGATAGAGTACTGAATCTGGAAATCAGGAAAATCTGAATTCAAATCTGGCCTCATATGCTTACCAGCTGTGACCTTAGGCAAATCACTTAACTGCTGTTTGCCTCAGTTTTCTCACTGATAAAATGGACATAATAATAACACCTACCTCCCAAGGTTGTGGTAAGGATCAAATAGATAACATTTGTAAAGCATGTGGTAAAATGACAGGTAAATAATAAACACTGTATAAATGCTTATTCCTTTCCCTATTCCTGGGATATACATTTCACATCTTGGCATTACTTTTTTTTGTTTTCTGAAGGACTTTCTCATCCACTATTCATTTGGTTCTCATAGCTGCCAGGCATCTCTATTTGACAAATGAGAAAACTATGACCTAGAAATGTTAATTGACTTGCCTGAGATGACATAGATAGTTAGTGAGAAGTAAGCCTGGAACCTAGAGCTCTTGAATTCCAAACTTTCTCTTATCTTACAATTCTCCATTATTCAATAAGACTTGGAGTCTAGCCCCCAATACTAGGACTAGGGGTCCTAATTCCAGCTCTTCCTTGCTAAACCTGGAAGCCCAAACTATAATTTGGCAAGCAATTTCCTCTTGTAATTCTGGCCCTGAAATGAAACCTCACTGTCAAAGTCATCATATGCTTAGTGGTTTACTTGAACCACAAAGTTAAACAGGTAGGTAATCTCAACCTTTGTTGTTGCTGTTGTTTCTCAGTTGTTAACTTGGGGAAATACTTCGGAAAAAGCTAACTTCTGCACTGCAGAAAAAGAAGTCTTAGAAGAATGCAGGAGAATAAGTGAGATGACCTCAGGTGTGATGTGGTACGGGGTACTAGGAACCCTGAAACGCAAGGATACAGGGTGGGTCTGCCTGGAAAGAATTCAGCCACCCAAGCCTTCTTTCAGTCAGAGTAGTGAGGTTTTATTATAATCGCAGTTAGGTGGGTGATATTCCTAAGGAATCTGTGCATTTGATGAGTATGGGACTGATACTTTTATACAGAAAAGGACTGTTTGAAGATCTGGCTGGGATCAAGGAGGGGAAAGTGGTCTGGAGGTAACAGAGAAGGGATCTAGAGGGGATTAAAGAGTGTCAAGTAAATTAATTAATTAAGTAATCAAGGTGGGCTGGAGTGGGCCAGGTGCCTTGGGTGGAGACTCCAGTAATCTGGGCTACTGAAATGTAGGGGAAAATTCAAGGACTGGGTTGCTTGCAAAGACATGCCTTTTCTTTTTAGGGGTTCAGATCCCATCCCCATAAGATGTCCCTTCCATCCCAAGGATTTCCCATTTGTCAAAGAAGGCACAAAGTAGGCAGGTGATCAAAATCATAGCTTGAATGAATGAATGGTAGTAGAACTTAAGAGATTTTCCTGTTTTATCTTTTGTGATTCTAAGCTAGATGAAGGCAGGAGTTCTGTCTTAGCTAAACTGTGTAACTCCCCCCATCACAGCAGGGTTCCGCACATCACAGGCACTTCATAAATGTCTGCTAAATGACTGAATAAACATTTAAAACCATTCACATGTTTGGCAACTTGGCTCACCTCTCCTATGTTTACTCAGACAGTCGCCTGCACTGATGCTGCCCTCCTTTCTTCCTGATCCTACCATCTGATGCAACTCTTGAACTTATATTTGGCATGCTACCACCAAGTCAGTGAATTCACTCTCACTGCACCTTATCCATGACACCCTTTGGTGGTTCCCACTAGGGGCTTCCTGGTCATACACTCTTCATACCTGCTACTCAAGCAGTGGTGGGGAAGGGGTTGAGGATGGGGGAGGTTAGGAAGGTAGCCTCTGAACTGGATAGCATGAGAAATTATTTTCATCCTGACACACACTAATTGCAAGTTTGGGCCTGATTGAGAACTCCCGCTGTAAGCAAGGAGCCATTATAAGGGCCTTGTGGGGACATTATAAGGAATTAGACTTATTTCCAAAGGAAATGAGTCCAGCTAATGCTTCCTGACAGCCCAGGCTGGAAGGCAGGAAGCAGACCTGCTCGGAAGGTAATTAGAATAGGCTTTGCTTTCACCCCTTCATGTGTGAGCCAAAGTGCAAGTGAGGTATGTACCTGAGTCCCTGTGAAAGGGTGCAAAGTGGAAAGCTTGGTGCATGGAATATGGGTGTAAGTTTGTGCAAAAGGGAGCCAGAAGATGAGTTTGGATGAGGGTCTTTCCTGACAAAAGAAAATGAGTGTTTGCCGTCTTACAGACACATGTGTGCATGCCTGTGTGAATGTGTGTAGAAATGGTGAGGATTGGGTTTCTGGGAAGCCCATCGATTTCCTAGTCATTCTTCTGTCACATTTTGATCAGTACAGAGGTGACATGGGTTCCTCAACAAGTGCCTGATTCTTCTCTAAGAAGCTTTCCCAAGCCAGGGGTGAGGAACCTGCAAACTTGAGGTCACATGTGGCCTTTTAGGTCCTTGAGTGCAGCTTTTTCACAGAGTCCAAGTTTTACAGAACAAATCCTTCTGTCAAAGGGATTTGTTCTGTGAAGTTTGGATTCAGTCAAAGGGATGCACTTGAGGACATAGAGGGCCATATGTGGCCTCAAAGCCACAGGTTCCCCATCCATGACTTAGATCATGCGCCTCCCCATAATCCATGAAAGGGAGACATGACTTCCTCCTTCTTCTATGTTCTCACTTCTAAATGGGACTTATTTGTTCTACACTGATCCCACAACTCCTGTCCCTAACTGGGGCCCTCTGACAGCCTCCCTTTGACCCTAACCAACAGGAGAAGAAAGATATTATATCCGGTAACTCTGGAATAAGCTTCCCAGACCTCCTCTCCAAGCTCCTCCTCCCAGTATTACTCCTTACTTGTAATTAATTCCCCCCACCCCAATCCTAGGCCACTCCTGGATCATAGATGGAATCATCTCTAATCCAACCTCCTCAATCTTACATATGTGGAAACTAAGGCCCAGGGTCATACAAGTAGTAAGCATGAGCAGTGGGATTTGAACCCAGGTCCTGTGACTCCAGAGTCAGCATGTACCATGCTGCCTGCACTCTGACTGCTGACCACCTTATGACTTGAGATCCGATTCTCTTGGTGTTTTTCAGCTTTGCTCCTCCAGCAGCTGGTACAGAGGTTAGAGCTTGTCCTGAAAGGAACTGTCCCATTCTTTGCATATCTTTATTTTCCCCACATTTTGACTAAATCCAAGCAGGCAACTCTCCAGTCAGTCAATTAAGAAGAGTAACATTCTAAGTAAATTCACTCTATGAAAAGTCAAATGAACAAAGCAGAGGAATTAGGAATCCTCCTAAAAGGGTTCTCCCAGGGCACTTATTTTTTGTTGTTTATGGGGTACTGTCTCTGAGATATAGGAGGCACAGGGAATGGGCCTGTGATTTCACTGGGACAAGGAACTCCCAGGTGAGGAAATTTCCTCTACTAATACAGGTGAGCATCTTCTCTGCAATTTATATTCTTAGACATTTGCCTAGAGTCTTAAGGTGAAGTGACTTGCCTAGGGGTGACACAACACATGACATTCAATAAACATGCTTTTTTTGACGGATAATACATTGGACAGAATAGCTGAGTGATATAGATCCTTGTAGCTAAAGTTAGAAGCCCCAATCATACAGAAAACATTTATAAAAAAATATAAACTAATAAGGAAATGATTTAATTTACCAAAAAAAAATGTTAACTTCTATGTGGCTTTTTAGCACATCTGGGACAGGTAAGACTTGAAAACTGTGACCTTTTAATATCCTTTGGATGCATTAAGCCTTCAGCAACTTCACTGATCACGAGTTACATATGGGTCACTGAGAACGTGATCTTTTTTGTATTTTAAAAGTTTATTTCAAATAGAGAGCTGATTTCAAAACCAGGAAGGTCCTTATCTGACAAACCCTAACTGTGTGACCTTGGGCAAGTAAGTCACTTAACCTCTTAGGACTCCCGGCAACTCTCTAAGAGTTGTCCAGAATTATCTGTATTTGTATAGCTGTGGTGGGGAACCTTTGGCTTCGAGGTCACACATGGCCCTCTGGTCCAAGTACTGCCCTTTGACTGAGTTCAAACATCTTGTTCTGTGAAGTTTGGATTTAGTTAAAGGGCTACACTTGAAGACCTAGGAGGCCACATGTGACCTTGAGGCTGCAGGTTCCCCACCCCTGGATAGAGAATTTCCTCACCTGGGAGTTCCCAATAATATTGAAATCACAGGTCCGGAACTAAATTCTAAAAACGTGTATTATTTTTAAATTAAAAAGTAACTCTTACTGAATGTTACATTCTAGTGCTGCCTACCTTGTCTGTAGCTAGTCCTTATTCTTCTTTTTTAGGTACCTATTCCTTTGTACAATTGTGAAGGCACTGCATAGAGAGGAAAGGAAGAAACAGGGATAGAACTCCTAACTGTTGTTGAAGCCAGCAGCTGCTGGTGCTTCTAGGAGACCTTCAAGCTGGGCCTTTCTTCTTCCTATTCTCTAACCCCAAACACTGCTTATTCCTGGGAAGCATGAAGAAACAAAGCTAAACCCAGCCTTGCTTCCCAGAAATCCTGCAGACTTCATCAGCAAGAATCAATCAAAGCAAGACTTTGGTCTGAGGCAGTCAGGACCAAGGACATGACTTTTACACATAATGGATATGGAGAAATGTACATATGTAAGTAAATGGCCATAGAGGGAGAATTCTAGATGGAACTATCCTAGTATAGTTAAATCCTATCTGAAGGCACCAGATCAAGTGTCTCTGGCTGACAGTTCTGCAAGGCTCTGAGGGTAAGCTGTCCTCCATTCTCTGCTCTGAGAGGGCATCCTTTCTGCTGGCCTTCCTCTTCCCTTTCTTGTTCCCTTCTTCCTCTGCCTTAGGCCTCCTCTGAGCTGGAGACATTGGAGGCTATAGAGAAGACAACCACATTTATCCTTTCTTGCCTACCTCCCAGGGCTGTTGTCAGGAAAGTGCTTTGTAAATCTTGAAGAGTCATATAAATGTGCCTTGTTACTTTTATTCCCAAACCCTGTAGCAAAATAAACTTAAGCCTGGTCCTTTATAGATATTCTGGGATCCACAGGGTCAAGGAATAGCTCAAGGTTTTCATAGATCATTAGGAATGAGGTTACCACTTCTGTGCCCAGTGACTGTGCCCTGGAACTACTTCTGTTCTCCCCACCCCCTCCCACCAAAGAAACAACCAAATGAAAGGAACAACAACAGGAAAGCCATGAGACATTTCAGCATCTTACCCTTTCTCCAGGTGGGCCTTTGGGACCAGGGGGCCCATCCTGACCTGTAAGACCCTGAGGAAGAGGCAGAAAAAACAGGAGTCACCTGGAGAGTGCTCTGGTACACAGCGGAGAAACAAGAGGGACAGTCTACTACATTATCATTTAAAAATTAAATACCAAAGAAACCACCAAACAGCAGGAAGCAAATTCCTGACTCTGCTGCAATTCAAGCAAACAGATCTCAACATAAAGTTTTTCTGGCCAGGACCATGCCGACCTGACTGTCATAAATGATACTGTGGGGGAAAGGAGAGGAAAGGGGAATTTCTGCTGCTATACAAACATACAAAATGTTACATACACAAATAAGCTTTTCTTATTTTTCTATCAATAGGCACCCTTGGAACAGAGAGCAGTGCAAGACAAACACTGCTTACCTTAAGGGACTTAGAGATCCTTTTGGAATCTAAAAACCATGGTTATGGGGGTATCAGTGAGAAGACATTTTTTAAAATTCTTCACTTCAATATCAGTGGTGAAATGGTGCAAGGATGGGCAGGGAGAGGAAGAAAGAGGAAGAGTAACAAAGAGGTCTGGCTGGTGCACCCTCAACCCAGGATTCAAAGCTAGAGTGGACCTTGGAGACCTTGTTCTCTGGATAATTAATTGTTGGCTCAGCTTTAAACTTTCTAAGGAGAGGAACATCATGGTGCTTCTTTGTTTTGCCAACAATCTGTCTAGCAATCACAAATCGGTGGTTATTTGGGTTACAGCCCAAACAATTCCTCAAATTGGAGACTTCCTGTAACTTGGCCCCAGCTTTCCCGCATGAATGGGCATTGGGAAAAGAGAAATTATAACTGCCTCCTGGAAGTTGCTATGAGAAATCTTGGGGCCCAAGCAAAGGGATTGGGTTCCATAAAGGGAAAACAAGTAGCCTTTTCCTGGGACAGGATAGGAATGTGGGGAGGGGAAGTGAGCCCCCATGGGAATGGCAAAAGAAAAAAGCTCTGATACTCACATCTACACCTGGAAGCCCAGGCAGTCCTGCATCTCCCAGCTTCCCTGGTTTCCCTGGGCCTCCTTTGGGGCCCTGCACAAGAAAGAGAAGAATGAGGGAGATGGTCTAGTTCCATATGATGTAGCCCACAGTGCCTGGCTCACGGTAGGCACTTAGTAAAGGTTTATTGAATTGATCATGTCTTCTTTGGAACTTTCCCCTTTATCCCATATCTCTTACAGAGGCTATCAGGCAAACATCTACCATCTTCCTAACTCCTAGGCACAGACTATCTTTTCTATCAAGGAAGGTCAGCTTTCACCTTTGCCTGTACAACCAAGCCTGTCCCTAGAAGCATCATCCCTCACAGATTAAATGCATCTCTCTCTTGTTTTTCCCTCTTCTAAGCTATGTTTCAAACTCTTCTCCTCTGGAACAGTTTCTCAGAGTGTAGGAGGGTCCAAGGCAAGGACCCAAGCTCCCTCTCACTCTGGTCATGTTGTGCTTCAGTGCTTTCCGGCCCCTGATTCTCCCTTCCCCTTTGAGTCACTCTCTTCAGTCTTTTTCATGCTTGTAGGCTGTGTCTGTCTATTCTGTAACAATCCTAAGGGAAGGGAGCCAGGTTCCTTTTATTTTCTTTTGGATTTACCCATTTCCATCCCCTTCTTCTGGGTTGTAGTGTCTAAGATTGGGCTCTGAACCCAGTTGTTGAATGATTTTTAGATCTCAGAAACCAGTAAAAACTGGAAGCCCCAATCTGCTGGAGGGCAGGCAGCTCATATGTCAAAACCAGCTCATCCCCTGCCCCCCATAAAAAGGGCCCCTTTAGGGAAAAAGGTTGAAACAACTCATTGACCCAAGCAAAAATATCCCACTTCTTTTCAGCAGAAGAGTTTGAGGCCAGCCTCCCTTAATTCATCTTGGACAGAGACCACATTGCTCTGGGCAATGAATCAGATGTATCAGAAAATGGGACCATAGGATCAGATGAGAGGATATTTGTGAAAGCACAGTGACTGACCTATGATAGGCTCTATATAAATGCTCATTCCCTTTCCCTTCCCCAGGAAGTCTCTTGGCCAAAGAAACAGCAGAGCTTGTGTGTGCATGAAGTCTTTTGCCCCCCAAGCCCTCCCTTTCTACCCTTTCACCATCCTGAACTGCTGTCTTCCTGGCCCCTTTTCTTGTCTCTTCTATTTTGTTCAAGACATCTAACACCTATTACTCCTGACTTTCATCAGCCTGCTTGGGGAGCAGGAAGAGTCTGGTTAAGAACTAAACTGTCCTTCCACCCTTGGTCCTACACCAAATGAAATGTCCTAGGTAGCAGATCATTGTCTCTGCAGCTGATACATCTGAGCTCATTCTCCTAACACCCCCCCTGCAAATTTTTGTACCGATAACGCCTGACAGATCCTGGCACTTCTTTAATTAGGGACATACTTACCGGGGGGCCAGGAAGACCTGGAGGACCAGCTTCACCCTATGACAGGGAAAAAAGTAACACATTTAAAATATTAAAGACAGACATAGCACAGCTTCCCTCCTACCTCTACCCATGTGGAATGAAGGGATTTTGGATGCCCAAAGTCACCCTGGGAATACCATCTAAGCTGCTTCATTTATGGAAATATTCTGCTTTCAATTCCTTTATATTTTTATCCTCAGAAAAGGGAAGGCAGGATCCTGAAAGATTTCTAGGACAGAGTGATCCCTGATTAATCCAGAAATAAGGGACTGGCAGCCATGTGTCACAGTGGAGATTTGGGGAGACTAGTTATGGTGAGCTATTGACAGAGACACTTCTTTGTTTTCACGCTCCAGGGTCTTCTCACTGATTGTCCACCTCTAAGAGAGGATTATGAATGGCTGTTGTGTTTGTCCTTTGTTCTCAAAGAGGACCATGACATCAAGATGATGACACGACTTGCACCTGACTTTGATTCGCGCGAGGGAGGGCTGTGCAAGGTCACCAACCTCACCTTCTTCTCCTGAGCCATCTGGGTCCAGTGGCCTGATGTTCATCAGGATGGCTGGAGATGGCCCAGGATGCACTTATGTAGGTAAGGTTAGGATTTGCAGCTAGAGGAAAGATATGTTGCTGTAAACAGAGCAGTATGAAAAAATGGTCCAGAAAAAGAAACACTAAGGCACCATTGGTCTAGTTGTTCATGGAGCCAGTCATTTTGCAAAGCAATTTGGAACTAAACCCTTGAAGTTATTAAACTAGGCATACTCTTTGACCAAGTGATACCAATACCAGCATATGCCCTAAGGAATGAAGACAGAGGTAAAAATCCTGTATATACAAAAATACTTATAGTACTTGTAGCAAGTAAATAGGAATAAAGCTAATATCCATCATCTGGGGAAGGGCTGAACAAATTATGGTATGTAAGTATTATGGAATATAATGTACCATAAGCCATGACAAATTTGATGGACTCAGAAAAACCTGAGAAGACTTGAATGAATCAATGTAGACTGAAATGAATACAAGTAGGAGGAAAGCCTTTGGAACTCTGATGAATGCAGTGATCATGCATCATGCAATCATGCCTTCAGAGGACTGAGGGTCAAGCAGCTTCCCACGTCTTGACAGAGAGATGACAGAGAGACACCTAGATTCTCAGATATAGCCAATGTATTGTTTGTTTTGCTTGACTGCACTTTTTGTTGTAAGGGAGGTCTTTTATTTGTGCAAGTGTAATTGGTAGGTTATTGATTACTGAAGTTTAAAAAAAGGGAGGAAGGCAAAGAGTATCAATAAAACTTTTAAAAAATACATATACAAGAACAGAAGGAAGTAAAAACACATTTTAAAAACTGTGTAACAGGACTCTCTAGTTTCATATACAAGCCTCTTTTCCATTCTTCATATATTAAGATGTGCATATTTGTTGATGTTTTAAAAGTTCACAATAAAAAATAAAGTTCAGATTTTTAAAAATGGCCCAGAAAACTGCAAACTATACCTCTTTTCCCAGAAATATCACTCCAAGTGCCTAAATTCTTCCCTACCCCTCAATGGTTGGAGAAGTTATAAATGTCAAAGCTTCTGTCCTGCTAAGGGACAAGATCTGGGTATTCCTGAATATCTCTCACTGACTTTTTGTCTGGGAGTAGTAACTCATTCCCTTGTGAAAAAATACTGGCCTCCTATATATAATCAGAATAGACAGCTATCTACATGATGTGACTTTGGGGATTCAGGAAAGTCAAGATTATTTACATATTATATTTATTATGTTTTTATTATTTTTGTTATATTTCATCATATTTCTATATCAAGATTATTTCCCTCACCCATCTCTGTGTCTAAAATGCCACAATTAGAACCATTGTCCAGAATGAAGACAGTAGGATATTACACTGCAAATATTTGTTGGGGGAGGGTAACAGAACAAGGTCATTATAGTCATCAAGTCTTTGACATCTAATGGATTAGTGCTAATGGAGGATTGAGGGTAGAAAGAAGATAAAGAAGAAAATATGGGTATGCTAGCCTAGAAGGCTTTGGAGGTCCTGAGCAATAAAGCCACTGGAGACCACCAAGGCACTACGAAGAATAAAGCTAAGACTAAGAGACACTAAGTAGGAGAAATGAGGGGATATAAGATGGGGGGGGGGTCAAGGAAATCCTGGCCTAGTTCAAAAGTTTTGCCAAGAACCATCCAGGATTCAATATGGCAGACTTAAACCTGGTATTCCCAGAAGGCCAAGACCCCACTTGCCACATGGACCTTTTATTCATTCCTTTTGAATGAGAGTATTTCAGGGTGAGCTCCCTGTCAGAGACTGAAAGCTTGAGGGCAACAGTCCTTTCCCTATTAGATCTGCCTGCTGTACACACAGAACAGGGGTGAGACACAGTTAGTTCTTTATTCCTTTGTAAAACCACAGAAGTTGCTGTGGTAAGAAAAACTGCCATCTTGAAATCTCCCCCTTGCTCAGTTCAGGAGCCTGCTTTGTGGCTTACTAAACTTCATGGTTTTACTAAATTGGGAAAAACCAAATTCCTCAGTGCCAGATCCAATGTCTGATCAGTAAAGACTTCTATGAAAAGGGGGAGAAGGAAAAAAGGGGGAAAAGCGTGCAGAGGGAAAGGAGAAACACCTGGGATTTTCTGAGAAATGGGTGATAAGATTTCCAGGTGCCTATCTAGTTAGCAGGGCCTAGCAACCACATCTACCCATAAGCATTTAGATCCTAAAATTAGGTAGCAATTTTCTTCTGAATTCATCAATAAAAGGTGGGTTTCTTAGCCGCCCCTGAAACCTGCTAGTAGAAAACACTGTGGAACTTCTAAAAAGAACACACTGTTCCCCGCTTCACCTCCAATCCCCACCAAGGGAAACAATTTCAGTCTGAAAACTAGCAAAAAGACCTAACTGCTCTTTTTGGGGGTTCTGCTGAGACATATGTATCAAACTTCCCCAGAGCAGAGCCTCACCTTACCACCTTCTTTAACACCCTTTCTAACCTGACCTGCCAAATCCCGAATTCTTCCTCAGGTCAGAGATCAATTCCTCAGACAGATACCGCCATGAGTAAAAATTTTTCCATTTTAGAAACTTTGTGGCTAGTTTGCTGATGTTTAGAAAATGCTTTCTTTTTACAGTTCCATTTAAACGCTACTTATTAAAAATGATAATTGCCCAGTAAGCTACCTAGGAGCCTGAGTTAACTTTCCTCCATTCTTTTCTCTTTGATTTCCCACTCAAACTCTTCCCTGTACTCCAAGAATACTCACATCTATGCCATCTTTTCCAGGAGGTCCAGGAGGTCCTTGAGGTCCAGCAGGGCCCCGGGGTCCCACTTTCTGATAGGAGAAACAGAAGGATGTCACCAGGTAAAAGTCCCCCAAAGACCGATAATTCCCTACCTCATTCCATTCACACTCCAGCATGGCAGTCAGTCAGCCTGTCAACTATTATTTATTAAACTCCTACTGTATGACAAGGCATCGTGTTAAGTGCTGAGGATACAAAGACAAACAAAGAACAGTCCCTCCTCTCCAGGAGTTCATGGTCTAATGGAGGATACAACATGCAAGGATAAATCAAGGGGGTCTTGGAAGGAAGGCACTAAGATTAAGCAAACTGGGAAAAGCTCTTACAGAAGGTGAAATTTAAGCTGAGACTTAAAGGAAACCAGGGAAGCTATTAGGCAGGAAAGCAGGAAAACTTGGGGCATTGAGAGAATTCTCCATCTCAGGCGATCAACTAGACTTGGAGCTAAGATAACTTCCCCCTTCCCAGAGCAAGCTCCTTTAACAGCCCTGCCAGGTAAACAATGTCATCCAAAGGATGATGGTTCAGCCCAAGCTGCCTGAGACCCCCTAAACTCTCAGCAGAAGCAGGCTGGCAGTTGTTGATATTCAAGGTGGGGGATGTCTAGAGGGCTGCACAATGCTGTCTGTGTGCCCTGAAAGGGGCCTCTCTGTCAAAGTGGCGGAGGTGTGGAATTTTTTTATTTTCATACTTTTGGTAAGAGAGAGTCTATATGGGCTCCATGGGGAACTTGGTCCAGCGGAGCAGTTCTGGGAACAAAGGTCTCATTGTAAGTTTTGCCTGAAGAGCTGGGGCTCTGCTCTCAGGGATTTCTCTAAGAAGAAGTGGAGACACAGAGTCGCCTGGTAGAGGGACTCTGTCAGACACCAGGGACTCCCAGGTGATGCATGAATTAGAGCCCTTTCTGGATGAGGTGGGCATTCATGATCGAGGGTGGAAGGGGTGCCTCAGGGAAAGGGGGATTTCTTACATGGTCACAGGGCTCTCCACTGAAGAGCAAAGGATTTTAGTATTTCCTCTAAATGCTGTTACTTAGGTCAAAGAAAGTATGTGCTTAAGCTCATGCTATGAGAAAGAGAGAGAGAGAGAGAGAGAGAGAGAGAGAGAGAGAGAGAGAGAGAGAGAGAGAGAGATGGAAAGAGAGATTTTTAGGTCCACTAATTTTGTTTTTGCAAATGGTTGTGTTGGATTTAATAATGTTACCCACTCCCTCTTCTCACAAGACAGTAGTGACCTCTGGATTGTGGAATAAAGCCAGCCATCCATCCATCCATCCATCCTGCCCTCCCTTCCCCAGATAAGGTTTCCAATTCTCTCTTGAATTCTTGCTCTTTCATCCTGAAAAAATGAAAATTGGAACCACCTACTTATTAACCCCTACCTCTCCAACTTGGAGGAAAAGCAATCTATGCCCATGTTAGCTCTTTCTTTGCTTTGACCTCAAAGTAGACAAAAGAATGCTTACCTGAGCTAAGGAGATAGCTACAAGTTGACTAAGAAAAAGCAGCACCAAGACAGAGGTTGCAGCCATGCTTCTGCAGTGTTGAGCTGTTGCTGGTTGCTTCCTTTTCTGGTTTCCAGAAGGTTTCTGTCCCTTACCTTTCAGCACCGTCTTGTACCAGCCAGTCCCCTCAGTGTCCAGACTCACCCGATCTCCAACTAGAGGCTCATAGTCAAGCGCAGCCTTGCTGGGGAGTGGAGGCCAGGTTACTGAAGAGGCGGGCTGGGGAAACCAGGGGGTTGGCCAACTCAGTGAGTGACAGTGGGCTCTGAAAGGACACCCATTCACACCCTTTCACGCAAGCACTACATTCAAAGCTGCAGCAGGGCCTTTCAGAGCCAAGGGTGGGTCTTCTCCACATACACACTGAAAATCAGGAGTGTAAAAATAACCAAACTAAGTAACTATTGAAAAAGCACTCATGGGGTCCTGAATGGAGGTTAGGAAGTTAAAAAAAAATCAAGATGATTTTTTTTCCTTTTCTGAGAGTCCCAGATAATGTAATCTTCAGCAAACATCCTCAGCAAACATTCTCTTTGTCAGAAACTCAGTTCCTTAAATAGTGAGCCCCTTCATCATAGAACTATTTCAAGGGGTCATCACTGCTGAAATATTGGGGAAAGCCCTCCAGGAGAGCCAGGCAATTCCCTTGATATGACCTAGAACAGGGGCATGACCTTGAGCCCCACCAAATTTCAGGATCTTCGGTGATGGTGGAGACGTGGTGATAAAATTCAGACCTAGGAACATAAAGGTTCCTGATCTACTTTATTTTTTTATTCTGAATTTAATATGTACCCACAAAAAGAGACTATTTCCATGTACAAAATAGAACAGAAAAGAGGATTATGTGTAAAATCATGAAGTTCTATTCTATGCAACTTGCTTTTAAAATATATACTACACACATACACATATAAATTTAACATGTTGTCAAAGCTATCTAGTTTGTCTGTGCTTCCCTCTGAATTTCCTTCTGTTCCTTTCCTTTGACAATGTAGGGAATAGTTCTCCCATGACTGTTTGTTAGAATATGAATACATTTTAAATCAGTATCTTAAAAAAAATCAAGTTAGAGTACATGCATAAAATACAAAGTAACAATTTACAAATAGATCAGTAGCATCTTAAGGACCAATATACTAATAGGATAAAAGCTTCTGGCAAGCAATGTGTTCCATGTGCCCCATTAACACCACAAAAGTTCAAAGACTGACCATGAAATATGTTAAACTGTGTAGGCTCACATATGTTTCAGGCTGACTCTTTCAATGCCTGAATAACCTTTGGGAATCTCCTATCACCCTTAATAGCTTCACTGTACTCAATTAATAGTTGGTCAAAGGATATGAACAAGCAATTTTCAGAGGAAGAAATTAAAGATATCTATAATCATATGAAAAAATGCTCTAAATCACTTTTGATTAGAGAGATGCAAATCAAAACAACTCTGAGGTACCACATCACACCTATAAGATTGGCAAACATGACAGAACAGGAAAATGATAAATATTGGAGAGGATATGGGAGAGTTGGAACACTAATTCATTGTTGGTGGAGCTGTGAGCTCATCCAACCATTCTGGAGAGCAATTTGGAACTATGCCCAAAGGGCTACAAAAATGTGCATACCCTTGCAATTTCACTACTAGGACTGTATCCCCAAGAGATCATAAAAATGGGAAAGGGTCCCACACACTTTTTGTAGTTGCCAAAAACTGGAAATCAAGGGGATGTTCATCAATTGGGGAATGGCTGAATAAATTATGGTATATGAATATAATGGAGTACCATTGCTCCATAAGAAATGATGAACAAGAAGACTTCAGGGAGGCCTGGAAGGACTTATATGATCTGATGCTGAGTGAAAAGAGCAGAACCAGGAGAACTTTGTGCAAGCAATGACCACAATGTGTGAGGTTTTTTTCTGGTAGACTTGGAACTTAGTAATAACGCAAGAACTTAAAAAAAAATTCCCAGTGATTTTCTAAGGCAAAATGCCTTCCACATTCAGAGAAAGAACTATGGAATTCAATTGCAGAATGTATCAGATCATTTGTGTGTGTGTGTTTGTGTGTGTATGTTGTATTGCATTTTGATTTGTTAGATGATTTCTCCCACTCATTTTAATTCTTCAACACAGCATGATTATAATAAAAATGTATTTTATAGGAACATATGTGTAGAACCTATACAAAATTGTATGCTGTCTCGGGGAGGGAGGGAAAAATAATCTAAGTTATATGGTAGTGATTGTAGAACACTGAAAATAAATCAAATTAATTAATTAAAAAATAGCTTCACTGCAATTGACATAGATTTTAAATTATTTTAGACTAAGCACTAAGCACTTACTGGTCTCACTTTTAAAGATGGTTCAATGAATTTCTTTTTTTTAATCTTTCATACATTTTTTAAAAAATCATGAATTCATGCTTACAATTCTTATGTCCATAAAACATGGCTATTTATGTTTCAACTCTGTATAAAAGTAGTTTGGTTTTTTTTGGGGGGGTGTCAGGATGATTTTGGCAAAATCTGTTAAAATAAATAGAGCTGACAAATGAAATGTCTTGTGCTATATTTTCTAATCTAGGACTGCAGACAGACTATCATTTCAGTTTTGCAAATCACTACTTTTGCTGATTCTTGATTTCAGCTCCTTTACTCTGAGTTTACCAAGGGTTTGATTATATTATTGCTTTTGTGACCCTGAATCCTTTAAGGATACTCATCCCCCAAGCACATTTGGAATGAAGATCCATCAATAAAAAAGCACACGTTATTTACTGCATTCCATGCATATATAATGGGGACACAAGTACCTATCCTAAAGAAATATATACTCCAGTGGAAAAAAACATGTACTCTTACAAATAGAAGCACAAAAGCATACAAAGTAATTCAGGGTGAGAGGCACTATTCCTTTCAAATATTCAACAAAATTATCATGTAAATTTCCTTTTTTTCTCCCTCCCTCTGCAGAGATGGCTACTGTTAGATACAAATAGGTATATGTGTGTGTGTGTGTGTGTGTGTCTGTGTGTAAAATTATTCTATACATATTTCTACTTATCACTTCTTTCTCTGAATGAAAATTGTATCTTTCTTCCTATGTCCCTTATAATTAATTTGGGTATTTTATAATAGTCAAAATAACTTATTCATTCAAAGCCATTCTTAAACAATATTGTTGTGCTATAAGAAATAATTAGCAGGCAGACTTCAGAAAAACCTGGAAAGACTTATATGAACTTACAAAATAAAGTGAGAAGAACCAGAAGAACATTGTACACAGTAACAGTAACATTGTATGATGATCAACTACAAATGACTTAGCTCTTTCTAGTAATACAATGATCCAAGACAATTCCAAAGTACTCATGAGAAAAAATAGAATATCCAGAGAAAGAACTGATAGAGTCTGAATGAAGATCAAAGCATATTATTTTCACTTTTTTTCACGTGTTTTTCTTCTTTTGGTTTGTTTTCTCTTTCACAACATAACTAATATGAAGATGTTTTATATATTCACATACATACATATATGTATACATATAGATCTTATATAAAATTGCTTACTGTCTTGGGAAGGGGGAAGTTAGGGATGGGAAAGTGAGAGAGGGAGGGAAAAAATTTGGAACTCAAACTTTTTAAGTGAATATAAAAATTTGTCTTTACATGTAATTAGAAAAAAAATGTTAAATTTTTTTTTTTAAAAAGTGTTGAGAAGTGAATAAGAGAAAGTGAAAACAGCTTTTCCTAAGAGATTGACTGTGAAAGGGAAGAGAGATATAGAACAGATTTTAAGGGGACAGTGTAGGTTTAAGAACCTGAGCATATTTGTAAGCAGTTGGAAACAATCCAGGGGATTAAAAAAATTAAAATGGGGGAGGGAAAGATGATCGAATATGGCAATCTCTTGGGGATAGAATATAGGATTAAATCTCCACGTAGGTAATTTTTGTTAACACGAAGAGTCACCTCTGTCCAACATTGAAACAAAGGGGAGATATGAAGGATGTGAGGGATGAGGTAGAGAGATGATGTGCATAGAAATGTAGAGTTGAGAGTGGAGAGAGGGAAGTTCTCTGGGGATGACTTAATTTTTTCAGTGAAGTGACATATGAAGTAGGATCTTTTGCTAAGAGAGCTTTAAGGGTGATTTAAGAAAAGAAGAGGTTTGAAAAAAAGAGGAATTGCTGTTGCTTTTTGTTATTCACTCATGTCTGATCCCTTGTGACCCCATTTGGAGTTTTCTTGGCAAAGATACTGGAGTAGTTTGCCATTTCCTTCTTTATTTTATTTTTTTAATTTAATTTTTAACTTATGGAATAAAACCAACATTTTCATAATATAGCATAATAAGAAAGATGATTGCACACAAAACTGCTTGTGTTTTACCACATACTTGCTATTCCTTTCAAATATATAATACAATTACCTTGCAAATTTCTTTTTTTCTTCCCTCCCCCCATCTTTCCCTAGAGAAGTCTACAGTAGATTTAAATAGATATATATGTGTAAAATTATTCTATACATACTTCTATTTATCAGTTTTTTGCCTAGATGCAGATAGCATCTTTCTTCATATGTCCTTTATGGTTAATATTGATATTTATAATAGTCAAAATGAAGTTTTTCAATGAAGAAATAAAAACAATTTATAGTTACATAAAAATGTTCTAGGTCATTATTGATTGAAGAGATGAAAACTAAAATAACTTTGAGATATCATTTTATACCTACAAGATTGGCTAAAATGATTGGGGAGGAAAGTGACATTTAGACACATTGTGCTTATTTCACAAATGAGGAAAGTTAAGTGACTTGCCCAGGGTCCCATGGCTACTAAGCATCTGACACAAGATTTGAACTCAGCAAGATAAGTCTTCCTGAGTCCAGGTCCAGCATTGTCCATTGCACCACTTAGCTGCCCTAACAGTTGCTGAGGCACTTGGAATAGAGCCAACAAGAGACAAGTAAAGGAATGAAGTCACATAACCCAGCCTTGTAAAGGACCCATTCAGCCCAGTTGTATGACCTCCTCTACTGGAGATAGAGATGGTGGGATTTTTCTAGGGTTAGGGTTTGGAAAGGGACAAGCATAGATAGGACAAGGATTTGATTAATTAAGTATTTAAGTGCCTATTATGTGCCAGAAACTGTGTTAAGTGCTGGGGATATAAGTAAGAAAAACAAA
Source organism: Bettongia penicillata ogilbyi (assembly GCA_023548195.1). NCBI lineage: Eukaryota > Metazoa > Chordata > Mammalia > Diprotodontia > Potoroidae > Bettongia > Bettongia penicillata. Next base: position 4,218,625 of record JAJHZJ010000500.1, read on the forward strand.
AACAGTTCCTTTCCTCAAAAAGCTTAAAATTTAATGGAAGAAGACAAAAAAAAAAAAAAAAGGAAGTTGAAAAGGGGAAGGAGACCAGAAAGTATGAGGTGAAAGGCATGATGTTTTTTGTAGTTGAAACTGAGCAGAACTGTTGATGGAAAGTGGAGTTATCTGGGAAGTACAGACCCCTTCATGATGTTGTTCCTTCGTTCTGGAAGAGGACCAAGAACACGAACCAAGATGATGTCTTGACTTGTACATTAAGTGGATATAAGTGAGGCAGAGCTTTGCAAAGGCATCAGTCTCACTCTTTCCTCCAGTCACAGAAGTCCAGTGGCAACACCAAGATCAAGAGGACTGGTGATGGCTTATTCCTCTAAAGAAAGACTTTGGGATGGGGTCAGTGTTCCACCCTTCAGCCCTCCAAGCAGAAGGGAGAGGCAACTGAGAGAGTTGAGAAGGTGTTGAGTAGTAACAACTGAAAAGGAGCCAAGGAACTCAAGGGCAAAGGACAGCATAAAGCTGGACTAGCTAATTTTGTGATCTGGTGACAGCTAGGTGGCACAGTGGATAGAGAGCTGGGTCTGGAGTCAGGAAGACCCATATTCATGAATTCAAATCTGGCTGCAGGCAATTACTGGCTGTGTGACCCTGAGAAAGTCACTTAACCATGTTTACCTCAATTTCCTCATCTGTAAAATGAGCTGGAGAAGGAAATGGAAACCACTCTAGTATCTTTTCTTGGAGAGTCAAACATGACAGAAAAATGACTGAACCGCACAGTGATTGAGACTGAAGGGAAGAAAATGAGACCAGAGCAGGAGTGATTTGGGAACTCATGGAAAGGGGGAGTTTAGGGAGGTTTTGACAAGGGTAGAGAATATGTTTAGAAGGGAACAGGCATATGGAGAAATAGAAGGATAGGAGGTTCTGATCAGAGAGGAATTATGGGTAGCAGAAGCAGAACTTTTGTTAGTAGAACATAAAATTTTGAGGGCAAATTGTTTTATTTTTGTCTTTGTATCCCTAGAACCTAGCATGGTACCTTACACATAGTAGGCACTGACTATTTTTACACTGAATTTTGCTGAGTTAAAGGTGGAATTGAAATAGACCGAATTAATAAGTCACAGGCAAAATTAATTGAAAATTTCGAGAGTGTCATTTATTAGCCAGGCTGGTAGCTGCCTCATGTAGAGACCCAGAGGAGACAGCCCCGAACTGAGGTGGGTGAGTGCATTTTAAGCATTTCGGGGCTACTCTGTACAGCCTTGCGGTTTCCACAACAAACAAGGTTCCGACAGAGTAAGGGGGGGAGCTGACTACTAGGCAAGAACCCCCAAAACAGAAGCGGTTGTCAGGGAGTTACTAGGCACAGGACCCCTAACAGAAAACAGGTGCCAGGAGAGGTAGCCAATCCAAGACTGGTTGTCATTCAACATACAGTAGTTGTCAGGAAGGGGGGCTGCCCAGCAGAAGGTGGTTACCTGGTAATAGGGGTCTAACATTAGGTGGGGCACGGGTGGTTACCATGCAAATGGACTAAAGAAGAGATGACTGTTAACAATTTATCAGATATTAAACCAAAGGGGAATAACATTTTGACAGGGGCTTAACAACAGAAGGAAACTGTTACTAAGCAAGCTATTCTGCCCAGTAACCTAACAGAGATCTCTCCGCCTAGGGGCCCAGGGAGAAATAATGTCCATTTTACTCCCCCCTTTTCATGTAACTAATTCAAACAGGGGACTCATCAGAGTCCAAAGGGGAATAAGCCAGGCGCAAAGCAAACAGTTTAATAGATTGGAGTCCCAATGCAAGGGGCTATTTGTAGACCAAGGCACAGGAGGACCAGGGGTCCCACTATGGCGGACACCAGAGCAGTTAACCAGGGTGACCAGGTGAACAAGGACTGGAACCATGTCATGGAGTGTTGTCAAATTGACTCTCGTTCTTCCAAATGCCTGCGGACCATGGTGAGGGACTCTCGGATCACCCCAGAGTGGTTTGCATAAAAAACAACAGGTCTCTACTGGAGCCATGCAGAGGCCACCCTGTTTTAGGAGCAGAAGGTCTAGATCCCTCTGGTTTTGCAGGACTACCTCGATTAGGGAATCTAAAGCACACTCTAGATACGAGATTTGGGACTCTAAATCTCTAATGTCTTGGTCTATGTGGGCACTAAGAGCATTGAAATGGCTGTTGCTCATAACTAGGGCGGCTGTGCTCATGGCTGTTGAACCAGCTACACCCAATCCTGCTAGAATGGGAATCAGGATAGGAGCAGCCCTGGGAACACGTCCTTGTGGGCTGAAGTGTTCCCGGGCTTCAGGCTCAGAATACAAATACACCTGGGGCAGGACCTGAACCAGAGTCTCACACCCATATTCTGAGAGACGGGTGAAGAGGCCAATGAGGGCACACAAATCGAAGTGAAAACTGACAGCTGCAAAGAAGGAATTCTGAGCAATAACCGTCCCATTGCCAGTTTTGCTTAGAGTCCACAAGTAAGGGATGGGTTGATGGGTCCTGGAGCAGCCTGTAGGAAAGAAGAGAAATAAAAGGAGGGAGAACAGAATGATCTAAGATGGGGCCTGAGGTTTCCAGCCAGATGTGCTGTCCACTGGGCAGATGGTGATGCTATTGGCTTGACTGTGAACGATGTATCCATGCCTTGCATCCTGTGACCTTAACCGCTGATGGATTTGACAGGATCACTTGAAAGGGCCCGGTCCACTGAGGTTCAAGCAAGGATAAAGATCTGAGGGCACTCCGGACCTCACGCAGAGCCTGTAAGGACTTGAGGAGGGCAACATTAGAAAAGCCAGGAAGCCAACTGGTGGAAAAACTGAGGGGGGTGGGGGCTACTCCAAACATGATTTCAAAGTGGAACAGAGAAAGAGAGAGAGAGACCTAGCCCAAAGCAGAGTAAAAGGAAGGAGCAAAATTAAGGGGCAAAGGAAGGAGACTCACCCAGATTTCGCCAGTTTCAACCTTAAGCTTAGCAATATGCTCCTTCGGGGTCCTATTCATCCTTTCTACCTGGCCTTAACTCTGGGGCCTATAGGCACAGTGTAGTTTCCACCTAACCTCGATAGCTTTTGAAAGAGCTTGCACACCTTGAGACACAAAAACTGGACCACATGTCAGCAACTTCTTTAGGTAGCCAGACTGCATCCAACAGATCTTGTATTTGATGCTGGTTCCTCACCCCCTTTTCCCGCTGAACTCAACAAACCCTTTTGTTGATACACATAGTCATGCACATGAATAGTAGCGAAAGCAACTTCCCAGCCCAGGACTGTGTGGACCAGATTAAAGAAGGGCCCAGAGAGGAGAGAAGGGTATATGGGTAGGAACCGTAGGATGGTGGGTTTCTACCCAGCTGTTCACTTCACGGAGGTCTGGAGCTGGATGGAGATCCCCGGAACTGGGCTAACAAACAGGCAAGAGCAGAGTGCTAGCCAGCCATGCTAAGGGGTACTGTCTGACCGGGCATGGCAGTTGCAGGAGGCAGAACTACCTCAGGGGCTGGTGCCTTGCCAAACCAAAAGGATGGGTTTCAGTCCATACACCAAGAACTTCCTGCTGAAATTCTGACAATATAGGTGAAGTGGCATCTGGCTGGTTATCAGAAACAGTCATTAGCCTCGATTCTTCTGAGAGGGGGCAGGATACCATCAGCTGGGGTAGAGGCTCAAATTCCAGAGAAGGGGAAGGGCCAGAGAATGAAATGACAGCCTGTAGTTTATGAAGTAAATCTTGGCCCAATAAAGGATACGGGCAATCAGGAATGACCAGGAAAAAGTGAGAAACCAGGCCCTTGCCTAGGTGGACATCCCTTGCCGTGGTTACAGGAACGTTCCTAACTTGGCCAGTGGCCCCCCTGAACTGAGATGGAAGAGTGAGACAATGGACCTAGGGGTTTCTTCAGGGCCAAGGCTGAAAATGACCCCCCCACAAAGAATGTCACCCTCAACTCCTGGGGAAGCTTCAGCTAGGGTTGCAATCACTGCTCTGGAGACTTTACAGGTCACTTCCAAGAGTTCAGAAAGACTCTTCCCTTCAAACCTGTCCTTTCTCTGGATTTTCTTTCAAATGTCAGGGGCAGAATTGGAAACAAAGTCAATTACTATGGCCCTCTGGTTGTTTGGATCCTCCAGATCAATAGGGTTATATCATCTGTATGCCTCCATTAATCTTTGGAGATATGCAGAGGGAGCTCATCCTTGCCTTGCCTAATTTCACTAACCTTAGACATTTTTGTGGACTTCCTAACCTCAGCTCTAAGCCCTCCCAAAAGCAACTGGCAATACCTATCGAGAGCCTCCTTACTTGGTCATCATTGGGGTCTCAGCTGGGATGGGTTCCAGGGAGTAGGTGGTTAAGACGGGCAGGGTCAGAGGAGGGGTGGTCATCTGGTTCCAAGACACCCTTTAGGGCTTCCAGGAGGATACGGTCGCATTCCTCACTGGTAAAGAGCACCCGGAGTAACTGCTGGCAATGAGTAAAACATCTTTTAACTCTGTTTGAATTCAGGTAGGAGTGAAAATTTTCCAATCATGCAGTATCTGTATTAAAACCAGACCCAGGGGGTGGAGCCAAGATGGTGGAGTAGAAAGACTCACGTATGCTAGCTCCAAACCCACAGTCCATATATTTCCTGCAAGAAGAACTCCCCACGAATTCTGGAGCACTGCAAGGCACGCAGAAACACAGTGGAAAAGATTTCTGTTCCAGAGAGCCCTGGAAAGCCAACCCCAAAGGTCCATCGCGCTCCCGACAGCGGAGCTCACCCCTGTGCTGCCCTGGCCTCACAGCCCCAGAGGAGCAGATCCGAGCAGGCTTCAGGGACGGAACCTCCGGCGGCCAGGAAGGTCCCTCCGCCCACAGATGCTACAGGTCAGTGAGAGAGACTTCTGGGGTGGCCGAGAGGGGAACAGGGTGTCTCCATGACTCGGGCCCCCTTGGGAGGCAGTGGCAGAGGCAGCGGCGGAGGCAGAAGCAGCAGGGGCTTGGGACTCCCCGAGCAGGCAGGCAGAAGTTCAGGGTCATTACAGAAGGTCTCTGCATAAACCCCCTGAGGGAACTGAGCCTGGGAGGCGGCCCTGCCCCTACCCGAGCACCAGAACTTAAGCTCACATTGAATAGCAGCCATGCCTGCCACAGAAAGTCCATTTGAATCTCAGACCCCAAGCACTAGCTGGGCGGATCTACACAGGGGTGGACAGGAATCTCAGAACTCAAGTAACTGGCTGGGAAAATGCCCAGAAAAGGGAAGAAAAATAAGACTATAGAGAGCTACTTTGAGGGGGTACAGATGTTCCCACCTTTCAATTCTGATGACGAGGAACTATTCTTACCATCAGGGAAAGATGTGGAGGTCGGGGCCTCTATATCCCAGACATCCCAGGGGGATGTCCGGTGGGCTCAAGCCATGGAAGAGCTCAAAAAGAATTTTGAAAATCAAGTTAGACAGGTGGAGGAAAAACTGGGAAGAGAAATGAGAGAGATGCAAGAAAAGCATGAAAAACGGGTCAATACCTTGCTAAAGGAGACCCAAAAAAATGCTGAAGAAAATAACACCTTGAAAAATAGGCTCATTCAATTGGCAAAAGAGGTTCAAATAGCCAATGAGGAGAAGAATGCTTTCAAAAGCAGAATTAGCCAAATGGAAAAAGAGGTTCAAAAGCTCACTGAAGATAATAGTTCTCTCAAAATTAGAATGGAAAAGATGGAGTCTAATGACTTTCTGAGAAATCAAGAAATCACCAAACAAAACCAAAAGAATGAAAAAATGGAAGAGAATGTGAAATATCTCATGGGAAAAACAACTGAGCTGAAAAATAGATCCAGGAGAGATAATTTAAAAATTATGGGACTACCTGAAAGTCATGATCAAAAAAAGAGCCTAGACATCATCTTCCATGAAATTATCAAGGAAAATTGCCCTGAGATTCTACAATCAGAGGGCAAAATAAGTATTGAAGGAATCCATCGATCACCGCCTGAAAGAGATCCAAAAAGAGAAAATCCTAGGAACATTGTGGCCAAATTCCAGAATTCCCAGGTCAAGGAGAAAATATTGCAAGCAGCTAGAAAGAAATAATTCCAGTACTGTGGAAATACAATCAGGATAACTCAAGATCCTGCAGCTTCTACATTAAGGAATCGAAGGGTGTGGAATAGGATATTCCAGAAGTCAAAGGAACTAGGACTCAAACCAAGAAACACCTACCCAGCAAAACTGAGTATAATACTTCAGAGGAAAAAATGGTCTTTCAATGAAATAGAGGACTTTCAAGCATTCTTGATGAAAAGACCAGAGCTGAAAAGAAAATTTGACTTTCAAACATAAGAATGAGAAGAAGCATGAAAAAGTAAACAGCAAAGAGAAGCCATAAGGGACTTACCAAAAGTGAACTGTTTACATTCCTACATGGAAAGACAATATTTGTAACTCTTAAAATTTTTCAGTATCTGGGTAGTTGGTGGGATTATACACACACACATACACACATACATGTACACATGTGCACGCACACACACATACACACATGCATGCACACACAGAGACAGAGAGCACAGAGTGAATTGAATAGGATGGGATCATATCTTAAAAGAAATTAAGGTAAATGGTGAGAGAGAAATGTAGTGGGAGGAAAGAGGGTGAAATGGAATGGGGTAAATTATCTCTCATTCAAGAAGCAAGCAGGAGACTTTTTAGTGGAGGGAAAAAGAGGAGAGCTGAGAAAAAAAAAACAAGAAGTTTACCCTCATCACATTCGACTAAAGGAAGGAATAAAATGCACACTCATTTTGGTATGAAAACCTATCTTACAATACAGGAAAGTGGGGGAGAAGGAGATAAGCAAGGGGGGGGATGATGGTAGGGAGGGCAATGGGAGGAGGGAGCAATTTGAAGTCAACACTTAGGGAGGGACAGGATCAAAAGACAGAATAGAAACAATGCGGGGCAGGATAGGATGGAGGGAAATACAGTTAGTCTTACACAACACGACTATTATTGAAGTCATTTGCAAAACTACACAGATAGGGCCTATATTGAATTGCTTACCTTCCCAAAGGGAATGGGTGGGGAGGGAGGGATGGGGAGAATTTGGAACTCAAAGTTTTAGGAACAACTGTTTAGTATTGTTGTTGCTACTAGGAAATAAGACATACAGTTAATAGGGAATAGAAAGTCATCTGGCCTTACAGGACAAAAGAGAAGATAGGGACAAGAGAAGGGAGGGATGATAGAAGAGAGAATGCTCGGTGTATTGGGGTGGGGGGAGGGGATAAAAGGGGAGAAAATTTGGAACCCAAAATTTTGTGAAAATTAATGTAAAAAGTTAAATAAAAAAAACAGACCCAGGAATGGTCAGGTGGGAAACATTCCTTTATAAAAGGACACAATGGAGAAACTGACCAGGAGGATCCCATCCTAGACCGAGTCTAGAATTGTCCCCTCGGTGTTTCCTCTCCAGATACAAATTTCACCGGATAGCAGTACAGGATTACAGTCCCTCTGAGCCACTTGTGGCATATTCTCTGATACTGATTTAATGCAGAAAACTATAACCAAATTCAAACTTAAACAAAAACATCCATGGTCCCGAATGCTTTTACCTTAAACAGCAACTTTCATTAATCACAACTTAAAGCCAAATACAGTTGTTTGTTTCAGACAAATTTCTCTTAGGACTGATGACCTTGTCCACATGAAAGGAGCCTTGGTAATTTTACAAACAAAAGGAATTGGCACAAGTCCCATGCCTACCAATCCCCAGATATAGGAGGAGTGTTCTGCAGAACCAGTCGGGCAGAACCAGTCCAAATAAATTTTTACTCCATTCATTTCTTTCTACACAGTGACCAATTAATAATTTTAGGTTTAGTATTAAAACAGCAACTTCAGAGACTCAGTTGACAATCTTACAACTCTTATAAATGATAGCTGTAACTTCTTTAACAGGCAAAGGTGAAAATACCTGGTTTTAAATAACATTACTGACTTTACACAATTTTTCCAACATCTTTTAGTTTCAACAAAATTCAGATTATAAATTGCTTTCTCTAACATCATTTCTGGATTTCAGAGTAAAATAAAATCTTAATGGATCTAATTTTTACTCAAGAAAATTTCATGTCTGTGTCCATTCCTTAAAAAAATTTTTTTTAAAAGGAAAGGTCATGAAATGACAAGCAGAAGTGAAGGAAACTCTGGAAGAAGTCCATAGGCACCTAGCCTCCTCCTTTCCACCAGGGAGTTCAAAGCCTTCTCAAATTGCCTTAGTGCCAAATAATACAACAAATTCTGACCTGTTTTAAACATCCAATTAAGAGTGACATGTTTCACTTAAAATATGACCAGAATAACTGCCTTTTAGTTGTATCCCATATGCAAAACTTTTCTCTTTTAGGTGAGGCATGAGGTAATTAAAAGCTATTTAGTCTGCCTCGCTGATATGAGGGAAAAAAAATTCCCAATTTCTTCTTGTCTTTCTCTCCACCTTCACAACCTGACCAGGGTTAGAAGGAGGAAAGACAGAGAGAGAATTTTTGAGGGGGAAAAAATTCCCGATTTCTTCCTGTCTTTCTCTCCACCTTCACAACCTGGTCAGCGTTAGAAGGCAGAAAGAGAGAATTTTCCCAACAATTTTCCAATAATCCTTAAACTTATCCCATGTTATTCTCCTAGTGGGCTTTGACTAGAGCCCCTTTAAACTGCACATACAGTATTTCCTTGCATTCCTTATAAGATAGTTTCTCTTTCTCTCTCCCATTCTTCCCCCTGATGCTTCAGCCATCAGAGAGAAGGGAGGAGGGGGAGGAAAAGAGATAACATTCCGAATTCCAGCTACAATGGATCTGGCCATAAAAACTCACAAACACACACACACAGAGAACATGTAAAGACCGCAAACACACACAGAACATGTAAAGACCACAAACACATACACACAGAACATATAAACACAGAACACATGTACAGATAACTTTGGCTTACTTTCTATCACTGTTCAGATGCTGATATATGGGATCTGATCCGGATGGCCGGCTTCCCATTATTTTCCTCACCTGCCCTGCAATTGATTTATCAAACATCCCCCACTGGGTGGCCAATCCACCCGGAAGGTGGGCCATTCCTGTTGACAGAATAATTTTTCTCGGGACCTGATTGTAGTTGGCCCATGAGAGCAGGGAGGGAGAGTAAGACACAAAGTCTGATTAAACAGAAACACAGAACAAAGACAAGACAAAGTCCACGGACCCAGTCAGGCAGTTAGGACCTCCTGCAAAACCTGCAGAATTGACGGACTTCATGCAGCACCTGCAGAAGTCAAGGACCTCATGTAATACCTGCATAGGTCATCCCCGACTCTCACGTGGTCTCTCATGGAGGTCGACCAGGGCTCTCGGCTGCACCCCGTGGAGCCAGTAAGGGCATCTTACCGCTGCTTCCAGCTAGCCACTTACCACACCAGAGTACTCACCAGAACAGACAAGGAGCTCACTTTTTTGGCCAGATCAGGAAAATTTTGCTCCCGAAAGCCTGGCTCTGGGCTGTGCTCCAAAATCGGGGCCGAGATAAATCCCGTTGGCCACCCCCAAAGTTAGAGCCCAACCCAGTCATCCAGAACAGATGGCTTGCCTGTGCATGCAGAGCCAAAGGCTATCTCGGTGGAACCTCCATGTGAAATGGAGCGAATTAATAAGTCACAGGCAAAATTAATTGAAAATTTCGAGAGTGTCATTGAATAAAGAATTGAAATTCTTATATATAAAGTAAGTTCACTCTAATTGATACGAGGACTAGGAACTGAAATGCAGGCCCCTGAGAATTTAACCGCTCTGTGAACTTTATGACTTGGCTCAAGCTAACAGACCTAGATAGTGATTCTAGGAACTAGCCCCTCCTGGAATTGTTTATGCAAGGGGATATGGCTACTCCCCTCCTGCATAATCTTGTCAAAACATCAAAGAGCAGTCTGTTTCTTGCACCTAGCCATAACACTCCACTCAAATAGTTGATTAATTGACTTATTTCCCACTTTAAGTCACGTATGCAGAATCCTATTGCCAGGACTAGTTGGCTAAGTGCCTTCTTTGTCTAAAGACCTATATTAGCTAGTAAGTCCCAGAGCCCCTTCGGAATCTCACCCATGGAGATGACGATCTGCCTGGGACCTTCCCGTTCGGGACTCAAAGGCTGTGAACCGGGATTCCCCAGCCGTGACTGTTAGAGTTGGAGAGTTGGTGCTCCCCCGAATCGGTGATGTTTTCTTTACCTATTTCTATACTTCTTGTTATTTGTGGTATTTGGTGTCTTTGTAAGCAACCTATTCCTTGTATAAAAATGTAACTCATACCTTAAATGATTGTATCGATACTGATAAAGGTGCAGTTTGTGGGATGATGACCCGGCAGTTGGAGACCTGCCTTCTCCCGCATTCTTCTAACCTTTGTATTTTCCTTTTTACTCTGGCAGGGTGATGATTTTTACTTTTTCCCCTGATACAGATGTTGTTCAGAATCCTTTTTCTGGTTGTTTAACTAATATTTCCTTCTTACTCTGGCAGGGTGATGATTTGTATTTTTTCCCCTGATACAGATGTTGTTCAGAATATTTCCTTCTTACTCTGGCAGGGTGATGATTTTTACTTTTTCCCCTGATACAGATGTTGTTCAGCTCTCCCTCAGATTTCTCTATCTTTCCATTCTCTTAGTATTATATAATTGTACATAATTAAATTTTACTTTCATTTTTAACTGCTGTGTCCGAGTGTCATTTACAGGAGCGAATCCAAACCATAATAAATTCTCAAAACAGTCATTTATTAGCCAGGCTGGCAGCTGCCTCATGTAGAGACCCAGAGGAGACAGCCCCGAACTGAGGTGGGTGAGTGCATTTTAAGCATTTCGGGGCTACTCTGTACAGACTTGCAGTTTCCACAACAAACAGGGTTCCGACAGAGTAAGGGGGGAGCTGACTACTAGGCAAGAACCCCCAAAACAGAAGCGGTTGTCAGGGAGTTACTAGGCACAGGACCCCTAACAGAAAACAGGTGCCAGGAGAGGTAGCCAATCCAAGGCTGGTTGTCATTCAACATACAGTAGTTGTCAGGAAGGGGGGCTGCCCAGCAGAAGGTGGTTACCTGGTAATGGGGGTCTAACATTAGGTGGGGCACGGGTGGTTACCATGCAAATGGACTAAACAAGAGATGACTGTTAACAATTCATCAGATATTAAACCAAAGGGGAATAACATTTTGACAGGGGCTTAACAACAGAAGGACACTGTTACTAGGCAAGCTATTCTGCCCAGTAACCTAACAGAGATCTCTCAGCCTAGGGGCCCAGGGAGAAATAATGTCCATTTTAGAATAATGTTATAGTTAGCATTTATGTAACACTTTAAGGTTTACAAAGTGCTTTTCTCCTTTTATATTCACAACCCTGTGAGGAAGGTACTATTATCATTCCCATTTTACAGATTAGGTAAATGAGGTAAATCATGGTTAAGTGATTTGCTCAGGGTCACACAGCTAGTGTCTGAAGCAGGATTCACACTCAGGTTTTCCTGATTCCAAATCTACCAATCTATACTGAACCACCTAGAATCCCCTTCCTTCCCCAGACAGTACTCTACTGAGCCCTGAAGTTTGATTCACCCCAGCCTACCAGCAAGATCTCACAATTAGCTCTCAAAATTTCCACAAATGAATCACTCACTTACGGTGACCAGACCCTTTCAAACATTTATCTATGCATTGAATTAAAAGTCTAAAGGACAGGAGAATGGGGTGAATCTACTGTTCTGACCTCATATACCTCTACTTCAGGGTACATTTACTTGTTTCCCAAAGTTAAATATTTGTTGTTTAGTCTTTCTTGGTTGTGTCAGACTCTATGGGACTCCATTGACTTTTTTGTCCACGGGCTTTTCTTGGCAAAGATACTAGAGTGATTTATCATTTCCTTCTCCAGCTCATTATACAGATAAGGAAACTGAGGCAAATTGGATGAAGTGACTTGCCCAGGGTCACACAGCTAGTAAATTTTCTGAGACTGGATTCAAACCCAGGAAGATGAATCTTCCTGACTCTAGGAACTCTATTCACTGCACCATCTAGTAGCCCAACTCAAATTTGGCAGTATCAATTTTGGTGATCATTTATTATTGAACCATCTGCGTCTCTGCATCTTTGCCACTCCATTCTGCATCGTGTATCCAGGTCGAGGATACTCTACAGCAGCCTCTTTCAACTTATTAGGCAGTATGCACAGCTGAATAAAATACTAAACTTGTTTGGAAGGCCTGGATTTAAATCCTACCTTTGGCTCTTGATGACTGTGAAGCCATCATAGGTCATTTAACTTTCCCATCCATAAAATAGTAATAATACAGGTAAAATCAACCTCAAAATGTTGTCCCAAGGTCAAATATATTCTTTGTGATGGGGTCAGACACATATCTAGAGCCTCTACCATATACACTTCTAAAGTATATGCACTTTACCCAACTCCCAAGTTTTGCTTTGCAGAGCTACCATTTTTATACTGTTTGCAAAGCACTTCACAAATATCTCAATTTTTTAAAAATCCTCACAATAACCCTGGAAGGTAGGTGCTATTATTGTCCTCATTTTATGGATGGCAAACGGAAGTTAAACGAGTTGCCTGCAGTCACACAAAGCAGCCATGTGGCAATGCAGAGTGCTGGGTCTGGAGTCAAGAAGACCCAAGTTCAAATCTGTCCTTGGACATGCACTAGTTGTATGATCCTAATTCAGTTCCTCATCTGTAAAATGAGGGCACACTGGAGAAGGAAATACCAAATCACTCCAGTACCTTTGCCAAGAAAAGCCTATGAACAAAAAAGTCCATGGGATCACATAGATTTGTTCATGACTGAACAATAATGACCTCTTTCAGGTATTATGGCTTAGTAGATCAAGTGTGGACCTGGGAATCAGAAACATCCGCTTATGTGAGCCTCATTAGTCAATATCTTTAGGTCTTTTTTCCTTATCTGAAAAATTATGAAAACACTTGTGTTAGAAGCATCAAAAAATACAGGTAAAGAGCTTTGCAAAAAGTGTGCTCTTTCCATATCTACATAAAAATAGGAACATAAACACACATATAATCTTTTGGTTCAAAGCTGTGATTTCAATGGTATGGGGAACTCTCACTGCAGGTCAGCGATAGCTCTGCAAGACTTGGAGTGGTTGGGGGTGATGAGGTTAAATTTGACTTAAACCCAGGTCTTGATTCTGGGGGTAGTTTTCCCTCCATTATGCCATGTTGTGTCTTCTTGAGTGCTGTGTAACCAACAAGCCAACAATAAACACCAATTTTGTGCCAGCAACTGTAGGCATCTATTATTGTTATCATAATCATCATCATTTTTTTCTCATCTGCCTTGGTCTTCAACTTAGCTTCTATTTCAAACAACACAGAGAGCCAGCATGGTACAGTGGGAAAAGCCCAGGATTGGAATAATACACTCGAGTTCTTTGTTTTTTTTGCCTCCTTTGTATTCCTAGCACTTAGTTCAGTGCCTGACACACAGTGAATGCTTAATAAATGCTAGTTGACTAACAACTAGTATTTATGTAGCATTTTAAGGTTTGCAAAACACTTTGCAAATATTGCATAATTGTGGAGTCAGAAGAAATGGGTTCAAATCCCAGCTCTTACATATGACATAGGACCAGGGTAAGTCATTTTAAACCTATCTGTGTCTCAGTTTCAACTGCAAAATTAGTTCTAAACCTGTGATCCTGACTTACAAGCTATTATTTGTCATCATAGAAGTAGATTCAAGGTCATATCCCAAATTGGCTTCTAAAGTATCTCCCCCAACTGACCACCAACAAGAAAGAGGCCTCTACTCATTGATAAGAACAGATCTCAGGAAACACCAACTGGCAATAAACACACTTTTATTAAAACACAGTCCATTTTCACAGCCATTAACTTTGAAGAAGAAAAAAATAACAAACCAACTTCAAACATCTGCCAGGGGAAAATAATCTTAATTCTACTTTAATAGCCCCTTTGCAAACAAACAAACCAACCCCACAAGATCCAGCTTCTGACTCCCTTGAGATTTCTTTTGCTCAACCAGTCCCTGAACTAGGCTGAGCAAGTTCCCCCTGGGGATACTCATCACTGAAAATGAGCACCAGGGGAAAAGGCAACCCAAGGGAGCACTGGCCAGGATGGTGGCTTCTCCTTCCAGCTGCTATGGAGAATGCATAATCTTGTCACTGTGGGTGGGAGAGAGAAGAAGAGAAGCCAGAAAGTGAGATGAAAGACAGAGAGAAATATCAAAATGGAAAGAACAGTTCTAGTCAGTTTGGGAAGCCAAAACCCACTGCATATCATCAGCTCCCCAATACAGAAAGCTTCATTGCACTGAACATTAGCAAGGAAGAGGAAATATTACATCACAGGCTCCAAAGCTCCTGGCCTCACAGCATGGTGGTGACACTCCTTTAAATGCTGTTAGAGGTAAAGAAGTCATTGCACTAATGAGTCACGCGCTTGCACAGTTGAGTCAATGAAGGCTCCCAAGGGATGCTTCTTTCTTTCCCTTTTCTTCATGTCAACCCTGTGAGGTAGGTGAAAAATTACATATAGTTGTGGAGCAACTGGGTGAGCACAGACCTGAGCAGAGACTCTAACTCTTTACACTATGCTGCAAGAAAAATTAAGCTGGGTCTCTCAAAATCCCAGATTGGCAAGTGACCACTTCACTCCTTTCCCTTTCCCCTCCCATCAAGGACGAATGTATAGAAGAGATTGGGAAAGAGGTGCACATATCATAGAGACCCTCTCTCTAACGATGCTAAACCAGAAGAAAGGTGGAAAAAAACCACAACCCTGCTTTCTTCACTTGATTGGCTGACTCTGTACTGGTAAGAAGGCTCTGTAAAATTTACAGGGGGCTGGAGCAGAAGGCAAACAAAGGATGATAGCACTGTTGTAAATATTTCTATCTATACATGGTGAAGGAGGATCTGTAAACGTACATACACAGAGAGCTAATAGGCACCAAAAAAAGAACATGCAGAGAGGTTCAAACTGCGATCACAAGTCAAGGGGGTATCTCAGAGTTCCTTAGTGATTTGCCTAACCGTTTTTGGGAGATAGGAATACAAAAGATAGACAGGGAGTTTCTCTTTCCTGGGAAGACTTACAAGGGACAGATGACCCAGTCTGGGTCTTAAAAATAAAATGAAACAAAAGAACTCAAGAAAGAATCCTGAGCCAATGTGAAAAGTGGAAAAGCGATGCCTCATAAAGTTCTGGAGTCAACAGGCAGAAACAAAGAGAAAGGGCAAGTGTCTGTAAGGGATGCTGTAGCCCAAGTCTCTCCATAGCTGCTTCTTCCCTCCTCCTCAGCCTCACCAGAATGAGGACTAGACTTCCACCTTGGGCAAGGCAAATCACTATGATGGAACGAAGTGACTTTTAGGAAAAGGTCAGGGGGAAAACAGTATAATGAAAATTCCTTCATAAGGAAAGGGAGGAGCCAGCTACTTATCTAGCTAGGCCTTTTATCCTCAACAAAAGTTCAAAGTAATGAATTTATGCAGAAAAAAATTCCTGGACATGGGACTGAAAAATTCAGACTTTCCATCCCCTGGATAAAAAGGAAGTGGGGACATTGTTATAGGATGTGAATTAAAGTGATGTATACACACCCTCCTGCCCCTTATCAAAATGATTACTTGTATTTCAAAGTCTTAAATTACTCCTATCAGTCTTATCAGTATTCCTTCCTGAAAGGTACTCATCATTTGTTTTCTTGGTTTCCCCACAACTCATCGTAAAGGTGATCAGGCAAAGAGAGGCAGCCAGTCTTGTTCAGGGAAGAAGTGGATGGCAAAAGAACAAAGGAGTTCCATGACATCTGTCTTCTTTCTGCCTTGAACTTCAGGCACCATTAGAGGTTAAAAACTCATAAGCTGGGGAACCTCAACCAATTTGTCCAAAAGATGTCCATGGAAGAATGAGTTTAAAAGAAGCTGAGAACCCTAGAATCTTGCAGAGTCCTGTCCCATAGAGTCAGGGTCCTGAATTCCTTCATTGCCTACCCACAGGCAGTGGACTGTGGATATCCACTGAACTTTATGAGTTCAGTGGCTCACTGTTTATTCAGAATAAGGCCTTTCAACTGCAGTTTCATCTCCTGCCTTTTGTGGGACATCTCCACCTGAACATTCAGTACCTGCTGCCTCCCCAGGATCTGGTCTCTTGGCTTCAGGTCTCTTGAGTTCAGGATTTGCATCAACACTTCTTTTTTCAATGTGAACATATTCTTGTAGGTCTGATTGCTCAGACGTACTGATGCTGGAGAGGTCACCCAAGGGATTTCCAGATGAAGCTACAGGTACATCATATTTTACAGTCTTTGTTTGTAGGCTTTTGGCTTCACACCGAAAGTTATTCTTGTCCTCTGTTTTCTCAGCTTCATGAGGAATACCATTGGGTATCAGGAGGCAGATTGAGGTTTGTTCCACATTCTTTGCTGTCTCTATATGGTTTTTTGGTGCTTTCGATTCAAGTCTCCTCCTCTTATTCACCTCATCATACATTTTAATCTCCATGGACTCAGGGCTGGAAGGCCCCCTCTCCCTTGGGAGGGCCAGGCTCCCCATTTCTTTAGATCCTTTAGAGATTCTCAGCTTGCTCTGGCCAAGGGCACATTCTTCCAGGTTAAGGGCAATCTTCTCCACATCAGAGGTGCCTTGCCTTTGCTCCTCCTCTTGCCTGAACTCAAGTCTGTTCACCTCATATTTCCTTTTCTTACTTTCCTTTGGACTCTGAGACCTTGGGGCCTGGTCTCCAGCACTCTTGATTGCAACCTTCTCTTCCTGCTGATCATAAGAATTCAACCTTTCTCCCTTTTTTGCCTCACAACTCTGCAGCATGGTACTGGGGTTCTTCTTGCCCATCTGCTTGTCTTTGGAAGCAACGCCATCCCCTATAATCTCTTCCCTCACCTGAGTCCTAACTTGGTCTTTCTCTATTCCAACCTCATTTTGGGATACACCTGGACCCTCTTCATCTACACAGTCCTGCTGTCCAGGTATGAATTTCTGAAGCTTCTCATGTGGCCCCCAGACAAATTTATACCGGGGATTAAAGTGCTCCCAGGCATAGTAGACAAGTTTCCTGCGCTCCTTCTTGTTCCGTACTGTGAACATGAAGTAATCCAAGGCACTCTGCTTGACACTTGGCAAGCAGTTATTAACAAGGATTTCTTCCAGAAAGAAATGAATCAGGGGCACCTGGTAATGTTCATAACCCATCTCGCCCAGACACTTCAGGATTCGAGTGATGCGAAGGTTGTTGTGGCTGTGCCTGGAAGACAGGATAAAACCCTATGTATTAATAGAAAGGGACAATGTGAATTCTTCCCAAAGTGCTGATCAGAGCTGCACAGACACCCGTAACAAAGGCCATGCCTGAGAGGAGGGATAGTATAGGGGCTTTGAATAGCTTTGCATACAGAAAGTGTGTTTACAATAAAGGTGAGCTAAATGCTTGGGTTTAAAGGGCTAATGCTGCTATGTTATATGTTGTCCCTGCTGTGTGGCAGGAATATGCTGCTAACCAGAAACAAGTTTCTATCCTACTGTTTACCCCTCCACTGTGGGGTCTGAGTCACAAAAAGGGATAGCCTAACTGATACACAGAAAAGACAAAGGTGCAATATATTTCTGCTTTAAGCCAACTGTCATGGGACCAAAGAATTTAAAGCTAGAAGGGATATGAGAGATAACTAATCCAATCCCTTCATCTCTCAGGGGGAAGATGAGGTTCGGAGAAGCAATTTTTTCCCAAGGAACATGTGTCCCTTTCTCTCCTCTTATATAGTTACCACCTTAGTTCTGGTCCTTACCTTAAATGGACAACTGCTATACCTTCCTAACTAATCTCCCACCTTCAAGTCTCCCAACCCACACAGTTACCAGAGTGATACATATCATATATTTCCAATCATATTATTACCTTCCCCAATTAAGTGTCAGTGGCCCCCTCTTGCCCCTAAGACCAAATACAAACATCTATTTGGTATTCACAATATGATTCCAGTCTCCCTTTACTGTCTAACCATACACACTATATTCCAATTTCAAACATTATTAGTGATGGGATTTGAACTCAGAAACTGTAAGCCCCAATCTGGTGCTCTTTCCATATACTGGACATTTGCAACCTAGGTCCAAATCTATAAACCTGGGTATAGAGTATTTGAAAGAACCCTGACCATGAAAGCTGAGTCCTGTCTTTACTCAAATTGTAAAATAAGGATAAGAAGACTTCTATATTAAGGTAACTTATGAACTGCTGGGCAATTACTGTCAATGACAACTTAAATGTTTTCTCTCTGAGCAAGAACAAAGATAGAGAATTAACCAGAGCACCCCATACTGGGTAATAAGAGATTTGCTCTATGAAAGCCCCACCGTGAGACCAGAGAAGGCACAAAGATATGTAAGCGTCACCAGTTTCAAACACTTACGAGTTGAGGTTCTGAAATCTCTCCAGGTAGTTGTCAGCCTTTCTCACTTTCCCAGTTTTGTGATTCTCCAGTTCAATTCCATAGAAGCCCAGAATGAGTTCATACGCTTGGACGAATCTTCTCATGACTTCAGCAGATTTTTTAAATTCCTGGAACATATAAACCCCCATCTCTATTAGGATGAATGACAACAGATCCCAGAGTTGGATATCCCAATTTTCTCTTTAAGTGAAGAAAATGTATCACAAATTTATAGATCGAGCTTGAGTCAGAAAGGTCACAAGCTATCTCCTATGTATAGACTTACCCCTGTCTCCACCTCTTCAGACCCTAGGTTTCCTCAAAGCTCAACTCTAACACTGCTTCATACTTGAGGATTTTCCAGATTCCCCGCCCCCACTTACTTACCCATTAATTACCTTGGATTTATTCTGTATGTATTTAAATGTTCTCCACTCCCTCCAACCCCCACCCCTGAATATAAACTCCTTGAAAAGAAATAGTTTCATTTTTGACTTGTATTCCTGGTGCCTGGTACATAGTAGGCATATAATAAATCCTTCTTGGTTGGTTCATTAGCCAAATCTTTTATTTTAAATAAGAGGAACTGAGATCTAAGAGAAACTTGGATAACTGAGAGAGAGTAGTGATTGGCTCAGTCACACTGGCAGTAAATGGTAGTAAACCAGGAATTTGAACCCAAACTCTCTCACACTCTAAACTCAGGACTCTTTCTAATAAAGATCAGGAAAAATTGCCAAATACAAATTCTGAAGACATTTGTTTTGAAATTTAGATAGACAAAGATAATGCAGTTTATGACAAACATGTTAATCTGGATGAACTTCCTAACTTGGATGAATTAGCCTGGATTACTGAAAAAGTCAGGCTTATATTAATAATACTATTAAATGCAATAAAAGCGTTCCTTTAAGTCCATTCAGTAACTCACTCTCAGCATAGTGTGATTTAACAAATATTGCCCAACGTAAAATTATTTATAATTAGTATACTGGCTGTGAGACTGAGTAATAATAAATAATAATATCAAGCACCATAGATGACATTTCTATAGTGTCCTCACATTTACAGCACACTACATGCATTATCTCACTTGATCCTCTTGATAGTCTGATGATATAGGCAATAGAAGCATTATCACCTCATTTTTCATGTAATGAAATTGATGCCCAGAGCTGTTCATACAGCTATCAAATGAGAGCATCAGACTTCAAATCCAGATCTTAGTGCCCTTGCTCTTTTTCTGGTGAACAAGGATCACCCAAGCACTGTTTAAACTACCTATGAGTGGATGTTCCCAAAGTACTTAAAAAGAGTTTCTTCATATGCACTGAACTCCTTAGCAAACTTATCCTCACAGGTAGTAGTATAAGGAGATATTTCAATCTACCTCATCTGAATCATCACCAATTTGGAAACAATGTTTCAGAATACGCTATAAACCTTTCCTTCTTAAGATAAGTTCCTAGATTTCATGTTTACCTTTCCATCTAACAATAATACCAAATAAAGGACGATTTCCACCCTTTCCCTCTTGCTATACAGTTGACTTTTTTGACTCAAAAACTCTGCCCAGGAAACCTTTCATACCTCTTTTGGGGAGAGGACACTGATTGATTTTAAAACTAGCCTTTTGTCAAATAAGATTGTGCTGAGAATCATTGGTGCCTACTCAATCAATGCCTTTCCTACATCAAACCAGTACGTGACACTTACAAAGATGAAAAGTCTTATTATGTGCACACGCATGTGAGTGCCACGCACACACACACGCACGCACGCACACATGCATGTCACAAAGTAGAGGGTCAGTTTCTCTTCCAGAGAGCTACAGAAACAATAACCATCCCACAGAAACGCCCTACCTGGATTTCTCTGAGTGTCAGGGGCTTCGCATGCCAATTCACTCCCCTCTCTCGCAAAGGGAACAACCTGAAGGGAACAAAGTCACATGTGAAGGGGTGGGGGTGGGACAGGGAGGAAGACAAAGCCTCCTCTAAGAGGAGGCTCTGAATGGATCACTGCTACGGACTACTGACTAGGATCCCACAGACTTGACAAGTTACAGCATGATGTATCCAGGAGGGCACCTGCTTCCATGAACAGGTTCACAGGCATTCACTCTTGAGACAAACGGTATTACTCTCTCTCCTATGTACACAGCCTGTGCTTTCCTACCCTGGTGCCTTTGTCCTTTGTCCCCTACATCTGGAACATTCTGACTCTCCTCAGCCTCCTTAACAGTTAAATCCCTACCTCTCCTTTAGAACTCAACTCAGATACCTCCTTGACTATTAATGGCTTTCCCTTTCTACCTTCACTGGCATGTTGTACTCATGACATGTCTAGTCACCTGTGCTCACAAGTTATTCTTCCTGCAAGACTGTTAAGCTCCACAAGGATGTGGAACAAGTCTACCCTACGTTATATTTCCCCCATGCTGAGGGTGACACTGTGTTCTCTATACACAGTTAAATGGTTAACAAATGTTAGATAATCCTTCCTGTATGTGATTACCAAGGTGAAAGAATGAGAACTGTTCACATAAAGAAATGATACTACTATTGTGCAAGTAAGTGTATGACTATAGGAGAAATACTTATACTCTTTCTGAACCTCAGTTTTCTCATCTGTAAAATGGAGCTAATAATATTCATATTACCTACGTAACAGATTTCTTGTGTGAAATAGCTATCCCTTTCACATCATGGTTTCAATATATCACTGGTCAGCATAAGAAATTCAATGGGATTTTTGGGGAGTTTTGGGGAAGTTGTGGTATTTTCTCTTTTACTGCCATAATAATTCAGACTTCTTTTCTGGTATGAAGGGAGGGACAAAAAATTTTACAAATTTTACAGATCTGAGGGGTGTCGTGCCCCCATCCCCCCTCGAAGTGAAAGGGATAATTGTATGGTAAGAAAACTAAAACATTCAAGAAATGTGAGAGATCATTAATATTAAATTAAAATGGCTATCATTTCCATGTTGCTAGGAAAATGTCTGCCTGGACAAAAAGGGTGAATTTGTTAGGAAACAAAGATTAATGGACGCAGTGGCACTGCATTGGTACCCAGGCAATATCAAAAGGCCTCCAACTAGGTGTTGTGGTAATCTCTGCTCCCAGAGATACTGAAGCTCATGGATTTCTTGAACTCAGGAGTTGAGCTGCAGTGGATTAAATCAGCCTGGCATATGTACCAAAGTTGGTATTAATAGAGCAAGGTCTCAGGAGGAGGTGGAGAGGAAAGTACCACCTGATTGTCTAAAATTACCAAGTTCAGAAACATAGCAGGTAAAATTGCCATGCCAGAGTGGGACTGGGCCCATGAGTAGCTCCCAAACTTCTAGCCTAGATGAGATGGGGTGACCCAGTCTTACCAAAACAAAATAACCTCCCTCTTCCATCATGTGCATAGGTTACGTTACCTACCACTGTATGTAAGAGTGGTTGTCCTCCAGGATGTCATAGTCTTCTTTCCAGTTCTTCAGGATTTCCTCAATAAAATAGCCTGGAGTGTACATACAAGTACCAGGAAGTTACACAGATGAGTCCACATCTGCTAAACCCATGGTACCTTACTATGTTGGTATCTAGAGCTATGATAGCCCACAAAGATTCAGAGAACAGGTACAACTGCTGGGTTTTTGGGGGTGTTTGTGAAAATTTTTAAAAATTGGGAAAAGAATCTTTTTGCCAAACGTCTCCATGTCTGCATAGTTCTTGATATGTTCAATTGAGAATTATGCCAGTTTAGTGACTTTGGAGGTGTAGTTCTAAATGACGGGACCAATCCACAGCACCACCAAAAAGTCATGAGCATGCCTCTCCTGCCCTCTCTATTCACGTGACTTGTGTGAGGCAAAGCCTCAGAGCTGTTTAATTTGTATTTCTCTCATTCTTTTATTACTCTCTTATTAAATATAATATAGACATTTCAAAAATAAAACACATAACAAGGTTTTTTATTCTTTGTTTACTGAAATGTTTGAATTTTTTCATAATTAAGTTCATAATTAAAAAAAAGTCATGCCATGCTACTCTTCCAAAGTATAGAAAAATCTAACACTAATGGTAATCTATAGTGGGACAGTGACACAAGTTACTAGAGTGTTGGACTATGACAAGGGAAAGTGAGGAAACTCTCACTGGTCCTAGGACTCAGACAGCATGGCTATGAAGAGGGAATAAATAATGAACAAGCACACAAGCTTACTACTTTTGAAGACACATAGCAGGTGCTTTAACAAAACCATGACCGAACCACTGAGACATGGATCTCAAGAAGGGGACTCAGTGTCAACCTAAGATCAAAGACTATTGGAGTTGAGGTAGATACATACCATTGGGCAAGAAAGCAATTTCATTTTTATAAAACTTCAAATTCAGCATTTCATCATTGAACTCTTCATCTGTCAAACCCTATAAGAATAAAACAAAATGTTAAAAGACTGGTAAATTACCACACACTTTCTACTGTTTCATTTCTCTTCAGAATTAGGAATCAATTCAATGAACATTTATGTGCCCATTATATTCTACTGAGGGAAATAGAACCTCTGTAGAGACAAATATAAAACAATTTGAAGGAGCAAGTACCAGCAACTATTTCACGTGTAACTTAAGAAAGGAGTCAGTGGGCGAATCAACAGGAGCTGAGTTGGTCAACTGGGGTATTGGGTCCAGTGATCCAGCCTCTTGGTTCACTCTTGCCATCTTTGCTTTTGTTCTAACCTGCCAATGCTTCCAGACATCATGGCAATCCATCCACACATCAAGCACCTGTTATTTTGTGGGAATTCTTGGTATGGTAATACTCTCTGTAATGTAGATTACAGCTAGTTTGTAACTTCTTTAAATCCTTAGGAAGTCTGCCTGAGGTTCAGGGAAGCAGCAGCATCCCAACATACATGATAATGGTAGAGTGCTCTGCATGAATTATCTCACTTGATTCTCACAACGCTTAGAAGTAGGTACTTTTATTATCTCCATTTTACAAGTGGGGAACCAAAGGCTTAGGGAGATTCACTGACTTCCTCAGGGTCACACAGCTAGGTAGGGCTTCCTGACTCTCGGAAGCATTTGGGGCACTGAATATCATGCCTCAAAAGCACTCACCACAGGTCAGGCATTATGTTAGGTTCCTAAGACACAAAGACAAAAATGAAGTGGGAAACTTACACTGTATAAGGGAGATAACAAGCCCAGAAGTATGTTGTGTGCACGTGCTTGTGCGTGTCTTTGTGGTGAGAAGGTATGAGTGGATCAAGGAAGGCTTGACGTAGAATGTGTCCCTTGAGCAGAATTTTGAAGGGAACAAGGGATTCTATGACACAAAGAAGAGATGTGACTGCATTCCAGGAATGTCACCATTGCTGTTTATTTATTTTAGTTGTGCCAACTCTTCTTTGTGACCCCATTTGGGGTTTTCTTGGCAAAGATGCTAGAATGGTTTGCCATTTCCTTCTCCAGCTCATTTTACAGATGAGGAAACTGAGGTAAACAAGTTTTAGTGACTTGCTCAAGATCACACAGTTAGTAAGTGACTGAGGCTGAATGTGAACTCAAGTCTTCCTGACTCCAAGCCCCATGTTCTATCCATTTCAGCCACCTAGCTGTCCAGGGTTGGGGGACAGCCATTTAGAAGGCACAAAGATAGGCCTTCTATCTGTCATGTGTGAGGAAAAGCAAGACGGGCAGGTTTGTGGAAGACAGTAATGTATAAGAGGTGCTTGGAAATTTGTGATTGGAGCCACTAGGGCTGGATACAGAGGTGTTAAGTCATCTTCCTAAAGACAACTGAAGAGCTTGCTCATGGTCATCCCTTGCATGAGATCTGAACTCAAGTTTTCCTGCCTTCAAGTCCAGCATTATAATCAGAAGTGCCTGTAGCAATAAGAAAATAATAATAATGCAACAACTGCCTTGAAAGGAAAAAGAGGCTTCAAGGACTTACTGGGTATCGACGTCTGTACCTCTGCATGTCCTGGACTGCTCTCCAGTTTCGGCATCCTATCATTCGGCTCTGCAAAGGGAAGAGAGAAAATGAAATTCAACAGGAGGAAATTCAGGGTTGTTTAGGACACCCGATACTTTGTCATCTAATGGGAGTGTTACCACGTAAGAGCCCTTAGCAGGGTTTACCTTCCGGGTTAGGTACAAGAGCATTGGCTGTCTATCTAAGCTTCCTCATTTGTAAAATGGTCACCATAGCACTCACCTCCCAGGGTGGTCGTGAGGATAAAATAAAGTAAATGAGTATAAAAGCAGATAAAGGGAGGAAACTATTTTCCAAATCTAAAGCACTACATAAATGCTAGCTTGTATTATTATGGTCATTTAATTATTATTTCTGATTTCTCCTTACACTTACATAACATTATAAAAGACTACTACTATTAATAGCACCTTTAAGGCTTGCAAGGTACTTTACATATATTATAATTCACATGATCATCATAGCAACCCTGTGAGGTTTACAGGGGAGGAAAATGCCATTAAGAGTAGTTAGGTGACTTGTTCAGGGTCATGCAGCCATTAAGAAAGATACTTTCTAGGTAATAAAGTACTTTTCTCAATCTTCATTCTCCTTGACCCCTCCTTTGACACTGTTGAGTGCCTTCTCTTCCTTGAAACTCTATTCAAAATTTCAGAACCACACTCTCCTGGTTTTCCTCCTACCTATCTGAGCTCTCTTTCTCTGTCTCAGATCTTACTCTCGAACTCTTGGGTATCCCTCAGGGTTCTAGTCTCCTCTTTTATAATACTTCACTTTGTGATCTCATCAGCTCCCATGGATTTTAATTACCTGATGACTGTTAGATCTACCTATTCTGCCCTGATCTCTGTGATGACCTGCAATCTCATATCCTCAACTGCTTTTCAGACATCTTGAACTGGATGTCCGGTAGACATCTTAAATTAAACATTTATAAAACAGAACTATCTTTCTCCCAAAACTCTCTCCCATTCCTAGTGAGGGCAACACCTCCCACCTTGTCCCTTCTATCCCTCACAGTTTGAAATTTAGGCATCATCATGCATTCCTATTTCTCACCCCTCACACATCCAATCTATGGCCAAGCTCTGCTGCCTTCAGCTTTGTAACATCTCTCTATGTTTCCTTGGACACTCTCACCACTCATACTCCATAAATGGACTATTATGATAGCCCTGAGTTTGCCTGCCCCAAGTTTCTCTCTACTCCAATTCATTCACCTCTCAACTACCCAAACTCATTCCTCCATTCAGCTACCTGGCAAAGGGCAAGTCTGACCATGTTGCTTCCCTATTTAAGGAACTCCAGTGACTCCTTATCACCTCTAAAATCAACTACAAAACTCTCTGTTTGGCACTTAAAGGCCTTCATAACCCATCTCCCCTTCCACCTTTCAATATTCTTAGACCTTACTCCCCACCACCCCTACACCCATCACATCCTCTTCAATGCAGGGGCACTGGCTTCCTGGCCGTTCCATTAACATAACAGTTCTGGGCATTTTCTCTGGCTGACCCCTATGCCTGGAATACTCTCCCTCTTCAAATCTGCCTACTGACTTCCCTGGCTTCTTTAAAGTCCTAATTAAAATCCCATCTCTTAGAGGAAGTCTTTCCCAACCTCTCTTAATTCTAGTGCCTTCCACCTGTTAATTATTTCCTTTTTACCCAGTATACAGCTTGTATGTATATATTTGTCTACATGTTGTCTCCCCTGTTATATTGTGAGCTCCCTGAGGGATTGCCTTTGCCCCTTTTCGTATCCCCTGTGCTTCATGGCACAATGCCTGGCATATAATAGGTGCAGAAAAATGATTATTGCTAATTAAATGCAGAATCTGAGCTCAGGTCTTCCTGATGCTTGAGTCCAACATGACATCCACTATGCCGCTGTAATATCACACTCCTGCTTCTGTCTGATATTGCTGTTCAGTCATGTCCAACCCCATGGACCACAGCACACCCCACTGTCTGCAGGGTTTTCTTGGCAAAGACACTGGAGTGGTTTGTCATTTCCTTTTCTAATGGATAAAGAGAGTAAGTGACTTGGCCAGGGTTACACATCTAGTAAGTGTCTGAATTCGGATTTGAATTCAGGTTTTCCAGACTCCAGGCCCATCACTCTATCCACTGAGCCACCAAACTTCCTGTTTAACAGCTAATGGCAATACTAATAATAACAACAGCTAACATTTATAAAGCACTTATTATGTGCCAGGCACCATACTTAGTGCTTTACAGTTACTCTCTCCTATGATCCTCACAACAGCTCTTTGAAGTAGGTGTTATTATCATCCCCATTTTATGGATGGGTAAACTGAGATAAATAGAAGTTCACTGACTAGTGCAAGGTAATAAAGCTAGTAAGTAATTGAGGCTGGATTTGAACTTAGGTCTTCTCGACTCCAAGTCCAATGCCCTCTCCACTGTGCCACCTACCTGCCTATACATCTCAGCATAGTACAGTGCAGTGATGGATTTGGCAACAGAGTTCTTAAGGTTAGCTCTGCAACTTACTCTGGGCCTCAATTTCTTCAGCTGCTAAAAAACATGAATGGGTTGGACTGGATACCCGATAGTCCATTTTGGTTATAAATCTATTATCCTATGAACCCTGTAAAGTGGTCAAAGCAAGGGTAAGTAACATTCTGGTTATAAATCTATGATCCTATGAATCCTGTAAAGTGATCAAAGCAAGGATGAGTATTCCAGTTTGATGGTTAAACAGACAAAAGGAGAGATCCAGTGACTTGCCCTACATCACAGTGTATTAGTGACTGAGCTAAGGATTCAAGTCTCATTATTTAACAGTCTAACTGACTTTTCCAGAGCACCAGAGCTCCCCAACATGGTCTCTGAGGGCGTCAGAATCACCGTAAACTCATTGTCCTGCCAAAGGAATGATCTCTCTCAGTTTCCCCTTTGCAGAGGTGGTTCTAAGGATGAAATGAGCTCTGTAAATGCACCCCTCCCCCTCTCTCTGAGCCCCCTTGCTCAGCAGGCTGCCTGAGAGAGTGGGCGAAAGCCAAGAATAAAGCAGAAAGCTGGGAGCAGCTGAAATGAACAAACCATCAGGAGAATGGCAACGCCTGACACTTTTCCAACAAGGAACAATGTCTCATTTCTAGCCGCTGGGAGCAAAACAAGCCTTCCCAACTGCCCCAAGGCCATTATCCCTGTATCTCTGTTCCTCCTGGCATCAAGACGAGATGGCAAACTTAAAAGGCAGGTCAAAATGCATTGCTACAAATTCCAGCATGTCTGGTTATGTCATCAAAACCAGAGACTCATAGAATTCTGGATCTAGAAGAGCCCTTAGAGGACAATTGATCCCAACTCTCATTTTACAGATGAAGAAACTGAGGTCAGAAATGGAAAGTGATTTGCACACAGGGAGTAAGGTACAGAGCCAGTATTTGAATCCAGGTCTTTCAGACTTCAAATTCAGTTCTCTTTTTCTTGTACCATACTGTCCCCGCAAAGGGCAAACGGTGAACACAGGGATCCCTACAGGCAAAGCATGTGTTCTAGCAACGAACAACCTCTCAAAACCTCAGTCAATGCCCTAGTCATTTCAGTAATTACCTTTAACAAAGGTGCCTATATAACCTAAGACTTGGCACCCTCTGAGACTTTGCTTTAAGGGAATTTGACCCAAAGGTTAAACAGTTAGACTGTTAAATCATGACCCAAAGGTTGCTTGGTTCTAAATAAATAATTTTGTGCATTTGAAAGGAAAAAAATTGGGAGATGACCACCCTTTAGTTGATTACAAGTTATCTGCAATTGTTGATTGACATAACCCCAACTCAAGGACAAACTGACCCAAGAAGTCCAATAGAATTGCCACATATATTGGCGGAGTCTGAAAAGGAGAGAGTCCCATCTGGGCTGGAGATAGAGGACAACAGGTTCGTGTATATTAATTACACAATTTGTTATAAGAGGATAAAAATGATAATATAATGGTATGAGCAGAGGGACTAGGAAGTATGTATGAAACTAAAGGGAGGATACGATGGAGTTAGAGCACCATTTGGGTTTTGACTCAGACCCTTAACAGTTGAGAATCTTAGGTTTTTACAACCTTAGAACCTGACTCACAAAACCTTGCAGCCACAGAATATTACGGTTGGAAGATTGTCAGCTAAAGCTAATGCCTCAACTTCTACAAGAAGCCTTTCAGATTCTCCATTAATCCTAGGGCTTTCCCTCTGTTAACTGGTTTTGCATGTTGTGTCTCTCCCCTATTAAACTTCCTTGAGAGCATGGATTTTCTTTTGTGTTTCCTTGTATCTCCATTGCTTAGCACAGTGCCTGGAATATAGAAGGCATTTAATAAATGCTAGGTGACTGACTGAATTGGAAGGGGTCTTAGAGAGCATGTAGTTCAAGGCCCTCCTTTGACACATGAGGGGAATGAGGCCAGAGAGAAGAAGTGATCTGAGGAGGAACAATCAGACAATGGCAGAGTTGGAACTCACATCCATGTCTTCTGCCTTCTGTTGTCCAGTGACTTCTGTGAGATTACTTTTCTCTGGTCCTTGATTTCCTCATTAATAAAATGAGGGGCCTGGATTATAGAAGTAGTATAGTCCAGTTGAAAAAGCATTTATAAACTGAGGACCGGGTTTGAATCTGGACAATCTACTTATCATCTGTATGATCTTAGGTAAGTCAGTCTCTCTGGGCTTCACTTCTGCAGCTGTAAAATGATGGGGTTTGACAATGGTCTCTTTAACATCTAAAAGCTTGTGAGTCCCTGACTCATGAAATGTAAGTTATCTTATATATAAAGAGATGATGCTTTTCAAAAAAATTATATTGCTCTGGAATGAGGGCCCCAAAGGGTGGAATTATAGGATCATAAATTTAGAGCTGGGAAAGACCTTAGAAGCCATTAAGCCCAGTCCTCTCATTTTACAGAGGAGGAAATTTGAGTCTGAGAGAGGTTACTAGTTCAAGGCTACACAGCTAGTGCCTGAGGCAGGATTTGAACCCCAGGTCTTTTTGACTCAGTCTACTGCCATTTACATTATTACACCATGCTGCTTTTAAAAGGGCATGTGCATGGGCCACTTGTAGAAGAAATGGTTATAGTTGTGGAATTACAGGCCTGACTGACAAATACTCTTTCTGTTCCCTCCTTCCTGCTGAAGAGGGGAGAGAGCTGAATCCTTTCTAAATTTTTAGTATCACTTTCAGGGGAGAGCTGTCAGTTACCACCTTCTTCTCCCTACCCTCTTTCCCCTTAATATCACACTCTGTCACAACATGTGTGTATAGTTGTGGGTGAGCTGTGTTTTACCGAATACCTACTAGCTGCATGGATTATATACATGCCTATATAGTTCTAAGATTTGCTCAACACCTATTATGTACGTATATGTATATGTGCACACATGTGCGTGCACACACACATATGCCACAGTAAATATCTGCTAAATAAATGAATAAATGAGTAATCTTGGTATGGTGGGAAGTGCACTAGACTAGAAGCAAGGGTCCTGGTCTCTGCTCCAATGCTAAGGTCAGTTGGGTTACTTAGAATAAATCCTATTTCTCCCCCGGGCCACAGGGCCCTTATCTATCAAATGACAGGAGTTCAGTTAGGTGACATGGAAGATCCTTATTATTACTCCAGATAATATTTTCCAGATTTCAAGAAGAAAAGAGCAACACTGTATTGAAGGTGAATGGGAGGTGTGAGAAACAGAGTAAATTATATGAAGTAAATAAATGAAAAAAGCATCTATCAAACATTTAATGTGTCAGGTTCTACGTTAATGACTAGAGACATAAATACAAAAGCCAAGACAAACCCTGATCTCAGCAGTTTACATTCTAACAGGGGAAATGTTGGAGTAGTAACCAGAGAAAGGCATTCTGGATAGTAAGTCCCAAGGCTGGGATGGGACCAAGGGGGAGTATATTGACATATCTTATTTAGTAGCAATAGCAGGGTAGATTTAATAAAAAATTATCAACAATAATTTAATTAAATGAAGGAAGTAGGTGAGGAGGGAGACTTCGGAGCAAATGGCCAGAAATGAAGGCGTGAAGTAAACTCTGGCTAGTACTTTCCTAAAATAGTAAGTACTCTGAAGGTAGGACATGTATGTCTTTGTATCCAGGTGGGCCACTACACAAAGTAGTTGCTTAACAAAGATTTGAAGTACGAAGGTACTTACCATTCTAGCTCTGACATTCTGTGACCAGATTTGCATTTTTCCTGTCTTCTAAAAATCAAGTTAATTTTACTAACTAAAATTAGCAGCAGTGTTTGGGAAATGACCCAGTGCCTGGAACTGGGTAACTGACCCAGTTCCTTACTGATAGCTGTGGGGGGGGGAGGTGAGTCAGAGCGAAACTGGAGAAACCCAAAGAAAAGCTGACTACTCCCTCCTCACCAAGTTTCTATTCCTTTTTTTCCCTAGGCCCAGAGATTTCTTTTTTCCCATAGTCTGTGTACCTATTTCTACTCAATTCAATAGGACAAAGATAGGCAGTACTATCATCGGGAGTGGTACAATGGGATACAAAGTAGTTTGTGGTAGAGAATGATACAGTAAATAAATTATCATTGACTATGATTTGGGCCACAGTTTCCTCCCTTAAAATGTAGATAATATTTGCAATACCTACCAACCAACTCAGGAGATTGCTGTGAGGAAAGCATATAATTCCAGATGCTTCAATTTCTAGGTTAAACCCTAGAATCAGTATAGATTCTGCCCAATGCCCTACCCTGTCTGCTGTCCTCAACGGTGATCTCTGCTGATCAGAGAAATGACCATGGCATTGTGGAGATGATTAAGTTCAGCCTCTTTAAATGGGAGGAGCGTAAAATCCAGAAAGGTACAATATGGTAGAATGAATATGTAGTCCTAAGATCTGGATTTAGATCTCAGAGCTACTTAGTTGTGATGCAGTTTCTTTATATGTTAAAATTCAGAGAGTTGGATTACATAGTTTCTAAAGTCCTTTGCAGCTTGAAATCTATGACTTATTAACAAACACTTATAGACCTATCGTGTTTAGAGCTCTGTGCTAAGCAAAGTTTATAAAAGACATTGAACCTGTTCTCAAAGTTTTCCAGTAGAATCAGATACCAATAAAGATGACCATAATATGTGACATTACAAGTTAAGTGTGCCAGAGGAATAAAAATTGTTAGGTGAGGTCCAAAGAGAGAAAATTAAATGAGGTCCAGGGAGATGAGGGAAGATTTTTATGGAATGAATGGTAATTTGTTCTTTTAGAGCATGATAGGAATCCAACAGGCAAAGGGTGAAGGGAAGATGTTCCAGACATAGGGATAGGCATGAGGAAAAAAGCACAGAAAAGGTAAAATGCATACTGTGTTTAGGGAGAAAGCAGTCCAGCTAGGGTGATAAATGAGTGGAAGAGAGTAATATGAAAAAAGGCAACCAGATTGTGATGGCCCTTGAATGACAGGCAAAAGATTCTAAACTCGACTGGATAGTTAAAAGTAAGATACTAGAATATTTCTTAATGGGCAAGACATATGTAGATCTGTGTATGAAAAGATCATTCTGGCATCACTATGAAAGATGGTTTGAAGGATGCAATCAACTGTCTAGGCTTGTATTAGGGGGGCAATAAGGGAGACAGAATTGATAAGACCTTAGAACTGATTGAATACAAGAGATGAAAGAAAGGGAACAACTGAAGATAAATCCAAGGTTTCCAACAAGGAAGCCTATGTGAATGGCAGTACCTACGGAAATAGTAATGCTGAAAGGAGGAATAGGTTGGAGGGAAAAAATAAAATGTTTAAGACATTTTGAGTCTGACAAGCCAGTAGGTGGTGGGGGTCTTGTGGGAAGTTTGAGATTTGAATGTGGAGCTTAGAAAAGAGGTCAAGCCTAAAGATCTTTATTTGGGTCATCTCTTTAGAGATGGTGTAGCTGAAGCTGTGAAGTATATGTGACTGCCAAAGAACAGGAAAGAGAGCATACTTTTGGAGGAGACCCATATTCTACTGCTCAGGTCTGGCTTTTGAAGCTAGTTGGAGATCTAAGGAAAGAGTGTTAGGTATGAGAACTAGAGGCCTGCGATGTGCATGGTGCCAAGGGAAGAAAGGGCACTGAGGTCAATGGTGTCAAAGGCTACAAAGGATGAGGACTAGGGAAAAAAAGGTCTTTCATACTTTGATCAGTCACATTCTCAAGGTCACAGCTACTTGGTGGCAAAGTAGAAGTCCTAAAACATTCACAACACTCATCACTGTCTTCCTGTACTTTCCTGTTTCAGTGTCTTCCAAGCATGTGTGAACACGCACTCATATGCATAAACATACACACATATATCACGTTTTTGAAGACAATGCGGACCCCCATCCTGGGTCCCCTCACCCCACAAATTCATTGAGGGAAGCCCACCACCCAAAAGCCCCCAATGTCCAGGAAAAGTTAACTTCACTTGCAAGACCAGCAAAGTCGAACAAGACAGTGCCAGGGCTTTCGCGGTGGGAGGGGTTGGGGTGGGGGCGGCGCGTATGTTGGGAGTAGCCCACCGCCGTTCCAGTAGCCGCCGCCGGCTCTTTGGAGAGGCTGAGGGTAGGGGGGTGCCCGTCGTGAGAGCCTCTTAGAGAAGAGGCATTTGTACCTCAGTGGCCCCAAATGAGTGCGGTCTGCCCGCGGAGGGCGCAGCTCCCATCTAACAGAGCCTTCCCCACTCCGGGCCAAAAGATAAAGGCGGGCTGCAAGCGGAAGCGGGGGAGGGGGCAGCGTGGGGGCAAAACTGGGGATGGGGATGACAGCAGGCACAGAAGGGCTCCCTCGCTCGCTCGCTCTCCGGGTTTCTCCCAGCCCCGCGCCCGCCCTCCGCAGGCCCTGGCCACCTCCTAGGGCTTCACCTGGAAAGCTTGGTTCCCGCGCTGCTGTAGCCTCGGCTTCGCTTCCTCTTTGCTTTTCCTCTCCTCCTTCTCCTTTTCCTGCTCCTCTTCCTCTTCTTCCTCTTCCCAGGTCGAATCGCAGTCCCCGTCGTCCATGCTCCGTGCAGCGGAGGTTAGGAACTCGGGTCACGGCCAAAACACGGAGCAGGAGAGGGCAAGGAGGTCCGGAGCAGTGTGGGGTCCGAGGGCGGTAGGCTGGAGCGGCTAGGGGCGGAGAGACGCCGGCAGGAAAGGAAAGAGAAGCGGAAGAAACGAAAGAGAAAGGAGGAGGGGGGCGGAGATTGGCGAGGCGGGGAGGGGGCGGGGGGAGGCGCTGCCTGGGCCCGCCCCCAGGGTGGGGACAGCCGGCCCGGCTCATTGTATTCAGTGCTGCCGGAGGGCGTGGCGCCGAGTGTTCCGCCAGCTCCGCCCAGCCCGGGCCATATCCCTGCTCTAAGATAATTTGGACATCCCTAGCGCGTTCTCCTTTTGCTTTACAATTGTTAGGTAGATTTTTAATTGTTATACCGCTTGAGTGCAGAAGTTGAGAATTTGGCCTAGGATTTTCAAGAATATCTCAATCCATGATCGATTTAATAAGCATGCGGCTGGGTAGAGCGGTCTTGGACGCAGAGAAGTGGCGTAAAAACGTCGTCAAGGACGTGTGTTGCTGGAAAGGAGGTGGCTCGGTCCGGTAGTGAGAGCTGTCAATAAAATAGCCCATACGTTACAGTAGTGTCAACACAGCAGCCTGTGTGTTACAGTGGTGTCCATGGAATATCGAAAGAACGAGAGGACGGCACTGGTGCATTCAGCGGATTTACAGGAGGTCATGGAAAAGCCCCTAGCAGAGAGAGACCGGGACAGACAGACAGACAGACACACACACACACACAGAAGGAGGGGGAGGCATTCATCGAAGTAATAGAAAATGAAAGATATTTGAGCAAAATTTTCTTACTGTAAATAATAAGTAGGAGAGAACGTTGGACTTTTTTTTTCTCATTTGTTTTGGGATCATTATCTACTTTCCAATTCTGGGACACATCTCAAAACCAATTTTCCTTACTAAGAAGTTAACAGTGAATTCTCCTGGACTGTTCTTCTTCATGAATCAATTAACCCTGAAAGATGAGCAACTCCAGCACCTGGAACTTGGGAAGAAATGACTTCATTCTGTCCTGCAGTGGCTTTTGTGACCATTTAAAACTAAAAGTAAAAAAAAAAAAAAGAGTAAGGAAATATAACCTAAATCTTAGGCTTCTAAGAAAAGATCACTGAAACACTGTGTAAAGTTGCTAATGGGACCTTTTTTGGGATAAGTTCAGATCCTACTGTGTGTGTGTGTATGTGATCAAGACAAGGAGTTACAAGAAAACACATCATTTCTCAGTTCCCAGTTGACTTCAGCTAATAAATAAATGAAAAAAAAATGGTTCTTTTAAATTTTTAAAAATTATTTTGTTTTCAATATTCAACAATCACACAATCACTAACATAAGTTTAAATTTTTCTCTTCCTCCCTTCCCTATGCAATCTTATATGGGTTCTACACCTATGTTCTTATTAAACACATTTTCACAATAGTCATATTGCACAGAAGAATTAAAACAAATGGGAGAAATCATGAAAAAAAACATAATACAAGAGAAAACAGTCTGCTTCATTCTGCATTCTGATTCCATAGTTCTTTCTCTGGATGTGGATGGCATTTTGCATCCAGTCTTTTGGGAATGTTTTAGGTCTTTACATTGCTGTGAAGGGCTGAGTCTATCAGAAACAGTCCTCACACACTGGCTGTTACTGTGTATGATATTCACCCAGTTCTGCTCATTTCACTCAGTATCAGTTCATATAAGTCTTTCCAGGTTTTTGTGAAGTCCAATTGTTCATCATTTCTTATAGCACAATAGTATTCCATTACATTCGTATACCGCAACTTGTTCAGCCATTCCCTAATTGATGGGCATTCCCTTGATTTCCAGTTCTTGGCCACCACAAAAGGAGTTGCTATAAATATTTTTGTACATGTGGGACCTTTTTTCATTTTTATGATTTATTTGGAATATAGCCCTAGAAGCAACATTGCTGGGTCAAGGCCATTTTTCCGCCATTTGGGCATAATTCCAAATTACTCTCCAGAATGTTTGGATCAGCTCATAGCTCCACCAACAATGAATTAGTGTTCCAACTCTCCCACATCCTCTCCAACATTTATCATCTTTCTGTTTTGTCATGTTAGCCCATCTGAAAGGTGTGATGTGGTACCTCAGAGTTGTTTTGATTTGCATTTCTCTAATCAATAGTGATTTAGAGCATTTTTTCATGTGACTATATATAGCTTTAATTTCTTCCTCTGAAAACTGCCTGTTCATATCCTTTGACCATTTAATTGGAGAATTCTTGTAAATTCGACTCAGTTCTCCGTATATTTTAGAAATGAGGCCTTTATCACAGATACTAGCTGTAAAAATTCTTTCCTAGTTTCCTGCTTCCCTCCTAATCTTGGTTGCATTGGGTTTGTTTGTGCAAAACCTTTCCAATTTAATGTAATCAAAATTATCCATTTTGTACTTCATAATGTTCTCTATCTCTTGTTTGGTCATAAATTCCTCCGTTCTTCACAAATCTGACAAATACACTATCCCTTATTCCCCTAATTTGTTTATAGTATAAGTCTTTATACCGAGATCGTACACCCATTTGGACTTTGTTCTGCTGTACAGTGTCAGGCATTGATCTCTGCCCAGTTTCCACCACCCTGTTATCCAGTTTTCCCAGCAATGTTTGTCAAACAGTGACTTCTTATCTCAGAGGCTGGAGACTTTGGGTTTATCAAACAGTAGACTGCAATAATCATTGACTACTGTCTTGAGTACTAGCTTATTACATTGGTCTACCCCTCTCTGTTTCTTAGCCAGTACCAAGTGGTATTGATAATTGCTGGTTTATAATACAATTTGAGATCTGGTAAGGCTAGGCCACTTTCCCAAGCATTTCTTTTCATTAATTCTCGTGATATTCTGGACCTCTTGTTCTTCCAGATGAATTCTGATATTATTTTTTCTAGCCCTAGCAAAAAATTTTCTGGTAGTTTGATTGGTATGGCACTGAATAAACAAATTAATTTAGGTAGAATTGTCATTTTTATTATATTAGCTTGGCCTACCCATTAGCAACTGATGTTTTTCAAAATACTTAGATCTGACTTTATTTGTGTGAAAATGTTTTGTAATTGTGTTCATATAGTCCCTAGGTGTGTTTTGGCAGGTAGACTCCCAGATATTTTATAATGTCTTCTGTACCTTTAAATGGGATTTCTCTTTTTATCTCTTGCTGTTGTTGGGCTTTGTTAGTAATATATAGAAACGTAGGTGATTTAGGTGAAAAAAACTGTGAAAAAAAGCTTAATATGTGCCAGGGACAGTGCTAAATGACTAGCATACAAATATAAAAAGCAAGATGGCCCTTGCCCTTAAATATCTTGTATTCTAATAGCACACATAGAAAGGTTTATTTAACTCTAGCACCCAGTACGTTATCCTGCCTAAATAACAATCTCAACTTGCTATTATTCATTATTTCAAGTGTGTTGGTCTGGGTCTCTAAGCAGTCTGTAAACTCTTTGATGAAGAATTGTTTTCACATCATTCTGTATTATTGACCAAACTCAGGGGCACTCTAAATAGAGGCAGCTAAGTGGAGCAATGGATAGTGGATTGAGCCTGGAGTCAGAAAGACAATGCCTCAGACATTTATTAGCTATTTCATCCTTGGCCAGTCACTTAATCTCGTTGGGCCTTAGTTTCCTAAGTGATGGAGTTAGATTCTAATGTTCCTTCCAACTCTAAATCTTTGATTCTATTTATTCATTTTTTTCTAGTTGTTTTAAGTATGAGTCTATTCAATTCAACAAACATTTATCAAACACCTCTATACGTAGGCACCGAGGAGTGTATTTGAAAAGAAAAATGAAAATCTTTGCCTTCAAGAATTTTACATTCTACTGACAATATCTTTGCACCATCTCTCAAATACCACTCAAAGTACCTCCTCTGATAATCTCACCACTCATACTTCATGCCTAAACTACTGCAATAGAATGCCAGTGGGTCTACTTGCTTAGAGTGTCTTCCCTCTCCTGTCCATTCTCCATCCAGCAATTTTCCTAAGGGAAAGTTCTAACTTGTCACCCTCCCTACTCAAAAAACTCCAGTGGCTTTCTATCCTCTCCAGTATGAAACATAAAATCCTGTTTGGTATTCAAAGTCTTTGTAACCTAACCACTTCTTACTTTTCAAGTCTTCTAACTTCCTAATCTCCATCATGTATTCTTCAGTCCAATGACACTTGGATCTTCTGGCTTTTCCATGAACAAGATACTATATCTAAGCACTTTCTCCAGATATTTCCCATGCCTGGAATATTTTCCCTCCTCAACTCCACCTATTGATCTCCCTGGCTTCCTTTAAGTCCCAGTAAAATGCTATCTTTTACTGGAAGTCTTTCTCAATCTTTAATTCTAATGCTTTCCATCTATTATTTCCTATTTATCCTGCATATAGTTCATTTGTTCGCTTGTGGTCTCCACCATTAAACTATTTTGCGTCTTTTATATTCCCATTGCTTAGGACAGTGCTTGGCACACAGAAAGCACTGAATAAATGTTCATTGACAAACTGAGAAATTATTAAACATATTAAACTATGTTGGTTTGAGGTGACCACCACCTCATCCCAAAGGGTAGAGATAGCCTTACCACTTTAAATATTCCACTGGCTCTCTCATCTCATCAGTTAGGAGCTGCCACCAATGAAACAGATTGCAATCCATTCATGCTTACCTATCTTGTACAGCTCTCTTTTCAGGTTAGGACAGTACCAGTGGAGCACTCTGGTTGTCCCTTGATCTTGCCACAGGACCAGCACTGGGGATATAAATACAAATACAGCCCCTTCCCTAAAGGAATTAATGAAGGCAACACACAAAAGGAAGATGAAAGGGGCGAGGGGAAGAGAGAAGGTATCCTGTTTAAGGGCATGATGGAGAAGTCCAAAGCAGTCCAAAAACAGTGCAGCTAGAGATTTCTTAAAGGGGATTTCTGGAGATCCTGGCTCTACCCTCTAGTCAGAAAGTCCAGTCAGAGGGGCAGAGGATACTGATGAGATGCGAGTACCAAGGGTTGATTGAATCTTGCAGGATGTGATTTTCCAGTGGTGAGTCAGTGGTGTGCCACACATCAGTGCTATGTAACAAGACTGCTAAGACGTTAATATTTAAATATGGACCCTTTGCTTTTGTGGAAAGTTTTGGAGAAGGGAGTAGTTCCTAGGATTTCTTATTATTTTTATAACAAAGGTCCACCAGGTCTAAATTTCTAAGTTAAGTTCATTAGAGTGGATGGAGTAAAAGAGAATGTGTAACATGTGGAGGGAGAAGTTCTTAGTGACTAGGGGGAGGATGGGACCAAGAGAAACAAGTGTCATATTTAAGTGTCTTCCAGAACTTCCACTGGTTCTTCCAGCGGAAAAAATATTCCTTAGCACTTTGTTGCGCCATGCTTCCTGGTCAAAGGATTTACTATGCTTTTCTTACAGGGGCTGCAAGGATTTAAGTTCATGATGCTGCCCACTAAGCCTGGTCCAACCTATCTAGTCCTATGCAGTCCAGCCCTGGTGGCATATTACTACAGAATTCCAGATGCTCTACTAGGGAGTTCAGGATAGGAATGGAAATGAAAAGAGAGAGGAAGATGTTGAGTATAGCAACCAAGTCAGGTGCTTGGAGTGGGGAGCATAGAGATTCAGTTTTTTTTCTCCTGCTAATTAAGAGAACTGGTATCCAGACTAACTTACCTGAACCATTTGGAGTGCTTTGCTGTCCAGATGGGTGGGATGTCTAGGTAATGCAACAGACTACCTACTCATACCCAAACCTCCCCCAGCTTCTGAGTATTCTCAGCCCCAACTGGAGTTACTAAACAAATATAATGACACCCTACTTCTCCCAGTTTTTATTGCTGTCAAGAGTCCTAGATAGACTGTGACATATGAATGTTTGACATATGGACAAAGTGAGGGTGCCAGTGTTAATATTTGCCCTTAAATATGAGTAAGGTTCCATTATTTCTATTTTTAATCTAAAAATGGAACTCTTTTTCACATGGCCTCCCCCTAATAATTTTGTGTCACTTTGGAGATCATTGGCATATGTGAAAAGCTGCATACTCTTTAGCCTGGTGTTTGAGGCCTTCCATAATCTGGTTCCCACCTACCCCACTACAGTCCTTAAAATAAATTACATTGATACTTTTTGATTTTTACACTGCAATTATTTCCCAGTTAGCCCCACCTTTGTCACCACAAAGCCACCTTGTAACAAAGAAAAACATTTAAGCAAAGTCAAGACATAGTAACTACATTTGACAGGACATGTAAGTTTCCATAGGTACAATCCACTACTTCTCCACTGATAGGAGGGACATGCATTTATTATCTGTTCTCTGGAACTAGTATTGCTCATTGTATTTCATAGAGTCATAAAGCTGGAAGGAAATTAAGAAGTCATCTAGTCCAAATTCTTAATTTTTACATTTAAGGAAACTGTGGACCATAGAAAGTAAGTGACCTGACAAAGTTCACATAGGAACTAAATAGCAGGGATGGAAATTGAAGCCAGGTTTTCTAATTCCAGCATTCTTTCCACTGCAACAGATTGCCTCCATTTAAAATGAGTTCAGCTATCTTTTAGGGTTCTTTTCATCCACAATATTGCTGCTATTCTGTTTAACGTTGTCCTGGTTTTGCTTTCTTCATTCTACACATCAGTTCATAAAAGTCTTTCTGCTCAAACCTACCAACCTTTCATATTATCCCCCTCTAAGAATTCTGTACTCAAGCCACACTGGCTACTTACTGTTTCTTTACAAGACCCTCTTTTCTTTCTCTGTGACTTTCCTAAACAGTTGTTCCTAAAACTTTGAGTTCCAAATTCTCCCCATCCCTCCCTCCCCATCCATTCCCTTTGGGAAGGCAGGCAATTCAATATAGGCCATATCTGTGTAGTTTTGCAAATGACCTCCCTGATAGTCGTTCTCTGTGACTTTCCTTAGACTAAATGCCTGGATTGCTTGTTCTTCTCACTTTTCCTCTTAGAATCTCTCATTTTAAGAGCTATCTTCTACATGAAACCTTTCATGAGCTCCCCCAAAATTAGTGCCTTCCCCCATGAACTATGCTGCATTTATTATATATTTTATATGCCTTGAGATGTATGTCTCTGAAAGTATATATGTACGTAAATAAGCTCCTTGAGGCATCCCTAGTGTCTAGCACAGTGGGAAGGTACTTAATAAAGTAGGTACTTAATAAATGCTTGCTAATTATTTCATATTATTCATCTTCATGAATATGTCCCCATCAGTCTGGGTAACTAGCCATTCCCATTACTTGCTGCTCTACCTCCTACTTCACACAAGCAGTTTGCCATGCCTGTAATGCAATCTCATCTCATCTGTACCTCTCAGAATCCTTTCCTTTTTTCAAGGCACAACAGCAGAGTTATCACTTCTTACATGAAGTCAAGATTTACCTGGATATAGTTGTCACCCATGCTCCTAATTCTGCTCTTTAGGACCAGACAGAATGCATCAATTCATCTTTCCCATGACAGTCCTTCAAATACTTGGAGAAAACTATCATGTCCATCCTTCTTCCCCACCCTCATAACCCTATCCTACCACATTTTCTAAAAACTAAACATTCTGTTTCTTCAACTGTTCATCATAAAATACAGACTCAAACCCTTCTTTATATTCATCCTTTATTATTACCTACGCTTGTTTTCATCTTTTGTACATTTACTTTTAGAATACCAAGTTGATTGGTAAGTTACTTGTCTATGCATATCCATCTCATCTGACAATTCCCAGTTTCCTCCTCATTGAAATAATTTTCCTTTG
The DNA here is from genome assembly GCA_023548195.1 of Bettongia penicillata ogilbyi. Lineage (NCBI taxonomy): Eukaryota > Metazoa > Chordata > Mammalia > Diprotodontia > Potoroidae > Bettongia > Bettongia penicillata. The sequence continues at coordinate 4,260,044 of JAJHZJ010000500.1, forward strand.
TATCTCTAGTATTTCATTCTTGACCATCTCTAATACCTTGTCAACTGGTTTCAGCTTGTAGTGTTCATAGACTCCTGCCTATTCTTTCTCTGAACACTTGAGAATATGCTTTCCTAATATCTTAGGTTCACAGTATACTCTGCCTGGATTTCTTCTCCTTTTCTATCACAATTTTGGAAGAGAATGATCACTCCCTTCACCCTTTTCCCCAGGGTTCCCATTATTTTTATCAATTCCTCTGTTCTAATGATTTGGATCTAGGATTAAATTTCCTCTTGTTTCCTGAACTTTTAAAAGACCTTTTAACCTTTTAAAATACATCATTCAGGAATATCATGAAATTATTAGCTGTTCTGCTTTTGGCTGAAGAGATCTAGTAGATGTCTGTATAACTGAAGTACCTCATTGGTATATTGTGCCTCAGTGCCAAGCTTGTGATATTTCCCAAAATCCTCATCTTTTCACTTTCTATCCAGTCAGCAAACAAGCATTTACTAAATATTTACTGTGTGCTGTTGTGGGGGCTTATGGAAAATGGTGTCAAAATTTGGTTGCCCGGAGAAGTTCATCAATATTGTATGTCACTTTCATGATGGCATGTTTGCCAGGTTCTGGATAATGAACAATGCTCTTGTACCTTCCCAGTCACCAGTGGAATGAAACAGGATTGTGTGCTTGCTCCTATGCTTTTTAGTATGATGTTTTCAGTCATGTTGACAAATGCTTTCAATGAGGATGAACATGGCATCAAGGTCAAGTACTGTACTGATGGCAAGTTCTTCAATTTGAAAAGGCTACAAGCCAAGACCACAGTGGAGGGAGGATTGGTGCATAATCTTCTGTTTGCAGATGATTGTGCACTCAATGCAGCCTCTGAAGCTGAGATGCAGCAAAGTATGTAACCAACGGTTACAACAAATTGAGAAGTTTTGAATGCTGTGGATAAGTTCACTTACCTTGCTAGGGTACTTTCCAGGGATATATACATTGACAATGAGGTTGATGCATGCATTACCAGAGCTAGCTCAGTCTTTGGGAGGCTCCAAAGAAAAGTTTGAGAGAGAAGAGGTAATAGTCTGACTACCAGACTGAAGGTCTACAGAGCCATTGTGCTGACCTCATTGTTATATACTTGTGAAACATGGACAGTGTACCAGGGCCATACCAAGAAACTGGATCGCTTCCATTTGAACTGTTTTAGGAAGATTCTGAGGATCACTTGACAGGATAAGGTACTGCACACTGAAGTCCTTGCTCGAGCTGAATTGCCAAGTATTTAAACTGTGCTTCAGAGAGCGCAACTCTGATGGGCTGGCCACGTTATTTGAATGCCAAATGTATGCTTGCCAAAAAGATTATTTTATGGAGAACTTGCATGGAGCAGGCGATCATACAATGGCCAGAAGAAACAATACAAGGACACTCTCAAGGTCTCTCTCAAGAACTTTGGATTTGACTGTGCAACATGAGAGATACTGGCACAGGATTGCTCAGCATGGCATGCCCACATCAGAAAGGGTGCTGTGCTCTTTGAACAAAGCATAATTGAGACAGCACAAAGTAAATGCAGGATGCACAAATTTGGGATATCCACCCCAAATATTCACATGGACTATCTGTGCCCAACGTGTGGTAGAGCATTCTGAGCTCATATTGGTCTGATCAGCCATAGTGGGACACTCTGAAATTTCATTTTGTCATGGTGATGTCATTTTGGTCCTCTTTGAAGATGAAGGATAACAACCAACCAACTGTGTGCTGGGCACTGTTCTAAGTATTGGGGACACAAAGAAAGGGTAAAAACATGGTCTTTGCCCTTAAGGAGCTTACATTCTAATAAATGAGAGAACATACAAATAACTATGGACATACTATAGATAGGTAAGATAGATATCTATAGTTGTAGATATATAGATGTATATATTATAATTGTAAGGTAGCCTCAGATGGAAGGCCCTAAAGGGCCATGGAAGGGCTAAGGAGGGGGGCGGGGTGAAAGGGAAGACCAGCTGCAGAAAAAAAGATTTCAGCAGTCCTGAAAGAAGTTAGAGAAGCTAAGAGGCAAAGAGAGTATTCTATGCAGGGGGGACAGACAGTGAAAAGGGAGATGGGGCTGTTGAGTGAGAGGAACAGAAAGTTGGCCAGTGTGGCCAGATTGTAAAGTCTGCAAAGAGTGGGTGGGGTTGGGGGAAGAATAAAAAGACTAGAAAGAGAAAGGAACCAAGTTGCAAAGAGTTTTAAATGATAGTCTTTTGTATTTGATCTTGGAGGTAATAGAGAGCCACTGAATTTCACTGTGTGTGGTGGTGGTAGTGGTGGGCACAATAACACGGTCAGATTCAAAATTAGCAAAATCACTTTGGCAGCTCAGAGAATGGATTGGAATGAGAGGACACGAGGCAGAAAGACAACCACAAAGCTATTGCAATAGTTAAGGCATGAGGATGATGAGGGCCAGCACTTGGGTATGTTGTGTGAAGGGAAAGGAAAGTGCATTTACTAGACATGTTGTAAAGGTAGAAATGACAAGCCTTAACAAGAAATTGGATATTTTATAGCAGTTTCCTTTGTGGTGGCAAAGAACTGGAAATTGAGGGGATGCCTCAGTTGGGAAATGGTTAAACAAGTTGTGGTCTACGATTGTGATGGAATACTACTGTGATGTAAGAAATGATGAGTTGGTTGATTTCAGAAAAACGTGGAAAGACTTGAAAGAAATAATACAAAGTGAAGTAAACAGAACCAAGAGAACAATGTATAAAGTAACAGCAACATTAACAACCCAATTAGGACCTATTAAGGAAGATGCTTTCTAACTCCAGAGAAAGAACTTGATTAGCAGAAGTATGCAGAGAATGGTTCTACATATATTGATAAATGTGCATCATTTGATGGCTTTCTCTAGTGTGGAGTGTGGGGGAAGGGAGGCAGTTCAGAACTTAAAATGTAACAAAAATAAATAAATTAAAATTTTAGAAAACCCCAAGAGATTGGATAACTAGATAAGTGCAAGTGAAAAGTCAAGGTTGACTCTGAGGTTTGTGATCATGGGTGATTGGGAACACAGTGGTTCCCCTGCTACTAATAAGAAAGTTGGGAAACAGGGAGAATTTGGAAGGAAAGATGAGGTCTGTTTTGGACATGTTGAATTTGAAATACCTTTGGGACATTAAATTCAAGATATCCAAAAGGCAGTTGGTGATAAAACTGGAGCCCAGGAGAAAGATTAGGGTTAGATACATATAAGCTGGAAATCATCTGCATATAGATGATAGTTTAAACCATAGGAACTCATAAGATCACCAAGTAAAATTGTATAGAAGGGGAAGAGGTCTCAGGGCAGAACTTTGGGGGATAACCACAATTAGTGGATATGACCTGCATGAAGATTCAAAAAGGAACAGTGAAAAGTCAGGCAGACAGGAGTGTAAAATATTGCAAAAACCTAGAGGGAGATCAGGATCTAGGAAAGAAAAAGGATAAATAAAGTCTGTAGAGAAGGCTTGATTGAGGTTTTGAGAAAAAACCAGAGATTTGGCAATTAAGAGATCAGTGCTAACTTTGGAGAAAGCAGTTTTAGTCAAATGACGAGGCTGGAAGCCAGACTGCAGAGGGTGTAGGGAGTGAGAGAAGAGGAAGTGAAGGCACCTACATGGTTTCTTTAAAAAAGTTTAGCTGAGAAGGGGAGATGAAGTATAAGATGATTTGGGGGAATGTTGTAGGATCAAATGATTGGTTTTTAAGAAGAAAGGAGAAGTGTGTTTAGAGGCATCAGGGAAGGAGGCATTAGAGTGAAAGTCTGAAAAAAATTAGACAGGGAATGGGCATGATAGTTGGGACAATGTGTTGGAGAAAATGTAATGGGATCAGATACATATAGACCATTTCTTTAGAGAAAGGCTCTGAAGGAGGAGACTGTGGGGAAAGACATCTGAGAAAGATATTCTGTAATATACTCCCGAACAAAAACTCTGGTCCTCCACTGACCACCACTCAAATGCTCTCCATTAAGCTTCCACACTCTGGTTCTTGCATTTCCTCACAAAAATATTCCTTCTTAATATATAATACATAATGATATTTACCCCTCACCCCCATTCTCACTCTTCTCCATCTTATTTATTTTGAATTAAATACAGTTAATTGTGCTGTAACTTGATATACTCATTCCTAAAAATCACCAAGTCATGCAAAATCTCACAATAAAAGCAGTTTATGGGGAGAATGGGGTTGAGGCACAACACTCAAAAATTTTATTAGTGACACACAGACAAAAAGAGATGAACCTAATGAAAACAATAGTATAGTTTTATACATGTTAAATAGTTAAGAAATACATAAATATTACAATAGTTATGGTTGAATTCTGTCTGTACTTCGACATCCTCTGCTATTCCCAGAGGGCCCAGGGTAGTAAACTTGAGTTGCTGAGGGCAAGAGAACATCTTGGTGGGCCTAAACTCCAGGGTTGGTGGAGGATGGGAGTAGGGGCTCATTCTGGTGGCAGAGGGTGGAGTGGAGGGTTGGGGAGAGAATGGGGTGGACTGGCCCTCCTCAGTCCACAGCTCCTATAGCACCGGAAGACAGACATTTATCACGGTACCTAGAAAAAAACAAACCTGACATTTGTGGAGGTGTGCATCAGGAAAGATCACAGGTTGTGAAGTTTTCCATGTTCTCTTGATGCTTCTCGAGGATGGAACATAAGCAAACACAAAATTCAGTTTATGCTTAATTGTTCCCAAGTATATTGATCAGGTTAGAACAAATTCACATTTTAAAAACAAGCATTATAGTAGAACTGACAGTACGTTGATCCAAGCAATATACAGTTCCAATCAAGAGGTTTCATCCCAAGTGTTAATGTTATCTGAGGTCCAATTTGCACTCCCTCCCCCTCCCCAGCCCCCCCCCCCCCCCCCCCAGGATTAGGGTATCTTTTTCTCCTTGCTTCTTAGACTTTGTTATCTGTATAAAGACATTTGAGGCCAAGGGTTTGTTACTCCTTTTTAGAATTTTTCTTCCAGTGAATCAGTAGGTGTTTGAATAGTAATTCTTCATTAGAGCTACTCTTTTTGGTATCTAATTTGGATACACATGTAGTCTTTCTTTTTAATTCTTTTCAATTTGATTTGCAAGACACTTGTCATGTACATCCTTATCAGGCTTTGTTAGATCTGACTCCACCCCTGGCCAGGAACATCCCTGACAAGCAGTACTATTTTAATGCATCACTTTCTTAGCTAGCTATTTATTTCCCAAATCAGTTTTCCCCTTATGCATTGATAAGTGAGGAAGACACAACCTGTGCACAGCCTTGGTATTGTTTTTTGTCCAAAACTTCCCAATCTTTGGTAATACTTCCTTCTGGCATTACCATCCATGCCTAAATTTATTACTAAAGTGGGTAGCAGCCATCTATTTTGGTAAGTCTTGGAGGGTTCTCTATTATTTTTTAAGATAGATACTTCCTCCCAAGAAAGATAACAAAACTGATTGTTATTAAGGCTACAAACAGGTGACCATGACCACCACTACTTCTCAATGCTTCCTTTGATCCTTATCAAATGATGTCTTAGTTAATAGCTTCTGTGCCTCTACTACATTATTCTTTGGAAGAAAAGCAGTTGTTTCCTTTTTTAAGAGTATCCAGTTTCCTCTGCTTCTGGAAGGGTTTCAAATTTATTTTTTTAAGCTCTAAATATATCTCTCCATATAATAGTCTAGTAGGTTCAAGTTTCATCTGTCAGGAGGTGGGTAGCATGTTTGTCAATCGTCTGTAACCACCATTGTTATCAGTTTCAGAGTTGTATTTCTTTATCTTTTAGTCTCTGGTTCTGCTTATTTCTTGGCCTCATCTGTTCATGTTTCTCCACGATTCTCCAAATCTATTCCTTTCATCATTTACAGTTTAATAACATTTCATTTCATTCAAAGAGCCATTTCTCAATTGATAAAAACCTGTTTCTTTTCTTCTTCTTTGTTGAGGTAAAAGTGGTGCTACAAATATTTTTGTATGCATGGGTCCTTTCTCTGTTTCTGATCTTTGAAGGACGTAAGTTTAGTGCCGGTATCACTGGGTCTAGGGGCCTGCATGGTGGAGTGATTTTGGGGGCAGACTTCCAAACTGCTCTCCAGAATGGCTGGACTATTTCATAGCTCCAACAATGCATTAGTGTGCCTGCCTTCCCACATTCTTTCCAACAATGATTTTCTTTTCCTCTATAGCAATCTGATGAGTGAGGTAGAACCTCTAGTTGATTTAACAGTAGCCTAACACATTTTTTTCCCCAGATGGCTAACCAACTCATGCCAATAACCAATAGTCTTTCAATTTACTTTACCCTCCAGCTGTTTTACTCATCTTTTCTGACTTTCCTTTTCTCCCTCTTATCTCCTTAGCTTTCTTCCTCTTTAGGTTCTTAATTCCTGTGCCTCCTTCACCTTTCTCTCCCAGACCAGTATCTGGAACTAGATTTTTTTTCAAATTTTCCTAATTTCTCCTCCTCCAATTTCAATCTCAGGCTTTGTTTACATGCTATCCCCCAACCTCCATCATCCATACATTTTCTCCTTATTCATCTCATCCTCTCTCATGGAAACCAGAGGTGGAATCCTCAGCCTTTTCTCCTTAAGCTAATCTGTTTCTGATCAGCGATTGATCAACGAATAAAAGAATATGCAAAACATGAACAATTGGGGTTACTTAAAATTTTCCCCAAAAGTTCTGTGCATGGAAATGACTCAATTCTTCTTAGTCATGCCTGGATTCAGCAAGTTCTGGCAGTTGCTACTAAGCTAGAGACTCACTTAGTTTTAAGTCTGGAAAGAAACCTCACCAAAGGGTTCTCAGGGGAGAAATTATTTGCACCAGTATACTTTGTGAAATCATTTATCTTCTTAGGTTTGGAAGAGGAGTACACATCACTGGAGGAGGCACTGAAGAATTCACAAATCTTTTAAATATAGATTTAACCCACTTTGATATTAATACTACAAGACAATAAGGGATTTTTACTACTTTTTATTCAGCAGTCAAATGGGGGTATATTTCAAATATGCATTTTGTGCCATATCCAACACCAGTTTAACAGACTAAGATTCCCTCCCACAAAACAGTAATTTATTTGGTCTGTCTGCAACCGTCTGCATAATAAATAAGAACTGCTACAAATGTTCAATATTCCAGCATATAAAACCGAGCAACAAGTATCTCAAAATAGCCATGACCTTAAAACAAATTTCTCAGAAAAAATACAACACAAGATTAAGCTTCTGCAATATTATTTCCATATAAAACACTAGTAAAATATTTTTTTTTAAAATTAAATAATGAAATACCAAACCAATTATATACAGTACACACGAATGAGTCAAAACATCCAATTCTTGGACTCTCTGGTGGCAAGAAGTTCTATCACATTTTGTGGCACTAGAAAGCAATTCAGTCAAGATCCCTGATTCATGAAGCACTCAGTGAGAAAATGTTTACAGCCCCACACTTAACCTTAAGTGAACAGGTTTGACTGAAGTCTCCAAGAAGAGATCTTATATTTACTTCAGTGGGTAGAAAATTAAAACTTTTTTTTTCTGATGCAGCAGCCGATGCTGTCTTTTAGGTTTACTGCTCCTACCTCAGAGTTATGTATTTGAGAATAATGCTTTGCTTAGTATATGGTAATTTGTCCATTTGAAAGAGGTCCCCCTTTGAATCATCTTCCTAGTTCACTCTAGCATTTGCTTTACTATGATAAAAAAAAGTATATATATGATCCTACAACTGATTTCAGATACCAAATCAAGTAAAGTTGGTAAGTACCTAAAGGGTCAGCACATTTCTAAGAAATGAATTTTGACTTCAAAAACACAAAGAATACATAAATAATCTTTCTATACGTATATCATCACAAAATTCCTTAAGTACACACTTGCAAAGCTACCATTTTACCTTGGGAAATCTGATTATCAGCTAGAATGCTCAACAAATATCCTACTGCCACCAAGGTAAGCTAGACTCTTTTCTGTATTCAAACCATATTCCTATCTAGCAAGTATAGGATTCACTTCTCTGCCTCTTCCCTCATGCTAATCTTTTCAAGCTCCTTTCCCAATGATTAGCAAAAACGACAATATGTACCACCTGAACAATTTGTGTCATTTAATAAAAACTTGTCAAAGTCCTTCCACTAAAGTAAACATCATCGATTTTTTGTTTCATTCTTATTCTTCTCTAAGTTATTAGCAATGGCCTATGTTCTTCGACGTTTGGCTGCACTCGGACTAGAGGGATTGCTGTTTGCATTTAAGACCTTTTCTGTAACCCGGTTGCGTTTCCTCTTGTCTGCACCCTCTTTAGATCCAGAGTCTGATGAGCTCTTTTCTTTCTCTTTGCCACTGGACTTTTCAGCTCCTTTCCCCAAATTTCCTGAAGATGTAAAAACTGAGAAATAGAAATTTTTTGCTATTTTATTAACCATGAAATTGAATTTTTTGAAAATATCTAGTATTTAAAATTTTTCTTAGCATTTTTATTACTTTTTTTACTAAAATATTTAGTATTTTTAAAAAATTTCTTTCATGTTTCAAGTGATCCTTATTATAATTAACATAGCCGTACACATAATATTCAGAAATTCTTTTAATGTTCCCTGAGCCCTTCCCCTATCTCCTAATATGCTAAGCCATACTACAGCCACAAATTCTACTTAAGAATATGCCTCACACTTTTAGTCTGAAAAAAATCTGTAAGTTATCCAAAATTTTGGTATGGATGTCATTGTAAGTTATCAACTAGCTGCTCAGGGTTTGTTTCACTGAGATTTCGCTGTACTGAATACTGCCACATTAAGTGAGTCATTACTTGGCACCTATATTACATAAAGAATTTCATTGTAAATATCTGTTTTTATAGATTTGACTAAAGGTAGATTTTAAACATAGGACTCATGGCTAGTTGTATCTGAAAGTCATTGTTTAGGTTTACTTTTATATTTGTCCTTCCCCCACCCCCCCAAATATTCAACATCACTACTACAATTTACTGAAGAACCTGGTCAGTACAACACTACTGCAGAGGTTCAGAGAGAACTGTTGGCACTACTAAGTTGCTCCCTTCAAGCCATCTTTTGATGCATCAAAGTGACACTAGTTTTGTAAAGGCTGTTCCAGGAGAGTGCAAGCACTAGTTGACAGCTTTGAAAAGCTTTAGCCAGGGCATTGATATTGAGCTAACTGGGAGGATCAGTCTCCTTAAGCCTGGAGAGGCTCATTGATAAGTTGGCTGCACTATAACAGTAATAATATCATAGTAATAAAAATCATAGAGCCTTGGATTACTTTTTAAAAAAAATACTTCTTTACAGTAAAGTAAAAATAGATTCATTAGCAGTTGGTATTTATTCTTCAGATGATGATTTAAGACTTATAGGGGGAAAAAAAAAAGACTAAGAGGTCAAATACTGATGTTAAACTGCTAAAATGAATCTATTTTCAATGACACAACCTCCTGGAGAAGCCAGGTGAATGTGGTACGGCACAGTCTACATAATTACCATCTTCAGTACCAGTGTGTGGATCCACTTCTTCCTTTATTTCTTCCTTCACTTCATCTTCAATCATTACTTTTCCTGTAAAAAGAGTAAGTAAAAAAATTCACTGAGGATCTGACGTGCACATCACCAAAATAAGTAAGTACTGTGGGAATTTCTCTCTATTCTAGAGAGCCTTACAAGTTAAGGTGGGAGACAAAAACAGATGACATAACACAAATATCAAACACATCGCTATCTCCTGAGAGTTAAGAGCTACACTTATATTCTAAAAAGGTTCCCTAGAGAAAACAAGTAGCACTAATTAAAGAGGTCCTTTTTTTTTTTAAGTAAAATCAGCTCATTCTTGAGCAACAGCAGTAATTTTCCCAAAGAAAACTAATAGGAATGCAAGCTCTGTATCTATGATACTGTAAGATCTGTCTTCAGAAGTGACAAATCACAGCAACTATGTTACTATTTAGTTGCCTTTTCATTGGGCGCAAAGCAATTCTTACAGTCTAGTGATAAGAATCAATGATCTTAGGCTGGCCAGTTACATTCTGTCAAGGGATAAACAATCTGTCATATTCTTATCTAGTCTTGGCAGAGATTTAAACCTGGAATTTGATTCTTACCTTCTTTGACCTCTTGAATAATTTCTTCAGGAAGGATGAAGTTCTTCTCTGAATTAGGGAATGGAAGAATCTCAGACTCATGCTGAGCATCATGAAGTATAGTTTTGTTTTTTAAAGAAACAAAGAAAAAAAGCTGTCAATTTAGGCATATAATTCAAAATCTTTAAGAAAATGCCACCACTAATTACTATAACTAGAAATAAAAGCCATTTACTGCTGATTTCGGCAGTATGAAAATAATCTGTGGTATGAGTTGCACATATTGTAAAAGACTTATCACATCCACTCGAAACGAGGATTTTAAAAAACACAAGGTATCCAGAAAAGGAAAAAAGAGACTTAAAAAAACCAACCAAACTTAAAGAAAAAAAAACAATTTGAAGCCGTTTTCAAATATATTAAAAGTTATAAGGGGCACCACCAAGTTTCCTTTTGTAATTTCAGAGGCAAAATGTGGTTTTAATTGCAGTAAGAGTTTGAATCAGGATAAAAGTTTCTTGCCTACATATTCAAGCCTACCAAGAGAAACTGGTCAAAGTCAACAAAGCTCATGGAAAGAGATAGAACGTTAACGTAAAGTGCAAGGGCACCAATTTCCCAAGTGTGCAATAACCAAAAACATTTGAAGAGCTGTTGGCAGAGAGAATACAGAGATAGAAATTGGGAGAAAAAAAAATATACAGCAGGCCTTAATTAAAAGAAGGATGGGAGAAGTAATCATAAATATCATGGGACAAAGAACAGGAACAAATGTGAATATGAATATATGCAAAGAAGTATGAGCAGGTAATCTTATCAGAAGATTGTAGAACACAGTGAATTAGTAAAGAAAAGGAAGAAACAAAAGAATTAAACTCAAGTTCATTAAAGAAACAGGATTTGCAAAGAAATTTATATGGTAAAGGAATTCATATGAGAAAAATATTTTCAATGTTGTATTCTATTCTTCTCCCATTTTGGTGCACTAGGGTCTAGCAAGGAGCTGGTTTTAGAACCTGGGAAAAGTTAAGTTGGCTAGTCATGGGACCTGGATTCAAATCCTGGCTTGACATTTACTAGCTGTGTGATCACGGATAAGTAGTTTCTCTGAGTTTCATTTTTCTCACTATTTTCTCTCAAAAGGGGCTAATATTTGCACTATCTACCTCATAGGATGACTTTGGCAATGACTGATGATGAACCTTAACATCTATTAAAGATGTAAATTTTTTTTGTTATCCTTATTTCCTATGAGGTGGTCCTTCTCCCACAGCTTGCCTGTTACTTGTTAACCCAAAAAGAATTCCATTCAACAAGTATTTATTATGCCCCTACTCTATGCTAGGCACTGAAGATAGGAAACAAATGAAAAAGTCCTTGCCCTAAAGGAGGTTATGTTTTGTTGCAGAAAATATATTTAAACAGATGAAGTACACACAGGCAGGCCAGATTTATGAAAAGCTGAACAGTACAAATACTGCTTTGTGATTTACACATCAAATTCAGTAAACAAAACACCCTCATAATATTCAATAGTTGCTGTGCTTATGAGGTTCAAACATCCAATTTGGCCTATGGGGAAACTCCACCCCCTTTTCACCCTTTATTTGATATTGGACTATCACCAGTTCACTCAGGTGAATGGACCACATTGACTTAAAGTTTTTCCACAAACATGGTATGAACCAGGTCAAGAAAAGGGCACAGCATAATGCTTAAAAAGACCACCTGTTAAGAACAGCCATAGCTTCCAGAAATAAAGAACCTAGCTACATAATGTCATGCTGACACAGGTTACTGTAAAAGGTCACTGGCTTGTAGGATGCTAGGATCTGGGAATCAACCAATTACATGAATCCCACCTAGGGAAGGAGAGACAAAGTTTATCCTTTTAACACCACTTAACAGATCACTGGCTTTTCAACACCCTGTCATTTTCAGTCCCTAAAAACACTTTTCGGATTCAAAGATTAGCTTGTTCCTCACTTTTTGAGGTCAGGAACTTAAATAAGAATTCAACTGAGACAAATCATTTTGTATATATTCACATTTTTATCCTCACACAGCATCTGAGGCAGGAGTGCAAGTATTATCTCTCTTCTGCAGATGAAGAAAATAAAGCTCAGTAAATGTAAGTCTGGATCTAAACCAAGATCTTTTTATTCAACCCATGTTCTTTCCCTGCCTCATACCTGAATACCTTGGGATTCCATCTGGACTGGGTCAGCCTGTTTGGCTCATTACAATAGACTGTTCCATTGCAGTCCATATTCATCTGAGAGAGGAAAGGGGAGTACTAAGGCAATTCTCTGAAAACTGCCAAGTTGCGATTTCCTTCTAGTACTTGAATTTGTGTAGATTCTTAGAAATTATGGCCCATCAGCCACAGGATAGTGGAAAGAGGGATCAGGAACACTGGGTTTTTAGTCTTGTTTTGCCACTAACTAGCTGTACAACTTTCAACAAATTCCTTTTCCTTTGTGGGTCCTCAGTTCTCTCAGCTGTAAAATGAGAATGCAAGATGATCTTTAAGGCCCCCTTCAAATTCTAAAAATTAATGAGTTCCAGTTAACTGAGTTCAATTTCAATACAATTTTACTGTTTTAGCAACTATCCCCCTAAATCTTTTAAGCAGGATTTCCACATACTCTATTTTCTTATAGCCAGACACTCCTGTTTAAAGGTTTCTTAGTTTGTAGGAACTCAAGGGGAGAACAGAATTAAATCCTCTCACTTTTACTTATAAGCCCAACATTGTGCTGGAACTCACTGCTTACCAATGCTTGCATATCGTACATAGTACTTAAATGGTCCCAGATGACTTTGGAGGAGATCTGCCTCCCTATGTTCTGACTGAACTTGTCCCTGATGCAGATCATGTGGAAGTGCCGGTTCACACCTGTAAGAGGGGGGAAAACTGTTCAGGAAATTCCACCTGTTGCTGACTTGAATATTTTTTTTTTGGGAGGGAAATCTTTATTTTACAACACAAGGAAAATAGAGTTTAAACTTATAAAAACAAGTCTTTTCCCTCTGTCTCAGGAATGTAGTATTGTTTTTTTCGGCTACGATTATGCTCAAGTACAAGAGTATTCTCTCTCCCAAGCTCCTTGCTTTCACCCACAGCAGCCAGTACATAGCAAGTGCTCAATAAATCCTGGCTGAATTTAAATCTTGAATCCAAGTGTTGGTTCAGACAGGGGAAGAGCCGCAAGTATTTAAAAACAAACACCACTACTTCTCCCCTCCCCCCACAAGGAGGCTGGCCTGGCCTCAGGTTTTCCCATAGGGCTCCACCATGAGGGGAATCAGCATTTCTCTCCCTCCCCAAAGTTCCTAAAAAGGGATCAACAACATATATTCTCCCCGAGCTGGGGAAAGGGGGAAAGAAGAAGGGAAGGGAGGGGCACAGGGTTAGAGGGGGAGAAGCCCCAGAGTCTGGGGTGGAAAAACTGAGGGGGAGGGCGGAGATAGAAGGGGGAGAAGGTTGGGAGAACCAGGATGGGAAGGGAGAAAAGCTGGAGGAGGCGGGGACGGGAACAGAGAAAAGTGGGGGTGGGCGCGGATGGGAAGATGGAAAGCTCAGGGTTGGGTATGGGAGGAAGAGAAGCTCGGGGAGTCGGGAATCAAAGGGGGAAGGGAGAGAAGCCCGGGGGAGCCGGGGATGGGAGAGGAGAGAAGGGAGGGATCGGGGGCTGGAGGTGGGAGAGGGGATAACCCGGGGGGCCAAGGATGAGAGAGAGAAGAGATAGGGGGCCGGGGATGGGACTGGGGAGAAAGAAGAGATCGGGGGCCAGGGATGGGAGAGGGGAGAAGCTAGGGAGTAAAGGATGGGAGGGAGGAGTTAGAGGTCCAGGGGGCCGGGATGGGGGGAGGAGAAGCCGGGGGGAGCCAAAAATGGGAGGGGGAAGAAGGGAGAGATCGGGGGCCGGGGATGGGAGGCGGGAGAGAAGTCCCGGGGGCAGGAGCCCGAGGGAGGAGGAGAGCTCCCCGGGAAGCTGCCTAGGGGCGGGGGAAGCGTGAGGCCCACCCCTCCCGCCGGCCGCAGCCCCATCCCTCCGCCAGGCAGCGGCGGGCACTCGAGGCCGCGGCTGCGGCCTGGCCTAGGCTGCGCTGCGCTGCTCTCCGCGCCGATCGCTGCGCCCTCCCGGCTCCCCTTTCCTCACCGACGGGCTTGTGCCCCAGCATGGCATGGAAGAGGCACACTTCCACCTCGGGGCTCCATACTACGACTTCGTCGGGCGGGCCGGGCGCCGACTCCACGGGGCCTTTTTCACCGCTACCGCCAGGGCCCGGGCCGGAACCAGGGCCGCCTCCGCCGCCCCCGCCGCCGCCTCCCGCGCCCGAGCTGGAGCCTCCGCCGCCGCCGCCGCCCCCGCCGCCGCTTCCGCCGGTGGCAACCTCGGCTTCCCCCATAGCTCTGTCCCGGTTAATAGAGCGGTACAGGCGCGAAGCCCTGCGCGCGCGGCCCCGGCGCCCCCTGGCGGCCGCTCTGCGCCGTGCGCGCCCCCGCGCCTGCGCCCCCAGGGCCGCGCCTCCCTGTCCCTGACCCCCCAAGACTGCTGAGCTGGGCTGTCCCCAGCCGCTCCGGCCGTCGTCCCCCGGCCAGGCCGTGCCAGTGCCTGTGCCCATGTATTGGTGCGCAGGCTCCTTCGCTCCAGACATGTTTCGCTACCCCGTTTCAACTGCACCTAGCCTTTCCTCCCTTGCAGTTTGCCCAGAAAGAAATTAAACCTCACTTTAAACTAGACTGAGAGAAGAAAACCCTGTGGCGAGCATTTATGAGGCTCTGCGGAAGTGAGTGGGTGGGTGGTGTGGGTGTAACAATCCTATTATTACTTTGGATGAGAATCAGGCCCCGGTTAAAAGAAAAGCCGCAATATTGTTCCCTCAGCGCTATTCCTAGGGCAATCATTAGTAGAAATGACCACGTGGGGAGAGTGGTGCAAAGGTTTTAGAGCTGTGGAGAATACTTTGCAAAAGGCAAAAGAGGGTCAGAGGGGTTTAAGTGAAATGCCCAAGGTCACACAGACTAGCTCCTGAACTCAGGTCTTCCGATTCACAAACCAGTAACCTTATTCTTTACAAATAATACTGCTAAACCCTCCCTCACTTAGTAACCCATATTTGAACTTAACTGGATTGCTTGAGGGAAAGACGTTGTCCCTTGCAGCCTTTGGTACACGAGACTTCAACAGAGACATGAGATAAGCCTAATAGAAACCCAGAGAGAGCTGATGCCCAGGTGTTATGCATTGCTACTTTATGTGGCTATATGCAAACTTGTGTGGAGACCTTATCTCGCTTAGCGTAACACTGAGCGAGTGGCTTAACCTCTCAGTGTCCCAGACAAATAAGACCACAAAAGGCTATTAGTGTTGATTTGGAAAGAAGTTTTTTACCTAGAGGTTCCTATATCCATGAAATCACAGGCATTAAAAAAAATACCATGTCTTGGGCTAAGGAGAGAGTGCTTTGGTGAAGATTATTTTAATCAAGGGGCTTTCATAGCTTTGATCCTAACCTCGTCTCACTTAGTCTACTACATAGTAAAAACCTATGTCCACAAAAATCTCTTGTGAAGTAGTTATGTTTTAGCCTGGATTTGATTTTAGTGTCTCCTATCAGAAAATGTCAATTTACAAAAAAGTTAAAGTGGGATGGTTACAATTAAATTCACTGTAGGGATTCCTTAATTAGTTGCTAAGTGATGTTTGAGTATAGGGTGGGTCAGGTTGATGTTCAGAGATCTTACCCAAAGTGTGTCCCGAACCCCTCGGGAAATCTTCAGATGCCTATGGGTCCCATATCAGAATAATGTATTTTTTTTAAAGAAAGGTTTATGATGTGTTTATAGACCCCAGGTAAAAACTTTGACTAAATCGATTGTCAATCAATTTATTGAATCAGAAAGGAAGACAAAATATTTCTAGAAGTGCTAATGTAATGAAAATTCATTTCATTTGAACAAAAACATATTAAGACTTTGCTAAACTACAGGAGATTGCTTAAAGTTTAGATAAGAAGAGGTTAATTCCCCACTTAGTATGTGCCAAACAACTGTTAAACCCTAGAGGATACAATTACAAAGATAAAACTATCCCCACCTTCAAGAAGCTTTCTCTAAACATTTACTAAACTATGTGTCAGACATTGTTCAGGATGTGAAGGATACAAAGCCAAGAATGAAACATTCCCTGCCTTCAGGGACCTTCCATTCTGTCAAAAGAGACATGTTTACGTATATGTGATAGCTAGAAACAGAAACAATATAACCTTGCATGAGAAGGCACTCTCAGGTGAAAGGACAAAGATTTCCTGTAGAAAATGGCACCTACACTGAGTCAAAGAAACAAATGAAGAAAAGTAATCCAATAAGGCTGCATTGTAGAGCTCGTGGAGAAGAGTAAGGAGACAACAGAGATAGGAACGGGCCAGGATTTTATATTTTGTCCTAGAGGAGACAGGGAACCATTGCCATTTATTGACTAGTGGTGTGACAGGGTTAGATGTAGATAGGCTTTAGGAAAATAACTTTTGTGGCCATATGGAAAAGGGATTGAAGTGGTGGAGAAAGGTTTAGGGCAGGGAGACCAGTTGGGAGGCTATTGCAATAGGCTAGATGATGAGGACCTGAACTATGTTAGCTATGTGAATAGAAAGAAGGGGATATATGCAAGAATTGCTTGCATATATGTGTGTGTGTGTGTGTGTGTGTGTGTATGTGTATAAGTGTAATGCATATTATATATATATATATACATTCACATACATATGCATATATACAATTGTATACACATTTGTATCCATGTATGTTTTACATATGTATATACACATACAGGACAACTGTGTCTCTTTTACTATTGTTTGCTTTTTTTTAGGAGGAAATCGAGATTTAGTGACTTGCCCAGGGTCACACAGCTAGTAAGTATCTGTGGTCAAATTTGAACTCAGGTTCTCCTCACTTCAAGGTCTGTGCTCTATCCACTGTACCACCTAGGTTACTCTTGCTTGCTATTAAAGCTTAAATTTGCACTAAGACTTTTGGGATACCTTTGTGTGTGTGAGTGTGTGTGTACAAAAATATATACATATTGTACACACACATATATAAAATCAGTGCTAGGATAAGGGGGCAAGGAACTTGAGAGAACTTGAAATACTGTAGAATTGACCTGGTTCCCTAAGGAGTCAAGGTGGTGAAAGAAGGGGAGTATAGATAGTTTAGGGGTGAAAGTCTGAAAAAGAAGTGAAGGGTGGAAGGAACTGGAAGTTATGGTAAGGTTGAAGAATAGGGGTAGAGTTCATAAGGCAAAAGGAAAGATGTTATGATAAGAGATTATGATTAGATAAAGGAATTTCAGAGTTCAGGAACAGGAAAGTGGAACCCTTGCAGGTTATGGCAAGATCCAGGGCATTACATTTGTATGTGTGTAGTGGGGTAGAGGGGTAGATAATGGGAAATATATAATTTGAGAAACTGGTTAGGGTCCTTGAGGAATATCAGTATGCATTTTAAAGTCCTTTGGTGTGAAGACAGGAATTGAAAGAAGAAAGAAAGACTGAAAGCTACCAAAAATTGATTGGGTAATAAATATGGATTTATTGAATCTTGAAAGAGGAAATGATGTAATGGTGGTAGAGGGAGAATCTACAAGAGGGGACAGGAGCAAGGAATATTCCAATGCCTCCAAAATGATCAGTGTGTGGGGGGGATGATGGAGAGGGGATGGGTGAAAGTGCAACAAGTGCTGGAAAGGGGTGGTGGGGTGGCAAGGAAGCTGTGTTATTAGGATAGAATCAAGTTCAAAGAGTACAATTAGATAGAAATGGGAAAGGAAAAAGTGAAAGAAGAAAGAAAATGTTGTTACCCGTGGAGCAGGCATTCCAGGGAATCTAGTGAAAGGGGTGGGTAGATCTTGAATAGAATGTCAGGGGCATTAGAAATGGGATAGGAACAAGGGAGCAGGCAGTTGGGGATGGAAAATAGGTTCGAATAATTTTATCTTTAGTTCAGACTGCAATGGGGAGGATATGATGAAGTGGGAGTATGTTAATCATTGAAGAATGACTTTAGGCAGGTTATCATCACCTGGGGAGACAGGCAACTGTGGTGGGGGTGGGTCAAAAATTCTAAGAGATCCTTTCCGTGTTTTCAAAGTCTCTGCATAGTGCTCTGACTAAATAAGTAGACTTATTTAATTTTCTCTTTGTCTTGCAAAACTGATTCTAATCAAATATTCATCCTCTTATCTCTTTGACTTTCATCTCCTTGGTTTTTTTCCTACCACTGCCCTGAACCTGTTGAAATCTGCTTTTCTACATTTAATTGGCATTAGGGAAGATAGATTGTCAACTCCTTTAGGACAAAGATTTTTGTTACTTTTCATTGTATGCCCAGCACTTAGCACACAGCCTGGCACCTAGGAAGTGTTAATAAATACCTATTGACTTAACTTGAGGATATAAACCTTGAGATTGAAGTCTCTACTTGACAGTTTATGGGCCCTGAAAACCTCCTCCCACACTCCCCTTTGAACTTCTCACGTGAGCAAGTCTCTGGCATTTGCCTGAGGCATGGACTCATCCCAATAATTTTTTCAATTGGCCTTTCATTGTGGCCCTCTGTCCAAATCTTCAATTTTTTGTTACCTCTAACCTAGTCCAGGCCATCATTGTCTGGATCACCTCAGGCCACTTCCCACCCTTAATTCCATCTAGACCCCTTCTCTGTTACCTCCCAGTCACCCCAAACTACTTGGCCACTTCTAGATCACTTCCAGATCTTCCCACAGTCTTTCTGTATGGAAGGTCTATTTTGCCTCCATTAAATTGCTCAGATTCTTAAATTCTGGTCAATAGGACAGACTCACTAGGAATCTCACTCACTTCAACCGGTGTTTTAATAAACCTTGTCTCTGACTGAAAGAAGGCTTGAGTCAAATTTGAGGCAGGACCTGCATCTTTTGCCCTTGAATTTCAGGGTTCCCATCACCCTGAGGCTGCAACATTCTGATTTACCTCAAGATTTCTGGTGACTCTCCAATTTTGAAGGCAACTATTTCAATGTTTGGCCACTGTCCACCTTTCCCTGAATTAAGGTGTATTGAGGTTTAAAGAAAGATTACTTTCTTAACACCTTGATTTCATTCTCAGTCAAGATGGTTATACATGAAATGCCATGTATGGCAGACTTTGAAGTGGAATGGAAAAAAAAAAAACCAAACTACTGGTCTGGAAGTCAGGAAACTCACATTCAGGTTCTCGTTCTGCCACTGAATTTCTGTATGACCTTGGACAAGTGACTCTGAGCGTCAGTTCCCTCTTCTATAAATTGAGGGAACTGAATTAACTTTTGAGGTAAAACCCTATGGTTTTAAGTTCCAGAGATACTTAAAAATACAAACTATTATATGAAGGCAAGGTTTTCTAGCTATTTTATTGTTATTACATATTATCATGGGCAAGACATGCCAATAAGAACAATATGAACGTGTGTGATGCTTCATTCCTGAAAATTCATTTAGAATACAGGAGAAATTTACTGAGGGAATTCAATCACTGATGCTTCACAGAACATTATAAACATTCCATGCTGAAACAGTTATACTAATATATGTTCTTTTTTATGTTCCTTTTTTCATTCCCTTTCCCACCCCCACACCGCTTTAAATGAAACAGGAGATTTGTTGCGAAGGCTATGTGCTTCCTGCTACTTCCCTTTCTTAAGGACAGAATTCCTTTCTTATAGTGACAGAGACCATGTTCTCTGAAACAAAAATCAGGACTCCTGATCAGACAAAGGATAGTCATTTTGCAAAACTTGTTTAAAAGTACATCTTATTTTCTGAAAATCAGTACTATCTTCGAAAATCTGGGACTTCAGGTCACTAAATTTATAATCATAATGCGTACCAACACAAATCTTGCTGTTTTGCTCACGAATATGAAGCACATATTTGTCAAGTTAGTGCTATATTTATTCATTTATCCTTCATCCATTTAGCAAATGCTTACTGTGTATTATTCTCAACTTGGGGGGAAAAAACAAAGCATAATTAAAATATGAGTTCTGTCCTCATAAACCTAGAGTGGGAGGAAAGGGGATTTGACAGCTATATAAATATATAATACTGTATCATAAATCTAGTGCTGGAGTATAATCTAAGAAGTAAATAAGAAAAGTACAAAATGCATCTCTCCAAAGGAGAAACACAAATGATCAATAGCAACATAAAATGTGTTCAAACTCTCTAAATAATCCAATAATTCATATACATTAAGTCTCTGATATATTAGTTTATACCACTAAATTTTTTAAAAGTAAAAAAATAAAATTCAGTGCTGATGGAGTTGTGGAATAATAGGCATCTGGTTGGAGATGTAAGCTGGTGCAATTATTTTGCGAAAACAAGATAGAATTATACAATAAGTTGCAGAACTATGTCAATTATACATGATATTGACATAGGGATTCCCCCACTAGGACGCTACCTTAAGGCTGTTATTAAAAGAAAAGAGAAAAAGATCTATGTAAAAAAATTCTAACAGCAATTCTTTTACAATAGCAAAAACAAACCAAAACAAAAACTGAAAACAATCTATACATCCATTTACTACATATGTATGTGTGGACCATATGACTTTTATTATAATTGATTACACTCTACTCCAGCCATCATTATGAACTCATTTAAGCCTTCTAGAATATCTGGCGATAGTTATACAATAGTAATGATGAGTATGTGATTAGTACTTACCTTATCAGGTAAAAAGATAGATCATATTTGGCTCATGGGGCACATATGGGACACCTACAGCCTGCAAGATAAAATATCAGTTCCTTCCCCTGGCATTTGATGATCTTTAAAATCTGGTAACAGCCTTTCTTTTCAGTCTAATTTCACACATATTCTCCTTCATACTCTTTGGGTACTAGGTAAGCCTGATTACACACACTAATACACTATTGCTGAAATGTGAATTGGTTTTGAAAAAAAAATACCTTACAATTATTTGGAAAAAGTCACTGAACTATTCCTAGTCTTTGATTCAGTGATCCCACCACTAGGCATGTACTCCAAGGAGGTCAAAGATGGAGGGAAGGGCTTCATCAGAATATTTGTAGCAGTGCTTTTTATGATAGCAAAAAACTGAAACAAAGTGGGTATCCTTCAGTCAGAGAATGACTGAGCAATTGTAATAATATATAATAAAACATAATAAATACAGGATAGAAGAGTTCAGGGAAACTTGGGAAGACTTATATGAAGTAATAAAAAATGAAGAGATAAGAACCAAGAGAACAACATACAAATATCCACAATAATGTCAAGGAAAACAACACTGAAAGACATTAGATTTGTACCTATCAGATTGGCTAAAATGTTATCAGGGACATGGAAAAATCAGGACACTAATACACTGTTGACAGAATTTTGAACTGATTCAACCATCTTGAAGAGAAATTTGGCCTTATGTTCAAAGAGTTATAAAACTTGTATATACCATTTGATCTAGGAATACCACTATTAGACCTGTTTCACAAGGTAATAAGGAAAAAAAAGGATACTAAAATAGGACAAAAGGATACTAAAATATTTATAGCAGCTCTCTTTGTGATGGTGAAGAGTTAAAAATTAAGGGGATGCCCATCAGTTGGGGAATGGCCAAACAAATTGTAGTATGTGATTGTGATGGAATACTGGTGGGCTGTAAGAAATGATTAGTAGCTTGGTTTTAGAAAAACATAAAGATTTGCATGAAATAATACAGAGTGAAGTGAGCAGAACCAAGGCAATACTGTACACAGTAACAGCAATATTATTCAAAGAACAACAGAATGACAGCTATTCTGAGTAATATGATCATTCAAATCAACTACTTTAGGAAGGAAAATGCTATTCACATTCAGAGAAAGAATTGACATATGGAAGTATGTATTGTATGATTCTACATATATATCTATATCAAATGTTGGCTGTCTCTAATGTGGAGTTGGGGGAAAGGAATAAATAAATAAAAATAAAATTTAAAAAAGACACTAGAATTCAAATGAATGCACTGACCCTTTGAAAGGCAGGGTAAGGCAGCGAATAAAGTATTGGACTTAGAGTCAGAAACACTTGAGTTCAAATCCTGTCTCAGACACAGTAGCTGCGTGATACTTGGTAAACAGTTTACTGGAAATGAGCCTCAGTTTTCTCATCTGTAAAATGACAGGGCTAGATTGAGTAATCTTTAAGGTTTCCTCCAACCCCAAATCTGTGATCCTATATTAAAATATTAAATCTTATAATATTAGAATTTATGTTCATTTAATATTAAAACATATTCCTGTCTTCTTGAGTAGAGAGATGATGGACGATGGATGTAGAATACTTCATACATCGTTAGACACAGTTGATATATCTGTTTTGCTTAACCACTTTTCTTGCTATAAATAAAGGTTCTCTTCAGGGGATGCTATTAGAAAGTAACAGTGATATGACCCCAATCCTCATGTATAAAATACCATTGATAAACAAAATCTTAGATTTCCAGACATTTCCGATGTCCTGTGTTTTTCCTGTGTTTGCCTTTGTTCATATTATGTATTGTGCCTGAAACAGATTCCTTCCACAATTCTGCCTGCTGAGCTCAGAAGCCATGAAACCTTTCTTCCTCCCCCTCCTCCAGCCAGAAGTGAACCATATCTTCCTGAATTAATTTCTGAAACCTTTATTAAGTACCTACTATAAACCAGCCATTGTGCTAAGCACTGGGTACCAAAGAAAATAAAAGCATCTCTGCCTTCAAAGAGCTTGTGTTCTATTGGGACCAAATGATATGTAGGTTGATGAATAAACAGGAAATATATTCAGTCATCCATGTGTTCCTGACTTCTTCATGCCCTTATCACATCCTGAATTGTTATAGATCTGTTTCTGTTCTATCCTCTTATTAGCCTATATGCTCCTTGAAGTCAGAGAGTATGTTTATTTCATCTTTGTATTTAGCACAGTGCCTTGGATATTTTTTTTTTGTCTAGATTTGTGATTTCATTGGCATAGGGACTTCCCAGTGATGAAACTGCGATCAACAACTGTTCTGCAACTTATAGTCTTACAAAATTGCCTGGGGTTGGGGAGACAAGGTTGCTGTGCAGTGGGGTGGGTGGGGAAGGGGGGCCTCCTTCCCCTCTCTGGCCTGGTTGAAGTTCTATGCCCAGTGAGTGAGTAGGAGGTACTCAACAACATTTGCTGACAGATTAATTGCTCAACTAGGCTACTCAGGATTTCAGCCCCCAAATGAATGGTGCTTGCAGCACAATCTACCTGGTGATGGGGTGGGTAGCAGGAGAGGAAGCAATCCTCAACCCCTGCTATAGGATCATGCTTTACAGATCCTACAATCCTCCCTTCTAGGGACCTTTTCTTTCCCTTGAAGTCTTACCCTTCTAGGTTTCTCAAACCTTTTTAATTGGTGATAGCCTGAAAGAGAGTAAGCTTGAGGACAGAGTGCAGATTTAAAGACTGAGAGGTCTTACTCCTGAATCCAGGTACCACTGCTCTGGAAAGGGTTGATGCTCTAAAAGGATGCCAAATTTCAACAATCTGGCTGAAAAGGATGCTGGCCTGGGAATCAGGAGACCTGGATTCTAGTCCCTGATCTGATTTTAACTCTGAGTCTCAGTTTCTCCTTCTATAAAATGAAAAATGTTGGACGAAGTAGTTCTCTAAGCTCCATTCTAGTGCTAACAGTCTTAGAATTTTCTGACCTTCATATTTGGGGTCCATCTGATTCCATTTTACCTCAGTTTTAGTTTCAAAGTCAGGTAAGTTTTCCTTTGTCAGGTGACAGAGAATTCCTCCCTGAGATCTGTTTTCTTCCTTATAAAATGAAAGATTTGAACTAAATGGCCTCTAAATTCCCTTTTAGTGCTACAATTCTAAGAGACAGGGAGGAGGAGGTCATGTATTCTGTCCCTCATACTTGGAATGCACGACCTCTTCCCCTCTGTCTCTTAGAATCCCAGCACTAAAGGGGAACTTAGAGGTCAGTATAAGAGACATCTTGGATAAAGACATGAAGCCAGGAGATGGAATGTTGGGTGTGAGGTCCACAAGTAAGCTAGTTTGGCTGGACCACAGACTGTGTAAAGTGTGCCTGTTAAAAAAAAAATGTGTAAAGGCCCAAGTGGAGAGAAGGGTCAAGTCTAGTTGTTTAAAACAAAAAAAAGACCCAAAAACCCAATATATGTGCTTGAGGTACAGACACTCTCTGGATGGTAAAGGAGACACCAATCTGCCTCTGGGGGTAATCAGGAGTCATTTACCACAAATGAAGGTGAAAACAAATGGTCTAAAACCACCTAATTGCACATAGTTTTATTTCTTTAAGGATAAATGTACTCTATCCTAACTTTCTGGAAATATTAGCTTCTTCTTTGAAAGACAGAGAGTAGCTGGAAGTCTGGCAGCATTTGAAAATGAAGGTGTTCCAGAAAAGACAGCTTTCACTTACCTGATGGCATCATATGCTGCATTAAACACAGCTACCTCTTCTGTCTGATGGAGAGTCAGGTAATACTAAGAGGAGACAATCACTTTCTGAGGAAATATTTTTTGCTGTCTTTAATCACACATTCTCACTCCCCCCTAGAATCTCAAAGTTTAAAGGTAAGTTAAAGGTCACCTACTTCAGCTTTCTAGCCTTATAGGAATCCTGTCTAGGCTCCTTAACAGGTATCTATCCAGCCTCTGTTGGAACATTTCCAGAGACAGAAGGTTCACTACACTATAAGTCAGTTCTCAGTCTGTTACATTTTTGGATGACTCTTTTCTTTTTTTTTTAATCATTGAAATGAAATATGTCTTTCTATGACTTCTTTCCATTTGTTCCAGTTCTGACTTTTAGTCATAAAACAAATGATCATAGAACATAAAACAAATCTGAGTCCTCTTCTAGATGATAGGTCTTCAGATATTTGAAGACAGTATTATGGAACCCCTCAGTCTTCTCTAGGCTAACCAGTTCAGTTGCTGGATGCCATCATAGACCCAGAACCATTTCTAACCTAGTCATTTTTCTCTGAATGCCCTCTAGTTTGTTATGTCAGTTGAAATGTGGATCCCAGAAGGGAAAACGGCACTCCAACTGTGGTCTGATCAGTGCAACAATTTCTATTTATGTCTCTACCATCCTCAAATTAATTCAGTGAAACTTTTGAAAGAACAACTGTCTTCCATAATGCTTTTCTCTTCTGCTTTCCCTTTCCTTGTTGGAAGCAGAGTAGGAAGTAAAGTAGAATCTTCTTGAGGGAAAACACTGACTTTCAGTGTGGGTGCCGTATTTTCATAGACAGTGACAAACTGAAGCTCATATAGAGGAGGGTGATAAGGATGGTAAGGGGACTGGAGGTTAGGTTATATAAGCCAATGATAATAGCAGATAGAGGTCTAAACTTGGAGGCAGAAAGAACAAGGTTCATTTCATGCCTCTGACATTTCCTAGCTGGTTTAATCTTTCTGAGATGCATTTCCACATTCATAAATGATCGATAATAAAAAATAAAAGGTTTTACCTCAGAGGACTGCCATGAGGTCCAGATGAGATGATGTATGTAAAGCTTTTTGTAAACTTTAAAAGTGCTATATAAATGTGTAGTCTGTAAAGGAACTGATGTTTAATCTAGTGAAGATTTAAAGGGGACATAGTTATTCTCAACTGATTTAAGTGTGGAAGAGGATTTGTTTTATTTAGATTCAGAGGGTAGAAATCTGAACAATGGAAACTAAAGAGATGATAATAACAATAATAGTTAACATTCATCTAGCTTACTATAGGCTAGGTGCTTTACAGTTATCATCTCATTTGATGCTCAAAACAACCCTGGGGGAGGGAGGTGCTTTTTACAGATGAGGAAACTGAGGTGAACAGAGGTTAAGTGCCCAGGGTCACACAGGCCATATATGAACTCAAATCTTCCTGACTCTAGACCTAGCATTCTATCTACCGCACCACCCAGCTGAGAAATAGATTTTGGTGCCATGTAAGGAAAAGCATTAACAATTAGAGCCACCTGAAAGTGAAATGGGTTGTCTAAGGAGGGTGTGAGTGTCTTATCACTGAAAATATTGAAGTGAAGGCTGAATGATCATTTGTTGGCAGTGTTGTAGTGTGTTTAGACATGGGTTGGATTAGATGTCCTCCAAGGTCCCTTTCAACTCTGAAATTCTCTGTTTCTGAGGCTTTCTGTGCCCTTTAATATAGAAGAAAAATAACCTCACTGATCTTATCAAAACTAATCTTATGATACAATGATGGAGCTTTTTGAAAGCCATTTACTGTTGCCTGGCTAGATTTCTCACACTGACTCAGTGGGCAAAATAATGGGACCCCTTTATCTTGAGAAGGTGATTTCTTATTGATGGGTCCTTTGAACATGCCTTTTCCCTAAGATGCTGCTACACTAAAACTGAGTTGTTCTGTCTCTGCCCAAATGGAAGAAGTCATTTTGTGGAGGCAGGGGATAAGGGAGAGGAAATTATGGTTTTACTTTGACATTTGATATTTCAGAGAATGTACTGCATCATTTTAAGTTGTTTTATTCTAGTACCCAGGGATAATTACTGCTTCAAAACACTGTGGGTAGGGATTCTTATGGTATTGAGACTGAATGAAGGCTTTATCTTAGATTATTAATCACAATTGATTAGTAATAGGTTTGAATTTGTTTTTAAAATGTTGGGCCCCTTTCCATTTTAATTCTAAATTCAAAAGTCTAAACTGTACAGCTGTTTCCGGCAGGCACCATGTAAAGAAATTATTCTTTGAGTTAACAAAGTGAATGACAAATTCTTTTTCTATAAAAGTGTATAATTTTACGTAAGGATGAGAAAAGTCACCCCAAAAGGAAATTCCTTCTGCCCGCATGGTTTGAGTCACAAGTATCAGACAACTGCCTTACATTAGACAGAATTAGCCCCACTTTCCCATGACAAGATCATCCTAGGACCTAAGACCAAAAGTTGATCCAACTGCCATCTAGCCAGTAGACTATGCTGCCTGTACTTTATTCCTCTTGTATTTCTCATGGACTAGGTAAGATACAGCATGAATATCCTGCCCATCCTTACCCTCAATCAAGACAGTGTATCCTGGATATATTCCACTTTTCTGTCTGCTGTTAAAGGGACATAAGACAGTAGAGTTCCAAACTCTGAACTTTGAAACCTCAGTAGACCTTGTGATAACCCAAAGTCAAAACTAAATGTAGATTCTTGCTTAAAGGAGAAAAAGCTGAGATCTGATATAACTGTTTGACAAGCACTGTTTTTCAATGCCCCCAAGGATCTTCACAGATCACCTATCTCAAAAAAAAAAAAAAAAAAGAGGTGTCCTTAAAAACCAACCGAATATATTTCTTTTCTCACTGGAACAGATCAGAGTTCTTAGAGGACAAAGCTTAGGAATGATTGTAGACAAAAAAATCTCACTACCTGGTGGCAAATATTCTGCTGGTGAATTTCTTTGAAGTTATTTGTGATGGTCCCTAGAGTACAGATACGTCATCCATTATTAAACCTGTCCTTTAAGGCTTCCTATCTTTGAAAGAAGTGCCAGAGCTCCTGGTCCCTTGACATAAGGGTCTAAGGTTACCTCCAGTCATTTAAGGAGGACTTTAGTAAAGGAAACTTAATTATATTTTACTTTCATTTTTTCATGACACTTTTGGGATTGGCCATGGTTCCATTAAATTAAACACACATTTATTAAATACCTACTGTATAATAGGACACATTTATTAAATGCCTGCTGTATAATAGGTGTTAGAGAAACAAAGATAAACATGAAACATTCTCCGTTCTTGGATAATTTCTGTTCCACTGGTGGGTAGAGTATGTATGTCAGTAAATATGAAGTATATACAAAGCAAATACAAAGTTTTTTTGAGTGGGGGGGGTGAGGAGAGAACAAAAAATACTGTGGGTGTGGATCACAGAAGGTCTCATTTAGGAGGCAGAACCTGAACTGTGCTTTGAAGGGAAGCAAGGGATTTTAAGAGACAAAGGTGAGGAGAGAGAAGTCTACAGTCATAAGGTTTAGCTCATTCGAAGACATGGGGGAGGGAAATAGTCATAGGTGGGGAAAAGTAAGTAGATCTGTTGGGTTGGAATATAAAGTGTATGAGGGAGAGTAATATGGCATTAGTATGGTAAGATGGGCTGAGGTTTTAATACGAGACAAATTTGCATTTCATCTTGGAGATAAAATGGAGCTACTGACAGTTCTTGAGTTAAGGATTGATATGGTTATGCCCGTACTTTGTGCATATGAATCTGGCAGTTGTGTGTAGATCATATTGGAGAGGGTATAGGTTAGAAGCAAGGAAATCAAATTAAGAGGCTATTGCCATAGTCCAAGTAAAAGATAAGGGATTGTAAATGGACAAAAGAGAAAGGATGTGAGATGTAATGTGGATGTGGAATCAACAGGAACTGGTGATTAATTGGATGTAGGGGATGAGGGAGAAGGAAGAGTCAAAGACTACTCCAAGATGACTAGCAGGTTTGTGGTATGTCCAATGGAAACAGGGATGTGGGTAGTGATAGTGGCAGAGGCAGGGTTTTAGGGAAAAGATGCTGATTTTGAATTGCTCATGGGACACCTATCTGGAGCTGTCTAGTAGGCAGTTGATGATGTAGAACTGAAGCTCTGAAGAGAGAGAAGAGCTGTAGACATGAAGCATGTGTATGTATACACATATGTCCACACACATAAACACAGAGCACATGTGTGTACATGTAACACATGTGTGTGCACATGTGGATGTATGTGTATATTTGATGGAGCCCTGGGATACATCAATTACTTTAAAAATAATAGCTTTTCTGTTGAGAGGGACAGCTAGGTGCAGCAGCAGATAGAGTACTGGCCCTGGCATCAGTAAGATCCGAGTTCAAATCTGACCTCAGATATTTACTAGCTGTGTGAGCCTTGGCAAGTCACTTAACCCCAATTGCCTCCAAAAGAAGAATGGTGTTTTTTTAATTCTTGGCAGTCACTAATTGGTACAGGCATAAACATAAACTTCTGCTTTCTAAAATTCAAGGGTACCATGCCCAATTTCATGCATATGCTAAAGCATTTGGGCCAAGAACTAGAAAAATGATGTTTTACTTTTTTACTATAACTCTTTTAGATAAAATTTATACTGTATAGTTTCCTCTGATCAGGTAGTGAACAAGGTGATAACTAACCTATAACTTTAAGAATCATAGGATGATAGCATTATAAGATGACAACAAAGAAAACTTCATGTGAAAACATGACAAAATACAGTATTTTACAAAGGGAGGAAAAAATTATTGGAGGGATTTTAACAAGTATAAAACTATGTACATTTTTTTTGCTCTTAAGCAGCCAGCCCTGCATTTCAGCTTTTCCTACCACATTTCTTATTAATACACTTCTCATGTATCTTAGAGTACTCAGAAATATGACAGATGAATATCAAGTATTTTACTCTCCAGAAAAGTTGTACTTTTCTTCACTGGATAGAAAGAATGGATTAGGTAACATCCTAGATCCCTTCCAATCCTTTTTAAAAAGTAAGATTTATCTCAGGTTTCATAGAACATGTGTGTAGTACCTGCTCCTGGGGAGTCTGAGATTGGCAGATCTCTTGAGTTTTGAAATTCTGAGCAGAAATAGGGCTAAAAGCCTATTATTATGATCATTATTAAATATTGTTATATAATACTATACAGAACAGACTTATGTTACAGAATAATATGTAACCAATATTACATAGTTATTATTATATAATATACTAAATATCATGTATTAAATCAATCATAGTATATGATATAATTATATATAATTAATATTATAGTGTCAACGTAATTTATAATACAATACAATATAATAGTCCTTTATGCAGTGCTTTAATAGCATAAGTACAATAATAACATAGTATTTTATGGTTTTCAAGGAACTTTAAAATATTATTTTATCCTCTCAACTCAGTGAAGTAAGTGCTATTTTTATCCCTATTTTATAGAAACTAAGGCTTAGAGTCATTAAGTGACTTGCCTAGAGTCACATAGCTAATAAGTGTCTGAGATTTGATTTGAATGGGGGTCTTTTTAACTTCAGATCTAGCAGTCTGTCTACTTTGTCCCTTAACCATAACTACTAATTATCTACAGCAAGTCCAGCACCAATATGGTGAACCCCTGGGAGTGGAAGGCTACCAGGCTACCTAAGGAGGAGTGGAGTGATCAGAAAAAAGGAGCCAATTAAAGTTTCTATGCTGAGGAGTATTGAGAATAAGCCTTGAGACCCAATCTCAAAAAAAAAATGTTTATTGCCACCTTTTGCTTTTATATCACAGTCATTTTTGGACAAACCACTGTCCCCTCATTACATCTACTCTTGGAATTTAACCATCCTTGTGATAAAGAAAAAAATAAGCAAAAAAACCAAAAACCAAAAATAAACCTCAAACAAGCCACAATGTAATGACTGTATTAGACAATGTCTACACCATTCTGCACCTGCACTCTCCTGCTTTTACCCTGGTGGCATGTTTCATGGTGTCTCAATGCAGACTTAGAAAAGTTTAGAATACCAAGTAAACATGCAACATACAACAGGACATTAGAGCAAGCCGACTTTACTAAAGGAACATCTTTTATGAAGGGCATTCAGAGAAAATTATGGAAACAGAGCAGGTCCACTGGGATGCCACCAAAATTGATCACATCCCACTGAGGCCTTATAGGGAATGGAGACACCCCAATTAAGTAATGTCTGATAGGTTTTTATAGGGTTATTATCTGGGTCTAACAGGATCAACCAATGGGAGAACAAGAGTGAGGAACCTGGACTTGCGTACTGGTACTGCTGATTTGTGGTGCTAGGTAGGAGAGTAAGAGAATCCTAGGGAATTAGCTGGTTGAATTTCAAATCTATGAGCCTTTGACTCATTACTGAATCTGACAGGGTGACTAGGAGAATTTTGAGTTTACCATAGGTTTCTTTATTCAGTGGGGTGGGAAAACCGCTGGACTCATTACTCATAGTTCTTTCCATTTTCAAGATTCTTATGTTTACAAATTTTGCTGAAGTTACAGCGTATCTTTGCAATATCATCAGGATACTTCCTGGATGGTAAATGTATCAGGAAAGAAACTTCTGACTTCAATAGAGTCAAATGTTATCCTTGTTTATCCTTGTATTCTTCATCTATCTTGTGGTTCTAAAGTCCTTTGGGACAGGAAATGAGGCATGAGTGTTTAACTTTTATGCCTCAAGTTTGTCCCTTCCCCTTCTTTTTTAAAAAATTAATTAATTAATTTTTAGTTTTTAACTTTCACTTCCACAAGATTTTGAGTTCTAAATTTCCTTCCCATCTCTCCCCTCCACCCACCCCAAGACAGTGTGCATTCTGATTACTCCTTCCCCTAATCTGCCCTCTCTTCTCTTATTCCCTTGCCCTCTATTTTTCTTGTAGGGTAAGATAGATTTCTTTACCCTATTGCCTTTATGTCTTATTTCCCAGTTATATCTAAAAACAGTTTTTAACCTTCATTTTTAAAACTTCGAGTTCTGACTTCTCTCCATTCCTACCTTCATACCCACCCTCATTGAGAAGGCAAGCAACTTGATATAGGTTATACGTGTATAGTCATGCAAAACACTTCCATAACAGTTATATTGTGAAAGACTAACTATATTCCCTCCCTGCCCCCCATTTATTATATTCTCTCTTTTGACCCTGTCTCTCCTCAAAAGTGTTTACTTCTAATTAATCCCTCCTCCCATTTGCCCTCCCTTCTATCATCCCCCCCACAGCCCATTTATCTCCTTCTCCCCCACTTTCCTGTAGTGTAAGATAGATTTTCATACCAAATTGAGTGTGCATGTTATTCCCTTCTTAAGTCAAATGTGATGAGAATAAGTTTCACTTTTCCCTCTCACCTCCCCCCTTTTCCCTTCTATTGAAAAAGCTTTTTCTTGCCTCTTTTATGAGAGATAATTTGCCTCATTCCATTTCTCCCTTTCTCCTCCCAATATATTCTTCTCTCACTCCTTAATTTTATTTTTTTAGATATCATCCCCTCCTATTCAATTCACCCTGTGCCCTCTGTCTATATGTATATAATCCCTCCAACTACCCAAATACTAAGAAAAATCTCAAGAGTTACAAATATTATCATTCCATGTAAGAATGTAAACAGTTCAACTATATAGTAGGCCCCTTATGTTTTCTCTTTCTGTTTTCATGTTTCTCTTGATTCTTGTGTTTAAAAATCAAATTTTCTGTTCAGCTGTGGTCTTTTCATCAAGAATACTTGAAAGTCCTCTATTTCATTGAATGAACAATTTTTCCCCTGAAGTATTATACTCAGTTTTGCTGAGTAGGTGATTCCTGGCTTTAATCCTACCTCCTTTTACTTCTGGGATATCATATTCCAAGCCCTTCAGTTCATTAATGTAGAAGCATCTAGATCTTGTGTTATCCTGAACATATTTCCACAGTACTCGAATTGTTTCTTTTTGACTGCTTGCAATATTTTCTCCTTGACCTGGGAGCTCTGGAATTTGTCTAGGAATTTTTCTTTTGGGATCTCTTTTGTAGGTGATTGGTGGATTCTTTCAATATCTATTTTACCCTCTGGTCCTAGAATATCAGAGAAGTTTTCCTTGATAATTTTTTAAAATTTATTTATTTATTTTTAGTTTTCAACATTCATTTCCACAAGATTTTGAGTTTCAAATTTTCTCCCCATCTCTCCCTTCTCCCATCCCAAAATACCATGCATTCTGATCACCCCTTCCCCCAATCTGCCCTCTTTTCTATGACACCTCTCCCTTCCCTTATCCCCATCTTCTCTCTTTTCTTATAAGCAAGATAGATTTCTATACCCCATTACCTGTATTTTTGATTTCCCAGTTGCATGCAAAAACCATTCTCAACATTCATTTCTAAATGTTTGAGTTCCAACTTCTCTCCCTCCCTCCCTCCCTCCCTTCCTCCCTCCCTCCCTCCCTCCCTCCCTCCCTCCCTCCCTCCCTCCCCATACATCCCCACTGTGAAGGCAAGCAATTCAATACAGGCCATATATGTGTAGTTATGCAAAAGACTTCCATAATAGTCATGCTGTGAAAGACTAACTATATTTCCTTCCATCCTATCCTGTCCCCCATTTCTTCTATTCTCCTTTTTGTCCATGCCCCTCCCCAGAAGTGTTTACTTCTAATTACTCCCTCCTCCCATTGCTATCCCTTCTATCATCCCCCCACAGTCCACTTATCCCCTTCTCCTCCACTTTCCTGTAGCATAAGATAGATTTTCATACCAAATTGAGAGTTCATGTTATTCCATATCCTTAAGTCAAATGTGATGAAAGTAAGCTTCACTTTTTCCCTCTCACCTCCCTCCCTTTTCCCCTTCATTGAAAAAACTTTTTCTTGCCCCTTTTATGAGAGATAATTTGCCCCATTCCTTTTTTCCCTTTCTCCTCCCAATATATTCCTCTCTCATCCCTTAATTTTATTTTTTTAGATATCATCCCTTCCTATTCAACTCACCCTGTGCTCACTGTCTATATGTATATAATCCCTCCAACTACCCAAATACTGAGAAAAGTCTCAAGAGCTACAAATATTATCTATCCATGTAGGACTGTATACAGTTCAACTTTAGTAAGTCCCTTATGATTTCTCTTTCCTGTTTATCTTTTCATGCTTCTCTTGATTCTTGTGTTTAAAAGTCAAATTTTCTATTCAGCTGTAGTCTTTTCATCAAGAATGCTTGAAAGTCTTCCCTTTCATTGAATGACCATTTTTCCCCCTGAAGTATTATGCTCAGTTTTGCTGGGTAGGTGATTCTTGGTTTTAATCCTAGTTCCTTTAACTTCTGGAATATCATATTCCAAGCCCTTCAATTAATTAATATAAAAGCAGCTAGATCTTGGGTTATCTGATTGTATTTCCTCAATACTTGAATTATCTCTTTCTGGCTGCTTGCAATATTTTCTCCTTGACCTGGGAATTCTGGAATCTGGCTACAATATTCCTAGGAATTTCTCTTTTTGGATCTCTTTCAGGAGGGGATCAGTGGATTCTTTCAATATTTATTTTACCCTCTGGTTCTAGAATATCAGGGTAGCTTTCCTTGATAAGTCCATGAAAGATGATGTCTGGACTCTTTTTATCATCATGGCTTTCAGGAAGCCCCACAATTTTAAAATTGTCTCTCCTAGATCTATTTTCCAGGTGAGATATTTCCAATGAGATATTTCACACTGTCTTCAATTTTTTCATTCTCTTGGTTTTGTTTTGTAATTTCTTGGTTTCTCATGAAGTCATTAGCTTCCATCTACTCCATTCTAATTTTTAAAGAACTATTTTCTTCAGTGAGCTTTTGAACCTTCTTTTCCATTTGACTAATTCTGATTTTTAAAGCATTTTTCTCCTCATTTGCTTTTTGGACCTCTTTTATCGTTTGGGTTAGTCTATTTGTAAAAGTGTTATTTTCTTCAGCATTTTTTTTGGGTCTCCTTTAGCAAGCTATTGACTTACTTTTCATATTTTCTTGTATCATTCTCATTTCTCTTCCCAATTTTTCCTCCACCTCTCTTACTTGATTTTCAAAATCTCTTTTGAGCTCTTCCATGGCCTGAGACCATTGCAAATTTATTTTGCAGGTTTTGGATGAAGAAGCCCTGACTTAGGTGTCTTCCTCTAATGGTGTGCTTTGTTCTTCCTCATCTGAAAGGATGGAGGAAAATACCTGTTCACCAAGAAAGTAACCTTCTAGAGTCTTATTCTTTTTCCCTTTTTGGGGCATTTTCTCAGTCAGTTACTTGACTTTTGAGTCCTTTGTCAAGTGGAGGGTATACTCTAGGGACCTGTAAGTTCTCAGTTCCTCCAAGGTGGCACAATCAAGGAAGAAGAGTTTACTCCTCTCCTGGCCTGCAATGTAGTCTGGGATAAATTGCAACCTTTTCTGCCCAGGATTTGCTAGTAGAGTTCCCTCTCCACAATTGCCTCCAGCTCCACCATGCCAGTGTTCCTCCTCACCCCA
Organism: Bettongia penicillata ogilbyi; assembly: GCA_023548195.1. Taxonomy (NCBI): domain Eukaryota; kingdom Metazoa; phylum Chordata; class Mammalia; order Diprotodontia; family Potoroidae; genus Bettongia; species Bettongia penicillata. The sequence goes on from JAJHZJ010000500.1 coordinate 4,295,269, forward strand.
GGGCTACCACTCAGGGCTGAGATTCAGATCAGTCATTTTATTCCCCCAGTCATTTTATTCTTTAGACTGAGGGCTCCAAAAATGGATGCTGCAGCTACCTAGAGCCAGAGTTAGGGCAAGACCCTGCTCCCTTCTCACCCAGCTGAAAGAGCTTTCTCACTGACCTTTGAAGCTGTCTCTGGCATTTGTGGGTTGAGGAATCTGGCAACTACAGCTGCTGCTTGGAATTCTGCACCTGGAAGCCTACCCCAGTCCTGTCCCTGCTGCACAGTGTGGCCAAGCCTGGGATGTGCTCCACTTTGAGCCTGGTGCAATAGACCTTTCCTGTCCACCTTCCAAGCTGCCTTGGACTGGAAATCTCTTTTACTCTATCATTTTGTGGCTTCTGCTACTCTAGAATTTGTTTAGAGTCATTTTTACAGGTATTTTATGGACTTTGGGGGGGGAGAGCTACAGCAGGTCCATACTTCTACTCCACTATCTTGGCTCTGCCTCCCTTCATAATTTCTTGAAAGATGATGTCTACGCTCTTTTTTTTTTTTTTTTTTTGATCATGGCTTTCCAGCAGTCCCATAATTTTTAAATTGTCTCTCCTGGATCTATTTTCCAAGTCAGTTGTTTTTCCAATGAGATATTTCGCATTGTCTGCTATGTTTTCATTCCTTTGTTTCTGTTTTATAATTTCTTGATTTTCATGAAGTCATTAGCTTCCATCTGCTCCATTCTAATCTTTAAGGAATTTTTTTTTTCACTGAGCTTTTGGATTTCCTTTTCCATATGACCAATTCTGCTTTCTAAGGCATTCTTCTTCTCATTGACTTTTTGGGTCTCTTTTGCATTTGGGCTGGTCTATTTTTTAAGGTGTTATTTTCTTCAGTATTTCTTTTGGGTTGCCTTTAGCAAGCAATTGACTCATTTTTCATGTTTTTGTTGCATCCCTCTCATTTCTCTTCCCAATTTTTCCTCTACTTCTTTTACTTGATTTTCAAAATCCTTTTTGAGTTCTTCCATGGCCTGAGAGCAGTTCATATTTTACTTGGATGATTTGGATGTAGGTGCTTTGAATTTATTGTATTCTTCTGTTTGTATATTTTTGTCTTCCTTGTCACCAAAGTAAGATTTTATGGTCTTATTCTTTTTCCAGTTTTTGCTCATTTCCCCAGTCACTTACTTGACTTTTGAGCTCTTTGTCAAGGTAGTTCTCTGCTTCCAGTAGGTATGATGGTGGGGGGGTGTACTGTCAGCTGCTTCATCCCCTCACAATCTGTGATCAGACCACTCTACTCTCTCACACAGATCAGACAGGTTTTTTTCCACTTACCTTCCAATTTGTCCTTGGTATTTTGGGGTGGTGATGTCTGGAAACTGCTACAGGTGCTAGAGATTCAGTCCCTCACCCACCCCAGGCCTGCTCAGGTCCCATCTGTGCTGGCCTGGTACGTGCTGGAGTGTTCTCCCAGCCCAGCATGATAGACGCTTCCTGTAGGCCTTCCAGGCTGTCTTGAGCTGGAGGTTTGCTTTACTCCATCATTCTGTGGGCTCTGTAGCTCCAGAATTTGTCTAGAGTCATTTTTTTACATATGTTTGACTGGGTTTGGGGGGAGAGCTTTAGCAGTTCCCTGCATTTACTCTGCCATCTTGGCTCCACCCCCTTCCCTTTCTGAGAGAAATTTCCACATTATTTACAAGGAAAATGTTTACACCCCACCCCCTTTTTTCAGGATTTTAAAGTCATTTACTCCAACTTGGAGTAGTGTTATTCTTGCTCTGTTTGTTGGGCTTCAGAACTTGACTCAATTTCATAGTAATCAAAGATTCCATTTTCATGTCCTGGGACCATTCTTTCCAGTTCTTTAAAGAACTCTTCATTTGTGTGTATGTGAGGACACAGTGGGGGATTCACAAGAAAGACATTTCTTTCCCCAACAAAATGGTGATTCTTATTAGTATTTCTCCAGATATTTTGATTTAAGAATTTATGTATCAGGAAGAGGTAAGTCTTTTTGCCAAAACTCAGAAATAAAAATGGACATTTTGAGTAATAATATTTTACCTGCTTCTAGGTTAAAATTGAGGCCCTGTTGGAAGCAGGACTATCCCTTTGCAATCAACAAGAAACTATTCAATAAACTGTTATGTATTGAGCAAGATAGTCTTATACGAGTATGGTAAAATGATTAAAGCATGATCTGGATAATTTAGTGTGTTTAGAAAAAAATCAGGAAGGAATGAAATATCCAGATAATTGAAGAAAAGCTTTTGGAAGCTGTTTTTGTTTGTTTGAATTTTCTAGCCACTGAATTTCTGGGAAGAGAGACTTTCTTTGGATGTAGTAATTTTCTTTTTAAAAGAATAAATCCTAATTGGTATATTTTGTTTTTACATCTATATCCCTCAATAAAATCCCCTTCCCCTTCTAGAGAACTTTCCCTTGTAACTAATAATAGAAATAATAACAAAGCATAGCTCATCAAGATCTCAGATGACAGATTTCTAAGTTATTCCTGAGACTGTATCCAAAGTCTTTCCAGCTTGGGTCAGGAGCTTGGAATGCTATGGGGCTAAGAGGGACAAAAGGAGATGGCAGACAAAACCAGATACTTTCTGTGCTGCAGAGTTATTCAAGAAGTACAGGAAGTAGCTTTAGGGCAGATGTTGACCTTTAGTATTTGTGAAATCAGCTCCTCAGTATGTGTGTGAGATAGTTTGTAAGAGGAGTTAATCAACAGGTTGTAATTAGATTGGATAGGAGAGCCATGTGTTTTGGAAGAGTTTGGTGCTATTTCCTAATAATTTTTTATGGGACTTATGAATGAGTGAGTTAGTGGCTACCAGGACAAATGCAAAGTTTGGTAAGCCTTGGCTGTGCCCTTGCACTTGCTGTGAGAGACTATCAGCTAAATCTTTACCCTGATTGCTGGGGTCCTTCTTCCAGTATTCCTCAGTTTCCCATTCGCAAGGAAAGGGATTGCCGTGTGTGTATGCATGTGTGTGTGTGTGTGTGTGTGTGTGTATGTGTGTATGTGTGCCAAAGTGAAATATGGTAGAGGACATAATAATAATAATAGGACTGGCCAGGACTCAGACTCTTTTGATTTAGTCTTGGCCAACACAAGCTTGCCTCCACACCATGATGAGACACTGAAGTAGAACTTTAGTAGAAGACATAAAGAAGAAGTAGAAGTGCTGGTTGTTGTGGTTGGAGATAATTTCCTCTCTATCATTTGGTGACCAGATTTTTTTTAAATCCATGTGGAAGTCTACTCTGTCAGCATGGTTTTATTTACTACTTTATGTATCATGGCAACTGGAGTTCTGAGCAATTTACTTCATTTCTGGGTGTAAGACTAATGCTCATACAAAGAAATGAAAATTGCAAGTGCTTTCACATTTTTACTAAAACCTTGATACTTCTCATAATTGGCTCTTGTAAAGTCTTCACCAGAACATATCCTTATTCTTGGCAAGCTCTATTGTGGGGCTGTGAAGGAGACAGTGAAACAAAACTTTTTTTCATTACCTCCTGTATGGGATCCCCAGAGAAGAATCAATAGCATGAGTAGGGACCAGCTTCTTGAAGCTAAATTACATTCCATAGAATTGTCACTAGGTATCAGCCTGGCACAGCAGTTGTTGTCTGTTCTTTCTTCATTGCTTCCTTCCATGGCCCACTCCCAAGCAAGCAGCTTGCTGTGTACCTATGAAATGGACTGCTCCCCTTTCTTCCACTCTCTGTTGCAGTGTGACAGGAAAGTATGACAGCATCAAATTAGGTTTGCTCTGTTATCCACCAGCCGATCCCATAAAATCTAGTTGTTTATGAACTGCCCATTATGTGGAAGGCACTATGCTAAATGTTGTGGATAGAAAGAAAAAACAGAAAAACAGTCCTTGCCTTCATAGAATAAGATTGTATTAGAAGATACAGTATATCAACAGGTAAAAAAATGCATGGTCTTTTAAGGAGGAGGGAGAAAACAGTTAAGAACTAAGATAATCTAGAAAGATTTTCCATAGGAGATGGCCCATGAGCTGAAGCTTGAAGGAAGCCAGAATTTTTCCTTCACTTGATAGTTCTGGAATTTGGCAATGATATCCCTTGGTGTTTTCAGTTTGTCCCTTTCAGGAGGTGAACGATGGATTCTTTTGATGACTATTTTACCCTCTGGATCTAAGACTTTTGGGCAGTTTTCCTTGATGATTTCTTGGAAGATATAGTCCAGGCTCTTTTTTTTCATCATGGATTTATGGTACATCAATAACTCTTAGATTTTCTCTCCTGGATCTATTTTCCAGGTCAGTTGTTTTCCCAGTGAGATATTTTACATTTTCATCTATTTTTTCATTCTTTAGATTCTATTTGACTGAATATTGATGTCTCATAGTCATTAGCTTTTACTTGCCCAATTCTAATTTTTAATAGATTGTTTTCTTCAGTTATCTTTTGCATCTCCTTTTCCATTTGTTCAGTTTTCCTTTTTAAGGAGTTGTTCTCTTCAGTGAATTATTTTTACATATTTTTAAAATCATTGGCCAGTTTTTCTTCTACTTCTCTAATCTGACTTTTAAAATTCTTCTTGAGCTTTTTCAAGAATGCTCTTTGGGCTTGAGACCAGTTCATATTACCTTCTGAAGTTTCAGATGGGAGTACAGTCTCAATGCTGACCTCTTTGGTATTTGTGTTTTGGTCCTTGTCCCCATAGAAAGATTCTAGGGTCTTATCTTTTCTGGTTTGCTTCTTGCTCATGATGATCACCCTTTTCCTGGCTTTTAAAGTGGATCTCTGCTTCTGGGGCACAGAGGACTCTGTCCCACCATTCTTGTGCTTAGCACTTGTGTATTGTAGCCTCTGGTTCTTTCAACTAGAAACTAAAATGCTGCAGCTTACCTGGTGCTGAGCTCACTGGTGTGCCAAAGTGAGGCTAGGTGAAATATTTCTGAGTTTCCCCAGAGTTACCTTGGAGCTAACTATGCTAAGTGTGGGGGAAGTGTTGTTTGGCTGCAGGAGGTCTAGTTTCCTGAGCTAGAGCATAGACAAGTTCACTGGTTGGTGAACCCCATCTGCGCTAATGTCTTCCCAATTCCCCTGGCTGTGCTAAGGCACACCTGGGGTTCTGGTGTTGGTGATTACGGGCTTCTCCCACCTGGGGCTTGGGATTTCCTGGTTCACTGAGGTGGGGGTTTCTGGGACAGCTCCAGTCCTGCACTGGTCCCCTTCAGCTACAGCAAGAGGGACCCTCCTTTGCGATTTTCCTAGCCTCACAGGCTAAGAGACTGTTTACCCCTTCTGTTGATTCCACTGTTCCAGGATTTTTCCTGGGGAAATATTCTCTGGTTTTCAAGGTCAACAGGGGGAATGGGATAGCATTTACCAATTATTCCACCATCTTGGCTCCTGGAAATTCAAGTAGGTTACTTACAGACATTTAATCTGAGGGCTGAGAATCTCAGGAGCAGCTGCTGTAGTTACCTCGGGTTCTGTGATTCTCTCTCACTCACTTCCACTTGACTCCAATCCTGGGCTGATATGTTTGAGAATCCGCAGTTTCTGCTGCTTCAGATTTCCTGTTTGGCTTTGCTATGGTGGGGTCTGCGTTGGTACAACCTGTGTGTTGTGCACTTCTCCAACCCTATGCAACGGGTCCTTCCCACTGACCTTCTAGGCTGTCCTGGGTTGGAAATCTGAGCGTAATGGTTTTAAGAAGGAAGGATTTTTGATGGTTAAGGTTTTGTGGACTTATTTCTTTGCAGACTAGCCCTATTTTCTCAGAAGCTAGAGTTTTTAAGAGGAAATGGTGATAAGAGGGAATATTCCAGGCATCAGAGACATTGTATGAATAACTTTGGAGGTAGAAGAAACAGTGGTGAATTCATGAAATATCAACTAGGTCAGTTTGGATAGAAGGTAGTATGTAAAGGGAAATTATAAATAAAGAGGCAGTGAGGTGGTACAATGGATAGACCATCCGACTTGGAGTCAAGAAGACCTGAGTTCAAATACAGCTTCAGACATGTAATAGATGTATGACCCTAGGGAAATCACTAAACCTCTATTTGCCTCAATTTCTTCATCTATAAAATGGAGATAATAAATAGCACCTACCTCACAGTGTTGTTGTTAGGATAAAAAGAGATAATATTTTTAGCATGCTTTACAAACCTTTAAGAGCTATATAAATTCTAGCTATTGTTAAATAATCATTAAGCCTGGAAAGCTAAGATGAAGCCAGGTTGTTTAGGGCTTTAAAGGGAAAGCCAAGGAATTTGTATTTTATTTCAGAGCAGAAGTTGTTAACTTGGAATCCACATACTCCCAAGATAGTTATAGACGGATTTCAGGAAGTTCATGAACTTAAATGGGAAACAAGCAAACTACATCTTTATTTTCACTTATTTCTAACAGAAAATTTGCATTTCATATTTTAACTCTATTTTCTTGCTTTTTTATAATATGTCTAATGTGGAAATATATTTTGCATGTGTGGATATTGTGTTTCTTGCATTTTCAGTGGGTGGGGAGGGGATGTAGGGAGACAGAGAATTTGGAACAGAAAAATTCAAAATTCTTTGTAGCTACCTCTAGCATTCATGGAGAGTTACTGATGTCATAGAGACATTCTGGGGTCAAATGATCTCTAGTCACATAAAGTTAGATTTAAATGGTAAAATTATTAAAAGTTTTCTAAGCAATATAATAAAGCATTTTCCACAAATCTCCCTACCATGTTGGACCCAAGCAAGATGCTTGCTGAATTTAACAACTGTAGTGATCAGGAAATAATAACAGATCTTATTTATGGGGAGTTAAAAGTTTGCATTGTATATTGTAAACACCATGTCATTTGATCATGAAAATATCCCTGTGAAGTTACTGCTATTAGTCATCCCCATTTTACAGATGAGGAAGTTGAGGCCTAGAGAATTTAAGTGACTTGACCAGGATCACAAAGCTGCTAAATGCTTGAAGTAGAATTTTTGCTGAATAAAGTCTTCCTGACTCCAAGTTCAGCACACTATGCAACACTTTTTCTCTAGGAGAGAAGCCCATATTGGGATTGTGACCCACAGTTTGAGAAACTTTGAAGGGGTCCTGAGTGGAAAAGGTTTAAGATGCTCTGCTCTAACCTTTTTTCATTACTACCAGTTAACACTATGTGAGTCTGATTTTGCTACTTTCTCTACAATAGAGACTTTAATTTGTTTCATGATCAATTCAAACTCTTCAATATTTCTTCCTGGCTACTGGGGAATTTGTTCTTTCCATGTGGAGTTAGCCATATCTGCTTCAGTCTTAGGATCATAAAATCCCATAATTGTAAGGAATCTCAAAAGTTATCTTATTCAAATTATATCTGAGAAAGATTCCCTACTCCAACATCTCCTACAAGTAGTTATCCAATCTCTGCTTGAAGATTTCAGCTGATGGGGAACTTAGTACCTCCTGAGGTTGCTCATTCCACTTTTGGACAATTTTAATGATTATGGAGTTTTCTCATACCAACCTAAGACCTGTACTTAAAAACATTATTCTGAGAAGGGGTCCTAGATTTCATTAGACTGCCAAAAGGATCCATGACACAAAGAAAGTTAAGAACCCCTGGTCTTCAAGATTCTTCTTTCAGATCTGGATCTATAGAATTTTGGTAAAGATAAATAATCTGAAGTAAATGTTCATACATTTCTTTACTAGATTAGAAGTCCCTTGAAAGCAGGGACCATGTTTTGCTCATCTTTCTGTCTATTACAAAGAGTACCCACATCAGGAGCTTGTGTCAAGTAAGCCTTCAATAGATAATTGTTGAGTTGGATTGAGTAATTTTGCCCTCACTTTGTCATTCTCACTAACTCATATTACATAAATTCAAATTTTTTGATGGAATTTTGATATACTGAAAACCTAAAGAAAGTTTAAAGCAAAGGGATTTTGTTTTAGTTCAAGCTATGATTTCATTGCTGTTGGGAATACCTGGCAGGGTAATTCTCTCCATGGATACAGATCAGTAATTTATCTTTAACTTGTGGTCTTATAGTGTTGCTTGGGGCATGGCCTTGATAGGATTTAATAAAGGTAAACTAAGGCACAAAGGTCTGAGCATGCTCAATTTATTAGTAAAGTGTGAGTTTACCAGTAAATAGAATCTCAGTTTCCCTGACAAAGCTAAGACCTTGGATGAGGAGAACAGCTCTCATTCTAGTTTGGGAGAGTGCAGAAAACAGAAAGGTTAACATCATAGATGGAAGAAAATACAACTGGATGGAAATTAGGAATGAGGAAAAACAACCCCTTCTTTCTCTCCTGTGACTAAGAAATGTTCATTATTTGAGTCCAGCTGCATCTGCAAGGATGGAGATAGTAAATCAGACCTTTTTGGATAACCAGCTAGACATCCTTGAAGGATAACTTGGTGGTATAAACATACTAAACCATATTCCCTGGTGTCTACCTGCCTCCTTCAAGGGTAACGGATATCCTTGACACGAGAATAGAACAGTGATTAACGGGAGAAACGGATTTCCAAACTTAATTCATGACAATACAGCTGAATTTCTGAATTACATTCAGAGACAAAGAATCATGACTTAGGCAGTTATAGGACAAAATCAATTAATTGTAAATAGGATCAATTAAAAAAGACACAGAATCATTCTAATTATTTCACCACCAAGAGTTTAAAGGAACTTGCATCTGGTTACAGACAGTATACGTCAGAGACAGGACTTGAAGATACCTCTTCCTGACTTCGAGACTCTTCCACTATTCATTATGGCATGCTAGCTCTCATTCTAATAATATCTCTGGAAAATGGAGGGACTGTACCTTCTTACCCCTTTTCTCAGGGAGTGTTCAGTCTTGTGAATACATATGTTGTTAGGAGCCATTGCTATTAACAGTTTTCTGGGAGGCCTGAAATATGATAGCAAAGGATTATTTTTTCATGTCACTACTAAATTCAGGTCTCTATTCTTTTGCCTAGGTCAGAGGAATATTCTTGTTACTGTCTTATGTTAATGGAATAGGACTTTTTCATTTCCAGAAAATAATAGGGAATATAAAAGTCTATTATGGTTGCTTGTATCTTAATTTTCTTTTTTGATTAAACATTGATATTCCATCCTCTCGATGTGACCCTTCTATCCTTAACTTTTGTATTTGCTCCCCACTCCCCTCCAGAAGGAAAAAAACCCACTCTACTGAAAAGTTATAATTAAGATATGTGTGTACCCAAGGTCAAAATTCTAAATGAATGCTTTCCACTGAAAATAGCTTCATTTACAACTTCTGAGACTTAGAGGCAGAATAACTCATTTCAACAATTCAGCCTTGAAGCAAAAGTCTCCTTTGAAATCTCCGGTACTGACCTTGTTATTGGCCGTTCAGGTGGACAACTCAAGGCACTGAGTTGGTCAATGTCACATTTTTAAAGTTCAGTTAAATGAGTAAATAGTTCACTTTGAGCTTGCCACTCTATTTCCTTCTTTCATAACAATGAACACTAGCCTTTTTCCCCCTCTAAATCTTCCCTTCCACTTTATCCAGACCCTTAAACAACATGACTGAAGACCTACTGTATGTTTGGCCTTGTTCTGAGAAGCTCTTGGAAAACAAATCTAAGTTAGACTGGCCTTTGTTTTTGCCTTCTGGGAGTCTACAGTCTAGGAGGGAAGATAAGACCCAAACATACAACTGTACAAGTTGAAATACAAGAGAGGAAGGAAAAAGTACTATGATATACTTTTCTTCCTTTATTTGAGAGATTTTAAGTAGTCAAGATTGGTGGATGCAATTTTTGAGCACAGTAAGAGGTGCTCATAAATTACATGCATCAGAGGCCAAGTAATTCGTATTTCACAGGGTCAGGGACCATGTGATAATTTTAGCTTATCAGTCATAGGATCACAGATATGCATTTGGAAGGCAGTTCAATTGCTTTCTAGTCTCTCCTACCACCCACACTTCATTTTATAGATAAGGAAAATGAGGCTCAAGAACTTTAAGTCACTTGTCCAAAGTCCCAGTAGTGAGTGCCAAGGGCTGCATGTGTCATCTTACATTTGACTGTGTCTTCATACAAAATAGCAATGGAAACCATCATCTCTGATGGTACATGAAGGGACCATTTTTGCTTGTTTTTTGTATCCTCAGTGCTTAGAATAGTGTCTGGCACATAGTAAGCTCTTAATAAATGCTTATTGATTGACTAACTGAATTAGAATCTTGCTATTTTGGTTAAGCCTTTTCAATCTGAGTGTATTACAAGAAGGAATGACAGAGCAGTGAGGCACTGAAGAGTCTAGTTACTTGAGTGGCTTTTCCTCAAATGTTTAGGAGTGTGAATTGGCTACTGAACAATTTTCTTCCCCTTTAAAGCTCCCCCCATCCCATCTCACCAGCCCTGTTGAATAGATAATAGAAGAGGCCAGGTAACAGAAAAGCAAGGAAATAACATGTAAAACAAAGTGCAGAGATTTGCTTACTCCCTTTGTGAAGTGTGAAGGGAGTTATCTCTGATGAGACCAAAGGAAGCTTGTCATTGCCCTGAGTCCAGGATGATAGCTATTATACTTCCTGCTATTATACTCTTTCTTAGGTCCTTTCTGTTCTAGAGCCATGTACGCTGTCCGGACTGAGTTTAATCTTGGGAAGCCTCGTCTCTAAAGGGAGGGAGTAGGCTTCTTTTTCTCACACTCTATTACTTGTTAAATCCTTGCCTTGTTGTCTCAAGACAAATTATATAAAACTTAGGTGGCTCATTTCTTGGTCTCTTTGAAACAGGTACGTGGCAACAATCTCAATGTACAATAAGAATCAGGTATAGGACAGCTATTTCTTACAAATGAAATGCTAAAAGATACAAAATATTCATAGTGTGCTTTGACAGAAGAACTTAAAACAGGATTCAGTAACCTAACTTATAACTATAGTTACAATCTTTTGGGAGTCTCATCTTTACACCTTATCAGAAGATAAAACATTATATAGAACTGCTGAATAGGCATGGCCATATTTTACCTTGCTTCTGTACTGTTTAAACAATACTCAGACATTCTCTTGCCAGTGGTTGTTTTTTTTTTTTAATGTAAAAACTCCATTTGCTGTTAGTCAACAAGAGTTTATTGTATGCTAGGTACTGTGTTAAGTAGAATGAATGGGACTTGGTAAATGGTTATATCTGAGAAATGAAGGAAAAGGAAATATATCTGGTTCACAAATTAAAAATGCAGAATTGATGGGCTCTTGGTTAAGGATAGAGTAAAAACCAAAAAAGGCCAGTAAATCAGTCAACAAACTCTTACTGTTTGCCAGGCAGTGTGCTAAGTGCTAGTGATACAAAGACTGCACTGGGGATGCAAAAACATGGCCCCTGCTTTCACAGAGGTCACATTTTAATGGAAGAGACAAGGAAATATGCAAACAACTATGTATAAGGTAAATGGGATATATAAACAAGATATATTATAATGTAAAGATACATACAATGTAAATGGGAGGAAATCTCTGAGTGGGAACCAGTAAAGGCCTCTTGTAGGAGATGAAATTTAAGGTAAATCTGGAAGAAAATCAGCAAATGTAGGGTAGGAAGAAGAGCATTTTAGGTATGGAGGAGAGTCAATGAAAAGGTGGAGTCAGGAGATGGAGTACCATGTGAGAAGGAATTGCAAGAGTGTTCATGGATTATTGAATACATAGAGGAAGTAAAGTGTGAGAAGAGTCAGGTTTCAAAGGACTTGAAAGACCAAAGAGAGGATTTGATATTTGATATTTTAGGTAACAGGGAGCCACTGGAGTTTGTTGAATGAGGATGTGTGTGACATAGTCAGACCTATGCTTTAGGAAGAGCACTGGTAGCTGAGAGGAGGCTGTACTGGAGTGATAAAAGACTAGAAGCAGGGAGATCAACCAGAAGACTACAGTTATCCCTTCCATGTTGTGACTCTCCATCACGGTTTTGATATATTGTGGGTTGGCATAAGAAATTAAATGGAAATTGATTTGGAGTTTTGTAGAAGCCATAGATAACACACAAAGGCCAGAGGACAACATAGAAAAAGTTTAGAAACTTATAAATGTATAAACCACATGTATAGTATTGTATAATATCAACATATTTCCTCTTTTAATAACATAGAAATTCATACTTCTCTAGCGTGAAGGGAGGGTCAAAAATTTTTAGGTTTTCCAGATTGTGGGCTGGGGATAGGGCATTGTACACCTAACTCCTGTGATGTGGAAGGGGTATCTGTATTGCAATAGTCCTAGTATGAGGGCCTGCACCAGAATAGTGGTTGTGAGTAGAGAGAAGATGTGTATGAGAGATACTGTGAAGGTGGTTGTTGTTCTTCGTTCTTGAAAAGGACCAAAATAACATCACCATGATAAAGTCAAGTTTCAGTGTGTCCAACTGTGGCTGATCAGACCAATATGAGCTTGGAATGTTCTACTACAGGTTGGGCACAGGGGTGGGTACTCCAAATTTGCACATCTTACATTTCCTTTGAACTGTTTCAATTCTGCTCTGCTTATAGTGCACAACACCCTTTCTGATGTGGGCATGCCATGCTGAGCGGTCCTGTGTCAGTGTCTCCCATGTTACACAATCAATTTGAAAGTTCTTAGAGAGACCTTGAGAGTGTGCTTGTATTGCTTCTTCTAGCCACCACATGATTGCCTGCCCCATGTGAGTTCACCATAAAATAGCCTTTTTGGCAAGTGTACATTTGGTATTCAAACAACGTGGCCAACCCATCAGAATTACGCCCTCTGAAGCAGTCTGAATGCTTGGCAGTTTAGTTAGAGTAAGGACCTCAGTGTCTGGTACCTTGTCCTGCCAGGTGATCTTCAGAATCTTCCTAAGACAGTTCCAATGGAAAAGATTCAGTTTTCTGGCATGCTGCTGGTAGACTGTCCATGTTTCAGAGGCATACAACAATGAGGTTGGCACAATAGCTCCGTAGACCTTCAATGTGATAGTCAGTCTAATATCTCTTCTGTCTCATACTTTTCTTTTGAGCCTCCCAAACACTGAGCTAGCTCTGGCAAAGAGTGCATCAACCTCATTGTCAATGTGTTCATCCCTGGAAAGTACACTGCCAAGGTAAGTGAACTTATCCACAGCATTCAAAACTTCTCAGTTTGTTGTAACCAACGGCTCCACATATGGATGGTGTGTGGTGGTGGCTGATGGAGCACTTGTGTTTTCTTGGTGTTAATTATTAGGTCAAAATTAGCACAGGCAGCAGAGAATTGATCCATACTTTGTTGCATCTCAGCTTCAGAGGCTACATCTGCAAACAGAAAATCAAGCCCCAATACTTCCTCCACTTTGGTCTTGGCTTGTAGTTTTTTCAAATTGAAGAACTTACCATCAGTATGGTAGCTGAACTTGATGTTGTGTTCATCCTCATTGAAAGCATTTGACAACATGGCTGTCATAGCTTTAGCATGAAAACATCATGCTAAAAAGCATGGGAGCAAGCACACAGACCTGTTTCACTCCATTGGTTACTGGGAAGGCACAAGAGCATCGTCCACTATCCAGAACCTGGGCAAACATGTCATCATGAAATTGACATATAATAATGATGAACTTCTCTGGGCAACCAAATTTTGATATAATTTTCCAAAAGCCCTCATGACTGACAGTGTCAAAGGCCTTGGTCAGATCTACAAATGTTGTATACAAACCTCTGTTCTGCTCCTGACATTTCTCCTAGAGTTGTTGGGTAGCAAACACTCTATGAACTGTTCATCAGCCCTTTCTGAAGTCACACTGGCTTTCAGGTCTATGACCATCTTCAGATGAAGGATCAGCCTATTAAGGAAGACTTTAGCAAGAATCTTGCCATCAATTAGAGAGAGAGACCCCTCCCTGTGATTGTTGCAGGACAATCTATTTCCTTTATCTTTATAGAGATGGACAGTGGAGGCATCCTTGAACTCCTGGGGGATAACTTCCTCTTGCCATATAACCTGGAAAATATGTCTGTTTTTGTATGAGCAATGTCCCCCTACCTTGTAAATCTCAACTGGAATAGAATCAGCACCAGGTGTGTTGCCACATGAAAGTAGCCTAATGACAGTCAAAACTTCTTCATTTGGAACAATGGCCCCAGTATTGATTGATGATGGTCTGTTGAGAACACTATAGAAATGTTCAGCTTATCTCTCTAGGATCAGGTCCTTATCACTAATCAATGTGGCTCCATAAGCACTAACTAGTTGTGATGGACCATAGTCGTGATGCACCCACTGTGAAGGTAGAAGCAAGAAGACAACAATAGATTTGATATATAAAATGAGATGGAGTGAGGAGTCCTGAATGAGACCAATGTTGTAAGCTAGGCTAACTAGGGTTGGATCATGGTACCCTTGTCGAAAATAAGTTTAGAAGAGTTAGGAGGACCTGAGTTCAAATGTGGCTTTAGACACTTACTTGCTTCTTGGGCAAGTCACTTAACCCTGTTTACCTCAGTTTTCTTGTGGATAAAATGAGCTGTAGAAGGAAATGGCAAAGCACTCCAGTATCTTTGCCAAGAAAACCTCAAATGGGATCATGGAGCACTAACTGTGACTGAACAATAAATTACTAGTCTGGAGTGTGCTAGCAGTTTTGTGGTTCAGTTTAGGCCTCCTTAAGGAAGGTTGTGGTGTTTGAGATTATGCTTCAAGGAAGTGAAGGATTTTTGTACACAGTAGGCAAATTTGACTAGAATATGGCAGAAGGGAAGGGGAATGATATCTAATAAGCTTGGAGAGGTAGATTGGAGCTAGACTATGAATGGTTTTAAATGTCAAACAGAATAACTTGTATTTTCTCTTATATACAGGATAAAGGCTTCTTGGGGGTAATAAGCTCCTTGATATGGTCACTCTAATTTTAGACAGAGGTATGCAAAATGTGTGGATATCCATTTGGCAGCTTTGTGGAGAATGAACTGAAGGAGAATGGACAAAAGATCCTTATGTTGGGGAGATTGGAGACAGGGAAATCAATGAGTAGTCTGCTGAAAGAAGGGATGAAGGACTGAAGTAAATAACGACTGGGTGAGTGGAGAGATCGGTGTCTTCTTGTGGAGGCCAACTTGATGAGAACTTATAGCACATTGTACGAAGGATGAGAGAGAAGTAGGAGTAGAGGATGACTCCAAGAGGATGCCCTAAATGTAAATAGGGAAGTTAGGAAGAGGGAAGGATTTTGGAGAAAAAGGAATGAGGTCTGTTTTGAAATTTGTGATGCCTATGGGACTTTCCATTCAAATATCCAGTAGGCAGCTGAAGATGTGGAACCTTGGAGAAGTATAGCTAAGAACTTCACAGTTGGTTTAGGTAGCAGGGCTACCTAAAGGTAGGGATAATCTTTAACAAGGTAACATTCATTTATATACCACTCTATAGTTTTTATAGATCTCTTTTCTCACAACTCTTGTGAAGTAGCGCATTAATGTTATCGTGTCCATTTTACAGATGAAGAAACCAAACCTTTAAAGTAACTTGCTCAATATTTTATAGTGAGTGAATGTCAGAGCCAGGACTTGGACTCAGGTTTTCTGGTCCTAAGACCTATGTTTCTTTCATGACACCATGCTATGTTCCATAAGAATTTCATTTGTTCCTGCTTCAGTCAAAGAGATAACTAGGTGAGAGGAAGACTTCTGGTTTAAGAGACTGTCATGTTCCCCATTCTTGATCATGTTCCCAACCCTGACCTACAAATCCCAGACTCAGGCATACATATTTCCAACATTGACTTAAAACCCTAACTGTTCAAAATTTCCCAAAGATAGCTAGTAATTCTTAAGAAGCTATTTTAAAATGTTTGGGAGTTTTGTCCTTAGCACATACACCTGGAATCTCAGTCTGGGTTTCTAGACTTCAAGAACATAGTTGGAAACTACAGTAATTAAAAAGAGCACAATGAACATTTATGTACAAGATAACTTTTGGCAGAGTTATCTGGATAGGGAATGGGGTATTTATATTTTCCTCACTGTATCAGGTGACAGAAAATTGTTAATATAATTGTTAATATAATGACAAAAATTGTTAATATCAAATACCTGCCACTCCCTTAAATGATCCTTATGTCAGAATTTCAGCAATGTCCTTATGTTATTACTCTTAAGATATTTATTCTTGATTAAGTTGAGCTGAATCATACCCTAAGTCCTCCCACTCAGAGATTTTACCTTGTAAAGGAACCTAACTTAAACTGAATCTCAGCTTCTAATATTCTTGCTACCTTCCATTAAGATTCATGACATGAAGGGTAAAATAGTCAGAAGGAAGTGATATTTCTTGCCCAGATTGCCAAGGCTCACTGGCCTTTCTACCTCCACACTACTTCCTTCTCATCTCCTTCTAAAGGTATAAGAAGTTTTTGTACGGGTCTTGGAGTTGGGAAATCCATTGTGCTCTACACTCACAGGACATCCTCTAGGGTGACAGGTTTGCTACCGTTATCTTAGTTAAAGATGCTTTCTTCCTTAACTCATGGCTTTGATTTATTTAAGCACTGACACAGGCTATTAGAATCAGAATATAGTTTATTCTAAATTATTAAATGGAAATATAACTTGCTTTTTTAAGAAGATGCTAATCCATAGGAGTAGGAGAGAGTGAAATCTAAATATTTTGTAGTATTTCAGTTGGCATAACAGATGGTGTCCAACAGAGGGCAATATTGGCACTGTCATTTGTCAAGTCCATTCTCATAAGCAACAAGCTATTTATTGGGTACATACTGGATCCTTCCAAAACCGGGAAGAATGTGATAGAAATTACAAGGAGTTGGATTTTTAGCTCTATAGAAGGAAGAAGATACTAACAAATGGAGTTCAACAAGAAACTATAATGAGGCAAAGTACAGATTATTCATTAAGTACAGATATAGCCTTATAGCCATTGGCTTCTTTTTTTTTTTGTTTTTTTTAAAATTTATTTTCAATGTTCTACAATTACTACTATGCAACCTAGATTTTTTCTTTCCCTCCCTCTCACTTCTTCCCCCCACCTTTCCCCTCTCTCCCCGAGACAGCATACAGTTTTATTTAGGTTCTACACATACATTCCTATTAAATACATTTTCACCATAGTCATGTAGCCATTTTCTTCTTAATGAGGTAATGAACTTCCTGTCATTAAAACTGCTCAAAATAGAGGCTGAATGACTTTCCTTCAGGGATACTGTAGAAGAGATCTTGGCATGGAGTAAGTTTGGGTGACATGACAAGTACATTCTAATTCTAAAATCTTATTTGTAAAAAGTAGTGGTGTGTATTTTATGACCCTGTCCAGGGACAGAGAGACCTGGGGTTCATCACATTTCCCTGACAGTGTCAACCTCCCGATATGTGAGTGAGGGTACGTAGTTTTCTGACAGTAGGAGTGAAGGGGGTGGGACATAGGATTCAAAAAAAAAGAATCACAGGGCAAATGTAATGTGAATCATAGGATATATGTAAGCCATGGGTCAAAATCACTAGAAATCAACAAGAGTCCTTAGAAACCAGAGAAGGTTGTTGTTTGGTCATTTCAGTTGTATCCAACTCTTTGTGACTCCATTTGGGGTTTTCTTGGCAAAGATATTGGAGTAGTTTCCCATTTCGTTTTCTAACTCATTTTATGGATGAGGAAACTGAGGTAAACAGGGTTCAGTGATTTGTCTAGGATTGGACAGTTAGTTAAGCGTCTGAGGTTGGATAGGAACTCAAGTTTCTCTGACTCCAGGCCCAGTACTCTATCCAGTGAGCCATCTAGCTGCCCCCAAATCATGTCACAGCAACAATTCATTCAGTTGA
Organism: Bettongia penicillata ogilbyi; assembly: GCA_023548195.1. Lineage (NCBI taxonomy): Eukaryota > Metazoa > Chordata > Mammalia > Diprotodontia > Potoroidae > Bettongia > Bettongia penicillata. Next base: position 4,313,065 of record JAJHZJ010000500.1, read on the forward strand.
GGGTTCAAATTCTATGCATAGGTGCCAAGACAGAGGGCAACACCAAGAAGCTCTGTAGAGCAAAATCAAATCAACCAATGTTTATTCAGTACTTGAAATGTTCCAGACATTGTGCTAGGTGTTGTGGAAGCAAAGACACAGAAATGAAAGCAAATCTGCCCTCAAAGGGTCTATGTTCTATTGAGGGAGACAGCTTATGAGTGTGTAGGCATGCATAAAACCAATATGAAGTGATTGGGGGAAGGGCACTAGCACCAGGAAAGACCTTATGCACAAGATAGTACTTGAACTGAATACTGATGGAGACCAGGATTCTATGAGTAGTAAGGAAAGAGGAAGCACATTCCAGGAAAGGGGGGTGGCCATTACAAAGTCACAGAAGGCAAACTGAGTGATTGTAATGAAGAACTTCAAGAAGGTCAGGTTAGTTATATGTTAACATGTAGAGAACATGAAAGAGAGCAATTGGAACAAAGCTGGAAAGGTAAGTGGGAACCAGATTTTGAAGGACTTTAAATACCAAACAATACTTTCTATTTGCTTCTGGAAGGTACAGAGAGCTACTGGAGTTTATTGCGTAGAAGAATGTCACGATTTTAGGAAAATCACTTTGGCAGTTGTGTAGAAAATGGATTATATTAGGTAATATAATGTCACCTTATATATATATGTATATACATATATATGTAATAGCAACATGTAAACAGTGATTAATATAATTAATAATATGATATTTAATACCTAATATTACCTTGAGGCAGGGAGGACAATAAGGAGACCATCATAATAGTCCATGAGTGACATGGTGAGGACTTGATCTAGGGTTGTTGCTGTATGGGTAGAAATAAGGAGAAGGAAGTATAGAATTTATTAGCTTTAGACACTAGACTTCTCTCTCTTCCAACTGTTCTAAGACCTGGTATGTTTTCCTATTATGTTTGTTCAGCTACAGGGGCTTTGGCAGGATAAGCAAGCCTATGGCTGGGAGTGGAAGAAGGAATGTGACACAGCTCCTCCCTTTTTGAGTTTATCTATCATATGGGAAGACAGGACTGCTACACAAAAGGATGTGGTTTGGGAACAAGTGGATGATTGTTTTCAGGCCTGGCATTCCTCCATTCTAACATTTCATATTTTCCTTTTCCTTTTTTCTGTAACACAAGAAGCAACCTGTTTAGTGAGAAGAGCACTGGGTTTGTATCTTAGCACAGACTTGTGTTCAGACCACCAAAAGACCAGCATGAGGAAATCTGGAGCTCACATTAAGACAGTGAAGAAAACTATCTTTATTGAGAGGAGATATTCTGAAAATGAAGAAGTTGTTAGGGAAAGTAGTGGAAATATATCTGCTGGGGACCCCACTGAGGCTCTGGAGGAAATGGGGCACACTCTCTCCAACCAGGGAAGTCTAGTACATTTATAGAGGGTTCTTGTTTGGATCTAGGACTACCAGGCACTGGACAAAGGAGAGGGGAGCCTGCTCTTGGGCTTGATGCTGGTTCATGCTAATGGAGGCTTCCTTACTTCAGGGTGACTCAGCTTCCCTGTAAAATATTTTTGAGTTTTCCTGGGGCTTTTCCATTTATTGGGTTGGAGAGGCTACTGTATTTATTACAGCTGGGAGTCAGAGGTCCTAAGTTTGAATCCTGGATTTGACATTCCCTGTGTTACCCTGGGCAAGTTACTCAATCTCTCTAGGCCTTAAGGACTTTATCTTAAATCTTGAGTGATCTCTATGGCTCCTTTTAGCTTTAAAGGTGCAGGATTCTATAACTAATAATACATGACAATCTAGTCCACATGCTGAATGGTTCACACAGATAATCAGTATTATAGGAACTCAAATTAGGAAGAGTAGTCAGGGAAGACTTTCTATTTATTAAATTAATCTTCGCTATTTTGAAGCATTTTCATTTTCCCCCCTTTTAAACATCACTTTCATTTTCCAGTGACTACTCTTCAAAGATGTCTCCCTTGTTACAAATAAGTCTAGTAGTCAAAGAAAATAAATAAATGCTTTGGCCATATCTGAAAACATGTGCCTCATCCTCTACCTGCTATCCATCACCTTTTCTGTTAGGAGGCAGCAGGAGTATTCTACCCTGTCTTGTGAAGTGATGATTATAATCTCATTGATTAGTATTTTAAAGTCCTTCAATGCCATGTTCCTGTATATTATTGTGGTCATTACATAAACTGTTCTCCTGTTTGTACTTACTTTACACGCATTAGTTTTTACTGGTTTTCCTGAGTTTCTCTGAGTTCTTCATTTTGGTTCTGGTCATGTTGCAATAATAGTTCATCGCATTCATATACTATAATTAGTTTATCCATTCCCAAATAGTTGGGCACTCACTTTCATTCTAGTTCTTTGCTTTTACAAAAAATACTCCCATTAATATTTTTATGCATATAAGACCTTTCTCTTTCTTTCTGAGTTCCTTGGTCTATATGCCCAGCTCTTGATATCCCTGAGTGAAAGGAAAGATTTTGTAGAATGTAGTGACTGGTTTAGCAGATATTGGTTCGTGAAAAGCTTCAGACAAAAGGGGTAGAAGTCTTTGTAAGAGTCCTTGTAATAAGGGTAATATTTATATAAACAGAGAGAAAAGGGAAGGCATTCCAAACATAAATGAAAGTATAAAGGAGGAATTCTGTAAAGGGGATCAAAGCATATAAGGGAAAGTTTCCATGGGCAAGTAGAAGAAAGATGATTGGAGTCAGTGCTTAGAAATAGTGCCTAGAAATGAGATGGTCTAGATGAAGAATGGTCCCATCTCTCTTTTTGCTGCTCTTTCCCTGTCTTCCTTATCCTCCTATTTGGAGACTGGCATCTAATAGATTATGTGGTTGTAAGGAGAAGAGACAGACAAGATGTGAGAATGACAAAGGCAATGTGTGATTCAGAGTGCTGGACTGATCATAGACTTATCCTTTCCAAGCTAAATATTCACATTCATCAAAAGTGCTGCCCCCAAGGCAAAATGACTACCAGAAGAATTAATGTCAACAAATTAGAGCTCTTCTCTGAGCATGAGCGGTTTGCTGCTGACTTGGAGGGAAAGTTGAGTCAATACACAGTTGGCAACAGTGGAACAGAAAAGGAGTGAGCAGCATTGAGAGATTTGGTGTACAGCACTGCATTTGCTCATCTGGGTCAGAATACTCACAAACACCAAGACTGGTTTCATGAAAATGATGGGAAAATTCAGAAGCTGTTAAATGAAAAATGAGAACTCCACAAGATTTATCAGCAGGATAGTTCATCCACCTCTAAGAAGGCAGCATTTAATTCCATCAAAAGCAAAGTACAAGCAAAGCTTAGGGAGAGGCAGGATTCCTGGATCAGTCAGAAGGCAGATGAAATTCAGTTTTAGGCTGATAGTAACAATCCAAAGTGCCTTTATGATTCCCTGAAAGCTGTTTATGGACCAAAAACCTATGGTGCATCATAACTACTCAGTGCTGATGGAGCCACATTGATTAGTGATAAGGACATGATCCTAGAGAGATGGGCTGAACACTTCCATGGCATTCTCAACAGACCATCATTAATCAATGCTGAGGCAGTGACTGTTTACCTCAGGTTGAAGTCAATCCCTCCTTAGCTGAATTTCTAACTGAAGAAGAAGTTTTGAGGGCCATTAGGCTCCTTTCATGTGGCAAAGCACCTGGTGCTGATTCTATTCCAGCTGAGATTTACAAGGTAGGGGGACCATTGCTCACACAAAAACTGACTGAAATTTTCCAGGTTATATGGCAAGAGGAGGTTATCCCCCAGGAGCTCAAGGATGCCTCCATTGTCCATCTCTATAAGGGTAAAGGGAATAGATTGTCTGCGACAGTCATATGGGGATCTCTTAGTCTTTGCTGGCAAAACTCTTGCTAGAGTCCTTCTTAATAGGCTGATCCTTCACCTGGAAGATGGTCATAGACCTGAGAGCCAGTGTGACTTCAGAAAGGGCTGATGAACAGTCGATATGGTGTTTGCTGCCTGACAACTCCAGGAAAAATGCCAGGAGTCAAACAGAGGTCTGTACACAGCATTTGTAGATCTGACCAAGACCTTTGACACTGTTAATCATGAGGGCTTATGGAAAATTATGTCAAAATTTGGTTGCCCGGAGAAGTTCATCAATATTGTATGTCAATTTCATTATGGCATTTTTGCCTGGTTCTGGATAATGGACAAAGCTCTTGTGTCTTCCCAGTCACCAGTGGAGTGAAACAGGGCTGTGTGCTTGCTCCCATGCTTTTTAGCATGTTTTCAGCCATGTTGACAAATGCTTTCAATAAGAATGAACACAGCATCAAGATCAACTGCCATACTGATAGTAAGTTCTTCAATTTGAAAAGGTTATAAACCAAGACCAAAGTGGAGGGAGTATTGGTGCATGGTTTTCTGTTTGCAGATGATTGTGCACTCAATGCAGCCTCTGAAGCTGAGATGCAACAAAGTATGGATCAATTCTCTGCTGCCTGTGCTAATTTTGACCTAATAATTAACACCAAGAAAACACAAGTGCTCCATCAGCTACCACCACACACCATCCATATGTGGAGCCATCAGTTACAACAAATTGAGAAGTTTTAAATGCTGTGGATAAGTTCACTTATCTTGGTAGTGAACTTTCCAGGGATGTACACATTGACAATGAGGTTGATGCACTCTTTGCCAGAGCTAGCTCACTGTTTGGGAGGCTCTGAAGAAAAGTTTGGGAGAGAAGAGGTATTAGATTGACTACCAAATTGAAGGTCTACAGAACCATTGTGCTGACCTCATTGTTGTGTGTCTATGAAACATGGACAGTCTACCAGTGCCATGCCAGGAAACTGAATCGTTTCCATTTGAACTAGGAATTAGGAAGATTCTGAGGATCCCCTGGCAGGATAAGGTACCAGACACTGAAGTCCTTGCTCGAACTGAACTGCTAAGTATTCAAACTATGCTTCAGAGGGCACAACTCTGATGAGCTGGCCACATTGTTTGAATGCCAAATGTATGCTTGCCAAAAAGACTATATTATGGAGAACTTGCATGGGGCAGGTGATGACATGGTGGTCAAAAGAAGTGATACAAGGACACTCTCAAGGTCTCTCTCAAGGACTTTGAATTTGACTATGCAACATGGGAGATGCTGGCACAGGACCTCTCAGCATGGCGTGCCCACATCAGAAAAGCAGAATTGAGCAAAGCAGAATTGAGACAGCACAAAGTAAATTTGAGGATGCTCAAATCTGCGATATTCACCCCAAATATTCACACGAACTATCTGTGCCCAACCTGTGGTAGAGCATTCCAAGCTTGTATTGGTCTGATCAGTCACAGTCTGACACTGAAATTTCACTTTACAATGGTGATATCATTTCGGTCCTCTTCGAAGACAAAAGACAGCAACCAATCTCCCTCCGTATCACTAACCCAGGGCTATTACAACTCTTAAAATTCCCAGAAAGTGTCCTGCTTCAGGCAGGAGTAGATATATCATTAAATAGGAAAGCAAATACTTAACTTTGTGTCTTAATTAAGAAAATAATTGCCTGTCGCTGGGCTAAACGGACACTTAGTGTCAATCATTTTATGTTCCAGTTGGTAGATACTCCTTTTTAATCTAAACTTATGATTCCTCTTCTGCTATGGAGCCAGATTGCCGGGAAGAAAGGCCTTGGCTATTAAGGATAATTTCGTTGTAGAGAGGTGATTAATACCAATCATCACGGAGAACAAATGGTTGGTTCCAGGGCTGACCTTCCCACCCAGCCAGGGCCATGTCTGCTCAGTCTTGGTGCTTGAAAAGAGCACAGAGTTGTGGGGAAAAAAACAGGAAGATGGTCCATATATGACTTTTCAAGGTTACAGAATGCTCCACACAGTTATTCTCTCAGCAGTCCTGTGAGGTAGGTGATGTAAAAGTGATTTTCTTCATTTGTCAGATGATGAAAATAAGACTCAGAGAGATTAAATGAATGGAAAGAACATTGACCTTAGAGTCTAAGGAACTGAGTTCAAACCTGGGCTCTGACATCTTACTACCTCGGGTAAATCAGTTGATCTGTGTCTTGGTTTCCTCATCTGTAAAATGAGATCTGATTGGATGACCTCTTAAGGTCCTTTCCAGCACTAAATCTATGAGTCTGTGATTGATCCCTCCATGCAACTGGTAAGTTGGTGAGATGGGACTTAATTCTAGTGTGTTTTCTCATTCTGAGTCTCGTCCTTTTCCTTTTTTTAATTATACCTGACTCCCATTACTAAAGAAAAAGGAGAAATGCAGTTGTTTCTGTAGAGGGTAGGGGAAGCAAGGTGTTGGGATAAAAATGATTCGCATTTGTGTAGTGCTTTATATTTATAAGGAACTTGCATCCCCCCCAGCTCTGTGAAGTAGGTAGTAAAAGCCTTATTATCTCTGTTTAATTGATGAGGAGATGGAGGATCAGAGAGGTTTTGACTTGCCCATAGACACACAGCTAGTCAATATCAGCACCAAAACCTGAACCTGTAACACCTATCTCCAAGTTTAGAGTTCTTTCCATTATACTGCAATGCTTGCTATGATGCAGTGATGTCATTATTAAAGTCAGTTGGGTAAATTTCCCAAAGGAAACACCTGGAAATTTATGGAGGAGGCAAGAGTTGTCTTTGGGACCTCCAGCCTCGACCTGTGCTTTTTGTGAGCCTCAATCTGCTTATTCCAGGACCCAATGTACTTACTATTCTGTCCCTCCCCTCTTTGCCCATCAAACAATTCTCAAGAAAGAATCTGTTAGCATCCACGTATCACTTAATGTTAGGTTGCCTTACTACATTCTTCTTTCCAAAGTCAATCTTATTTTCTATTAGTGGAATTTAAGTCATCAGTGAATAGGAAGGTGAATGTATTTTATACAGGTCTTGTATGCCCATTTCATCACATCTACTTTAGTTCAAAATAAAGTAAGCCTTAGTGTTGGGTTCTCTCACCCCCTGCAAAAGTATAAATAGTACACAGTCCCTCCCAGATTCATCAGAATATGCTTCATTGTAACAGGGTTTTTCCTGGTGCTGACTGTAGAATGTTAGAGTTGGAATGGATCCCAGAGATCCACTAAGGGTACAGTGGAAGGAACACTGGCTGTATAGTCAGAGATGTTGGGTTCAAATCCTTCCTATGATGCTGTGTCCTTAAGGCATGTCATTTAATCTCCATATGCCTCATCTATAAAATGAGGGAGTTGGTCTAGATAGGTTCTGAGGTCTCTTTCAGTTCTAAATTTATGATCCTACTTCAAATCCTTATTTTACAATGTAGGAAACTGTGGGTCAGTGAGAGGAACTAAACTACTCAGGGTTATATAGATAATAAAGTAAAAGAGACAGCCTCTGATTTCAGTTCCAACACTCTCAACTACTGCATATGCTGGGGTCAGGTAAAGGGGCATTCCTCTAGGCAAAAGAGACCATTATCCTCTCCATTGCTGTCAAAGAGCAGTTCTGGTGGGGAAGAGAGGGAGAGAGGGAAAGGTGGGAGAGAGGGGCAGAAAGGGAAAAGGGGAAAGTGGGAGAAAGAGGAGAGGGGGAGGGGAAGAGGGGAAGAAAGGAGAGGAGAGGAGAGGAAAGGAAAGGAGAGGAGAGGAAAAGAGAGGACAGGAGAGGAGAGGATTTCTTACGCTCTGGGGGTCCACAGGCTGAGATGTGACAGTGATGTGACATTCTTCTCATTGACTGCACAATGCAGAGTCTTGATCATCATGAATAGATTTTGGAAGGACTTCATAGCATCATAAGAATTTTAGCTTACATGAAACTTAGAGATCAAGTAGTCCAAAACTCTCATTCTACAAATGAGAACACTGAGTCTTTGAGAGTTAAGATGACCTACTCAGGAATGTACAGTTAGCGAATGAGAGAGCCAAGAGCCAAACTCAGGTCCTCCTGATGCCAAGTCCAGCTCTTTCCAACACATTCATCTATTTGGCATTTTTCCTAGCACAAGACCCACTTGCAAAGCTGCCATCTATTAATCAATGCTCACTGACAATGATTTACTGGCATACCCAAGAGAGGAGACAACAAAGTGTCTTTTTCTTAGAGTCTGCAACGCCAGGCTGTTTATACAATTTGTTTAATCAGATGTTTCCATTATATTCAAGAAGCCACTTAGTTCTGTGTCTCAGATGGAGGGAGAAAAAGGCTCTCCAAGAGTTTGTCAATTAATTTAGCAAAGGAGCAGATTTAGAAGGCAAATGAGGCTCAGGATATTATGGGAATTTGATCCTCTTACTCACAGGGCATCCATTCCTCCCGTCCTGTGGCTTTAATGAGTGCTATTAAAGATGATTTTTGTAATGAAGTTTTTATGACTTAATTTCAGGGGCTTCTGATGGCATTTAGCGGGTAGGGAAGCTGTTGTCTTTTATTTCATTAAGTTTCTGAAGGGAAAAAATGTTTGCCAACTAAAATGAAACCCCACAGACTGCTGGAGGTAGGCTTAATAGGGATTAGGGGAGTCTTATGAAGACCAGTTGGAAAGCCTGGTCAGGGAGAATACCTCCACTCACAGAGCTTCAGTGCCAAAGGGATCTGATGACTTCGGGCAAACAACAGCTGTTAGTCTTTGGCCTTTGAATTAAGAGTTTTAGGATCTCAGAGTTGCAATGGACTCCAGAGTTCATCTAATGAACATCATTATCAGTTAATTAATTAATCATTTGTTCATCTCTGAACAAGAGATTCATAACTAAACCCTCTCTAGCATTCCCAATAAATGGTTGTCTAGCTTCTGTTTAAAGACCACCAGAGAGGGGGACTTCGCTGACTCCCAAGGTAGTTCACTCTACTTTGGAATAACACTAAGCTTTAGTACGCTTTCACTTATATTGAGTTTAAATATAGACGCTGAAACATTTACCCTTTGCTCCTAAGCTCTGCTGTATGTCCTTGAGTAAAACAAGTTGAATCCTGCTTCCATTTGGATACAACTGCAGATACTTAAAAACAAATGTTCTTTTCCTGCTGAATCTACTTTTTTCTTTTACCATTTCTTTCAGAAGATCCTCTTACGTTATAATTTTGAATTTTCTCACCCTCTTGATTGTTCTGTTCTGGACTCACTCCAATTTGTCATTGTTTTTCTTAAGATGTAGTGAGCAGAACAGAATGCTTTCTTGGTCCTTATCCTTCTTGATTAATCTGTACAGTATGACACTTCCACTTTGACCCCTCACTCTGTTTTCCCTTCTCCCTCAGTTTTTGTGATATTTTTCTGGAGTGTTTTGCCTCCTTGAGAGCAGGGACCATTTTTTGCCTTATATTCCTTTTTGCTTGTATTCCCAGCACTTAGTACAGTTCCTGACATGTAGTAGGAGCTTAATAAATGCTAGTAGACCGACAATTCATGACCTATTCTTCTTAGCCTTCCTTGCAGGATTATCTTTTATGTCCCCTCCTTTGCCTGTTTGTGTTCTATTGTTTTGTCCTGGGCTTTCAATTCTTCTCTGTATAACTCTTTTGTTGATATCATCGGCTCCTATGGGTTCAGTTATCATCTTTATACAGATTGTTCCCAAATCCATACATACAGTTCTCATCACTCTCCCTGAGCATCTGTCATTCATCATAAATGCCTTTCTAATTGATACCTCTTAGGCATCTCAAAGTCAATATATCTAAAATGAAATTCAGTGTCTTTCTTCTTAAATTCACCAATCCTACTAGCTTCCCTATTTCTGTGGAGATCCAACTATTTTTCTAGTAACCCAGATTGGCAACCAAGGAATATTTGACTCTTTCCTCTCATTCACCCCCTATGTCCAATCAGGTGTTGAGTTGTATCGATTCTACCACCACCACCTGCCACCTCTCTTGCATCATCCTTTTTTCTTCTGCTGATAGGACCACAACTCTTGTCAAAGCTCTTGTGACCAATCTCTCCTGGAATGTTGAAACTGTCTTCTTATTGATTTATCCTATCTAACCTCTGCTTTCTCCAATCCATTTTCCACATAGCTACCAAATTGATATTGCTAACGAACACATCTGTCCACATCACTGCTTGATTGAGGAAACTTCAGTGGTTCCCTCTAGTCTCAAAGGTAAAATACAAACTCTTCTTTGGCATTTCAAACCCTTCACAATCTGCCTCCAGCCTCCATTACTAGGTCCATTATATTTTACTAGAGTAGTTGGTGTTCTTGACTTTATAGTCTTTTGTAGTCTGCCTGCCATTCCAGGAATGCTCTCCATCCTCAGGTATGCCTCTTAGAACTGTGAACTTTCAAAGCTCATATCCAACGGGGTCTTTCCTGTTTCCTCCAGGTGCTAGTGCTCCTATCATGCAAATTACTGTGCATTATGTGTTGTTGAGAGGATCGAATAAGACAAAATTGTAAAGTGCTTTGCAAATCATAAAGCACAGTATAAAATGCCAGCTATCATTATCATCATCACCATCATCATCTCCTATATCCTTTATTTTCTTGCTTGTGAACATGCTATATCCTCCTTTCCCAACCCTTCATCCTAGTAGAATATAAATTACTTGATGGTCAGGATTATTTTACTTTCTTTTTTTGTGTGTAAACTTTTGTTCATTTTAAACTTAAATACAAAATGAGAAAAGAAAAAAGTATTTCTTGTATACAGCAGGATGAGAGAGATCAATATAAAACAATGAATTTCCATTTTCAAGAAAACCTGTGTAATAAACACTATACAATGTTTCCAAAGCTACCCAGCTTTCCTTTGCTTCCTTCTAGGTTTTCTTTTGTTCTCTGCTGTACATTTTTCACTTGATTGATTATTTCACTTTCTTTTCTATGTCCTCGGTGCCTATCACATTACCTGGCACATAGCAGGTGTGTTCTGTTTGTTGATTGACAACCAACCAAAAATTCCTTTTATTAGGTTCATCTTTTCTTTCTATATTGGTACATATTGTATTGGCTCTCAATTCCACAATTCACTATTTTATCTCTATGTCCTCTGCAAGTTTGATAATCATTCAATTTTAACCTTTATCAAATGATGGATAAAAATGTTGAACAGAAAAGGGTCAATGATAGATTCCAAAAGCACTCTTCTAGAAACTTCCCTGAAGGTTTACACTGATGCGCTCTTTAGATCTGGTCATTCAACTGTTTCTTAAAGAAAAATCATAACTTTGGGTGGGGGGAGAAATACGGTATATGGACCTTGTTTCTCTTGTGGAAGGAAGCACTGGTTTTTTAGTGGGGGGGGAACCCCAGCTCAGATTTTGACTCTTACTTGCTATGCTAGCGTGGGCAAGATCATTTAATTTATTTTAGGATCTACATTTTTACATGTGAATCTCTGTGTTGTTAGAGTACTACTAGAATTGTGAGAGAAGTGCTTTGTAAACCTTAAAGGGCTGTATAAATCTGAGTTGTTTATCATATCTGTCTATTGTCTATCTCCTCTGACTGCTTCCTATATTGGCCACGATGATTCTTGGGTTCACATGTCTGGAAGCAGCCCCCCCCCCCCCCATCAAGTTTCCATGTACTTACCTTCAGTGCAGGATGAACATATGGAGGGAGCAGAGTGGGGGACAAAGAGATGCTATACTTTTATACTGTGAAAAGATTTATAATATCGTCTTTCTGGGTACTTTCTTCATCAACTGAAGCAGATCAAAATTGCTCCATGCCTTCTCATCCTGTGATTCTTGCTCATGTTTTCCTGTATAAATCTTCCACAGAATCTAGTGTCCTAGGAACATTCAGGTTAACAAGATGGGGACACTGCAGGGCTGGGAGGTGGGAAAAGTCTTTAGTGATTACATTTGCTGGGAAGATTCTTCCTACAGCTCTTACAAAATGCTGTTTGGAGTTCTAAATCCTTCATAAATTTGGCCCTCTCCTACCTTTCCGGTCTTCTTACACCTTCCTCCCCTACATGTACTCTTTAATCAGTGCCACGGGCCTTGATTCTTTCATGAATAAGAGACACCTATCTTTCAGCGCCTGGCATTTTCTCTGGCATTTCCTATATAGTGCACTTTCTCCTCCACTCCAACTACTCACTTCCTTGGCTTTCTTTAAGCACCAAATAAAATCCTACCTTCTACAGGAAGCCTTCCTTCACCCTTTTTAATTCCAGTGCTTTCACTCCTTTATTTATTTCCTATTTATCTTGTGTATGTATCACTTGTTTTGTGTATAACTATTTGCATGTTGCAAATTTGCATCAGATTGCAATCTCCTTGACGGCAGAGACTCATCTTTTGCTTTTTTTGTGTATCTCCAGTGTTTAGCATGGCATTTGGTACATATTAGGTACTTAATAAATGTTTATTGATGAATTATTGGATTGAGTGTGTCCCTGAAGGCAGCTGGGAAGAAGGGCAATTAATTTCAGTTCTGCAGGATGAATTTGCTGTTTTCAGGAAACAAATAGACTGCTGTCATATGTGGCAAAAGGTGATGGATGTGAAGCTGGGCTGGGGGTGAGGATGTTGTGCATGGTAGGAGTGTTCGTGGTTGTGGTGAGCCGTGTGCTTTGCCCAGCTAGAACACTGAGTGAATGTGCAGGGCTCAGAGGGTAGAGATGGGATGGTTGTGGAGGTACTTGCTCAGAATCCTTTCCCCGAAGGGTATCTGCAGCATGTGGGAAGCGTGTTCTCTGATGTTTATCTTGGTCAGGGTTTCCTGTGGTCTGGTTGCTATCCTAGTACCCTTATATAGTGAACAACTGTAAAATACAGTGAATAACTGTATAATTCATTTATGTAGCACTTTAAAGTGTCCAAAACGATTTTCCCTCATGACAGCCTTGTTAGGTAGGTAGAGCTAATATTATCCTCCAGGTTTTACAGATGGACAAACACTGAAACCCAGAGAGAGAGAGAGAGAGAGAGAGAGAGAGAGAGTATCTGGAAGATAATGTCAAATTAAGTGTAATGTTGGTAAAGCCTTGAAGCATATCACTCAGAACTTTTCCACCTCCTAATAATAATCCTAATAAACAAGGTTTGCTAATGCTCTTTCACATGCACGATCTTAATAACAGCTAGCATATATTTTTCTCATTTTACAGATGTGGAAACTGAAGTAGACAGAGGTTGTGACATTGCCTAGAGTCACACAGCTGGTTAAGTGTCTGAGGACAAATGTGAACTTTCATCTTCCTAACCCTAGAGACAGTGTACTAATCTAGAGTACCCCTAAGCTGCTTCTTAGAGAGGGGAGCTGGAATTCCTCCTCTAGAAAGAGAACTTCAGAGAATGTGTTTGTAACTATAATATTCTTTGGTAAGTGCCGGTATTATGCAACTGTGCTGAATTTCTTTTCACTTAAACTTCCTGAAAATTTTTATCTTCAAGATTTCACATCCTGATTGTATGCTAATGATAATAATTAACAGGGCTCTAACAACTGATGTTTCAAATTGTTCTGATCTGCTTTTTAGCTGCTCTGGGGGCTAAAGTCATAGAAGACTGAATTGAGTTTCTTAAACACAGCAGGATTGCCTGAGAGAGAGCTAAAAAATAAATAAATAAAAATAAAGACTAAAGCAATTATATGGCTCATTAATTAGTGAATTAATTTTCCTTATCTTCTAATTCATGGTGCAGTGCATTGGAACATACCTTGTTTTGGTGAGGTGAAACTCAGAGGGGGTTCCATTTCAATTTGTTTGTGTCCTGAAGGAGTGGTTCTATATTTGCAGTTTTCCAGTGTGAAAGGAGGAAGACAAAAACCAGGGTGTGTGTCTATTCTTGGTTATAACTTTGAAGTGCTCACTTGAAGGCCTAGGCGTGGAACTTGTGTAACTACTGAATCTGAGATGTTTCTTCAACATTCCATTCTGTAGCCAGATTTGAGAGCCCCACTGTAAACACCCAGGGGGCAAGTAAGGGATCACGATCCGACTGTCACACATGAGTCAACAAATGGAAGTGTTTAAAAAGAACAGTGCTGAAAATGGTTCCTTTGTCTTCTTCAACTTCATCCCTGACAGTCATTTCATAATGGAGAAGGATGTTCTCCTTACTTGGATTCAGTCTCTATCAAAAGACGTGCTTTCCTTCTCTCAGAACAATCACTTAGCAGAGAAGGCAAAAGAGACACAGGTGGATTACAAAGAAGAAATAGACTGAGGAAAAGTAGATGGAATTGGGCTGATAATATACAATTTAAACCTTATCATTTTTGGTCCTTCTAGGTTTCTGAAAGTCAGTTAACTGTATTTATTGTGTACTTTGTATGTTCTAGCTTCTATGGGCATACAAAAAAAGTGTAATCTGTGGTCCTGCCCATAAGAAAGACACTGTCTAGTTGGTATGTGTCTTGACTTGTTAACTTGTTTAGGTGTGTTACATTGAAAGCAACATGAAAATATCTTAAAATCTTAACGTACTGATGAGAGATCTGAAAATCTCTCTGCATATGCATATATACACACATGTACATGACATATGCACACATCCCCAAGGCACATACACAAATGCATACGCAGAGATTTACATACATACATATGTATATGCCCATGCACACGTTATATATAGATACAAAGAAATATTGTATAATATATAAATATGTGTATATATGTAAATATATTCACACAAATCAATAAATAAAATCACAGTGTGGCCTAGGGACTAGACTGACTTTGGAATCAGGAGGGCTTGGGATCAAATCCTGTCTCAGATGCTCCCTAGCTGTGTGACTCTGAGCAAGTCACTTAACCACTATAAATGGAATTAATACACTATAAATGGAATGGCCTGATGGGCTGGACTTTGGGGGAAGGGAATCTACTTCAGTTTCTTCATCTGTAAAATGAAGGGTTTGACTTGATGGCCCCAAAGTTCCCATCTAACTGTAAACCTATGACCTTTGATCCCTGGAGTCAGGAAGACCCAGGTTCAACACATACTGGCTGTGGGAACTCTGAGCAACTTAACCTCTCAGTAGTTCAGGTTAAAAGTTGCAGGGAAGGTTGATTTGCCTTGATAAGGGAAGTTCTTCATTCAGAGATCCCAATACCAAGGAAAGTACTGATGTTTATATATATATATATATGTATATAGATTTCCATCTATATGTGCATGTGTCTGTCCACACATGAGCAAGTAACCAACACATGCATGTACATATATGTACAGACATACAACACGTTTATTCAGATATGTGTGTATGCATGCAAGGCATGCGATGCATATATATGTACCACACAATCCACATGTGTATATGTGTGTACACAGAATGCATACATATATACATGTATATATCTATACATACCCATATGCATATAATGTAATATATATATACACATACATACATTCTCACATACATCTACATATACATATACAATGTACAAGTGCACATGCACATAAATATATGTACATATACATCTTACATGCTTGTGTGTGCATATATATGTATTATATGTAATATATGCATGTAGTTTGTATTTTTCATTTTAAAACAACCAGTGTACTGTCTATGCAGTGCTGAGGGTTGAGAACTTGTAAGCACTACAGGATGGGCCACAGTAGAACAAGACGTACACTAGATAATGTTGTAAAAGAAGTGCTCTCAGAGTGGGCTGAAGGTTTCTCTCTTCTGTGCTTATGCTTGTAGAATGACAATGTAATGATAGGCTGACTTCACTCTCAAAGAGGGAGTTTGGCTGCATTGACCCTGCAAGGCCCTAGAGAATCCTCAGGGTTTAGGGGCAGTTCTTTAATACTATAGACTCAGGCTCCTATTCTGATGTTTTTCTCTCACTGTGAACCACTAGAGACTGATTTTTTAGTTTCATCTAACCAATGGACATCAATTAGTTTTTACAAAGGGATATTTATTTTAAAGATACAGCTGGAACACATATTTCCCCTTAACATCTCTATGACACCCTCTCTCCCCTATACCACTTCAGTCCCTCAGGAGAGGGAGCTAATAATGTAGTTTCCACAAAAGCATTGGTTCCACCAAGTACATGTCCAAATATGATGTAGGTGTTGGATGAGTCTACATCTCAGCTATTGGTGGACTGGGTCCTGAAAGTCATTCCTTGGATTCTTAATGGTTCCAAGCCTGGATGGGCCTGCCCTCTGGCAAGGACTCTGCCCTCGAACCTCCTGGTGTCTTGCTTTCCTGACCCTTCAGAGCTTATAAGGTTGTAGCTTTCCCCAACTTCCTTCATCTAAAAGCAGAATAGATACAATCGAGTCAGAAGTAATAGCAGAACTATATACTTTTGGCTTCTAGGTAGCTGTGGGCAAAAGAAACTTTAAGGCTTCACTTCTAACCCCTCACTCAGAGACTCTTATTAGCTCATTCTCAGAATCCAGTATCTGCAAGTCTGATAAGAGCCTGTACCAAGAGCATAGTCCTGGCTTACTAGTGGCTCTGTGAACCCCAGTTCAAAGTCCTTAGCCAGTCAAAGAGGCTTTTCTTTACCACATGGTTAGGAGATGGTTTAGAGAATAAGGAATGTATGTACATGTTCTATTTTGGGGAGCAAGGCACTTCCATTATATATCATCACACCTTTCTGGAAGCAGGTTCCCTAGCCTCTTCTACATGAAGGGAATTTCATAAGCTAAGTATTCCTTGTGGGCTCTTAAGGACTGGCCTTATTTTGTCTAGTTCCCCTCTTACACCTGCATAGACATCTTAGATGCTAGCCATGTGTCTCTGCACATGTAGTCAACTTCTAATCACTGGGGATTCAAGACAGTGTCATGACCACTGCATGAGATGGATGGCTGAGTCGTCTCACCAAGCTGCTGTGGAACCGAATAGCCAGGGCAACACCCAGCTGGGATTGTTAAATGGTGGAGTTCAGCCATCTGCTGACACAGTTCAGCTCATGCTTATAGAATATCCATATTAGGGCAATGATAACCAGTCAGATTATGACATTCCCAGGGGTGGGCCTTGGCCAGTCAGTTTGCATGTTGGCAAATGCCTAGGCAGGATCACCCCACTGGCCAAATGTAGTATGTCTGAATGTCACAAGCACAAGCAGCAAGAGAATGTATTGATAAGAATTGAGTATGTATCTAACCAATATAAGGAGACATGACACACCCATACATTAAAAAATAAATAATAGAACACATGAAAGGGCTAAGTTGTGTAATAAAAATAGGTTGCAAGTAAGTAGGGAGAACAGAGAAGGGAGAGAGGAGTGTGTGGTGGAGTCAGGCAAAGCTGTGTTCCTCTGTTTCTCTCTTTTCCTGATCTTCTTTCTATGCATTTTTTTTGACAGTCAGTCATTTTGAAGCAGCCAAGTGGCATAGTGGATAGAGGACTAGGACCAGAGTCAGGAAGACCTGAGTTCAAATCCTGACTCTAATACTTACTAGCTGCAAGATAGTGTACAAATAACCCTTTCTTTCAAATCTAAATTTCTCTAGTGTTTGTCCCATTCTCTATCTGTAAAATGGTTTCAATAACACTGTAGAATGGATGGGGAAAACCAGAGTTCAAGTCTGACCTTTGATACATAAGAGCTATGTGATGGTAAACCACTTAACCTTTTAATCCAACCCTCTTCCCAACTTTTGAAATTCATGTTGTTGATCTGTGGGGTTGGAAGGACTTTCCACATTGGAAGTCCTCATGTGCTGGAATCACAAGTCTGGACAAAAAGAAGTACTAGTACTGCCTGCCTCATGGGACTTTAAGGGTGCTTTCTAAACTCCAGAATACTTATAACTATTAAGATTTTTAATCTTGCTACCAAGAACCATGGGCTTAGTGTCGAGGCTCCCAGGAATCCCACTGATTTGATTTCTAGGCTGAGACCTAGTTTGGTTTATGGACCACACCATAGTTTCCTTCCCTAGAGGAAAAGCACATAACCACTAGTGCTTCCCACAGTGATGCATTGCTGTCCTTCACCTTGTTGCAGCTGACCCTGGGAGTGTACAAGGACTCCATCTTGCAGACCCTCCCTAGCTTTCTCTTTACTCAAAACATATGAAGACTTCTTGACCCAAACTTAGCATATGACTGTTACTGAAAAATGTTTGCATTGCTCTATCTGGCAGTTCTCTACTTTCTTTTGACTACTGATTCTACTGACTGTTTTACTAGATGAATTCTGGAAACCTCCTGGGCTCTGACCCCCTTCTGCTCTGGGAAAGTTTAGGGCCTCAAGGAAGGCTCGTAGAGATCAAAGATGCTGGTGATCTGGGCAAGAATTGGCAGGAGAATGGATTTAGGAAGAGAGAAGGTTGAAAGAAGAAAGGTTAGAGAAGAACACGGATATGTGTATTTGGTAAAATGACATAGTGAATGCTACAGAAATATTTCTTGAATGAATGAGTGAATAGGAGGAAACATGGGTCTTACTGTCATGAAGGGCAAGTCCTTGAAATAGACTCTAATATCCAAGTGGAGAGAGCGGAAATTAGAAGTAGGAGATTTAAGTTTAAATTCTAGTCTCCTCAACCAGACTCTGTAAGGCATGCTTAAAGAATCTCATTGTACACACTACAAACCTCTTTTTTGGAGGCCTAGGTCCTGCAAGAGCTAACTGGGTAATTGCTACACTTGGGAAGCAGGTGACTTTCCATTTATATAGTGCAGAGATTATGGGTGAAGTTGATAATCTCTTAGTTATTTTTCTCTCTTTATGTGGAGAAAATCAAAATGTGGGTGACACATTGTAGGTAGTTTAAAGGGCAAAGGGAAAATGCTGCCATATATTGCCAGTGCCGGTTTCTTCATGAATAAAGAAAAAAGCGTTTATTAAGCACTTACTATGTACTCATAAGAAATCATATAAAAGAGACTATTAAGGGCATGCATGACCAAGAAATTATGTGAAACAGGCATGTAAGACAAACAGGAAAAATGGATGGTTATTAACCTTGGTAAACTGGGATTGAAAAATTATTGAGAGAGCTAGAGAACAGGATCTTGTTCATTGAATAACTAGCATCTCTAGTTGATGATTCGTAGAAAAATATAGAGAAGAATCCAATGGGATAAGGTGTAGATGGGCTGTCATCTACATCAGTGGAGGCAGTTCTTATTTAGATGTCAAAGTGCTAAAGCTTTGAGGTTCTCCATTTGGATTTCTCCTATTTAAATGCCCTAGTGTTTCAGGGATCTACTGGTTTGTTTTAGATTGTAATCAGATGGCCACTTTTCCAGTATAGTTCCAGTTTCTTAGAGGTAATTTTCGCCTGGTTGAACACTTATATACTGAACTGTGTCTCTTATGAATATAGAAGCCAAAAGAGCAGTATGGATGTTGTATTCTTCGAATACTGGTACCTAATAATTTGCCAAAAGCACACTATGTGAGCTCATCCAGTTTTCCCCCACTTATTTTGAAGAAGATGTAGAAACTTGCCTTATCGTGATGTAAGTTCACACAGATTGTTCTTATGAGCTGTAGGCTCATGGGATAAGGCTTGCCTGGTATTTTAGATACCCTGAGTAATCAACCCCAACTGCTTAATTCTTTTGGAGGAAGCCTAAATCTCTTTGGGCCTTTTCTGAACTTGTATTTCAAACAAATTTTTATTTATATTTTTTGTTTTTTACATCACTTATGGGCCACCCCCCCCCATATTTTTCTGTTTGTCCCGTCCCAGACAGCCAGCCCTATAAAAAAGAAAATAGGGAAGAAAAGAAAAATCAGTAAAATTGATCAATATATTGAAAAACTAGAAAATATTTGATAATCCTAAAAGCAATGTTCCATAACTATGGACCCACTCCATCTCTTCAAAGGAGCTGGTGGGGTGTTTTCTCATGTCTATTCTTTTGGGTCAAGCTTTGTTTTAGTTTTTTAAAATAAATTTGCAGCATTAATTTTTTCTGGTTGTTGTTCTTTCCCTTTATGTCATAGTCATTGTGTATGTTGTTTTCAAGGCTCTGCTTATTTTATTTAAATTGGTTCCTGCAAGTTTTCCCATGTTCTCTATATTCATCATCGTCATCATTTCTTAAGCACAGTAATATTCCATTGCATTATCATACCACAATATGTTTAGCCATACCAAAGTTGATAGGCCTCTACTTTTTTCCCAGCTTTTTGCTGCCACAAAAATATTTATGCTATTCTAAATATTTTGGAGTATATGGAGCCTTTCCTTTTAGTTAACAGTGAACTGTATGCCTAACAGCAAAATCTCCATGTCAGAGGCTATAGACATTTTAGCTACTTGCCAAATTCTAGATTTCTTTCCAGAATAGTTGAACTAATTCATAGTTCCACTCACATTAGTATGACTGTTTTCCCACAACCCCATCCAACAATTGACTGCAGAGTGTCCCAAAGTTTTAAGCTGTATAGCTTAAACTATAATAGTTTCTAGAGCTTAAGCTATATTATGAAACATCATTCATCAAGAATATCTTATTTTGGCTAAAAAAAATAGGCAAGTAGATCAATAGAACAGACACAAGAGAGAATCACAAATAATGAAATTCAGTGATTAAGAACTAATCTACATAGCTTAAAACTACACAGACTTGGGATACCTTGTATTCCTATGTTTTCTCATCTTTCCTAATTTGCTGGGTGTAAGGTGAAATCTTGAGGTTGTTTTGATTTGAGTTTTTCTTACTGTGAATAATTTAGAACATTTTCATATGGTTGTTGATGATTTATAATTCTTCTTTTGAGAATTATTTGTTCATATCCTTTGACCACTTATCTATTGGATAATAGCTTATGGTTTCTGTTACATGTTTCTGTTAGTTATCTATATTTCTTGGATATCAAATCCTTATCTGAGAAATTGGACACAAGATTTTCCCCCATTTGACTGCTTCCCTTCTTATATTAGGTGAATTTTGTTTGTTCAAAAACTGTTCAGTTTCCTGTAATCAAAATTATCAGTTTTGTCTGTAATTGCCTCTATTCTTTGTTTGATTAAGAATTAATTTCTTTCAGCATGAGGCTTTCAGGAAAACCTTGAAAGACGTACTAACTGATGCAAAGTGAAGTGAGCAGAACCAGAACATTGTACACAGTAACAGCAATACTGTATGATGATCAACTGTGAATGGATGACTTAACTATTCTCAGCAATATAAATATCCAAGACAATTCTGAATGACCTATGATGAAAAATGGTATCCACTTCCAGAAAAAGAACTGATGGAATCTGAATGCAGATTTAAGCATAGTGAGTTTTTTTTAATGTTCTTTATTTTTCTGTTTTTTTGGGTCTTTTTTTAACAACATGACTATTATGGAAATATGTTTTGCATGACTGCACATATATAATCTTTATTAGACTTGTTTGTCTTCTCAATGGGTTGGAGGAAAGGATGGGAGAGAATTTGGAACTCAAAATTGCAAAAAATGAAGGTTAAAAATATTTTTTACATATAATTGGGAAAAATAAAATATTAAAATTAAAAAAAGAATTGATCTCTTCCCTATAACTGTGAAAGATATATGATCTGTGTCTCTTCTAAATTTTTTTATGGCATGATTTCTAATATTCAGGTTGCATATCCATTTTGAATTTATTGTGAACTATGGTATAAGATATTGGTCTTAGCTTAATTCCTACCAGACCATTTTCCAGTTTTCCCAGAAGTTGCTATCAAATAGTGAGTTCCTTCCTAAGTACTTTATGTTTGGGAGTTTATTGACTACTCAGTTATTGAGTTCTAATATTTCCATTTCTCCCTTTTGTCTGTTCTATTGATTTACTTTTCTATTTTTTAGCTAGTACAAAATTTTTTGATGATTATTGCTTTATAATCTAGTTTGAGGTCTAGAAGTACTATTTACTTTTCTTTCTTAAAATTTTTCATTTTTTCCCTTGATAGTCTAGATTTTTGTGACATATTTTGTTTGTTTTTCTTTTCTAAGTAAGCCTGATTATCCTACTAAGGGACAGATTCAGACCCATAGATTGCTTAATGTGTTGTAGGGGTCTCCTGGGAAAATTTTAGATGCTGCATGCCTTGTAGGAACCTATTGAGTCCAGACTTTGGTCCAGACTTTGCGTTGAAATATTTAGCGTTGGACGGATTCCAGGAGATATTTTGAGTATCTTATATGCTATAAGATCCCAAAGAATATTTCATACTGTCCCATGTGCAACCAGGGTTGTGGAGTTCTTTAGCTAAAGAGAGAAGGTGAGCAATTCAGCTCTTTTTGAGCCCAGCAGGCTGTATTGTTTTAAAGGCACCAAGACAAAATGGTTTTATTTCTTACATGTTGAGTGAGAAGATGACATCCAGTCAAACTGATGCCCATAGTTTGCTTTCAGAGAGCCTTACATTCTGGGAACATTATTGGGACCAGGCTTTCCCTCACATGAGGAAAACAATTTTCTTTCTTTTTCCTTTTTAGTGTTTTCTAGGGATTTTAAGGAAGGCCTTTGCAAGCACCAAGATAAGTGATAAACATATAAGAGTTTTCCAAAATGGTATCTTTTTGTTAAAATTTTGTAAATATGAATTTAGAAGTAAATATAATTTCCATGACCACCAGCTATGTAAGGCCTTTATACTTGTGGAGGAATGTAACTTTCTGGATTGCTGAACAATTGTGCCGCATGAATTTTCCCCCAAAGCCTCTTTCTCTCCAAGTTGATTTGTGTGAACAGCAAATGTCTAATTAGAGGGAGAATGTGAAAGGGAAGGAAACTGATTCTCCCCACCTGCCAGTTGAAGATTTACAGTATAGCCAATTCAAATGCCAGCAATTATTGCTAAAGTCATCAGAGAAGTACTAAATTCAGCCTTCTCTTTCACTACGTGAGGTGGAGTTCAAACCTCAAGGTTTTCTCATTGATCAGGTCCAGACCTGCCTCAGGTTGATTTCAAGCTTATCATCGGAATGAAATAAGATACATGTGGAACATTCAACATTTAACAATGGTGTGGAAAGTGTACTCAGCAAAGATAGTTCAGGTAGACAAAGCCCTCCCTTGTCTTATATGGAAATGCCTGTGGAATGTGCCTGAGGAGAGTGAGAAACCACATCAGCAGCCCCATTCCATGTATCAATCTATAGCTTCATCGTCTTTTAGGGAAAAAAACAACACACCATGGCAGGGCATGTAGGTCCGGGTAGGACTCTGGTAGAAGATGCTCCTATCATGTTCACTCTGTTCCAAAAGAGTTATACCAACATTGATGAACCCCTGGTGGAGTTGTAAATTGGTTCTGACATTCTGGAAAGCATCAAGGAACTATGTCTAAACGTTACTAAACTATGCATACCCTTTGACAGAGAATTACCACTACTTGGCCCATGGTCCCAAAAAATGGGGTAAGGACCCACATGGATAAAAATATTTTTAGATTTATGTAGTAGTAAAGAAATAGAAAGTAAGGAGGTGTTCATCAGTTGAGGAATGGCTGAATAAATTATAACATGTGAATGTAATAAAAAGCTATTGTACCTTAAGAAATAATGAAAGAGATGATGTCAGAGAAAACTGAGAAGACTGAATTGATGCAGAGTTAAGTAAGCAGAGCCAGGATAACCATTGTATACCAATGGTATTGTACATACACAGAACTTTGAAAGACTAAAGAACTCTGGTTAATGCAATGACCAACCTTGATTCAGAGGATTGAGGATGAATTATGATATCTACTTCTTGAGGGAGAAGTGATTGCCGTAAGATTCAGTATTTTAAGCACAGGAGATGATCAGCATATATATGCAGATTTCTTTTTATTCTTAGGTTAACAAGTGACAAATAAAATGAATATTTTCATATATATGTGAAACAGAAGGAGAGAACATGGAACTGTGAATCTCTATTTTGAAAAATTTGTTTTTCTTTAAAAAATAAATTCAACATGTAATTTTAAAAGCTATCCTTCTTGTCTGTGATTCCTTCTGTCCTTCCTTCTGCTCTTTTCTTGTTTGGGGGGTGAGGGAGGAATCTTATTTGTAGTGTTGCTCTCCCTCCCATTTCCCTTCCCCTTCAAAAAAATCAAACAAAATCCTTGTAGCAAATATGTAACAAATTCCCACATTGGCCATGTAAAAAATAAGCCTCATTCTGCATTTTGAATCCATCACCTTGGGCAGGAAGTAGGTAGCTGTAATGGCAAAACAAGTAGGATTTTTTGCTGTTTTTCTGGAGCTTTCGCCAGTTAAGTGCCTTTGATTGAAGAACCTTTGATTGAATCAAGAGGCTTTGACTGGAAACAGTATATATATTGTATTGCTAGGAGAGACAAGCAGAGCTGAGAGAGAGAAGTGAGTGTGAGTGGGCTAGGGGAACTTGCTTGTGGGGAGGTCCAACAGAAAGAATATTTGTGATGTTGGTGATCTGTTGATCTGTGTTAATTCCTCAGACAGAAGCTCTGTTTGTTGATCTGTCTTAATTTCTCAGACAGAAGCCCTGTCTTTTGGTCTTTATTAATGAAGTGAGATGATGTCACTGGTAATATGTATAATAAATATTGTTACAGCCCTGTTAAGCTTTATTTTCCTAGAAACAGAAGCTGTGGGCAGGAGCCCCTGGAGCCAGCTGTCAGGCTGAAGCAGGAAGAGTTTGGAGTGGAACAGTCCCGGTAGCTGAGACAAGGAACAGGAGCAGAGAGCTGCCTGCATGTGAGCCCAGGCAGGAGCTGGGAGTGGTCAGCCCATGGAATAGGAGCTGTGGGGTTTGGAAGTCAACCTCGAGTCAAGATGAGAGAGGACTTTACTTGAACACTGTGTATTGATTAAGGAGATTATTCTTGCAGTGACCCAGAGGTGGATGGTGTGATATTTTCTGCTACTCCTTAAGGATGCATCATGCTAGGGAAGACCCTAGTCTGGGAGACTCTGACTTTGTGGATGCAATGATATATGCTACGTGCCATATCACATACTGAGTGTTATGAGACACATATATGTATTAGATGATATGTTTTGTTTAAGGATGTTGCCATGAATGTTATTCTTTACTTTATTGAACAAAGTTTAGTTTATTGCTGAATAGAAAGTTCATTATTCTATGTGATTATACCCTTAAAAATACAGCAGCAGTGCTCAGGTGTTCTGCCATGACTGGCTTTACAGTACCATACTTCATCATTGGTCCTCCAGTACTGTGGTTGATAATTATATTTGTGATGCCCTGTAATAATAATGGCCACATTTTAATCAAAGAAGGACAATATAATAGCCTCTGATAGTTATGTTGTTCCCCTTCTTTGGTTTTGGGCCAAAGAAGTTATAAATTTAGTCTCGCTTGTACTCAGCCCCCAATTACAAAATGTATTGACATTTAGGCAAAGGTTGGGCTTTTTGCTTAATTTTTCATTTATATATCTCTATACCTTGGCCTTTTGGGATTAAAGCTAAATTCTGCTTACTGGAAACATTTAGATAATCTAACAGGAGAATATATTAATCTTTAGATAAGCTCTGGGATGGGAAGTGGGGGGAAAAAAACCTGACTTTTTATTAGGAATTTCTTCAGATCACATCTTCTGCTTTAGATGGCTTAAAGAGCTAATGATGCTCCTATGTATCTTCTGCCTTGTTTCCCCAGAATTTGCTGGAAAGCTGTGCTTGCTTTGATTCCTGGAATCCAATGCTTTCCCCACTCACTTGATAATTTATTGATAATTCTTAGGATTTGGCCAAATTTTCTGATCTAGTAGAATACTCTTATATGTTAATTCAACTTGAAGGTGTCTAAGGCCCATGAGTGGTTTATTAAGGTATAAGATAGAGGTGGTTATTTTGTCCCCATCTTTACACAGTGATCAATTCCTAAGTGTTTCATGCCTGCTAATCCCTCCTATAACCTCAGATGTAATTTCTCCAGGCCTGGTGATTCAGAACTCATTAACTACAGTCAGGTGCATTTTTATTTTTTGTCTTTTCCAGTTCTCTTTGGCAGAGAAAACAAAAGCAAAATTAGTTGGACATCTCGGTTTTCTCGTTACTGTCTATCATCAGCATCACATTTAATGCTCCTCTCCCTTCTTTGATTATCCTCCTCCCCTTTCAATATGGT
Organism: Bettongia penicillata ogilbyi; assembly: GCA_023548195.1. Taxonomy (NCBI): domain Eukaryota; kingdom Metazoa; phylum Chordata; class Mammalia; order Diprotodontia; family Potoroidae; genus Bettongia; species Bettongia penicillata. The sequence continues at coordinate 4,338,975 of JAJHZJ010000500.1, forward strand.
TTTTGAAACATCAACTTTTGTTATCTTTTCCTTTCTTCACCAGCCTTAGCTCATTACACCAATCTCTTTCCCTCTAATTCAACACATATTTTTTCTATGAATTTGACTTTTATTGAAATATTTTGTATTTACGTCACCCTTATTTCCCAAAAGACTCCTCTACAGAGAACCATTCCTTGCAATAAAGAGCAAAAAAGAGATTAAAAAAGCCAACCCAGAAAGAATGAAGCATTAACTGAGTCTAATAGATTATGCAACGTTCTACTTATCTGGAGCTTTTGTAAAGAAGGGAGGAAAATGCTTTTTATCCTTCATGGACAAGATTGGACATTATAATTCCAGTTTGGGGTTTAATTTTTTTTGTTCTTTCCATATAATAATAACAGCAAACTTATAACAATATACAATAATAACAGCATACCCTAAATAATAGCACTTAGCATGTGGCAGGCACTGTGCTAAGAGCTTTATAAATATCTCATTTGATTCTCACAAAAATTCTGGGAGGTAGGTGCTATTATCCCCATTTTTACAGTTGAGGAGACTCAAGCAGACAGAACTTAAGTGACTTGCCCAAGGTCTAGTAGGTGTCTGAGGTCAGATTAGTCTCAGGTCTTCCTGACTCCAGGCCCAGCACCCTATCCACTGTGCCACTTACCTGCTTTCTATATCATGATAGTGATTGCTGACACTAGTCACATATGACTACTTTTGCTTTTATACTTTGTTATCTCCTTTAATTTATCTCCTCTATGTGTCTTTACAAAATCTAAGTTGGTTGACGAACTGATGAGTCAGTAGAGGAGGGTCAGGGAGTTCTTTGTGCATCCCATATTGGTCTTTTAAAACAGCTTCCTCTTTTTCTACTCATTGAAATTGTTTCTCTGTGTCCTTAGAATTTTAGAAAGAAAAACCTGGGGAAAAATTAGGGGCCTGGGAGAGTCCAGGACCTAAGAAAAGAGGACTCTAAATGTTTTATCTTCACTTGCATGTTACAAAAAGACATTTGAAAAAAGACTAGAGAATTCTAGAGATTTATTATTATCTCCTCTAAGAAACTACATGGACTATGGAGTCAAAGAAGTCTCAAAGAGTAAGGAATCTGAAGAAAGGAAAAATAAGTAACCACATTCCCATCTTTAACCAGTGGAATGTAAAAGTGGAAGATAGGAGTTGTGGGTGTGAGGGCTTCTCTCAGACTTGGGGCTGGTAAGTAACTGGAAATTTACATACATCGGGCTTCATGAGAACTCATGATTTCTTGTTGTTTTTCTATGTTCTTTTTCTTTTAGTAAAATTTTCCTATCCAATACTATGTATTGAGTACTTGAAAATTGTCTCAGATTTTCTGGGATTGAGCTACCAGCCAAAAACAGTGACAAAAGTCCTGAAAATGGACCTAGATTCTTCATGAGTGTCTCTGACATAACAGTTGCGTTATTATGTCTTTTTGGAAAGAAGTTTATTGTGTGGCTCTGGTTACTTGACTGAAAACTGAAGATAATGGGGTACATTAACTGCTAAGAAGTTGTGCAGAGGCAATGATGCATCTTAAATGTCAGAATATTTGTGGACACAAGCAAATTTTAAAAATGAAGGGATAAAACTCTAAACTGGAGATGAATTTAAGCTGGTAAGCCTTCATATTTCCAAGTTTTATGCCAGAGTCAATATATTAAGTAAAATATGTTGACAGGATGCTCACTATGCCTCAGGGAATGTGATTTGTAATGTTTATGGCCTTAGGGACTAAATTGATATGACACACTATAAATTCTAGAATATTTTCTTGGTTTTTTCTTCATTTATTTCAGATATAATTATCCATCTCTGTTCTAAGCAATAACTTTCTCCCAACCAATAAGATCAAGGCACACAAACACATTTTCACAGATCACAAGTTTTCTTTGATAAATATTTTCTCCAATGACATAATTTACTCACATTGCCAGACAGAAGGATTTTCTGTTAAACTGATTCAGCTTAATCCTTGAGACAGAAGAAAATGAAACTTTTCATGCTCTTTGTCTTTGACAGTGTCTGTATGAAGCCAATATAACTGGTTGAAATAAGTTATAACCATCAGGAAACACAGATGAGCTTGGGGACGTGAACTCAGCAGCTGTTGCCTTTTAGCCAAATTAAGGCACCAATTTTTCTCTTGTTCGGAGGCCACCATTAGAGAGATGTAAAGGAAGGTCTAGACTACAAAGCTGGTGCTCCTAAATTGGTCATTATATTTTTGCTGAAGACTTTATGGACAGGAAGTAGAGAAGTAGAGTAGAAAGAGTCAGGTAAAAGCTTCATTATGTCAAGGTAGTGTAGTCCTACAGTATCTTACTATCCATCTGTTTTTCTCTGGGTTTTTGTGTTTTCCTCCGCTATGATCTCCCTGACTTCCTTTAAGCTCCAAATAAAATCCAGCCTTCTGCAAGGACCCTTCCTTAACTCGTCTCAATTCCAGTGCTTTCTTTTTTTTTTTTTAATTTTTAAAATTAATTTTTAAAATTATTTCCTTTTTAGTATTTAGTTTAATATTTAGTATTCCTGTATTTAGTTCGCTTGCATATGTTTGTTTGCAAGTTACCTCTTTTTGGTTATGAGCTCCTCGAGGGCAGAGACTGTCTTTTGTCTCTTTTTGTATCCTCAGCATTGAGCAAAAAAAAAAAGCCTGGCAAATAGTAAGTGCTTAATAAAAGTTTACTGATGGATGTTTTCCTGTATTGAGGATGTTCTTGTGAGATGTCTAAGTTCTTAGGTACAGAGTATACCAAAGGTTAAATAATGATGATGTTTTGCCCAAAGGGGAGAAATCGCTGTCTTTTTAACTATAGGCAGTACACTGTAGTGAAAAGAACCCTGAATGTGGAATCAAAGAACTCTGGTTTATCTCTGACTGCTGCTACTTACTACCTGCATGATGCTTGTCAAGGCACTTAACTTCTTTCGGCCTCAGTTCCTCCTCCACTGAGAGGATGGACACTATGACAGGTACATTCACTTTCTATTTTAAAATCTACCATCTAATGACCTTCGGAGCCCTTCTCTATGCTCTAAGGTATGTCTGTATCCTTCGATCTGGGATATTTCAAACTCAGGTATGGTTTTTTTTTTGTTTTTGTTTTTTGTTATTTTGAGAAAAGTAGCCCTGTGCAGTCTGAGATGTTGCCAAAAACAATTCTGGTCATCTCCTGCTCACCTTTCCTAGCAAAAGCGTGTTGTCCTGTGAGGGGTGTGGTGGTGGAGTGGGTGGGAATGAAGTAAAGGGTAGGGGGAGGGAAGGGGAAAAGCTGGCAAATTGTTATGGATGGGGATACAAACATACGGATGAAATTACCCATATTGCATTTATAGCTGAAAGTATGAGGACCTAACAGATGTTTTCTGCACCTGGTCACTGGACTACGAGTTTAATTATGGGCAGAACCAAAAGGTGGCAGCAGTACAACTAGTTTAGTTATGTGTGGACCATAGAGCTAGATACCAAAGATGTTGCTTAGACGGGAGTTAGTCCTGATGAATCTCTATCTGATGGGAATCAAAGTCCCTCTTTGTTTTCAACTTTCTCATTCATAAAAATGCTGCACAAGTTTTAGCAATCATTATTTATTTTAAAACCTAGTTATTAATAGTCATTATTTTCTCTCAACTGACCACTTTTCTGTGAGTAGAAAGTTCTGAATGGGGACTTGGGGAATGTAGACCCTCAGTTTCCCCAGGGGGGAACTTAAGCAGATCAAGGGTTCTTAACCATTTTTTTACTGTCACCAGACCCCTTTGGTAGTCTGTTAAAGCCTATGAAACCCTTTTCAGAGTCATATTTTTAAATCTTTAAAGGAAATGATAACTTTCAATTAGAAACTAGTAAAAATAAACGTGACATTCCCACCCCCGCCCGTATCCTCCAAGTCCATGAACTCATGGATTTTTATCCACAGATTACTCGGAGGTTCCTGGATGCCTGGTTAAGAACATCCATCCTTCATTCTAGATGGTCTCCAACGTTCTTCTTAGCTCTAAAAACATTTCATAAGCTTCTATTTTAAAGTCTAAATAGTGAAAGGAGTGAGTTGAAATGATTCTTTAGGTAATTCAATCCCCAAACCCTGCTATGGAGAAAAAAGAAGAGCTATTTCTCCCTTCCCATCCATATTCTAAAGCCAAAGAAGCATGGTAAGTTGCAAAGAAGGTACTGTTGACCTGTAGTGGAAAAGGGCATTTCCTTATGTGAGACTTCCTTATACCAATGAAATCATAGATTTAGTCACTGTTTCAAAGACTTGGATAAGAAATCTACGTTCATCAAATTAATTAATTAATTTCATTTGGCCTAGATGAGCTGTATACACATATTGTCTCTGTTCTTCACAGACATTCAGATTTTACTTTGAGAACTCTTGCTATGTCTCCAATTTAAAAAAAAGTCCATAATGAGTTTGAGCCCTTGTATAAATATATTCTTCTACTCCAGAATTTCTTTCTCAGGTGTATCCAATAAATAATGAAAACCATGATCCTTCCCAGGTCAGGGACATGAACAAATCATAGGATTTTTTTTCAGGGAAGACAAGTTAAAAGCTGTGCTATATCTGATACTCTGAAGATACTTTCCAAGCTAAGAGAGAGATTAGAGCCTCAAAGAATGTTCATGAATCTAGAATTAGTTTCATATACAAAAAAAGCAAAGAATGTAGGCTATAGGATATGAGGTGAAGCTGAGAGTATGCTTGGAATAGTGATTGGTGGACATGGTCTAATCCCCATTTTTCCTTTTGAAAATACTGGCCTTTCTTAAATCTTTCCCTACCTTGTCATCCCTTTCTCCTTCCAACACCTACTGATAAATGTTCCCTCTCCTGTCATTTAGAAGACAATGAATGATAAACAAATAGCTTTGCATATCTGAAAAGGGAATGTAAGTGTTAGAGCTTCTCCAAGATTCAGACTGATGCTGAAGGACAGAGATTATCTAAATCTAATTCATCATCAATTTCTGCATAACTCATGCTGTTCTCTCTACTCTTACCAAACAACATTATTGCACTTAACTGTTAACTATTCATATTCACGGTGAGAATAGTGATTTCGTAAACCAAGATGGTTGATAATTTCCAAATCTCATCTACCTGGGTTTGGCCTGTGACTTATTTGGTTCTGAGGGTAGTTTTGTCGATCTCTATTTGGGCCTGTGTGGTTTAACATTTTGATTAATGACTTAGATAAAGACATGATGCCATGCTTATCAAATTTACAGATGACACAAAGCTAGGAGAGATAGCTAACATGCTGGATGATAGAGTAACCATCCAAAAAGTTCTCAGCAGCTATGAACATCGGGCCATGTTGAATAAGATAAAATTCAGTAGGGATAAATGTAAAGCCTTGCTGTTGGATTACAAAATAGTTTTTTAAGTACATGATGGAGGAAGCATGGTTGGAGTATAGTTTACTTGAAAAAGATCTGAAAGAATTAGAGGTCTACAAGCTCAATAGGGGTCAGCAGCATGATATGACAACCAAGAAAGCGAACACAATTTTAGCCTATATTAAGAAAGCCATGCATTCAGGTTGAAGCAGGTGATGCCAGTCCCACTGTGTGATAGGATCGTGGTCAGACCCCATTTTGAATATTGTGTTCAGAAGTGTTACATTTTATTGAAGATATTGATAAGCTGTAAATCATCACCAGGTTGGTGAAGATTCTCAAGTTCATTCCACATGAGGGTCAGTTGTAGAAATTGGAGGATATTTAGTTTGGAGGAGAAAAGGTTTATTGAGTCAGAACCCCTAGGTTCAAGTCTCACTTGTGATGCTTACTACTGGTGTGTCCTTGGGCAAGTGACCACCCCGAGCCTCAGTTACTTCATCTGTAATATATGGAGGTTGTACTAGATATGATCTTGAAGTTTTCTTTCAGTGCTGAATCTATGATTCTATAATCCCATTTGGGCATCAAGACTGGCAGACTTTGATTAGGAAATAGATGTAATAGGGGCAACTCACTCTGGAATCTGGAGGACCTGAGTTCAAATCTGATCTCAGACATTTACTAGCCATGTCACTTAATACCAACTGCCTCAAAAAAAAAGAAAGAAGAAAAAAATGGTCTAACAGTTCTGAAGGACCTATGGTGAAAAATGTTATCCAACTCCAGAGAAAAAAATAATAGAGTCTGAATGTGTACTTTTAAAACTTAATTTTCTTATTTTTTTGGTAACATGACTAATATGGATATTTTGCAAGACTTCACATATACAATCTATGTGTATTGTTTGCCTTCTCATGGAGAGGGGAGGGGATGGAGGGAAAGAGAGAATTTGGAACTCAAACTTTAAAAAAAATGAATGCTAAATCTTTTTTACATGTAATTGAGAAATATTTAGTGAAGTAAATAAAAAAAGAGATAGCCATAAGGCCACAAGGAAAGAGGAAGGAGGTCCTGTTTGTTGCATGAGAATATTCTCAAATGATGAGAGTCTGGAGAGACAAATGATGAAAGGAGACATGGTGAAAATCCATAGAGGCATTAATGGGTGGAAAAAAGCATGTTCACTGCAAGCTGATATTCTGGCCTGCTAGCATCAGTAATTGTTTTTAAAGGCATGATGATCTTGAAAAGATGACTGACCTCAGTACAATACTTGGTGAGCATCCAATTCAACACTCTTAGCTTCTCGTAGGAAATCTGGGGGACCAAAACGATTATTGGGATCCATTCCAAGTCTACAACTTATTATCTGTGTCATCATGACAAAAGCTTTATCTCTCTGGGCTCAGATTCCTCATCTGTTAAAATGAGAGAATGAAGGGCCTTTATGATTTCCAGGTCCCTTTTAACCTTATGTATATATGTGACCACTGAATTTTTGTGTTTCCTGGACCTTTAGTTGACTTTACTTTGCTTAGTATGTCTTGTAGATATTTCCTTTCTACACAGTCATGAATTGGTTTCCTTCTAAAAGACTCAGTGTGACTCAGTTCACCAATTTAATGAAAATGGCTTGGACTTGGTCTGCTCATTTTTTTGAAGCATATTTTCACCCTGATTCCCCTGTACTATCACTAACTGATTTCCAAATGACTATTTAGACCCAGAATACTCATTAGCTTGCCTCGTCTTTCTTAGCTATCATGTATCTCTAAGGCAAGGCAGTTAGGTGGTGTAGTGCTGAACCTAGGAGTCAGGAAACCCTGGGTGTAAACCTTGCTTCAGATGTTGACTGGCTGTGGGATCCTAGGCAATCGTTTAAACTCTCTGTCTCAGTTTCTTTCTCTGTAAAATGAAAGCGATGATACCCCTTATCTCCTACGTATGGTAAGGATCAAATGAAATAATATTTGTAATGTGTTTCACAGACCTCTGAGTACTATACAAATGATAGCTCTTAATTTCATCATGATTATTGGCACAGTATTCAATGAAAGGAGTGGTGGCAAAAGCTATTTAGTTGAGACAAAATCAGAGGAAGCTGGAGAATGGGGCTATTAATGAATGGAAGGACATAAAAAATAAGTATGTACTTATAGAACTCAAACTGTGGCCAATTGAGGGAACTCCTAACAGGAATTCAGTATCAAGGTAAAAACTGGCAAGGATTTGGTTTGGACTCTTGAGAATTCATTCACATCTTACATTCTTATCAAAATGGCTTACTTGCTGTTCTTTGTAGATGAATGCTCTGATTCTGGACTTTTATTTTCCCTTTCCTCCTTTGGTGATTCCTGGTTTTAACCCACTTCATCTCCATAATTCATGTCCTATTGACCAACTTGTCTTTCTTTTTCTTTTTTTAATATGGATGATGCTGGGCCCTACCTGTGGAGAAACTTCCTAGCTGTGGCTTCCTCTGTTTCTCAAACTAGGAAGGCTTCTTCCAGCAGCATTGACCTCACCAATGCTGGGTGACAGTGACAGTTGCCAGACTGGACAAGCATGGACAAACATAACCTTGTATGAACTTGAATCAGCCCTTCCTGTTCTCCCCCATGGAAACTAGGAATAGATTGGAAGATAAACCAAAGAGCATCCTATTTCACACATCAGGGAATAAACTTTTAAAATTCATTATCCTGAGAGGTGATGCCTTCTATGAATTTAAATAGCTTCAAGATGGTTTCAGATAAAGTTTACAGCTGAGAGAGCCAAAAGAGGATATTAATGCAAGATGAGGGCTTGGCAATATATCCATTCTCTATCAAAGCCATATCATAGAGGAAAACTACCATACTCTCCTGAAAATCATTTTTTTTGTAACCTTGCCAAAGACATTGGAGTCAAAGAGTTTGGATATTTCACAATAACCATCCCTACTATGAGAGAAACCATCTCAGACCACATGTACTATGGAAAAGTTATACGAATCAGTACTTTTTATTTGGGAGGGATACTATAACCATAGCAATAATCAGTGGCTATAGCCAAAAGTCAGAGATTCTATTTTCAAATTTTTATTGATTACAATTATTAGAGAGATGTGGAAATGTGATATTTTCTTAAATCAGCTGCCCTTTGAACCTTGGCACTTCAAAATACTTTAATTTTTGATAAACTGTTAACATTGAGCATATGCCATTAAGCCTGAGCCTCCTAGTTACTATAACAATTTTGGGGTAATTATTCTCTGATGTCACTCCTGGCCCATCAATATGGCATTTAGAATATTAATCTCACACTACAGTTGGCTTTGATAATGCAATGAAAAATTTCAACGTTCATCAAATCCGGTTAGAGTCATCATTTCCCATTTTTCTTTCTGATGAAACTCCCACACTATGAAGCAAATGATTTGAGCAAAAATTGTATCTTCATTTATATGTCTCAGAATTATCTGTTTCTAAGCAATTGGTAAAATGGATTTGGGCTCATGTTTTTCTGGGCAAACTCATGTGTTTAGCACGTATAGCAACTCTAGGAGATTTGACCAAACAGAATGCAGTCACCAATACATCTTGATAGTATAGCTTTCATAGACACACTATTGGTTTACATTCTTAATTTACAGAGGAAATCTTTTCCCTAAGGTAAACTCTGGAGAAACTGCTGTGGAGGAGGTACGATGATGAGTGGTTCACCTCAGTGTCTGGAAAATCAAAAGATGTAGGTTGTAGTCACTGCTGTCACTAATTAGTTACGTGACTTTGCGAAGGGCTTGGCTTCTTTAACTGTCAAAAGAGAAGAGAGAAATTTGGACTGGATGAGCTTGAAAAAAGTCTGTTTTAGTTTTAACAGATTATGATTCTTCCTTGAAATGCATAATATATCTATGAAGGGGATAGGTGTGGGTGGAGACCAACTGATATGCATTACTAATGATGTTTGCTTGGTTTGATATCAGAGGAAGTGTTACATAGTGAAAAACGCATAACATCTGGAGTCAGGAGACCCTGAATCCTGTTTCTGACATATATAAACTATCTTACCTTTGGTAAGACACAACCTCTTTGAACCTCAGTTTCCTAACCTCTAAAATGAAACTAATGGTATTTGTAGTATTCATTTCACCTATGAGGAAAATACTTTAACTTTGAAGTACTAGAGAAACGAATTATTTCCTATGTATTTGCGTTATTTCCGATGATGCTGAGCCACTTTCAGTTGTGTCTGACTCTGCATGACCCCATTTTGAAGTTTTCTTGACAAAGATACTGTAGTAGTTTGCCATTTCCCTCTCCAGTTTAGTTTACAGATGAGGAAACTGAGGTAAACAGGGTTTAGTGATTTGCTCAGGGTGAAGTGTAAAGGAAGATGAGACTTCCTGATTCCAAGCCCCCTGCTCTATCCTCTGCACCACCTAACTGCCAATGTACGTGCTACCTCAGCGGCACTATCCCTCACTGCCCACCAAACAGTCTTTTTCTCATCATTTAGATAACACTTAGAGTCCCACTTCCTTCATAAAATCTTCCTGGATTAATCTGGGAATAGCTGATGGTTTCTCTCTAGTTCATCTAAATAAAATATATGGGATCCCTACTGTTACTTATACTATCTCCACCCCACTGACCTATGCATTTCTTCCTATCTCATAAGGCTGATAATGTATTTACTCTTGTCCTAAGACATGAATCAAAGGAGTTCCTTACCATTTCTAGGGGAATCATAGAAACAAAGATTCTTGACACTGGAAAAAGCCTCAGTGTATCGTTGTTTGGTCCAATTAGTACATGAATAAGGATTGTGAATACAGCTCTCATCTAGCCCAGTGCTTGGAGGCCTCCTACCTCTGGAGGCTCCCCATCTTACTTTTGTATATAGCTCAGGATGTTTTTCCTTACATGAAGCCTTAATCTGCTTCTCCTCATGTTCTACCAATTCCTCTTGCTTCTTGTCTTTTTTTCTTTCTAGCTCTGCCTTCTGACGTTGTGCCTTCAAGATAAAACAAGGGGATGGGTTGGGGCAGGACAGAAGGATGATTCTACAGAGCTTAAGTCCAGGCAATCACCATGGACAGTGAAGCACAAGATGTGAATGAGTTTCTCTTAGGAGAAGTTTCTGTGGGAGGAGTGTTCTTTTATGGTGTTGGCCTCTTTTCTCTCCCTTCTCTTAATTCAGCTGCATCCTGGTTACTGTGGACAGCCATATAATACTAGTAATCTGGTACTTGCCAACTGCTTCATTGTTTGAGAATTCTTTCCCTGTATATCCTCTCAGTTATATCACATGCTTCTTTACCAGACAGATTTCATCGTTCTTAGTGCCTTGTCCATAGTCAGTATTTCATAAATATTTATTGATTGATTCAAACTCTTCCATAGTACGCTAGGGGCTCAAACAGGTTAATTTAATTTCAGAAAGGGTCCAACACACTCCCAAGAGAAGCTGCAGTAAAAGGGAAGAGCTAAGTTAGAGTGGGATATCTTCCCCAGGAAGCTAGACTCTGGGCAAAATGAACAGGAGTTCAGGTCACTGTTCTTTTGACCCCTATTCTACCATCAGGACAGATTCTTTCCATTTCCTTTAAGAAACAGCTTTTATTTCCCCTGGATCCTACTTGATTTGTGAGAAAACTCACATTTTGAAAATCCTATCATTTGAGTTTATGTATGAAAATCTGGCACTTGATTTTTAGAGGTATGGGTTAAATTGTGGCCCTGAGAACAGAGTTGCATGCAGGAAACATGCATTAATTGTGAGTGCCAGAAACAGCTATGAACCTACAAAAAGGAAAACGTGTCTGAGGAGAAGTAGGTGAAGAGTTCCAAATGAGATTGTATCCCTAAATTCCTCAGGGATAACTGGACCCTTTCTGAGAGTGCTCCAATTCTTAGTACCTACAATAATAGTAGATGTTTCATCATCAAATGAGTTTTCTGAAGGTTGAGAGAGCTTGGATTTTTTAACTTCCAAATGATAGCCATGCTTGATGATGGCAGCAGGGGGTAAAGAACTGTCAGAAATATGAGAATAGTTGGAATACAAGTTATTCCACGTGTAGTCTGGTGTTACAATTGTCACCAAAAGATTGTACACCAGGTCCAGGGATGAGTATTCTTGAATTCACATGGAAGTAAGGATGCAGGATGAACTGAATTGGCTCTTGGAATGCATTTTTCCCTTATCTCCTTGTGACACAGAAAAGAAATAGGGACAAACTTGCCCATTCCAAAGGTTTTCACTTCATTAATACCCCCTGAATAATGCTGCATTATCAGAAGCTACACAACTTGGGAAACTGACCAGAAGGGTGAGGGGAAATTGAATTCTCTTCCTGGCAGGACAAGCCAAGAAATTAAATTGGCACCATCTGTTTCCTTGGAATGAACCACTTTTTCTCCCTTTACTCTCCTGGTTGCAAGCTTAATTTCCCTAAACCACAAAACTTCCCAGTTCAGCTCTCCTAGCTTACTTTGTGCTATAAAGTATCAGGTTAAAAAAAAAGTTAAATACAGGACTCAGTTGATGTGGGTCATTAAGTTGCTATCTATTGCAGGTTATAGTAAAACATAATGATGAGTGCATGATAGCTGTCTTCCAGGGTTTGACAAGCTCACATTGAAGAGAAGTTAAATTTACCTCATTTGAATCCTGAACCACACAACTAGGAGCCATGGGTAGAAGTTGTAGAGAGACTGATTTTGGCTGGATAATATTACCCCACTCCCAAAGTCCATTAGGATGAGATTCTCTCCTTTATGGTGGAGATCAATATCTGGCACCTACATCAGAGACAGGGAGGAGTTGACTAGAGAGATACAAAGACAAACAGACAGAGAGAAGAAGAGAGCTCTTCAGTTGTTTTTTTTCAGACCTTTTTTGAGTCACTGAGTCTATTGGACTTGAGAGAGGATGGAAGGTGCCCCAAGCCCACTTCAGGATCCTGAAGGAAAAGACTCTGGGAAGAAGCCAACATGAGAGTAGCTGACAGTTTCTATCATGCCCCTATCCCCAGTTTGCCACATGAGAGACTGAAGGGAGCTTCTCTTTGGGTGAGATTTAGGACTCACTCTCATGGTTGAGCTGAGTTGCCTCACTCCCAATGGAAAAACTCCTTTATTCAGTATTGTCTAGTTGTAAGTCATGTTGTATACTTTCTATGAATTCTCTTTTGCTCTTGAATTGGATAAATAGGGTTTTTTTGACTAAATGTTACATGTATTTATTGTGGAACTGGTATCTGGTGAGGTAGAGATTAAGCCTTGGATACAAAGCTTGAATTCTTGCTTCTCCAAGTAATGAAACAATGCCCAGAAGTTAGCCTGAACCTAAAAATCACATCCCCATGACAAATAATATTTAAGGGAATCAATAAATATAATTCTAGTCTGGTACCCTCACTCTCAGAGGAGAGCAGGGGGAGGCAGCCTTTGGCCTCAACTTCCTGCTTTCTCTATTGGTAGGAATTTTTAAAGTCTCTTTTGGAGAAGGGTGGAAGGAGAAGAGGCTAGAGCAGGGGTGGGAAATCTGTGGCCTTGAAGTCACTTGTGGTCCTCTAGGTCCTCAACCATAGCCCAATCAAGTCAGAAGGCCATGTTTGAGGACCTAGAGAGTCACATGTGGCCTTCAGACTGAAGGTTTCTCACTCCTGGGCTGGTGATATCTATTCTGCCTCCCTTCAAGTCATACAACAACACTCCTATGCTACATGAGCTTGATAATAACAAAAACTTAAAAGTTAGAGCAGTCTAGAACAAGAATAAGCAACCTCCTAGATGGCTTCTGGAGTCCCTTCTAGCTCTGACATTGTTATTTTCTGTTATTAATTCAGACTTTACTCATGTGGAATTTTTGTGATCATTTTGATTTGATTTTTGGTTTGCCTTTTTTCTGTGAAAGATGGAATTTCTAAGTGTATAGTGTAAGCAAATCCAAGAAGGCATGCTTAAGTTATAGAATCAAACGTAACTTCAATCACAGCAGAATTACTCATTAAAGGAAATGTAACATTTAATTAATTAATTAATTGAATAAAGATTTGTTAATTATAGATCATTGTTATGTACTCATTAAAGCAGGACATAGTAGGAGATCTTAACTTTATGATGGCATAGACCACTTTGGCATTCTGAGGAAAACTGTGTACCCCTTCTCAAAATAATGTTTTTAAATGTATAAAATAAAATATATTAAATTACCAAAGACACCAATTATATTGAAATGCATATATTTATACAGACACACACACATGTTCCCCAAGTTCATGGACCCTTGGTTAGGAGTCTTTGTCTTATAGGGACCTGCTTGACAAAGCTTTTATATTGAATTATGGTATCACTTGAAAGTACTGAAACTTTCACTCCTTACAATACGTTTTTTCCTTAAAACTTAATCATTCATAGGAGCATTGATTTAGAACTGGAAGAGACCTTAGAGACACAACTTCCTGTTTTCCTTAGAGGTAAGGAAACTGACCTTGGGAGGCTGTGACTCACCCGATGTTAGAGATAATAAGCATCAGAGGCAGGATTCCTTTACTGACTATTCAACTCAGACTCTAGGCATAGGTGGCTGGAGCCAGTTTGAACCAGCTATCAAGAGGTGCAGTTAAATTTTCAGGATGAACATTTACGTGTTGGAAATCAGTAAGTGCTACAAATTAGGGTTTGATTTATTATTTTTGTTGATTATGTAGACTTAAGAAAGTTATGGACAAAATGTTAATAATGCATATTAAGCAGAAAAGCATGTCCTGTCTTTTCGTCAAACCGGTTGCTCCACTCTATCAAACTGTTCTTCTCTGATAGTCTGAATCAGCAAGGTCAGACTATTCATGCTCAGGTGGAGTATATGATGGAGAGATTGAAGGCAGCAAGATATTTGATTTCTAAAGGGACTTTGCATGCTATTAACCACAGATCAAGATCTATTACTAACAATTCAATTCGGTTCATTTTAGGTACCAGCTTTTATAGTTTAATACTTAAACCTGCCAGTTTCCAGCATCATTACTGACATAAAATAATTTGTAGTTCTTTGCGGTCTTCATAGATCAAAGTGTCCTATTTTCTTCCATCTGCAGCGTGGGCCTGAGACTGTTTGCTAGGTGATTTGGGGTGACAGACATTTGACAAAGAGTAGGAATGATTACTGCTATTTTCTTTGTCACATTTCATACTCTGCAGATTTAATAATAATAATATCAGATAGCAGTACTTTTCTAAGATTAGTTTATTAACCTTCTCAACATCCTCTGAGCTTCATTTAATGATAAGTATCATTATTTGTAGGGAAACTGAGTAATAGCAATTATAGTTTCCCAGGTTCCAATTAGAGTCCACGAGGAAAATCTCTACAAATTTATTTTAAGGAGAAAATATTTTAAAGAGGAAATCTCTCCCCTTTCTATGCACAGAAAACACAGATAAATGCTTTCTGATGTATTTATTATCAATACATCCTGTGCCCTTTGGCTGTCAGAGATTTAAAAAAAAAATCTGTGACTTCTCCTTTCTTCTCTGTCCTGTGTCATGTATACCCTGCTTTAATCTTACATTTCTACCCATTTCAGACTGTAGATATTATACTCTGTTGTAGGTGTATAGGGTTAGAGCTGGAAGGCACCTCAGAGGGCATCAAATTCAACCCCTTCTTTTATAGATGATGAAACTACGGCCAAGAGAGATCAAGTGACTTGCCCAGGGTCACATGAGTGGTAAGTATCTGAGATGGGATTTGCACACAGGTCTTTCGGATTCCAAATACATCTTTCTATCTATTTTACTGTGCTGATTGAGAAGATCATTATGAGTGAATAAAAAGTTTGAATGGTAAGGATTTTAAAAATAAATCTGGAATACTTGAAGAGTTGGAAGCAACCTTCAAGATATTGGCTCCAATCCTTCTTAAGTATGTTACCATGAGTAACTCACATAATTTCTAAACCTCAAATTTACTCGTCTCTAAAATGGGGATAATTATATGCACAGTATGTGTCTCATTGGATTGTTGTGAGGAAATCCCTTCATAGTATTAAAGATATGATACGGATATATTATCATCATTATGATTGTTATGTGGTAACAGAAGAGACTTCATAAGGTATATAGTGTAGCCTGAGTCTGTCCAAGAATTCCTCCAATAATATTCTCAACAAAGTATCATTGAGTCCCTCCATTCTTTAGGCAGTCTATTCATTCCATCAGTTGGCAAGAAGGTTGGTCTTATACTGAACTGACAGTGAAGACTCTATAATCCTTACCCATTGCTCCTGGTTCTACATGAAGAAATCTAGCTAGCTCTACCTTCCGTGTGAGTCCCTTAAATAGTTGAGATAGCTCTGTGCTGTCTTATTTCAATCTTCTTTTAAGCTTTTTCTTCTTTAGGAAAAGCACCTGTATTTCCTTCAACTGCTCCTTGTGTGATGTATTCTCTAGTTTTTTCACCATCCTATCTACTGTCTTCTGGATCTGTTTCATCTTGTCTGACCTTTCCTGAAATGTGTACCCAGGAATGAAAGTACTCAAGATGTGGCTGGGTTAGAGTGGAGCATAGAAAGACTCTATCACTTCCCTCTTTCTTGACATAATGCCTCTTTAAATACAGCCTCAGATTGACCCTATCATTCTTTTTTTGGGGGTAGGGGAGGGCTTGGTTGCCATATAATATAGTCTGCTTTTATTGAGCTTGAACATTTTCATAGGATCTGTGATCTAACTATATCTTCTCCAACCTGTACTCGTGACAAGCTGATTTTTTTAAACTTAAGTGTGGAACTTTATATTTTTTCCTTTCATCTTGTTAGATTGGACAGATAGATATTTTCAGAACTTGGCTCTGTCATATAATGTGTTAGTTATCTATCCCTGCTTATTTTTTTTTAAATCTGCGAATTTGGCAAGTGTATTGTATATGACCTCATCCATAAAATTATTTAACAACGTAAGGCCAAGGGTAGATTACTGAGGCTTTACACTAAAGATTTATCTTTGATTTGAATAAATGATGATCATTTTTTGGCTTTAATTGTTCAATTAGTTCTAAATCCACCTACAACCTTAGTCTATTCTAAAAATTCTAAAATTCTAGCTTAATCTTGTCCTAAAGGATAACACCAATGAAGTTGTTAAATCCTTTGCTGATTATATCTTCATCATTCTTCTGATCAAATGACCATGTCATAAAAGGAAATTAGGTTAGTTCCATACAACCTGTTCTCAATGAAGCTATGCCAGCTATTACTGATCACTCTTCTAAATGCTCACAAATCACCCTATTAATAATGAAGTCTAGAATTTTGTCAAGAATTGAAATTAAGATGACATCACTCTCCTCTTTTTTTTTAAATTGGAGCAACATTTCCCCTTCTTTAGTTTTGTAGAACCTCTCGCCTTCTGCAAGATTCTTCATAGATCAACAATGGCCCAGCCATCACATCTATGACTCCTGTCAGTATCTTGGGATTGAGAGAAATGATTTTTAACAACCAATATTTTTGAGTAGATTCAGAACTCTCCCCTTTTTCCAAAATCCCAATTTTAAGTTCAGCCTCTTGAAGGACATTACTGATAATGAGATTGAATCAATTCTCAGTTTTGGTCAGACCACACTCAACCTTATAAGGAATTTAATCTAAGGTAGGGGAAGCCCTTGTGTTGCACTCAAGCTTGGATGGAAACAGATCCTTTTGTGTAGATAACCCAAGGCTGAGGGTGGTCTGAGTTGCCTTACTGGAATAATTTCTGTGTATATCTTAAGAATTCCAGTCTTTTGAGCTGCTCATCCTTTTTGGGGAACCTCTAGCATTAGAAGGTTAGACCATTGTATCCTATGTCTCCTTTCTCTAAAACTTTTGAAATTTGAGCATCTGTAATCTAGGATGCACATTAAATTGTACCCAGTTTTCCTCTCCTCTATCATGAGCTTTATGACAGAGTAGTTACTTCCCACTCCAAGCTCTCATTTGTTCAGAAAGGAGAAGTAATTTTCAGAGGAACAAACAACAGGTGGTGAGGTAGTATACTCCTTGCAAGAATACTCCTTGCTTTCCATTGCCACTTCTAGGTTCTCCCTCTACCATCATCACTCAGTAATATCTCCTCCTTTAAAATTCATTCAATCCTTTTTATCATTCAATCAAAACTGTGGTGACTGTTGGCTGCTGATCACCAGGACACTCTCCTTTCTTCCTCATTGAGTCCAATGCTTGTCTCACAGTCTTTTTTTTTTTACCCAATTCCTGCCATCATACTAATGACATTCCCTAAAACATGCTAACCTCCCAATTCCTCATTTTGCTAATTTCTGATAACTTACTCCTCTATCTCATCCCAGTTACAGTCAGAAATGGTCATGCCATATGTTCCCAAAGTAAGTGATACTACCTGTTGGGGGCTGCTGGACCAATCCAGGATGGGGGCTGTAGTAGCCTCAGGTACAACTGGGGGACAATGAATTTGTATTGGGGGTGGCAGAAGCATAAAGAAAGACGAAAAGATAAGAACATTTTGAAAAACTGTTCATATATATTTCATCTGTTGTGTAACAGTTAAAGTCATAGTGACTACATTATTTTCAAAATAAACACACAAAATGCAAGCTGTAACCAACAAATGGTCAAGTCTACTGACAGGTCTTAACAAGCAAGTGTTGGCAGGTGACCATGTTGTGCATTGTTGGGAAGTCCAGCAAGCATTGTCCAGAATATGTGCCTATAATAACTTGTTTACAATACTATACTATATGGTTATATAATGGCAATATTGCATCATCAAAATTTCAATGCAAGAAAACCCCCACACATTTACAATAGATTATCAAATTTAAGATGCATCTTTTAAAATATTTTATATTTTTTGAAATTATGCAAATTTAAAAAACCCTCCCCTTGCCCTCTTGGCTGATAACCTTACTTTATATTTTTTTTAAAAATTGAAGTCATTTACAGAAAACTCCTTTTCCCTGTTTCCTCATTTCACATCACTTGGATGCCTTCTGCTACTATGTTCTTAACATTAAGATGTAGCCCTTATCATTGCAAAGACAAACTCTTCTATGTGCACAAGAGATCCCAATTCATTCTGTCTTCTCTAGTAGATCATCTTCCTCTGTCATCCCTACTTTCTTTTACTATTGTCAATCTTTCCTTGTGTACAGTCTGTTTTTTGCTTTTTTTGCTTCTCTACAAACATATACATGTCTCTTCTAGCCTCAAAAAATCCATACTCGTGGATCCAGTCTTACTAGCTGCATCCCAGATCTCTCCTCCATTTTGTGGCTAAACTTCTTGAGAAGTCTATCTACACTAGGTTTCTCTACTTCCTTTCCTTTCACTTTTTTCTTAACTCTATAGTTTGGCCTCCAATCTCATCACTCAACTAAAACTGTTCCCTTCAAATTTACCAACGATCCCTTAATTTCTAAATCTATTGGCCTTTTAAAAAAATCGTTATCCTTCACTTCTCTGCAGCGTTTGATACTGTCAATCACCCTCTTCTTCTTGATACTCACTTCTCTTTGGTTTTTCATGGTTTTCCTCCTCCCTGTCTAATAGCAACTAGATCTTCATCTGAGTCCTATCTGGGTATTCCCCAAGTCTATCCTGAGCTTTCTTGTCTTTTTCTTTTATACCATTTTACTGGGTGATCTTATCATCTATGGATTCATCTGTTATCTCTATGCAGATGACTCTCAAATCTACTGATCCAGCTCTAACCTCTCTCTTGACCTCAAGTCTTTCATCTCCAACTGCCTATTTACACTTTTTTTTTGGTAAATTCACAATAAATTTATTTTACATAAAGAAAGAAGCTTGCCATTAGTGAAAAATCCAGTAGAAAACATCTCCTGCTTTTGATCTAGTGTACTCAAAACCTGTTTATTAATGAAAACTTCAGTAGAAACAGAGAATCCTCCAAGAAAACATCCCTGGTATGAAGTAAAAAGTTCTTAACACCAAATCTGAAGTAATGAAACATTTATCATGCAACATTATTGGCAGAAAAGTCCAGTTCTGATGACTGAATCTCTTAGGACATTAATGTGGAAGGCACTTAAACCTGCTTTACATAGTTAATCATATATAAATATAGTGTCATAACTGATAGTTAGTATGGAGGTTCCTCTCCCCACTTAGTTGAGCAGTTCTAAGTAAGGAATTGGTACTTTTCCCTTTAGATTTCACCCCCAGCCAGTCTGAATCCCTCCCAGTTATACTGTATACTGTGATCAACTCATCTGTGAGAAGTAATAATTCACTACTGTGTGGAGCATCATAATCGTAGAGAAACCTGGTTTTTCTACTTTCAGTAGAGTCCTTTAGGTCACTGAGGGCAGGAGAAATAGCTGTATTACTTGTTGAAGGCAACAGAGAGTTGGTAACTGTGGGTGATGAGGAAGTGGAGGTATTTGACACGGAAGTTGGGGAAGTCTGATTGTTAATTAGGAAGGCAGTTTCTGCAGGTCTGGCATGTACTGGTATAGCACTGAGTGTAGTGAGTCATTTGGGCTTCCACAAAGTCATGGAGGCAGTGAAGGCGGTGTGTGCATGTGCACGGTTGATCCCTTCCAGAGGGAGTCTGGGAATCTCTGCTTGACAGTCAAATTCATTCTGAGTTATTCTTACTTCCTGTTCAGATAATGCTCTAGTCTCTGCAATTTTTGCCTTTTTCAGGCTAGTCTTTGCTACATCCAAATCAGGTTTCTTATTTGTAGTAGTTTCTCCTTCTATGAAGTTTCTTAAAGGAGTAAGAAAGTTTATTGCAGATATTTGAATTAGTTCTCTGTCTGCTGTTACAGTCTGGTTTTGTGTTTCTCCACATTTGATGAGGGCATTACTGAAAGAAATTCCTGCATCAATCATGTATAGCCCCAAGAGTTCTTGGTCATTTCTATGAGTTGGAGCTGTTCCATCCTACTTCTCATAAACAAACTCTTTTCTTCTAGTATCAGGATTTGGCTTCAATAGCACCTCTGTTTGCCTCATATTTTTTCCGTCCATTGTTCGATGCATTCAACTTTGCTAAGAAGGTTCTCTGAGTGAACATCCAATTTAGTCTTCTCTGCCTGACCAAGCCTTTCTTCTGTGAATTGTACCGTGTGGCCGAGAAAGGTACCTGAGTGGGCTGCCAGCTTCTTCATGTTGAAGTCCATGATGCTCATATTGGGCTGAGCTGGAACTGCCTCAGAAGGAGTGGGGAGAGGAGCTAGGATGCAGCCCATAAATGTTTTAAATTCAATATATCTAATACTGAATTCATAATTTTTTCCTCCAAATCCTCCTTGTTTCCTAACTTTCCTTCCTACTGTCAAGGGTATTATACTTTCATTCAACCAGGCTCACAGCCTACAACCTAGGTATCATTCTTGACATCTCACTCTATGTCACAACCCTTACCCCTGCTCCCCATCCTTATCCAATCATCCCATTCCTTTCATATATTGTGTGAATGATACTGGCCTGCTTGTTATCCTCTCATATGGCCCTAGGTATTTTCACTGGCTGTCCCTCATTCCTGGAGCTTTCCTATCTCATCTCTGGCTCCTGGCTTCCTTCAAGTTTCAGCTAAAATCCCACCTTCTATAAGAAATCTTTTCTAGTCCTTCTTAATCTTGATGCCCTCCCTCTGAGATTATTTCCAATTTATCCTGTATATACCTTGGACTGTAAGCTCCTTGTGGTAAGGGTCAATGTTTTTTGCATATTTTTGTTCTTTGTTTTTTGCCTTTATAGATCCATCACTTATCAGAGTGTTTGGCACATAGGTACTTAACAAATGCCATTGACTGATTAACTAGGTTGGAGCCAGAACCCTGGGCTTGTGTATTTGTGATTAATAAGTACATATAGGGATGGGAACTGGTTCTATGATTTTTATTAGTCACTCTAGGGAATGCTCAAGTGAGATAACTTCAAGTCAATGAAGATCGGAGCTCCCTTCCCACCACCCACCAGTTTTAGTTCTCCCTGTATCATTGAGATACTAAATGACTTAGCCAGGGCCACACTGTCTGTATGTATCAGAGGCAGGACTTGAATCCAGGCCTTCTTGGTTCCAAGACTGACCTTTTATTCATTATAATGCACTGCACTATATAATATATACTATATGATCCTCATATGCTAATGACAGTGCACATGTAGGAATTCAAATTAGGTGAAGGAAACATGCATAAGTAAATAAAGAGATTTTTCAAATATATTGTGATGAATATAGAAAAAATGATTGAAAAGAATCTATGAAAAGGAATCTATATGTCAATGGACCCTCCACTAAAGCTCCCCTCTGATTTCTGAACTCTACAGATCAAGGGCAGTAGAGCTCAAGGTCTAATACATTACACCAATCTAGAAAGGCTTTAAGTATGTGCTTAGTGATTTATGTCTCTTGTCAGAGGACTTGTCTAGTTAAGGAGTAGAAGGTTACCCCTAGACTTGCCCAAATGTGATAACCCTTTGGACTGAGCACCCTTGAACTCTCCAAGATAGTCTACTAAATCCTAGAGTGTTGCTGAAGGAAGTACACACATCCACAACACCCTAGGTCCTTGAAATATGGAAAAAGTAATTCAAGTAAATAGGCACTTAAAAAAGAAATCTAGAAAAGAAATTGTTCCCTTAAGTACTAATTAAACTTTCCCATTTTCATTTGTCGACACAGTTCAATTGCTGAGGGAAATTTTTATTCCCCCCCTCCCCCTATAGTCACAGAATAGTAAAGTCACTTCAGTCTTTGAATTATCACCCTTTGTAAAGTGTTATGTAAATATGAATTACTATAGCTATCATAGGTGGGTCTGAATGATGACTACATGGGTACTACATTTTAATTTTTCTGTTATTGTTGCCCCCTCTACTCATTTTGGGGTTGGGTAGTTCTTAACATATTAAAATTTTATTGTAATGATAACCATGCTAATTAACATTGACGTAGTTTTTGAAGGTTTTCAAAATGGTTTCCTTATCATTGCTGCTGTTCATCCTTTGTTTGTGAAGACCAAAGATATCAGATGTTTTGATTTGTGAGTGAATTGGATTTAAGTGAGATGTCATTGCCCAAATCATCAGCCTCACTCTCTCTTTTAGAACCATCAAAGTCTAGTGACAAGATGAAAGTCAGGATGACTGGTGACAGCCCAGGAGGCAAGCTCCACAGAGCCTGCTTCAGCTGCCTTCATGGTCATTGGAACAATTCGTTATCATCTGCCTATTCCTCTGGGGGAAGTCTTCACATGCTTGGGGTAGGCATCCCCCTAACTCACATGTGGGTTTAAACCCTGCTGGCTGCCTTCAACCTGGTTTAGCCTGTCTTCTGAGAATTGTTGTCAAGGGGTGACTGTTGCTTCTTGGAGTCACACAATGCTATTCACCCATCTTGGGTGTCTACCCATTTCCTTATAATAATGGGAGGTTGGTAGCACATGTTTTATTATCATTACTTTATAGAAAAGTGAGGCTATGGAAAAATGTAAGTACCTTGCCCATAGTCATATAGCCTGGGAGTGTCAAAGGCAGGAATCCAACCAAGGTATCCTCCCTCTAAATCTACAGCTTGTACAGTCTCCTGTACCTCTCCCCTTGTATTCACTGTGTTTATACATCTATATCCCTTCAGATGGTTTTCTTCTAGGCTTGTGCCAGATGTCTTAGTTGGATTTGGTGTCTTACTTTTTTCCTTTTAAAGAAGAAGGATTCATTGAGCAGCCGATTTCTGCCCTCATAGGACTCAATGAAAGCAAATAGACAAAAAAAATCCCCCAAAAACAAAAAAACAAGAATAGACCATAAGGAGAATCTTTTAATTCATTTGTAGGATAATGACATTGACAGGGATAATTTGTGGGGTGTGGTATGCAGACTTTCTGGACTTTGGCGATATTCGATCAGTCAACCAACACCTATTAAGTGCCTTCTATGTGTCAGGCACTGTGCTAAGTGCACTTAGGAGCTGGAGATGTGTTTGACCTATCTGCCGTACAGGGTAAATTTGGGGTAGTAGTCTCAAAAGGAAAGCACTCAGATTAAGGACTAGGAAATACTTTTGGCAGGTTAGACTTTAACTGAGGCTTGAAGGAAGGCAGGGAAGACACGAGGCAGAAATAAGGAGGGAGTGCATCCCAGGTTGGAGGAATAGTCAGTGAAAACATCCAGAGTCAAGAGATAGACTGTCATGTGTGAAGAATAGAAGGGCTGATATTATTGGATCACAGAGTATGTGAAGAGGACTACAGTATGAGAAGACTGGAAAGTTAGGAAGAGGCCAGATTATTTCAGAAAGAATAGATCAATCTATCATAGACAAGTTAGGCAGTTACAGAATCTCTGAAGAGTAAGACAACATGAGTTCCGATTCTAGCTCTAACATTTATCGTAATTGTCATTTCAGTAGTGTTTGACTCTTCATGACCCCATTTGGAGTTTTCTTGGCAAAGATACTAGAGTGGTTTCTATTTCCTTCTCCAGGTCATTTTAAAGATGAAGAAACTGAGGCAAACAGTGAAGTGACTTGCCCAGGGTTACACATTTACAGAGAATCTGAGGTCATATTTGAACTCAGAAAGATGAGTCATCCTGACTCCAGCTCTAGTGCTCTGTGTACTACAGTATCACCTAGCTGCGCCTTGCTCTAATACTACCTAGGTGATATTGTGCAAGTCACTTAGTATCTCCAGGTATTAATTTATTCATCTTTAAAATAAGGAGATCAGACTAGATAACTAATCATGTTCTTTCCAACTCCAAATCTGTGACCCTTAATTTCAGGTACAATCATATAATTTAAGGCTTAGAAGGGATCAAGCAAGACACAAGAACTAAAGGTACCTCACATTCTATCTTAACTTTCATATTCTGTCAGTTTGAGACCATATCACAGATTTTGAGCCGGAAAGTACTTTAGATGCAAGTCATGTAGTTACTAAGTAGGAGAATCAGAATTCTAAACCCAGTTCCTTTACCTCTAAATCTGGCATAGTTTCCATCTTACCATGTTGCTTCTCTCATTTTCCTATATTTGAAGTTAGCTAGCAATGAAAAAAAATTCCAAGAGCATTTGCTACACATCCACTATATGTATAACATACATACAAACACGAGATACAAATATAATAATCCCTCCCTTCAGGGAGCCTACATTCTCCTGGGAAGGGAAGGCTTTGCTTTCACAAAGAGCTCACAAATGAAACTGCACGGTCACCATATTGTTGGGGCAAGTCCACAGAGGAGACAAGAATGTCAACAGCTGCTCTGAGTTTTGCAATCCTGCTTTCCCTGGCCCCACCTCTTGATTCTTCTGAAGTTGCAGTCATTTTTCTTGATCCTTCTCAATTTCACTATTTTCTCCAATGCTAGTTTCCCCCCTGGCTACTTTTTGTTTTTATTCCCAAGAATTGAATTTTTCTGTTTGTTCTCCTCAGTTAAAGCAGTTGGGACAGCCTTCTACTTGTCTCCCTGACCTAGGGGTGGAGATGGAGTGAAGGAAAGGAGAAATAAGGCTATGGATTTTATGCAGGCCAAGAGGTACAGCTTGGTCTGAAATATTCCTCTCCTGCCTTGGGGATTGAATTTGTATTTTAAATGACAGGCCCCAAAGAGCTAGATGAATATACTGAAGAAGGAGGGGAGACGTGAATGAACCTATTGACCAGTGTTTAACAACTTTCTATTTCAATTTAAAATAAAGAGAAAAACACTAGTTTTGGGAAATGTTCCTTTCATTTCTAATGTAGAAATTTGAAAAAAGTATTTAGGCTAAATTAGCAGAGGAATGCTTCTTCTCCCTATTCAGAAGCCTTTGCAATTAGAGTAAGTTCTTATGAATTTAAATAAGGCAATGCCAACAGCTTAATGGAGCAGGTCTGAAAAGTCAGCAAAGGCATTTTATTTTTTAACCCAACCCTAAGAATGATTAGCATTCTGCATTAAATAAATGAATGCAGTGTAAACATCTCAACTTTCACCAGTTTACCATCTCCATTGGTCCTAGAGGGGTTCATGGAAATCTCATTTGGCATTTCACTTTCGCCACATAGAGGTGAGGTGATGTTAATCAGCACAAAGGGGATAATACAATCAGATTTCAACTTCAGATAGACAGGTGAATGTTAAGCTAACGTCTCCTGTACGGCACAGAGGAGCCTTGAATAGTGGGTTCACAGCAGCCTCTGGACAAGACAAGATGTCTAAGACTCCTCCATAAACTTAGTAAATGAAAACAGGACAGATTTAGTTCAGACTTAAAGAACCTATAAAAAGTAAAAATGGGAGGAGCCAAGATGGCCAAGTAGAAAGACTCACATATGCTAGCTCTGAACCCACAGCCCATAAATTACCTATGAAAAGAAATCCCAACGGGTTCTAGAGCAGTGGAAGCCGTGCAGCAACGAAGTGGAGGAGATTTCTGTTCCAGAGAGCCCTGAAAAACTGACCCCAAAGGTCCATTGCACACTGGATGTGGAGCAGAGCCCGGCCCTGCCCTGGCCACGGCCCTGAGAGGAGCAGATCCAAGCAGGCTTCAGGAATGGAATCTCTGGTGGCTGCGAGGGTCCCTCCACCCACAGGCACTGCAGGTTAGTGAGAGAGCCTTCTGGACTGGCCGAGAGGGGAGCAGGGTGTCTCTATAACTCAGGCCCCCTCCGGAGGAAGCAGCCGGGGAGGTGGCGGACAGGGGCTCCCAGAGCAGACAGGATCTCAGATCCATTACTGAAGGTCTCCACATAAACCCGCTGAGGGAACTGAGCCTGGGAGGTGGCCCTGCCCCCACCTGAGCAGCAGTACTTAATCTCTCACTGAATAGCAGCCCCTCCCTCTGTTGAAAGCCCTGAGGCTGAGGAGCAGCATTTGAATCTCAGACCCCAAGCACTAGTGAGGTGGGGATGGAGAAGAATCTCAGAAGTCAAGTAACTGGCTGGGAAAATGCCCAGAAAAGGGAAAAAAAATAAGACCATAGAAGGTTACTTTCTTGGTGAACAGATGTTTCCTCCTTTCCTTTCTGATGAGGAAGAACAATGCTTACCATCAGGGAAAGACATAGAAGCCAAGGCCTCTGTATCCCAAACATCCAAAATAGATATACAATGGGCTCAGGCCATGGAAGAGCTCAAAAAGGATTTTGAAAATCAAGTTAGACAGGTGGAGGGAAAACTGGGAAGAGAAATGAGAGAGATGAAAGAAAAGCATGAAAAACAGGTCAATACCTTGGTAAAGGAGACCCAAAAAAATGCTAAAGAAAATAACACCTTGAAAAATAGGCTCACTCAATTGGCAAAAGAGGTTCAGAAAGCCAATGAGGAGAAGAATGCTCTAAAAAGCAGAATTAGCCAAATGGAAAAGGAAGTTCAAAAGCTCACTGAAGAAAATAGTTCTCTCAAAATTAGAATGGAACAGATGGAGGCTAATGACTTTCTGAGAAACCAAGAAATCACAAAACAAAACCAAAAGAATGAAAAAATGGAAGAGAATGTGAAATATCTCATGGGAAAAACGACTGACCTGGAAAATAGATCCAGGAGAGACAATTTAAAAATTATGGGACTACCTGAAAGCCATGATCAAAAAAAGAGTCTAGACATCATCTTTCATGAAATTATCAAGGAAAACTGCCCTGAGATTCTAGAACCAGAGGGCAAAATAAGTATTGAAGGAATCCATTGATTACTGCCTGGAAGAGATCCAAAAAGAGAAACTCCTAGGAACATTGTGGCCAAATTCCAGAATTCCCAGGTCAAGGAGAAAATATTGCAAGCAGCTAGAAAGAAACAGTTCCAGTATTGTGGAAATACAATCAGAATAACACAAGATCTAGCAGCTTCTACATTAAGGGATCAAAGGGAGTGGAATAGGATCTTCCAGAAGTCAAAGGAACTAGGACTCAAACCAAGAATCACCTACCCAGCAAAACTGAGTATAATACTTCAGGGGAAAAAATGGTCTTTCAATGAAATTGAGGACTTTCAATCATTCTTGATGAAAAGACCAGAGCTGAAAAGAAAATTTGACTTTGAAACACAAGAATGAAAAGAAGCATGAAAAAGTAAACAGCAAAGAGAAGTCATAAGGGACTTACCAAAGTTGGACTGTTTACATTCCTACATGGAAAGGCAATATTTGTAACTCTTGAAACTTGTCAGTATCTGGATAGTTGGTGGGATCACACACACACATACACACACGCACGCACACACACACATACATGTGTGCACACACACATATACACACATGCACGCACACACAGAAACAGAGAGCACAGAGTGAATTGAATGGGATGGGATCATATCTTTTAAAAAAATTAAGGTAAATGTATAAGAGAAATGTATTGGGAGGAGAGAGGGTGAAATGGAATGGGGCAAATTATCTCTCATAGAAGAGGCAAGCAGGAGACTTTTTAGTGGAGGGAAAAAGAGGAGAGCTGAGAAAAAAAACATGAAGTTTACTCTCATCACATTCGACTAAAGGAAGGAATAAAATGCACACTCTTTTTGATATGAAAACCTATTTTACAATACAGGAAAGTGGGGGAGAAGGAGATAAGCAGGGTGGGGAGGATGATGGAAGGGAGGGCAATGGGAGGAGGGAGCAATTTGAATTCAACACTCGGGGAGGGACAGGATCAAAAGACAGAATAGAAACAATGGGGGACAGGATAGGATGGAGGGAAATACAGTTAGTCTTACACAACATGACTGTTGTCGAAGACATTTGCAAAACTACACAGATATGGCCTATATTGAATTGCCTACCTTCCCAAAGGGAATGGGTGGGGAGGGAGGGATGGGGAGAAGTTGGAACTCAAAGTTTTAGGAACAACTGTTGAGTATTGTTCTTGCTACTAGGAAATAAGAAATACAGGTAATGGGGAATAGAAAGTTATCTGGCCCTACAGGACAAAAGAGAAGATGGGGACAAGGGAAGGGAGGGATGATAGAAGAGAGGGCAGATTGGTGATAGGGGAAATTAGAATGCTTGGTGTATTAGGGTGGGGGGAGGGGACAAATGGGGAGAAAATTTGGAATCCAAAATTTTGTGAAAATGAATGTAAAAAGTTAAATAAATAAATTTATATTAGAAATCACAAAAAAAAAATAAAAATGGTAAAGGATTGGAAGGGGCAACAAATGAAGATGGGGTTTTCATCCCTTTTGCTTCTAGGTAATTTAATCCTTCACTTTTCTGTAGGCAGAGACTTAAGTCACTGTAGGACAGGAGAGTTCAAATGAAAAGCAAAAGCACCACATGGGATAACTATTAACAAAACCTTATTAGTACTCACAAAGGAAAGAAGAGAACAGTTGGCAACAAAGAACAGTTTCTGTGTGAGGCACCCATTGCTATCAGTGGAGAGAAGCACATAGTGGGATGACTTCTGAATGTGAGCAGTCAAATCCTGAAATAAATCAAAGCCATGAGTTGAGGAATAAAGCATCTTTTTTAAAAAAAATTATTTATTTTTAACACAGTTTATAACAGATAAAGAAATTCCAACTTTTGATCAGGTGATACTTTTTTTTAAAGCATTTACAGTATGGACCACAAAAGAAATTTTTTTTAAACATTAACTGAGACACAAATAATATTTATGTTACTAACTTCATAATCTCTTGAACTAATTGTCTCCACAGTACTACTAAGAATTAAAGGACCCTAACTTGTTGTTGGTCTAAAGTCCTATGCCTAATAGCTTAATTTTAGACAACCTCAGATGTTCCCCTACCCATAATCTATAATTGAATAGATCTGGTATTAAGCTTACAAACCTTTTGGCTACAGGAAATTGCCACCAATAGTAAGGACATTGCAGGGATACAATATCTCCCCAACTTCATGTCAGTTTCAGGCAGGATTAGATTATCCACTTGCATTCAGTCAGGCTTAAAGTCTGCCAGGTGTCAGTGGGGAAACTGAGTCAGGAGAATCCCACCTCAGCCCATGCTGAACAGCCACTCTCCCACCCTTCCCTTGAGATCACCTATGCAGTTCATACCAACATCTCATCAGCTTACTGGCATCATGTATTGGAGACTCAGATTGCCTTTCTTGCTACCCATACCTGGAGTTAGACTCATAAGAACAGTCACTTAATAGTCCCATAGCATCTAAAAATGGCAAGTTCCAATAACCAGGTTTCAAATATGATTATAATTTTCACTTTGGCTAAGGAGCATCTTTTGAGGCAAGTCTTAAGTGGCTTACTTGCCTTTCTATACATGTTCTAGTTCCTGATTAAATGGCAATCATAAAATCAGATTTACCATTAAAACCTTGACTTTTCCATCAATGCCAAATTTTACCCAAGGTTACCTTCCTTTAGGAAATTTAGACTGAAATTCTTTTCTCCAAACTAAAGATGTCATTGATTTATTCTCAGTAATTAATTCAGTCTATTGTTTTAATACTAATTGCTTTTACCTCACTTTGTAACATTTCCAATTTTTCTCCCCATCACTCCCCTCTCCCTGCTTCCTAATACCTTGCATTCTGATTACTCCTTACCTCAATGTACTGTCCCCCCATCACACCCCAGCCCTCTCCTATCCCCATCTTCTCTCTTTTCTTGCAAGGCAAGATTAATTTCCATACCCCTATCCCTGTAGTTCTTATTTCCTGATTATATGCAATAAAAATTCTCAACATTCATTTCTAATACTTTGAATTCCAACTTCTCTGTCTCCCCTGCTCCCTCCCCAGACCTACTGAGAAGGCAAGCAATTCAATATAGACTAAATATGTGTTGTTTTGCAAAAGACTACCATAGTAATCATGTTGTGTAATACTAATTATATTGCCTTCTGCCCCACCTTATCTCCCTTTACTTTCCCCCCTACAATTGACCTTGTCCCTTCTCGAAGGTGTTTATTTCTAGTGACTCCCTTCTCCCATTTGCCCTCGCTTCTAACATTCCCCTCACTCCACTTGTTGCCTCCTCTCCTACTTTCCTGTGGTGTATATAAATGTTCATATCAAATTTAGTGAGCATGTTATTCCCTCCTTCAGCCACATGTGGGGAGAGTAGTTTTATTTTTCCCCCTCTCCCCTTCTCCCTTATCTCCTCCATTGAATAAGATTTTTCTTATCTCTTTTATGAGTTATAGCCTGCCCCATTCCACTTCTCCCTTTCTCTTCCAAGAATTTTCCTCCTTCACCCCTTAATTTTTATTTTATTTTATTATTTTTTTGTGTGTGTGGATATCATCTCTGCTGATATAACACACCCTGTGCTCTCTATCTGTCTATGTGTATGTGTGTATGTGCAATCTCTCCAACTACCCAAATACTGAGAAAAGATTCAAGAGTTAAAAATATCTTCTTTCCATGTAGTAATGTAAACAGTTCAGTTTAGAGAGTCTCTTATGATTTTTCTTTTCTGTTTACCTTTTCGTGCTTCTCTTGATTCTTGTCTTGGGAAGTCAAATTTTTAAATACAAATCTGGTCTTTTCCTCAACATGAAATCTTGAAATTCAACTATATCCCTGAATGACCATTTTTTTCCCTTGAAGTATTATATTCAGATTTGCTGGGAAGGTGATTCTTAGTTTCAATCCCAGTTCCTTTGACTTCTGAAATATCCCACTCCAAGCCCTTTGATCCCTTAATGTTGAAGCTGCCAAATCCTGTGTTATCCTGATTGTATTTCCACAGTACTCAAATTGTTTCTTTCTAGCTGCTTGCAATATTTTCTCCTTGATCTGGTAACTCTCAAATTTGGCCACAATATTCCTAGGAGTTTCTCTGTCTGGGTTTCTTTCAGGAGGTGATTGATGAATTCTTTCAATATCCATTTTGTCCTCTGATTCTACAATATCAGCAAAGTTTTCCTTGATAATTTCATGAAAGATAATGTCTAGGCTTTTTTTTGATCATGGCTTTCAGGTAGTACAATAACTTTTAAATTATTTCTCCTGGATCTATTTTCCAGGTCAGTTGTTTTTCCAATGAGTTTTTTCACATTATCTTCTATTTTTTCAAATTTTTGGTTTTGTTTACTAACTTACTTGGTTTAACTCTTAGTATTTTGTTTCCCTGAACTCAATTCTCTCTTTCAATGAATTATTTTGTTCAATAAGCTTTTGAACCTTCTCCTCCATTTGGCTAATTCTGCTTTTTAAAACCTCCTTCTCCTTGTTGGCTTTTTGGACCCCTTTTTCCAATTGGGTGAGCCTCTTTTTAAAGTTGTTATTTTCCTCAGCATTTTTTTGGTTCCCCTTTAGTAAGCTGCTAACTTGTTTTTTAAGGGCTTCTATTGCCTGAGCCCAATTTAAGTTCCCTTTGGAGGCAGAGGCCTTGACTTCCTCTGACCGTATGCCTTGTTCTTCCTCATCCAAAAGATGGGGGGAGACACCTGTTCCCCAAGAAAGTAACCTTCTATGGTTTTATTTTTTTCCCTTTTTTGGGCATTTTCCCAGCCAGTTACTTGACTTCTGAGTTTCCTCTCCACAGCCTCCTGGCCTCCAGTTCTACCAAACCAGCCCTTGGGGGCTGAGATTCAAATGTGCTACTCCCAAGCCTCAATTGTTTTTGTTGGGGGTGGGGCTGCTATTCAGTGTGAGATTAAGTTCAGTTGCTCAGGTCAGGGCAGGGCTGCCACACAGGGCTTAGTTCCCTCAGGGGATTTATGAGGAGATCTTCAATAATGGATTATTGCTACTGCCTGCTTTGGGAGCCCCTGTCCACTCCTGCCTCTGTTTCTGCCTCTTGAGGGGGCCTGAGTTATGGGGACACCCCACTTCCCTCTTGGCCAGCCAAAAAGACCCTCTCACTGACCTTTGGTGCCTGTGGGTTGAGGGATCTGCACTGCCGCTGGAGATTCCATCCCTGAAGCCTGCTCAGATCTGCTCATCTTGGTGCCCTGTGGCCAAGGCAGGGCTGGCCTCTGCTCCCCCTCCGGTGTGTGGCAGACCTTTACCATTGGTTTTTCAGGTCTCTCTGGAACAGAAATCACCTCCACTCCGTTGTTCTGTGGCTTCTGCTGCTCTAGAATTTGTTGAGGGTTCTTTACAGGTATTTTATGGGCTGTGGGGTAAGAGCTAAGTGTATGTGTTTCCTTCTACTCTGCCATCTTGGCTCCTCCCTCAATAAAGCATCTTTAATTGAGATAACAAAATAGCAAACCTGTCACATTGGGGAATGTCCAGTGGATTCCCTAACCAAAGAAACACATGAAAAACTTGTTATAGCTTTAGGAGAAGAGGGGGAGGAGACAGGTGAGGTAGCAAGCTCTGGTCAAGAGATTCCAATGACCCTTAGTAATCCAGGCAAGGAAAACCACTTCATTCTGGATGCTTTCACTTTCATGCCATGAATCCCAGTGTTAGGGGAAAAGGACAGTACAAGCTGAGATCCAGCTTGAGCTGGCCTCCCGTCAAGACAATGTCTCTGGCGGGGGGGACCTAAAGTGTGGTTCAACTCAACCTAATCAAGAGTAAATATTTTAAGAGTTATAATATAAGAACATTACTGAAATTCTGACATTACAAGGATCGTTTAAGGGAGAGGAAGTCCATATTACACTTGATATTCACAATTTCTGTGTTTAAATTAACAATTGTCTGTCAAGAACCATGAAACAATTTTCACACTTGGTCAAAGGCCTAGAGCTTCTCAGGGTTCAAACTTAGAGTGTTTAGACAAAGAGCTGGCTGACTTAATAGAAGGAAAACCAGTCTGGCATAGGGGAAAATAGTGTATTCAGGAGACAAAGAATTCTTAATTGTCTAATAATATTGTCTGATAATTTTCTTAATTGTCTAACAATAAGGAGCAGAGACACAGGGAACTTAATTCTTACCGCATCATCCAGTGAGAAGCTGAATTGGTATTTAAATGCCTATGATCTGAGTTTATTAGCCTTGGCATACATGTCTCCCTAGGGGCTAGGACTGTACCAATCAGACTAATTTTCACTTCTTCATAGTCCCAGGACTGGTTGACTCCTCTTTTTTTTTTTTTGAGTTGCTCTGAGGTTTTGAATCCTTTCTGTGTTTATGTGCTTTTATATTTTTAAAAGACCTGTTTTTTTTGGATATATGTCTCAGGCTCCTCACATCCACCAGGTTTGCTTTAATGTCTTGAGTAGTGTCAGAGAAGTCAAAGCCTGAAGGCAGAGTCTTATCATAGACCCTAATGAAAGGGTGCTGACTACCTAGACGCTATAAAGGTAGAGTCAGCTCTGGGCATCCAAGACAACCTGAGGGAGAACACACATACTGGCCACTGTCTTAGGAGCTTATCCATCTGGTTGGTGAACCAGTGGTACTCAAAGACAGAAACTAACAGACACTCAAGAACCCAAGACCACTGCAAGCATGCTACCTCATGTAGCCCAAGTCCTACCTGCTGACTTTTCTCTATTTTGTGCTTTGAGACAAAGTTTCATCCTGGAAATGCTAATGGAAGTCAGAAGTTATCTATAGACTAAAGGTTGCTTCGAAAGAAAGTTGAGGAAAATGGACTTCGCCTCAAATATTAGGGTTCAAAAGAACCTGTTATCCTATAACTGTGGCATAGTTATTACATTGAATGAATTAAATTAGAAAATATCATTCTTGCTTTATCTCAAAATCATTTGGATCCATGTTTTCTTGGATTTATGCCTGCCTTAACACAGTGTTTTCCTGGTCTTATCCTTTGGATTCTGATACTATCTCATCACTGACCTGTATTTCTACATAGTGGATAATTTCCTGCTTCTGGTTCCTGCTAACTTCTTATCTAGTGATAACTGACTCTTTTCCTGCAAGTGACATAATTCTCTACTTTGGCCTCTCACACCTGAAGTTCTGGAGATGACCGTCTTGGAAGTCTTTTGGCTACACCCTAGACACATCTACTCCACTCAGAGTTGGAACCAATCTCTAATCTCTCCTCTTGGCTAAAAATTTACTCTGTTTCTCACTGAAAAAATCCTCAGGGCAGCCTTCCAGGAAAAAGCTGCCTTTCCTTGCCTCCATGCTGGTTTTGTCTTCCGTGTTGGGTCAACGATAGCAAATGAGGGGTATGTGTGTGAGGGGGTCCGTACAACCATTGATAAAATAATTTTTTACAAATGAAGTGATTTTTGGAAACTTGCTAAAGGAGAAAGAAACTTATCTTTTGTGTAGGGATAGAGACTTTTTAAGCTAGGAGAGGAGAAAAGTTACTTAAAACCCCTTCCTCTACCATTTACCTTCTGTCCATCCAGACCCACTATTATTTCAGAGAAGTTGCAGATAAGGAAAGGGAAAAGATATAGCTAGAGTGTGGATAGTTTTTTGTCCTTGACAGGGAAATGTTCCTGCTGAAAAACTATTCTCAAATTATGCAGTCAAGACATCCCTTGGTTCTTTAAAAGGTTTTGATATGGAAGGGTCTGTGTACCAGAAGATCCAATCAGCTGCTTGCTCTCAAAGTTCAAGCTGTCACAGGATGGCATATTAACTATGGACTTAAAGTAAATGCTTCTCAGGGAAATGTGAAGTTTGTTGGCATGCATCCCAGCAGTTGTCCTAAACAGTTGCTCTTACTTCCTCATTAAGATGATGACCTTCTTCTTTTGGGGTACTGATAGCTTTTAACTCAGGCACTTTTTGCTGCTGGGGTCATCTGGGGTGTCAGAGAACTTGTGTGGCATGAATGTCTCACCCTGGATGAGTTTCTAATCAAAAACCATGTGGTCAGAATGAAGAATGAGGAATGGCACCTCTGGGAAAGGAAGGGTTATTAGATAAGTATTCAGCAATGAGACAGAAAAAATACATTAGAGTTACCTTCCCCTACAACCAGCTAGGCTGGTTTCCAAGGGGCTAAACAACTGAGCCCAAATATTCAGGTAGTCAGGCCACTACTGTTCATGCTCCTTCAGGAAAGCAGGGCCCTCCTGACACTTTACTTGTCAGGGTTGGGGGCATGAAGTCAAAGAATCATAGAATTAAAAAAAAATTATAGATACATTCTTTTTATGTTACCTTTCCCTCTCTCCCTTCCTCTCTCTCTCTCTCTCTCTCTCTTTTCCCATCTTCTCCCTTGTCTCTTTCTCCCTTTCTCTTCCTCTGTCTCTCCCTCCTTCTCCAACCTTTCCTCAGCAAGTTATCCCTTATGACATATAATAAAAAAGAAAAAAAAAAGCAACTGAGCAAAACTAACCAGCATATCAACTAAGTCTGCCAATATGTGCAACATTCTATACTCGTAGCCCCCCACTTCTGCAAAGTGAAAGAGGTCTGTTTCTTTTTTTTTTTCTCCTTCAGGGCTTAACTTTGTTATTCTAGTTAGACCAAGTTCAGTTTTGCTTTTCCTTCCCCTCTTTGTATTTTTACTGTGTGGTCATTGAATATATTGTATAACTGGTTCTACATACTTCAGTCAGCATCTGGTTACATCTTCCCAAATATCTCCTCTTTATATCCTTTTTCTCTTAATGCACAAAAATATTGCATTCAGAATGACAGAATGTTAATGGCTCTCCAATCCATACTCTGTTCCTCCTCCAGAATGCTTAGGATGATTGTATGCTTTGATGTAATGATATATTAAGTAATTTCTATACCGGATGGAGGATGTATATTGACCAAGTTTTTTTGTAATTTTTTTTGTTAACTTACTCAGCAAATATTTAATGCCTACAATGTATGGAGCACTATGGTAGGTCCTGGGAAAGGCAAAAGGTTTAGATATGATTTGGAAGGATAGAAGGAAACAAACATTTCATATTTTCCCTGTCACTAGACCTTGAGTGATGCTCTGGAACCTACTGCCATGTGGGGATCACTACCCACTCTATCCTATGTCACTGAAAACATTGCCTCAGCTGAGTATCATGGTAGCTGGCAGAAATATTTGAAGTAAATGTGTGGAGATACCACTGACTCCACTACTGACTCCAACCTATTTCACCAAACTATTTGAGAAAAACAAAGCAAAGTTTCACTGATTTCGTACCCAAACATTTTTCCTGCCAGGACCTCATCCACTGCCTCAGCCACCAGACCCAGACAGAAGCCAAGAGCACGTTCAATTTATAGGATATTTGTGGAGTGTGTCATTCCCTGTCACCTTGGGCTGAGGCAGAGAAATAATTTCTGCATATGAATTCAGTTCAAACCTATGGGGACCAGATAATCAGGAATCTACCCACATAGACTCTTAACCTGTCTCCCTTAATGTCTTAATTCTTACTCATAAGGTATTTGGAGAGAAAATAGACTGACAGTATCCTTAATCATTATAGGATCTTGGAAGATAGGATCCCTAATCAAATGGTTCTTTCTCCTTGTTAACTCCCACTTCTTTCTCCCTGGCACCTATGATTCAGTCACCATCTACTCAGATGAGAATTACATCCCCCTTTCTCTACTTTTTTCTTTCCTCCCCATCCACCTCAGTCCTACATTCCTTACTCTCTATCCTCCTTTTCCTTCTCTCTCCATTGTACTTTCTCAAATCCCCATTCTATTGGTAATGAACTTGGTTCATTCTCAGTTTCTTTCTCTTGCACTCTCTCTCTGCATTCATGGAGAGCTAACTCCTATTCTAGTACTCGGTAGCCCTTCTCTCATGCCCTTCACCCTGGATCAGAAAGAATAGGCATACTTTTTTTTGTTTTCTCACTGTCACTTTCACATTCTCCCACCATGACACTACCTTGATAACCTCTTCTTTGAGGTTCGCACTGTCTGTCTAGATCACCCTGTCCAAATGTCTGGATCCTTGTTGCAATCACCTACTTCTGTCTGGAGCACTTTCCCTCCTTTTTCAAGGAGTTGGGTTCTTAGGATTGTCAACATACAAATGAATGTCTCCTTAAATACTCTGTCTTCCCAATGCATCTACATCTTCAGTTCCCATGATTTATACATTCAGTCTTGTTCTGTGGAGTTGAAATCAGGCAGAGATGCAGATGGATATTGGAGGAATAGGAAGCTTTCCCTGATCCTACAAATTGTTAGGGCTCTTTCTCTCCTCAAAGTACCCAGAGTTTACTCACATGTGTATACATTGCACAGTCTTGTTGAAAGCAGGGAATGTTTCATTTTATTTTTTGTGTCCCTGGTGCCTAGAACAGTGAGTGCCTTGTACATAGTAAATACTAGTAAGTACTTGTTGAATTGAATTAGATTTTTTGAAAGTCTAATATACGAGAAGAAGAGTAAAAGGGCTGAATTCTCCAAATAAGTGAGAAGTCCTTCCTTGTGTCTAAGTATAATCTCTCCTACTTTCACTTAATTTAAGCTCGTTTCTCATTAATTTCTCCACAAACAAGGAGAATAATTGCTGAGCAACCCATTTATTAAAAACTCCTACGCATTTGCAGATTCCTCTCTGAGCTATCACCTTGCTTTTTTCTTTCCAAGTTCTCACAGTTTGAACTCCTTTTTCGTTTGGTGGAGACACAGGAGAGGATCCTTAGGAGTGAGAAAATTGTAAATGCAAAATGTGCTTTTACCCTTGGCTAGAACGGGACGTAGGTGGCTTCTTGGAGACCAGGGAGATTTGACTACTTAGTGTCATCCTTGCTGTTTTTTTTTTTTTTCTAAATTAAAGGCTCCTTCCTTTGAAGACACACCCTTTGCTTTCTAACTATTAAATTCATCGCTGAGCATTGATAGAGATTTTTAGGAGACTGAGCAGTAAAAGTAATGGTGCGGGGGCGGGGTGGGACGAGGGGAAGGATTTTTATAAAATACAGACAGCGTTACAAATATCCAAAGAAACAAAGTCCCTGTATGTTTTATGTTATGCTGAATCCTTGTCATCCCTTTTTCTCTAATTATAACTCTAAACATCCCCTTTCCTGTTGGGAGTGCAAGCTGGTTTATTGGAGAGAGCTGAAGTAGAGATTTCCCTCTAGCACACGGTTTGGCCTTATTTAATCAGAGATACCACTTACTGAGCAAACTGGGATCTGGCCCCTTCCGCTGACATTACTGCAAACATCTGGTGGTTAGGCAGGGTTTGGGCTAAATTCATCATGATAGCTTATGTACCATTTGGATAAAATGTCATTTCCTTCTGGAACTGCTAAGTTTTCTCCTGCCTTCCCCCTCCCTTTTTTGGCTCTTCATTTGAAATATTTGAGCACTAAAGCCTGAAATTGGTTATTAATAAATAGCTAGAAGTGTGAATGCTCACAGCCGTGAATGAGGAGAGGAAGAGGGAATGGAAAATTCTGTGGTTCTATTGTGGATGGAAACTCTTATCTGGGATTTCATTACCATAGTATACTCAATGAAGAAACTCCTTTTACTGAGGAAGATTGGCATTTCTTCTCAACATAGAGTCTTAAAGAGTTGCCTGAGGGCAATACAGCCAGTTATATATCAGAGGCAAAATTTGAACCCAAGGTTTGGTTTTATTCTTACTGTAAATTGAGCTTTCTTTCCCCATATTCCAAGATAGGATTGTCAGTAAGAGAAAAAAAAGTGTTGGATCTTTCAAATGAATAAATGTGGTATTTATTTATTTCTAAACCTTTACTAATATCATGCTCCAATATTTCCTTATTCCTGGGTGACTCTAGGTTCTTGGAGGCTGTGTTAAGGCAATGTGAGCTCTGTTGGTCTCTATTGCCAATCCTTGGGAAACTCTGGGACCCCTACCCTGTTCTGACTAGCAATTTCTAATCATCCACTACCCCACAAGGTAAACCCCTAGAAATCTCTGCTGTGATCAGTAGCTTCAAACTACCTCTGTTTCCCAACAAAGATAGCTCCAAAGACACTTCTGCAATGCCCCACTTCCTGCAGTTCAGCTATTCTGTTGACCCTACAGGTGACCCTGGCTAGGGGCATAGTCAGTGGCCTGCCTCTGTTGACTAAACCAATCCTGTGGTTTTGTAGGAATGTGCTATCATCCTGTGATAAATAACTTGTGACCTACCTGCTATTCCATCTATCTATCTAGCTGCCCCTCCTGAGTGCATATAACCTTTGCAGCTCTGCTCTCTGAACTTCCCTGTCTGAGTAAGACAGTTCTGGATTGTACTTCCTGATTCTTAATAAATGCCTTACTTTATTTATCGATTACCTTGTTGATCTGATTTTTATACAGTCTTGACACTACCAAGCACAGAAAGCACTAACTGCAGCCTAGAGAGCTTCAGTTGTCCAAGTTCTAGTCTTGTTATGTGTATAAAAGCTTATCATAGAAAGGTTGACCACTAGGTAGTGAATGTTTTGGCCATGGAGATACATGAATGATATTTATATAGCACTTTAAGATTTGCACAGCACTCTATTTGCATTCATCTTTAGGATCTACATCAATAAATCTATTAATAAGCCTTTATTAAGCATCTACGATGCACCAAGTTACTGTCCTAGGCTTTGGGGATTCAAGTACAACAAATGAAACAATCTCTTCTCTTAAGAAATTTATATTTTAATGGAGAGAAAGCAAGTACATAGATGAGAATATACAGAATAAAGAGGGCAAGAATAAATACAAATAAAAACAAGGTACTTAAATGTAAGACGGTTTGATGGGGTGGGTACCAAAAATTTGATAGAGTGAGGATATTCATTCCTTTCTTGTGTCTTTCCTTGAGAGGACCATGATGTCAGGAAAGTGATGTCATGACTTGCAAGTGAATTGGATTTAAGTGAAGGAGGGCTGTGCAAAGTCACTAGCCTTACTCTCTCCTCCAAAGTCATCTGAGTCCAGTGGCAAGTTATAGATTAGGATGAGTAGAGATGGGCCCAGTGAGAAGCCTTGGCCTTTTTAAGGTAAGATCTTTCCCAGGTCTCAGTCTGACTAAGGCAACACCCATTCAATGATTAAGACTAGGTGTGTGTGTTTGTCCTTCATTGCTAAAGACCATGCCATCAGAGAAATGATGACATGACTTGCTCTTGACTTTGTTCTGAGTGAGGGAGGGATGTGCAGGTCACCAGCCTCACTTCTCCTCCAGAGCCATCTGAATTCAGTGACCAGATATTCCTCAGGATGACTGGAGATGACCCAGGATGAGGCAATTGGGGTTAAGTGACTTGCCCAAGGTCACACAGCTAGTGACTGTCAAGTGTCTAAGGTGAGATTTGAACTTAAGTCCTCCTGAGTCCTGCACTGGTGCTCTATCCACTGCACCACCTAGCTGTCCCTTAAGACTAGGTAAGAAATGAGGCAAAGGATGACCTCTTTTACCTAGGCAAAAAACCAAAGCAATATGGGTCAGAGTTTCTGACCCCAACAGAAATGACTGGTATTTAGATACACTCAAAGGAGCCATCAGAAGTGGTAGCTGAGTTGCATTTTGAAAGACTAAAGGAATTCTATGACCTGGGGGTGGGGAAGCTGGGGACAGCCAGTAAAAAGGTACAGGGACAGGACATGGATTGCCAACGGTGAGGAACAGAGAGAAGGCCAATTTGACTGGATTAGCATTCAAAGGGAGGAATAAGATACAGTGATTCTGGAAATAGAGATTATGGCCAGGTTGTAAAAGCCTTTAAAAACTAAATTGAGCCAAAAGCTAAAGTTTATATTTGCTCCTAGAGGCGACAGGGAAACATTAGAAATTTATGAAATAGGAGAATAACATGGTCAGATTTGTGCTTAAGGAAAGGCTTTTTGATGGCTGTGCCAAAGATAATTTGGAGTGGGGAGACACTTGAGGCAGAGAGATCAATGAAGACACCATTGCAAAGGTGATGAGGGCTTGAACTCAGGTGGTAGTGATATGAGTAGTGAGAAGGGAACAGATGTAAGAGAGACTGCAGAGAATGAAACAGCAAGACTTGGCAAATAATTGGATGTGCGTGTGAGAGAGTGTGAGTAGTTGAGAAAAATGTCAAGTTCACAAACCTGGGAGACTGAAAGAATGGTGCTAATGAAATATGCTAATGAAATCATTAATCTTTGGAAACATTAAAACATAAATATGGAAGAATCTTTTTATATCAATTCATTATATCATGGATTCAGGTTTTCCACAGGTCATTCCCCCTAGTCTTAAATCCCTATCATTCTAATCTGTTTAACCTCTGACAGGGTGTCGGTACATGTCCCAATGCCACCTGCATTATGAGAGAGAATTTCTTTATTTTTTTAAGCAAACATGTTAGTTAACCCATCTTGGGAAATGGGAACCCTGAGAGGCTTGCTGGTTCAACTTGGCAACTTTTCAGCAACTCACTGGAAAGTTTTTCATCTGGAAATTTCCCAGAAAAATGTCTGCCTGGCAAAGCCACTGTGAAAATAGTCACAATGCTTGGAAGTGAAATGAATTTGAACTTAACTGGAATTGCTATACTAATGGCTTTTTCAAAAAGGCTGCACCATGGTGAATATTTATTTATTTAGTGCCTGGGAATTACAGTCATCTAGTTTTTTCTTAATGCCCAGTTCAGGCAACTGGAAAACATGAAATAAATAACATAAGCACATACTGGATATAAAATGAGACTTTTTTTTTATAGATAATTCCTTCTTTTCTCAGCCTCACAATTGCTTTTTTCCTTTAGCCAATATAACCCAGGAAAGAATTAATCTATAGAAAATAAGGCAGTTACAGTATTTGGTTATTTCTGCTGCTTCAGTATTTATGAGATTCTGAATAATCACCCAGTCTGAAGGATAGAATTGAGGAGTTGGGAGGGATTGGGCTGCTCTTCAGATTATCTTAATATGGTACACCCCAAATATCTGGCATATAGTAAGATCTTAATAAATGCTTGTAAATTGTTTGATGTCTTTTGATTTGTTTCAGTCTGAGGAATTGGAATGCGGACTCAAAAGTGAAAGAAAACATTGTCCCTGACCTCAAAGAGCTTGAAATCTAATGGGAATGTGGTAAGGATGGTAAGAAAAATACCAGAAATCAGATGACTATAATGTAATGTATAAATGCAGGAGGGAGTTCAAATAGTGCCAGTAATGTTTTCAGGAGGGAGAAATCACATATAATTGGGGTAAAGGGTGGGCAAGGAACACGCCATGGAAAAAGTGACTTCTGATCCTGGCCTTGAAGAAAAGGAAAGATTTCAACAAAAAGAAATATTGGAGAAGACCATTCAAGACCTTGAAAATGCATTTCACAAAGACACAAAAGGAGAGAGTGAGATGAGATTGAGGAAAAGCTCTGGTGTCATTGACTGCATAAAGGAGATAGGGAACTTTGCTGTAGGAGCAGAAAGCTCTCTCTCCATGTGTACTCTTTCTAGTGTTGCTAAATTCAGGCTTATCAAACCTTAATTTGCATGGTCTTGGTCTTTGCTTCTAGGAGCATGAGAAGAGATGAAAAAAAATTCACTGGTCATAATCCACCTAGAAGATAATGGACTTGAAAATTTCCTACTGAGTCATTCTAGTCTTTAAAAAATCTTGATAAGCACTGGAAGGACCTTTCGTGTACTTGCTGGGTGTGTCACTGGGCCAGACTGACAAAAGACCTGAAAACGTCATTAGTCCCCCGGCATGTTGAGCCAGAGCAATTTCATACTCCTTTTGTACCCTACTCCCATTAAAAAAAAATTCATAGTTAGCTGTAAAGTAGCATGTGTGAGATAAAGTAGTGTGAAATAAAACTTGAAAATGTGGGTTAGGTAGAGTGAGACTGCTGAGGACCTTAAATACCAATCAGACTAGAGAGTTTGTATTTTATTCAGTGAGCAATATGAAGCCACTGAAGGTTTGGAGACAATTAGTGACACCACCCAGGTAAACCTGTACATGAGGAGTATTACTTTTAAAGCTATGGGAAGAATGGATTAGAGAAAAGAGAGTCTGAAAGGGGGAAGACCATTTTGGAAGTCATTACTATAGTCCGGATCATAGGACCATAGCATCTGAACTAAGATGGCACCAGTGGAATCAGATATTTTGGAAGTAGAACTGATAGACCTTGGTAAAAAAAAAAAATGATCCACTTAGTTGATTTCACATAAACTTATGCTTTGCTATTTATATTTACTCAAAGTAGGTGCATGCCTATGATGTAGCAGCTTTCTTGCTGATCCTAGCTTGTGTCTTCCTAGGCAATATAAACTACAGAATTAAAGCTATTGACTATTGGAACTTTTCTTCCTTGATATATCCCAACCTTTGGTCAACGCTCTGTTGAGCGCTCTTATTCTCATGTCACTTCCAAACCCGATGATGGTTGCTGCCTCCATCCTTAATTATGCCACCTCCTTGTTGTCCCTACCTTGCTAAGCCTAAAGCTAGGGAGTTATTCCATCTTTTCTTGTGGGTCTGTGTAGACTCAGTCCCAGATACTCTTGATCTGCATGGCCACAATCATCACACACACAATATGTGTCTTGCAGAGCAGTAGAAAGAGTCATGGATTGGGTGTCAGTAAAACTGAGTTCGGATCCTGAATTTGTCAGGAACTTTCTGCATGATCTTAAGCAAATCACTTTGCCTTTAGAGGTCTTAGTTCTCTCTATTCTAAATCAATGGATTATACACTAGAATCTCAGAGTTTGAAAGGAGCCTAGAGGACGTCTAATCTAGCTACCTCAGATAAGGGAGTTAGATTATTTTTTGGGTCTTTGTAGCTCTGAGAGTGTGTCTATGACACGTGATTAGTTCTCATTCTCTCACCACCTCATCCCTGCCCTGGCAGCCTTCTACTTACTTTTCCATACTCAACCTACTAAAAAGATCATTGTTTCAGAGAAGGATTTTCCGTGGTGGTCAAGAAAGAAAAGTTAGGGATGAAGTCCCAGAAATGATGATGAATAATGATAATAATTGCTAGCATTTAC
This sequence comes from Bettongia penicillata ogilbyi, assembly GCA_023548195.1. Lineage (NCBI taxonomy): Eukaryota > Metazoa > Chordata > Mammalia > Diprotodontia > Potoroidae > Bettongia > Bettongia penicillata. The sequence continues at coordinate 4,383,020 of JAJHZJ010000500.1, forward strand.
ATGGTGCTGTAGGTTTGCAAAGAATTTTAAATATGTTATTTCTTTTTATTCTCATGACAATTCTGTGAGGTAGGTGCTATTATTACCCCCATTTTACAGATGAGGAAACTGAGGCACAGAGAGGTTAAGTGACTTGCCCAGGATTATATATCTAGAAAGCTCCTGAGGCAGGGTTTAAATCCACATCTTCCTGACTCTGAGACTAGTACTCTATCCACGTACAGTGGATACTCTATCCACGTACAGACTCACTTAGAAGAAGGAGCCATAGTCGCGCAGCAAGTAGGTAAACTACTTAGAACAGATGTGTCAGACATGTAACCTACAGGTTGCATGCAGTCCACAATACTCTTGAGTGTATCCCAACTCAGATTAAACTGTAGTTCCTATCTGATTTTAATGGGTTGCTATATTAACAACAAAATATGCTAACGTCCATGGTTTTCTAAGTCCACATGTATCCCACAGAGATCCTTATGTATGAGTTAGTGGCCCCCGTTTCTATTTGAGTTTGATGCTACCAACCTAGACTACCTCTGTAGTTGAAGATGACTTATTTTTGAGGAATAGATTAAGGGAGGGAGAAAGAAGAGAATAAACCATTTATATTCACTGTCCACACTGCTGCAGTATGTGCTAGCTCATCTTCCTGGTCCCTAGCTTGGGGCCAGATTTGGTGTCTGACCAGACTGTAGCCAAGTAGGATTAGTGGGGTTTATTTTATTTTTTTTCCTGCATAGGAAGTGGGGATGAATAGCAGAGAAGTTTTTGCAGACAAGGAAGTCAGAAACACCGAGCAACAAATTAATTAATATCAGAAACTTGGAGAGTAGATGACCATGCTGGAAAAGATCCAGAATCAAAAGAAGTCAGTGTCAGAGCAAAGTCAAAACCAGAAATGCCCAGTGAGATACAAGAAGATTCCACTAGGAGGCAAAGTCCATGTTTTAGGTTGCAAGTGTTTGGCTCAGGTGATAGAGGAGTTGTACTGTGTGATACAGCGACAAGAGTACCGGCTTTGGAATCAGAGGATCTGAGTTCAAATCCTGACTCTGTTATTTAATAGTCCTGTGACTTTGGACAAATCACCTAATCCCTCTGGGTCTCAGTTTCCCCTTCCTTAAACATGAGAAGTTTGAGCTCACTTTCTGATGTGTCCAACTCTTTGTGACCCCATTTTTGGTTTCCTTGGCAAACATACTGGAGTGGTTTGCCTCTTCCTTCTCCAGCACATTTTGCTGATGAGGAAGCTGAGGTAGATAGGATTGCTTAGGGTCACACAGCTATGAAATATTTGAGGTCAAATTTGAACTCAGGAACAGGAGTCTTTTGGACTCCAGGTTCAGCACTCCATACACTATGGCACCCCCTAGCTGCCCTACAGGTTTGAGCTAGATGTCTTCTAAAGTCTCTTTTAGCTCTAAGTTTGTAATCTTATACTAGACAAAGAAAGACACTACACAATCCTAGGCTATGTAGGCCCGTTGGAGTTATGAGCCCTGCCATAGTCTTACTCTTTGGCTCTCCAGACCTTTCCTGCCCTGTCCTAACATTCCTCTATCCCAGCCTGTGCAGACAATGTTGTTGTCTTCACTAACCTCTACTGGCCATTGTGGTGAGGGAGAGAAGTCATAGGCTGCTTGATAATTGTCTATTATGTACTTTACTTGCTGCTTTTCTGATCTTGGTGAATGCAGAAGAAGGAAAACCATCCCCATCATTAAAAAGACTGTATTCAGTGCTCCTGTGATGCTTTGTTTGTATACCATCCAGTTCTGTGTGAGGTGCAGTGGGAGACTTAAAAGAAATGTAAGACCTGGTCCCTACTTTTAGGTGCTCATTATAGTCTAGTTGGAGGATGTATTACTAGAGTAAAGACTGATAAGCATTTGAATAACAAGGCAAGTCAGAATAGGACTCAGTCCTCTAGGAGAGGACTTGAGGTGGGTTAAGGACTATTTGTAGGCTCTCTATAGGTTGTGTGTGCACATGCACATGCGCGTGTGTGTATGTGTGTGTGTGTGTAGTAGTAGTAGTAGTAGTAAGTAGTAGTAGTAGTGGCAGTAGTAGTAGTAGTAGTGGTAGCAGTAGTAGTAGTAGCAGTAGTAGGGAGAGGAATGGTGCATGTGTGGAAAAGAGGCTCAGTAGAATTATAGGATCACAGATTTACAGCTGAAGATCAGTCCATCAATTAGAATTTATTTTTAAAAAAATTACTTATTTTTCCCCAGTTGCCTGTAAAACAATTTTTAAAAATTGTTTATAAAACTTTGAATTGCAGAATCTTTCACTTGTTTTCTCCCCACCCTCCACCCCCATTGAAAAGGCAAGCAGTTTTATATAGGTTATATCTGTGTAGTCATGCAAAACTTATCCATAATAGTCATGGTAAAAGAAAACAGACCGGGGGCGGGGCCAAGATGGCGGAGTAGAAGGACGCACGTTTACGAGCTCCGAACCCACAACCCATAGAATTAAGGTAAAAAGATATCCCCATAAATTCTGAATCACTGCAGGGGGTGCATAAATATAGGGGAAGAGATTTCCGTTCCAGTGAGCCCTGGAGAGCCGTCCCCAGGATCGGTCGCGCCCCGGAAAGCGGACCCCACCCCAACGCTGCCCTGGCCACGGCCCCAGAGAAGCTGACCCGAGCAGGCTTCAGAGATGGAAGCTCCGGCAAGCTGGGCTAGGGGAGGGGAGTAGAGCGTCTCCGTGACTCGGGCCCCCTCGGGAGGAAGCGGCGGCGGCAGAGACGGGGGCAGGAAGCGGTGGAGGCAGAGGAGTGGGCAGAGGGTGAGGCAGCAGCGGCAGCAGGCAGGATCTTCATTACTGAAAGTCTTTGCAACCTGAGAGAGCTGAGCCTGGGAGATAGCCCTCCCCCTACCCCGCTCTATTACTGAAGGCCTCCGTATTAAGCCCCTGACGGTACTAAGCCTAGGAGGCAGGCCCCCCACCCCGCCCCCACCCGCTCCGTTCCTGAAAGTCTCTGCATAAAGCCCCCGAGGGAACTCAGCCTGGGAGGCGGCTCTGCCACCACCCCAGCGCCAATTTGAATCTCAGAGGCCAAGCACTAGCTGGGCGGATCCAGGCGGGGGAGGAAAGGAATTTCAGAAGTCAAGTAACTGGCTGGGAAAATGCCTAGAAAAGGGAAGAAAAATAAGACTATAGAGAGTTTTTTCCAACAAATGCAAATGATCCCGACCTTCGGATCTGATGGCAAGGACGAGGACGTATTCTTGCCATCAGGGAAAGACGTGGAGGGTGGGGCCTCAGTACCCCAGACACCCCAGGGGGGTGGCGGGTGGGCTCAGGCCTTGGAAGAGCTCAAAAAGGATTTTGAAAAGCAAGTTAGACAGGTGGAGGAAAAACTAGGAAGAGAAATGAGAGAGATCCAAGAAAAGTATGAAAAACGGGTCAATACCTTGGTAAAGGAGACCCAAAAAAATGCTGAGGAAATTAACACCTTGAAAAATAGGCTTACTCAATTGGCAAAAGAGGTTCAAAAAGCCAATCAGGAGAAGAATGCTTTCAAAAGCAGAATGAGCCAAATGGAAAAAGAGGCTCAAAAGCTCACTGAATTTAATAGTTCTCTCAAAATTAGAATGGAACAGATGGAGTCTAATGACTTTACGAGAAACCAAGAAATCACCAAACAAAACCAAAAGAATGAAAAAATGGAAGAGAATGTGAAATATCTCATGGGAAAAACAACTGACCTGGAAAATAGATCCAGGAGAGACAATATAAAAATTATGGGACTACCTGAAACTCATGATCAAAAAAAGAGCCTAGACATCATCTTCCATGAAATTATCAAGGAAAACTGCCCTGACATTCTAGAACCAGAGGGCAAAATAAGTATTGAAAGAATGCATCGATCACCACCTGAAAGAGATCCAAAAAGAGAAACTCCTAGGAACATAGTGTCCAAATTCCAGAACTCCCAGCTCAAGGAGAAAATCTTGCAAGCAGCTAGAAAGAAACAATTCCAGTATTGTGGAAATACAATCAGGATATCTCAAGATCTAGCAGCTTCTACATTAAGGGATCGAAGGGCGTGGAATAGGATATTCCAGAAGGCAAAGGAACTAGGACTCAAACCAAGAATCACCTACCCAGCTAAACTGAGTATAATACTTCAAGGGAAAATATGGTCTTTCAATGAAACAGAGGACTTTCAATCATTCTTAATGAAAAGACCAGAGCTGAAAAGAAAATTTGACTTTCTAACACAAGAATGAGAAGAAGCATGAAAAAGTAAACAGCAAAGAGAAGTCTTAAGGGACTTACCAGAAGTGAACTGTTCACATTCATACAGGGAAAGACAATATTTGTAACTCTTAAAACTTTTCAATATCTGGATAGTTGGTGGGACCACACATACACATGTACACGCATGCACACCCATACACACATGCACACACATATAGAGACAGAGAGCACAGATTGAACTGAATAGGATGGGACCATACCTTAGAAGAAATTAAGGTAAATGGTGAGAGAGAAATGTAGTGAGGAAAGAGGGGGAAATGGAAGGGGGTAATTATATGTCATTTAAGAGACAAGTAGGAGATGTTTTTAGTGGAGGGAAAAAGAGGAGAGCTGAGGAAAAAAAAAAAAACAAGAAGTTTACCCTCATCACATGTGACTAAACGAAGGAGTGAAATGCACACTCATTTTGGTATGAAAACCTATCTTACAGTATAAGAAAGTGGGGGAGAAGGAGATATTGCGGGGGCGGGGGGGGTGGGGATGATGGAAGGGAGGCAAAGGGAGGAGGGAGCAATTTGAAGTCAACACTTGGGGAGGGACAGGATCAAAAGACAGAAGAGAAACAATGAGGGGCAGGTGAGGAGGGATGGTAATTCAGTTAGTCTTACACAACACGACTATCAGGGAGGTCATTTGCAAAACTACACAGATATGGCCTATATTGAATTGCCTGCCTTCCCAAAGGGAATGGGTGGGGAGGGAGGGATGGGGAGAATTTGGAACTCAAAGTTTTAGGAACAATTGTTTAGTATTGATGTTGCAGCTAGGAAAGAAGACATACAGTTAATGAGGAATAGAAAGTCATCTGGCCCTACAAGAGAAAAGAGAAGATGGAGACAAGAGAAGGGAGGGATGACAGAAGAGAGGGCAGATTGGAGATAGGGAAAATTAGAGTGCTTGGGGTATTGGGGTGGAGGGAGGGGATAAAAGGGGAGAAAATTTGGAACCCAAAAATTTGTGAAAATGAATGTAAAAAGTTAAATAAATAAATAAATTTAAAAAAAAAAAAGAAAGAAAACAGACCAAAAAACTCAAGAAAAATAAAGAAAGTGAAAAAAAAAACCAAGTATTTTTCAACCTGTATTCATACAGCACCATTTCTTTCTCCAGGGATGGATAGCATTTTTTTTTAATCACAAGTACTTTAGAGTTATCTTGGATCGTTTTATTGCTGAAAATAGCTAAGTCATTCATTGCTGATCATCTTACAATATTACTGTTATTTTGTATACAGTACATTTCACTTTGCATCAGCCCATGCAAGTCTTTCCAGGTTTTTCTGAGAGCAGCCTGCTCATCATTTCTTGTAGAACAAGAGTACTCCACAATGATCACATCATTTGTTCAGTCATTCCCCAATTGATGGGCATCCCCTCAATTTACAATTTTTTTACCTCCATAGAAGAGCTGCTATAAATATTTTTGTACATATAGACTCTTTTCCTTTTTTTCTTTTTTAAAATTTCCTTTGGGATACAGACCGAGTAGTGGTATTGCTAGGTCACAGGATATGCTTGGTTTTTATAGCCCTTTGGGTATTCACCTAGAATTTATAAAGCGCTTACTATGTACCGGGAGGTGAGTTAAGCACTAGGGATACAAAGAAAGCAAAACCCATCCCTGTTCTCCAGGAGTTCACTGTCTAATGACCTTAGATGTTATTTAATCCAAGCCCTTCATTTTACATTTGAGGAAACGTGTGAAACAAGAGAGGTTAATGACTTGCCCAAGGTCAAGTAGATAATAAGGTAGAGGATTAGGATTCCATCTCAGGTCCTGTGACTCCAAGTGAACTATTTGTTGCAAGGTACCACTGGGGAACAGCATCAGCTAAGCCTTACAGGTTGAATAAATCTACTACATCTAGGGAACCATGAGAAAACTAGCCTAGATGGAGCAGAAAACTAGTGTAGAGGAGAAGAGGAAAATAAATTTGGGTGCTCAGATAGAAGAATGATTGTGGAGAGCCTTGAATATTTCAATGAAGAATCTGAACTTTATCCTGTAGGCAGGCAGGAGTTCTTCACCGTCTTTTGTCTTGGAGCCCACTGTGAGACTGGGGAAGCCTGTAGAGAATGATGGTTGGTTACATTCATACTTGAAGGAAATGCTCAGTTTCAATATCATTATTTTCCCCATGCAAGTTCCTGACACGGATCCCTTGGAGCCCTGCTCTGGAGAGCTACTGAATGTTTTTGGGCAGGAGAATGTGATGATTGAATCTGAGGACTAGGAAGATTCATCTGGCAGCAGATAGAGAATGGATTGGGGGAGTGGAACTAAAGAGAAAGAGACCATTTCAGAGGTCATTTCAATAGGAGAGATGAGAGAGAATCAAGATATTTACAGTGGGAATGGAGAGTAAGGAATGGGTGTGAGGTTCACCTGTAAAATATTTTATTGATACTTTTTATCTTTTATGTCACTGTCAAATGGTGATAACCCTCCTCCCCAATCATACAACTCCTGTCTTATGATAAAGGAAAAAACAAACTGAAACAGAGACTGAATCTGAAAGCATATGCAACAATCAGTGCCCATATTCCACCACCTCTCTAACAAAAGAAGTGTGTTTCATCAGTAGCTCTCAGGAATCAATATTAGACATTGTACATTATCTGAATTCTATATCAGTTCTGTATCAGCTCACTTAGGTATGAGACACATTTTGAAGGAAGACTCCGACAAAACTGAGTATGAGGAAACAGAATATACTTATCTGCATGTAGTTCTGAGCTGGGCATTGTATAATGTGAGTGATGCAGCCTTTTCCTTAGAAGGACTTTAAATCAGACACAACCCCACTCTGAGTTTGTTAGCTCTTCCCCTTTCCCCAATGTAAGCTTACATTCTGAGGAGCTGTTTCTGAAAGAGGACACCTATTGGTAGTGGAGGCAGACAGGGGACTTCCTTTCCCAGCTAGGAGAATGAATGCTGGCCAGTCTCACTGTTCTTACTATAGGCTTGTGAAGTGTGGGGCCTCAGTGACATGTCTTTACATTTCCTTTTTGCCACTGAGACATCTCTGGATGTTCTTCTGTAATTACAGAATCATGGTACCTGACCCATAGTTACTGCTTACAGTGACTGTCCTAAGAGATCAAAGAAATGAGGTAGTTGGAGGATTGGTAGCAAACTTTGAAAGTATGTATGGGCGCATGTGGTGATAACCTAGGGAAAAAACCCACCACAGAATCTTCAGTTTTAGAATCTGATGGATACAATACGTTAGACCAGAGTGGAAGAAAAGAAGAAAATGTGCTAAGGCCTTCAGAAGTTGGTTGGCTGCTCTGAAGAAACAGTTACATAGAAAGGAATGAGTCATATTTTCCTCTTATTCTCACTGAACCATAAAGGGCCCACTTATTGCTGCAAATCACCACTCAGTTCTTGAGGGCTGTTGCATACATGGTCACAGTTGATATGTAACTCTTACATATTAATGGAATATGCAAAACTGGAGAGGCAAAAGCCTGTGGTCTTTGACCCCATTTGCCCAGTTTGGAGATTGAAGACCAGAGTTTCAACCCTTCTGGGATATTTCAGATTTAATCCTATGAATCATGAAGAAAATAAGCATTTTTCTTATCTCAAATATTCAAAGATCTTTCTTATCTCAAGTATTTATTTTCATTTTCTTCTAAAAAACACAGGTTTTGGAAACCATGTCAAAACACATCTGTATGATCATGAAGTCACTATAGATCAGGAAATTTTAGAAGTAAGTTTTAACTAGCACCTATAATATTCCTTCTTCCTTTCCCACAAATGGCTTTTCAGTTCACAGGCTCAGCTGACCTGATCCAATGGCATCCAAAGGATCCAATCCTTTGATCTTGGAAATAGGAGAGCCATCAAGACAGAAAGGAAGTCACAGCAGCTCAGAGCTGGAAGGGATCTTAGAGGTTTAACTTTCTACCTGGGGCAGGAATTCTCTCTTCAGCATCTCTGACTGGTGTGGGGATTTTCAAAATTGTCCAATCTGCAAGGCAAAAAACTCCACTGAGGCAGAACTCTGAGCCAATGGCACTTTATTAAAGGATCCATGGTCCCCTCTAATGAAGGGAACTTCAGATCTTCCTCATGATCTGAGATGCCCACTTCCTCCAGGTATTTTGTTTTATAGTGCTTGATACCTGGGCAATACAGGTGGAGAAAGTAAAAAATGCAGAGTCTGATTGGTAAATAGACCTTGTGCTTGCTCCTCCAGAAGGAGCTACATGAGATATAGAATTCCATTGGTCGACAAAAAGGGTTAGTGAGCAGACTTTAACAGACCTATCCAGGATATCCTACCAAAGCTGATGAGTAGGCTCATGGGATTAGGTTGATGAGTGGATGTCAAAACATCTACATGAGTCTATGGCAGTAGAAAAGCAGGTCACAGACTGGCAACCAGCATCACTCCCTGGCTATGCTCCCCATCTTGGGGAGAAATAGAGGGATGACAAAGGATGGAGGGGCAACAGAAACAGTGGGGGACTTTCCATGTAATTGAGTGACCTTTATCATTCTGGATTTGGCCACCATAACAAGTAAAAACCAAGGGTAGAGGTCCTCTAGTTAGCTTCCTATGATTAAGCAACTGAACTTACAATCCTCAGTTCACAGCTTTGAGACCTACTATCAAAACGTATGATCACCACTCCTATGGAATCATATCAAACTGATTAACCAATAAAAATAGGGACCCAATTGATCATCTCTCACACTGGTATCCATCTAATTTCTGTTCAAATACTTAGAGTACTAGCAAACTCCATGGAAGCCACCAGATTCACTGCTGGATAGCTCCAGCTACAAGAAAGTACTTCCTCATATCAAGCCAAAATCAGCCTCTCTGTAACTTCTACCCAGAGCTCCTAATTCTAGCCTCAGTAACCACATGGAGGAAGTTTGCTCCTTCTTCCCTGGGACAACCTTTTACGTATTTGATGAGATTGATCAGATTTTCTTCCCCACTCCATCAAGCTCTCTGTTTGTCAAGCTTGCTACTCCAGTTCTATGTCTTTTCTCATATGGTTTCAGACCTCTCACCACTATGACTAATCTTCCTCTGCCACCGCTGCTGCTTATCAATGTCTTCCAAAGTGTAGCACCCAGGACTGAATAGTACTACTCCTCATGACTATATTGTCAGAAGTGGAGTAGGACAATGGAGAAGATATTTTTGGATAAGGGATGCTTTTTGGTACCCCTTTCATCCCAGCCTCTGGTGGCTGTCCATTCTGCCTATAGTTAAGGCTAGTCCTGCCACTTTCATTTAAGAGGAATGACTCAAGTTTGAAAAGAAGGGCATGAATATCCTTTCTTTTCTCATTCCTATCTTTTTCTCTTTTTTGCTCATTTGTTCTCAGTGAAATTTATAAACATCTCCCTGTGGCATTATTTCTTTCATGAATTCAGCCTGTAACATGGTTTCCATGGTGTCCTGATTAAAACTGGAACTCAAATCATAATGGGGGGAGGGGAGCTGACAAGGGAAAAGAGGTAAGTGAGGGAGGGAGAATGTTTTTTTCTACACAGCAAATTAATGCTTTGGTGTATCGGCTATATCTGGAGCTTCATGGCTTTTTAAAAAGATGTGTTTTAAAATGTATAGAATTGTCTCCAAGCTCCACACATTGCTTAGCAACAGTCCAATAGAGCTTCACAAACACACCGATGTAATGGTATGTTCTCTCTCCCCTCTGCCCTCCATTAGTAAGAAGTTTTAAAACTCAGAAAACTTCCAAAGAAGAATCAATATGACTGAAGGCAAGATGGGCTCCCAAAGTAGAAAATTCTAGGAATTCAGAGCTGAAGGGGCCTCAGAGATTATCTAGTCCAATTTTTCATTTTACAGAGGAGGAAATTGTGTCCCCAAAAGAGGAAGTGATTTGCCCCATGACACATAGCTCATTAATGGCAAAGCCAAGATCATTGCTCAAAGCTTAAACTTTCTTTCAACAACACAACTAACTCCTTCAGCATTTCAAAAGATCAGAAAGCTGACTGTTGTAGGTATTTCCCCAACTGAAGCAGCCACTCTCTGGTTTAAGTAGATAACTTTTATGAGTTTCTGTAGAAAAAATAAAAAAAAAATACATCATCTGATGGCCAACCTTTTGGGGATGAGTCTCTTGAAACTTAGGCTGATTCTTTAACAACAGACATGTTAAGGGCTGTACTTGAAGATTTTTCTGCTTTTCAGAATTTGCTAATATTTGTGCTACATTGATCTAGCTTCCAAGAGCCCAGGCTGATCACTCCATTGATGAAATGTCAAAAGAAAACGTTGGTACGGGCAGCCACATATATAATTTCTTGTTTTCCCTCAGCATGACCCTTTTGCTCCACTCAATCTAATTTGTTTCCCTTCTCTAGGAAACACCATTTGGTGATTGCCATCCTTAAGATTTCATGCATATCAGTCCCCATGTGGACTACCCTTTCTATCCTCACTCCCACTTTAGTATTCTGTAGCATACCATTTATTCTAAGTTCCGTTTTCACTTCACTTTTTCTAGGAAGTCTTCCCTGTTTTACCCCACCCAACTCTAATCACTGCTTTATTTTTCATCTCTTTTGGTACTAGCATACTATGCTTGTGTCATATAGTTTAAATTCTATTACTAGAATCTCCAGGAGTTATTGTAGTCCAGATTCTGTCACTTAATTCTAACAAATTTTGTTCAACACTAATACGCCATAGCTGGGGCCTATAATCCTTGTGATTTTTTCTGGGGTGCATTGTGGGTTAGTGTCTTTCAAAATTGACCAAACTTGATGAACTGTCATTAATAGGTTGCAAGTTTAAATATTTGTTTTTTGTATGTAGTAAATAATTATTTTTTGTATGTGACTCTTGAGGCCAGGCAATTGCAAGGGGAGAAAGGTTATGATTATTTTCCTGTTCTGACTGAGCTACATGTAGGAGAGCTACATGTTTTGATTAATACAAAGATTTCTGGTTTGTTTTTCTCATACTTTGTTCAAGGTAGATAGTTCACAGGACAAGTGTTGAAATTCAGACAGCTAAGAGTGATTGTGTCTATTTGCACATCATTGAATATTGGGATTTCTGTCTTTCTTGATTTCTGTTTGCTACCACACAGACAGCTGTTTTCCATTTGGGAAAGGAAGGCTCCAAAGCCAGGAGCTGTCCATTGCTGAAGTTGATTTAAATGCGTAAGGCTTATGTGATTAAAACTCACATGCTGGGCTTAAAAGTGTGCTCACCATGTTGAATATTACAAATTGTATATGCTTTTTTTTGTTCAAGTTCAGACTTTGTTGTTCAAAGACTTTGCACTCTAGCCTGCTCTTTAGAACTTTCTAATACTCCACTGCCAACCTACTTCTCTGTTCTGAAACATGCTTTCTGCTTTAGGACCCTGGTTGCTTTGTATTTCTTTATTGATACTCTGGAAACTGCCTATCCTGATCCCTTCGTTTGGCTTCTTGTTTTTGGTCCCTCATGAATAGAGACTTTACCATGGCCTAGTTGGTCTTGCTCTACTAGCATTGTGTCCTGTGACTTTTGACCCAGAGACATGGAAAATATGAGTTGTATCTCTGAGTGGTTCTGTCCCCAGTCCTGACTCTCTATGGGGCATGGGACATAGATTGGATTTGGCCTTGGAAATTTCAAAAAATATAAATGGATTCAGTAGGGTCTTTTGTTAAACATTCACCAATACAACTTTGATGTCAGGCCCTGCCACCAACCATGACCGGGTACACATGTAGGGTAGGTTAACAAACATTCATAGTTAAACAAAGCAAAATAGAACTAGGAGGAGTAAGGTAAATCTACTGTTTTGGAGGGTCAAGAGGGACAACAAAATTAAATATTAAATAAAATTTTTATTTAATTTATGTTAAAAAAATTTAAATTTTTAAAAATTACTTTAAGTGCCCAAGTGAACTGTATAGACTAGGAGTCAGCAAATTATAATGAGTGCCAAATCTGGCCACTTTTTGTAGGGCCCCTAGCTAAGAAGAGTTTTTATATTTTTAAATACAATAAAACTATTAAAAATCTTAAATCCATTCTTAGTTCTCTGGCTGTACAAAAGCAGGTGGCAGGCTGGATTTAGTTGTAAGGCCTTAGTTTACAGACCATTAGTGACTACAAGAATACTTAGGAAAAGAGATTGCTTGGGATGGAAGGTGTCATAAGGGAGGTGAGATAGGTAGAGAAGGGATGGGAAGTCCATTCCATACTTACTCAAAAGTAATCTGAGGCCATTTGGGTTGCAAAAGGCATGATGATTCACTCTCTCAGTGAGATAGTTTGGAGGAAGGCATAAGCCCCTCCCCGCCAACATTAAAATAAGATTTTCTCCTGATTTAGCCCAAAGTGAGTAGGGGAAGCCTTTGATAGGCTCTTGTTTTCAGGTATACATATGATAACTTAGAATCCTCCTTTAACCTGCTCAAAACTCAGTGTTCCAAAAGCTCAATCTATATAGCCTTGGCATCTCAGCTCTTCTCTTGGCAATACTTCCATGAAAGCCACAGGAAACCAGCTTTTTGCATTCTGCATGTTCACAGGTTTGATGAATGCTTTCAAAAGTGTTTGGGAGAATGGTGAAATCCAACTTTCAAGCCTTGTGGAGTAGAAGCCCCATTTTTATAAGTGAAACTGTCTCTGTGTTCAGAAATACCAGATGATGGGGGAAATGTGTGTGTGTGTGTGTGTGTGTGTGTGTGTGTGTGTGTGTTATTGAGAGAGGACAGGCATGAGGATTAAGGTTAACTCGTGTTGTGAGGGTAACGGCAAACACTCTGCTTGGCCCAGATAGGAGAGGGATTGTCAGGATATTCATGGCCAGGCTATTTTCTGAAGAGTTTAATTTATTCACAAGGTTCATGGACCATACATCTTTGACTTTGACTTTTCCTTCTTCCTCATCTCTCATAGTCAGTCAAATACCAAGTCCTATCAATTATTTCTGCCTCAAAGTTACCCCTTCCACCTATCTCCACATTCCTTTGCCCAGGACCACAACTCTTCAGCAAGGATGCCGCGTGTCCGGACTATTTCAGCAGCAACCTTTTGTGGTCCCTGCCTCTTTCTTCTCTTCTGCTTCTAAATCGTTCTTAATATTTCTACGTACATTTAATTATGCCATTCTTCTACTCAAAACCTTCCAGTGTTTCTCTACTGCTTTTTCAGTTTCAAGCTCCCCAAGTTTCAAGCTTGTTTGGTGGGAATTCAAAGCCTTCCACCATCTGATGTAGTGTATCTTTTGGTCCTTTTTGATTTGTATTTGATTGTAGTTCCTTGGGTAAATTCCCAGATTCAAATTCAAAATTCAACAACAAACCTTTGTTAGCCATGGATAGAACACTGGGCTAGGTGTTACTCTAACCCAATTGTACTAGTTGACATCATTTCTGTGTACCTTGCCTTTTCTTGCCCTTGGTGCCTTTACCCTAGCTCTTCCCTACGTCTAGAATGCCCTACCCTTTCCTGTTGAATTTTCATTCATTCTTTAAAAAGAGGAGCAGCATGGCATAGAGTCTAGAGAGTTGACCTCAAAACCAGGAAGAACTGGATACAATTTCTGTCTCTGTTATATACTGGTTGTGTGACTCTGGCAAATAACTCAACCCTTCTGGGCTTTAGGCAACTCTTTAAGACCATAAGGTGCCTCCTGCATTGGTAGAAGGAACTTTCTCACCTGGGAATTCCTTATGCCAGTGAAATTATGTCTAGTTCTCATCCCTCTTTTTAAAGTCTGTTCAAAATGCTTCCTCCTCTAGGAAACATTTCTTGATACTTTCAACCAGTAATGACCTTCTTCTCCTCATCAGAACTCACATAATTCTTAGTTTGTACTTCTTTAATATAAATATTAATATATTTAATATTAACATTAATTTAATATAAATAAAATTCAATGTAAATATTTAATATAAATATAAATAATATAAATAAAAATGCAAAATTTTATTTTGCATTATTATCTGTCTAGAACCTCCCTTCTTCTTGTCTACTTCCACTTGGATTGTTAAATTTCATGAGAATAGGGACCAGTCACCAACAGGGACCATCATCTGAACTTGACTTCTTTGCCATCTCTAAATGTACAAAACTGGACAAAAACTCTGTCTACTCTGTTGTTTGTTTTAAATGTTTGTTTTTGAATTTTGAATTTGAATCTAGAACTCAATAATCACATTTCCCCCCAACTCCCAGGCAGCCACAACCATAGACTTCACCAAATCTCAGACTTCAGCACCTACACTTTAATCAGACTCCTGGTTTTTTTTGCCCTTAATGTTCTATTTCTTTTAAAAATATATTTATTTATTTACTTTAAACATTCATTTTTTTTAATGTTGAATTCTCTACTTCTCTCTACCCCTTCCCCCACTCATTGTGAAGGCAAGAAATGTGATATCAATTACACATGTGAAAACATGCAAAATATATTTCCATATTAGCCATGTTACCCCCAAAAGGCAAGAGAAATAAAGAAATAGAAAAAAATAGCTTCAATCTGCATTCAGACTCTATCAATTCTTTCTCTGGAGGTGAATAGCATTTTTCATCATAAATCCTTCAAGATGTCTTGGGATCATTGTATTGATCAGAATAGCTAAGTCATTTACAATTGATCTTCATTACAATATTGTGGTTCCCCTGGTTCTAGTCACTTTATATGAGTTTGCATGAGTTCATATAAGTTTTCCTAGATTTTTCTGAAACTATCCTGTTTATCATTTCTTATTGTACCATAGCATTCCATCACAATAATATATCACAATTTGTTCAGCCATTCCTCACTTAATGGATATTCCTTTAATTTACAATTTTTGCCACCACAAAAAAGCTGCTATAAATATGTTTGTACATATAGATTCTTTTCCTTTTCCTTTTATCTATGAGACAGACCTAGTTGTAGTATTCCTAGGTTAAAGGATATGGACAATTTTATAGTCTTTTGAACATAGTTCCAAATTATTCTCTAGAATAGTTGGTTCATAATTCCACCAACAGTGCATTAGTGTTCCAATTTTTCCATATCCCCTTCAACATTTGTCATTTTTCTGTCACATTAGCTAATTTGGTAGGTGTAAAGTGATACATCAGAGTTGTTTTAATTTATATTTCTCTAATCAATAATTATTTAGATCATTTTTTCAAATGATTGTAGATAACTTTGATTTCTTTATCTGAAAACTACTGTTCATGTCCTTAGACAATTTATCAATTGGAGAATGACTCATATTCTTATAAATTTGGCTCAGTTCTCTATCTATTTGAGAAATGAGACTTTTATCGGAAAAATTTGCTATAAATTTCCTCCCCAGTTTCCTGTTTTCCTTCTAATCTTGGCTACATTGGTTTTGTTTGTATAAACCCTTTAAAATTCAATGTAATCAAAATTATACTACATTCTGTAATTTCTCTACGTCTTATTTGGTTATTAAATTCTTCCCTTATCCACAGATCTGATAGGTAAAATTTTCCATGTTCCCCTAATTTGCTTATGATATAATTCTTTATGTACATATCTTATACCCATTTTAACCTTACCTTGGTATATGGTATGAGACATTGGTCTATACCCAGTTTCTGTCAAACTGTTTTCCAGTTTTCCCAGTAATTTTAGCCAAATAGTGAGTTTTTGTCCCCAAAAGCTTGGACCTTTGGGTTTATCAAATACTAGATTACTATGGTCATTTGCTACTTTATATTGTGTGCCCAATCTATTTCAACGATCCACTACTCATGTTCTCCTTCTTAGAGATATTTTCATTCAAAGCTAATCTCAAAAAATGGTTGTGTTTCTGAAGGGATTGTGAAATGAAAATAGCATATAAGGCTTCATTAAGTGGCAGAGAAAGCACTGGGCTGACTTATGTCCTCAGCACTCAGGACTATTGTGATACAAAGCCCATCTTCAAGGAGTACTCCATGACACATTTTTCTTCCTTTTCAATAAAAGATACTATTTCTGAGGCTTTGCTGTCAACTCTATCATTGTCCTTGGGCCTATCTTAGATGATGTAGACATGGCTAGCTCCTGACAGAGGGCTCTGATGGGGGGAGGGTTCCATGCAGAACCTGAATTCGTGGGTTCTGCAAAATATGTGTGTAAGGAGGATTCTTTTTTCACACTCAAAGCTGTAAGGGAGTCTAAAGAGCATGAAATCTATCTCTTCTTCCTTCATTTTCCAGGTCAAAGAACTGGGGGTTATGACTTGCCCAAGGTCACTTAGATTGTAGCTGGGCAAAGACTAGATTTAAATTGGTCTTCTGATTTTAAATCCAGCTCTTTTTCTTCCATACATACTTTACTCTCACTTTACTTTTCTTATTTTTTTTTTTAAAGTTTTAATGGTATCTTTTGTTGTTATGTCACTTATTTCTAAATATGTTCTTCCCTATTCTGATATCTAGCAAACTAATTCTTGTATAAAAAATTGAAAAAAAAGTGCTGAAGCAAAACTAGACAACACATGAATTGACTCTGATCATATACTTGACATTTCTTACCCATAGTTCTGCATTTGTGCAAAGAAGTGAGGGACTGACACCCTGCCCCCCCTTTGCCTTTGTAGAAAACTTTTCTGCTTTTTAGTGGAACAACTCTGGGTTAAATAGAAATGAAAAAAGTTATTTCTTTATTTTCTTGTGTGCAACCCACAATTAAATGGGAATGGTCAGGGAGAAAGCTTCTTTGTTGCCATTTTCCAGGAGGTGCTGGTTTGATTCGTCCATCTCTGCTCCTCTTGAAAAGCTTTTCAAGATGATCCTGCTAGGTTTATTGTCAGTGAGACAGTTTATTACATCAAAACAAAAGCCACTCCATTCAGAAGAAAAAAGTGTTTAAAAGCACAATGGACTTAGTACAAAGGGAAATTACCTCCTGCTCACAATTCATTCTTGCCAGCCTCCTTATAGAAAAGTCACCTCAATGAGAGAAGACAGGATGCAATGACCATGCTCCCTACCCACTGCAACAAAAAATGATAATGTGATTATTAGTACACCGAGATCCCAGCAATCCCTTGGAGGCGAGATGGAGAAAAATATGACCAACCTGAAGGGATTGGTACATTGGAAAGGACTATGGACCTGGAGTCAGGAGACATATTCTAGTTTGATTCTGGTCCCAATGAACTATGTGAACATGGACAAATCCCTTTTACTTTTTAGACCTCAGTTTCCTTACCTGAAATATGAGAGGATTTCTAAAGTCCCCTCCCACTCCAATATTCAAAGACTTTATGTTTCTAAGGGATAGCCTTTTAGGAAGATAGATTTAGAACTGGGAATGATGTTGGAGTCCAAACCTCCTCATTTTGCAGAGGAATAAGAGGTTAAATTATCTGCCCTGGGGGAACAAAGGGAGTAAGTGAAAAAGCCAGGATTTGAATGAGATACCTTTGACTCCACATTCTGAGCTTTTCCTACCTTGTCTGGCTATCTCTATCCCTCCTCTGGTTTAATGTTCACCCGTTCAGGTATGCTCAATGAGTCACTGGGTGACTTGGACCTGCCTTCAAATAATGCCATCACATTTTTGGTCTCCATTTATTGACTTTCCTTTTTAGCCAGTGTCTCTCTGATCTCTGCACCATGTTGTTTGAGTTTTTCTTTTGCTGGGATAGAGCTATCACAGATTGGCCTGTACCCTTGAGGAGTGCAGGGAAGGAATACTCGTGGTCTCTTTTTTTTTTACTTTTTGACTGAAATGAAAAACATGTTATTCATAATATTTTGTATTTACAATGTACAGTTCGCTAAAATTACTCAAAGTACAAAGGCAGTAAGTCTCTGACAACAGAAATGGTAGGGTTTTTCATCATTTCAATCAGATACCATTGGAGAAACTGAGCAGAGTGACCTAGATCTTTGTTGTAATCAGTGGGAAGCATAAGAGGAGTGAAATCTTGGGAAGCTGCTTTGGACACACTGAACCCCAGTGATAGCTTCAGGGTAAAAAGTAAACTATGTTATCTTCATTCATCATCATATTTCTTTCCTTGGAGCTAAAGGAATTGACATTTTAAGAAAAAAACATTTCTAAGTTTGTTGCCTACTTACAAGAGAGATTTGATGGATAGGAAGAGAGTTTTTGACTTTTTGCAACCTAATTTTCCTTTTGTTAGGTTTATCACTGCTATGGGGTTGGCTTTCTTTTGGGGCCATGCATTCAGAGTTTGTAGAAAGAAAAGAAAGAGGAAAAATGCTATGTCTCTATCACACAGTAAATTTCCTATTTTATGAATAGCCCTTGTGCCAGGAAAAATGATTGATTTTCTGTTCCTTGGCCATCTATAATGTGTGCAAACATCATTTTAAAGGGCCCTTACTCTGCAGTGGAATAATTGTGCTCACTTCTCATGGGCTGCCTTGGGACAAGTTTCATACTGCTCATTAAAAAAGGCTGTAACTGTTATTCCTCCAGAACACAGTAAAAAGCATCAAATTGCAAGATTATGGCAGTGACTCTCAAATAAGAAATGATCCTTTGGATTTTTCAAGTTCAACATTCCCAGTGGAGGGTCCTGGCCTGACCAGTATTGAGAGGTTCTGTGAATAACTTTATATATTTCAAAGAATTTAGGCTATGGGAAAGCTAATCATTAAAAGAACATTTTTTAGACTTTTTTTTTCATCAACATCTGTCTGATACAAGCCATGTAACAGACCAAGGGATCCTCAGGCAGCCTAATAGCTTGACTTCACTATTTGGATGAATTTTCCCAGTTTCCTGCTTTCCTTCTAATTTTGACTACATTAATTTTGTTTGTGCCAACCCTTTTTAATTTAATGTAATAAAAATAATCAATACTACATTTTTTAATGTTCTCTAGCTCTTGTTTGGTCATAAATTCTCCCCCTATCCATGGATCTGACAGGTAAAATTTTCCTTGTTCCTTAATTTTCTTATGATATCACTCTTCATATGTATATCATATGTCCATTTTGACCTAGTCTTTGTATGCAGTATGAGATGTTGGTCTATACCTAGTTTTTGTCAAACTGTTTTCCAGTTTTCCCAGAGTTTTTGTCAAATAGTGAATACAGATTAGAATTTCCTCCATGCCTTCTTATCCTGTCTCATCTTGTCCGTAGCATTTCATAAATCCTCCTTGGAGGGTATTTCATAGAAAACACACAGGAGGCACCGGAGTTTTTGGACTCCAGCCTCTAACAGATTCACTCTTGATCTGGTCAAGCAGGGAGACAGCTTTGGAGGGGTTAATAATCTTACTTTTGTCTAGCCTAGTCTTCTCAATGGGTTATTGATAATAGAAGCACTAATTCCTCCAGAATTCCTTAATTACCCTTCTAATCAGCAGGGGCTGACAAGGGGGGAGGCAACTACCTCTGTGTCTTGATAGGATCCAGCTCATGCACTCCCCTAAATTTCCTCAGGCTTCATTGGGGGCTGGTTGAGGCAAGTACATGCATTCCTCTATGTATTGCCTAAATCCCAAATGAGTTCCCAACATGTGTTCCCCACTCACTGACCAGTGCTCATTTGCTTTATAGGGCAACAGATGAAGACATGTTGCCAACATTAAGCTCATTAACTTTAGCATTCTGTGCAAGTGTAATAAATATCCCATTATATCACCCCTTGTCTCAGTAGGCCTGTCTATCACTATAATTCTAGGAATTATTATCTAGGGTCCTTGGGGCTATTCTGGGATTTATATCTAACACCTGGAAACTAGAGATTGCCTTTGCCATGCACCCTGGGAAACTAAACTCTAAGAAGGATAACAAAATCCTCTTTACTTACAGAGGGTCCAATCAACACACCAGTTGTCTGAGTAGAGGGTGTAAGAATCTGTGAAGCACTAGAGATATATTCAATCTTCCATATAATTAATGTTCTCCTTCATCAATTCTACCTCTTGGGATCACCAACTTCCTTCAAAACCCAAGAGCCAAAGTGTTACCTTTTGCAGGAGATTTTTCTTGGAGAACTCTGTACCTCTCCCCTCCTCTCATTAGCTGTGAATGCCTTCTATCAGGACCCCCATGCTAAGAGAATGCCTTTCCTTTTGCTTCTCTCCTTGTATTATTAGGAGACACCTCAGAGTCACCTCAGTTTTCCAGAGCTAAGTCTCAGCAAGCAAGCTGAGCCCTGAGCTCTTCGTAACAACCATCCTTTGCCCTCACCCTCTGGATGAACTGTGCCCCTGCAAAAGTCCCAGAATTGTTTTCCACCAGCCCCAGGTGGTCCCTGAGTTCAGATGAACACCAGCAGGAACCACATTTGGGGTCATGAAACTCTGCTCTGAGTCAAATGTGTCTCTTTGTTGCTGTTACCCGTCACTGTCATGGCTACAGCCACAGTGTAGCTAGTGCTGTATGTATCAAGGTTTGACCTCAACAAAGGAGGTCTCCTCCTCGAGGCGACCCTGGCACATGTGTCTAATATCTCTCTTCCAGTGGGGTAAAGACAGTTTTTTCCTTATGACTACCATCATCTCTATTTTTAAATTTTATTTTTAGTTCATTTTATTTCTTGGAGCTAATTGTGGTTGTGATAACCTGTGTGAGCTCTCTGGTATTTTTTTTCTCAGTTAGCAGCCGTTGCATAACCTCTGTGACTCTCTGGTCATTTATCATGAGAGTTGGCACTTCTCATCCAAGGTTACCTTGTGCCTGCCTTGTAAATATTCCATATATGCCATATATTAGGATGAAAGTTCCTTAAAGGCAAGGACTTCCACTTTTGTCAAATCAGGAAGCTTTTATTGATCACTTACTGTGTGCCAGCCACTGTGTTAAGCTCTGGGGATGCAAATAGAAGCAAAAAGAAAGACAGTTTACATTCTAATGGGGAAAGACAACATAAAGTGGAGACAAAAAGCAGGCGAGGTAGGGGGAAGGTACCTGTGCAACAGCATGGTGGTAAAGTCTGAGGAACGAGAGATAGGGCTGCAGGGGGTGAGGAAGAGGACAATCAAAGTGCGATAACAGGGTCTAGAGATGAAGCACAGTTTGTCTGGACCCTTCCTCAGAATGAAGGGTTCATGAAGAGCTCACCAATAAGAGAAGGAGGCTGAAAGAGTTATTACCTGGCATATTAATAAATGCTCAGTGATCATTTATGAACCAATGGAGCATCCATTCTTAACACTGAAGCCTTTGGTTCACTTCTAAAGGAACATGGAATCAAAGAATGGTAGATCTGAAGGTGCCTTAGGAGTCATCTAGTAAGTGCAGCTTCACTTTACAAAGAGGAATCTGAACCCCAGGGAAAGGAAGTGATTTGCTTAATTATACCTAACTAGTTAGGGGCAGGGTCTGAATTTAAGCTCAGGTTCTCTGGTTCCAAATCCAGTGTTGTTGTTGTTGTTTTTTTTTTTTACTATGCAGTACATTTCTACAACTAATAAAAATCTCATCACCCCAAATCCCCTGATCAAACTTCTAAGGCCCAGGGCTAAGAGTCATGGAATTTTCAAGTCAAAATAGATCTTGGATTTCATGTAGTCTCCCATTAATGGTCAGATCTAGAGGCTGGCTGGAGGCAAATCTTGATCATCAGGACATGATTCACAAGATGTTTTCACACTCAAACTGTTTTATGCTCATTAATTTATCAATCCACACAGACTAGCCTTTGCATATTAGCTTAATTATCAACATGATGTCCAGGAAGTTTCAGACAGATGCCTGACACTGATGAGATGCTTTACTGACATGTTCTTCTGGAGTAAAGAAATTTTCATTCCCCAAACAGGCATGCCAGATCCTCTCAACTGCAAAAAGCTGTTTGTCACAATGACTTCTGTGATTTCCATCTCACATGGAGCTTACCATTTCCTGGGAGAATTGCTTTAGATTTTTTTTTTGTTTAAACACACACACACACACACACACACACACACACACACACACACACACACAGCTAGTTATCGGGATAGAATTTGAATCCAGGTCTTCCTGAGTCCAACTGCAGTACTGGCTGATGTCACCCCTGAGGGACCCATGGAGAGGGGCTGGACTTTGGGTTAAGTCTTACGTTCAAACCCCATTTCTGTCATTAACTATGTATCCATGGGCAAGTTACTTAATCTCTGAATTTCCAGTAATTCTCTATGGCTTATCTACTGAGTCATACAAGAGTTTTAATCTGACTCTAATGGAGAGAGGTTTTATACTAAAGAAATCATAGTCCTTTAAATTACTGATCTATGGGTAGGTCTAAAGGACAAGACTCAGAGTCTAATATGTCTGTCAAAAGCTTCTTTCTTGATACTAAAATCAAATACTCGCTCATAAGTTTTAGTTATAAAATACACATATCACCTCATTTAATGATCATAATAGCTAACATTTATATGGTGCTTACTATGTGCCAAGCACTGTGCTATGTGCTTTATAAGTATTATATCATTTGGTCCTCATAACCACCCTAGGAGCTAGGTGCTATTATTATCCCTGTTTTACAGATGAGGAAATTGAGGCAAACAGAGATCAAGTGACTTGCCCAGAGTCACATAGCAAACAAGTTACCTGGGGCTGGATTTGAATTTAGGTCCAATCCAGGTCAAGTGCTCTATCTGATGGGGTTCAGACTCTGGGAGCCTCCTTGAACTCCCCTTGTATCTCCCCATTTAATCTGGCCTTTCTTACTCAAACCCCACCCTAGATCCCATCAAAACCCCATTGCCCAGGCTGCCATCAAGATGTGTATACATGCCCATACTGCCCCTATCAAGATCTCTGGATTGCCCCACCTGCTTCCCACCCAAACCCTCCATAGTCTGCTATCTCCTAATAGCCTCCAGCAGTTTCCAGCCTTTGACCCTCCTTGGACTTCTTCTCAAGACCCTTCCTAAACCCCTCCTCCCATCACCCTGGACTACCAGACCACCCTCCCCCCCTCCCCATCCTTCCTATACTCTTTTCTGTATTTAAGTCCCACCTTGCCTCCATGACAGGCACTCAGATTGACTCCAGCTCAGACTGTGTCTAGCTGGGATTCTATCTGGCCCGCTTGTGAATACAAGCATTACAAATGCTTAGGCTCCTTAAGAGGCAACCCAATGTGGCAAATCCTTAATAAACTTTGCTTTCTTTGGCTTTAAGAAGGCTTGAGTCAAATTCATTCGAGCACGACCCGGACTGTCCGTATTTTGGGGTCCTGATGACCCATCACAAATACACCTCATCTTATCCACTTTATCATCTAGCTGCCTATTTAAGTCTCATAACACATCTAATATGGAGTTCAAATCATTTTCACAATCTCTCCTTAGTTGGTGGAGAGAGTGATTACTCAATGCTTTATGCCTACTTGAGAAGCAGAGTTATAGGGAACTGAGGGAAGGAAGAGTTGTTTTTCTGGGATCTACTTTTGAGAGAGATCATGTTCAGTTCCAGACGCTCTTCTTTGAGGGAGGAGCAAAACTCCAGAAAGAAGCTAACCTGTAGAAGAGTATGCACATCGAGAATATCCTTATTTCCAGGTCACTGCACTTAAGAGTCTTTGGGGAATTTCTCCTTGCATTAAATCAAGGACTCTTTCTCTTGGTTTAGATGAGGTATTTCACTAAAGTGGGAGAGCTCATTCATTCTGTGTATTGTCTAGTATATCCTCCTTTGTCTACCTTCTCTGATGTCTGTTTGCTGTCTCCTTGGATAAATGGGTTTACATATTATTTAATATATGTGATTGTCTTTGTGGAACTAGTATTTGGTAGGAAAGGAAACAAGCTTTCCGATGTAACTCAAGATGTTCTTTGCCTATTAAGGGATAGTGACCAGGAAAAGAAGTGGAATGTACAATTTATTTCCTTTGGACTAACAATATTTAGAGAGGCAGATCAATATAATTCTAGTCCAGTATCCTCTATCTGAGAGGAGTAAAGTATTAGTCTCATGACCCTAATCTGCTCCCCTCCTGGTGAGACCTTTAAAAAAGGGTCACTGAGATTCCATAGATATTTATTCATGCCTCCAATTCAGTTGCATTTAGAAGACCCATCTTGGAATGTGCACATAAATTATGTTAGGCAACCCATACAGTTCAACATGCTGAAACTGAGCACCAGAGAGGGGAAATGATTTGTCCAAGGTTTTGCAAATAGAAGGTAAGATTTTAGTTAAGGTTCTCTGAAGACAGATCCAGTCCTCTTTCCATAATACTGTTGAGTTATGCTGAAGCTCTTTGTTTATTCAAGCTTGGGTTTGAAGTGTGTTAGTGATGGGATTATGGGATCTGAACCCATAAAAAGGGAAAGTCCTTGAACTTTTCTCACACATTTCAGCCCTGGCATATTGGGCCCTTAATCCTTTCAATTCTCCTTTCATTGGAACACACCCAACTCAGCCTTTTATTGTCTGCACCTGACCCAACCCAGGCTACTCCCACTCCTTGATTCCATCCAGCTCTTCCCACAGTCTTTTTCTTTATGAAAGTATCAATCACATCCTCATCAAATTTGAAGATTTACTAGAAATCTTGCGTGCTCAATTGGTGCACGATAAGCCTTGCTACTTTGAGTGAAAGAAGGCTTGAGTGGTTGAATTCTTTCATGGCAGACTCACCCTGTACCTTTGATTTCAGGATTCCTAGTACTGCAAACCACAATATCAGTATAAAACTCTATAGTATAAAAGCATATATAAGTATATATATATAATACTTTTATTTTTAAACTTTACATATATATATATGTATAAAAGGCCTCTAGTTCTGAGCTAGGCTTTCACATACTGTATATGTCAAATTAAAAAAAAATCTGTGGTAGAAAAATCCTGTTTCTAGAAAATCAGGCATTGCTTGGTTGAGGATGCTTGGAGAATAGGAATACATTTATGCCCTTCCCCATCCTTGAAAATGTTACTCTTCATCCTTATCTGAGACTAATCAGCACTTATTGCTCCCCATTCCCTCGCCTTACCAGTAACTACACTCTAAACTCAGGAGCACCATTTGTGGTTGTTCTTTTAAGTCTGTTTCCTCTGAAAGGGGCAGTTAGATGGTCCAGTGCATAGAGTGCTGGGTCTTGAGTTAGGAAGATTCATCTTCCTGAGTTCAAATCTGGCCTCAGTAATTAGTAGCTGTGTGACCCTGAGCAAGTCCTTTAGCCCTGTTCCTCTCACTTCTTCCAACTGTTGTTGTAGCTCATCTTTTGTTCTCAAAGAGAACCAACGATACTGACTTGTGAATGAATTGGATTTAAGTGAGACAGAAGTGCAGTCATCAGCCTCAGTGAAGGCTGTACAGTGCTGCTTCATTTTCCCCTCCAGAGTTATCTAAAATTCAGTGGCAAGACAAAAGTCAAGATAACTGGTGATGCCCCATCTTCCCATTCAGTAGATGACCTTGGCTGCCCTAAATTAAATTCTTTCTCAAGTCTCAGTTTGCCTGAGGCAATGTCCATTCAGTGATAATGATTAATAAGTAAGAATCAAAACAAAAAATAGCTAGCCTAATTTATGATCATAGAAATATCAGTCGGGGAGGCCAAGACCCCCCAAAGTTTCTGGCTAGGGCAGAAACTAATTTCTATTTATGCTCATTCCAAGTCATCAAAATCAAAACAATAGCCACAGAGGTTTGGGCTGGGTGCTCTTACTGATCATTCAATGAAAGTCAGAGTGATTTGGGTTTAAAAGCTAGTAAAGTAGCTCCTTTTGAAACACAGTGGGCTTCTAAAAAAAAACTGTTTTCCCAGAATACGCCTGTTTCTAGAAATCATACCTGAAAACTTCACAGGACAAAAAGTAAATAGTCCCAGATTTAAAAAAAAACCAAAAATGAGCTGGAGAAGGAAACTGTAGGCATTTCAGTATCTTTGCCAAGAAAACCTCAAATGGGGGTCACAGAGAACAGATACAACTGAAAAACAACTGACCAACTATTGAAATTCTGTGAAAAATCCTAAGATCATAGAGTTAGAGCTGGAGGAGACTTTAGAGGTTATTTAATCCAACACTATCCTTTTACAGATGAAGACAATGGGACCCAGAGAAAATAAGCGACTTGTCCAAGGTGCCAGAGGTAATAAAGGATAAAGCTTAGATTTCAACCCAGGTTTCCTGACTTTAGATTCAGAACTCTTTCCACTGTAGCATGCTTAGAAATCCTGCTTTCCCTCTCCAGGTTCATTTTGGAAATCTAGTGCATCTAATATTGTGTGACTGTAATGAAACCAAAGCTTTCATCATTTCCCAACAATTCCAGGGACCAGAAAGATTAATCCTTCCATAATTTGTCCCTACCCTTCCTTTCCTTTCTTCCTAACTCTAACCTTCTGTCAGGTCTTGAAATAAATCAAACTCATTAAGTGGAGATAGAAGGTGTTGAGATAACAGGATCATAAACCTCCCATCCTG
This sequence comes from Bettongia penicillata ogilbyi, assembly GCA_023548195.1. Lineage (NCBI taxonomy): Eukaryota > Metazoa > Chordata > Mammalia > Diprotodontia > Potoroidae > Bettongia > Bettongia penicillata. The sequence continues at coordinate 4,409,613 of JAJHZJ010000500.1, forward strand.
GGGGATGTCCCACCAGGAGACTTATAAGAAAGATTCTTATACTTTTAGGAGAAAAGGGGGAGAAGGTAGTATGAGATATTGAGGCTTGGTCATGAGATGCCAGTTGCCCTTGGCAGTCTGAGCAAGGAAAAACCACTTCATTCTTCCTGTTTCGCCCTTCATGCCATGAATCCCGATGGAAAGGGGTAAGGAGATCAGACGCTGCTTTAAGAGCAGCTCTGGCTTAGACTGTCTTTGTTTACAAGGAAAGAATATGATGCTGCCTAGAGATGCCAAGAATTCTGAAATGCAAGGGTACAGGGCAGGTCTGCCTCAAAAGAATTTGACTGCTCAGGCCTTCTTTCAGTCCAAGTAGTGAGTTTATTATGCCACTGGTTGGGTGGGCAAGATTCCTAGTGAGTCTTTGGTATTTGTGATGCCAATACAAGCCAAGATTTTGGTATTTATGATGCCAATATAACAGGCCAGATTCTAAGAATCTAATTCTAATGTAAATTCAATTCTAAGAATTTAATGGAGGTAAGATTGATATTTTTATGCAGAAAGACTGTAGGAAGATCCCAGTGGGATCAAAAAGTAGAAAATAACCTGGATTGGGCCAGGTTTATACAAGAGGGTCACAATGAAAGGGCAGTTAAAAGGATCAGATGCCTCAGATGAATACCAGAGATCCGCACTGCTGAAATGTATGGGAAAGCTTAGGGGCTTTTAGGGGTCCAGGTGCCGTTCCCATCAGCCCCAGGGTGGGGACTTAGGGTGTGGCTCAGCTCAACCTAATGGAGAGTAGTAGGAATGCAAGGACATAGGATAGACTTAGGAGCAATTAGAGCTATCCAAACTGAAATATAGGCTGTTTTCATTGAATAGAGGATTCCTCGCCACTAGAGGTCTTCAAGTAAATGGAAATTTAAAAATACATATATTTTTAAGTATTCACTATGTTTTAGGCACTGTGTTAAGAAGAGCAACTATTTGAGTAAATTCAGAGGAATTCTTGTTTAGATGTGGGTTGAACTAGTTTCTCAGTTCCCTTTGAAACTCCAAGATTCTGGAACTCTGGCTCCTTATTCACTCAACAAACATAAAAAGTCTGAGGTTCTGCCTGAAAAAAAAAATAGATTGCACGTGGCCTCCATCTCTATGGAAGTACTATTTCTAAAACTGAGAACCAAAGAAGAAACTTCATCCAATTCCAGCTTCTCACTCTTATATTCCTCACCTTTGCCCTCTCCCTTCTCCTCTTTTCTCTCCTCCTCCCCCCTTTCTCTCTCATCTTTCTCATCTCTCTCTCTTCCCCTCCTTTTCTTCTTTTTTCCTTCCACCTCTCTCTCCTTCCTCATTTCTTCCTCTTCCCTTTCTTTTTCCCAGAAGGGCTCACGCTTGGCCCTCTGCAGTAGTCACCTGTCTAAGCACCAAATTCAGATCGGATGGGGACCAGAATATAATGGCCAGAAGTTTACTGTCTCAGTTATGCTTTAGTGAATGGGAAGCTCAAGAAATAAAGTCATCTTTGCAAGGCCTTCATATCAAGGTATTAATATCATGTGGAATGAACACGACCTCTATGCTTATCAGCCCCATGGCTGTATTTTAGGATTTGATCATAATTCATTATATTGCTCAAGGCCTTTCCCTACTACACTCCTCCTAGGATAATTGAGTTCTTTGTGGTGATCTTAAATTCTCAGAGGCTATACCTTCTCTGATGGCAACTCTAGCAGGTCCTATCAGTCAATAAACATTTATATGGTGAGCATTTGTGCTAGGGCCTGTGCTAAGTACTGTGGGGACAAAGAAAGGTAAAAGTCAATCTTTGCTCTCAAGTAGCTCACAGTCTAACAGGAGAGACAACATACAAAACAACTCTGTACAAACAAACTCTATGCAGGATCAGTTGGAGATAATCAACAGAGGAAGGGTGGGAGAGTTAAGGAAAGTTGGGAAAGGTTTCCTGTAGAAGGTGAGATTTTACCTGAAGCTTAAGGAAGTTAGGGAAGCCAGGAAGCAGAGATGAGAAGGGAAGCATTCCAGGCATGGGAGACAGCCAGAGAACATACCTTGAACTGAGAGATGGAGCGTCTTGTTTGAGGAAGGATAAGGAGGTCAGTGACCAGTACGTGGCAGAGGGTGGGGAATATAAGATGTAAGTAGCAAGGAAAGGTGGTCAGGGGCTGTTTGTTAAGGACTTTAATAATTTATAAAATTTTTAATATAATTGATAATTTATATATACTAAATTTATAATTTTATAAGAGGACTTTTATAAATGATCTTGGATATGATGGGTATTGGGAGTTTCTTCAATAGTGGGGTGTCATGGTCAAGCCTATTCTTTAAGGAAGACTACTTTGATGACTGAATGAAGGATGGACTGGAATGGGGAGAGACTTGAATCAGATCAATCAGTAAGCTGTTACAATAATCCAGCATGAGGTGATGAGGATTGGTGTTAAAGTGATGGCAGTGTCAGAAAAGAGAAGGGGAGGTATTCAAGGGATGTTACAAAAGTAAAATCTATAGGCTTTGACAATAGATTTTACATGAGGTGGGGTTGGGTAGAAAGACGTAGAGAGATACACACAGAAAGACACATACAGAGAGAGAGAGAGAGAGAGAGAGAGAGAGAGAGAGAGAGAGAGAGAGAGAGAGAGGGAGAGACAGAGACAGACAGAAAGAGAGAATAACACCATGAGCTTGGGTGACTAAGAGAATGGTGGTTCCCTCAACCAAAATAGAGAAATTAAGAAGAGAGGGTGGTTTTGGGAAGGAAGATAATGAATTCAGCTTTGGATACTCTGAATTTAAGATGTCTTTGAGACATCCAGTTTGAGATGTTCAACAGGCAGTAGGAGTTGCAAAACTCAGGTCACCAGAGAGGTCTGGATAAATAGATTTGAGAAGCATAAACATAGAGATGATAATCAAATCCATGGGAGCTGATGAGATCACCAACTGAAATAATACAGAGGGAGAAGAGAAGAGGGCTCAGGACAGAGCTATGAAACCAGGAAGGCTTTGAGTAAGGACTTGGCAGTGGGATGTATTTTTCTCATTCTATGACCATCTTAGGGTGTTAAATTCAGAGAAACTTAATCACCAGAGCTTATTTAAAAAAAATATTGTTTAGTTTTATTTTGGCTATAGCAACTAATGAAATTGTCTACTGAAGAGTAGAAGGGCTGTGATCTGCATTGATAGCTTGGGGACAGCCATCTTGTTAGAAGCACAATAATATCTGTTATTTATAAAGTGTTTAAAGTCTACAAAGAGCCCTAGATATGTTACTACATTTAAGTCTTACATTAATATGTAGAGGTCAATACTATTAATGTTACTATTCCCATTTTACAGATGAGAAACCTGAAATTTGGAGAAGTTAAATGACTTGGTAATGGCCTCATGGCAAGCAAGAGTCAGAGGCTGGATTTAAATCTAGGCCTGCTCAACTCCAAGTTCAACACTCTATCCTCTATAATGGGCTGCCTCCAAGCACTGGTCCTTCAAAATATTGAAATATTCAAAGTCTTCCTCTTTGCCAGTAAGACAATGATATGCTGTAGGTTTCTGCAGTACCATAACTTTGCTTTAGGTCCAGGTTTTTAGGGGTATTGGTGACCAAAGATGGTGAGACATTCTCTTCTGGCAAATGTTCTCAACCCAGGGCCACTTGTCTTATACTGAAATGTGGTGGATAGGGTAGCTTGTTACTTGAGCTGTCACACTTCTGTTAGAAACCCAGCTAAGAACAGCACACATGGCTTAAATTTTTATTCATTTATTTGAATGTGCAATTCACTTATTTCCACCACAAGTACAACAGGAGCAGGTTGTTGGATTCACAGTCTGAGGGGTTTCAAGCAGGAAGTGGCAATGACAGAGCTGGATTTTTCCTGTGAGCTGTTTGAGCCATTTACACAAGAATCCAGTTACTGAAGACAATTTTAAGAAACACAGGAGAGCTGGTTTGTACACAATTACAACACATACCACTGGACACCTTGGACAAGGTGCTAAGCAGGGAAGACGGCGTTTCGCAAAAGGAGGCTGAAGACATGCTTTATATACTGGGGTTTGTGTTTTTGATCAGAAAGAGAACAAGCTATTATAACACTGATGACAACATTTGGGCTATATCTGAAGCATCACTCCTGGTGACATGGACTCATTAGCTGTATTTTTTTTTGTTAGACACTTGATGGGATGAAATCCAAGTCCAAGTGTTTTTCATCTGACTTTTGGCTTTTATCTAGCTAATCACTCCCTTTCCTTCCCTGTCTTACAAAAATCCTATACTCATAGCATAATTTATACTTTTCAAAGTACTTTCCCACATTCTTTCACTTCATCTTCATCCCACTGCCTTGAGGTAAGCAGGGTGGGTAGCATTTGTCCTCATCTTATAGATGAGGAAACTGAATTCCAGTGAGTCTCTGACTTGCCTGGCCATATAATAAGCCAATGGCAGAGCTGGAATGAAAACTGTTACCTCCTGACAGACATCCTTGCTGTTGCTGGTTTAGGAGCCCAACACTGAGAGGGAAGGATAGTATTAGTATGCTGACACCCAAGCTGTGTTGAGCTAGGGAGAGGTCCCTACTAATGCTGCCTAGTTAAAATCCTGTTGTGAAGGGTTACAGATGTGCAGTGAACCAAGAGAATGATAGCTCCCTGAATCTACTCTAGACTTTGACCTTCGGTTGCTCTGTTTTTTTTCAAAGGAAAATACATCCATGCAAAGTAGCTCCTCACTTTGACTCCTCTGAGGGCTCCCCTGCTACTCTACCCAGACCTTGTCACCTTAAGGCTTCAGACACTTAAGTGGAATATCTCATGCATAACCTTTTCCTCTACAGCTAGTAACCAAGCAGGAAACAAAGTCTGTTGCCCAGCGGCGAAGGTTGATGTAAGTGACACCATTTCTTGGCGTTTTCTGACAGATCAGAAATAACACCCTCAGAGAAGAACTTCTCTATCACTTGGGAAAACCTGGGACCCTGAATCCAGGTGAGCTTCAGCTGCTCTTTACCAGTTTTGGTTTGTCTGGCGGAGGCATACAGGATGCACAGATACTATTCAGCAGGCTGCTGTTATCAACTTCTCCTGAATATTCAAGTTTAAGACCATGGGCTGGAGAAGACTCGGGTTGAGTTCCTAGTGGTTTCAGTTTGGAGACTTGCTTGGTCCTCCAGCAGTCGGTATGGAAAGCGTCATCAGTCATACAACTATCTGCAGCCTGCAGGTGTCTTACCTGACATCCTGGCTCTTTTTCTTTGTTTTTGTGTATCATCCCATTTGAAGGAAAGGCCAGTTGGTTACCGAAATCATCCTGCTTTGAGTCTGGTGTACTGGCCTTATAGACAGGATTTTGGATTCATAGTACCATAGGTCTATGGGGCCAGGAGAGGGATTTTGAGAAGCAAAGTTCTGCCCCCTAATTTGATCCCTCCCTATTAAATAATTTGCCTCACCCAATTCAACTCTGCCTCTGTGCAAAATTGTGGTTGTGAGACAAATAAAAATCTACACATACACAGTCTAATTTCTAACCAACATGAATTCTCCTCAGTATCTTAGGATAAAGCCATCAGTATCACTTTCCTTTTCCCTGGTCTTCACCAAGTAAAATTAAGAGTGCACTGGATAAATGTTCTATCAGTCAATCACAAACTATTATGAAGTGCTTTATAGATAAGTGTTTGGATTTGATCTTGAGGAAATAGACAGCAATGAAGGTTATGGTTAGGGCTTCAGCCTTCTCCCTGGAACCTTGTTTTCTCTCTTATTGGTGGCACCTCTTCTGAGAAATGCAAAGCCTGACTGGTGATAAATAATCTTGGGACCTCCTGTTTTTAGGTAACTTTTCTCAGTTTCTCTGTATAAACAAATTCCTGCATCTCTAATTCCTCTGGTGGAAGATCTCCACTTAAGTGACACTAACGAGGGGTAAATATTGAGGGAATAGAGAGGGGTGACTAGCCTTTCAGGAATTCTCAGGAGTCCAATGAAATCAGAAGCATGAAACAAAGGAAATAGGGGAATGGGGAGAGAAGTGAGGGGAAGCAAGCTGTGAAGCCAGCCAATAGAGCCACTTTAATAATACGAGGAGGGTCAAGGGTGGGAGAGGAGACATGAAAGTCATCTTCATCTTCGTACTCCCTTCTCCCACCAAATTCTGTGATTTCACACTCAGCGGTGCTTCCATGCATTGACCTGGATGAGTGGAGAATAAAATTAGAGTAGAATATTCCTTGTGTGGCTGGATGGTGGGGGAAAGGAGGGAAGAGGCAACCTGGCCAGAAGCCTGGTCTGAGTTCAGTGCGGATATAACTAGACTACTCTCTTGGGCATTTGGGTCTCATCTGGTCTTTACCAACCAATGGAGAGTGAAGGAGGCTGCTTCATGCATCCTAGGCTGAAATGAGAGTACTTTACCAATCCTAAGGAGAGAGAATTAAAATTTGTTTCTCTCTTCCCAGAATCCAGTGAGGGAGCTGTACATTTAGTGTGGTACCTACCATATATGCAGTAGGTACTCAACAAGAATAATAATTGTAATAATTTTTGGGAGGCAATCAGGTCAAGTGACTTGTCCAGGGTCACACAGCTAGTAAACCTCTGAGGTCAAATTTGAACTCAAGAACCTCTGGACTCCAGGGCTGGTGCCACTTAGCTATCCCTTAATATTTTTTGAATAAAATGAAATTGAATGTAGGATTCGAATTGCTTTTGGCCCAGACAGGAATGACTGAGTGGCCTGGGTGGTCAGCCTGGGCTGAGCAGTCCCATTTCTAATATCATTTCCTAAGATAGGGACTAGAGTATGTCTTGTGGGATTGGCCAAAACAACTGACCCTGAGGGGAGAATTGGAGGCAGGAAGTGAGGCTGGTTCTATGAAAGAGTTTTCTGTCACGATTATCTCAGGAATCCCTTCCACCTGCAGTAACTCAAGTGGGTAGTTTAGGATTCAGGCTCCACCATTCATTCATTCTCTCTTTTGGGCCAGAATTCTAAGCTTTCAGACAGAACTGAAACTGGAAGAACAATGACTTGAGCTGAACAGAGGCCACTTTTCTGGCTGCGTGACCATCCTCGTTCTTACCGATTCCCTGAAACATGCTGAACTTATTAGCAAACATTCAGCATCTATGAGTAATCACCCAGATCTAGGAGCCCATTTATTTGTTCCTGTCCCTGGCTCTAAATATCCATTAGGTAGATAACAAAGAAACCCCTTCTTACTGAATACTAATTTCTCCACATTAAAGTCCTTGTTTGGTGCCTCTGGGAGAAATAATCACATCCCTGGACTTTCAAAGGAAAGAGGGAGGGTAGGCTGGTAGAGTTGGGAGCAGTGAATACTTTTATGCTGAAAACAAATGGATTCTGTAATGCAGGTTGTCTCAACTTCAATTTTTGAAGTTAAAAGAAATGGTGGAATTCCTAGCTGACCCCTTGTCTGATCCTAGGTCAGTAATGTCCCTTCCCACCCATCCCCAAAATGAAATGAATGGATAGATGCTAGTTACAAGATGTGAAAGGTCAATGTATGTATGAATGACACCACTGTGCCAAATATACCACCACATGCACTTAAACTATGGCAGAACAGGGTGGAGTGGCATCAGCTTCCACTCCTTCCTCCATGACCCTGGAGTCAACTCTCTGGAGCTCTAGTAGAGTGTTTCCCGGGTGACATTGCTGGAAAAAGTGTGGTTGCTGGAGATGCTGTTGGACTTCCTGGAGAACCTCGGTCTTTTTTTCCTTCTTCTCCAGGGAGGGCAGAGGAAAGCCAGGGTGGAAATAAAGATCTGCCGGAAGTTGGCTGACACCAAATTGTAGAGAATGGGGTTGATGGTGGAACTGACATAGAAGAGGACATTGGTGAGCATGTAGAAGTAGTGGTAGAAATCATAGAGGAACCTGGAGGGTAAAAGGTGGGGAAGAAGAGAGGAAGAAAGAGAATATCCAGGTGCATTAGAGGGCTTTGAAACACAAACAAAAAGGAACAGAGATAACCTTCAGGGTCATAGAATTATACAGCCATTGAAGTAATAAAATCTGATATCAACTGGAAGGGACCTTAGAAACCATGATGTTCAACCTTCCTCCTAATGCCAGAGGCTTTTTGGCAATACTTCTACTTGAATGCTTTCAGTGACAGGAATTTACTACCTCATAAGACAGCCATTGCTAGAAAGCTCTAATTAGTGACTTCTTCTTTATACCAGGGCAAATTCCTCCTTTCTGCAATACTTAGCTGGTGGCAACATTTTTGTTCTCTAGAGTGACATAGAATAAATTGATTCTTATTTAGAATTATAAGGTCATAGATTTTGAGTTGAGAGGGACTTAGAAGGTCATATACACCAACTCTCTCCTTTTACAGATTAGGAAACTGAGGCACAGATGAGATTTGAACTCAGTTCTTCCTGATTCCAAGTCTATCACTCTTTCCACAGTGACTCACCACCTCCCAAGTTTGAAATAGACCTTAAGATCTTGGGTTTGGAAGGGGGTTTAGAAGCCATCAGTCCAATTTTTCACCCTATGCAGGAATGCTCTTGACTTCATCCCTGACAGGTCCCCTTTGAATGAGGTCCTTCCCACTGTCAGAGATAGCAAAACCAGCTTTTAATGAGAAACATGTAAGCTTGAAGTACTTGCTAAAATGTCGATGGCAGACCTCTGCTTTTATTTATCATGAATTAGAGTCAGGGTTTGAGCCTACGTATTTTTGAACTATGTGAAGATAGCTTTCCCTAATTCTTTTCTAAGTTACCTAGTTAATTTCTGTATCTTAGATTTCACCTAAATTTTTGCAGGCTTTTGGGTGACTGACTGGCTTGTTATGAACAATCTGAGCCCCAAACCATGACCATCCTCACATCTCACCTAAATCACCCAGGCTGTAGCCTAAGCAAAATTTCCTTTTCTGATTTTCCTGGCAAGGGCTCATTTGCCAAGTAATAGCCCTTCAGAAACTTGCTGACAGCTACTGAGGAGAGCAAAGCGGGCTTTGTGAAGGAGGACAGAGTGACCTGCTTACTGGTCTTTTTGGCGGGGAGGGAAACTACGTCTTTCTTGCCCACTTAGCTGGCTCTCTTCAAGGACTTGGGAGTGGTAATATAGTTGAAAAGTGGGGAATAATTGTTATTTGTGAACTTTTTGTTCCAAGGGAAGCAAAAAAATAAGGTAGTTGGCACTTGAAGTTAGCTGGCTTAGTTGAAGGCCACAGTGTTCTTTCCTGAAGAGTTTCTCTGCTTGGGGCTAATGACTACAGAGCTGTGGTGTAGGATTAATGGCCCATTCTACAAGAAGAACAACTGAGGCAGAGCTCCGAGCCAATGGCACTTTATTAAAGGGTCTGTGGTGCCCTCTAATGAAGGAGACCTCAGATCTTTCTCGCAACCTGATGTGCTCCCTTCTTCCAGGGCCTATCTTTTTTCTTTCCCCCCCACTTTTTATTTATAAAGGATGGCTTTTTGGAAGGAGAGGGAGGACATATTGGGAAATACAGGTAATGTCAAAATAAAAGAACTCTATAAAAATTAAGAAAAGAAAAAACATGGAATCATGGTCACACAGGTGCAAGTCATTTTTATAATTATTCACTTAGAAAGTTGGAACCTCTACTGCAGGGCCTTATTTTTCATAAGGCTTGAAATCAGATTTGATACTTGAATACTCTGGAGGGGCTATGTAAAATACAGAATCCCATTGGTTGACAGACCTTGTTTCATGGTCCCAAAATGACACATCAGGTAGCAATGATATGTCAGCAGGGAGCTCTCAGGTTGGGCAAAGCATGGGACAGTTCTACTGACTAAGTAGTTGTAAGATGATCTTAAAATGTCCACCTGCTTGTGTTGGACAAGAGAGAACGACCTGGAGATTCAAAAATAAGTTGGGGGACTTTCTATGTTATTGAGCCACCTTTGCCACCCTGGGTTTGGTCATCATAACAAGGAAAAACAAGGGTGGAGGACCTCTAATTAGCTCCCTATTGTTAAGCAAGTGAATTTGCAATCTGCTGCCCACAGCTCTGGGTCTGCATACACAGAACCTATATTCATGACCCCCATGGAATCATCAGATAAATACTGATTGGAATATAGTAGGGATTCAAATTAATCATTTTTCACAATGGGATAGGGACCCATGGTGCCAATGGGAAGGGACAAGTTCTTGAGGTGATTGTGGGGAAGATGATGAAATTGTTAGAGCTTTACTGTCTTCCCTCCAATTCCTCCCCCTTTCTTCTTTTAGGGCCCTTCCTGTCCCTTTCCTTCCTGCTACCCCAGTGGAAAAATAGATCTGGAAAGACATTAGCACCTGAGTATGAATTAGTTCAAACTGTTACCCCTCATAAGGATGACTTAAAAAAATTGGATTATGGGGGTAGACCATTATGTCACGCTATAATATGTAAGTACAAAGTGCTTCCATATAGGTTGTCTCTCCTTTGCATTTTCTAATCATATTTTGCCTTATCTCATAATTATTTGTGCACTTCCATTATTTTCCACCCCTCATCAGATTGTCTGCTCCTTCAGGTCAGGGTCTCTGCCTCATCATAGGACTACTCTTGATAATCCTGATCATGGCGGGGGGTGAGGGCGGGCTCTGTATTTCATTTTTAAAAATTCCCCACTGACTAGCACAGGGCCCTAACATGTACCAGGTGTTCAATTATCTCATTTAATCCTCAAAACAACCCTATTATAATCCCCACTCTAGATGAGGAAACTGAGGCCCAGAGAGGGACTGTTGTGGTTGGTCATTTGTTTTTGAAGAGACCAATGACATCATGGGGTGATGTCTTGATTTGTTTGTTAACTGGATTTAAGTGAGTCAGAATTGCACAAAGTCTTCAGCCTGACTCTCTCTTCCTAAGTCATAGCAGTCCAGTGGCAAAACCAAAATCAAGAGAACTGGCAATGGGCCAGGATGCAGTGCGTGATCTTGGCATCTTACATGTCTGACCAAGCTCTGAGCGCTCCACAGCGCCTGCTTCAGTCACCTTCATGGCCATTGGAACAAACTTTGTTCATTTGCCCATTCCACCAGGAAATGTCTTTATGTGCTTGGGGTAGACATCTCATTAACTCACTGATGGGTTTGAGGTCTACTGGTAATCCTCAACCTGGTTTAGCCCATCTGCCGGGTGTGGTCACTGTGCATGCCATAGCTTCTTGGAGCCACAGGTGAGAGCTGAGTGACCAGTTGGACCCAAAGATGGAGGAGCAGCCCTGAAAAGGGCTCAGTGTGCTCTCACACCAGAGGTACTGGTCCTCTCTTAATACTCCATACATCTCAATATAGCCTTATGCCAATGAAACCACAGGCCTGGGCCCTATCCCTAGAATGGATCGTCAAGAAGTTGGAGGTATCCTACTGTAGTCTGGTGATGACTTGCTGGACCTGCTGTTCTTAGGATCCTTTTTTTATGTATAGCTTGGATGAGATGACCTCTGAAGGCTTTTTAAATTCTGAAATGCTATGATGTTCATCTTGTGCCTTTGATAGGTGTTGCCCTCCCTGAAGGAAGGAAGGAGTCTCATTTAGACTGTATCCTCCCTAATTCTTAGCATGGCTCTGCTAGCAGCAGGTGCTTAATAAATGCTTGTTTTAGTATATGTTGCTGTATTTAAAGATGCGGGTGGTCAGACAAGAGTGATTTCTGAGCACCCCCTCCAGCTCTAAAACTTTTTGTATGTTAGGGCTGGTGGGGCACATAGGTGGTGCAGTGATTAGCGTTCCAGGTCTGGAGTCAGGAAGCCTCATTTTCCTGAGTTCAAATCCAGCCTCAGATACTTTCCAGCTATGTAACCTTGGGTAAGTCACTTAATCCTATCTGCCTCAGTCTTCTCATTTGTAAAATGAGCTGGAGAAGGAAATGGCAAACCACTACAGTGTCTTTGCCAAGAAAACCCCAGTGGGGTCGTGGAGAGTTGGACGTGACTGAAAAACAGTAACATTTTGCTCAGGCTGGAAAAGCTGGGAAGGGGAAGTCACCACAGGGTAACAGAAAAATAGTTTACCCTAAAATAGTTCAAATTCTGACTTCATAAACTACTTTCAGAGATTGATCTTTACCTTCAAGGGTTTTGAGTTTTCCCAAGGGCTTCTGGGTTTGAGGGGGATGAGCAGGTTACTGTGCTCCTTATGAGAGGAAAAGTGGCACAATATGGAAAGGTACCGGATTTAGATTCAGATGCTTTGGGTTCAAATTCTGCCTCTGGCTCATGGGTACCTGATACATGTCATTTTATCTTTTTGGTTCCTGTTTTTTTCATCTATAAAATAAGGGAGTTGAACTCAGTGACTTCTTAGGACCCTTTCAGCTTTAAATCTATGATCCTATGACTTGGTATAGGGTGGAAGAAGCTACAATGAAGGGCCCTGGGTTTCCTTTCTCAAAATTGGTGGGCATAGAGGGAAAGTCCCAAGGGATTTAGCTTGTGGAGAAGCACATTTACTGTTATTTCCTATTGAGAAAAGAGGATTGTCAAAGGCACCCTAATTTGCACAATAGACATATTATTGTAAAAGGTCTATACATTATACTTTTGTGAATGAAATCCCACCTAAATTAGGTTAGAAAAGCTTGCTTTTTGAAGGACTCCTAAGGCTTCTTGTGAAAAAAGAGTGAAATGTCTGAGGTGGAGGATCCTTGAGTCCAACATCCTCATTTGACAGAGGAGAAAACTGAGGCCCAGAAATGAAGAAGCAATTTGTCCAAAGCCACACAGAGCTAGGGTTAGAACTCAGGTCTCCTGACTTGCACCATACCAGGTTTCTTCCATTGGTGAGGCTGTTGATGAAGATGACGCTGTTGATAATGATGTACGTTAACATAGCACTTAGCACAGGGATTGGAACAGAATAGGCTCTGAATAAATATTGCTGATTTGACATATAATTTTAAGGTTTATAAAGCCTTTTTGTCATAATTGTTTGGGTAATTAGTGCATGCATTATTGTCACAACCATTTTATACATGAGGAAAAAAAGCTCAGAGAGGTTAAGACTTATTCATATGGGTAGTTGGAGCTGAGGTTCAGACAGTTTTTTATACACGAAGTCCTGTTCTCTTTTCACTGTAACTCAAAGTATCTGAGCCTGAAATCAAATTCAGCTTTCTGGAATTGAAGTCTGATATGCTTGCAACACATTGAAGAAAGTTCTGGTTTTGTGATCCTGAGGCACAAGACATGGTGAAAGGAGGGGTGGGAAGGTGGTATTGTTTTTGATCAGTTGTTTCAAAACCCTATTTGTGGACCTCTTGGCAAAGATATTGGAGTGGTTTGCCATTTCCTTCTCCAGCTCATTTTACAGATGAGGAAATTGAGGCAAACAGGGTTATGTGACTTAGCCAGAGTCATACAGCTAGTAAGTGTTGGAGGCCAGATTTGAACTCAGGAAGATGAATCTTTCTGACATCAGGCCTGGCACTCTATTCACTGTACCACCTAGTTGTCCCAAGGTGGGTGGAAAAGTCATATCAAATGAAGATTTAGCTACTAACTTCCTAAATTTTACATCCAGGATTGTATGGAGCTGAACTGCATGCTCTTGTGGAAGTCATTGAGAAGCCTGACGGAATCACTGAAGGGTAGAGCCAACATCCCTGAACTGGGCCTTTGATTAGTACCAGGGCTTGGGCTCGATGTTATGGGAAATTATTTTTTTCCTTAAGGCCCTTAATTCCTCAGGTACCCAGACACTGGCTTCTACATAACATGGAGCAGATACTCACGGGGACCAGTGATCAGAGGGGACATAGCAGAACATCAAGCGACGAATGTGGTAGGGCAGCCAGCAGACTACAAAGGCAATGACCACTGCACCTAGAAGGGAGAGAAACACCATAGATTTAGTGCCCTAGAATCAGGGCATGTCAGAAATGAAAGGGAGCTTACAGATCAATTAGTCTAATCTCTTGATTTTACCAATGAAACAAATGAGACCGAGAGAGGAAGGGATACCAAGGTCACACCATTTTTAAACGTTTTTGTGTGCTTCTGGGAACTAGAAGTTTAGATCCATTCTAATCAGTGCTTACATCAAACCTCAACACTGCTTACTCAAAACGTGTGTGTGTGTGTGTGTGTGTGTGTGTGTGTGTGTATTTTAGCCACCTCAACTCAGCACAACACATTTCCTATGCAAAGATGAAAAAGACAGATCACTGATAATGGCATGCTTGAAATCGGAGGGGTAGGCTCATATGTGTGCACTAGTAATTATGAACAAGGCTGAAAAGAAATAAGTACGGTAAGAAAGTTTTGGACTTGGAGGATGGGCACCACTGGGAGATGAGAAAAGAGAACATTGTTTTCATTCTCAGATCAATTTCGGAAATGAGGTTCCTAGGGTATTCCTGGTCCCCTGACACCTCAATTATTTAAAAGAATGAAATTAATTTTGCAGTCTCATAGAGGGGAGGCAAGACAGGGTATTGTTTACTTCTGAAGTAATAAAGCCTTTGAGGTTTAATTATTTGGTCCAAAGCTTGCCTTACTTAAGCCATGGCAACTAAACATATCATGAGCCTGGCTCCTCATGAGCCCTTCTCCCTAAGAGAAACCCAAGCCTTCTCTTGCCTACAGAGGTACCCTAGTGGTAGTAGCCAGTGGGGAGCTTAGAGATTCATTCAATCAGAGCAAAGGAGTTCTCCAGAGGTGGGTAGGATAACTTCTTGGAGAGGACCTTCTCCTCCAAAGAGCCTCTATTTTTCTGAAGGCCTTGGTCCTAGATCTAGGACCTAGATCATTGACCTGGGGGGAAAGGTCCTTTTCAGGTCATGTTAAACTCAAGTTTGGTCCATCACAGTGCTACAGTGAAAACACTGTACTGAAGACTTGGGCTCTCGTTGATTTTCTGCCCCTCATTAGCCATGTGACCTTGCTGCCTCCATTTTCTCATCTATTATTATTGTTGCTTGTGTGTTGTTTTTGAAGAGAACCAAAGGGGTCCTCATCATGGGATAGTGTTTTGGCTTCTTTGTTATTTGGATTTAAGTGAGACAGATTTGCATAAAGTCATCAACTTCACTCTCTCTTCCGGTTATCAAAATCCAGTGCCAGGACAAAAGTCAAGACAACTGGCGATGGTGTTTGACCAAGCTCTAAGCATGCTACCATGCTTGTTTCAGCTGCCTTCATGGCTTTTGGAATAACCCGTTCTCATCTTCCCAGTCTGCTGAAGGAATCTTCACATGCTTGGGGTAGACATACCCCTAACTCACCAATGGGAAGATAAAACTGTCTAATTAGATGACTTCTATGGTCTTTCCTAGGTCTAAAATTCTGGGGAATCTCAGAAGAAGAGTGGGATTGCAGGGAGAATGAAACTCTTTGTTTTCTTCATCTTGTCCCCAGATTTTGCCTATTATGTTCTTAGGGCTTGTCAAAAAGAGGGGGGAAAACTCCAATCATTTCAAGGATGTGAAGTGCAAATACTTTATGACTCTCTAGAGCCTGCACAGAAAGCAGGTCTTGGGTTTATTTAGAGAGAGCACAGAGAGGAAGGAATGCCCAGCATGGAGTGTGAACCTCACTGGGCAACACAAAAGCAGAAAAAGTCACTGGTGCTGTTTGGGCCAGGAGGTTGAGGATAATTATGAGATGCAGTGGCATCTTTGGAAAGAATGAAGTCTCAAGCCCAATTTTGGGAGCTGACCATGGCAAGAGAGGGAACAGCAGGGAGTACTGACATTTAAAAAAATCAAGAATGCTGCTAAATGGACCTGAAGAAATTTCTTAAGCATGGGGTGCTGGCAAATGTCAGTCCCTCCTTGAATGGCAGTCAAAACTGTTCACTAAATGATTTGACTCCAGGAAGGCACATTTAAATAATTTTGTACCTTGAAGTTGGCCAGCCAGCGTGTGTGTATGTGTGTGTGTGTGTGTGTGTGTGTGTGTGTGTGTGTGTGTGTGTGTGTGTGTGTAAAATGAATGAACAAACTGGAGCTAATGATTGCTCTATCCAAATCTGACATTGTGTGGAGAGGAGGAAGGCCTCTGGTGTAGTAATCTGGTGCAGTAAATGCTGACTAGAAGTTTGGAAGTCTCCAAGTTTTAGATCTCTCTCTGCTGTTACCTAGCAGTTTGAACTTAGACAAACCATTTATCCTTTCTGAGGCTCAGATCTTCCATCTGTCAATACAAAGAGCTCTCTTGATTCTCTGATGCCCCTGTATTCCACCAACTTTCTGAATCCCAGAATCTCAAAGTTGGAAGACACCTCAGAAGTCATCTAGCCCAATTTCTATTGGGATCCAGGACCTCCTCTTCTTTTGTGAGCTCATAAATTCTTTTGGGGATGCTTGAGCAATTGCTACATATGAGGAAACCCTGTATGTAGTGAAAACTCATGAATGGAGGAAATGATGAGACTGGAGTAGATACCATTCTATGGTTCTATGCTTTCTTCCAATGGTGCTGCTTCTCTGCCTCAGTTCTATCGAGACCTTTACTCTTTTTATTTCTGAGCAATAACTTATTTCAGACTCACTGCCTCTAGGAAGATCTCTCTGATTATTCTCACCTCACTGAGGCACAATGTTGTTTCTATGGTTGGGGATAGTTAGTGGGGAGTCAACGTGGGATTCAAACCAGAGTCCAGGCTTCTGATCTCTTCATTTGGTCATGCTGTCTCTGAGGTTGAGAAAACAGGATGCCCAGCCTAAGAGAGAAAGACCCCTTGGGTCTGTCTTAATGGTATTACATCTAGCTAATGTACTAGACAGAGAACTGAAGAAGGGACAGTCCAAGGAAATGTACATATGCACCTACTTTGTGCAACACCATTATGTGGAAATATGTAAGGATTTAACCAAGACTCTTCATTTTCCAAAAAGAATCTTCTTTTCACACACAAAAAAAGGTTCAGTTGAAGATTCCTTTAAATAGCAGAAGTCCTGTCATTCATCTAAAATTGGCATCAATTTACACACCACTTTTTTTTAGAACTCGTAATGTTTTAACATCTTCCAAGACCACAGACTCTCAATGATGGAAAGAAACTTGGGGGATCTGAGAGGTTCAATCTGTACCATAATGGGAACCTGCCTCTCCAGTATGGTTATCCAATCTCTGATCGAGACTGATAGTGATGGGAAATGTACTACTTCCTAAGAAATTCATTACTTCTTCAGACAGATCATCTTTTGTATAGTTTAATTTAAAATATTTCATTACATGAAGGCTGGCTTCCTCTCTGCAACTTCTACCC
This sequence comes from Bettongia penicillata ogilbyi, assembly GCA_023548195.1. Taxonomy (NCBI): domain Eukaryota; kingdom Metazoa; phylum Chordata; class Mammalia; order Diprotodontia; family Potoroidae; genus Bettongia; species Bettongia penicillata. Next base: position 4,426,852 of record JAJHZJ010000500.1, read on the forward strand.
ATTGCCCTTAATTCTCTGTGCTCAGGACCAAACAGAATAAGTTTTACCTCTCTTCCAAATTGTACCCCTTTGAGTACTTGTCCTCCTAAGTCTTCTCTTCCCCAAGATTCCCCATTTCCTTCAACTATTCCTCATATGGCATGATCTCTATTCTTTTCTCTATTTCTTTAGCTTCTGGTATCTAACCTTTCAAGATACTTGTTTCCCCTAAGTTTTCTTTTCTCCAGGTCAAACATTCCCATTTCTCCAACTGTTCCTTGTATGACATGGTCTTTGCTCCTCTTACGGTCACTTTCTTTATCTACAAAATAAAGGGGTTAGAACTGATGTTCTCTAAAGTTCCTTCCAACTCAAATCTGTGATTCTGGTGATCCCCCGTGGGATGTGCTCCAGGTGTTCAATATCCTTAAAATGTGGCACCTAGAAATGAATACTAATACTCCAGATATATTCTGACTATGGCAGGAAATATGGGGCTATCCCTTCTCTCATTCTGAGAACTATGCCTCTCTATATTTGTCCTAAGATCACATAAGATTTTTGGGCTGTCAAGTTACTGTTGTTTCACATTAAGCTTCCTGCCCACTAACTGCTCCCTATCCCTGACTATTCTCTTCATGTCTTTTTCACAGTAACTATCTGGCCATGTCTCCTCCATCTTCAACTTGTGTATTCTTCATATTTATCCTTACTCAATTTCATTTTCATTAAATTCAGCCCAGAGCTGTAGTCTGTCAGCATCTTTCAGGATCCTCACTGTTTAGCTCATCTTGTTAGCTAGTTCTTCTAGCTTCATGTCATGTCTTTATAGACCTGTTATGTGAGGGAGATTCTAATTTGCTCTTGCTTGAAACTAGTGTCAGTTAGACTCTCAAGATGGCCCAGGGATTTGGGCTATCACGCATGTCCTGCTTGATTACTTTCTCTGACAGATATACCCTCCTTCCACCCCTTCACCAGCAGTCACAAAACATATTTAGATATATCCTTGAGTTTCAGCTAAAACTGTCAGCTCTCCTAGGAAGTAGAAATGAATACTATTCTAATGAACCAATTCCTTTAATGGTATTAAGGAAAAGGAATTCAGGAAGAAATCTTTTCCATGAAGAGACCTGCTTCAGTTCCAAGGTCCATTGTGTGCTACTCTTGGTCAATAGGTGCCTTAAGACTGACCACCTAGAGAGAAAAACCCTTCTTTTCTTCCTTAAGATAAACTCCTGATTTCTTTAACCTATTTAAGGTCAAAATCTTTCTTTATCACATAATGCTATGTAAGTGAATTTTACTTTGCCTGTAAAGATTTAAGATCTAAATGAGTTGCCCTATTAGGTAATAGTGGGTGTGGATGTAGGCTAAGGGAAGTAAATAGAATTTAGAGTAAACACATGAGCTTCTGAGGGAGGTTTCATGGAATGTCAGTGCAAAGAGACCTCAGAGCTCTCATAATATACACTGTTCCTGAATAGGAATCCCTTTAGAAGACTCTTGAATCATAATATCCACTTCTGAATAGGGAGTAATGCAATGCCAAGCATGGTTATAGAAGATGACTGATCACACAATTGAGATTTAGATAAACTTTAGATTTAGAAGGAAACTCAGTGACCATTTATTCCAACCCATCCTTGAAAAAGAGTTTCCACTACACACCCCTGACAACTGCTCCTTCAGTTTTTATATTAAGACCTCCACTGAGTCAGTATTTGTTACATCCTGAAGAAGCCCATTCTATATATGAATAGTTTGTATTGTTTGGAAGTTTCTTTCCTGCCACTGAGCCTCAGTTTTCCATTTTGCAATTCTCATCCATTGCTCCTACTTTGTGTCCCCTGGGGACAAATAGCACAAGTCAGTTCACCTTCTCTGAGGTGGTCCTTCTAGTACTCGAAGGCAGCTATCATATTTCCCTTGAGCCTTCTCCTCTTCATGCTAAATGTCCCCAGTTCCTTAATCAATCCTCCTCATATGACATAACTCAAAGCCTGTCACCATAGTGGTTGCTATTGTTTGGACACTCTCCAGCTTGTCAATGCTTTCCCTGAACTGTGGCATCCAGATATTAACACAGTACTCTAGATATAGTCTAGGCAGGGTATAACAGAGGCCATCTTTTCTTTACTCCTGGAAACTTTGCCCCCCCTTAATGAAGTTTGAGATTATATTCAATTTTTTGGCTGCCACATAAAACTGTTGACTCATATTCCCACTGAGCTTTCAGTCTAGTTAAACCTCTTGATCTTTTTCAGACAAACTGCTGACTATGCCCTCCATATGTTGTACTTGTGAAAAGTACAAGTTATATTTTGAAGCCAAGTATAATACTAGATATTTATCATCATTTAATTTCATTTCTAGCTCAATGCTAGAGTCTGTCAAGATTATTTTTGGATCCTTAATTTGTCATCTAGTGTCAATTCTGCCACTAATTAGCAATACAATCCAATGCTAGCCCTCCCAGCTTTATGTTTTTGCATTGGTAAGCATGCCTTGATCCATCATTGGCAAAACTATGTTAAAAAATCACAGGGTCAAGATGAAATCTCTGAGCCACTCTTTTGAAGACCCTCTGCCAGTGTGATATTGAATTATTAATAACTACTCCTCTGGACATTCAATCAATTTTGATTCTAATTTTTATTGCTCTCTAGAGCACATATCTTGTCCTTCCACAAGAAGAATATGAGGTTTTCTATCAAATACATGATAAAAGTCTAAGCAAACTGGAGCTATAGCATGTCCTTGATCTGCCAATTTAGTAATTCTGTAAAAAAATGAAGTAAGGTTAGTCTGGCATGAGTTATTCTTCATGAAGACATGCTGATTCTTTGTAATTGCTGTTTCCTTTTCTAGAAATCCACCAGCCATGTATTTAATTATTTAATGTTTCATTTTAGAATTTTATCAGGAATTAAAGTCAAGTTCACTAGCTTAGTCAGTCAGCCAAAAAACATTTATTAAGCTTACTATGGGTGAGGCACATCATTAAGCCCAGGATACAATAGAAGCAAAAAGCAAATAAGCCCCTCAGAGAGTTTATTTTCTAATAGGAGAAAACATAGAAAAGGAAGTTGAAAATTAGAGAGGACGGGAAGGTACCTGAAGAGAGGTATGATGGAGAAAAAAGTCTGGAGAGACAAAGGAAGAGCCCAGAGAAGAATGAAAGCGTGAGTATGGCTGGCCTGGGCTCTTTCTTCTAAAGTAAAGAGGACCTGACTAATCAGAGGATCTCCTCACAAGTGAGCTCCCCACAAGGTAGAGGAATCTTTCAGGTAGAGAAAGCTACTGGAGCATGGTGGTAAAACCTATAGTTGGCAGACTATTCACTTCCTAAAAAGAGAATCACTATAACATTTGCCATTCTCCAGTATTTCAGAACCTCTGCTCTTTTCAGCTATCATATCCACTAGTTCTTTCAATATCCAAGGATGTGGTTCATTTGGGTTAGATGAATTGAATTAATCAAGGAGATCTAGATGTTCTTTTCTAATCACCTTACTTTTCTTAGATATCAACTCCATTAATCATTTCAGGACAAACACAACCTGTGATTAGACTGAGCTGCCTGAATGGGGATCCAGCTAGTTGGGTAGCTCAGCTCATCCTCTCCCTCTGCCTCTTCTTTTCCTCTTCAAAGCAAGGTAAATTTTGATGACCAGAAGCTGCCCAGTTGACTTGGAGTTTACTGGCTAGACTCCTTCCTTCCTCCTTCCCTCCCTTTTTTTCTTTTTCTCTTGTTTCCTTTCTTTTTTCTCTTTCTTTTCACTTTCTTCCTTTTTCTTTCTCCCTTCCTTCCTTCCTTCCTTCCTTCCTTCCTTCCTTCCTTCCTTCCTTCCTTCCTTCCTTCCTTCCTTTTTTCCTTCCTTCCTTCCTTCCTTCCTCCCTCCCTTTCTTTCTTTCTTTCTTTCTTTCTTTCTTTCTTTCTTTCTTTCTTTCTTTCTTTCTTTCTCAGGGTGGGGCTTGAGTTCAAACACCCCACTGTGCCCCTTGAATGAATGTGGCTGAAAATCCCCAGGGGTAAGTGGGGAAGGTATCTTATTCCTTAGCTACTTCCTGCTGAAATTGGATGTAGAGTTTTCATCATCAGTTATCATCATCCAAGCAGCAGTTCTAACTCATCTTTGACCATTCTTTTTCAGTATAGAAAGAGACCTTTTTTTTGGTTATGCCTATTTTTCTTCACCTTCAGTTTGAGCTGTGGCACTCTTGACACTGTTTACATAGGGCCATGCCATGTTCTCATATTCATTCCCTGATACATTCCCTTGGATGAATCTTTTGTATACCTCTTTAAAAAAATCTAAGTTGGTTAGTGAGTCCCCTGTGCATCTACATTGGTCTCTCTAGACACCTCCTATATTTCCTTTCTTATGCTTATCAATTGAAGCTAGCTTTGGAGTAGTATCACAACATATTGTATTTTTGACCTTTAGTAGGAGTCACTATCTCCCTCCATCTTGCCTTCATTCATACTGAAGTGGGATCTCAAACCTCCATATGCTGTGCTAGCTACTAATTTTCTTTATGTAAAGGGAGAGTAAATGGTAGCAATGAAAGAACAAGGGGAAAGTTTCACTTCATATCAGCAGCCAATGCTATTCACAGCAAAAATTTGGCTTTTTCTGTTGTAGACTCATTCCCCTTGTGAAAAGAAAGAGAAGAAAAACTAGGAGGAATTGCTCAGTGAATTGCACTTCCTTCCTGAAGAAGGGGAGAAATGGATTGTCAAAGGGGGAGAGCATGAATGTCTTTCCTCTCTGTCTCTTTCCACTGTTTGCACCAGTACAACAAAAACTTCATTGGTGGAAGAAGTTTCATCAATAATGAAAGGAAAGCTGTGAAACAGAATGTCCGCCTATGTAGTCCCAAAATGTAGGATGAACTTCATCTTGAATTCCAAACTCTCTCATTCCATCTATATATCCCCCTCTCTCTTCACTAATCCTTCCCACAAGTCTCAGTTCCAAAATAACACTAGCTGGTGGACTTGTGGATAGTATATACTTAAGTATCTCTCATCTCCATAGCAACAGTAGCATCACCTAAGGAAAATACTTTGTAAATTTTGAAATGCCATATAAGTGAGCAGTTATTATAGTGATAGAAATGTGAACTAAACACTAATGAGGTACAGTTAGATGGCAAGCCTTGGAATCAGAAAGATGTGGATTCAAGTACTGGCTCTTATACGTACCCTGGTGTTAGAGACAATGAGTTACTTAAATTTTTAGTATTCTAAATATTTCTTTTAAGACTTTAAATTACACATAAGCTGTTAATATGCATTATTGAAGAGATTTTCCACACTGGAAGTACCCCATTATGCTTATGTTGATAAAACCACAAGTCCAGACAAAAAAAATTAAATGTGAGTTTAAATCAGAGGTTCCCTAAACTTAATTTGACCTAGCATCCCCCTTTTTAAGAAAGAAAGTGACACAGTGCCATCCCTCTGAAATCTACTTTCTTTAACCTTTTAATGATTTTTTTTGAAATTTGTGTTTTTTTAATAGTTACAACAATGTAAATTTTATTATTTTTTAAATGTTTATTTGATTTTAGTTTTCAACATTCATTTCCACAAAATTTTGAGTTCCAAATTTTCTCCCCATCTCTTCCCTCCACCCACTCCATAAAGTCCTGCATTCTAATTACCCCTTCCCTCAGTATGCCCTCCCTTCTATCACATCCCTCCCTTCCCTTATCCCTATCTCTCTCTTTTCTTGTAGGGCAAGATAGATTTCTATACCCCATTACCTATATTTCTTATTTCCCAGTTGTATGCAAAAAACAGTTCTCAACATTCTATCCCTTCTTATTCAACTCACCCTGTGCTGTGTGTGTGTGTGTGTGTGTGTAAAATCCCTCACAACTACCCAAATACTGAGAAAAGTCTCAAGAGTTACAAATATTATCTTTTCATGTAGGAATGTAAACAGTTCAACTTTAGAAAGTTCCTTAGGATTTCTCTTTCCTGTTTACCTTTTCATGCTTCTCTTGATTCTTATGTTTGAAAGTCCAATTGTCTATTCAGCTCTGATCCTTTCATCAAGAATGCTTGAAAATCCTCTATTTCACTGAATGACTATTTTTTCCCCTGAAGTATTATACTCAGTTTTTCTGGGTAAGTGATTCTTGGTTTGAATCCTACTTCCTTTGACTTCTGGAATATCATATTCCAAGCCTTTTGAACCCTTAATGTAGAAGCTGATAGATCTTGTGTTATCCTGATTGTATTTCCACAATACTTGAACTGTTTCTTTCTGGTTGCTTGCAGTATTTTCTCCTTGACCTAGAAACTCTGGAATATTCCTAGGAGTTTCTGTTTTCGGATCTCTTTCAGGAGGTGATTAGTGGATCTTTCAATATTTATTTTGCCTTCTGGTTCTAGAAGATCAGGGCAGTTTTCCTTGATAATTTCATGAAAAGTGATGTCTAGGCTCTTTTTTTGATTGTGGCTTTCAGGTAGTCCCATAATTTTTAAATTTTCTCTCCTGGATGTATTTTCCAGGTCAGTTGTTTTTCCAGTGAGATATTTCACATTATCTTCTATTTTTTCATTCTTTTGTTTTGTTTTGTTTTTTTGTAATTTCCTGGTTACTCATAAAGTCATTAGCTTCCATCTGTTCCATTCCAATTTTTAAAGAACTACTTTTTTCAGTGACGTTTTGAACCTTCTTTTCCATTTGGCTAATTCTGCTTTGTAAAGCATTCTTCTCCTAATTGGCTTTTTGGACCTCTTTTGCCAGTTGAGTTAGACCATTTCTAAAGGTGTTATTTTCTTCAACATTTTTTTGGGTCTCCTTTAGCAAGCTGTTGACTAGCTTTTTATGATTTTCTTGCATCATTCTCATTTCTCTTCCCAATTTTTCCTCCACCTCTCTTACTTGAATTTGAAAATCCTTTTTGAGTTCTTCCATGCTTGAGACCATTGGATATTTATTTTAGAGGTTTTGGATGCAGAAGCCTTGACTTCCTCTGATGTTATGCTTTGTTCTTCCTCATCCAAAAGGATAGAAGAAAATACCTGTTCACCAGGAAAGTAACCTTCTATAGTCCTATTTTTCCCCCCCTTTTGGGCATTTTCCTAGTCAGTTACTTGACTTTTGAATTCTTTGTCAGGAGGAAGGTGTACTCTGGGGACCTGTAAGTTCTCAGTTCCTCCAAGGTGGGACAATCAAAGGAGAGGATTTTATTCCTCTCCTGGCCTGTGCACTGGTCTGGGAGCAATCAAAAACTTTTCTGCCCAGAGTCTGTGAGCAGAATTCCTTAGCCACAACTGTCTCCAACTCCACCACCAGTGATCCTCCTCACCCTAGGGCAGGGCTTAGGGCTGAGAATCAGATCAGCTACTCAATTACCCCAGGGGTTTTAGGTGGAGAGCTCCAAAAATGAATTCTTCCGCTGCAGTGGCTGCTGCTGGTGGGGCCAGACCAGGTTCCCTTCTCACCCAGATGAAAAGACTTTCTCCTTGAGCTTTGAGGCTGTCTTTGGAATTTGTGAGTTGAGCAATGTAGGAACTGCTGCTGCTGGTGGCTCCCTGAAGCCTCTTCTGGGTCCTGTCCCTGCCAGGCCCAGTGTGACAAACCTTTCCTGTAGGCCTTCTAGGTTGTCTTGTGCTGGAAATCTCTTTTACTCTGTCATTTTGTGGCTTCTGCTGCTTTAGAATTTGTTTAGAGTCATTTTTTACAGGTATTTTATGGGCTATGTGGGGGAGCTTCTATTGGTCCATCTTTCTACTCCACCCTCTTGGATTTTGATGCTTCAATATTGTGTCATGTAACCGTATAGCATTATATTGTAAGCAAGTCATTACATGCACATATTCCCATTGATATATGCTAGACTTCCTGATATGGTGCAACATGCTCGCCTGCCAGGACTTGTATGTTAAGCTCCATCGATGCATTTGACCACTAATTGGTTATAACTTGTATTTTGTGTGTATATTTGGGAAATAATATAATCACTATTACTTTAACTATATTACCCAACAGACGAATGGTTTTTCAAAATTTTCTCCTCTTCTTATACTTCTATCACTCCCTTATTTTTATTCAATGCCCCCCAATTGTACCTGAGGCTACTATTGCCCCCGGGATCATTTGAGTGATGCCAGGGTGCAGGATTATCTACTTTAGGAACCTCTGAAGCAAACACAGTTGGGGCTGTGGCCTTATTCTGTACCCTCTGTGGTTTCAAAAAAAAGAGGAAGTTTTTAGTTACCTGTGGGTAGAGATTGTGTGTATACCTAGAGCATTTGGTTACTGTCATCCAGGAGTTGTCCAAAATACATTGAAAGCCAATGTTTGAAGGAAGAAAGCTATGGATGAAGGAGAAAAGGGATTGGATGGTTCATGTGGGAATCTTCGCCTTTGTTTTCCATTGGAGGCGGCCCAGTGGCAATTGATTCATGCACTTAGAGCTATTATCTTAGATCCAAGGGCAAGGTTGTTGGCTACCCAGTCAGTATGCAGCTAACCTCTTTTCTAAACTTCTCTGTTTAGAGCATCATAGATTTAAATCTGGAAGGGTATGTAGGAACCATCTTATACAATACAAGGTAGTTAGGTGGCTCATCTGATAGAGTGATGGACCCATATTAATGAAAACTTGAGCTCAAATCTGGCCTCAGATACTTACTGGTTGTGTGATCCTGTACAAGTCACTTAGTCTCTGTCTGCCTGAGTTACTGAAGCTGTAAACTGAGGATAATAATAGCACCTACATTTCAGGGTCATTGTGAGGATCAAGCGAAGTAATGTGTATAAAGTGCTTAGTATAGTGCCTCGTACATAGTAGACACTTAATAAAAACTCATTTAAAAAAACAAAAGATGTGGGAGGAGCCAAGATGGCAGAGTAGAAAGATTCACATATGCTAGCTCCTAACCCATAGCCCATAAAATACCTGTAAAAAGAACTCCCAACAAATTCTGGAGCAGGGGAAGCCACACAACAACAGAGTGGAGGAGATTTCTGTTCCAGAGAGCCCTGAAAAACTGACCCCAAAGGTCCGTTGCCCACCAGACCTGGAGCAGAGCCCAGCCCTGCCTTGGCCATGTGGCACCGAGAGGAGCAGATCTGAGCAGGCTTCAGGGACAGAATCTCCAGTGGCCACACAGGTCCCTCCACCCACAGACGCCAAAGGTCAGTGAGAGAGTCTTTTCGGCTGGCTGAGAGGGGAGTGGGGTGTCCCCATAACACAGGCCCCCTCGGAAGGGAGCAGTGGAGGCAGCAGAGGACAGGGGCTCCCAAAGCAGGCAGGAGCTCAGATTCATTATTGAAGGTCTCCACATAAACCCCTTGAGGGAACTGAGCCCTGTGTGGGGGCCCTGCCCCTACCTGAGCAGCTGAACTTAATCTCACACTGAATAGCAGCCCTGCCCTTGCTGAAAGCCCTGAGGCTGGGAAGCAGCATTTGAATCTCAACCCCCAAGCACTACCTGGGCATATCTGGAGGCAAGGCAGGGTTGGAGAGGAATTTCAGAAGTCAAGTAACTGGCTGGGAAAATGCCCAGAAAAGGGGAAAAAAAATAAGACCATAGAAGGTTACTTTCTTGGTGAACAGATATCTCCTCCCATCCTTTCAGATGAGGAAGAACAATGCTTACCATCAGAGAAAGACATAGAAGTCAAGGCTTCTGTATCCCAAACATCCAAAATAAATATTCAATGGGCTCAGACCTCAGAAAAAAGGATTTTGATAATCAAGTTAGAGAGGTGGAGGAAAAACTGGGAAGAGAAATGTGAGAGATGCAAGAAACGCATGAAAAACAGGTCAACACCTTGCTAAAGGAGACCCAAAAAAATGCTGAAGAAAATAACACCTTGAAAAATAGGCTCACTCAATTGGCAAAAGAGGTTCAAAAAGGCAATGAGGAGAAGAATGCTTTCAAAAGCAGAATTAGCCAAATGGAAAAGGAGGTTCAAAAGCTCACTGAAGAGAATAGTTCTCTCAAAATTAGAATGGAACAGATGACTTTCTGAGAAACCAAGAAATCACAAAACAAAACCAAAAGAATGAAAAAATGGAAGAGAATGTAAAATATCTCATTGGAAAAACTACTGACCTAGAAAGTAGATCTAGGAGAGACAATTTAAAAATTATGGGACTACCTGAAAGCCATGATCAAAAAAAGAGCCTAGACATCATCTTTCAGGAAATTATCAAGGAAAATTGCCCTGATATTCTAGAACTAGAAGGCAAAATAAATATTCAAGGAATCCACCGATCACTGCCTGAAAGAGATCTAAAAAGAGAAATTCCTAGGAACATTGTGGCCAAATTCCAGAGTTCCCAGGTCAAGGAGAAAATATTGCAAGCAGCTAGAAAGAAACAATTCCAGTATTGTGGAAATACAATCAGGATAACACAAGATCTAGCAGATTCTACATTAAGGGATTGAAGGGTGTGGAATATGATATTCCAGAAGTCAGAGGAACTAGGACTCAAACCAAGAATCACCTACCCAGCAAAACTGAGTGTAATACTTCAGGGGAAAAAATGGTCCTTCAATGAAACAGAGGACTTTCAATCATCCTTGATGAAAAGACCAGAGCTGAAAAGAAAATTTGACTTTCAAACACAAGAATGAGAAGAAGCATGAAAAAGTAAACAGCAAAGAGAAACCATACAGGACTTACTAAAGTTGAACTGTTTACATTCCTACATGGAAAGACTATATTTGTAACTCTTGAAACTTTTCAGTATCTGGGTAGTTGGTGGGATTGCACACACACACACACACACACACACATACATACACACATGCACGCACACACAGAGACAGAGAGCACAGAGTGAATTGAATAGGATGGGATCATATCTTTAAAAAATGAAGTTAAGCAGTGAGAGAGAAATGTATTGGGAGGTGAGAGGGAGAAGTGGAATGGGGCAAATTATCTCTCATAGAAGAGGCAGGCAGGAGACTTTTTAGTGGAGGGAAAAAGAGGAGAGCTGAGAGAAAAACATGAAGTTTACTCTCATCACATTCTACTAAAGGAAGGAATAAAATGCACACTCATTTTGGTATGAAGACCTATCTTACAATACAAGAAAGTGGGGGAGAAAGGGATAAGCAGGGTAGGGGGGATGATAGAAGGGAGGGCAATGGGAGGAGAGAGCAATTTGAAATCAGCACTCTTGGGGAGGGACAGGATCAAAAGAGAGAATAGAAGAAATGGGGGGCAGGATAGGATGGAGGGAAATGTAGTTAGTTTTACACAGCACGACTATTATCGAAGTCATTTGGAAAACTATATACATATGGCCTATATTGATTTGCCTGCCTTCCTAAAGGGTATGGGTGGGGAGGGAGGGATGGGGAGAAGTTGGAATTCAAAGCTTTAGGAACAACTGTTGAGTATTGTTCTTGCTACTAGGAAATAAGAAAAGTATTGTTCTTGCTACTAGGAAATAAGAAATACGGGTAATGAGGAATAGAAAGTTATTTGGCCCTACAGGGCAAAAGAGAAAATGGGGACAAAGGAAGGGAGGGATGATAGAAGAGAAGGCATATTGGTGATAGGGGTATCAGTGTATTAAGGTGGGGAGAGGGGACAAATGGGGAGAAAATTTGGATCCCAAAATTTTGTGAAAATGAATATAAAAAGTTAAATAAATAAATTTAACTGAAAAAAAATAGAAAAAAAAAAGATGAAAAATTGAGGCACATAGCGGTTAAGTGACTTTCTTTCCAAAAGTCAAAAGACAGTAAGAGATAGGGGTGGGGTTTAAATTACAGTCCTTTAGATGTAAATCCAGTATACTTTTCATGTCTTTATGCTGCCTCCTAGCCAAGAAAGCTGCCCGACACTGCAGTGGGATGCTTTGGGATATATTATCAGAGGTTTTTGCACAAAGGCTGAATGTCTAGGGATGTCACGGATTTGGGATTTTTATACATATGTGGATTAGATTAGACAACCTCTTAGGTCTCTCCTAACTATGTTTCTATGATATCCATCATAATATAAACTCAGATTTCTATGGCACCATAAAGTTTAGAAAACATTTTTCTCACCTCATGTGGTGGGTAATAAAAGTACTATTATAAAACCCAATTGATATTTGTGGAAACAAGCTGAACCTAGATATTCTGACCTTTAAGTCTAGTGCTCTCTTCATCTTTATCCCCTCTTTATCCCTAATCATCTCCTTATAACAATCCATAGGGTGGACAAGTTAGATAGTATATTATTATCAGTGCTTTACAGATGAATAAATTGTTGGTCCTGTAGCCAGTTAGTTTTAGAGACTCTGAACCCAAATCATCTCACTCTGCTCTTTGGACTAGATTTGGGAGCAGCACCAGCACTTCTACTCTTCTATCCTTTTCCTTATAATGTGATGCTTCAAGCCTTTTTCTAGCTGGGATCAGCATTTCATGTGGACATGGGCCAAGAGGCACTGAACTACTCTATGGCTAGTCAAAGTTAGATACAAGGACCCAGGAGAAATTCTGTTATCCTGCCTCCCTGGTCACTCTGCTGCAAATGGGTGTAGGTTCCCTGGGATATTGACTTGGAGGGTGAATCAGGGTCCTAGGAGTATTGGCTATTTGATGACATTGCCTGCATTCTCTAGGCCTCTGGGGAAATGGGAGAATTGATATTGTGAATTTGATGTCTATCCTACTGTATTTTCCCAGGAATGATTAATCTTTCTCTGAAATAATGAAGCACATAGAGATGGTCACACATTAATAAACTCCTTCTGTGTCTCAGAAGTAGAATTTTCCTTCTCTGAGGGGTGACATGATATACTGCAAAGAGATCTGGCCCTTGTAGTCATGAGAAGCCTTAGTCTGAATGCTGATTCTGATCCATTGAGGTTGCTACTAGGGGTAAATCACATAATTGCTCAGAGCCTCAGTTTCCTCAACTAGTCAGATCAACTGTATGTAAGAAGGGATATGATCTTTTTGGGAACTATACCCCCCCAAAGCCTGCACAGAACTCAGCAAGTGATAATTCCTTATGAATAGACTCTGGTTAGATGGAGTTGTCTTCTGTGTATTTAGTAAGAGGCTCACCATGGACTTTTGTGAGAGTTCTAGAAGGTGGAACAGTTTGATCAAAGGCCATAGAAGAGACAGAGGGAAAATGGAAGGAGAGACAAGAAGAAGATGAACATGGAACCAGGGAGACTGCCTTTAGCTTCATTTAACTCCTACCACCTTAATTGGAGGTTCTACCATTGATTGTGCTGGAAAGTGACAGCTACAGGACCTCCCTGAGCTGCTGTTCCCAGGCAAGTGCTGTGTGGATAAGTTGGAAAGTGAACTAGGGATGAATGGACTCATGCTTTGCTAGGCATGAGCTAGATGAGAAGAGCTGGTTTAAAGAAATGGGAGCTGAGTGTGGGTTTTTTTTGTTTGATTTTTTTTCTTCCTTGTTATTCACTTTGCATTCTGCTTTAAACAAATGTCCTTTTACTATGCATTACTATGAGGTCATGTGATTCGTTCATACTGGTGAGGGGGAAGGGGGTCAGAAGAAAATGGGGGCTTATGCACTTATGAGAAGTACTTTTGGATATATAAGGCAAATAGATCTTTAGAACCTGCAGGTGACAGTGGAGGTGCTACATGTAAAAGGCAAATAATAATATCTGTTATACCTGCCTTACATGGTTGTTGTGAGGATCCAATGAGGCAGTGTATGTAAAAGGTTTTATAGACCCTTAGCTATCATTATTGCTTGAGGATTTTTGTGTCTGTATCCCTGGATATCTCTCTGCTTCTCTCTCTGTCTCTGTCTCTCTGTCTGTAATTGTTTGTCTGATTCTGTATCTGCCTGGTGAAATTGGATCATAAATGACTTGTATCTCCTCCTGTGAATGACACACCCACTGTTTCTCACTCTATCAGGCAGATTTAGAACAGCAGCTGCTCAGCACTCTCTGGATGAATTCCACTGATGACTTTTTTATATTCAAAATCTATCTTGATGACCCACAGGGTGGAAATGGTTTTCTGTAGAAGCCAGAGCTACCTGGGGTATATGGTAGTGTTTTCCATGACTGCACAAATAGGGTACAGCACAACTCTCTGTAAACCCAACCAGTTTCCCATGGGAGGATGGAGGACAGGAATCAATTTCTTGTCTGGGGATGAGTTAGCAGAGGTGGTTGAGTGGTTTGAATTGCAGCGGAGGGAGGAAAATGAGAAAAGGATATAGCTAGTTTTGTGAGGAGATTAAAGATAGTTTAAAAATCTGAGTCATCAAGGGATTGCAACCAGAACACATTTCTTAGTCTTATATATCAGCCCCAAAGACCCCAAGGTAAGACTTGGCCAATCTGATCCATGAATCCCCACTAATATGCTAATGAAAAAGGATTAGTGTACTTTTACTGGGACTTTCTGGAGACAGTGACTCAAAACTTTGTTGTCTCAACCTCTGTGGGGGGAATTATAAACTAGGTAGGAGGGGAACACAAGACTCTATTAGGGGAAATAGGGGAAAAACATTTTAGACCCGATGATTTCCCATCACAATATACAAGGTTATCTATTATATTGTATGTTTCCTGTTGTATGGAAGCAATGACTGAAAATCATTAGGAAGGTGGTTTTGGTTTTGGGCTCAATAAGACGTCCTTGCCATGTAGCTGGCCCAAGTTTGAGTATACATTATATTTGGATTTATCTGGCTAAAACTTCAGAAACTTGGATAAAATCTGAAAAATGTTCCATTTTGAGGAAAATAAAGAGTCCCACAATACAGTCATAATGTTGCATAAGGGCTGGGCCATTCAGCTTATAGGGAAGTCTATATAGATTCTCTAGACTGTAACCAAGAAGACAGATTAGACTTGTTCTACTTGCTCCTAAAAAGCAGAACTAATACCAAGCAATGAATGTGATAAAGAGGGACATTTCTTAATGCTTAAAATGAAGAACTTTCTAGCTATGAGAGCTATCCAACAGTGAGTAAACAAATCTATTAACTACCTACTATGTGTTAGGTACTGGGGATACAAATACAAAAATGAGATAGTCCCTGGTCTCAAGATGCTTACTTTCTAAAAAAAGGAGACAGTACATAATGGAGTGGGAGTTAAGGGTGGCTTTAAAGTCAAAGAGGAATCACAGGGATGAGGAATGGAGCCATAAGTGATGATTATTACACCCTTTTCAGAAGCAATGGTAGTATTTGATCTGATTACTATTTCCAGCACAAGAGTTGGAAAAGGATTTGGAGAGGTGACTACGTCCACAGTGGCAGAACAGATAGCATGACACCTAGGTAGGTGGTTGGGTGAATGGGAGGTAGGGGTTGGGGGTGTAGTGTTAGTGATTTTGTAGTCATTTAATAATCAGTAGGATCAGTTCCAGGGCAACAATTTAAAGGTGAGGGTTGCTTCAGCAGTAGTGAATTCTCTGAATGAGAATTTTCAAGAAGAAGCTGGATATTGAAGATGGGATTTATGTTTCAGGTAGGGACTGGACTAGAGAGCTCTCAGGTCCCTTCCCCTCTGTGTTATTACATACAGCGTTTTATTACATACAATGTTTACAGTGACTTCTTCCTGAATGGGGCCATGTCCATAAAAATATCTTCCTTTCTCACCAAAGAATGATCCAGGATTACAACTCCAAGCCCCAGAGAGGGTCTGTTTTTAGACAATGGACAAGCTTTTAATTAGGCTGTTTGAGTCGGTTTCCTTCCTCCAAATGTCTGTTGGGTTAATAGGATGGCTTCTAGTTTCCTGCGTGCACTTAAAGAGACATAGAAACCTGTTCAAAGCCAGATGCACTGATGGACTTTTCTCCAGTAGTTTGGAGAGAAGCAGAATGAAGTCGAATCTGTCAGAAACATGACAGGGAACAGAGGCCCATGGAAGGAAAGAATGAACCTGTTTTGTGTGTTTTGGAGCAATTTCTGTTCACTACTTGCATGTGATTAGTTTCTGGGCAAGTGACCAATGGTGAAACAAATGAGTCTGATTCAAATGTTGAATGTACTGGCAGGAAACTGGAGAAGCACAAAAACATAGACTAAGCCTCAACAACTGAGTATTCTCTAAGCTGTGTGGAAGCCAAGCAGGGGATGGGTTTGAGGATGGTTCAAAGGTGCCACAATGAGGAGCTTGGGTACAATGGGCAGGAGATAACTGCCAGGATGCCCATTCAATACTGACAAAGGGAAGGGATAGTGTCCTTGTGTTGGCTGTATTCCTCCACAAGAGGAAAAGTGGTTTGGATTCTTCAGAATCTGTACAGCTTGTGCTGCTTGAGCTTTCTTTAGGGATTTGTGGGCATTTCCTCCTAAAAGGAGGTACGAATCACATCCAGTACAGACTGTGGAGGGAAGCCAGCAGCCATTCAAATGGGTTTGTTACAACCTTTTGTCCCACTTGACCTTTGACAAGTAGAGCCATTCAATGCATTGGAGCAGACCCTCCTCCCACCTCCCCACCCCTTCTACCTACCGCCCCCCAATCTGTTGCTGGAGACTTCTTTGGGGAGGTCTTTAATGATTAGGCAACAAATTATACCTCAGCTGGTATAAAGATCCATGCATCAGTTATTTCAAAACCCAACCGAATGACATTTATTAAGTGCCTAGCTAGAGTTTGGGGATATAAAGACAAAATATTCCCTACTCTCATGGACCTTACTTTTTTTTTGAGAGTGGAGGGGAATACAATATGTATACACGTAAGTAAATATAAGATAATTTAAAGTGGGAGAAAGAATACGTTGCAAGATATCTTGGGGTTTATGTGCTAGATTTCTTTCTTAAGGACCATGCCTTAAATGCTCTCATTGTTTGGGCAAGAATAGGTCCCAACCTATGCCCACAAAGGCATTGTTTGGACTCTGATTTCTCAGAGTGAATGTAAATAACAACTGTTTCTGTTTTGGCCAGAAACCCTGAGGGTCTTCCCCTCCTATAGGCCATTCTTTGCCTCCTTTCTTACCTAGCCTTGATCACTGAGACTTTGGAAAGACCTTAGCTTGAAAAGGTCTTGCATTGCATGGGGTGGGAGGTGTCATCCTGTTCTGTATTTTGCTACTGTACCTTAGTGGCTCTGGAGGAGAAAACAAGGCTGGTGACTTTGCATAGCCCTCCCTCACTTAAATCTAATTCATTTGCAAGTCATTGCATCACTTTCCTGATGTTGTAGTCCTTTTCAAGAATGAAAGACGAACAACAAATGAAATAGAGATTCTGAGAGGTAGGGGCAGGAGTATAACGGTAAATGTTTAACAGTGGGCTCTCTGGAAAAATAAATGTACTCACAACATACTTTTAAGTTTAACTTATATTATTAACATTTTCTCCATTACTTCTTGAAGTCTAGACGATAAATAAAACTCTGATTGTAGTCTTTGCCAATTTCTGAGGTGTAAATACTCACAGTGAAAATTAAATAATCAGCTCTGAGTTGGTTCGAGCTGGTTCTAGCATACCACTAGGTGTAAGTGAGGAGGGAGTACTTTATGGACTTGGGAGAAAGCCTATGTATTCATACAACCTTGTTGACCTATGATGATAAACAATGGTTCTAGGAGAAACAAAGCTGGCTTTGCTGCAGATCAGACTCCTACATACTGTTTTCCAAATTATGCTGAGTATCTAAAGTATATACATTGTATAATTGGGTCCTAGAAGAAGATCTCCTCATTGGCCCCAAAGCATTGGGGTTTGCTGGCCATCTTATGAACCATGGTAAAGGACTAGAATAACATGGAATGAATCTGGCAACACACTTACTCCCATGAAACCTATAGAATGTTGAGTTTAAGATGGGGTTGTTAGTACAGTTTGACTAGAATACAGAATGAACACAGGGGAGCTGTTTGAAATGTATTTTAAAAAGTAGGCAAGAACTTAAATGTGGAGGGCTTTAAATGTCAGGCTAAGGAGCTTGTATTTTATCCTAGGGACAATAGGGAACCACTAAAGATTTTCTAGAAGACATGATTAATCTTAGGAAATTTATTTAATAGTTATGTGGGAAATGCATTGGAAAAGGGAGAGACTAGAAGCAGGGAGACCAATCTGGAGATGACCACAATAATGCAAAAATGAGGTGATGAAAGTTTAAACTAAGGCAGGGGCTGTGTGAGTAGACAGGAAGGGGAAATAAATGAGACATGCTATGGAAGTTGATTCACTGAGACTTGGAAACTGACTGGCTATAGAACGTGAGGAGGAGGGAAGAGTAAACAATGATTCTGAGCTTACCAACCTGGATCATTGGAAGAATGGTGGTGACTTCAACAGAAACAGGGACATTTGGAAAAGGGCGAGGTTTGGTTTGGGGGGAGATGAGTTCAGTTCTGGACATACTGAGTTTAAGGTGTCTCTGAGATATCCAATAGGCAATTAGAAATAATAGAATGGAGTATAAAGGACAGGTTAGGAATATATACATATTCGTATGTTCAGGGTATCTTAAAAGTCCTAGTGTGGTTTTAAGCTTTACTAAACTTAAAATACATACTTTGTATATATTTCTATTTATTCACTTTATATTTATGCTATTTGACCAAACTTGAAAGGAGAGACTGCTCTTAGACTTTTGGGACATAATACATATGTATATAAATGTGAATATATGTATGTATAGGTATGTGTGTGTGTGTGTGTGTGTGTGTATATGTCTCTTCTTTTAAGTTTGTTCATATAGCATAAATGTATGTATATACACACACATACATATACCTATGTATATAAATGTATACATACAGATATAGGCTTGAGAATCCTCTACTTTCCTAACATAGAGATGCTAGGGGGAGGTGATGAAATCAAGAGAGAATATGAAGAGAGAGAAGTAGACACATGTGCCCAGACTCTGGAAGAACATCCATGACTGGTAGATGAGAGTTGGATGTTGATTCAGCAAAGGAGACTGAGGAGTAGTCAGACAGGTAGAAGGAAAACTAGGAAAGAGGGTGATATGATAGAATTCAAGGAAGGAAAGAGGATCCAGGAGGAATAGGTGGAAATTCCAAAAGCCACAGAGAAATCAAGTAAGATAAAGCCCGAGAAAAGGTCATCAGATTCAGCAGTTAAGAGGTCTCTGGTAAACCTTGGCCAGAGCAGTTTCAGCCATATGGTAGAGTTTTTGTTAAGATCATGTTGGATACTCTTTCTTCCAATGAAGATCATAACCTCTTGTCTTAGTAAATGAACTTTGGCCCAAACCATTCATCCTTTGGTGACTGGTCTCAGTAAAAGATTGTGCAAACAGCAAAGTTTCTTCTTATATGACAGATTATTATGGCCAACTAGTGAAGGGTGGTTGGTTGGTTGTTGTCCTTTGCTCTCAGAGGATCAAAATGACATCACGATGCTAGAGTCAAGTTTCAATGTGTCTGACTGTGACTGATCAGGCCAATATGAGCTTGGAATGCTCTATCACAGGTTGGGCACCAATAACAAATAGTCCCTGTGAACATTTGGAGTGGATATTCCAAATTTGTGTATCCTGCATTGCCTTTGAGCTGTCTCCATTCTGCTTACTCATAGAACACATCACCTTCTCTGATGAGGGCACACCATGCTGAGTGGTCCTGTGCCAGTATAGTGAGGGGCAGCAGCTAGTGAAGCAACTGCTGGGCCTGGAGTTAGGAAGTCTTATCTTTCTGAGTTCAAATCTGACCTCAGACACTTATTAACTGTGTGATTCTGACAAGTCATTTACCCTGCTTGCCTCAATTTCTTCATCTGTAAAATGAGATGGAGAAGGAAATGGCAAGCCACTCAAGTATTTTTACTAAGAAAACTCCAAATCAGGTCACAAAGAATCAGATATTACTGAAAACAACTGAATAACAGCAAAAACAGTGAGGGACCCTTCAGAAAGAATAAAGTTTTTCTTTACATAGCAGGTTATTATGGCCTACTAGTGAGGGACCTTACAGACAGAGTAAAGCCTCTTACCCTTTAGACTATGACGGCCTCTTAGTGAGGGACCCTATAAACAGGGCAGAGCTTCTCCTTATACCTCAGTCTATTATAGCCTATAGACACAGCAAAATTTCTCTTTACATAATAGTTTATTAATGGTTCTAGACTCACCAGCTCAGTAGGCAAAGCTTCTCTACTGACTAGGCTTTCAGATTCCAGGTCTGGCTCTAGGCCAAGATGAGTCATTGGAGCTGGAGGAGGACAAGGACTCTGTTTCCCTTTTAACACAAGGCAGAAAATCCTGAATTTGCTTGGTAAATCTACCAAAGTTTAATGTAATTGGATAGTTGTAGTCAGAGCTTTTAAAAAATGACTCAACAAAAGTCTAATTCAAAGGCCAATCGAGAAAACTGTTTAGAAACATTGGCTTGATACAGACCCAGCCATGCAGGAAAGAAAAAGAGAAAGGTACTCTTCAGTCTAAAACTAATTTGGTAAAATAGTTTGGTCTGTGTTACTACTGAGGGGGAACAAAGACTATTGGAATGGTGCTTGAAGAATAATTAATGAATTTAGCTTACCAGGAACCTATTTCTGCTTATATTGTGAGGTGTATGAACGTGTATATATACACATATACATACATATATACACACAGTGCATATATACACATACATATACATATACTTACAATACACATATACACCCACATAGTACATATATATGGACACATACATATAAATGTACACTATAGTACATGCTTATATATGAATGCATATACATGCATGTATATATCTACATATACATACACATAACACCTAAAAATAGGTTTCTTGTTTTAATGAAAATTTCAGCAGAGGAAAATAATGAGTTTAGATACCACTATCATAATGCAAGGTATAGAAATAGAAAATATATTTGTAGAAATTCAAAATATTATCATTTGATGACTGACATGAGTATCTCTAATGAACTCAGAAGAATTTGATTTAAACAAGTGATTACAATGTTTTTCCTGTTTTTTTAAAGGGAGGAGCAGTCTCACCATCTAACCCAGGCTGGAAGCAGGGGCTACATACTAGCCCAATCTCATTACTAACTGACAAACCTGCTTTGACCCACTTTGCATCTGACTTGGGCTAGTTTGCCCCTCCTAAGGCATCCTGGTGGCCCCTTCTTCCCAAGAACTCATCATACTGGTGCCCGACTCAGTGTGGACAGTGGATTGACTTAGCCCACTGTAGCTCAGTGCTCCCAAGCTCAGGAATTCCACCAGCCTTAGCATCTTCAGAAGATTGAGATTCCAGGCTGCCATCACACCAGGCTAAGTGATAACAGTTGGCAATACTTTCACACTTCAAAGTCTGTGATTTCTTGGGTACTCAGCCTGTTGCACTGAGCCAGGCTGGTCCTCAGATGACAGACACAAGGCATTGCAAAGACTGTATGCAAAGTCTTTCCTCCTTAGACTAAGGTGGCCCGACTCCACTTCTGTGCCATTGACTAGTGTGAAGAGAGATGACAACAGAAGAGTGAATAGAACCTAAATTAAAATGTACTAGCTCTCTTTCTCTCTGCTCCTGTTAAATGGAAATGCTTGCTGAGAAATCTACAAAATTTTGGGAAAAGTCTGGGTTTATCCATTACTTGTCTGATTGTCACCTGTGCCTTTCCTTGCTATGGAGAGCAGAACCTTGACCTTAGGGGATGCAAGAGGTGCAGGAAAAAAATTTGTGTTCTGCAGGTAACTCATGCTTCTTGGTTTATCAGGGACCTCCCACTGTTCCTGATCTTGGTTGTCAAGGAGACAGATAGGTAGGGGGATGATAGACAGATATAGACTTTCCTGTTGTAATTCACTTGGAAATCCATCTGGAACTACAGTTTGTTAGGAAGGCTGGTGCCTGTGGGGGAACAGACAGATACACCCCAGGCTGTGCTAAGGAGAACACTTCCATGGCAGAAGGAAGGACAACTGGATATTGACCAAGGGGCAAGAACTATAAATAACACTGGTATGACTGATATTGCATTTTCTTTGCCATTATTTTTTAACTTAATTTTTTTCAATTGATAAAAACTATTTTCTCTCCCCTACCTTCTATTGGAAAAAAAAGAAAAAGCAAAACTTTCATAACAAATATACATTGAAAAACAAAATTCCCGCATTGGCGACATCCAAAAATATGATCCAATCACCCCTCTTGCCAATATTTTTTTTATCTCAGTACTCAATCCTGTCCCTCACCTACACTTACCTCCAGGGCTATGGAACTAAAATTAGTCACTCAGGGATGTGGATGCATCATTTTGTGCTGAAGGGAAAGGTTTTATCTGGCTCTCTCTTAGTTTTGTTCTGTCTGCTACCATTGCCATCTAAGCCAATGTTTCTTAAATTTTTTCCACTTTCAACACCTTCAGCACTTCTTAAACTTTGGGGTTAAGGCCCACAGCTTAAGAAGCGCTAACCAAGCCACAAAGTGTAAGTATTATTTTCATTCATTCTACTGACAGCTTGAGTTAAGACAGGGCAAACAACTTGCAGCTTCCTTAGAAGAGTGAGGGCAATCTCTGGAGTTGTAGACTTAAATTCCTTATATTTCCCATGTCTCCTGAGCTTAAAGAAAATTGTACTTCTTCTGCCTCTCCAGAGCCAAGTTTCTGATGCATTGATAGTAAGATGGCAGAGATATAAAGGGATCCAAGTCTTACCTAGGCTGCATTGGCTATCTTTGTTACTCCCAGATAAGGCTGCTGGTAGCGGGGATGGGAAGATCTGGAGATCTCCCTGGTTTGTTTCCTACTTTGAGCTACTCTTTTAGAATAGATCTATTTTGAGCTATCCAAAAATGGACAGAACATCGGAGGTCTTCAAGAAAAAGCTGGAGGGCCACTCATTACTGCTCTTGTAGAGGGGATTTCAGCTCACGTATTGGTTGGTCTAGAAACGGAGATGATTTCTGAGGTCCTTTAAAATCTGTACTGTTGTATCTCTGGATGCCTCAGAATCTTTTCCGTGGCAAGTTTTGGGGTCTTGGAAGGCTTTTTCTACTGGTCATCTCCCATGGTGAGAAAATACACTCTCATAGAGCTTCTTTCTTCCTTTAAGTTGCTGCCCAAGTACCATTTTTCTGCATAAAACCTTTCCTGTTCTCCCATTCCCCCTTCCCCTTCACCACAACTACTCAAGCCTTACCTCTCAAATTACCCTCTACTTCACTAATGTGCATCTGTTTCTATTTATTAACTTTATTTTTATGCAGTATGATCAAACTTGAAAGAGACACAACAGTAAGACATGTCCTTTCCAACAGTATCATTGATTTAGAAGTGGAAGGCATTTTAGAGCTCATCTATCCTAACTTGCTCATTTTATATATGAGGAAACCTGAGGACAACCAGAAAGGGTAAGGGAATTGCCCAAGGTCACATAAATAGTGAGTAGCAGAGCTGGGGTTTGGACCCAGGTTCTCTGACTTCAGATCCAGTAATCATTCTATTCCATTGTGATGCCTGTCCCTCCTCTTACCTTTCCTCCTCACAGATTGAGTTTGTCAGTCTTTATGGAGGCAGGTAGGCAAGCACAGTGGTGCTGGACCTGGGGTCAGGAAAACCTGAGTTCAAATCCAGCTTCAGACAATAGCTGTGTGATCATAGGCAAATCATTTAACCTCTGTTTACCTCAGTTTCCTCGACTGTAAAATGGGGATAATAACAGTGCCTACTTCCCAGGGATTTTGTGAAGGCCAAATAAATTAATATTTGTAACATGCTTTTCCCAGTGCCTGGCACATAGTAGGCACTAAATAAGTCTTTCCTTCCTTCCTTGCTTCCTTCCTTCCTTCCTTCCTTCCTTCCTTCCTTCCTTCCTTGCTTCCTTCCTTCCTTCCTTCCTTCCTTCCTTCCTTCCTTCCTTCCTTGCTTCCTTCCTTCCTTCCTTCTTTCCTTCCTTCCTTCCTTCCTTCCTTCCTTCCTTCCTTCCTTCCTTCCTTCCTTGCTTCCTTCCTTCCTTTATAGCTCAATATTATGATGCTGGACTGAAGTCAAATTTTTCATCATCTCTCAGTGACTTCAGGGACCAGGGACATTAATCAAATTCAATCTCTCAGACTGCAAATTCAATACTTTCCCCACCATATTTACCACACTGCCTGCTCTCACATGACCCTGGGAAGAAGCTATTGTCACAGATTTCTCTCTTATGCTCATTATTATTTAGTTATTTTGTACATGTGTTTTTCATCCCAGTCTCCCCTAGCTGCCTACTAGACTGTAAGCTCCCCAAAGGCAGGGATAGTATCTTGTTAAATCTCTGAATTTCTCAGCGTTGAGCACAGTGCATTCACATATAAGGCATTTAATAAATATCTGTGGTTAAACTGAAGGGTCCATGGAAGTTGAGTTTCCCAAAGTCACAGAGTAAGGGAGCAGATTGAACAATACTGTCTGTGCCATAGGCTCTCTCTAGAGGTGAGATGAGGTAGATCCTTGCAAACAGAGAAAGCCTGGCATAGAGGAAAGATCATGAGCCTGGAGTCTGAGCACCTTCATATGATCCCTGCCGCAGTCACACACTAGCTGTGTGACTTTGGGCAAATACTTCACTCCTCAGTGCCTCATTTTATCTTCCTGTAAAACAAGGGTAAGAATACCAGAGCTACATCCCTAACAGAATTGTTGTGAGGACAGAGTTCTGCAAATACAAGCTACTAGACTGATGATCTCACGACTCCTTGGAAAGTCAGCCTTGTTGTCAGTTGTTGTGATGTGGATTTTCAGATGGGGCTGCAGGATCACAGTCCCCTTTGTCCACTGTGAGTGTGAAGACTTTTGGCTATTTTATACCGTTTGCAGGAGAAAACATCTTACAGTTTTTTGGAAGACCAAAATTTGAATTTTGAATTCTAGCTGTCTCACTTATTATGTGACTTTGGGCATGTTTCTTCTGAGCCTTACTTTTTTCATGTGGAAAAAGGTAATACTTGCAATACTTATCTCCTGGGGTTGTTCAAGCAGTTAGATAGCAAAGTACATGGGTTGGACATACAGCGAGGAAGACATGAGTTCAAATCTAGCCTCAGGCATTTACCAGCTGGTATGAATCTGGGCAAGTCACATAGAATCTTTGCTGCTGCTGCTATTACTGCAGTGTAGTGGATAGTGGACAGAATCAAGAAGACTTACTAGTTATGTAAATCTAGACAAATTACTTAATCTCTGCTTGCCTTAGTTTCTTCAACTGTAAAATGGGGATAAAAATGGCATGTTCCTCATATAATTGTTGTCAGGTTAGAATGTTAAACATTTGCAAATGTTAAAACACTATATAATGTTAGCTATTTATTATTATCATCCTTCCCCATAAATCTTCCCAATGCTCCTGAGTATCTAAACTACATTACCTTCAATGCTAAACCTTCACTGATAAACCAGGTACTCATTATCCAGTTCCAATCAATGGGCTGAGGGAGTTTTGCCAATTGCACTTACTTTCCTCCCATTCTGAAGAAACTGCAAGCATTCAGCCCTGCCTGTTGGAATGGATTGTTAAGTCTCTTGGAGTTCTGCACCATTTAACACAGGAAACAAAACCAATACTCTTGATTTTTTCCACAGGTTCCCCGGAGCTCAAGTTATTACTGAGTTCTGGTGAAGAGGCTTGCAGAGACAATCCTTATTACCTCAAAGTGTCTACCCCAAATGGATTGTAAGTGTTGCAGCTGCATGAAATTTCCCAGAAATTAGCTATGCTCTCTAGATCAGACTAGTGAGATGTGAGACCTTTCGCACAGCTCCCTTTGATTTTTCTCTCCAAGAGCTAATCAGAAGGTTAACAATTTCAGCCATCATTATCACTAAAGAGAGTCATAGAAGACAGCCATGGTGGGCTGGTTTGGGGACCAGAGAGTGGGTTTTAATTTTTTTGATGTCTGTGCCACATCCCCACCCTTTTTCATGTCATGGTTTGAAACTAACCTGACCTCCTCCAATCCTTTTGTTGGCTGCCTCCAGACACAAAGAAATGGATTTATTGATTGGGGAGGCTGGGGCACTGACCCTAGAGAAAACTGCTTTTATTCTAAAGTAATCTCGCTTAATCGTTAGCACCCAGAAATCTGAGGTTGAAATGATTCATCCCTATTATTAATTTGGGATAACAGTTTAAGACAGGATTACCAGTGGGTGGCTTTGGAGAATGTCAAGATCTGTTCTGTTTCACCTGGCCTCGTTGAGTCTAGGGTTCCTGTATCCATGGTGATTAATCTCAGTGATATCACTTATGAAAGGTCAAGGTATCTTCATTTAAAACCAAGAAGGAAAGAAGGGGAAAACCCCCAAGACATGCTATTAATCTCACGGATAGTGAGTGATATCATCCATAAGCTCTGATTTAGATGAAAATGGAGGAATTTAAAATGTAGCCCCAGAAATAGGCAATTTATCTTGTTATTGTCTTCTGTTCTTGAAGAGGACCATGACATCAGGAAGGTGATACCATGATTTGCAATTGAATTGGATTTAAGTGATGGAGAGCTATGCAAAGTCACCAGCCTTACTTTCTCATCTGGAGCCATCTCATCTGGCAAGATATGGATCAGTACAACTGGAGATGGCCCCAATTTATCTAAGTAAAACTCAGGGACAGCTCCATGACCAGTCACAGAATAGCACTGCTCTGCGGTGAGCCCTTGCACTATAGAAAGGCTTCCAGGGTTTCCCCCACCCCCTATCCCCATTATAGATTTCTTTCTTTTGTGTCTTAAAAATTTTCTATTTCTAAGAGTTCTCTATTAGAAGGCAAGTACCCTCAAAGAGGAGGGCATACCTGAACCTTTACCAGACATTGATACATTAGCTGGAATTAGATTTTTAGGAAGTTTTCCAAGAGGGCAATGTATTTGAGACCTTTGTACTAGTTGTTACCCAATGCCTGGATTCTCCCTCCTCATCTCTGCCTCTTGGAATCTCCATTTTTCTTTGAAACTCAGCTTGTGTCACCTGTGTGAAGCCTTCCTGATCCCCCCTCCCCAGATTCTAGTGCCCTTCCTTCTCCATACTACCTGGTATTTTACCTATATTCTGTATGTGCATATATAAATATATACAAATATATGCAAATATAAATAAATACATAATATGTCTCTGACATATATGCATATATGTATTTTATATATCTCATCCCTCTATGAAACTGTAAAGTCCTTGAGGGCAGGGACTTTCCACTTTTGTCTATCTCTAGTACATAGTAGATACTTATAGACTTTTTGATTGAGTGGGAGGAAGGTTTTTAAGAAGTAAGATGAAGGATTTGGGGTGGAGGGTAGGAAAAAAGAAGCTGAAAGAGCGGAAGTATCCATCTATGGACAAACGGAAATGTCATAGCACAGAATATTTGAACTGGAAGAAGCCATACACAGGTAACCTAGAGTGAGAATTTGCATCTGTGTCATTTGACTACAGATACAATACATACACCAAACTGCTTTTTGTGACTCCCTATGTGCCCTTGGGTAAGTCACTTTTCCTTTATGAACTTCTAAACTAGAAAATGAAGGGGTTAAAATTTGCTCTCTAAGGCTCCTTAGGGCAGTTAGGTGGCAGCATAGTGCACAGAGCTCTGAATCTGGAGTCAGGAAGACCAGAGTTTAAATATGGCCTCAAGCCCTTGCTAGCTGCATGAGCCTGGACAAATCACTTAACCTCTGACAGTTTCAGTTTCTTTAACTGTAAAATTGGGATAATAATAACACTGTCCTCCAAGGGTTGTTGTGAGATTATAATCTGTAAAGAGTTTAGCATGGTAGCTGACACATAGTAGGTACTCAATAAATGTTTATTCCCCTTCTCTTCTCCTTCAAGATCTAAATCTAACTCCTATAATCCATTGGCAGAATTGGAACAAGAACTGAGGGCTCCAGATTCTCAGGCTGGTATTCTTTCTATTACACTATATTACACTAGCCCCTTAAATTATTCACACAATGTTTCTATCCTTGAATAATGCTGAGAACAAGACATAAGGACTTTATATGTAACGCAATGTGAGGCAGGTAGATTGCACAGTGGATGGTGTGCTAGAACAGGAGTCAGGAAGACCTCAGTTCTAATCCAGCCCCAAATATTTATTAGCTCTATGAACCCTGGGCAAGTCACTTATTTTCTGTCTCTCTCAGTTTGTTCCTCTGTAAAATGGATATAATGATAGTACTTACCTCCTATGGTTGTTGTGAGGAGTAAATGAGATAATATCTATAAAGTAATTTATAAATCTTACAGCACCATAGAAATGCGTGTGTGTATGTGTTTATGTGCATACACATATACACACATGCATTAATCTATGTGTATATATGTATATGGATATATGTGTGTATGCACACACATGTTTCTATGTACTCACCTTGTAATTCTGGCTATAAATGACCTAATCATCTTTCTAGTCTCACTTCATCTTACTCTACTTCACATGACTGTCATTCTAGTTGAAATCCTTGTTTCTATATACAACATTCTATATACCTCCTTCTCTCCTCATCAGGTATTCCCTCCACAGGAAGACTTAAAACTTTCTCTATTCAAATTATTTTCATTGACTTTCTATATACTTTTAATTTACCCATTCACATATTTTATCTCCCCTCAGCCCTCACCCCCTGTAAAACTAGGTTCCTTGAGGGTAGGGACTGTCTGTTTTCTCCTTGTATTCCCAGCATCTAGCAGAGTTTTTATTGGCAGGAACTTAAACATGTTCATTCAATGGAATTAAATAGATTACAGGTTGTTAAAGTCTTTGATGAATTTTGCTAAGCTCTACTTATCCCTCTTTTAATGGGGCACAGAGGAAATGAGCTGTCCCTTCTGATAGTTTCTGAAAGAACAACTTCCTCTAATACTACCTGGATTCTTTTACCTCTTCTCAATATATACTGTTCTGCCTCCTCTGAGTGCACTTGGATACTTACGCAAGACTCGAACTCCATGCTTTAGAGCTTGGACACGGCTGGGTTCTATGGACATACTGAGCATGGTCTGTTGTCCTCCAATTGTGCAGACCTGGTTCTGTTGGGCTGCCTGGTGGAACATGATGGTAAGCTGGTCAGCAATGATGGTATTCAGGATTGAAATGACCACCATTGGGAATAGGAAGGAGATGAACGCATTGACCTGTGGAAGGAAAAAACAAACAAGTGGAATGATTGTACTTTATTTTATCCTCTTGTACAAAGTTCTCATTATGTTGTACCATTACTTTTACTGAAGCTTCCTTGATGGTTTCCCTAACTCGAGCTTCTCTCTCCTCCAGTCTATCTTGCAGAGATTTCTAGGTTTGTTTGTTTGTTTTTGGAGGTGAGCCTCTAAAATGAGTCTGGACTTTTTATTTCACTAATTCAGGAAATTTCTGGTATGTAAACTCTTCACTGATGGTGATCAGATCTTCAACTCATTTGTAATAATAACTACTTGAGAGCTACATGGAGGCATTGAAAAATTCAATGATTTGCCAATGGTCACACAGCTAATAAATACTGCAATCAGGATTTGAACTTAGCTCTTCCTGACTCTAAAGTGAATTCTCTATCCCCTGTGCTGCAGCTGCCAGAAGAATTATTCCAAAACGTATATTTCATCTCTGAAGCTTATAACTTGTCTTATCTTGATCAAGTCACATAACCTTTATAACCTCAACTTTCTTATCTGTAAAATAAAGAATATGAAATAGACAGCCTTTGAGGCCCCTTCTGCTCTATAGCTATGGTCCCATGATTCTTCCCTATTGAAAAATTTTCAGTGATTCTTCTCTGTTCATAGATTAAGGTCTATAATCCTTAGCTTGGAAGTCAAAGTCCTACAAAGTTGGCCCCAGAATGCCTCATCTGTGAGTATCTCTCCTCTTCATCTCCCATATGACACAAAATAAACTATAATATAAAAGCCATCCCAGCCCTGTGGGTCTTATTTTTCATTGATTGAACAAATGAATTTTATAAATTCTTACTTCCACTTCTTTGTTCATGCCATTCTCCACTGTTCCCGCCATTCTCCACTGTTCCCCTATCTCTCTTAATCTTATATGACATTCAAAGTCTAGTTCATGCCCTACTTCCTCTGTGGAGTCCTCACTGATCATTGCATTGTACCGCCCTCTTTTTCTTCCTCTTCCGATCTCTGTATTTCACTGTTTAATTTGTCATGTGGCATTTGCTACCAGGGGATTGTTAATTCATTTTTCTCCAGTGTGTATATATACCTTCTCAGCAATTCAATTTAGTTGTAAACTCCTATCCCTGCAGAGGTTTGCACTAGCCTGGATGCACAATGGGATTAAATAATTCATTGAATGAATGTAGGAAAGAAAGAAGGAAAGAAAGGAAGAAAGAAAGGAAGAAAAAAAGAAAGAACACTATTCATAGATACAAAAAGAAGTATCATTAATAAAATTACTATTCTCTCTAAACCTCCCACACAGCTGGTCCTCAATAAATATTAACATATTTTCCCCCAGGCAGGTGGATAATGGCTTTAAGTGGCTTTATAACTTTCTTTTGATTTTTTTTAAAGACTTCTTTCTTCCTAAAATATTTTGACATTTCTTATTTCCAAGTACATATGGCTTGCAATCTCATGACAGGGGAAAAAAATAAGTTGCTAAATTTTTGTCTCTTCTGAATTGCTCTTAACATGTATTTTGAATTTCAGATCTAAATGCTTCTTGCCATATTAGAGGAAGATATGTGAAACCATGGAGTCTGTGACTTCAGTTTTAGGTTTATAAAATTCACATTGAGAGCATTTGCACCTATGTGATTTTCCTGAATATAAACTCAGACTAGAATTTCTTTCTTTCTACTGTTGCCTTTGTCTGAACTTAAAGCATCATATTGAGCATGGGAGGAAACAAGAGCTCCCTTCTCCTGGAATTAGTTTTCTTTGGACTCAGTCATTCATTTGTAAGGTTTACATATGCAAGTATGAAGGACAAATACAGAATTACTCAGATTTATCTCAGTTCTTTCTAACTTGCCTGCTTAGAAGCTACAATAGGAGGGAAAAAGACCTATTTCTGAGTTTATCATTTTAATTATTTTGATGGACTGCAAGGTCAATATGAGTTGACAGTGTGGCATAACAAGCACTTCGAAAATGAGTCAGTATCCAAAAAGTTCTCAACATGCGAAAATGATGGCCTGAAGCTAGTAAGATGAGTTTTAAAGGAGATAAATGTAAAATCCTGTACCTGGGTTCAAGATATCAACTACACGAGTGCCTGAAGGAAAGAATGGCCAGACAATGGTTCATGTTAAAAAAAAAATCTAAATGGTCATTGCAATACTTCTCAACAGTGCAACATGATGACCAAAAAAGTAACTTTAATAAAAGCACTGTATCAAGAAACATGAGATAATAGTTTTACGGTAATACATGCTGGTCCAATGATATCTGCAGGATTGTATTCAGTTCTAGATGCCACATTTCAGGAAGGGCAACTCTAAGCTAGAATACATCCAGAGGAAAGTGACCAAGATTCTGAGGACACTTAAAACCTTACCATATGTTTGAAGAAACCTGGAGAATAAATGAAAAAAAAAACATTTCTTAAGCACTTACTCTGTACCAAACACCATGCTTAGAGGAGAAGATTTGAGTGAGTGTGCTTGTGGATATAGTTGTTGGGCAGATAGGCATTTCAGTGGATAGAGGGCTGGACCTAGAGTCAGGAAAACTTGAGTTCAAATCCAACCTGACATTTACTAGCCATGGACTTGGTCAAGTCATTTACTTAACCTTGTTTGCCTCAGTTTCCTCATCTGTAAAATGAGCTGGAGAAAGAACTAGCTCTTTTATACACTTGTATACACTTCTGTATCTTTGCCAAGAAAAACATCAAATGGGGTTATAAAGAATAGGACATGACTGAAAGGACTAGACAACAATTTCTTCCTTTGTAAAATGAAGTGCCTGGATCAGGTGATTTCAGGTCTGTATCATGTGGAAATCTATGAAAATTATGGAAAGTTTAGACTTCGCTTAGCCATAGAGGGAGAACTAGGAAGTTTAGGTGGACATTGAAAAGACATAGATTTAGCTTAGCCCTAGGAAAGAATTTCTAATGAGCTGTCTGGGAATGGAAGAAGTTCCCTTGGGAAGTTTCCTAATCTATGAGATTTTCAAATTAAAGCTTATCAGGGATATTGTAGAGTCCTCTCTAGATGATCTCAGTATAGTACCAGATGATCTCTGAGGTCTCCTTTAATGATGCAATACTCTAATCTTAAGAAAAGATGGAATAGCCCAAGAAATACTGTTCTGAGAGGTCTTAAGTGGATCTTTGTCTCACATGTGCCTATTCTTTGGAACGTAAACTCCTCGAAGGCAGGAATTACATCTTGTATAGTTTCACGTATATTTCCTAATAAATCTTCTGAAATGGAGGATACTTACAGATATTTTAAGTGACTAATTAAAAGGTACAGGACCATTTTTAAAAATACGAATTGCAATAATTAGAAACTTGCACTCAGGAGATTGATTTTTAAAAATTTACTATTTCCCCCCAATTACATGAAAAGACAATTTTAACATTCATTTTAAAATTCTGAGTTCCAAAATCTTTCCCTTTGTCATTCACCCCTCCCCCTCTTTGAGAAGGCAAATAATTTGATATAGGTTATACACATACAGACATGCAAAACATATTTCCATGTTAGTCATGTTGTGAAAGAAGATACAGACAAAAAAAAAAGAAAAATAAGAAAAACCATGTAAAGAAAAAACTATGCTTTGATCTGCATTCAGTAGCTTTCATTTTGAGTGATTAAAATCACTTTCTAATTAAATCAATGGTGTAAACTAATACCAAGAAGAATGTTTTAAACCCTTTCAAAGAACACACTGGTATCAAACATTTTAGAAGCACCCCACCTACATCCACTCATGAAGCTTTCTCTGATTTTCTTCCCTCCCCATCCCTTCTTTCTCCCTTGGGTATGATCATTTCCTATCTCATAATTTTGCTTATTTCTATTCCCAGGCTCCTGTCAGTAATTCATTCAATAATTGATAAGGCATTCCAAATCCTTTCTATTGATTCACTAAAGGAGGTGCCCCAAGAACTTGTCTTGGACAACTACGGGAGCAAAAACCAAAACAAAACCAAAAAACTCTGTGGCCTAGTATTTGAAAGCAACAAAACTCTATTTCTTTACAAAGACTGTGCACTTCAGATTTCAGTTCTTCCCTTGGGATTTCCCTGCAATTAGCCCGAATTAGCCAGTGCCACCATTAGCGTGTTTCCTATTCTCAGTGCAGGAGCATATTTAGAAGGGCACATTTTGATGCAACAGGTTCCAGCCCCAGAGTGACCTTGCATAGGTATGATTTGTTTTCTTTCCCTTACACTCCTTGCCTTGTGATAAACTGTTGCTTTGGAGCTAAGAGACAATTGAGTAACGAACTGAGATCACTTCAGGACCTTGCCTCCTTTACTACAAACTCCACCCTTCATTCTATGTGGTAGCTCTATTTTCAGAGGACTTCCTGCAGGTCTCAGAGGTTGGGGGACCCAGGAGAAGGGATAGAAGGACTGTGCAATGAGTGCTTGGAACTAATTTTCCCTGGGGATCAGGAGCTAATACTGGGCCCCCTGTCATGACATAATGGTTGATGGTGTCGGCAGCGCTGTGATGTGGAATCAACTCCATATGAGTCACCATAGCCAGAGTGTAATTTAAGCAGAACTAATGTATCCAACACACATTTAAAATGTCAAAACATTTAAAATACCATTCCTCACCAGCTACCAAAGCAGCCGAAATTGCTGCCTCTGGAGACAAACAAAAGAAATGGAGTCACCCAGGGTTACAGTATTTTTCTTTTTAAGTCTGTGTTGGGTCTAGAGCCTGAGGCCTGTGGATGTGGCACCTGTAACTACTGGGGAGAGAGTGGTGGTGGTCTTAACTGGGGTACCCCACCAGATGTGTAATTATCTTCTGACAAGTAGGTAGTCAAAATGAGCAGCTCCATTTGGCGGGGAAAACACCTCAAACCTGAGCGTCATGGAAGTTAGAGGTAGGAGATCATCTATTAAAATCATCTATTTTAAACACTTCAGTTTTACACAGGTGGGAACTGAGGCCAAGAAAGAGAAAGTAATTCACCCATTTTCTTTCCCTTGGTTAGTAAATGGCAGCTAGGTGGTACCACAGCGCATGGAATGCCGGACCTGGACTTGGGAAGACTCATGTTCCCGAGTTCAAATCTGGCCTCAGACATTTCCTAGCTGTGTGATCCTGGGTAAGTCACTTAATCCTGTTTATCTCTCTTTCCTCATCTGCAGAACAAGCTGGATTAGAAAATGGCAAACAACTCCAGTATCTTTACCAAGGAAACTCTAAATGGGGTCATGGAGGGTTGGACATGATTGAAGACATGATTGAACACAAGTAAATAAGTAAATGGTAGAGTCCTGGGTTGAAATTTAAATTCTCTGACTTAATTCTCTGGCTTTTTTCACTTTACCATGATATCTCAACCAGGATGATGCTTTAGGTGAGAAATAGCCCAGGAACCAATTTTCCTCTGTCCAGTCTTACTCTCAGCATGATGTAATGGGTTTGATTTAGAGTCAGAAATTTGGGTGTGATGATTCTTAACCCCTGTGTGACCCTGGTGAAATTACTCATCCCCGCTGAATCCCACTCAGCATACTTGTCTGTAAAATAGGGATAATAATTCATGTATTTCTTATTTCATGGTATCTTTGTAAGGAAGACTTACTCCCCTGTCCCTCTGCCTCATGGCTTCCTTGCAGCCTGGAATCTCTCATCTTCCCTCAACTAACTTTGCCTTTAAAAAATGTTGATTACAGTATATACTTCATGATCTTTGCCCAGGCTCATTTTGTGCAGCATGCTCTGGATGCCAAAACTATTAGCTGTGACTCTAAAATCCAAGATAATGACAACTTGCTCCTTTTTGCTCTCCTATAACCCAGGGTTCAAATCCATTTACATTTAGCTTCTTTCCAAAGTTTTTCCTCTCTTTTATTTCTCTGAAAAGAATCTAGAACCAAATGTGTCTACTCTCAAAGTGCTGAAATTTTTTGGATTTTGAAAAGCACATTAGTACATTATATTATTTGACATAACAATAGCTTTATTGATAGGCATGACAAGTATAGTTAGTTATTTCGATTTTGTGGGTGAGTAAACTGAGGTTTAGATGAATTCAGTGACTTGGCCTGGGTCACGAAGTTGTGTATGTCACAAGCCACCCTTTCCCAGGTCTCTCCTTGCACTGTACTAAGTTGCCACCTCTGGCTCTAAGACTTTTTGAGATCTATAGTTTCTTATGTGCCATCCAAGGCATAGGATAAATCTGGGCATAGAGAAGTTATCCAAAATTTCTTATTGTTGAATTGATCAGTACTTTGAGCCCCTAAACAAGCACCTGCCATTGTTTCTCTCAAATTATTCAGTATAAAATAGCTATCCAAAGTAAACAATTTGCTTTGCCCCCATTTTGGATTACTGTGTGCTCCCCTTTCTCTCACCTTGTCCCAATAATTTTCTGTCTAGTCAGTTCCACTTTTTGTCAAATGACTCAAAGAAATCTCCATTGTTGTCAGGTTGGACACTTTGTGATTCCACTTGGGGTTTTCTTGGCAAAGATACTAGAGTGGTTTGTCACTTCCTTCTCTGGCTCATTTTATAGATGAGGAATTTAAGGTAGAGTTAAGTAACTTGCCCAGGGTCACACAGCTAGTTAAGTGTCTGTGGGCAGATTTGAACTCAGGAAGATGAATCTTCCGGACTCCAAGCTCAGGGCTCTATCCATTATACCACCTAGCTGCCCCAACCTCCATTATCACTAGTAAAATGGAAAGGTACCCATGTATGCTGAAACAAAAACTAATCAGAACCCCTAAAACAATAGAAACAAATTGCTAAGAAACAAAAAACTTTCCTCTTTACTTTTCCAAAAAATTTGGAACACTTGATTCCTTATTTTGAGAGAATAACCTGGGAACTCCTGACACTTCTAGGAGAGCCTCACAATTAGGGATAGAGCTGGGGTGGAGCCTTCTATTTTAGCCCTAATTTCCAGGACACTATAAAAGGAGACAAACTCTTCACAGTTCCCCAGGCATCTTCCCAAATCAAATTAGTATCTTTGGAACTTTGGTCATTCCTGATATGAAATCCACTTAGCTGAACTTCCCACAGAAGATTCATTAGCTAGTCTGTTGAGTCCTTAATCTTTCTAGCATTCTCTAAGGTAACTATTCATTCTAGGGAAGAATCAACTGTCAATCTGAATTTTCTTAGCTAAGCAAAGGGATAGTAAACAATGATACAGGCAAACCCTGAATTAAGGTAAAAAATGGAGTCCAACAGTTTAAAATGGAAGCTCTTTGAGGACAAGACTGTTTTTGCCTTTTCTTTGCATTCTCAGTGCTTAGAATGATGCCTGGCATGAAACAGACTCTTAATAAATGCTCATTGATTGATTGAATGGTTCTAATTGTATACTGTCTACTGTCATCTCAGTTCTCCCTCGGTTGGTCTCATTGCCTGAAAAATCTATGAATAATGGTGATAGCTAGGATTTTAAGGCTTGCAAATGCCTTTACATATACACGTTAACAATATATAAATATAACATTTGTACACACATATACTATGGCTTTCTTGAGGTAGTATATGAGCTCATTTGAATTCAAGTTTAAATCTTATTTTGACTATCTAGGTAACTATTATCTATCTATCTATCTATCTATCTATCTATCTATCTATCTATCTATCTATCTATCTATCTATCTATTTTGCCTACTTCTTTTCAAACCCATCTCAACATTTCCAAGCCCCTTTTAGGCAAACATCCAGCACTGTCACAGGAGCTATAGTGATTGGGTTAGGCTTTTCAATAGTGAAGAAGAACTATTCCCAACTTTTCCAGGAAAAGTCTTTTATAGCCTATTTGAACTTGTGTTCTAGTTTTTCATGCGTTGCTGCTCCCAGCATGAACTTTTGCCATCCTCATCAACTTGCTACAGTCTTTGAGAGAGACTCTGTAAATTTTAACAGTGCCCTGGATACTGGCTCAACTAATGCTCTATTGGGGACTGGGGGACAGCCACTAACTCTCATCCTGGGAACTCTTTAAGATACGAACCTTTCCACTGATTGAACACCCACTATGGCTGTCCACTACATTGTGAGTCAGGGACAAGATTAAGAGATTGCTTACGTCCTTGGCAGAGGGATTTGAGCTGGACTTTGGAATGAGATTCTAGTGGATTGGCTCCACTCATGTCTGAACAATAAACTGACTACTTTCAAAAGAGATGTTATTGGCAAGTTGGCTGTTACTGGAGAGGTGAACTCACTTAAGGATCCCAAAAAAGCTTGGGGAGATCAGTATCATTGATTCTGTACAAATTGTTTGGATTAGTTTCCTTTTATAAAGTCAAAATCTGCCTCTGCCCACCTCATCATAGGAGCAAGAGCTGAAATCTTTCTGGATCTCCTTTTTAGTGCTTCTTCTTAATTTTCAAATGATCATTTGAAAAATTTGCATGTTTATATGTTGCACCCTCCCAGTAGAGTAAGTTTCTTAAAAATAAGGGCCACTTTTATTTTGCCCTTTCTTTGGTCAGTGTCCAGCAGGACTTATTATACTTAGTAGGTGCTTAATAAATGCTTGTTGTATTGGAATGAGTATAATCTCCCCATTTTATGGATAAGGAAACTGAGTCCTAGAAAAGTGAATTGACTTATTCAGTGTCACACAGTTAGTTTAATAAGTGTCAGAATTGGCATTGGAATACAGGTTTTTTGACTCTAGAGTTAGAGTTTTCTATTCTACCACAGTGCCTCAGGTGCCTATTTCTGCTCTCCAGGTTCAAGTGGAACAGATTTAATCTCCTTTCCATAAGAAGTCTTAAAGAAAATTCTCCTGTTTCCCCCAAAACCTTTCATCTCAAGGTTAAACACTCTCATTCTCTTGGCATCCCTCCTCTGTATTAGTACTAGTTTGTCAGTACTATTCATAAAATGTGGTGCCCTAGATCTTTCTGTCTCTCTCCTTTTCTTTTTATTACAACTTTATGCATTAGTCCTTTACTGCCTTAACCTGATGGATTTCTACTTCTCCACAGTAATAAAACTCATGGCATCAAATATCTCTCTACAAATGTCCGAAGTTTGGCAACTAGCAAGAAGAATGGCAGTGAGAGGGAAATGAGGAGGGAAGGGCTTCCAGAGGCAGCAAGAGGGGGACTAACCATAGCACTGGTTATGGACCCCAAATAATTGATTGGTCTATAGATGACATTAATGATTGGAGGAGCATGAAGATCTAGACTGAGGATACAGGTAACACTACAGTGGGGTATTGCTCTTTAGTTGATTGGTTGCCTAAAAACATTAAATTCTGCTTTTGGTGATATGATCAATCCAAACCTTAGCATCTCTGCCCACACCCCAACGAGTTATAGGTGGATGTCTCCATAATGGGAAGAACTCATTCATATTTTCTGATTCAAGGACCATGGGATATGTTACTGTATGTGACTGAAAATACAGCCTCTTTTCACCCCTCATCATAAGGGATGGGAGTGGAAATGTCTTGAGAAGTGAGGATAAACAATGGGATTGGGAAAAGATGAAGTCCTTGTCAGCTTGACCAAGAGAAGGGGAGAAGATACGAGAGCGACCACCCCCCACTGTTGCTGCCACCAGTATTGCTGAGGTTGCCGTGGGCAACTGTTACTGTGCAAACCTGCAAATACCAAGATAAAAGGAAAAAAGATGTATAACCAATAATTTAGGGCCACCTGCAGCCACTAAAGAATGGAGATGCTTATCATTATTAGTGAAAACAAAGGTAAAATTCATACTTCCTTATCTTTTAACATGCCCCGACTTACACTGAATCTGTATCTCATTCCTCATTTCTTTGAAAAATAAGCCTACTTTCTACATTTATCATGCATTTTCAAAAGATACTGTTTTCCTTAAGATATAGTTCATTGTCCCCACATGTCCTTAGGCAGGTTAATTGCAGCTGAGAGACGGAACTGCACAGAAAGAAAGAGGAGAGAGAGAGAGACAGAGAGACAGAGACAGAAACAGAGACAGACAGAGAGAGAGACAGAGGGAGACAGAGACAGACAGAGAGACAGAGACAGAGAGAGACAGAGACAGAGACAGAGGAAGATTCTTTTTCTAATTGCCAGAGTTGCCAACTGGGGGGCTCATAATGAACCAAAGAAATTTTATTGATACATATATTATACCACTCTCAAACCAGGGGCAAGATTAATCTGTTCTGCATTCCCCAGGATACAAAAAGGGCTAATAAATCAGGTGGAGTTTGGTAGGTGAGGTGCACCTCAGACATTCCACCCTTCCCCATCTTGGAGCATGTTAAAAAAAATAGAAAGGCCTCCTCTTTCCCCAAGGAGAGGAGCATGAAGGCAGTGACAGATGAGACCTTTTGAAAAATGGGAATAGGGATTTGCTACCTTCACAAGGGTGGTCAGCCACTCAAGAAGGAGTAAATCATTTTTCTTAAGTAATCTTTCCCCAGTTTTTTTTGGGGGGGTTACTATAAAGGAATTTTTTTAAAATTTATTTATTTAACTTTTTACATTCATTTTCACAAAATTTTGGGTTCCAAATTTTCTCCCCTTTTCTCCCCTCCCCCCACCCCAATACCCCAAGCAATCTAATTTTCCCTATCTCCAATCTGCCCTCTCTTCTATCATCCCTCCCTTCTCTTGTCTCCATTTTCTCTTTTCTCCTGTAGGGCCAGATGACTTTCTATTCCTCATTAACTGTATGTCTTCTTTCCTAGTAGCAACAACAATACTAAATAGTTGTTCCTAAAACTTTGAGTTCCAAATTCTCCCCATCCCTCTCTCCCCACCCATTCCCTTTGGGAAGGCAGGCAATTCAATATAGGCCATATCTGTGTAATTTTGCAAATGATTTCCCTGATAGTCGTGTTGTGTAAGACTAACTGAATTACCCTCCATCCTAACCTGCCCCTCATTGTTTCTCTTCTGTCTTTTGATCCTGTCCTTCCCCAAGTGTTGACTTCAAATTGCTCCCTCCTCCCTTTGCCCTCCCTTTGCCCTCCCTGCCATCATCCCCCCCTTGCTTATCTCCTTCTCCCCCACTTTCCTATACTGTAAGATAGGTTTTCATACCAAAATGAGTGTGCATTTTATTCCTTCCTTTAGTCAAATGTGATAAGGGTAAACTTCTTGATTTTTGTTTTTGTTTTTGTTTATTTTTTCTCAGCTCTCCTCTTTTTGCCTCCACTAAAAAGTCTCCTACTTGCCTCTTAAATGACATATAATTACCCCATTCCATTTCACCCTCTTTCCTCCCACTACATTTCTCTCTCACCATTTACCTTAATTTCTTTTAAGATATGGTCCCATCCTATTCAATTCACTCTGTGCTCTCTGTCTCTGTATGTGTGTGCATGTGTGTATGTGTGTTTGCATGCACGTGTGTACATGTGTGTGTATGGACCCACCAACTACCCAGATACTGAAAAGTTTTAAGAGTTACAAATATTGTCTTTCCATGTAGGAATGTAAACAGTTCACTTCTGGTAAGTCCCTTAAGACTTCTCTTTGCTGTTTACTTTTTCATGCTTCTTCTCATTCTTGTGTTTGAAAGTCAAATTTTCTTTTCAGCTCTGATCTTTTCATCAAGGATGATTGAAAGTCCTCTGTTTCATTGAAAGACCATATTTTCCCCTGAAATATTATACTCAGTTTTTCTGAGTAGGTGATTCTTGGTTTG
The DNA here is from genome assembly GCA_023548195.1 of Bettongia penicillata ogilbyi. NCBI lineage: Eukaryota > Metazoa > Chordata > Mammalia > Diprotodontia > Potoroidae > Bettongia > Bettongia penicillata. The sequence goes on from JAJHZJ010000500.1 coordinate 4,467,542, forward strand.
AGTCCTAGTTCCTTTGACTTCTGGAATATCGTATTCCACACCCTTCGATCCCTTAATGTAGAAGCTGCTAGATCTTGAGTTATCCTGATTGTGTTTCCACAGTACTGGAATTGTTTCTTTCTAGCTACTTGCAAGATTTTCTCCTTGAGCTGGGAGTTCTGGAATTTGGACACTATGTTCCTAGGAGTTTCTCTTTTTGGATCTCTTTCAGGTGGTGATCGATGGATTCTTTCAATACTTATTTTGCCCTCTGGTTCTAGAATGTCAGGGCAGTTTTCCTTGATAATTTCATGGAAGATGATGTCTAGGCTCTTTTTTTGATCATGACTTTCAGGTAGTCCCATAATTTTAAAATTGTCTCTCCTGGATCTCTTTTCCAGGTCAGTTGTTTTTCCCATGAGATATTTCACATTCTCTTCCATTTTTTCATTCTTTTGGTTTTGTTTGGTGATTTCTTGGTTTCTCGTAAAGTCATTAGACTCCATCTGTTCCATTCTAATTCTGAGAGAACTATTAAATTCAGTGAGCTTTTGAACCTCTTTTTCCATTTGGCTCATTCTGCTTTTGAAAGCATTCTTCTCCTGATTGGCTTTTTGAACCTCTTTTGCCAATTGAGGGAGCCTATTCTTCAAGGTGTTATTTTCTTCAGCATTTTTTTGGGTCTCCTTAACCAAGGTATTGACCCATTTTTCATACTTCTCTTGCATCTCTCTCATTTCTCTTCCCAGTTTTTCCTCCACCTGTCTAACTTGCTTTTCAAAATCCTTTTTGAGCTCTTCCAAGGCCTGAGCCCACCTGACATCCCCCTGGGGTGTCTGGGGTTACCGAGGCCCCGCCCTCCACGTCTTTCCCTGACGGCAATGATACGTCCTCGTCATCAGATCCGAATGTCGGGATCATTTGCATTTGTTGGAAAGAACTCTCTATAGTCTTATTTTTCTTCCCTTTTCTAGGCATTTTCCCAGCCAGTTACTTGACTTCTGAGATTCCTGTCCACCCCCACCTAGATCCGCCCAGCTAGTGCTTGGGGTCTGAGATTCAAATGGGCTTTCCACGGCAGGTGTGGCTGCTAATCAATGTGAGCTTTAGTTCTGGTGCTGGGGTGGGGGCAGGGCCGCCTCCCAGGCTCAGTTCCCTCAGGGGCTTTATGCAGAGACCTTCAGAAATGGAGCGGGGTGGGGTAGGGCCGTCTCCCAGGCTCAGTTCCCTCAGGGGCTTTATGCAGAGACCTTCAGAAATGGAGTGGGTTGGGCAGGGCCAGCTGCCAGGCTCAGCTCCCTCAGGTGGTTTGTGCAGAGACTTTCAGTAATGAAGATCCTGCCTGCTGCTGGGGGAGTCCCGGGCTGCCGCAGCTGCGCCGCTGCTGCCTCCGCTGCCACCCCCGCCTTTGCCTCCGCTGCCGCCCCTGCCTCTGCCACCGCTGCTTCCTCCCGAGGGGGCCTGAGTCACGGAGACACTCTGCTCCCCCTCTCGTCCAGCCCAGCTGTCTCTCTCACTGACCTGTAGCTTCTGTGGGTGAAGGGACTTTCCCGGCCGCCGGAGCTTTCGTCCCTGAAGCCTGCTTGGATCTGCTTCTCTGGGGCTGCGGCCAGGGCAGCGCTGGGGTGCGGTCCACTTTCCGGGGCGCGAGGGATCCTGGGGACGGCTCTCCAGGGCTCTCTGGCATGGAAATCTCTTCCACTCTGTTTCTGCACACCTTACAGTGATCCAGAATTTATGGGGATCTCTTTTTACATTAATTCTATGGGCTGTGGGTTCGGAGCTTGTAAATGTGCGTCTTTCTACTCCGCCATCATGGGTCCGCCCCCCTCTTTCCCCAGTTTTTTGCCCCTTATGCTGGTAACACCACACTGACATAAATTAGAGATGAGAAGTCTCTTCACACCTGAGAGATCGCTCATTTCTAACCAAGCTGCTATTACCACTAACTTAGGTGCATCCCAGAGAATGGAGATACTGTCAATAAATATCTAGGTATTTATATCCTTGTTATCTAATAACCATCTTTTTTTGTTAATTGCTTAATTGGTTCTATGTCACCAAATTCTGACCTTGTATTTATGACCAGTGTGTATCTGCCTCAGAACAATTTAGAGAGTTAAATTTTACCACTGGGACTTGGTTGATGCAATCTATGGGTAGAATAAACCTCTGCATGGGTAAAACTCACTCAAAAGAAGCAGAATACATAAAGGGTAGAGGTGAGATAGAATTGCATATTAAAAAGGCTTATTTGTGTGTGAGAAAATCCAGAAACTGGAGGAAGGAAGCATGATGAAGAACATTTGGTTGAGACTAGGTAGAGAAATTTAAGTAATCTTATTACTGGAGTATACTACAGACCACATGGACCCAAAGAGGAAATAGACAAGGAGTTTGGAAAATAGATCTAGTGATCTGATGATATAGTGATGATGAGAAACTTCAATCATTCAGACATTGACTGGAGCTCTTTATCTGCCCAAAGCAAATAAATCCATACCTTCTTAACTTGTCTTGATGATGATTTCATCCTTATAAGTGGGAAGAAACCATCAAGGGGAAATTTTATCTTGGATTCCATTCACACTAGCAAGGGAGAACTGGTTGCTGAGTTTGAAACAGTGGGAACTCAACGGGGTAAGATTTTGTGAAAGTGAAAGAGAGAAAATCTAGGCATAGTCTGACATTAAATCTTGATTTTTGGGGAGCATATTTTAAAGGATTCATGAGAAGGATAGGTAATGGAAGTGAGTTTAGGATGAATGAGAAGTTTTCAAGAAGGAAATTCTAAAGACACAAAGGGAAACAATTTCCATGAAGAAAACTGGAAATTATCTCAAAAGACTGTGTGATATTTAAAGAACTCTTCAACCAATGAATATATTTTTAAAGATAAGCACAGAAAATGGAAGCAAGACCAAGTAACAATGGAGTATGCATACAAAGATGTGACATGGTACTAAAGTTCAGAATGATAATAATAGCCCACAGTTATATGGTGATTACCGCATGTGAGGCACTTTACAAGCGTTACCTTATTTGTTCCTCATAGCCAGCCTAGAAGGTAGGTGCTATTAGTATCCTCATTTTATAAATGAGGAAACTGAGGCAGGTGGAGGGAAAGTGACTTGCTCAGGGTCACAGAGCTAGTAAGGATCTGAAGCCAGTCTAATCTTTATCAACTGCATCATCTAAGATGAGTTGTGGAAACTTAGGGTAACAAAAAGGAGTTTTTCAAAATTTTGTTGAAAGAAAGAAGACCAAAGAAGGAAGAGATAGGATTGGTGCTTGGGGTAGTTTGGATGATGATATGGAACAACAGGGACAAGATAGAACCACTCAATTCTTGCTCTGTTCTGTTTTCTCTACCATGGACAATAATCTCTAGAGTAGAAAGCACACAACAAAATTAAAGCAATAGTAAGAGGGTACCTAAATGTCCTGAATGGATTCAGGTCTCCTGGTCAAGATGAATTCCATCCTCATGTGCTGAAAAAGAACTGCCAACTACGATTGCTAAGTCAGTCATTGTATTTTGATAATTTAGAGAGTGAGAGAGGTACCATAAATGCCCTGATTCTCAAAGGGAATAAAGAATAGAGAATAAAACAAGAATAAAGCCCTTATGTCACAGGCCAGTGAGTTTGACTTTAATCCATGACAAATTTCTAGAATAGATTATGAAAGAGATGGTTCATAAATATCTAGAAAAGAAATTGATGATCACAGTGAGCCAGCATGACTTTCTTAAGAACAAGCCATGCTAAATTAAGCTTATCTTTTTTTTCTGAAGGGTTATTATATTGATAGAACAGAGAAATCCTATAGATACAGTTTAACTAGATTTTCACAAAGTGTTGGGCAAAATATATCATAGTCTTCTTGTGGAAGAGATATAAGTTAATATGACAATACAATCAGATGAATTTGGAATAATTTGAAAAGCTGAACTGGAGGAGTAGTTCAGTTTTGACTTCAAAGGAGTCTTTTGTAGAATGCCGCAGGAATCTCTGCTTGGTTCTGTGATGGTTCATATTTTTATCAATGACTTGGATAAAGTCACAGGTGGTATGCTTACACAATTTGAAGATGATGCAAACCTAGGAGGGTCAGCCAACGTATTGAATAACAGAGTAAGGATCCAAAAGCTTGTTGAAGCATTGGGCTAAATCTTTATAATGAAATTCAATACGATCAAATAGGGTTACACTCAGGTTCAAAATACCAATATCAGAAGTTCAAGATAAGTAAGGCATTTTCCTGATAAAGATCTGGGGGTTTTAGTGGACTGATAACCCAATATGAGTTAATGAAGCAATATGATAGCAAAAAGAGAAGGGGGATGGAGGAAGAAAGGGAAGGGGAGGAGGGATGGGAGAGAGCAGAAGAGAGGAGAAAAAGAGAGAGACAGAACAACAGAGAGAGACAGAGAGAAACTGTTACCTTGGGTTACACTAAGAAAAGCATAGGTTTCAGGAATAAGGAGATAATCATATAGCTGTATACTGACCTGATTAGACCACATTTTATTCTGAATGCAACAGTTTCAGAAGACTACTGATAAGGTGAAGAATATCCAGGGAGGAGCAAACTTGAGCCTTGAATACAAGTCATGTGAGGATGGGTTGAAGGCGTGGGAGATGTTTAGCCTAGAGAAGACTGAGGGTAGGGGACATGATAGTTTCCTTCAAATGCTTGAAGGGCTGTCACATGGAAGGGATGTTATGTGTCTCTTTGGTTGTAAAAGACAGAAATAGGACTAATTGAAGTTGCAAAGAAGCAAATTTCGGTTTCTTCTTATTGTTTAGTTCTTCCAGTTATGTCTGGCTCTTCGTGACCCCATTTAGGGTTTTCTTGGCAACGTGGTTTGTTTTGCCATTTCCTTCTCTAGCCTCATCTTTTACAGATGAGGAAACTGAGGCAAACAGGGTTAAGTGACTTGCCCAGGATCATACTGCTAGTAAGTGTCTGAGATGGGATTTAACTTTTATATTTCTGACTCCAGGCCCAGTACTCTATGCACTGTATGATCTAGGTGCTGGAAAAAAAAAAATTATGCTAGACATCAGCTAAAAACTTTCAAATAATGAATGCTATCTAAAAGTTGAATGGGTTGCCTCAAGGGGAATTGAGTTTCCTTCCATTGGAGGTATTTAAGCAAAGATTGTGAGGTTTGTTGTTCCTTTCAAGAGTGAGTTAGATTAAGTCATTCCCCAATTGAGGTAAATGGTCAAAGGCTATGAACAGGCAGTTCTCAGAGGAAGAAATCAAAGCTATCTATAGTCTTATGAAAAAATGCTCTAAATAACTATTGATTAGAGAGATGCAAATCAAAACAACTCTGAGGTACCACATCACACCTGTCAGATTGGCTAACATGACAAAACAGGATGATGACAAATGTTGGAGAAGATGTGGGAGAGTTGGAACACTAATTCATTGTTGGTGGAGCTGTGAGCTGATTCAGCCATTCTGGAGAGCAATTTGAAACTATACCCAAAGGGCTACAAAAATGTGCATACCCTTTGACCCAGAAATACCGCTTCTAGGACTGTATCCCCAAGAGATCATAAAAATGAGAAAGGATCCTACATGTACAAAAATATTTATAGCAGCACTCTTTGTGGTGGCCAAAAACTGGAAATCAGGGGGATGGCCATCAGTTAGGGAATGACTGAATAAATTGTGGTATATGAATGTAATGGAATACTATTGTGATGAACAGGAAGACTTCAGAGAGGCCTGGAAAGACTTATATGAACTGATGCTGAGTGAAAGGAGCAGAACCAGGAGAACTATATACACAACAACAACCATAGGGTGCAAGGATTTTTTCTGGTAGACTTAGAATTTCATTGCAATATAAGGAGTTAAAAGATTCCCAATAGTCTCTTAAGACAAAATGCCTTCCACATCCAGAGAAAGAACTATGGAATTCAATAGCAGAATGTAGCAGACCATTTAGTTTTGTATTACGTTTTGGTTTGTTTTATGATTTCTTACATTCATTTTAATTCTTCTATGCAACATGACTAAGGTGAAAATGTGTTTAATAGGAATGTATGTTCAGAACCTATATAAAATTGTGTGCCGACTTGGGGAGGGAGGGGGGAAGGAGGGGAAAGAACATCTAAGTTATATGGAAGTGATTGTAGAACACAGAAAACAAATTAAAAAAAAAAGAATGGGTTAGATTAGCTCGTCCCTGAGTTTCTTTTCAGCTCTAGATTTCTGTAGCTCTCTGAACATGCCTTTCTAAGTCTGACCATGCTACTTCCCAATCTCTGGTTGTTTCCTTAATTTTCTTCTCTGTACTCTTGTTTCTCTAGGAAATTTCTTTGGGAAATATACCACTTCATGGAGGCTTTCTGAGGAGAATTTACACAGACTCAGTAACTACTGTGTCTGACTCACTGCTGGGGTCACCTGACTTCTTTGAACTATAACTTCATATTTATTAGACCATTTTGTGAAAGTATCTCTCTTCCTTCCTTTCTCATTTTGTATGACTAAACTGTTCCCCAGAGCTGTTTGTTCAGAGTTTTGCCTTTCTCACTGGGAAGAGAGGACACTGAGGAAAAGCTATTGCTCACAGAATCCCAATCAGTTAAATGACTCAGTTGAATACAAATATTCAGGTCATAGGGAGTAAGGAAAAACAACACAAAAAAATTACAGGATGCTAAAGCTTGATGACATCTTAGAGACCATGTAGTCTATCCCCTTCATTTTTACCATAGAGGAAGGTGAGGCACAGAGAGGGAAAATAAATTGTCCAAAATCACACAGCATGACATTCAGTCCACATCCTTCCCATTATATATTACTGCCAGTGCTAGGGGAGAGGCAAGACTAATACAATGTGACATGGGGACAGTATATTTACTTTGACTCCCTTATGATGGCCTATGGTAAGAAAAGATATCTCACAGAGATTTTTCAGGGAATTAATCAAATTGTTGACTCTGAAGAATGAGCAGTGAAATTCAATTTGTGCACCCAAGCATATATATGCAAAATAGACATAAATAAAGTGATTTCAAGAGAAAGATGGTGATAATAACGTGGGGGATTGGGAAGGATCTCTAGGAGGCCAGACCTATACTGAGCCTTGAAGGAAGCTAAGAATTACAAGGGGAGATGAAGAAGGAAAACATTCCAGGCATGAGAAAACAGCCAATACAAAGGCAAGGAGGTGGTAATGCCATGTGCAGAAAATAGAAACTATAACAAGCTTCTATTAGGATGCAAATTCCTTTTAGGTAGAGATTGTTTCATTTATCGTATTTGGATTCCCAGTAAGTGGCACAGTGCCTGGCACATAGCAGGTACTTCATAAAGGCTTGTTGATTTATTTTGTCTTATAAGATGAGAAAAGGAAGGAAGTAGAAGCAGGGACATCATTTAGAAGGCAATTATAAAAGTTTAGGGGAGAGGTGACAAGTACCTGAACTAGTGGCTAGAAGAGAATGACAATAATGATAGAAACAATAGCTAGCAATTATATAGCACTTTAAAGTTTGTGAAATACTTTGCATATATTATTTCATTTGGTCATCACAACAGCCCTGTGAGGTAGATTATATTAGCCCAAAGTCATACAGGTAGAAAGTGTTGGATACATGATTTGAACTCAGGTCTTTCTGGTTTCAAGTCTAGCACTCTCCCTACTATGCTACCCATTCAACAGCACAAGATGAGTGGTGAGTGGTGGTGAGGGAGATTAAAGTGTTAAGCGACTCTGAAGTTACAAATCTGGGTGACTGGAAGGATAGTGGTTTCTTCAGCAGAAATAGGGATGTTTAGGGAAAGGGAGGCTTTCCTTGGAATGATAATACCTATTTTAAGCATGTTCAGTTTGAGACACCTATGGGAAATACTGATGGAACTGTCCAGCAGGCAATAGAGAGTTTTGGTGAGCAGGAGGACTGCATATGTAGGAGCTAATGTGAGGTTGTACAGAGAGGACAGAGAAACTGTAGAGAAACAACAGAGCCAGGGACAGCGCCTTGAGAGATGCCCAAAACATATAAGGAGGGTGACTAGCAAGTGATACTGAGGCAAGAAGGAAGAGTGTGATAGAAGCCAAGGGAGGAGTTGACAATATAAGAAACTGCAGAGAAGTAAGACGATGGCTGAGAAAAGGACATTGGATTTAACAGTTATGAGATTTATTTCCTTAGTGAGAGCAGATTTAATCTAATGATGGGAGTGGAAACCTGATTTTAAAGGCTGGAGAAGTGAGCAGAAATTAAGGAAATGAAGGATACCAGTGTAAACAACCTTATCTAGTAGGTTGCCTGTGAATGAGAGAAGAGAAAAATGCCAAGTCAAAGATTTTCAAAGATAAGAGAGATCTGTGTTTGGAGGTGGTGGGGAAGAAGCTGGCTTACAACCATCAAGACATAGCATCTTGGAGTGGGGGCAGGAGGAAGGTCGGCGGCATGTCTGAGCCATGTTGGACAGATGGTCACCTATCCTGAAGGCTATTTGCGTACACTCTCTCTTTGCTTTGACTTTGCCATGGAAACATGCCCGTGACCATCCTATAACTAAGAGCCGGAAAGACTCTTCGAAAACAAGATTGTATAATATGATCAGCTTCTTTATATCTTAAAATTATATTCTGGTGATGTTTACTGTTTTGAATCGGTATATCATTAGTACTTGTCCTTTAACCAGCTCTTGCTTTAGTGGGAGTTTTTTGGATAACTTAGCAGTTAGAATTCTTGAGTTTTCTTACCTAGAAGCCTAGTGAAATTGCCGATATTTCCTTTCTGCCTTTTTCTTGTAAAATACTCTGCGCTGTCAAGCTAAACTTCTCAAAGTCACCTGCTTTCTAGGAGACCCTCTCTACCTCCCTGGTGCTGCCAATACACTGTGATTGAAATGGGCAGTCAGCCAGCTGACACTGACAAGAGTCATATTTGCATTGCCTACACCAAGCAAACTGGTTTCTGTCACTTCAAGTAGTCCCACCTCCTGTGTTTTTATACTTGCCTGGGAGAAAAAAGATTGCACTCTTTATCAACCTGGTGAACATTCAGAATCCAAGAGACTGGCCACTTGGCAGCAGATTTTAACCACTTATGTTTACCTTCCAACCCTCCTTGTTAGCAATTCAAAAACAATCTGGATAGGAAGAAGCTGGGGAGCAAGAAGCTGTGTTTGGTAACAGCAAAGCCCCAGACAATGATTCAATGAAATGGTTTGACTTGTAGCAGTAAGGAAGCAGAGATTTTATTAGGATGTAAGTTGCTGGAAACAGGTTTTCTGGCTCACCATGGAACACTTTTGGGGGTTGGGAGGTAGAGAGAGAGAGAGAGAGAGAGAGAGAGAGAGAGAGAGAGAGAGAGAGAGAGAGAGAGAGAGAAGGAGGGAGAGACAGGAACAGAGACAGAGACACAGAGACAGCGACAGCGACACGGAGACACACAGAGAAAGAGAGACACAGAGACAGAGACAGAGAGAGACAGAAACAGAGACACAGAGAGAAGGTCACACAGAGACAGACACACAGAGAGACAGAGAAAGATAGGGACAGAGACAGAGAGCTACAGGGAGAGACAGACAGGCAGAGACAGTAAACAAGACAGAGACAAAACCATAGAGAGAGACAGAGACATACAGAGAAAAAGATAGACACACAGAAAGACAGAGATGTACAAAGAGAGACAGAGAGACAAACATACAGACAGAGACAAAGAGAAGAGACAAAAGAGAGAGACAGAGAAAGAGGAGAGAAACAGAGGCAATCAGAGACAAAGAGATCCAAACATTCCCTAGGTTCTCAATGGGGTGTTAGCTCTGTTTTTGTTAGGGAGAATAGCAAAATTGGCAGACAGTGTAAGGTACAGTGGAAAAAGAGTTGCAGTTGGAGTTAGGAAACCCTCCCTGCCTTGCTGCCTGAGTCCTGCCTCTTACTGTGTAACTGACAACCTTCCAGAAGTAATTTCTCTTCCCTGTGTTTTGTCTTCCTTATGTGTTAAAATGGGCTAATCACACTTGAGAGGCAGCAAGGTACAGTGAATATAAAGTTCAGGCTGGATTTATAAAGACCCGACTTCTAGTTCTGCCTCTGACACATGTTTGTATGACCCTGGCCAAGTCATTTAAATTTCTTGTGTCCCAGGCAAATCTCTAAAACCAGAAATTGCAGAGCTGGGAATCTCCTTATCCATTCAATGAAACCACTGGTCCTGTCAATTAAAACAAACAAAACTTGCTCTGCTTATATAACAAAATTTTTGTGATGCAAGTTCTCTATATACTTTAAATATGAGTGAATTCAATATTAGACTCACATCATTTAAAAGATTCCTGTATATAGCACTTTAAGGTTTGCAAAGTGCTGTTCAGATATCATCTCATTTGATTTTCAGGACAGTCCTGGGAGGTAGCATTTTTATTATTCCCACTTCACAAATAAGGAAAATGAGGCAGTAGAGGTTGAGTACTCTTGTCCAGGGTCACACAGCTAGTGAACGTTTGAGGGTAGGATTTGAACGTAGGTCTTCCTGATGAATTGCCTCACTCTTTATTCCTTGTACTACCTCGCTGTGAGTGGCAGCGATGGTCCTGCCACCTCCTGAATCTTCTATCAAAAAACAAAACCCCAAAACTTCTGAGGGTTTAGTGAAGGTTAAAAAGGGAAGTGGAAGTGAGGGTAGGGATTATCTTGTCCAATCTCATTTTACAAGTGAGGACATTGAGGTCCAGAGAAGGGAAGCAACTTGCTCAAGATTGAAAAGCTTGTTAAGGGACAGAAGTAACTAGTCTCAGCTCCTATCAGAGCTAGAGTATGAGGGTTCATTCAGCTGTCTGCATATGGATGAGTGTGGATGAAGGTAAACTTATGTGGAAATAACTGGTAAATTATCTGGTAAGATAAGTGCTTTGAACTTCAGGCTTCCTGGACTATTCACTTTTATTTATTTATTTTTTGGTGGGGGGGGAAGTAGAGGTGGAGAAATGGGGAAGTGGATCTATGATTTCATTGGCATGGGGAGATACTATTGAGGACCTTCCTTTAGCGTCTAGAGTTAAAGTTTCTAACACATGGCTTGTGGACAATTTTGTAAGTTTGATCTGAACTAGATTAAAATGTAATGGGAAATACTTAATAAAATACATAAAAATACAAGAAAACATTGATAACATTACATTTAAAATTAACTAAAAATGCAACCCCACAGGGATCCTTATGTATGGATTAGTGACTCCCAGAATAGTGGTGTTAAATAAAGGCCACCAATTGGTACATAAGGATCCCTGCAGGCTACGTATTTACTTAGCTTTAGAATGTAATGTTATCTATGTTTATTGCATTTTTTATTTATTTTATTAAGTATTTCCCATTTACATTTAGGTTTGGCTCAGGCGTACTGGAGATAGTTGTCGGTCCCTTGGGTTTGACACCTCTGGTCCAGGGAGCTGCCACTGTAATGATTAAATGTCAACAGTAGTAATTTACATTCAGTATGTCAGAGATGGTACTGGGGCTCTTGTGTTCCTGAGTTCCATGCTCCTCTCTCAACGACATCGTGCTGCCTCTGTTATAGCCTCTTTTAATTAACACCTGCTTCTTCATATTGTTTTAACTAAATTAATTTGCCTACTGTGAGAACTTGGGGTGAGGATATCTGAATTCTAGTCCCAACTCAACCAGTGCCTGGTCCTTGCCGTGTTACCTTGAAAGAAAGCCCAATACAGTAGAAAAGTCATGAAGGAGAAAGCTGGAGAGCTGAATGTGAAGTCCAGTTTTGCCACAAACTTGCTGTGTGACTTTGAGCAAGACCAGGTTTCCTAAATCTGTGCCTCAGTTTCCTCCACTATAAACTGAGGGGGCTGGAGTAGATGATCTCTATAGATCTTTTCACTATGAAATTTTAGTGGTTCATGATTTTACCTAGGGGAAAAAATCCAAATTCCTCAGGTTGACATTTAGAGTCTTCCAAAACTTCTTTCTCCCTTTCACCTAGAACTTATATATTTTTACCCTGTAAAAGGGTCCATTATGATTTATAACAGAAAAAATAATGGTCTTGGAGTCAAGAAGACTTAAGATCAAATCCTACCTCTGACTCATACTAGACATATGACTCTGGGCAAGTCACTTAAGTCCTCTAAAGCTTAATTTTCTCTGTAAAATGGGGATAATGTTTGTGCTACCTATCTCAAAGGATTATTGAGAAGTTCAAATGAGATAATGTGTCTGAAGTGTTTCACAAACTTTAGAACCTATGTAAATGCCAGTTATAGATCTGGGAAAATGCTTCTGAGGCTACATCTCAGATTCTTAAATTAACAGCAACTCTGATGATCATCTGTTTTAACCCTCTCACTTTATTGATGAGGAAGATGAGACCCAGAGACAAGCAGTGGTTTGCCCAAGCTCTCACAGCTAATTAGTGGCTGAGCTGGGACTGTCAGAGGAGCTAATGATGGGTGATCCGTTGTGAATAAACAGGACTGATCTGACAGGGTCAAATGCCATGGCAACCAGGGGGAGGTAGCAGGGAGGATAGAAAGAGGTTAGAAAGAGGGGTGGCTCAGTAGTGGCTCAGTAGGCAGAACACTGTTGCAGTCTCTGTTTGGAGCCTGCCTTTGAATCCATTCCCCTTGCTACACAAGTAATAAGCCAGTTGAACCAAGAAGCATTCGGAAATCTTTGCCACCAACAGGACACTGAACAGCTTTGTGAAATGGCAAGATCCGGAGAGACCCCAGATAATCCCACTTCCACATGATAGGTGTAGCTTCATGATATTTGCCCACCTACAGACCCAGTAAACAGAGAGCTGACTGAACCCTTGTACACTAGCTCAGAACAAAGCTGTGTCTAGTCCTGATCCTTAAGTAGCTTTTTTTGACCTTGGGCAAGTTGCTTCCCTTCTCTGGACCTCAGTGCTCTCACTTGTAAAATGAGATTGAACAAGTTGATTCCCTAATCTCACTTCTACTTCCTATTCTATCTATACTGTCTGTCTGTCTGTCTATCTATCTATCTATCTATCTATCTATCTATCTATCTATCTCTATCTCTCTATCCCTCTCACTCTAGCTCTAAATCAGTGATTGGGTCTAGAGTGCCATTGGCTTCACTTCTGATTTTGGAATTGAGGATATATTATTGATTCCTGAATTGGGGACATTCATTGTTCTGGGAGCAGCTGAGTCTTAGCTTAGGCATTTTGAACTATCCTAAAACTTTGGGGCTTTATGTTGGTTAAGGGTGGGTCACATCTAAGAGAAGCTATGGGTGTAATGTCACATAGTAGATATTCTATTACACATTGCCTTATTCCTTTTGTTGATTCTACACAAAGTAAAAATACTGTATATAACTAAATATGTTTATCTGTTGGCAGTGGCTGACTAGAGCTCATAGATATATATCAAAGGAGGAAATGTTTTGTTGTAGATGAGGGCTCAAAACTATTCTGTTCATGATAAATCTATACCAACCATAGTCCTTAGACTAAGAGTTTGACTTCCCAGAGGAGTTAGAGCTGAAGGAAAGAAGCTCCCTCACTTTCAGAGAGCATTAGAGGACTTGGTACTCCTCTAGTGGTTCCTGTGGATTGAGCATAGTGCCTAACCATCAGGATGAGTGCAGGTCTTCATAGGCACTGGTCCCTTGGTAAAGAGGATCAGGTTAGTGGTTGGCATGGTCATCTGGTATCTAAACAAAGATAAATGACATAGTTTCTGACCTCAAGGAACTCACAACTTAACATTCACTTTAGGAATATCTTCAATATTATTGCTGATAGGTGTTTATTGAGCAGCTAATTTAACCAGGGATTTTGCCACTTCATAAAACATCCTATTGTTGAATAATTAAGATTGTTGGGAAGTTCTTTATCCTCGGCTACAATCTACCTCCCTATAACTTCTGTTTTGTTTGTAGTTCTCTTTGCTGGGGCTAAGTTGAATAATTTTGCTTCCTTTTCCCTTTGAAGACCTTTTAGTTATTTGAAAAGAACTAGCCTGCCCTCTCTAAGTCTTCTCCAGTAAGCATCCTGTCAGATGAAACTCAACTTCTCATTCTGGTTACAGTTGGATTTACTTGTATATTGTTTCCATTTATGAAAAGGATGGGTTCTATCTAGTCACTTGAGTCTTGTTTTCTATTTTTCCTTGTTTTCTATTCTGTTCTTTCTATTTTATCCTTAATTTGGCCTATTGGCACACCAGTGGTAGCAAACCAAAAGATGAACCAGAAAGAATTGATAGCTACATCCCATCTGCTCCTGATGACTTGGTGGAGGCACTGGCACCAATCACTGCTGCAACAAAAACTCTGACTCAACAAAGGGGCCTCAGTTGAATCAGGGAATAAAATGGGGGTTAGCCAGAAGTTTCCCATTCTCGTTCCCTTCCATTTGAGTAAACCAGTAGGGGCCCCAAGCAGATGGCTGAGTTTTTCACAACTACAGATGGATGAATGACCTCCACTCTAAAGAGTATGTCTCCCCAGTATGAAAACATGGAGAGTTACTTGAGAGAGAATTGATGTTGGGTTTGGTTAAAGGTTCTCAGCAGCAGCAGCAATGCGATAGGGGAATTACTTCCATATGATTACAGTAGAAGGTGTTTCTGCATTGATTTTCCACTAATGCCTTTCTTAAAAATGCATGACTGAAATTTGCCCATTACATTATGCTCTGATGTTGACATGTGGACTGTGGATCTGGTTACAACACTTTCAAATATCTGCAGGCTAAAAGAAATCATTGGAATTTTCAAATCAACTGGGCATCTGCTTAGCAGTAATAAACCAGGATTAATATAGTCCTTAATATTTCTCTAGGCAGCAAAGAACTGGAAGTGTGAGCTTGACTTTTTGATCTTGTTTCTTTGGCTCTTGGCTAGTGCACCTGTTTGATACTGGCACAGTTAATAGTTCTTCCATTTCTATAGCACAGTCCGTTTTAAAAAGTAATTTTCTATCTATTATCCTGTTCATTCTTTACAACTTGGTGCCTTGCTTTTCCTATTTATTAGCAAAATAATGGCAGATATGTTATTTTAACCTCTTTGTGTCTCAATCTTCCCTTGTACAAAATGGAGACAATCAGACTGGAACTATTTCCTTCACAGGGTTGCTGTTAGGAAAATGCTTTGTAAACTATAAAATGCTAGAGAAATGTAATTAATCTTAGAGTTATTGTTTCTAGGAAATTATTTCTTGCCTTGTTTATTTTCCAGTTTGTTAAAATTTGTACTTCTCTCTCTTCCCCACCTCCATCCCATGTCATCCCAGTTCCCTTTATGACTCCTTTCATCTGCCACCTCTTAGAAGACATCTTTCCTGATTCCAACTCAGAATGACCTTGTATTGATTTTCTGTGAGCAGCTGTGTGGTACAGTGAAGAGAGAGTTTGGGAGACCTGGGTTTGAGTCCCACCTTTGACATTTCTTAGCTGTGTGACCCTGCGGAAAATCTCTTAATTTCCCAGTGATTTAACTGACTGTTTATAGATTACAAAGAAGGTACAGGCTGGTAGTTTCCTGATCTGGGAGATTTTGTAGAGTGATGGAATCATAGATTCTATTCCTATGCCTAACTCTTATTTTGTACATATCATGTGTTTACTTATCTGCGAACATGCTCTATTTTCCCAGGAGAATATAGTTCCTTGAGTAAGGCACAATTCTGCTTTTGTTTTTATATTTTCTGCACTTAGAACAATGCCCAGCACATAAGTACGGTTATCCCTTTCACATCATGGGGGTTAGGAGCACTATACCCTAGTAATCAGGAAAATCTGTGTAAAATTTTTTGGCCCTCTCTTTGTACTGGAGAAGAAAGTCTGAAATTTTTCTTTTCCTTTTATGGAATTTTTACAGTACTTTACTGTAAAATTTAAGTATTTTTTCATAGGCTCTGCCATTTGCTGGCTTTCATGTGTCATCTGTGGATTCTGCAAAACTCCCAAAAATTCCATTAAATTTTGGGAAAGTCTCTATGTGGAAGGGATAACTGTACTTGATAAATGCTTATTGGTTGATTAAAATAAATAACTAAAGTAATATTAGGCTGCCTCTTTGGATTGTCCCTCCCCAACATTTCTGACAAAATTGAACATCTAAGAGATGTAAAGAAGTTGGCAAGACCTCATGAAGAGCATTTGGTAGGCCTTGATTTCTCTGCAATGAGTTTAGTGGTTTTGGTGAGACTAAGATGAGTTGGAGCTGGTTTATAAGGTGGCCCTTCAGGTACTTCCTTTTCCACTGTTTCTTTCCCACTGGGATTGAAAAGAAACCATTCTTGCCAAAGTGTGGAATGTCTATAATCTATAGTTTATAAAGGAATATTTGAAGTGAATATTTGAATTTGGGTGGAATCCAGAAAGAAGATTCTCTCCTCACCAGGACAACAGTAATCACCCTGAACAGTGGGGATGTTGAAGTTCACTGGGTCCAACCTCTTTGTTTTATAGATGAGGAAACTGAGGCAGTCCAGAGAGGCTAAATGATTTGCTGAAGTTCCCACAGCTAAGTAAGTGACAAAAATAGTTTTGAACACAGATGTTCTATCTCAAAAGCCAGTACTCTTGTTATTGAACCATAGTGCCTCTCAAAAGTCCTTTCTATCTTGAAATTTTATGATCCATTGAATATATGCCATTAACAGGTGGGATCATTACAGAAAGTTCTTTTTGTAAAATCAAAATTAATTTATTTAAATTAAAATTCTATTCTATTGAATTTGACAAGCATTTTTAAAGTACTGACTGTGCAAGATACTTTGCTCGGCTTTGGGAAATTACAATGCTGGAAGAAAAGCATTGTAGCTTGAAGGAATGTAGTTTACTAAGACCCCAAGTTTGCTCTGAAGCTGTATACATAAAATCTCTGAATTTCTGAAATAACATGATTGATGCTTAAGGGGGCACATAAGTTCTTCCAGCTAAGCATCATATCTCTTACATTTCAGAATAAGTATTTAGAAAAGAATTACATGTTCCTAGCATTCATTTCAAGGAAGTAACTCTTTTCTCCAGGTTTAGAATGCCCAGTGACTTGAGATCAAGTCATTTCTGGGAGAAAAAAGATAGGGAAGACATGTGACACTGGTCCTAAATTTGAAATGGGTACTTTCCTTTTTTTTGGTATTGGTCTAACCATTTGGCATATGTCTGTTTCCTGTCCTGCGATTTTTTACTATTCAATTGTGTAGGATTCGGTTAGTGCTTAGCAGTCATTCAGGTCTGCAATTATTCTCTTTTCTCCCAATTTCTGATCCCTGTCCCTTGGAAAAGTTGGTTATCAGGCTGCCCCCTCAGACATCTGGCTTGATTACCTATCTCAGCAGAATAATGGCTCTGCCTAAGGTCTAGGAGAATTGGATTATGATGGTCCTGGATCTGTGTGTGGCTCTTTTCCAGGAGACTTGTCACCAACCTTAGCAGGACACAGCTATGACCCATAAGCTGTGTTCCCCAGGGACTAGGAAGGACAGCAAATTGTCTTCTGGTAAACATGGTTTTGACATCTTGTGCA
The DNA here is from genome assembly GCA_023548195.1 of Bettongia penicillata ogilbyi. Classification (NCBI taxonomy): domain Eukaryota; kingdom Metazoa; phylum Chordata; class Mammalia; order Diprotodontia; family Potoroidae; genus Bettongia; species Bettongia penicillata. The sequence continues at coordinate 4,485,035 of JAJHZJ010000500.1, forward strand.
CTGTATTCTTTTTTCCCAAACTGAACAGTGACCCCAAAATGATCCGAACCTTTTCAACTTGGGCTTAATCTTGACTTTCATAAAAATATTCTATAATAAATAGAAATTAATAAATAGAAAAATAGAAATTAATAAATTAATAAATAGAAAAAATAAATAAAAATTCTATAATAAACTTGTCCTTCATTCAGAGCAAACTCCTGAATTTATCTACAAAGAAGAATGAGAAGCGGCTACAATGTAGTGGATAGAGAAATAGTTGAAGGCATAAAGACCTGACTTTAAATCTTGTCTATTGGCCATATGACTGGGCAAATCACTTAACTGCTTGGTGCTCTAGGTAATTCTTTAAGAGTAAAAGTTTCTGAGAAGTTGCTGATCTACTTTGGTAGAGGGAGATTCCTCACCTGAGAGTTCCCTGTTCCTATGAAATAATACTTCCAGTTCTTAATCCTGTTAAGAATTCTAGCCTGGATGTCAGGAGATATGTGACAAAGTTACCTGTGTGAATTTGGAAAAATCTCTTCCCCCCTTTCAACCTCATTTTCATCATCTATAAAAGGAGAGAATGGGACAATATGATTTCTCAGACCCCTTCAATCTATTGTGTTTTAAGGTTTTAGGAGCCAAGGAATCACATATCTAGTTCAATACATACCTGATAAAGAACCACTTCCATAATACCCCTGGGAAGTTTTCACCCAACCTCTCTTTGACAGCCTCTGGTGAGGAGGAACACATGATCTCCTGAAGCAGCCCCTTTCACTACTTTTAGATAACTCTAAATGTCAGGAAGCCTTTCTTCACAATTCAATGATGTACATGGGACTGAAATCTGCTTCTCTATAACTTCTATTCTTTGTTCCAGTGGAAAATTCAAGTTGGGTAGCTGCAGTCGACTGCATGGACTGTTTTGGGAAGAGACTATTAGAAGTTTCTAGATGGGGATTAAAGGCTTGAAACTTTGTGGTAGCCAGAAAATGTTGCTGAGGTCCTTGGTGCCAATGATGAATAAGTATAAAGTCATATTGCCTTGGGTCTAAAGTCAACCATTTTAGTATCAATTTAAGATTTTTCCTCCTGTTTTTTGAGGGTCAGAGTTGAAGTTTTGCCCTCTATTTCTCTTCTTTCCTCTCATCTTAAGAAGATTTACCATCTGAGATATCTTTAGTATTTCCTCTATTAAAATTTGTAATGTATCTTTCATATACATCATTCTAATCTCCCTTTTTTTCCTTTTCTTCTTTACTGACCTAGCTGCCTAATAGCTCAGAACCTCAGAACTCCTCTCCCACTTATTTCTACTTCTTGAAATAAAATAAAACATCTGTGTCCAGTTTTAACTACTAAATTTTCTTGTCACTGCTTCCTCCTTTTAGGTGAAGGCTTTGTTCCATACTAATTGGTTAAAATTAAAGAAGGAAATGGCAAACCACTCCAGTATGTCTGCCAAGAAAACCCCAAATGGGGACATGAAGAGACAGACATGACTGACCAACAGTCTATTAAAATGCTCTCCATCCCCTCTACTCCCACCACAACCCAAGGTTCTTAGCCATTCACACTTGAGTATGAATGATCAATCTGGAAGTAGAACTAACCAGCAGAATCTGGGAGTTCTATAGGGAGAGAGGATGAGGGCCCTTAAAGTCTGAGAGGGAAGGTGGGTGGAAAGAAACCTCACTAATGAAGGAAAAAGGTACAGATTGGCCAGACTCATGACAAAAGACAAACATCTCTAATTCACATTAATTCACAATTTGGCTGAGGCCGTTTGTAGTACTACCCTAAATCCCACTTGTTTCCAGAGAGAATCACAGGACTACAGAATTTGAGAGCTGGAATGGACCTCAAAGTTATAGAGTCAACTCATGCATGAAGACATACTGAACAAGTGGTCCTGTGGTTTCTGCTTGAAGACCTACAAAGAGGAAGAAGCCACCACCTTCTGAGGCAGTTCATTTCTTCTTGGAACAGCTGTAATTATTTCATGACATCAAGCTTAAATAACTGATACCTATTTCTCCTCATTCTGGCCTCTAGAGATTAAAGTATTTATTCTGTGCAAGAACTGAGGATACAAAGTAAACAATATCATCTCTAACCTCAAGGAATTTGGAATCTACTGAGGGGGCATACATGTATAGTAGCTCTAACAATAGGGTACAACCTATGTTGATGGATGTGTAAATGGAGAAAAGGGGGAATGAGGCAAAGTATGTAGAGGACAAATGAACAGGACTTGGCAACAATTAATTCAGTGTAATGGTGAGGGAGGGGAAAGAGTCAAATTTGCCTTGAGATTCTGTACCTAGTGCACCAGGAGGATGGTGATAGTCCTGTCAGTAAAAGGGAGCAAAAGCATATTTAGAGGGGTTGGAAGATGGTGTTTTTAGACATATTGAGTTTAAGATGGTTATAAGAAATCCAGGTGGAGATGTCCAGTAGACAGTTGGCAAAGGGAGTGGAATTCAGGGTGAAAAAGTAGGCTATATATGTAGATGTGAATCATTTGTGTAGACATAATTGAACTTACATGAGCTGATGGAATTACCTAGATAGGTGTGTGGAGAGAGAAGAGGAAGTAGAGCAAAGTCCTGTCAGACATCTGTGCCTTAGGGGTACATCCTAAGGGGGATGGGGGAAAGGAGATAGGTAAGATTCATCCAAAGAGGCTGAGAAGGAACAGTCAGATAAGTAGAAGGGAATTCAGGAGAGAGCAGTGTTTTATAAGCCAAGGGAGAAGAAGGCACTCTGGAGGAGGTGTATAGGGGGCAGCTAGGTAGTATAATGGATAGAGCACCAGTGCAGGAATCAGGAGGACCTGAGTTCAAATCTCACCTCAGACACTTGACACTCACTAACTGTGTAACCTTGGGCAAGTCACTTAACCCCAATTGCCTCATCCTGGATCATCTCCAGTCATCCTGATGAATATCTGGTCACTGGATCCAGATGGCTTGGAGGAGAAGTGAGGTTGGTGACCTGCACAGCCCTCCCTTACTCAAAAAGATAAAAAGTCAAGTGCAAGTCATGTCATCGTTTCTCTGATGGCATGGTCTTCTTCAGCAACGAAGGACAAACACACACATAGTTAATAGTGTCAAGAACTGCTAGCTATAAGATTGCGGAGGATGAAGACAGGGAAAAGGATACAGGATTTATCAGTTGAGATATCTGATTTAGTTAAGTGGTTGGGTAGAAGGCCAGATTATAAGAGACCAAATGTGTAGACTGTAAGGATATGGAATCAGTGAAAATAGTTGGTTTTTTTCTAGGAGTTTGGCAGCAAAAAGGGAGTAAAAAATAAAGGAAAATGGCTTATAATATAATGTCATAGCTTGCAGGGATGGCAGGGTCAAGATCTAGAATGTTTTCATCTATAGCCTTATGGAAAAAAATTCTCCAAATCACTACTAGAGATATGCAAATTAAAATAATTCTGGGATTCCATTTCACATCCATCAGAATGTCAAAGATAACACTTTTGGAGAAAAAAAAAGAAAATTGATTAATGTAGGAGAGGCTCTGTGGGGAAACATCAACAGTGTAACACAGTCTGTGGACCTGTGAATGGGTACAACCATTCTGGAAAGCAATTTGGAATTGCACACGAAATGTTATTAAAGAGTAAATGCCCTTTGACCTAGCTATGCCACTTCTAGGCCTATTCTTATAAGAGATGAAAGAAAAAGGTTATGTGTATGTTATGTGTGTATATATACACACATACACATACACATAACCTATATGATATATATATGTAGATCTCTCTCTGTCTCTCTCTCTCTCTCTCTCTCTCTCTCTCTCTCTCTCTCTCTCTATATATATATATATATATATATATATATATATATATATATATATATATCAATTCCTTTTTTGAAGAGGCAAAAACTGGAAATAAGAGGATAGTCAACAATTGAGGAATTACTAAATAACTTGTGATATATGAAATGATTGAGATATTGTGCTGTAAGAAATGAGGAAATAGATGATTTTGAAGAAGCAAGGAAAGACATGAACTGATACAGAGTGAAGTAAGCTAAACTAGAATAATTTCTAATATAACACTGATATTACAAAAATGAACAATTTTGATGACTTTTTAGAATTGATAAAGAATGAAATGAGCAGAAACAGGAGAATGATTGATGCAATGACAGCAATATTGTGAAGACAAATAATTTTGAAAGCTACAACTTTGGTCAATATAGTATGGTCATTCAGGATTTCAAAAGACTGAAGATAAAATATGCTATCCATTAGAAAGGGGTGACAGGTTTAGTCTGTAGAATTATAAGTATGTAGATATGTGTATTTGTATTTATGTATATTTATACATACATACCTGTACAGTTATGTACATACATACATATATTTGTATAAAATGTACAGATACATATTCACCTATATGCATATAGCCAATGAAAAAATTTATTTTGCTTAACTATCTATATTTGCTTTAATAAATTTGTTTTTTTTCCTTTTTATGGAATGGGGGTAGTAGGGCGATAAAATAGTTTTCTATTTTTTTTTAAATAGAGAGGTAGGGGGTACTAGAGATGTGAAATATTGCATGCACTTTCAGATAAGGTCACTGTATTATTAGTTTTACTTTACTGTTTTATCTTGTTATAAGCATCCTTTTATGAAGTGGAAATAATCTGTAAATGTTTACAATGTAAAAGCAAAATTTATCAATAAAACTGAAAGTAACAAAAAAAAAAGTGAGGAAGGAGCCAATAGAAAGAGAATGAAAATGGGAAGTGGAAGCATTTCTCAATAGAGCAAGGTCCTAGAGGAAGAGTCAAAATTTAAACCAAGGTCCTCTGACTTGAAATCCAATGTGTTTCTAAGTTGCAGCAATATTGTAGAGGACCTTATATGATGATACTATTATTAATATTAATAATATATAATAGCATATTTTCTTAGTGCTTTGAAGTTTTCCAGATCCTTTACTTTTAATCTCCCTTGATTCTTACAGCTAGTGTATGTGTGTATAGCAGTGGGAGCTTGATGATGAGAAAATCATGACCCCCCTGAGTAACTCAGATTTCCTCTGGGCTGCTCTAACAATTAGGCATTTTCCCTTTTCTAGTTCTTTTATTTTACCGATGAAGAAGCTGGAACCCAGAGGGGTCGGGTGACCTCTCCAAGGTCATATAGTAAGTAGGAGAATGAGAATTCCAACCTGGTCTTCTGATCCCAAGGCCCGTGTTCTTTCCACCCAGTCACATCACACTGCCTCCTCCTATACTAAGACCAGGAGTCTATATTTTATTCAATAAGTCATCTGCAAATTTTAGATTAGGGAGTCATATGAATGAATCAAAAAAGAATTAGTGAAGCACTGGAATGTTTTGTGTAGCCATGGAGCATTCTAGGAATTTAAAAAAAAACCTCATTTTCCTGCTTTAGGAAATCATAAGAACCTTAGTAATCGTTCACACACATAGCCACAGAATCTCAGGACCGTCGAGTCCATATCTAAGCAAGAGTCTACTCAAAGTAACAACTCTAACTCATCATGTAGGCTTTACTTGATTACCTCTAGCTATGGGGAATCTGTTACTTTCTGAGACAACTCATTATATTTTGGGATAGTGCTAATTACTAGGAAGTTTTTCTTCCTCACCTGCTTATTTTACAAACCAAGGTCCAGAGAGGTTACTTGCCTAAGCGCACACAAGTAATAAATGGCAGTGCTGGGACTTGAACTCAGGTTGTCCAACTTCAGATTCAGTGACCTTCCCCCTATCCCAGGAGATCATTTTCTGAGAAAAATCAGTGATCTCCGTAGTATGGATGGCAGTAGTTAGGAGACACTGTGCAACCTCTCAGTTTGAAGCACTTAGCATTGATGCAATTGGGACTTGACCCAGCAAAGGAGACAGATGATTTGTTGAAACTTTCTCAGTCTTTCCTAGAAGAAATTACCTGATGGGAGACAGCAGGCACATTTTCTGAAAATACAGGGAAAATCTGGCATATGAGTCAGATAACCCAGCATCACCATTTGAAAGTGAGGTTCCCTTCTGAGTCAATCAGCCCCCTCCCAGAGCTGGACTGGTTCAGCATACAAAAGTGGTGAGTAATGGCATTCAGACATTTCCAGCTCCTGAGGTTTCAAAACTGGGCAGCTCTCCTCTATGAGAGTTTCCCTTTTGTCAGTGTGGGAAAGGGGCCAGGATAAAACCATATGTGGAGTAGTAGCCAAGAGAACAGGACTGGAGGGTTTTTAATATACTGCTTTGGAATGCTCTGTAGTGGCCTAAGTCTTCTTTCTCCAATTTAGGCTGGAAGCTTTTTGAGGGTGGGAGGTGCCTTTGCTCCTCCCAGGTTTCAGTACAAAGTGGGTACAAGAGTTACTGAGGTAAACTGAAAAATATCACTCTCATTAGCAAGTTTTTACAAAGCAATTCAGCACAGGGCATTCCATCTCCCATTTCATGCCTTTGCATAAGTGCTTGGGATGTACTCCCGTCATTACCTCCACTTTTTAGAATTGCTAGTTTTCTTCAAAGTTCAGCACAAGTGCTAATTTCCATATGTGGCCTTTTCTGATCCTACTAGCTCTTAGAATTCCCCTTTCCTAATGACTTTGCATTTTGGGAATGTATTTTGTGTATGCTTCCATACAACTGTGTCATCTTCCGTTGGCAGAATGTGAGCTCTATGGCTCCAAGTGCTCACAAGGGCAGGGGTCACTTCATATATCACTTTATATCACTAGTGTCCAGCATAGTGTCTGCTGCATAGTAAGCACTAAAGTGATTGCTGGTTGAATTTAATTCAATAAATATATATTAAGTCTCCACTATTTCCATTGCCTTGTTTTAGGCCCTAGGAGAGATATGGGGCTTAAATATAACATGGTCCCAGCCTCATGGGGATTAAGAAGAGGAAAATACATAGACAAGTTCACTTTCCTCAGTATTCCAAAGATCTATAGTTTCATTGGTAGAACTATTTCTTCCACAAATATATATTTCCCTTCTGTGACTTAGTAGGTGGTCTTTAAGAGTTGTGATAGCCAAATCATCATCCTGATGATTCCAAGCCAATCCTATACTAAGCCTCTTCAAATGTAGACATGCTGTTCCTTCAACAGTAGACATATAGTCCATGGGCTTATGCCTGAAGCCTTATCAGTTTGGTAGATTATGTTAGAGGTTGTGCCAGGCTGGTAAGAACCCTGTATCACCTCCCTTACACAATGAAGGCTTAGAGTGGGACTTAGCAGAGAACAGATCTCAACGTTGTTCTTTTTCTCATTGATTCTTCTTTTTAAGTCTGCATGACACTGCTCTCTCCTCTCCTACCTGTCTGATTGCTCCTTCTCAGTTTCTTTTGCTGGATCTTCATCCATATCACATCTGCTAATCTTGAGCATCTTCCAAGGCTATATCCTCAGCTCTTTTTTCTTCTCCCTCTATACTATGTCACTGAGCTATCTCATCAACTACCAAGGATTCAACTAATATTTATATGCAGATATTTCTCAGATCATCAGGTCCATCCCTATGTTCTCTCCTGATCTCCAATCTCCCATTTTCAATTCTTATTAGACATCTCACAATAGATTTGCTGTAGATGTCTTAAACTCAGTATGTTTGAAATTGAATTCATCTTGCACTCTCATATCTCCCCTGTTCCTAACATCCCTACTGCTGAAGAAGACAGTTCATCTCTCAGTATTTTCTTTGGTTGTCCCCCATGACTGGAATGCTCTCCCTCCTCATCTCCATCTATTGGCTTCTCTGGATTCTTTCAAGTCACAACCAAAATCCCACCTTTTCCAGAAAGAATTTCCTAATCTCTCTTAATTCTGGTATCATTCTTCTCTTAAATATTTCCTATTTATCAGGAATATGATTTATTTGTATATATTTGCTTGTTTGTTGTCTCTCCTATTTGACTATGAATTTCTTGAAGGCAGGGGATGTCTTTTACTTATTTTTTTTCTTTATATTCCTAGTACTTAGCCCAGTACCTGGCACATTAATAAATGTTTGTTGACTGACTGGCTGACTGATTATTATCCAAAGTATCCTCTCCCAGTCACCCAGCTTTGCAACTCAGGTGTCCTGCATTCCTCACTTTTTCTTACTCCCCAATCAATAGCCAAATCCTGACATTTCTATCTTCTTAACTTCTCTCATATACATTTCCAACCTCTTCTTTCTTCTACTACCACCCTCATGTAGGCTCTCATCACCTCAAGCTTGGAATATTATAATAGGCTACTGGTTGATCTCCCTGATTCAAGTCTCTCTCCAGTCCAGTCCATATTCTATTCAGCTGTCAAACAGATCTTTGTGAAGTACAATTCTGATAATTACCCTCTCCTCCATTCAACTATTACCTACCATCCTCTGTATGTTTTTGGAATCCCTCTATAACCTGGCCCTGTCGTTACATGTTCTTCTTCACTGGAGATCTTCAAGCAAAGCCTGGATGACCATTTCTTGTGTGTGTTATCATGGGGATGGATTCTTTCAGAGATGGGTTGGAGTAGACAGCTGCTGAGGTCCCTTCCAACTTCAAAATTGTGTGATCGGAATTTCTTCTGGATCTCAGTTTCATTATTTCTAAGCTAAGGAGGTTAGACTAGATGGTCTTTGAGTTTCCTTTTAGCTTTAACTTTCTATGATTCTATGAAATCATTCCAGACAATGGATATCTGCCCAGTGTAAAAGATTGCCTACAAAGGAGATTTAATTATTTCCTTTGGTTACATGACTTATGTTTGCATTCAAATACTTCTTCCTCAAAGCTAACCCAAATCCTTTGGGTGCTTTTTAAGTCAGTATTCCCTTAAGTCTGTCCTGGACAAGGAAACTTTATAGCCCTATTGACTAGCTCAATCCTCCTGTAGTAATTTAGCATCCTCTTTGCTAAAGGAATGTCTGTGTCTGCCAGGCTCTGTCAGTCAGATTGCTCACTAATGACTTGTTGTTGTGCACCCACAATCCCTAAGTGGAGTGAAATCAGCTCTGATAGACCAGGAAATCCACAGAGGAAACTTCAGAACAATGGTGCTCAGTCCTCCCACCCAACAACTGCTTAGGCATGGGCAATTTACCGAAATCTTAGGAGAGGGATGGAAAATGCAACGAGCCAATTTACCATGAAGCCATTTTCAGCAAAACAGAGTAGCAGCCTAGAATTACTAATGGCACTGAACTTCCAACACAATGCAATCTGTCACTCAGTATCTTCCACATCTCTTCCATCTGATTATAGCTGTTAGGTTTTTTTTTTTAAATGGCAGGTATTTGAATCTAGGAATCATTTTACAAACTCCTATTGTTCAGCCTTGTTACTCTTCCCTGCAAATGCCTTATGAACACATCAAAATTAACTCTCCTTGCTTGGACTTTATAATGTGCTACTTGTAGGTTATTAAAATGGATGGGGATCTTTAGCACAATGATACCTCCTGTGATTTATTTCTGTGGGATCCTTTCCCCAGGCTCAGCTGTTGACACAAACCCGGGCTGTATCTACGTTCAGAATTGTTAAATGTCATTTTGACCCAATACTTTTGGCCAAGCTGATAACTTGCTGATTTATCTGTCTAGCTGGGAGGGGAGGTATGTGATAAAGACAACCATTGCTCTCAGGACTCTGTTGATCCTGAACTAGCTCTGCTTTTGCTCAACTTCCTGGGCCTATAAAATGAGAAATCTTGAGACATACTCTAAGTCTGAAGGCGATCTGAGGAAGATTATGATAATAGTACAAAAGGGATGATAAATTTAGGATGTCTGACTTCCACAAAGTGACAGACTGAAAAGTTGTGTCCCAATCTACCACCAACCCTCACCATCTCAAGGCACCACACAAAATCATAGAAGTCACCAGAAGAAAAAACAATGCTTTGTCCTAAAGGCTTTGTTCACTGTATCCCACCTGCTGCTCCTAGTTGTAACTAATGCCCCCTTTTCAGGCTCAGATCTGTTTAATCTCCTTCAAATTCCTTCTTGGCAGTGACCCCAAGCTTAATTCCATTCTTACTCCCCACCAATCACTTAATGGGAGGGAAAGAACTAAACTTGTCCAGTTCATGTGATCCGAATGGGAGAAAGAGGACGTCTGTAGATGGCAGGGGAGGCTCTGTAATAGAACTTGTTACAATCCTACCTACTTTAAAAGCTGCAGTAAGAAGGTTAAGAGAACACTAGGATATAAGCCTGCTTGCACAGGAATTGGTTATTTCCCTCTTGGAGTTTACTCTTGCAGTGATCCAGCATGGAACTTAATCCCTCCTTCTCAACTTTCAGGGACCCTAGGAGACTGGGTGACAGTGGATGAGGCAGAGATCCAACAGTGCAGTTATACCAACAGTGGTATAACTCTCTGGGACAGAGGGGAAGAGGCTGCTAACAGGAAGTTTCAAAGGTATAAATCCAAATCCTCCCCTTATTCCCCTATGCAGATCATCTAGCAGTGAGACTAATAAAGAAGAAAGGGAGGTATACATAAATTTTGGGCAGCTCATCGTTTCTTTTTCCTCACCTGGATTTTGCTATGGGAGAAATAAACAGTGTTGAGAAGAAACAACATTCTGAAAACCATTTAAATAAACATACTAATATTTCCTCTCAGGTGTTAAACCATCTTTTATATGTATGTATACACACATATTTAAATAGAGTTTTTGGCTGGTATTTGCAGTTTGAGATTCATAAGCATTCTTAATGGTGGGTTGCTCATTCATTTAACAAATACTAAGCACTTATACTGTGAAAGCCTCTGTGTGCTCTGAGAGATTAAAGAACAAGACATGGTTTCTGTCCTCAGGGATCTTACAGTCTAATAAAAGATAGAGTATGTTAAAATGTTTCAAAAGGTTAATTGTGTTTCCTCAGTACTCCCCTCCCCCAAAGCCTAAAGATGGCCCTGGGGTGCTGCAAGATCACCTTTAGATCATTAAGGACAAATTTAATTATTTTGAGTATAATTTCTATATCAGGTATGTTTACCTATCTCCTTGCTCTTTGAAAATGGACCATTTACATATGCTACATCAGATAACATTATTAACTAGAATATTTGATGATTCAGGAAAACTCCCTTCCTCCTTCTGTTTCTCTGCCATGCCACACAACAGAGATATAGTTAAATGAAATGGTTTTTTTGTCCTTTGCTCTTGTCAGGTGAAATTTAGATAGAGTACTCTGTCCAGGCCCTGGCACCATATTCTAGAAAGAATATTGGTGAGCTGGGGAGTGTTCAGAAGAAGGCAATCCGAATGATGAAAGACTTCAAGTTCATGCCTCTTAGGACTGATTGGAAGAACCGAGATTTCAGTCTCTAGAAGGCTTAGGAAGGACATGGTGATTGTTTTCAGGTGTTTGAAGGGCCAGTATGTGGAAGACTTGCTTTGGCCACACAAGACAGAAGTAGGAGCAATGAGTAGAAGTTGTAAAGAGGATGATTTCAGCGGGATGTAAGGAGACATTTTTTTTCTTTTTTTTTTAATTAATTAATTTATTTCATTTTTACATTCATTTTCACAAAATTTTGAGTTCCAAATTTTCTCCCCTTTTATCCCCTCCCCCCACCCCAATACCCCAAGCATCTAATTTTCCCTATCTCCAATCTGCCCTCTCTTCTGTCATCCCTCCCTTCTCTTGTCTCCATCTTCTCTTTTCTCCTGTAGGGCCAGATGACTTTCTATTTCTCCTTAACTGTATGTCTTCTTCCCTAGTAGCAACAGCAATACTAGACAGTTGTTCCTAAAACTTTGAGTTCCAAATTCTCCCCATCCCTCCCTCCCCACCCATTCCCTTTGGGAAGGCAGGCAATTCAATATAGGCCATATCTGTGTAATTTTGCAAATGACTTCCCTGATAGTCGTGTTGTGTAAGACTAACTGAATTACCCTCCATCCTACCCTGCCCCTCATTGTTTCTCTTCTGTTTTTTGATCCTGTCCCTCCCCAAGTGTTGACTTCAAATTGCTCCCTCCTCCCTTTGCCCTCCCTTCCATCATCCCCCCCCCTTGCTTATCTCCTTCTCCCCTACTTTCCTATACTGTAAGATAGGTTTTCATACCAAAATGAGTGTGCATTTTATTCCTTCCTTTAGTCAAATGTGATGAGGGTAAGCTAATTGTTTTTTTTTTCTCAGCTCTCCTCTTTTTCCCTCCACTAAAAAGTCTCCTACTTGCCTCTTAAATGACATATAGTTACCCCATTCCATTTCACCCTCTTTCCTCCCACTACATTTCTCTCTCACAATTTACCTTAATTTCTTTTAAGATATGGTCCCATCCTATTCAATTCAATCTGTGCTCTCTGTCTCTGTATGTGTGTGCATGTGTGTATGTGTATGTGCATGCATGTGTGTACATGTGTATGTATGGACCCACCAACTACCCAGATACTGAAAAGTTTTAAGAGTTACAAATATTGTCTTTCCATGTAGGAATGTAAACAGTTCACTTCTGGTAAGTCCCTTAAGACTTCTCTTTGCTGTTTACTTTTTCATGCTTCTTCTCATTCTTGTGTTTGAAAGTCAAATTTTCTTTTCAGCTCTGATCTTTTCATCAAGGATGATTGAAAGTCCTCTGTTTCATTGAAAGACCATATTTTCCCCTGAAGTATTATACTCAGTTTAGCTGGGTAGGTGATTCTTGGTTTGAGTCCTAGCTCCTTTGACTTCTGGAATATCCTATTCCATGCCCTTCGATCTCTTAATGTAGAAGCTGCTAGATCTTGAGTTATCCTGATTATATTTCCACAGTACTGGAATTGTTTCTTTCTAGCTGCTTGCAAGATTTTCTCCTTGAGCTGGGAGTTCTGGAATTTGGCCACAATGTTCCTGGAGTTTCTCTTTTTGGATCTCTTTCAGGTGGTGATCGATGCATTCTTTCAATACTTATTTTGCCCTCTGGTTCTAGAATGTCAGGGCAGTTTTCCTTGATAATTTCATGGAAGATAATGTCTAGGCTCTTTTTTTGATCATGACTTTCAGGTAGTCCCATAATTTTTAAATTGTCTCTCCTGGATCTATTTTCCAGGTCAGTTGTTTTTCCCATGAGATATTTCACATTCTCTTGCATTTTTTCATTCTTTTGGTTTTGTTTGGTGATTTCTTGGTTTCTCGTAAAGTCATTAGACTCCATCTGTTCCATTCTAATTTTGAGAGAACTATTAAATTCGTGAGCTTTTGAACCTTTTTTTCCATTTGGCTAATCCTGCTTTTGAAAGCATTTTTCTCCTCATTGGCTTTTTGAACCTCTTTTGCCAATTGAGTGAGCCTATTCTTCAAGGTGTTATTTTCTTCAGCATTTTTTTGGGTCTCCTTAACCAAGGTATTGACCCTTTTTTCATACTTTTCTTGCATCTCTCTCATTTCTCTTCCCAGTTTTTCCTCCACCTGTCTAACTTGCTTTTCAAAATGCTTTTTGAGCTCTTCCAAGCCCTGAGCCCACCAGACATCCCCCTGGGGTGTCTGGGATACCGAGACCCTGCCCTCCACGTCTTTCCCCGATGGCGAGAATACGTTGTCATCATCAGATCCGAATGTTGGGATCATTTGCATTTGTTGGAAAGAACTCTCTATAGTCTTATTTTTCTTCCCTTTTCTAGGCATTTTCCCAGCCAGTTACTTGACTTCTGAGATTCCTGTCCACCCCTGCCTAGATCCGCCCAGCTAGTGCTTGGGCTCTGAGATTCAAATGCGCCACCCAGCTGCTAATTAATGTGACCTTTAGTTCTGGTGCTGGGGTGGGGACAGGGCCGCCTCCCAGGCTCAGCTCCCTCAGGGGCTTTATGCAGAGACTTTCAGGAACTGAGCGGGTGTTGGGGGAGGCCACCTCCCAGGCTCAGTTCCCTCTGGGGCTTTATACAGAGGCCTTCAATAATAGAGCGGGGTGGTGCAGGGCTGTCTCCCAGGCTCAGCTCCCTCAGGTTGTTTATGCAGAGACCTTCCGTAATGAAGATCCTGCCTGCTTCTGGGGGAGTCCTGGGCCCGCTGCTGCTGCCTCCGCTGCCGCCCACGCCTCTGCCTCCGCTGCTTCCTGCCCCCGTCTCTGCCGCCGCGGAGACACCCCACTCCCCTCAGCCAGACAGCCGTCTCTCTCACTGACCTGTAGCTTCTGTGGGCGGAGGGACTTTCCTGGCTGCCGGAGCTTCCGTCCCTGAATCCTGCTTGGGTCAGCTTCTCTGGGGCTGCAGCCAGGGCAGCGCTGGGGTGGGGTCCGCTTTCCGGGGCGCGACGGACCCTGGGGACGGGTCTCCAGGGCTCTCTGGCATGGAAATCTCTTCCACTCCGTTTCTGTACCCCTTTCAGTGGTCCAGAAGTTATGGGGGTCTCTTTTTACATTAATTCTATGGGCTGTGGGTTGGAGCTCGTAAACATGTGTCCTTCTACTCCGCCATCTTGGCTCCGCCCCCATAAGGAGACATTTTAAAGCAAATAAATTGCCCCAAATTAGAATGGATTCCTTTGGCACACATTAAATTCTATTTCACTGTAAGTATTTAAGCAAAAAGTGGAGAACCACTTGCTTTTGCTCACACACAGCCCACCATTTCCCATCTCCATGAACCTGTACTGGTTACTTCCCATGCCTGGAAGGGTCTCCTTCCTCACCTCTGCCTGATTGGATCCTTGGCTTCCTTCCAGATTGAGCTCAAATCTTGCCTTCTACATGAAGAAAACCTTAGTCATCCCCCACCCCAGCTGCTAGTACCTTCCCCTCAAAGGTTACTTTCCATCTACTCGGCAAGTATCTTGCATCTGCCTACTTATATGTTACCTTCCCCATTGTCCCACTATGATTTCAAAGATAGAATGTTAGTCTGTGCCTGTCCCAATGTAAACACTGTGTGATCCTGACCAAGTCATTTAAAGTCCCTGAGCCATAATTTCTTCATATACTAAATGGGGAGAACAATATCTGCATTATTCATCTCACAATGTGACTGGGAAAAGTTCTTTATAACTCTTAAGGAATTTAATAAAGATTACACTTAGTGGCACTAATAGTAATTTTCAACCAACAATAGGGCTCATCCCAGGCTAGCTTACTGTAGCAATGATGTACAAGCATCAGCCAGACTCTTGCATAATTCAATAGTATGAGAAACCAGCTAGTTAGCAGAGGTTAGCATCTGGCATTAAAGGTTCTCCACAATCTATCTTTTACCAACATCTCCAGCCTTATATTGTGGGCATGAGCAGGTTGTGACATCGCCAACAAAGAACAATTCAGGAAAAGTGATGTAATATTGGTCACCAAAGAAATGAGGATGAAATAAGAAATGATTAGAAGGAAATTTGGAATGGTGGGAAGCTGGTCACATGGTGAGAGGGGAAGATGAACAATGGACAGCCTATGCACTCCACTGGTATCCTTTTAACATCAAGAGAATTTGAGGAAGCCTTCCCACATGTTGGGTGAACCCTCAGTGTCAAATTTATGGGAATACAATGGACAACATGTAAACAAAGTTGGCAAGAATAGATGAGTTCCTATGTGTATTACTGGAGAGAACGTCCATACCTTTGAGATACATTTTCACGAATCCTCATTCCAACATTAGACTACTAGCTAGTCTATCTTGCCCTTTTTCTCCCACGTCTATACCTTTATGTGACCTGGCCTTCATTTCTGACACACACTTCTCAAAATCTCTCCTTTAAGAACATAAGGGTCATCTCCAAAAAGCCTTTGCTTATCCAACTCTATCCAGGTTATGGTGATTTCTCCTTCCTCAAATTTTTTAGATTACATTATCTACAACTCTTCTTCATCAATAACCTATCCTACCTTATATCATACTTCAATGATAAATGCTTGAATAAGCATATATTAAGTGCCTACTATGTGTTAGGCACTGTACTAGGCACTAAAAATACAAAAGAAAAAAATGAAACTATACCTGCCTCAAAAAGCTTATATTCATTTGGGGTAAAGAAATGTGCACACTTATTTGACAGCTTGGTGCCAATACATTCCCATTTGGGAGGCAAAAGTGCATACATTAACCTGTTAGGAAACCAAATGAGACAGTATTTGATAAAGACCCAATTATTACACAATCCAAAGGCCAAATGGGTGACATGAAGGTAGGCAAGAACACGACTAGAAAATGGTTGTTTTTGAATAGTTATTTTCAACCATCACAAGTACTTCCTTCAGTGCAATCAATCAGGACATTTGCGCTGTTGCTATGATTCCATTGCTAAGACTGTCAAAAATAGTGTTCCAATCTATGTTTTTCAATGTAGAGGCATGATTAGAGCCAAAAGAGTTAGGGAACTATATTCAGCTCAGTAGCTCTATCTTTCTCTGAGATGCTCCAGGGAGGTGCTGACTCTTGCTCAAATCACCAAGGAACTCAGAATTCCCACTAGGGAAAGGATTCTTAACTTGGGGTCAGTAGACTTCTCAGAGGTCCATGGATGGATTTCAGGTGATTCATGAATTTGAATGGGAAAATGCATTTTTCTTGTCACTAATTTTGAATTTCCTTTGCTACCCAGTGTATTTCATTTTATGCATTAAAAAACATTTTTTTCTGAGAAGGGGTTCATTGGCTTCATCAGATTACCAAAGGATTCATGACACAAAACGATTAAGAACCCTCAAACTAAGATGGTACAGAATAAAATACATGCCCTTGTTCTCCTAGGGCTCTAGTGGTTGTGGAAGGCCATGGCTTTCGTATATAGAATGAATGTGGTTTATTCCACTGGATATCCTTCATACCTTTCCTAAAGTGGGGCCAAACTAAAGACAAAGTTGTCCATCATTCAGAATGAAAAGGAAGTGGTTCTCATAACTAGAATCCTTGATTGATTTTCCTTTGTTGTGGAAAAAAAACTACCTCTCTCTGCTAGAGAAAGTCCATGATTACAAGTTATTTGGATATAATGTGACATCTAAGTTTCAGCAGCAATAGTATAATCTTGGAAATCAGGGGAATTTAAGGATACGTCAATGAAGGTTTGCTGCAGTAACTGAATTTCATTTTCTTCCAGAAACAACCTTCCATTTCTTAAATGTTTGACATTGTTCCCTACAACCCTCCCCCCCAATAATTATTACATAGTGCGTTTCTATTGATGAATAAAATGTACAGGTCAAGGCTATAATTACCAATCTCTAAAATTTATTCTTATAGAGAATGACTTAAATTTGAACCCAAACCAATTTGGAATCTAGACTGTGACTTAAGCTGCGGGGAAAAAGAATTTTGAATTAGAAGACAGGAAGGCATGGTAAGGATTCTGTGTTAACTCCCTACTGGTCTTTCGTTTAGGAAATCAGTGGAGCTTTCCAAGTCAGTTTCCTCTCTTTGGAAACAGGCACAGCATTTTCTTTCTTCTTACCTTACAAGGAGGTTAATTAGCAGATGTTGTAAAGCACTTAGAACTTCAGGGATGCAAAGTAATTTGTAAGCCCTAAGTATTATTGTTTTCATTAATTGTAGTAGTATTTCTGCCTGTGGAGGACCTGTCTATAGTTATATCGACGAGACAGAGGGAAATGCTTCTTTATGGGACATATGCCCTCTATTCACATGAGCGCCTGGCTTGGCTACTACCTTCCTTTTAGTAATTTTCCTAGTAAGAGAAGGAATATAATCTTTCTCCTATTAATGTGGTTGTCACAAAGGCATAATTGTCTCATTTGTTAGACTTTGAGGGGTTTTGTGCTTCTAATGTTCAGTATTTTTGGGGTTGCAAAAAATTGCTATCTTATTTAAATGGAACTGTCTTTGGAAGAAAACAAACAGGAATCTCTCCTCTCCTCTCCTCTCCTCTCCTCCCCTCCCCTCTCCTCCCCTCCCCTCCCCTCCCCTCCCCTTTCTCTCTTTCCCCCTTCTCTTCTTTCTTCCCTCTCTTCTCTCTCTCTCTCTCTCTCTCTCTCTCTCTCTCTCTCTCTCTCCCTGTCTCTCTCTCTCTCTCTCTCTCTCTCTCTCTCTCTCATCACATACTTTATCTGTAGTATCAAGGCACCTTCCAGTTTCACTGCAATTAGGGAAATCTCCATAAATCAGAATGAAATTGTCCATTTTTCTAAAACACATTTTGGTGTACTGAAGGTGGAGGAAATGTTGACCTCAGGCCAACTGTCCTTACCCCTCTCTGGCAGGTTGTATACTGCTCTGAGGGAGAGGCTAGCTGTCCACTGTCATTTGAATGTAGGAAGTGAGTAGAGTCTCACCTCCCTTCTCTTTGGGAACCTTATAGCAATAATAATGCCAAGGAGATGCAGGCCGTCAGCTGTCAGAAAGGCAGGGGGCAATGAGTAGACACCCTGCCCATTTTAAGGGAGACGTCTTAAAAGCCAGCATCATAGCTATAGAACTCTCTCATAGGTCAGTGTCAACACTTTCACATGGCAGTGTCTCTCTGTTTTCACTTTTGGTTCTGCCATTTAATAGCCATGTGGCCTTGGGGGCAGGTGATAAATTCTTTGATCCTAAGTTTCCTCTTTCACAAAATCAAAATTTAACTAGTCTAATTGGAATCCATTTCTGAATTTGCACTCTTCCTGATACAGTCTCCTCTTGTTTATCTCAATCTCTGACCTAGAGAGAAGAAGCATTATCCTACCTTTTGACTACCCTTTTGTGTGCTCCTAGACTTCCTAGTAGATTGTAGAACTCAGAAACAGAGACCTTTTCTTGGGAAGCAGTTAATCGTCAGTGAAGAGTTAATCATATGTGCATGTGTGTGGTGGAACATTAACCATTTATGTAATGCTTTAAAAATTTACAAAGTACTTCCATTGCAGCAACTCTTCACCCTGATATTTAAGGCCTTCCACAATATGGCTCCAACCTATATCTCTAGCCTTATTTCAAATTAACTCCTTCATATATAACGATCACTAGCTTATTCCCTAAAGTAGACCTCCTATGCCTTCCTCCAGGGATTGGCACAGCCCATCTTCACTGCCATGTCTAAGATGCCTCAACTCCACCTCTGAGGCAGAGTTCAGCTAAACTGCCACATCCTTCAAGAAGTCATGACTGACCCACCCTAGTTTTTAGTTCTCTCTCCCTCTTCAAATTAACTTGAATTTACTTTTCTGTGTTCAAGGACAGGGGCTTTTTGTTTTTCTATTTGTATTCCAAGTGCCTAGAGTACTACCTTGCCCATAGTTTGTGACTGTATTAAAGTGAGGTAACTAGTGCAATGATTAGCATTAATTTATCTTTTACCAATGGCAATATTGAGACACAGATGACTAGTATCTAAATTTGCACTTACTTGAGGGCTCCAACTTGAGGGCTCTTTCTGCTGCTGAGCTGGATAATCCTCCTGAGATACTACTTTATTAGACTTTGTCCATCACTCCAGTCTGTTAATGTCCCTCAATTCTGTCATTCATGGAGCTTAATTCATGTTATTAGCATGTCTAACAAGTATATCTTTCCTCTAGATCCCTCATAGTGGTGTTGTAGAAAGAGCTATTAGCTGAATGCCCTTGGTTATGCCATTTCCATACTTTAGACCTCAGTTTCTCCATATTAAAAGAAGGGTGTTCGGCTAGATGATTCTTACGTTCCTGTGATCTTACACAAATGTGGCCTGGGTTCTAGTCATTCAGTAGAATGTGGAGGAGGGTTCAAAAAACATAAACAGGATGATAATTTCTGTAGGATCTGCATGGAGTCAGTTTTAGGAGGCTCAGCACAGTGAGTCTGCAAAGTCAAATTTCGATAAAGCTCCTTTAAAATATGCCTGACAACATGAAGGGCCCCAAAGGCATAAGGAGAATAGTCAAACTGAACTGTAGTTTTTAACCTTGAAGCCCTCCTGGCAATTTCCTTCCAGAAGGTGTGGTTGTTGGACGCCTAATTAAAAGTCTTCTTTCTGACTTTGCAACCTGAATAAAACATGGGATTCCCTCAACTGGGGAAAACTGTTTACAGCAACTCTATGCCCAAGGGAAACCCATGTCTCCCTGCAGAAATGCTCACTTAACCCCATCAGGTAAGAACATTGTCTATGTGTTTCAACTAATTACTTCATAAGGGAATACACAGTCACTTCATTTTTTTAAACTTGAAATTAATTTTCATCATGCTAACATACGTGACTTGAAGGATAAGGGTGTTAGGTATCTATGATCCAGGGAATTTTCAAATAGAAAATGCTAATTTTCCTCTCTTGTGACTGATAATCAAGATTAATTTTCTCTGACATATCTTCTGCTGAAAACACTTTACATACACTGTTTATGACATTTAAATTACTTGGAATCTGCAAGTCCAATGTAATCATGAATATTCATGAACTTGATTTTTTAAAAATAGTTGTATGTCCCCACGTGAATATACACATGTGTGGTTCATTTACTTATATATTTATTGCCACTTGTGAAATTTTTATATCCAATTCTTACCACTGACCACTTCCTTCTACTGGCTACAGCTAGGTCCTGATAAGTGTGAACCATGAATCTCATGAAGTGATTGCATTATGCGAATCCATATTGCATACAGGGCTGCAACCAATGATCAGATTTTATAAAATTTACTACAAATTATGCGAATAAGACTATATGCAATATACTCTCCTCTTCCTTGGCTTTAGCCATACCACATTTCCTTGCCTCCTTTTTTGCCCCTCTAACCACTCCCTCAGTGTTTCTTTTGTGGCCTTTCCTTCTCTTCTTTGCCCTGTTCTCTTCTCTCTTTACAATGCATTGATTCTGTGGGCAATTTCATTCATTCCCACAACTTTAGCAGTCACCTACCTCAGTTTACATTTCTGGACCTGACTTCTCTTCTGAGCTTCACACCAACTTTTCTACCTAGATGTCTTCCTCTCAAACTCAATATATCTAAAACTGATTACATTGTCTTTTTCTTCTGATATCGCTCCATCTCACTTCACGATTTTCGCATTCACCTAACCTCCTTTGATGCTCTCTTCAACTGTTTCTTCTCCTTCACTTTGCATGTCCAGCATCAGGTACCAAGTCTCTTTATTTCATATAAGCAACATCTCTCCTATCTGGCTCCGCTCTATTCCTGCTATCACTGACTGAGTAGAGGGAAACCTTTGTTCCCTCCTCCAGACCCCCATCATGGTCAGGTTCCAAGAGTGTGAATAATGAATCTTGTAAAGTGATTGTGATGGGGTTCAGACTCTGGGAACTTCCTTGAGCTCCCCTAGAATCTCCTCACTTAACCTGGCTTTTCATACCCACTTAGACGCCCCCAGTCTGATTCCTGATTGCCTCCAGCTGTTTCCATCCTTTGACCCTCCTTGGATTCCCTCCTTGTACTTCTCCTCAAGATCCTTCCTAAACCTCTCCTCCCATCACCCTGGACTACCAGACCACCCCCCCCAGATCCCTCCTACACTCTTTTCTGTATTTAAGTCCCACCTTGCCTCCATGAAGGCACTCAGATCCAATCCAACTCAGACTCTAGCTGAGATTCTATCTGGCCTGCTTGTGAATACAAGCGTCACAAATGCTTAGGTTCATTAAGAGGCAACCCAATGTGGCGAATCCTTAATAAACTTTGTTTTCTTTGGCTTTAAGAAGGCTTGAGTCGAATTCATTCGAGCACTACCTGGACTGTCCGTATTTTGGGGTCCTGATCACCCAATAACCTCATCATTTCCACTTTTGCCTAAGGAATTCTACCCATTGTTTAAAACCCAGTTCCAACACCACCCATGAAGACTTCCCCCAAGTGTCTCTCCTTGGAATTCAGTTTTATACCTGTTTAAGTTTAATATTGTGGATTTGAGCTATCAGTGTTTGCGTAGGCTCCTCTACTAGAAAGTTTGATAGCTGCGGGCAGGGACCAGATTTTTATCTAAGTCTGTCCTCTATTTTATCTCACAATAGGTGCTTAATGTGTTTTTGTTGAACTTAATTCCTGTTTAATTATTTTAGCCTAGGAGACCAGTATGAGAAGGGCTTTATCCTTAATACCTGACCCCTGGACAAATATTTGAGATTGATTTCTCTGGCTGCTCTTTAGAAGTGAGAACACAACCTCTTTTGCTTCAGGTCCTTTTAATGCAAAGACAAGTAGCTTTTGTGGGGATGATTCCAGTCTAGCTTGTCTCAAAAGAAGGTGCTTTTCACAAGCTAAGATCCAGGAAAATGGAGAGGAGGGAAGAAATGGTTAATGAAAAGGGAACGGAAGAGAAGTTGGGTAGAACAAAGAGGAAAAGAGAATGTGGAACCTATTGATGTGGATACAATTAGTATCCAATGGGTTAAAAAGAATATTAAAGTTTGCTTTTCCAGTACTTTGTGAAGCCCCTCCTGAGGGGGTTGGGGTTAATTCTGTAGCCTGTCCTGTAACTTGAGATCCTGTCAAACATCTTCCGCACCCTGTGTCATAAAATTTCTCATCTTCTAAACAACTTTCATCCTGTTCATCCTTCCTTAATCTTTAACCCCCATAAGAAACCCCAAAATTACATTATCATTCTGAAACCTCTATATAAGCCTAGTTCTCCAAATATCATTACCTTTTACTCAGCCCTGTGGCTACAGTAAAAGGTTTTTGTTGCTTTTTCATGTAAATAAAAGCTCCCAATGGCTACAGAGAACATCTAAGTGAATTCTGTCACACCTGAACGCTCTCCCAAATCTGAGTTCAACACTATGATGGAAGGAATGTATTCTGATCTCCCTTTCCATAATATTAATAATAACAAACATATATATATATATATATATATATATATATATATATATATATATATATATATATATATATATATATATATAAATTCCTTTTGCTAATGCAGGTTTTCACCATAGGTTGACAACCATGAACCAGAGGCATTTTATTTACAATAACCTTTTACAGTGATCTTTCTTCCTTTCTTCCTTCCATTCAGGTCCTCCGGACTCCAGAACTGGTCCTCTAGCCATTGTACTACCTAGCTGCCTTTCAAACCAACTAGGCTGTTCTGGCATGTTTCCAGCCTCAGTTGTGTCCATAGTTGTTCCCATAACTGAGACAGGGTCCTTTCCTAAAATAACCATCACCACATACCAAAAAATGTTACTACATGACCTTTACAAGTAGATGTCAGCAAGGATGGTTTTCCACATTGTGGGAATTTCTAAGTCAGTTGGAGATTCTGCAGCCCTAAGCAGTTTCATGCAGTTAAATCAGGTAGGATAGAAGGTTTGTCTGCAAGTTAGAAGACCCAACTGCTTTTCATAGTTCAGCAGTGGGGCCCTGTTGAGCCTCTCAGGGCACCATAGATTTCCATATGGATTCCATCTTTCCTCCCAAGGATGCTAGAGCCATGAAGAGGAACTGAGTTTTCTAAGAAAGAGGTAGGCTGGGGAAAGGTGGCAGAAGACAGGATGCCCACTTAAGCTCAGATAAGTGGGATAACCTTAGAGGGATTTAAGGTAGGCATAAGAGAATTTCCTGGTGAGACTGTCAATCCTTGAAGCCAGTCACCAAAAGAATAATGCAAACTTTTCTTGTTCACATAGTGGATAGTTTTCTGGATGCTGGACATGTATTTCAAATCCTCAGATACTTTCTTATTAGCTAGCTCTGTGACACTGGTGGTTAGTCATTCAACTTCTCTAAATCTCAGTTTCCCTATCTGTAAAATGGGGGTGATAACAGTATCTACCTTGTAGGATTTCTGTGAGGATCAAATGATATAACAAGTAAAATGCTTTGAAAACCTTAAAGTGCCACATAAATAGTTATTATCATTTTCAATATTAAAAGTCCTCTGCTTGTTGTTTGAATGACTTGGTAGTAGTCTTGCTTATAGATAAGGGAATGAATTATATTCATTAATTCAGCAACTCATTTATCTAATAATATCAATTTATCTAATGGACCTTATCTACTTATCTAATACTTATTATACTTGTTGCATAAGTAATACATATTACTTATACTTATTGAATACCTAGTAAGTATATAGGGCAACTAAGTGATACAGTGGAGAGAGTGCTGGGTATGGAGTCAGGAAAATTCATCTTCATGAGTTTAAATCTGGCCTCAGACATTTACTAGCTGTGTGACCCTGGGCAAGTCATTTAACCCTGTTTGCCTCAGTTTCTCATCTGTAAAATGAGCTGAAGAAGGAAATGGCAAACCACTCCAGTATCTTTGGCAAGGAAACCCCAAATGGGGTCACAAAGAGTTGGACATGACAGAAAAATGACTGAATAGCAACATGTATATACATGACGTAGGGGAAATAACAAGAAATTTGAAGGTAGAGGACCAGTGTTCAAATCCTGCCTCATGCTTATGATATGTGTCACCTGAGATCAATCACTTAACCTCTCTGGACCTCAGTCCTCAATTGCAAATTGATGGATTTGGCTTAGATGATCTCAAGGGTCTCTTCCAAATATAAATATATTATCCCATTTGGTACACAATTGATAATGTCACCCAGTCCTCACAGTTAAGGTACTTAAATTGTTGAAAAGATAGGACGTTGACTCATGGAGACTTGGAGAGCCTTGGGGGGAAATGACACACATAAAAAATTAGACAATAATATAAGAATTCAATTACTTGATGACCTTTGGAGATCTTTTCATGGTAGCAGAGTAATATCTGCACAAGATATTATTACTCACAAAGGCCTTAGTGATTTCTTTTGAAATTAACTTTTGACTTCTTTCTTCAGGAATAGTTGGAAAATGAAAAAACAAAACAAAATAACCCCTGAGACCATGTTGGCACCACATTGTTTATTACAGGAGATTGACTTGTCTGATAAAATACTTGCCAAGTACACTCTCTCCTGTGATTCTCAGGCGGCTGTCCCATCTTTTTACTTCTAAGTCTAGTATTATGCAAGTTGTGCTGCCCTATGGAGGCAAATTTCTTCTCTTCTTCCTCCCCCCATTAATTCAATGACTTTATTCCAGATGATTCATTTGTGGAAATGGGTCTATCTACGGAGAGAAATATTTACTTAAAAATGGTCTCCCTAATTTGGAGACACATTAGGCCTCCTCCAAACTTCTGGATTTGTTGGTTCTGAGCAGGGTTAACAAAGCCCTTTCCAGTTGGCCATGGATCCTGTGTTTCTCTGACAATTAAAGCCAAATTCTCAAGACCCCAAATCCTCACAAATCTCCTCCTCTCATGAGTTTCATGGTTGTGTCTTTTTGTATTAATAACAAGCACAGATAATACTCCGACTGTCTGGCTTACATGTCTCTTTGGAGGTGCACTATTATTCTATGAGCTTTTGAGAGCCAATTAATGCTTACTCTCATTTTGGCTGACTTTATACATTCATTCTAAAGTAGAGGATAGGCCATGTGACAGTGGGGAGAAAGTATTAGCCTTGGCATTAGGAAACACGGGTTCAAATTTTCCCCTTGCTATTGATTAGCAGTATGGTGACTAAGATACAAATTCTTTCAGCCTCAATTCCCCTACATGTAAATTGGGGGTAATATTTGTAGTGCCTACATGACAGGGTATTGTGAGTATAAAATGGGATGATGTATGTAAAGTGCTTTGTAGACCAAAAAGCAGTATTCATTAACTTTTACTGTCACTGTATTAATTTATACAAACAGGCTGAGTTTCTGAAGGAGTAATAATAGTTTGGCCAGTGGGGTGATTAAATGACTTAGCCAAAGGAGTAAAGACCATAGAATTATTAGATTTCAGATTTAGAAAAGCCTTTAGAGAGAATCTAAGGCAACACATTCATTTTACAACTGGAGAAACTGAGACCCAGAGAGGGGAAATAATTTACCCAATATCACACAATTAGATAATGACAGGACCCAACAGAACTCAGGTCTTATGATTCCTAGTCTCTTTACATGACATTCCATTGTCATAAGGTGGTATAACCTTTTCAAATCTAGTTAAATTAGTTCCTGAAAGACTAAGCCAAAAGGAAGAGACCTAGAGTTATAGATACAATTGTGACATCCTCCACTCACTAAAACTTTGTAAAAGTAATGTTTATTTTTATCCTTCATGTTTCTGTGAGAACGCTTTTTCCCCCTTTGTCACTCACTATCAACCGGTTCTAGAGGATGAGGCACAGAGAAAAATTCTAGCTCATTGTGTGAGTTCAGCTGAGCAGGACCCCTGACTGATGTACATTACATTGCATGAGCTAGATGCTTCAATTTAATCCAATGCACTGCAATTTAAGTGTGGAAACAATCAAATGTTTATTGCCATGAATAATTCAAAAGTAATGTTGCTTAAGGGTAATGGATTTTATTCAACAAACCAACTTGTATTTTTTTGTTTTAAAAATATGAATAAATTTGTAGTCATTATATAATGTTTGTGGGGGCCAACCACCAACAGTTTCTGAAAGTGTTGCTCAGAAGTCAACCTGTACCTTGAGTTGGTCTATCAGGGAATTGGGTAGACGGGAGACCCATTTTAGATCTTTCATTCACAAAATTTAATTAGTGGCAGTAACAAAGTGGTGAAGGCCCAGGGCAGATCCTTCTCTGTCAAAAATCCTATTCCAGTTCTAGAGGACATAAGATTAGGTTTGATCCTTGATGGATTTGTGATCTCATCCATGTGGTACAGATGGAAACCCATTGACAGAGGTTCATTCTCACCTATAGTGGTGTGTTCTCTCAATAAATTTACCACAGGGAGTCCACCCAACATGCTGCAGGACTTTCTCTGGCTTTCTCAATACCATATGTATACCAATTAATTATATAGGCTATCAGTTCTATTCCTTTCTACTGTTGTGATTAACTCATTTTCCCCCGTGCATACATTTTTCCTTGATGTGACATTCGTTACCCTATTTGTCCCACACAATTTCTTATTTACAGTATGCTGCAGGCTGCTCACACCTACTATATATACCTTTTCATTGCTCTAAGTTTAATTCTGTGGAGACTGAGGTATTCCATGATTCACAGTCATACATATGAAAAGAATATTGGTATTAAAAGAATGAACCTTTATTATAGGCAGAAATTTGGGGTTATTAAAAGAACTATGTAATTTCTCAAAGGCAACTGAGCTTTTGAGAGGAGGAAGTGATTTGCTCCTCCAATTCAACTTTGTGCCTAATTCACTGTGCATGTGTAGTATTTGTACAAGGTGTGTGTATTAATATATAAACTCTGTTGGTTGTCTATTTATCTGCACATCATAAGCTGAGCTATAGATATTATTCATCCACTTAGTTTCTCCTGTGTAGTTAGTTATGTTGAACTATCATGATTGTATAATGATAAATTTAGAGCTGATAAGGATTGTAGAGACCATCTAGTAAAAAACCTTAATATTAAATATGAAGAAACTGAGGGCAAGTAAAACCAGTTGATTTGCCTAAGATCACTCATGCAGTAAGTAGATAA
Source organism: Bettongia penicillata ogilbyi (assembly GCA_023548195.1). Classification (NCBI taxonomy): domain Eukaryota; kingdom Metazoa; phylum Chordata; class Mammalia; order Diprotodontia; family Potoroidae; genus Bettongia; species Bettongia penicillata. The sequence continues at coordinate 4,512,359 of JAJHZJ010000500.1, forward strand.
AGAAGAATTTGAACACAATTCTTTGGACTCTAAATCTACTACTTTCTCCATAATACTATATAATCTTTTCCCATACTAGAAGGTAAAAACTCAAAGGTGAACCTGAGAAACTTTGAGAAGCTAACTACCAAATCAAGGGTGAGCATTTCAAATAGAACCAAAAGAACTTTGTAAGCTTCACATTACTATACAAATACTATTCATGATCATTATTCCTATTAATATTATTAATAATATTCAAGGAAATGGCCTTGCCCATATAGACTGATAGCCAATGATTTTGTGTAAAGGAGTACATAGCTTCTAACAATTGAGAAATCGACAAGCCTTGGACTCTTCTAGACCAAGCAAGCTCCCTCTCAGGAACAGAATCAGCCAGGGGATAAGATAAAAGAATCCAAGTCAAGGTAGCTTTCCTAAGAGTTGGCATTTGTGCTGACCAGGGTGCTGATCTCTTTTTGTGGTTTTTGTTTCCAATCTTTTACCATATATGCTGGTTTCTGTCCATGGTGTTGATTGTTGATGAGTCTGTTTGTTGAGCTCAAGCTTGCTCTGTTTGAACTTAACCTATTCACACTACAGACCTCAGTTCTTTTTCTACTGACTTGCTGTTTTGATTATTAACCCAAATTGGTATCAAATAATGATATCTGAACTGACAGGATTCTTCCAGGGACCATAATTCTGATAGATCATCCAACTATGTTTTTATCTAAGTCTAGTCAGTGACTAAGCTCTGCCTACGCAATGGGCAACCAATCACCTTGCTATCATGTAGAGCAGAAGGACCTTTTGATAATATTGTTTCATCTATATCATGCCATGTCAAACCTTTGGTTCATTCGCAATGGTCCAAGGAGATAATCCTAAAAGAATTGCAAGGGGTTAAGCTTTGTTTCCAGATTAGGCTCAACTAGATAAGAACAGCTAAGATTAAGTTAGAATAGAATGAAGAGGATGGAGTAAGCAACTCAATTCATATTCCTCATAAGCCTTTAGAAGGAATATATGAATTAAGTGTCTTGGTAAATACTTCACACATCAATCTCAAAGTGCAAATTAGTTTTCTAATGAAAATGTTCTTTGTTTTTCCTCAATTGATGATTTTTTTCTTATCTCCCTTTTCTATTTTTCAAGAGCAACTATTTTGTCTTCTTTTCATATCTAGATATGAAGTCAAAGATTTTAATTTCAAAAATGAGGCTGATCTAGAAACTGTAATTTTTGGTTATGTTACTAACTATGTGATGCTGTTTTGTAACCTACCTGGCAAAATCTTTGTAGGTAAATTTCCCTAGCCTTTGACTCCCTGCAGTGGTAATCATAACTAGCCTGAACTTCTTTCTAAAATCATATGTCCCCTCATACTTTTGATATTGATGCATTTTTTCTCTCTCATATATATATGTACAAACACATACATATTTACATATATGTGACATTTAATTAATACCTGTTGATTGATTGGAGATAGAAAATTTATCGTGACTATTTAGTAAAATACAAGATAAAGTTAATGATGCCTTTTATATAGTCTATAAATACTTATGTAATCCTCCAGTCTAAAAGCTAACTGATGAAAATCAATGTTAGCTCGCTTAGAGTTTCAGCTATTGCTCAATTTATTGTTAACAATATTGTTAACAAATGATGTTTTCTAAAGCATAACTGCCTTATCTCCACTACTGTATCCACAGGGACTCAATCTATGGTCATGACACAGGACAAAGTGAACTGGCTGACTTCTATGAAGAACCAGACAGTGAGAGATCCTCCATAACCCATGAAAGCATGGTGGGAAAAGGAGAGCAAAGCAATCACAAGAAAATGAAGCACATTAGTGTTCATATGTAACCTCTCTGTCACTTATTTTCCTCCTTTAAGTTAATAAACCACAATACAATACACCACAATAACTATTCCTTCCCCTCCAATACACCTTAGACCACAATGTTTTGCTCCCTCAATGTTCTCTTTAGTCAATATGTATGATTTCATTAGTATAGAGAACCCTTGGTGAAGAAACTTCATCTCTCACTACAGGTTGGCATGTGTTCTGTAACATAAAGGCTTAAAGAGTTGATTGGCACACTGAGAGGTTAAAGTGACTTTCCCAGGACCATATTCCACCTCTAATCTACTCCAAGCATCTCAAAAGAGAGGACATCCTTAGGATTGATTGTAGAAAGCCCAGCATTTGTACTCCTCAATTCCAATACATCAAACTGAATTTCCTAGAATTAAACAGGGAAGAATAAAAATTCAGGTGGAAGTTTGATTTCATTTCCATAAATACATTTTCCTCTATGGAGGGTTAAAACCATGGTCAAATGCTACCTTCTTCATTCTGCCTCCTCTGGTTCTTTGATTCTGAGACTGAGGCATGGGGACAAAAAGAGAGTTCTTTTCCATGTGGGCAATTATGGGTCCTTAAATTCCTAAGGTGGAAATGGGATGAGAAAAGAAACTTTGAGCCATGACAACTTTTCTCCTTCCCCTGGTTTTGAGTTGTCTACCTTTGATATCATTGACTTTACTCCCAGTTGCATGTCATTTGTGAGTTCTTATCATAGTTAGGGAGGTGCTAACTGCATAGAACAATAAATGTGGTATAATAGAAAGAGTTTTGGATTTGGATTAAAGGTAGTTGAATTTTAGTTTCTCATATTCCACAATACACATTAATTGTAAAGTCCTGAAAAAGTTACCTTTCTGAGTCTCATTTTCTTTGTTCATAAAATTCTTGCCTTATGTGTTGTGAGGAAGATAGTTTATAAAACTTAGTTATGTGCATGTGTATATGTGTGCATATATGGATGTATATATGGGTGGACACAAACTTAGACAATTAGTAGTTCCACTTAAAGGAAATGATAAGATGCAATGCTCTCATATCTTGACCAGGTGAGCCCATTCTCCCCAACCCAAGAACTATAAATTAAATGCAAAATGTCTTTGAAAGTCATTGTATGAAAAGGAGCAATGCTCATATTAGCTGAGGATATCAGGTTTTACTTTGCTTTTAAAAAGATCATGCCAGTTTTGGAATCAAGACGTTCAAATGTCTGGTGGTAAAGAGGAGAGACAGCTACCCCTGAGAAGGATTTGCTTTGTGCATAACAGCAGTGATTGCATTGGGGGCCAGTGATAGACTGAATAAATATTTGTGACTCTACAAAAGACTGAGAAAAAAAAACTGTACTATACCTAAGGGGAGTATTTCAAAGACACCAGCAAAAAGATTTCTAGGAGCCATGAACTACATCTTTGCCATGTGTACTTCCCCTGGACTCTGTATATATAAATGATAAAGTGTCACAGACTTTTTCAGGGGGTGAACTTTTGTGCCAACTGTTTTTATTATGTCACTTTAATAAGTACTCCTTTCTTAAAATGAATTAAGTGTAGCTGACTAATTGACATCATCGATAACCATGGGCAAAAGCAGAGTGGTAGAGGCTCAGGAGCTTATTATTAGAAAGACACCCTCAACCCCTTAGGGCTAACCCTAGACTCTGAGGGAACAAGTAGCCACTAAAGCTCCGGGGAGCCCCTCAAGGTCACCCTAGAACCCTGTGGGGATGTCATTAATAAATAATATACATTTATTAAGTGCCACCTATGTGCCAGTCACTGTTAAGGCCTGGGGATACAAATATAAAGAAACAAAGAAAGAGTTGCCTACCCTCGAGTAAGTTACAATCTAACTGGAGATGACAAAACACAAAAGGAAGTTGAAAAGTGGAGGAGGGGGAGGAGAAGTTATCAGTGGTAGCATGGTGGAAAAGTTAGTCAGAGAAGTCCTAAAGTAGCGCAGCCAGGTAGGAAATTAAAAAAAATCAGGATATAGCCATCATGTCCTCCCACTATGAGTGGGGGCAAGGAAAGGAAGTCTAACACTTATAGGTGCTACATACACATACATAAACACATATGTCCATATAAAATGAGCTCCATACATATGTATGTATGGTTATGGATGAGAGCTATGGTTTCTTTGGTAGAGAGAACTCCCAAGTGAGGAAACTGCCTCTACCAAGACAGGTCAATTCCTAATAATAATAATGATGGTAGCTTACATTTATATAGCACCTACTATGTGCAAGGCACTGTACTAAGTGCCTTTCAAATAGGATTTCATTTTATCCTCACAGCAAATCAAGGACATAAATGCTACTGAGCTCCTGTTGTACATGTGAAGAAATGGAGTCTGACAGAGAGTCAGTGACTTATCTCAATCACACAGCTAGTAAATGTCTGAGGTTGAATCTGAACTCGTCATTCTTGCTTCAGGTCTGGTACCCTCTCCACTTGTTGTTTAGTTCTTTAGTCATGTCTGACTCTTCATGAACCCATGTAACATAACACACTATGCCCTTCTATGTTCCATGATTTCCCAAAATCTGTCCAAGTTCACTTTCATTGTTTTCATGACACTTGTCTATCCATATCATCCTTTTCTGTCCCTTTTTCCTTTTGCCTTCAATCTTTCTCAACATCAGGATATTTTCCAGTGAGTCCCATCTTTTCTATATGTCGCCAAAGTATTTGAGCTTCAGTATTTGACCTTTCAATGAATAGTCTGAATGGATTTCTATAAGTATTGACTGACTGATTTGATTTCCTTACTGTCTGAAACTCTCAGAAGTCTTCTGGATCACAATTCAATAGCATGGATTCTTCAGTGCTCAACTTTCCTTATAATCCAGCTCTTTCTGTCATTCTTCACTACATGAAAACCATAGTTGATTATACAGACTATTGTTGGCATGGTGATATCTTTGCTTTTTAGGATGCTGTCCATATTTGCCAATAGTTGTCCTTCTAAGGAGTATCTTTTAATTTAATGACTGCAGCCTGCAGTGATCTTTGAGCCAATAATATAAAACTGACACTGCTTCCATCTTTTCTCAATTTGCTAGGAGGTGATGGAATCAGTTTTCATGATCTTAATTTTTTTTTTTAATATTAAGCTTCAAATCAGCTCTTACACTCTTATCAAGAAACTTCTGAATCCTTCACTTTCTGATGGCAGAATGGTACTATCTGAATATCTGAGATTGTTGATATTTCTCCTGGCAACCTTATCTTTGTTTTTTCATTCATCCAGTCTGGCAGTTCACATGATATACTCTGTATGTAAGTTAAATAAGTAAGGTGACAATATACAACTTTGTTATACTCCTTTCCTGATCTAAAACCCATCGGTTGTTCCATGTTTGGCTCTAACTGTTGCTTCTTGACCCATATACAGTTTTCTCAGGAGACAAGTAAGATTATTTTGGCACTTCCACCTTTTTGAGTACTTGCTACATTTTTTTTTTTTGTAATCCATACAGTTGAAGGTTTCAATGTAGTCAATGAAGCAGAAGTAGATGTCCCCTCTGGAACTCCCTTGCTTTCTCCATAATTCAGTTGGCAATTTGGTCTCTAGTGAGTCTACTTCTTTGAAAACCAGCCATCTCTTCTGGTAATTCTTTGTTCACATGCTGAGGAAGTCCAGTTTTCGGAACCTTAAGCATAACCTTGTTTGTGTGTGAAATGATTGCAATTGTTTAGTAATTTGAATGTTCTTTGGTATTATCATTCTTTAGGGCTGGAATGTAAATTGATCTTTTCTAATCCCATAACCACTGTCAAGTTTTCCAAATTTCTTGGCATATTGAGTACAGTATTTTTAAATCATTCAGCTGAAATTCTATCACCTCTCCTATCTTTGGCAATGCTTTCTAAGGCCCACTTAACTTCATTCTCCAGAATGTCTAGCTCTAGATCAGTAACCGCACCTTAGAGGTTATTGATGATCTTAAGATATTTCTTGTCTAGTTCTTCCTCATATTCTTTCCACCCTTTCTTAATATCTTCTGCTTCTGTTAAGTCCCGATCATGTTTTGTCTTTTATTATGTGATACCTCTAATTTTCTTGAAAAGATTTCTTGTCTTTGTTATTTTATTGTTTTCTTCTATTTCTTTGCATTGCTCATTTATGGAAACCTTCTTATCTCTTCTTCTGCTGCCTCATTTCAGAAGAAAAAGGTAGACTTCCTTGTGGTGTAGTGAATAGGATATTGCACTCAGTGTTAGGAAGACTTAGGTTTGAATCTCCACCACATATGAAAATTAGCTGAGTGACAATTGACAAATCAGTTAACCTCTTGGTGTCTCAGTTTTCTCCTCTGGAAAATGGAGACAATAATATCTCTAATGTCTACCACACAAACTTGTTGTGAGATACAAATAAGATAGTGCATCGATCTTGAAGATCTGAAAATGCTATGTTTTGTCAGTTAACTTTCTCCAAGAGGAAGCTGCAGGGATCTAGGAGTCTTTGTTTTTGGCTGTTTCTGGATGTTTCAATATGCCACAGGAAAGAGGTCATAGCTTGTCCTAAACCCAGAATATCTATGTTTGTTTTTACTTTTTCCCTTCATTGACAATGATTATTCATGGATTCAGTTATAAAACAAGCAACTGAGTGCCTTCTATGTTCCCAGCACTGTTCGTCTCTGTTCTTGGTCACAACAGCATCTTTTGCTAATAGGCTTACAACTGCTTCATTCTTTTCTACCTTGGGGTAGAGGTATCTCACTTTAAAAAATCATTAAAAAGAGGGAAAAATGAAAGTATCAGTTCCCTGTACACTCAGGGAGGTGATCTTTGGAGTAAAAAACAAATGATGCTCCTAACCCAGTGCAAGCAGGATAATTGAGTTGATAAGGTCATAGATTTGTTACTAGATAGCACCTTGGAGAGCATCCAGTCAATCCTCCTAAACAAACTGAAGGACAGAGGGATTACATGTCTTTCTCAATGTCAGCGTAGCATGCATACAACATAGTTTCAACATTCTCTCTAATATCTCCCAATGTTGTTTCTTCATCAGTGTGTAGATGATGTCACACATTTGTAATATTATAGATTTAGAACAGAAGGGGACATTGGAGGTCTTTTAATCCACACTTCATTTTACATATGAGGAAATTAAGATACTAATAGGTTAAATGAGTCATCCCCAGACATGCAGGTAAAAGAACTGGGATTTCAATCTAAATTCTGTGACTCTAAATCCTGTATTCTTTTTCCTGCACAAAATTCTCTTTTTGTGAATGTCTGGTTAAAGAAATTATGAGGGTAGAGCCTGAACCCAGGCTGAGGTCAGGAACTGAGAGGATCCAATAGACCTGTATAGAAATTGAGCCTATAGCTTCTTCCTTGGAGAATCAGAGACTAAATTCACCAAGAGGAGAATATGAAATAGCCTTTGAGTTATAACTGTACTTATTATCTCCAAGATAATATGAAGAGCAAGGCAGGAGATATTAAAAGAATTCTTGAGACTTACGTGTCCATTAACAAGAGACATTGGTTTGAGGGAAGGAAGGTTGTTTACACCCCACAGGTGAACAAGCTTATTTCCAAAAAGGAATGTCTTTGTATTCCTGACCCCCAAATAGGCCTAGATCTCTGATTATGATCACATTGTCTATATGTTGCTATTATTCTTGTTAATTTAATAACAAGCCATAAGAGTGATCTCCTATTCTGCTTTATGTTCCTACTCAATTCAGTTCTGTTCAAGAACTCATTACTAACAGCCAGCAGTGGCTCCCTGCTACTCCCTTCTGGTGACTTTTTAACTTGCTGAATGATTGTCAAGCTGAAATCCATCACTTTCATGAAATAAGAGCACTGCATCTGGAGGCAAAGCAGAGCACTTGGCACAATCTCCTTAACAGAAACATAAGAATTTCCTTCTTGTTTATGGGTTACTGGCCCACACCCTACACAACCCTCCAGAGGGAAATTGGAAGAAAATTTTTGTTTTCTAAAATGGATTCATGTGATGAACTAACACTAGGAATTGGTGTGCTGTCTTATACCCTAAATGAAATGAGATAATTGGAAGAAATGTGATACAGTGAAAAGAGCAATGGATTTGGATTCAGAAGACCTAGTTTTAAATTTTAGTTCTGCCATTTCTTGCCTATATGACCTTGGACAAGACAGCCCCTCTCTTGGCCTAAGTTAATCTAGGGAGTTGAAATAAATGACTCAAACTCTCTTCTAGCTCTAAATCTATGATCCCATGATCTATTTTCAAAGTTTTTGAAATCATGACACATCTTCACTGTTAAAAGTTATTGATGGTGCTTTCAAAGAGATTTGGTTTGTGATGGTTGTATCTATTAATTCCTACCATATTAGAAACAGACCATCTTAGCATTATGATGAAAAGAATTTTGAACTCATGGACCCCTTGAAAGGGTCTCCAGGACTTCCTGGAATCTCTGGACCACACTTGAAGAATAGCTGATTAATACTGTATATTGGGCACTTTTCATACCTAAAGTCAACATATAAATACCAGTTACCATTATTCTTTCCCCCAGAGGGTACAAAAGGGAAAAGAAGAGACCTGTGTTCCTATCCCAGATCTGCCACTAAGAGGTTGTGGGGATTTGGGGAAAATCATTTTCATTCATTTCTTCATTTGCCAAATGAGGGGCTTGTATTAAATGATCTCTAAGCATGTTTCCTAGTCTAGTGGTTCCAGAGTGCACCTTTCTGATCTCTACTTCAGACAGTTCCTCATTTTTTCAAATGGAACACCCTGCCACCATCCCACCACCCCTGCAAACACACACACACACAAACACATACACACAAACATTTTTGGTGATGAAAAATGAGGAGGATCATAAAATTTAAAAGGAACCTAATTAACATTTAAGCCAATGTCTTGTATTTTTTGGATGAGGAAGCTGAGCATAAGGATTGACCTAACTTCTCATTGTAGATGAGGTTTAGGCTTTGTGCATTCGTATATTGGTGTCATTCAATATGTAGCAACCTAAACAGAATTCACCATTTAATCTTATTTGTTTTCTTCCTGTTCCTCATAGGGGTAGAGCACCAGTGTGCACCAAGGATGATAGCGATATCAGCCCCCATCAATGTAGTGCTTTAAGCTTTGCAAAATACTTTATGCTCATTATCTCATTGGATCCTTACAACAACTTTGTGAGATAGATTTTATAGATTAGGAAACTGGGGTGGCTGCAGAGGTTATATAATTTATCCAGAGCTCCACAGAGTGTCTGAGGCAGAATTAAATTCCCGATCTTCCTCACTTCAAGTCCAGAACTCTGTTGGCCATACAGATTCTAAGGCTAGATAATTGGTTTTTCTGGGAAACTCAACTAAGAAAATGGACTCTTCTTTGTTCCTTCTTGATAAAAGTTACTCTAAGAAAGGGTAAGAAGTCTCAATGGAGGGGGCCCAAATTAAGGCAAGGGACCCTTTGCTTTCCTTATAAGTAGGTAAACTAAGTGCACAAATTCTAATGGGAAACATTACAACCCAAAACAATAAACAAACCCTGCTTGGTGGATTTGGGCAGAGATGAAGTTTGGCACTGAGTCAGATCCAGGGCTTCCAAATTAGGCTGGTTAGGTTTATCCAGTTATTTAAGAGGGCAATGAGTCATCTTTGGTAAATTAATCAACTTAATATCTCATAATAACAATGAGTTACTACATTCAGATCCTAAAGGACCACATGATTCGAGGGTCACTATATTATGAAATGCAGTTGGGTGGTGAAGTGAATAGAGTGCTGGACCTAGAGTTAGGGAGACTCACATTCTGAATTGAAATCTGGCCTCAGACACTTACTAGCTGTGTGATACCAGACGAGTAATTTAACCATGTTTGTCTCAGTTTCCTCATCTGTAAAATTAATGGGGGAAGGAAATAGCAAATTAATATAATATCTTTGCCAAGAAAACTCTAATAGGGTCCCAAAGTGTCAGACATGACTGAAAGGACTGAAAAATAACAATATAAAACTTGGATTACCCAGACTTGAAATTGATTTTAAATCCATTCAATAACCAAATATCAGCTTCTAATATGACCTTTAACTTGCTGGCAATTACTTTTATAAAAAAGAAGATTAGAGGAAAAATAAGCTTCTAATCCATATTTCTGTTGTCCCTAGTAGGCTTATTTGATGCTACAGGAGAATGACACCTCATAGGATGCTTGCCAGTAAATAAAATGGTGCGCCATTCCTGAGTTACTGAAATAAAAACAAACTAGTATGGAATATATTAAGTCTTGTTTGTTCTTTTTAGAGAGCGAATGGGAAACAAAGTCACACAGGATAGTCAAAAGACTACTGACTTAAGAATCAGAAGACAGATGTGAATTCTACCTCTTCTACCTATTTACTGTGTGATCATGGGCAAGTCAATGTACAACTCTGGGTCTCCATTTGCTAATCTGTAAAATGGGAAAGTAATGTTTGTGCTAGCTACATAATTTAATCCTACCATCCCATCAGTTATCATCCTGTATTTCTCCTTCTTTCTTAGCTGAACTTGAGAAATCCTTCTACACTCAGCATCTTTACTTCTCCACTTTATTCTATTATCTCTGCAACCTGGCTTTCAAACTCATCATTGAACTGAAACTGTTCTCTCCAAAGTCATCAAGGATCTTTTAATTGCCAAACATAACGGCACCTTCTCAGTCTTCATCCTTCTTGACTTTTCTGCAGCCTTTGACACTGTGAACCACAGTCTTCGCCTGGATACTGTCTCCTCTCTAGCTTTCTATGACATTGTTCTCTCTTGATTCAGCTCCTACCTGTCTGACTGCTCTTTCTCAGTCTTTTTAGCTGGATCTTCCTCCAGGTCATGATCACTAACTTTGGGTGATCCTGGAGGCTTTGACTTGACCTCTAGCTTCTGGATATCATTAGTACCCATATGGGTTCATTATCATCTCTAAGTAGTTGATTCCTAAATTTATACATGCAGCTCTATATAAACTCTCTCCCAGGGTCCAGTCTTGCATCACCAACTGTTTTTTGGACCTCTTGAACTGAATGTCTCCTAGGCATCTTGCTCTCAATTTTTCCAGAACAGAATCCATTAGCTTTCCTCTAAGCCCTTCTGCTTCTATTCTACTGCAAAAGCTGCCACAATTCTCCATCATCCAGGCTCACCACTCTTGCGTCATCCTCAGCTACTCTCTTACTACTTATGACCAATTTCACACATCTAATTTGTTGCCAATTCTTATCATTTTATAACTTCACAATATCATCTTTCTACCCAAAGCTGCACCTAATGGCCCAATGGTCTTTTCGTTTGGTTTTACTACTTCAAGTCTCTCCTACTTCCACCCTTTCTCTTTATTCAACAAATTCTGGTGACTCCCTATCATCCCTGGGATCAAATGGAAAGTGCTTTGTTTCACAGGGAAAACCCTTTCACAACTTGGCCTTTTCCAATCTTTATGGTTTTGTTGCATCTTCTTTCCTTCCATGTAACCTGCAATCACTGGCCTTTTCTGCTATGTGTGTGACATCCTACCTCCTATCTTAATGCCTGTTCTCTGGCTGTTCCCTGTACCTGAAATGCTACCTCTCTGACTTCTGCTTCCTGACTTCTTCAAGAACCTCTTTTTATAGAAGTTCTTTCTTAGTGACCCAGCTGTTAGTACTTCCTTTGAGATTACTTTCTGTTTACATTGTCTATATCTAATAGGTTCCATTAGGTCAGGAAGGTGGCACAGTGGATAGAGTACTGGGGCTTGGAATCAGGAGGACTCATCTTCTTGAGTTCAATCTGGCTTCAGATACTAGCCGTGTGATCTTGGGCAAGTCACTTAACCCTCTGCCTCAGGTCTTCAACTTTAAAATGAACTGGTGAAGGAAACAGCAAGTCACTCCAATATCTTGGTCAAGAAAATCCCAAATGGGGTCATGGAGAGTCAGACATAACTGAAATGACTCAACAAAAATAGGTTCAGTTACTTGCATATTGTTTCTTCCAGTAGAATATGAGCTCCTAGAGGACAGGGACCTTTCCCTTTTCTTTGCATCCCTAGCTATTTGCACAGTGCCCAGCTTATAGTAAACCCTCAGCAAAATAATTACTGACCTACCTCAAAAGGTAAGGAGAGAGCTTTGTAAATTGTAAGCACTAGATTTATTTTTTTTTTTGGTATGGATCTTTGAGTTCATGAGTATAGAGAAGGATGAAGTGAGGAAATTTCTTCTATTTTATCAAGGAGTGTTGACAGTTGTTATGCAACTTTTCTGGTCATTGAGAATTGCCTGAAGAATTGCAAAGTCAAGTCACCCATCTAGGTTCACCTGAGTCTTCCTGACTCCAAATCCGGTTCTCTAACCCTTATTCCAGATTGCCTCCCAAAATCACTATTAAAAAAGAGATTAATTATTATTTCATATAATAATAATGATTGGAAACAAATCCATCTGTGAGGTACAGCTTATGCTTCAAAAAGTCTGGTATTTCTAATTCATGTAAAGAACTGTTTATGTGATTTATTTTGGTTCCCTGGGGTCTTGGTGCTCATTAACTTGGAAATAATTTTGCTAGACTCATTAGGCTAATGAATATTCAGGAGAAGTATGGGGATGGAACTTAAGATTTCATCAGTGAAGAATTTTTAGGGAGGAACGTTCTCTCCCAAAGCATGTTGGCACTATCCCTTCAATTTAGAGTCTCACACAGTTGTCTACAACACTGAGAAGTTAGGGGATTCACCAGTATGTGTTGGAAACAGGAGTGGAATCCAAATCTTGCTGGTTCTTCAGCTGTTCTGCCACACTTTTAGGTCACCAAAATAAAGTGCATTCCTATACCCTTTACAGGAGGGCAGAATAGCATGATTGTATATCAGAGCTGAAGGGGATATAGAGACCATGAAATCCAAAGCCCTCATTTTACAAACGATGAAACTGAGACCTGGAGAGGTTAAGTGATCTGCCCAGGATTGCCTACTAGTAAGTGCCTGTAGCACAATTTAAATCCAGGTCTTTGCACCTCTGAGTATAACACTATCTGTTATACCATATTGCTTCTCATGGAGAGTTTCCCCCTCTTTCTGGCTCTGGGTTGGCATGTTCTAGCACCTCCTTTTGATATCCTTCTTATTCCTTTCCTCCCAACCAAATACTTCCTATCCTTCAAAATCCATCTCAAAATCTGCCTCCTCTAGCCATGTCTCCTCAAATGGATGTTAAGTTCTTTGAGAGTAAGGATCTTTCCTTCTCTCTTCATGCAGCACAGGCAAGCATAGGGTTGGGCATGTGCTATATAATAATAGCTATTTGGTGAGTTGAATGAAATATAGTTCATTCATTTAGATTCTTTTATGAGCTTCATGGGGGTGGAAAATGGCAGTAATCCCATTCCAGTTAGCAAGCATTTACTGAGTGCTTATGTGAGCCCAGCTCTGTGTAACGTTCTCATCTCATGACTCTTATGTCAGCTCATATGAAATTGTAAATAATTCTACCTAGCAATGGACCCCTTGCACTAGCCCTAGACTGGTTACTGGAATGCTATTAGGCACCACTGTTTTAGTTGCATAATTTGATTTCCCAAATCACCAAGCTCATTTATTTTTTAAAGTATTGGCTCTGGACTTGAGACGCTTTTTCTATCAAGGGTACTCACACATTCTGAATGAGAATTATCCTCTAGTCAGTGCTGGACATGTGATGGTTGTAATTTCAGTATTTAAATCCTGTCTGAGATGCAGCTATGGCAGTAGAGAGACTTCTTATTCCCCAGAGTGGGGGAATCAGTATGGGGGTATGGAGAGAGGACAAATGGTAGATATGAATTTCCCAGAATCTTTTGCAGTGCCAGCTCTGTGATTCACTGTGTATTGATAAAACTAATCTCCTAGAAAGCCACTCTTATCTTTACTTCGACCTTTCAGAATAGCTAGCAGCTATATGGTAGACATTCATAACCATAAACATCCCCTTGTAAAAATTAATTTCCAATGACTTGCCCAGTGGTATTCATGAAAATGAACTCAGTCACCTAACAGTAAGGAATTCTGGGTTGTCACTGAGTAGAGGTTCTCTGCACTGAAAATTAATCAGAACAGTTTTGGTTGATTTCTGGTGGCCTCTTTGACGCACAGACATTGTCTGTTAGATTAGGTTGCTTGAGTATGTGCCATACATGGGAGCAGAAAGTTTTAGGTCTGGTAAGGAACAACTGCTTTCTGTTTGTTTTCTGTGGTAGATATGTGCTGTTCACTTCTTGCTTAACATTGAATGATGTCTCCATCTGTTCTCAAGCAAACTTAATTGCAGCTGGAACTCTGCTCTTGTCTTGGGAAGTTGGCCTCTTTTGATAGTCCCTGCCAAATTCTTAATCTTTGCATTGCCAGAAAATGGTGGAAAGGGAAATTGAAGTTTCCTAGGTTCAAATGAGCCCAGGATTACTGATCTTTTCCCCTCTCCTTAAAAAATAGTGCCTCCCTGCAACATTTGCAGCTAGGTGGTACATTGGATAGAGTACCAGGCCCGGAGTCAGAAAGACTCATCTTCCTGAGTTCTAATCTGGCCTCAGACACTTGCTATCTGTGTGACCCTGAGCAAGTCAATTAATCCTGTTTGCCTCAGTTTCCTCATTTGTAAAATGAGCTAATGCAGGAAATGGCAAATCTTTGTCAAGAAAACCCCACATGGGGTCACAAAGAGTTAGACATGAGTGAAATGACTGAACAAAAATACATACTGTACGTTTATTTTTTCCTTCACAATAGCTCTACCAGTTAGATAAAGTCTGAAACAAGAGTTACAACAGAATATTAAGGCCTCAATGCAATAACTAAGCTAACAATCTCTCAACTTCTTCATTGCTTGCGTGCCAGCAGCAAGGTAGAAACAGTGCCAATCACAAAGAGAACCATGTACCAAATGCTATTTGTTCTGAACTATCAAGAAACAAGAGTTGTTTGTGTCGATATTTTGTGGCTGTTAAGCTCTCATTGGATTCCTCGAGATTGTAATACTCTGTCTTGTTTTATAGTACAAAGGGATCTTTGAGCTGCCTCCTTGAGATAAACATTCTGCAATATCTTGATTTGTAACTTTGCATGTGGATGTTATACCAGAGTTATCCACTTAGACCACTCGAGCATACAAACAGCTTCCAGATTATGTCTCTTACTTCAAGCCCTGGACTCTGACTGTATGATGTAAACATGTTGGTTTGGAATATCACTCGCCTTGCAATTACACACATCACACACACACATACATACATAATATAGAGGTAGAGATTGGACCTATGATTTCACTGATATAGGGAACATCTGAGTCACAAAGCTGTGATGCATAAATTCATTTAGGACATTTTGACCTTGCTCAGCATGCCTGCAATCTGACTAACTAATCTGATTCCTAGCTAGACATTGATGGACTGTTTATGATGTCTGCTACTGGGGAGGACTGACCACCCCTTCCGGAAACAGACCTTCCTCAATAGAAATGCTCTCAAGGATGTTTTGAGAACCGCTCCTTCCCCACCAATCACACATTTAATTGGCAAAATGCCTTCTTAGTTTAGAAGGAAGGTATTAAAGGCAGGTAGCTCTGAGCCCTCTTCAGGAGGTTTCCACCTCCCCACCCCCCCGAACAACAGTTGTAAAATTCTGAAAAGTTTTGCTTCATAGTTCAAAATCAATTAATTCTGCATTATTGTCCCTGGTTAGTACAATTTAGTTCTCTCATGTATATTGTCAAAAAGAGCAGCTCCAATTATGAGCTGTCTGAGAACAGGAACTACTTTTTACCTTCAGCACTCACTATAGTACTAGTTAGCTAGAAGCAGTAATTAGTAAACTTTTAATGAATGTTTCAGAAATGTTCTGTAAGTAATTTCCCAAAGGCCTTTTTCATTGCTTTTGTTTTCATGAAAGAACCTTCCTAAGGGCAGGTATAATTTAGGTTGTGAGGCAAACAAAACTATTGGGAACCTATTAGAGGAAGGATTGCACCAGAAGGGCCAGGCACCTGTGTGCCACGATGGGATGGAGTGCTGGGCCTAGAATCTGTAGGAATTGAGTTCAACTCTGACCTCAGGCATGCACTGGCTGTGTGACCCTTGGCAAGTCATTTAACCACTGTTGGTCTCAGTTTCCTCAACCATAAAATGGGGATAATCATAGCTCCTACCTTGAAGAGTTGGAAGGATCAAAGGAAATACTTATAAAAGCACTTAGCACAGTGCTTGACACATAGTAGGTGCCCTTCCCTGCTTTAGAATCTGAAAACCAGCCTTGAGGGGAGAGGCGGATGCTAAATCTTGGGTTGGAGGAAAAAGTGAGGCTGATGACCTTGTACAGCCCTCTCTCACTCACATCAGAGTCAACTGCAAGTCATGTCATCACTTCCTTGATGTCATGGACCTCTTTGAAAACAAATTCAATAAAAACCACAAACCATGAACTCCCTAGATAATTTGATGTGCTCCTCATAATTTTCTTTATAATTCTATACTACTAAGGAATCATTAAAGAATTTTTAGCATGAAATCAGGGACCATCAAGGGGTTCTTGAACCTCTAAATGGGAACCAATGCTCCAGAATACTCTTTAACACAAAAATATGCAGAAAAGATGCCAATCTGCAATAGGGAGAGGAAGTTTCTATATTGCAAAGCAACCTAATTTGCTGCTACTTAATTTAGTTTTGGTTTGGATTGGTTCAGAAATGACAGAGTCAAGTTTTATATGTGTGTGTGTGTGTGTATGTGTGTGTATATACACATATATAGTATTAGTATTTAATGATGATGATGATGATGATGATAAAGGTCTCAATCAGTAAGTCCTAATAGCTATGTCACAATCAGTAAGTCTCAACAGGTAACCAATATTACCACAATTGATCAGCACCAATAGGGGAGTTGTGTGTTTGTGTGTGTGTGTGTGTGTGTGTGTATGGATCACACAGCTGGGCTGTGTTCATCCTTTGTTTTCAAACACATCTTTCATTCTTTAGTGATGTTCTTAGGTTGATGGTCATACAGCCACACTGATAAAATGTTTGTGTTGAAAAGATGAGCCTTTGCTGTTAAGGTCAGTAAAAGTGTTTTATGACCTCCTAAAAACAATCCTTTTTTTAATGCTGTGATTAAATCACGTATTCTCTGTTCAACATATATGTACTGTTAGACAAATTCCATAGGATGTCCATTCATATGAAAGTTGAAGTAATCATTCTTCATTCTTTTGGTCTTTTCTACATGGACTGATAAGTCAAATTCCTTTGAGTTATTATAGATCTCTTCCAGGAAGTTCTGTAGTACCTTGGACCTTGATGTAATCAACATGCTGCCATGTACAAGCAGAAGCATCTGGAAGACCATAGGAAATGCTTTCACAGGAAATGCTTCCTCGACCTGGATTCTGGTTTATATCTCTTCCATCCATCACAGTGATGAGTACTTTTGTTAAACATAGATCTGCTTATTTTAAGCCTTGTCTGATGCTTATTATCAGAGTGTCATTGCACTTAATTACTTGTGTTTTTACATCTTCCAAAGATCTTGAGTGATCTTGATACACAAAGAAGACCATGCTATGCAAGTACTTGTAATGAGTCTTTTTTGTTCTAGTTAGAAACATTATTTTCATAATCAACAAGCAATAAGCACAGTGGAATCTTATATTTTCTACATCCTTCACTTAACTGTGAGATGATAAAGATGTAGTTCAACATTGAATATTATTTGCCAAAGTATGCTTATTCCCTATCAATAATCTCATCAAGGATGAGATCTGTGTATAGATAGCAGAGTAGGCATATAGGTTAGTAGCTAGTTTTTCAGTCTCCTTTTTGCAGAATCAATAATATCCAAGATTTTTTCCATACCCTTGGTATGTTCTCCTTCTTTAACTACCTTGTAAATCATTCCCTCAATGCCTTTGCAATTGTATTGCTTCCAACATATTCATTCTCTGTCTCTCTCCTTCCTCCTCCCCTGCATGTATGTATCTATGCTTGTATGTATATATGCCACATATACAAATGTACATATACATATACTAACATTATAAGAGACATAATATTTGTGCATAAATGCATGTATGTACTTGATCCAGTTCACCTGTTCTTTCACCTTGTCCTTTGAAATTGACAATGCATAAGCTACCATTATTTTCATGATGATATCTTTGCAAATACTTATCATTTTTAAAATTTAATTTTATTTCAGTGTCAAATTGTCTCCCTCCTTCTACCCCTTTGCCATCCATTGAGAAGGCAAGAAATACAATATTTATTCTACATATGAAATTGTGCAAAACATATTTCCATATTAGCCATGTTCTGAAAAAAAATAACAGCAAGGAAAAGAAGGAGAAAAAATATGCTTCAATTTATACTCTGGGTTTATCAGTTCTTTATCTGGAGGTGGATAGCATTTTTCATCACAAATCCTTTGTAACTGTGGTGGAACATTGTGTTGATCAGAGTTACTAAGTGTTTCAATTCATTAGTTTTACAATATTGTTGTTACTGTCTAATAGTACTCCTGGTTTTGCTCTTTGTACTTTGTATCAGTTCATACAAATCTTCCTAGGTTTTTCTTCCCATCATTTCTTACAGCACAAAAGGGTTTTTTTTTTTTATCACATTCACATACCATAACTAGTTCAGCCATTCCCCAGTAGATGGGCATTCCCCTCAATTTTCAAATCTTTGCCACCACAGAAAGAGCTGCTATAAATGTTTTTGTCCATATGGGTCTTTTCTCTTTTCCTTTGTAAAAAATATCTTTGAGGTATACTTATTTCTCTCCCCCCCCCCTTCTTTCCTGGGAGCCAATACTAGTTGTCCTGACTCATGTCTTGTCACTGGACTCTAAATGACTCTGGAGGTGAAAGTGAGGCTAGTGACCTTGCACAGTCCTGCCTCACTTAAATTCTATTCATTTGCAAGTCAAGACATCACCTTCCTGATGTCCTTTTCAAGAAGGAAGGAAAAACAATGACAACTCTCTCTCCCTCCCTCCCTCCCTCCTTCTTTCCTTCCTTCCTTTTCCCACTTACTACCTGTGTGACTTCAGGCAAATCATTTAGTCTCTCTATGTCCCAGTTTCTTCAATCGGCAAAATGAGGGGTAGACTAGATGACTTGTAAGACTCCTTCTAGTTCCAAGTCTCTGATCCTAACAAACTCATTTTGTTCATGGAAAAACTAAGGCTCAGAGAGACTTGTGACTTGGTCAGATTTGTCAGTAAGTGTTACTTGGGCTTTCTGCCCCCATGTGTGGGTATCCTATCCCTCTTCTATGCCATAAGCACCATGGTGGCAGGAACCATATCCTATTTAAATTTTGTATCTCCCCCAATGTTTAGCACGGTGCTATGTACACAATAGGTTCTTAATAAATTTTTATGGAATTCTTACTCAATTTTTAAATGAGAAAACTGTGGTTCAGCAACATATTCAAGGTCAAACATAAAATTAATGGTAGGTCAGAAATTAGGGTAGAGGGAGGGTAGAAAACAGGTCTTTTGATTCTAAATCCCGTGATTTTTTTTTTTTACTTTCCTTAGTAAATTCAGGTTCAGTACATACAGTGTCCATCTCATGTTTTATTCCTGTCTAGCTCTGGCAGTGACCATTACTCTTGAGGGTTATGAATGAAAATAAGTGTCAGATTAGTGTTTCCTTTTATTTCTAACAGATGTCGAAATTTAGATGACAGATGCAGATAACTCCACAAGTTCTTGAAAACTGCTAAATTTCTCTTTCTCCCTTGAGCTAAGTCTGGGTCATCATATCCTTCCTTTATTAGCTTTGGAATTTTAATCATGGTATTATTGCCAGGACCTCAGCTGACAATTTCTGGATAATTAACAGAGGAGTTAACCTCATCTCTGCTTCATCTCCTTGTTTGAATTTTTAAAAGGCTAAGGAAGAATTACATAAAAATCTAGAAACAGATCTCAGAAGGAACACTCAGGTACAGTGGACAAATGTTAGCTACAACTCCATGTGATTCAAATCTCCTCTTTCAAGGTCTTAAAAGGTACAGTGAATGTGGAAAAACTGGTCCAAATGTATTCTCTTGTTAGATTTGCTGATGCAATTTCTTTCCTAATTAGATGCTTTCCATTGGTACTAAAGTGAAAGCCAGTGCATGATTTTATTTTTTTTAAAGGAGAGTGAAACCCATGTATAGGGCAGGGCATAGAAGTTTTCAGGTTGGTTGAAGATGGGAGAGATTTTCTTTCATTAGTTCCAACATTATTGTCCTGTTCTGTAGACCACTTCCTCTAGCTTTCTGAAAATGTCCCAGATAGCTGCTGATTCAGTAGTTTGATTATTTCTTTGTGTTCTGAGAGATGGTCAGTTTTTCCTTCCTTTTATTATATTCCTATATCCCCATCTCCTTCTCAACCTGCCTGATCTTCTCACCATCCCCACAGGTAAGCCATATATTCCCATCTCTAGTTAGTGTCTCACAGTCTGGCAAAGTCATGCCTAGGAAAAGAGGGAAAATGTGGGAAAGACTTGTCAGGAGATGTAGCTATTGATGACACTGCAAGGCAATCAGCAAACATACAGTAAGAACTTAGTATGTGCCAGACCCTGTGCTGAGTGCTGGGGATACAAAGAAAGCCCTCAGAAGCTCATACTATAGTAGAAGAGACAAGTACAAGATTTATATGGAATAGATGGAAAGTCATCTCAGCAGCTGGGAAGGCACTAGCAGCTGGAAGGAACAGGAAAGGTTTCTTCAAGAAGGAAGAATGTATTCTAAGTCTTTTAAGGAGACAGGGACACTATGGAAAGACTTAGGAAATGAGGGGGAACATTTTGGAAATGAAGCACAGATAGAACAAAGACATGGAAACTAGAAATTCAGAACTTGTGTGAGGTACAGCCAACAGGCCAATCTGGTTTCATCACAGACTGTATGAAAGGTAGTCAAATAACTGGAGAGTACAAATGGGCCGAATATTTTAGTGTTCTTTTCGTATGAAAATGCATTGGTGTTTGTGGTGCCTGAAACCTTGTATTGCTTTATTAGTCTGCCACACTAAGGATATACTCGCTCAAGACAAGGAGATAGAGAGACATGAAGGAAAATCAGGAACCAGGAATACCTTGGCCCCATAGATGCACTGCTCTATAGTGAGAAAATTTCCTCTGGTTTATCTCTCTTACCTCTGCAACCACAGTAGAGCAGGTGATCCTTAAAAACATTAGCAAAGAAGCCCCAATGTTTCTCCTCTTGTTATTTACTGTTGACAGTGAGCAGCCACATGGAAGAAAGGTGGTACCCTCCCCAGGGATATTGGCAAGAGTCACTGTCATCCTGTCATCATTAATCGGGGGCTGTGCTCTTTCTCTCTCTCTCTCTGTGACTATAGCATCACCTTTGAATACTTGCTCATGCTCTTTTCCAGTGGTTGGAGTACATTTCTGTTTCTTCTCTCCCCATCCTCTTTGCCAGTTGCCCCAGGCAGGTGGATAACTTTATGATCTGGAGCCTGAGAGTTCAGCTAACCTACCTTTTGGACTAAGAAGAGGTACAAGTGAGAACAGCTCCCCCTTAGTCTTAGGTGTACTCCTGTCGCAGCAGACTCAATGACTCTCCTCCTCCCTGTTCCATAAAATCACTGCACAGGGAAGTTCCCAGGTCTGAGAAGCCCCATGGCTCAGGCTGTCCTTGCCGCCAGAGTCCATGCCTGACATTTTTGTGGATCTTTAACTTAAGCTGCTGACTGTGCTTCATAGCATCATGACTTACAAGACTGGCTCTGCCATATACTACCTGCATGACCTTGTGCAAGACCATTAACACATCTGGTTCAGTTTACTCATCTACCTCTTATAGCTCCATGATAGCTCTAAATCTAGGAAGGAACACAACAAGCATTTATTAAGCACCTCCTTCGTTCTAGGTACCATGCTAAGCAAACTGAGGCAGATAGAGGTTAAGTGACTTGCACAGGGTCACACAGCTAGTAAGTATTCTAGGCCAGATTTTTACCCAGTCTTCTTCACTCCAGGCTCAGTGCTTTGTATACTATGGCGCCACCTAGCTGTCTCTGACCCACGATACTGTGATCATCTTCTTTCAGACCTAGGGCAAGACTGACCATCCTGAAAGCCTTCACTGATCATCCTCTGCCAGATTGAGTCCCTATCCCTGCCAGACATTTTTGTGTGACTCATTATTTACATAATAATTGCTAACTTTATATAATGCTTCAGGATTTACAAAGTACATTACATATATTCCTTGTAACTACATATTGTACTATATGATCTATTTTTTTTTCCTATTTCTTCTGTGTTTGACTTATCACCCTAACTATAAATTTGACACTTACTAACGGTAAGAACCATGTCCTGAACTACATTTGATATTCTCTGCACAGAACTGAACATAATGCGTTGTACAGAGCAAGTACATGGTGAATGCATGTGGAATGAAATTTTTAAAAGAGGGAATGGATAAATAAGAAGCATTTATTAAGCACTTACTATGTGCCAAGCACTGTGCTAAGCTCTGGGAAAACAGAGAAAGTACAGTCCTGCTCTCAAGGGGCTCATTCTAATTTGAAGAGACAACACATAAAAGACAATTAAGCTGCAGGGAAGATAGCAGGGTCCTAAGGTCCCATGGATGAAGACATGGAGTGAACAGAAAGGCCCAGGGGATCCTTAGGTTATGTCAATAGCTCAGATAGTTCTAGGTTACTACAAGATATAGGGGCAGGAAACATGATAAAGCTTGGAGGACCTTAGGAAGCAGTATCAGGGAAGGTGGCAAGACCTGGTGCTGTCCGTCTCATCATATTAAATAGAGTTGGTATCTCCTCTCTCATCCAAGCCATGGGAGCAGTCTAGCAGGCCGGATGGAATCCTGATCAGCCCAGATCCAGAGAAGAGACTGAGGAGAAAGCAAGGGTGCAGGGCACCACCGGTGATTGTGGCTTTCTTCACTGCCCAGTCATCCTGGAAAAGGCAGTGAAGTCCTCTACCCACTGGCCTTGCCAGGTGTGAATTGGCTTGGTCTGCTCTGTTGTGTCATCTCCCCTTTGCCTCCAACTTGTACTGCTCTGACCAATGGCTTTTAGATTCTACATACTTTAGCAGGAGCCGGAGAAAATTATTACCTTTTGAGAAGTATTATGATGTAGTGGAAAGAACCCTGGAGTAAGAAAACCTGAGTTTGAATGAATCCTGGCTTTGCTATATACTACCTACAGGACACTGGGCAAATGTCTTCTCCTCTCTGGGCCTCAGTTTCCTCAACTGTAAAGTGAAAGTATTAAATCAGATGATCTGGATTAGAGCAATATGGCCTACTGGCTGGGTGTGGGGCTGGACCTCAATTTACTGACCTGAATTTAAATATGAATTCTGATATTTAACAGCTGTGAGGCAATGGGGAAGTCATCTAACTTCCCTGATTCTCAGCTTCCTCTTCTATAAAATGGAGGTAACAATGTCTTGAGCACCAGGTTTCCTGGGTTACTTTAAGGTTCAAGGGAGATAGTCTATGTAAATGCTTTGCAAACATTCAAGGATTAGGTAAATGTTAGTTGCTACATGCAAGGCATTGGGTCCTGGGGGGGGGGACATCTCTTCATATTGGCTGAGAACAGTGAACTGACTTTGGTAAAAAGGCCTTTGCTTCTGCCAGCTCTAAATGAGAGCCGGAACAGTTTGAGGGAAAATGAGATGGGTCTGACAGTTATACGGCCCTTGTAACTGTTAAGAGCTCCATGGTTATGTGCAGTATCTTACACAGTTTAAAAACTCCCCGTTGACTTATTTTGGTTAAAGCCTATACCTCCAAACTCCTTTGCTTTTAAGGAACCAGGCAAGAGAAGAAAAGCAGATAAAATAGCAGGGGGCTGTACCCAGTAAGGACCAAGGGCAAGGGTACTAATGCCAGCCTTGGGGTGGGAATCTTGAACTTGTAGGCTCTGAGCTGGATAGGACTTGGAAGGTCATCTGGATCAGCCCTATAATTTTACAGATAAGGAAACTGAGGCCAGGGAGGTTGAGCATTTAGTCCTATATTTCATACTTACGTTTCCAAATGCATCTGTCCTTCTACTTCTCAATGACCCTGCCTGGTCTCCCACTGCCTCACACTACCTAGTGCCTTTATGTGGCTCCATCACAGTCAAGGTACTTAACACTCTGCTTCCTAGCATCTCAATCTGTAAAATGAGAGGGTTGGGTCAGCTATAAGGACCTAAGGTTCCTTACAGCTCTAAATCTATGATTTTATGACCTGTTTCAAGAATACATACTATTTCTATTTCCCAAGGGTAGGGACATTCCCCTTGTGCCCCTAAATAGTGCCCAATACAGGGTTTTGTAAACGTTACTGTTTACACAATGTAATGTAATGTAAATTACATTTTACAAAGTGTAATGTAAACCCTACTGGCTTGTCTCATTTCTGGGATTTTTGAAATCCCTGCTCCTTTAAATGATCCTTCCAAATCAATCCACTGGGCATTTTCAAAACTTGAGGAGAGTCACATAGGTAATCTGGTCCAAATAGGGGAGACCTATTTTTGACTCCCTATGTCCATATCTAGCATAGTTAATATAAATTTCATTAGGAGGGCATTTTTTCATAATTGTTGGATTTGCCCACTTGTTAAATTCTTGCTCCTATACCTTTTTATTTTGTTCTTTTGGTTTGTTTTAATTTAGGCAACTGGTTGTTTTAGAAAAGGAGATGGAGAGTGTTATGAGAAAATGACAAGGGGGAGGAGAGAAATTTTATTTTTAAATTTTGCACCTTGAACTACGGATTATAGTAAAGCCCCCAGAGTAAGGCAGATTTGAACAATGTGGGGTGAATGGAGAACTGAAAAAGGGAGGGAGAAGGTCTGAGAAGTGAGAGGAACAGAATTGAAAAATAAATATGGAGAGAGGAACTGAGGGACTTGGAAACAGCCTGAAAGATGAAGGGAAGAGACTTAGAAGAGACTTCTCACCTGGCAAGGAGAGGACTCTACCTCCCCTGGTCTCTAACCTTGTACGCTGAGGCCACAAGGGTCCTGAGCATTTGATGCAGTTTCTGCATACTAAGGAGCACAGCAAAGAAATTCAGTATATTAATTCAGGAGACTAAAAAAAAGTGAACTTTTCCCCATTCTCAGGTTTATCAAGAGGCTCGGAGGGTGCCTGTGGGCTGAGCCCCAACTCTGACAATAGTTTAGGTATTTTTAATACTTTAGACAGTCTCTTTCTAAAACAAGATGTCAAGAAAAAGTAATTGCATAAAGTTTAAATCAGTGTTAACTATTTCCTTGGTGTACTGCAATACCTGCTGACATCCTGCTCTTTAGTGTATGCCTGTAAGGGACAGTGGAGGGAATTCCATGCACTGAAGTCTCCTTTTGGCAATCAGTTTCTTTTTAGCTTTGTTCCTCTCATTTTTTACCAAGCTCACTATGCAGCTCATTTTTGCTTAAGAGAGCATTTTCTTTATGTAGTGGGGAGATGGGAGAAAGAGGACAGCAATTGTTGAAGGTAGGATGTAATGGACAGATCACCAGAAGTAGAGTAGGAACAATTCTGACTGTTTTACTTACAGTTATGCAACTTTAGGCAAGTAACAACCTATCTAAGCCTTAGTTATGTCATCTATAAAATGAAGGGAATTGACTACATGTTGTCTAAAGTGTCTTTCACTTCTAACATTCTTTGGTTCTAGGTGATCCTCTGGTACAGGACCTGCTTATTCTTAAAGAAAATTCTCAAACAGATACTAATCAGCTGTGTCAATCCATTACTAGGAGAACTTTACCTTGGATTCTTTGGAAGCAGAGAGAAAGCAAGCACTTTCACTAATTCACCTATTTCTCTCTTTCCTCCTCTACCCTTCTCCTGGACTGAATGAGGCTTGACACAGATTTGACATCAGATACCCTACAAAAAAATTCTATGTTTCAATTAACTTTTTCCTTCAGAGGTAGTACCTGGGAGGAATTAAGCCCATTAGGCATGACACTTCCTGGGACCAATGAATATTCTCTTCTCCCAGTTTGTTTTGCAAACTGTCACAGGGCTCACATCTGTCCCCCTCACTCCTCCCCCTTCCACCTCTTGGTCTGAGTTAGAGGTAGGAACATAGAGAGGCACAGAGACTGGACCTGTGATTTCATTCATATTGGAAACTCCAAGATGAAGAAACTCATTTACCCATGCAGGTTGGCACCTTCTTTGCAACTGAGTCTTAGATTAGAGTTGCCTAGAGAAATTAGAGTTTAAATGACTTGCCCAAGGAAATGTAAGTTTGCCCTTCTATCCCAATCACCATCTCTTCTCTTTCTCATATCCTCTTTTCTTGACTATTGTTCCCCTAGATGTATTGTCTCCTCCGTTGGAATATAAGTATCTTGAGGACAGGGACTGTTAGGCTTTTGTATTTGTGTCTTAGTACTTGGCACATAAAACATGCTTTCATTCATTAATTCATTCTTCCTCTTGCTTCATCCTTATTGCCCAGTCACCATTCTTTCTTTGAGGCAGCTGACTAGATTTGTATTCATGTTCAAGTCTCTTAAATGGATGGCATACCTTTGATTATTTTATCCATTGACCTTGCCAGGTATCCAGTGGGCTTAAAGTACCACAGTCAACAAACATTTGTGAATCACTCTATAGTATTTAAGGTTCAAGAGATTTAAAAAATACACAGTCTTTTTGAAGGATGTAATAACACCTCTGACTTCCTCAACACAACATACAAAGTAATAATTTAATGTTTTCTTGATGAACATTCATTATTGTACTACTATGCTGTATAATACAGTGATATCCTCAGAAAGAGTGTAAAACTGTTTTCTTCTACACTAAATGGCCCAAACTGATTATGCTTTTTATAGTTTCTTTTTGTTTGCTTTTTATAGCTAGTCTGTATCCTCCCCCTCCATTAGCTAACACTCTTCTGTGCTGTCCACATGCAAAAGCACAACTACACAAGAAGGAAGCAAAAGGTTTCATAATTTTAGGGTTAATTCAAAGGAAGAAATCTCATGGTTACCACTTAGAGATGTCATAGCAACTAACAGTCCCTCCCACAATCTGCCTTCATTTCTCCCATTAAATACAGAATTCAAGGCTAGGAAGACTGCTTTCTGAGCCAGGATGATGATTCTATATTCTTTTGGGAGAAAATTAAACTCTCATGGGGGGTCCATATATAGGAGACATTGAGGTAGGGTCCTGGAAGATGGCTTTTGTGCAGATGCAATCCCTTTCCCTTGGTCCCCTGTTAATAAATACTAAGATCTAGACAGCTCATTTCCTATTGTTCACATCCTGTTAGGCATTAAGCCTAAAGTACATGAAATCTGACATGAATTCACAATATTTTTGGATGAACACCAGAACATCTTGAATAACTGATGCAATGGCCAAAATTGAGATGACCCAGACACACATGTGCTTGTGTCTTAACTCTGTGGTACTTGGGACCTGGTTTTCCTTTTTTCCTCTCTCTTCCTCTTTCCTTCTTTCTATCTTTTCCTTCCTTCCTTCCTTCCTTCCTTCCTTCCTTCCTTCCTTCCTTCCTTCCTTCCTTCCTTCCTTCCTCCCTCCCTCTCCCCTTCCTTCCTTCCTTCCTTCCTTCCTTCCTTCCTTCCTTCCTTCCTTCCTTCCTTCCTTCCTTCCTTCCTCCCTCCCTTCCTTCCTTCCTTCCTCCCTTCCTTCCTTCCTTCCTTTAAAATTCAGCTGAATTTGAAGTAGAACCATTTTTGTTATCAGGACACAAAATGGGGAACTCCTTTAGCTTCTTGGGAATCTGTTACCTCTAAAGAAGTCAAAGGAAAGTTTGCTGAACTTTACAAATCAACTCACATTTGAGTACAGAATGAACTGAAAACGTTTTGGCCCCCATATACTTTCTCACAAGTCTCAGTGTTGGGTTTTTTTCCTGCATCCCATATACCTTTACTATTCCACTAATCTCAGGACCTTAGGGTCCCATAATTTCTATGTGGGCTCTCCCTCTTGCAATGTGGATGCCAATACCTTCATGCGATGGGTTTCTTTGTGCATTGATCTAGCATTCAAATTCATCACTTTGACCTCTCTGAACTTAGACTTTCTCAGATGATACACACACAGTTTTTGTTCTCTCAAGGCCTTTCCAGCTTGGTAAGACCTGGCAGAGCTAACATGTTGATTTCAGGTCAAAAACATGCTGTGATGACAACAGAGTAGGTTATAAGTGAAGGCTCTCTCTTAGTACTTTAACATTAAACTATTCCACAACTGATAGTCAAAAGTCATGAATGGGTAGTTTTCAGATGAAGAAATCACAGCTATCTATAGTTATATAGAACTATTCTAAATCACTATTGATTGGAGAAATGTAAATTCAAACAACTCTAAGGTGCCACCTCATACCTATCAGATTGGCTAATATGACAAAAAAGGAAAATGTTGGATGTTGGAGGGGATGTGGGAAAACTGAGACACTAATGCTCTGTTGGTGCAGTTGTGATCTGAACCAACCATTCTGGAGAGTGATATGAATCTATGTCCAAAGGGCTATAAAATTATGCATGTCCTTTAATCCAGCTAATACCACTACTAGGACTCTACCTCAAAGAGATCAAAGAAAAGAAAAAGGACCTATTTGTACAAGTTCTTTTTATGGTAGTAAAGAATTGGAAATTGAGGGTATGCTCATCCATTGAGGAATGACTGAACAGCTTATGGTATGTGATTGTGATGGAATACCATTGCTCTATAACAAATAATGAGCACTATGCTTTCAGAAAAACCTATACAAATTTACACGATCTGATGCAAAGTAAGCAGAACCAGGACAATATTGTACATAGTAACAACAAAATTGTGTGATGATCAACTGTGAATGATTTAGCTAATCCCAACAACACCATGATCGAAGGGCAATTTCAAAGGATGTAGGAAGAAAATGCTATTGACCTCCAGAGAAAGAACTGATGGTGTCTCAGTGCAGATCAGAGCATACCTGTTTTTAACTTTATTTTTCTTTGTTTTTTTGTCCTTAGAGGAGGAGTCTGTGTTTTCTTTCACAACATGACTAATTTGTTTTGTATGAATGCACATGTATAACCTATACATGCCTTCTTAATGATAGGGGAGTAGAGGAGGGATAAAGAGAATTTGGAACTCAAATTAAAAAAAATATTAGAATTGTTTTTCCATGTAATTGGTACATCTTAAGAATCTTGAGTTGTAACTGTGTCATTATAGATTTTGAAAGCTCTCATCACTCTATGACTATTCTTCAGGAGGAAATTCATGCTTGGATCATTCTTCAGGCCTTTGTTTCCTGGGACCCTACTTTACTGATCTTGGGTTTAACACTCAAATGAATTTATATAATTCAAGATAAAGTCTTTTCCTCTTCTAAAAATAGCTCACTGAGCCTCAGTTTGGTCATCTGTAAACTGAGAGGGTTGGATTAGATGATTAGCACTGGCATTTTGTGATTTTGGAACCCTCTTGATTTCCACTCTAAGACAAAGATCCAAATAGGGCTGCTTGTTACAGTCTAAAGCTGTCATTACTGAGTCCTAGAATAGAGATGCCTAGAATCCAAGAATAGAAAAACATAAAAGAATCCAAGAATCAGATCATGGAAACCTGGTCATTTCCCCTAACTGCTAATACTGGTATGTCCTGGGGAAGAGGCCCTGTCAAAGATGTAGCTATTCAGACTTCATGGCATAAAACATCACCACTGATTCTCTTTAGTGTTCCCTGGGTCCATGACCCTGCACAAATCTGCAGCAAAGCCTGGCACATAATATATCCTCAGGAAACACACAGAGGAATATACTCAAAGGCACACAGTGATAGAGAGCCAGAATTACACCTGAACCATGCACCTGCACTGCTCCCCCATGATGACATCTTAACATTTCCGCTCATCCTTCCTCAAAACTATACACTTTTGTCTTAACAATATGAATGAAAAACCTTTAACTTAATGGTTACTATGTGCCAAGCACTGTGCTAAGCACTGGAGAGACAAACAGAAATGCAAGATAATCCCTGCTCTCAAGGAATTTACATTCTTTTCTATAGAGACAGCACACAGTAGAAATTCTTAACCTGGGGTCTGTGGGCCTCATCAAAGTGGCCACTATATAAATTTCAAGGAGTCTATTAATAACTTTAAAATTTTTGATAACTGTATTTTAATATAATTGGTTTCTTTTATAGTACTATGCATTTTATTTTATGTATTTAGAAACATTGCTTTAAAAAGAGATCCATAGACTTCACCCGATGATGTCAAAGAGATACATAATGCAAAAATTTTAAGAAGATTAATAATCTGTGACACAAGAAGATGAGTTGCCATGAAGATGGAAAAGACCAGCTGTTTTTAGGGTAAAGTAACAGAATGGATGGAATATATTTCCTTTAGTGTCATTTCTATTGATAAAAATTGTATCTATTTCTGGTATTGAACCACTTGATTTTAGTGTAGATAAATTTCTTTTCTGGGCTGTCAGTAGCTGCAATGGTTGAGGAAACAGACTATAGCACCCACACAAGCAATTGTTGGGTTAGCTTTGTGTAGGGGCTGTTTCCTAGGATGATAGGCTCAAAATAGGGGCATTAGTCTGGAGAGGGTGGTTGCTGTTCCCAAGGCCTTTGTGTGGAAGAGCCTGAGTTGCCTTCACTGAGGGACTGAGGCAAAGTAGTGGTAGTTGGTTTTGGCCCTTCTGGACCATGCAGATATCACAAGGCCTCCCAGTTGTTCTATGAATGAGACACTCCATCTCTCAGCTCTGGGTATTTTCTCTGGCTGTTCCCCATCACTGGAAATCTCTCTCTCTTCTCTTATTACTGACCTCTTCCTGTAAGTTCCAACTAAAATCTCACCTTCTACAGGAAGCCTTAGCCAAGCCCTCTTAATTCCAATGCCTTCCTTTTGCTAATTATTTCATATACATATACATATATATGTGTGTGTGTGTGTGTGTGTGTGTGTGTATCTATGTATATATAATTTGTTTGCAAGTTGTCTCCTCCATTAGATTGTAAATTCCTTGAGGGCAGGGACTATTTTTTGCCTCTTTTTGTGTCCCCAGTACTTATCACAGTGCTAGGCACACAGTAGGTGCCAATGAAGGTTTATTGATTGATCCTGAACACCAGCAATGAAAGCCCTGCTTATTCTTGATTTTCTGTGATACCTAGCATGAAAAATAGTAGGTAGTACCTGATAGTTCCTGTGTTCATCTGCCTAACCTTCCTTACCCTGCAGCTCAGTTGCCCTGTTTTCCTTGCTATATTAACATCTAGAATAGAACCTTCCAATTATAGATCTAGGGACCATTTTTCATCTCCCTGTTTTTAGATGGTAAATGTCAAAACCATCTAGCACTGACGAACATACATTTTCTCCTTGACTATTCTCAAGGATGGACTCCATATGTTTGTTCTGTGGGGATGCTAGGGATGCTATAATGTTGCATCCCACCATAGTGATGAAGTGGTCATTCTGAAAACACCCAACACTACTCTCTAACTACCGAACCAATCCATCGGTTGATGGGAAGAGAGCCTGGCTCATCGTGGAGGCTTAATAAACGCTTGCTGATTGATTGACTTATGTTTAACAAGAGGCCATAAGGTATAGAGTATCATTAAAAATTCAGGCACCATCTTTGCCGTCAAATAGGTAGTCAGTTCTTAGCTCCCACATTATAGGAATCTGTCCTGTCAGATTTCAACTTATCTGAAATAATAAATCTTTTCTCCTCTGTCACCTTGGATACTTAGTCATCACATAAACAAATCCATTAAAAATAGACCAGGTAGCACACTGACTACATAAAACCCCACTACACTCAAATCATCATTTACATTAGCATACATGAATAAATACCTTAGAAGGCTACATAATAATAACCACCCTCATGTTCTTTATATCCTCTGTAAAAGACTCCCCCATCCATTATTACCGTTCTCAGTTTCCTTCTCCATACCTCTCAGGGAAGCCAAACAGAAATCAGTCAAGACAGGTACCATCAGAGGAAGAAGCAAGATGTGAATGATGAAATCTCAGCCCTGGGAGGGACCTCAGAAGTTATCCAATCCAACCCACACTTGACTAAGAATTCCCTCTATAACATCGCAAATAAGTAGTCATCCAGCCTCTACTTGAACACCTTTAGTGATGAGGAATCTCTACCTTTCTAGACAGCCCATTCTACTTGGGGGTGGCTCTAAGTGTCAATAACTTATCCCTTATGTTAAGCTAAAATCCTCTTAGCATTTCTTACCCATTTCTCTGCTGGGGCAAGGAGAAAATGTGTAGCTTGGGAAACATCTATGAACTAAAACAATTAAAAGTCATCCATTAAATACATCAAATCAAAAAAATTCAGAAAGAGGGCAGCGGCATAGCTCCTTTCTTATTCTCTGAATTTTTTTTCTGGGTCAGTCAACTCAAATCAGCTGAGTTCAAGGAGGGTAAGTAATTCACTCATGGTCAACATTAGCAGCAGCGATGGGACCAGCACCCAGATCTCCTTATTCATATGTTGCTTTGTATTTTCTCTCTAGTTTGCTTACATGAATATTTTCTCATCTCAAATAATTTGTGTTTGCCTATAGCAGACAGTTTTTTTTTTGTAATCCCCCAACCTGTTGCTAAACTACTATGCTGGAGATGTAGTACATGTTCAATAAATGCTTGTTCATTGAATGAGTAAGTGGATGAATGGATTCTCCAGAGTAGGTTGTAACAGGAAAGAAAGCATGAACTGCAGAGTACCACAGACCAGCAGCACTGAAAATGATGTATGGCATGATTCTTGGAAACTAGAGCTAAACAATTATCCTCTCCTCGTGTGGAAACAGATTTTAGATGTCTTCAGTCCATACTTAATCATGTCAGACCTTAATGATCCACTCACTAGTCAATTCACAGTTCTATTGATTCTACTTATTGATTCTGAGCAGGTGAAATACTAGTCAAGCATTCCTTCCAGGTTCTTTGGAGTCAGGGTATATACCACATGCTGCTTGAGATAAACTTGCCCCGGGTTTGTCAGAAAGTGTCAAGTTTGTCCTCCATAGTCATTGCCTCCTATTCCATGATGAAATCACCATACCTCACACATGAGCTGGGTGAACTTACTTGAAATAAATCGATGATGGGGAAAAAATATCTGAAAAAATCAATCACGTTGGTTTGTTTGCAGGTAGGTGGCTTAACCCACCTAATACCACATATGTTTTTTTTCATTTAGTGTTGTGGAGCTCTGTGTATTATACTTAGTTATACATAGACTTTATAAATGTTGGATGAGTGAAAGAAAGAAATTGTTTTGGGTACATTATTAGCTGCTATTTAAAAAAAATCCCAAGGTGCTAATTTCAAATAGTGATTATGATAACAGGTCTGATGGAATCTCTCTCACTCTCTCTTTTTAGCAACCCATTGCTAGATAGTTGAATTACTGTATATACTTGTAAGTATTTCAGATGCAATTCATTTTTTTAAAGTTTTATTTCAATTTAATTCAGACTTGACTTGTCTTCAATTAATTCTGTTTCCTTCAATTAACTCTCAATTGTCTACTAAGTCACAGTGTGTGTTGAAGTGAAAGCTGCTATCCCTTGACCCCCCACACTACTGTTCTCCCCTCTCCTCCCACATAATTTGATGGACACTTAGGGAAAAACAAGTCATTCCAGTATTTTCCTGAGCAAGACAGCAAGGAAAGTAAAGGTACTGCAAACCAACAGTAGGAAACACAGTAGTCACCTAATAACAAATGATGAATTTCAAAATTGAATGAAATGTTCTATTGTTTGCATCTTGGATGACCAGTATCCCTGCTCACTATACTGTAGCATGAATAATTGAGGTGTGGCTATGATGGGTTTTTCTCTACATGCATTTTGATTTTCTCAGGGTGCTGTTGCTGCTGAATTGTTTCAATACTGTCTGACTCTTCATGGTCCTATTTAGGGTTTTCTTGGCAAAGATAATAAAGTAGTTTGCCATTTCCTTCTTCAGCTCATTTTACAGATATAGAACAGGGTTAAGTGACTTGTTCAGGGTCACACAGCTAGTAAATGTCTGAGGCTGAATTTGAACTCCGGTCTTCCTGCCTCCAGACTGGGCAAGTCTATCCCTTGAGCCACCTAGCTGCCTCTGCAGGGGTTCTGCTTGCTAAGAATCTGTATTTTCAAGTGTTTTGTATCTAGGATATGATTGAGCACTCATTTTTACAGCCCATTTTTGGGAACTTCAGGGCTTAGTACTAAGGACAGATGTTATTTTAGCACTGAGTGCCTTGCTCTTGCTACATCTGCATATTCTGCAGTTCCCAGCAAGGGACTTAAGAATTGCTCACATTCCATAGGTAATATATTAGAGATGTTGACTCTGTTAATCCATCTGGAGAGCCAGCATAATATAGTAGATCAAGAATTAGTCTGGAAACGAGGAGGACACAGGTTCTGGCTTTGCCTGTGAAACGTTGGGACCATGTGATCTTGTGTAAGGCATTGAACTGTAGGTCCTGTAGGCAACATTCTAAGATGAGAAGTTTCTGGCCTGCTTTGATAGAAGGAGCTTCTGTACCTGAGGGTTCCCCAAAGGCAAGACAGAAACTAACATTTGATAAGGGACTACTATGAACCAGGTGCTGTGCTCCATGCTGACAAATGTCTCATTTGATCCTTTCCGCGGCCCTGGGAGGTTGGTATCCCCATTTTACAGTTGAGAAAACAGAGACAAACAGAAGCCACCTAGCTCCTCATATTTGAACTCGAGTCTTTCTGAAACTGGTTCTACCGTTCTATCCACTATACCATC
Source organism: Bettongia penicillata ogilbyi (assembly GCA_023548195.1). Taxonomy (NCBI): domain Eukaryota; kingdom Metazoa; phylum Chordata; class Mammalia; order Diprotodontia; family Potoroidae; genus Bettongia; species Bettongia penicillata. The sequence goes on from JAJHZJ010000500.1 coordinate 4,547,048, forward strand.
TAACTAAAACTTCAGACTTGGTTTCTATCCCTAGACTTTTTTGTTCCAAACTAGATCAAGAACCAATTTACCAAAAGGGGATATTACTTGAAAATATAGCATTTGCATTTTAATGTATGTGTATGTGCTTGTACACACCCATTTGGAATCAAAATGTCAGAATTTTAGGGCTGAAAGGTAACAAAGAGATCATTGACTTTTAGAACGTGGAAGCTGGATGGGACATTTGCAGTCATTTAGTCCAACTTTTTTAATTTATAAAAGAGAAAACTAAGACCACCCCTTCTCCCATGAGTGAACTGACTCCTTTAGGACTTAGGGGTGGCAACTCTTAGAAGTCCCAGAAGGATCCAGAAGCTGAGTCCCAAAATTTGGAAGCCAAAGCTCTTTCCTTTTCTCCCTACTGACGCCATGCTACCAGTTTTATTTGGTCTGGTTGGTATACATCACACAGACAGTTCTCAGATACACAACTTTCTTGTTTGGCATCATGTACCTTTGATTCACTGCAGTTTCTCTCTGGTTCAGCTCCAACAGGAATTCTATGCCCAAGAGGAGGAGGGGAAAACAGTCAACACCCATGCTGGGTCTGCTTCTCTCTTCTTTCCATGCCTAGGGACTGTTGAACTCCTAGGCTTCCAGGATTCTCTTTATTCTAGTTCTGGGAACTGGCTACTGACACTGGCACTGCCAGAAGGGAGGAATTGAAGACTCTGGTCCATGGCCTGCTGCAAAGGCCACTAAATGTGCTGCTGGGCATAGATCCAATTCTATCTCTCATTTGCCCAAACCAAGGATTAGCCACAGATAATCCAAAAAGTTTATTTCAACTAATAGTTTCAAGTTTTTTCCCTTTCTAAGTCATCAGAGACATGACCAGGGAAACAAAGGGACTGATTGTCACCCTTGTCTCTCAAACTTGAGTAACTTTCCATTTGAGAGACTAGGGAAAAATTGGTCCCAAGACTGGGAGGACAAAGCAGAAGGAAAAAAATCATAAATAACTAGAACTAGAAGGGACCTGAGAAACAAGCTAATCCAGTTCCCCTCACCCATACAAACCCACACCCACAAATTATGAGTGAGGAAACAGAGTCAGAGAGGTTAAGGAACTTGCCCAAGGCCATGGTTAGTATAACGTTGTTAGGAGTAAGAGAAGTCTTCTGAGTTCCACGTCAATATGTGAAAAAAAGCAACAAAGCAGATTATCCAGCCTTAAATGATTTGTTGTAACACACACACACACACACATACACAATCTAAATTTTCCTTTAAATCATCCTTTGAACCCAGATCCAGTCTCCCATTAGAGTTCAGAACCAGAAGTGATAATATTAATAGCAGTTCATATTAATGTTGTGTTTTATGGAGTACGGAGGTTTTGCATAATCATCTTGTGCTTATAGCAAACTTATGAAGTAGGTGTTTTAAGTATTATTATTCTTCTAATTTTACAGATGAGAAAACCAAACCTCAGAGAGGTTAAGAAATTTACCTACAGCAGACAGCTAGTAATAGCATCCCTCAAGTCTTATGACTTTATGTCTAACATTCTCTCTACTTGATAGACCAAACTGCCCTGTGATGAGTTAAAATTGTAGCAGAAAGCAATTGTTAGCTAGATTTGGGAAGGGGAGAGCATGCTGCTTTGAGACTTCCAGATAGAGGGGAGAGTGGAATTCCAATTGCTTGTAGAAGCAAATATCAACTCCTCTGTATGCTGTTTAAAGCTCATCATCTGGCTCCTTCCTATCTTTCTGGCCATCTTCTCCATTACTCCTCTCTGTGAACTTTATGGTTCTGTTACACCAGCCTAAGTGCTTTTTTCACCCAAACACTCCATGTCTTTGCACTAGTTCCTCTATACCTGGAGTCCTATCCCTCCCCTCTAGAGTTCCTTAAAATTTCTGACCTGTATGTGTGTGTGCGTGTGTGTATATATATATATATATACACACACGCACACACACATATATACACATTAGATATATTTTATAGATGTGTATGTATGTGCACGTATATGGGTATATACACACTTATATTTCTTATCTACATCTTGTATTCCCCCAATAGAGTATAAGCTCCTTGAAGGAAAGGATTCATTTTTTTTTCTCTTTGTGCCCCTGATATCAAGCACAGAGTCACGTGCATGGAAGATAATTAATGCCAATTGAATTAAGGTTAAGTAGTATGAATAGCTTAGAAGTCTTGGCCTATGATGGAAGGATAGACAGGATAATACCTAGAGAGCTCTGACAGTGCTCTTAGACAGTAACTTTAAAACTATGTTAAAATAGCTACAGGGCAAGTTACTTGTCAGTGTATATTATCATGGAATTATAGAATTAGAACTAAAAGGAGATAAGATACTATCTAATCTGACTTCTAAATTTTATAGATGAGAAAGTAAGGCATAGAGAAGTGAAGCGATTTATTCGTGGTCACAGAGGTATGGTCAGAGGCAAGATTTAAAACCAGGAACCCTGACTTCAGATCCAGTGAATGCACATGCTCTCTTTTTCTCTCTCCATCTTATTCGCATTTCTACCATTTCTTACTTCTCTCTCTCTCCTTTGATCCTTTCTTTCCTTCCTTCCTTCCTTCCTTCCTTCCTTCCTTCCTTCCTTCCTTCCTTCCTTCCTTCCTTCCTTCCTTCCTTCCTCCCTCCCTTCTCTACTTCTCATATTGCTTATTTTCCTCTAGGTCTTTCAGTTCTCAGGTCATAAATTTTAGGGTCTTAGACATTTGTAATAAAAGACCTAGGAACTATTGCTAGCTGTATTATCAAATAAGTGCCCCTCTTCATCTGTTTGGCCTGTCTGCTATTCCCTCCCCCCAAGGTCACAGAGCCCATTAAATATACATCTATATTAAGCAATGATTATCCAAGTTGCCCAATGGTTTTTTATCACCAAACCACCTCATTTCTAAATATGACTTTTATTTGAAAGGTCCATGACTAAATCTCATAAACCTCCTGTGAGGCGGGTGCTCCTGCCAGGCAGTGTTTGGGAGAAAGTTGCTTTCTTACATTTCCAAAAGTGGTAGTTGCAGAAAGGAGCACATGAGGCGAGGACTTTCAATACCTCCTTGGCAAAGAGGTAGCTCAGTTTAAATATATTCTGAAGACTTCTCTGGACTGTAAAAGTGCCTGAAATATTTATTGAGTGGAAAGTAAAAATTCACATGAAAGAAATGCATCTTGTCAGCCAGTCAAACAATCCATAAGCATTTATGCTGTACTTACTGTATGCCAGGCAGTGTGCTACAGGGCACATAAACACAAGCAGAAATAAAGTCCCTGACCTCAAACAGCTTTCATGCTAAGGTGGGGAAACAACACATAAAAGGAAGCTGAAAGGAGAGGGGAGGGTAGAAAAAGTCCATTTTCAGTCTAGGAAGAGAGCCATCCAATCAGAGGAAGAGGCTACAGTGGCAGAGGGTACTTCTAAAGAGTGAATTCAAAGACTGGGGTGAGTTTCCATTTCCAGGATGAAGAGGTTTTTTGGTCATGGGAAAGTCTAGACTAGAGTGAGGCCTGTGAGAGGCATTTTGTTATATGTAAAGAACCATGTCCTCGACTTGAAATCTTGAGATAGTTGGCTTTTGAATCCTGTCTCCAGTCTGTCTTAGTTGTGTGATCCTGTAGGAGCCTCATCTGTAGGATGAGGCTCCCAGTGGTTCCCATCTCTGCAGCTTATGAAATGAGATAATGTACATAAAGTGCTTTGTAAAATGTTTAGCTCTCCATAAATGTCAGTTATTACTATTATCCATTGGACAAATTCTAAGTGGAGAAGACTGCCTGAATTGTAAAAGTTATCCATAAAGAAATAAAATTTAATTATTTTCAAATACTTACAGTAACTTAAAGGAGTGGCCAAGCACAGGTCTTCCAAAGACCCACTTTAATGAATAGTAATAACTGACATTTACATAGAACTTCAAAGTTTAAAAAATACTTTACATGGTTTTTTAATTTTATTTTATTCTTGCAACCTCTCATTTTATTCTTGCAACATCCTTATTGGAGGGGAGGAGTAGAATCTATAGGTATTTTCATTTTCACTTTTCAGGTTTCACAGAGGCCAAGTGACTTGCTTATGATCATACAGTAATGAATCAATTCATATCAATCTAGGAAATATTAGAACTGAGATTCCAACCCAGATCTCCCTTGAAGTCAAGTCCACCACTTTCACTGTACCAGGCTGTCTCCCTGTGAATAGGCAAGAGTCTTTTTTAATTAGCACATCGATTGTTTGTGGCAAATACATACTACTGAAGTTCATTGAAGTGTACTTGAAGGCATTTTCTTCCCAATGAAAGTCAATAGGCACTGACAAATTTGATTCATACCTGTTATTATATTAAACTTAACCCACATACAAAAAAAAATGAGATGGAACTTGACCACTAATATATTAATTTCTGCTTGTGCTAGGCACTGTGGAAACAAATACAAAGGTGAGACTGTGTCTGTCTTCAAGTAACTTATATCCTAATTAGCATCAATAGGACAATGGAACTCAAGGACAAAGAATGTATATCAGTTTGGGCCAGTTAACTTTAGGGTCAAAATTTTGAAGAGAAGGGCAGGAGTGGGCGTGACATGGTCTGTGTAAGGAGAAAAGAATAGAGTGACTGGGGATTTCAGTGAAGATGGAGAATAGGTTAAAGCAGAGGAGCACAGAGGGCTATGAAAGGTACAGTCAGGTAGAGAAATTTTAGTTATTGCTAATGCAGGTTCAACAGTTATAGGTGGACAACTGTATCACTATTCTTGTGTGTGACCAAGGTGGAATGAAGGCTGCAAATCATGAGAGTCAGGAAGATTGAGGAACTGAAAAGTAAAACTATTAGAGAGGGAACCAATATATAAACTGAAGTCCCTAAGTAGAAGAGCAATCACTGAGGTGGACAGGGAGTAAGGAATTTCTTCTTGAGCTTGACCTGGGAAACAATAAATGACAACATCTGGAAATGGGAGCCATCTTTAGATGGTGTGAAATTCCATAGAGAAGAGTTTGCTGAATGAATGTGATAATTTCAGAGAGAAGTAAAAAGTATTCTATTCCTCCTCCTGGCTTACTGTATATTTATATACAAAGGAGGTGAGGGGGGTTGAGAAAAGGAATAATTGGTATTTGACAAGAAGCCTAGGGATGCAATGTCTTCTGGGTCTGGAAAGCCATGAGATCTAACATGAAAGGATATTTTTTCCCCCCTCAGTTCAGACTTGCCTGAGATTTTACTATTATCGGAAATTCTCAGAATGGAGATTCTCTCCACTAATGCAGATCAACAGTTTCTTTGCAACTTAGAAAGTTTCAATAGAGCATTTTGCAGATGGTCACACAGCTAATATGTATCAGAAGCCCAATTTGAAACCTGGTCTTGATTCTAAGGCTGATTCTCTATACACTGTCACTCAGGTTTTTAAGACTATTACTACAAAGTTAGAGGGGAAATATAAAGTGGTTTGACTTCTTTGATAATATTGATCACATTTTAACTGGTACCATAATTATTTGTGTATATGTTCTATCCTCCCGCACTTCCATCAGACTGTAAGCACCTTAGAAGGCAGAGAGTGGCATTTTCCATCTTTTCATCCCCAATACAAAACCCAGTGCTTGGCACATAGTGGGATTTTAATAAATGATTGTTGAATTGTAATTGCTAAACTCTGATACAGCAATTCTGAGAAAGAGGAGACCAGTGTGGGTTGGAGAGATCAAGGAATGTTTCTTAGAGCAGGTGAAAGTTGAGCTGGGTTTTGAACAGTGAATAAACATTATTCCCCTGTGTAGTCTGGCTTAAAGTACTAATTTACTTAGTATAGACTCTCACATATATAGTATGGTTTTAACAAGTCTTCACTGAGTGAATTAATAAATCAACCAACGCATGAGTGAAAGTTGTGCTTAAAGCTAGTGTGGTCTGAATTAGCACTCAGTCTAGTGCCTTGGTATATTAAAGTAGGCTGCTTAAGAGCTTCTTTGTTGCATTGAATTTAATTTTACGCTATTTGAGAAGTTGAAAAGAGTTTACCCTCCAAGCTGAAGTGAAATTAACAGGCAAGGCAAGAGTTTGAAATATTTCCAAAGGAAAACGGTTGCTTGTCTCAATAATGGGCTCTGAAAGTTCTTTTCTGTGCAAAATCTAGATCAGAGACTGATTCTGGGAACTAACTTTTGGGAAAAGCAAAAGTATATTCAGTGGGATAAAGACGCTAATTTCTTGGTCTTCCTCATCTTATTCTAACGGTTTCTTGTTTTTCTGGGAACTGTCCAGGAACAAGACCGTTTTACAGAAATGAGATCATCATGCCCTAACTTATCAGATAGATGTCTTGAAGTGAGGCATACCTGTAAATAGAAAAGGGGGCACAAAGGATGCAGAACGAAGTGAAGGGGAGTGCAAAGAGGACTGAGTGTTTAACCTCGACGTCAAAGTGAACTGCCTCTAAAATTTCTACTTCAAGCGCGGAATTTGCATTTAAATAATAGTTCTCCACAGGCATCTCGGCCCTTGCAAGCCCTCATAAACTGGTGAAAAGATCCCTTGTTACAGCAGAGAAAAAGCAACCCCAGGTCCCAGCGGAGAAATGCCAGCTGTAGGCAGCTGGGAAGCCAGAACCCAGAGCAGCCTCCAGGCAGAAATCCAGGAAGAAAATTGGTGGAGATATCCTCCCCGCACCTGTAACACCTCGTACTTCACTTCCCGCGAGTGAAAGATTTCAGGGTAGATGGGTGCGAAGCCCAGACTCCCAGCTCCCACAGTGGTTTAGGTAAGCAGAGAGGAAAGGAACCGGCTGGAAGGAACCCCATGAGAGAAGGGAGTGGAAACAGCAGCCCTATTTGCTACCTGTGCGATCTTGGACGTGTCCTTTCACTCCTCTGGGCCTCAGTTTCCTCATCTGACAAATGAAGGGGCTGGGTTCGGCGAACTCTAAGGTCTCTTCTAGTTCGAAACCTTTTGATTATAAGCACTCACTCTACTCTACAGGCCAGAGACTCAGAAGTTGTGGAACGCCGAGCTGGAGGAAGCCGATTGATGACTGATCCCTTCCCAGTCTGTAGCTTTGACAGAAACAATAAAGGCCACCTTTTCTTTTCACTGCCCTTAACTGTCACCACCGAGTTCTGAGTACCTCTTTTAATGTTTCCCTACTCAGAGAACTTTGTCAAAAGTTTAGATAGATTTGGAAAGGACCTTAGAAATTGCTACTTCAACAGCCTCCTCTTATAGAGATGGAAACTGAGGTCCCGGGAGACAACTTGATTGACTAGGGTTCATACAGTTAAGCAGAACTGGAGCTTGAACTCAGCTCTCCTGCCTCCTTATGCAGGGTTCTTTCCACTATAGAAAGATACCGTAGCTCCCTTTACCACTCCGGTCACTTATTAGAGTGGGTAGAAGGAACCTACCCATACTCTCCCTTCCACTCCTTTCCCTTCCTGAACTCTCGCTTTTAAAGCTATGGTGAAGACATGAGTTACCACTTCAGAAAAAAAGAACAGATAAGCCAGTTCCCTGTGGCAATAGAAAAACTCCTTGGGTGGGAGGCTATGGGGGTGGTGGGAATAATGAAAGTGAAGATAGCTAATATGGATTGTTTTATCTAAATTTTCTTTTTACCCCAGAGCCATAGTGCTCAGCAAACACTAGACAAAATAAAACGTTTGTTGAATGAACGGATAGACGGATGTTATTGGCTGTGATTTTGAGGCTGAGAAGTAGGATGGAGCTTCGAGATGAGATGGTGGAGAAGGAAGGTTCCCACTCCCCCTTCCCCGACCTGAATAAACGGGAAAGGGAGGGCTCTCACCTGCATGACGATCTTGACGGTGGAAGTATCCACTATTGTAGTGCAGATGAGGCCATTGGGGTCGCCATCTGGGCTGGCGTTGAGCTGGCCCATGGTGAAGAGCATGGGGATAGCGAGCAGGAAGGAGAGGAACCAGATGCAGCTGATGAACTTCTTGGTTCGGCTCCTGGACATGATGCTCTTGGCCTTGAATGGGTGGCAGATAGCCATATAACGCTCCAAGCTGAGGCTGGCGATGTTGAGAGCCGTGGCGTAAGTGCAAGCATCTCGAAGGAAGTAGTAAGCCCGGCACACGACGTCGCCGAAGGCCCAAGGGTGGTGGACCCAGATCAGGTTGTAGAGCTCTATGGGCATGGACAGCAGGAGGATGAGGAGGTCGGAGAGAGCCAGACTGGCCAGGTGGTAGTGGACGGTGCTTTGCAGGTTCTGCAGGGACTTCTTGCGCACCAGTGTGAACGCAGTGACCGAGTTCCCCACGGTACCCACCACGAAGAGCGTCAGGTAAACCACGGTGACCAACACCTTAGAGTAGATATCCGTGTTCACGTCCAGGTCAGTGTCTGGGGTGAGGAGCCGTTCGGACGAGTTGGCAGTGCTGTTGTTATAGCCAGGGGCCAGGAGTGCCCGGTCCCTCACTCCACCCTCAGACGGCTCCAAACTGAAAGAACCTGGTTCTGCTTGGCTGGGAGGCGCGGGTGCGGTGCCGTTGAGGCGCATCCTGGCCAGAGGGCTGAGTGAGAGGGGGGCGTCCAAACCGACAGGGAGGAGGATTAGGAGGCAGCAGCAGAGAGCCCAGCCTGCCCTGGCTCTCTGCCTCTGTAATCTCGATACCGTCAGAGACCACCTCCCCCTCTCCCCTGCCAAAGCTTTCACTGTCAATCGCTGGGGGCAGCTGGGGGCATCCAAGGGCGGGCAGTGGACAACACAAGGTAGGAAGCCCACAAGCAGCCCCCAGCTTCTGCCCTCCAGTATTTCCAGTAGAATAGTGTTACCAAAAGCCCAGAGTCTTTGTCTGCCTTGAATCGAGCTTCCTACTGCCAGGCTATGGGTCCTGCGCTACGCCGGAGCTCACGGTCCTTCTCTAGCCTCCCGGGTTCCCCAAGCCGCTCTGAGCCGGCTCCAGAGCGCCTCTGACAGTGAGAGAACCTCGCACAGAAACACACCCGGTGCGCGCAGTTACGTACACACACACACACACACACACACACACACACACACACACACACACACACACGCACACCACCACCCTTCTGCGCACACAGGGTGAGAGAGACAGAGAAACACAGATACACAGACGCAGAGACAGAGAGTGAGATAAAGAGACAGACAGGAGAGACATAGAAAGCAGAGAGATAGGGAGGAGAGAAAAGAGGAGAGAAGAGGGAGAGAAAGAAGAGAGGAGAGAATGAAGAGAGACAGAGAAGGAGAGAGATAGGGAGGGGAGAGAAAGAAGAGAGAAAAGAAAGAAGAGAGAAGAGAGAGAAAGGAGAGATAGAGAGGAGAGACAAAGAAAGGAGAGAGGGAGGGGAAAGAAGGAAGAGGAGAGAAAGAAGAGCAAAAGAGAGAGACAGAGAAGCTTACATTCCCCCACTCTGAGAGAGAGAGAGAAACTCACCTTCCCCCCACTCCCACCCCAGCACCAGGTTGATTTGGGTGTGTGCAGTCATCAAGCCCTGCTGTACCGTAAGGGGAATCTGTTTTGTCTTGTATGGTCCAGCGAGTAGACTGTCGAAAAGGGAGAATCTGTACTTCCACCAAAGTGGTATCCAACTTCTGTCCTTCTTTGGAGGAACCTGAATCCCAGTCAGGGCAAAGGGAGAAAGGAAAACATTGTGCATTCTAGCAGACTTTCAGGGGGGTTCATGGAGCTGGTTTATACTCCTATGACTTTCCTCTCTAAATGTTCATCTTGAATTGGGAACTTCGCAGTGGGATAGTCAATGCTTTCAGAGAGAAAAACATGACTTGCACCAGGGGTGATGGTGGCCCTCTCCATCACTCTGGGGAGTTGCGCATCTAGGGATGATTCCAGAGGTTATCTTTTCCCAGTTTGGTATAGTGGAAAGAAACATGGAACAGGAGTGAGGGGTCCTGTTCCCATGAACTAAGGCCATTTGAGCCTGATTTTTTCTCACCTCTCACACAAGGAGAGAATTTTTTGTGTTTTCATGTATTGATAAAATAACTCAGTAGGTTCCCTGACCAATTGTATGTCATAACCTAGAAAATGTGTATGTATTTTTCATCTATTTTGTTTTTCCTTTGTGAATTAATCAATAGATATTTTTTAAAGACCTACTATATGCCAAACACTGTGCTAGCCATCAGTATACAAATATCAAGAATGAAACAATCCCTACTTATAAGATACATTCCGGTGAGGAAACAGCAAGAAGACATAATTCAACACAGTACAAACATAAAAAGAAAAAAATACAAGATAAATCCAAGTTATTTAATAAGGAAGAAATTGGCAATTGAAAGGATTAGAAAAGACTTTCTGTAGAAGGTTGTGCTTGATAAATGTCTTGAAGAAAGAGAGAGATTCTATAAGGTGGAATCTGAAAGAAAACTATTCCAGATATGATGGTAATAGTACAAAGGGTCATGAAATAGGGCATGGGTAGAACAATAGAAAGGACGTTTTGGCTCCATAACAGACTATGAGAAGGGGAATTATATGTAATGAAGGTTGAAAGATAGAGTAAAGCTAATTTGTAAAAAGACTGAAAAGCTTAACAGAGGAATTACATTTTATCCTATAAGCAATAGGGAACCATTGGAATTTATTGATCAGGAGAGTGACATGGTCAAATTTGTGCTTAAGAAGAATCATTTTGGAAGCTTTGTGAGGATAGATTGAAGTAGGGAGAGAATTAAGGCAGGTAGATCAACTGGGTTTTTGTTAAATTTTTATTTTTTTTTTTTTAGTTTAAGGAATAAAGCAAGCGTTTTCATAGCACAGTATAATAAAAAAGATAATTGCACATGAAACTGCAAATATATTGTGTACAACTTGCTATTCCTTTTAAATATATAATAAAGTTATTTTGTAAATTTCTTTTTGTTCTTTCCTCCCCCACCCTACAAATAGTTGTCATTAGACAATTGTGTATGTGTATGTATGTATGTATGTAAAATCATTCTATTCATACTTCTAATTATCACTAGAAGATGCAGATAGCATCTTCCCTCATATATCCTTTGTAGTTAATTTGGGTGTTCATAACAGTAAAAAATGACTTAGTTGCTCAAAGTCGTTCTTAAAACAATATTGCTGTTACTCTACACAGGGTTCCCTTGGTTTTACTCATTTTCCTCTTCATTATTTCATGCAAGTCTATCTGTGTTTTTCTAAGATCATTGAACTCATTATTTCTCATAGCATAGTAGTATTTCATCGCAATCATATAGCACAACTTGTTCAGTCATTCCCCAATTGACAGGCATTCTGACAATTTCCAGTTCTTTGCCACAAAGAGAGCTGCCATAAATATTTTAGGACATAGATTCTTTTCATTTTCCCTTAATCATCTTGGGAAATATACTAGTAGGGGCATTGTTTGATCAAAGGGTATAGGGGAGTATAATAACTCTTTAGGTATAATTCTTGATTTATCTCCAAAATGGTTGGATCAGTACACAATTCCACCAACAATGAATTAGTGTTCCAATTTTTCCACATCCTGTCCAACATTTGTCCCTTCAATCATTTTAACCAAACTGATAGGTGTAAAATGATATCTAAAGGTTATTTTAATTTGCATTAATCTAATCAATAATGGTTTAGAGCATTTTTCATATTACCATAAATTATTTCTTTATTCTAAAGCTTCCTGTTCATAACCTTTGACCATTTATGAATTTGGGAATGACTCATATCCTTATAGATTTGACAAAGTTCTTTATATATTTTAGATACAGACCTTTATCTGAGAAACCATCTATAAAAATCTTTCCCCCTAATTTTCTTCTTTTCTTCTGATCTTGGTAACATTCATTTTTATTTGCACAGAACCTTTTTAATTTAATGTAATCAAAATTATCCACTTTACACTTCACTGCTCTATGCCCTTTGTTTATTCATAAATTGTTTGCCTATCCACAAATCTGATAAGTGATAAGTTCTGTATTCTTCAAATTGTCTTGTAATATCTCTTGTTTTCCATTTTGACCTTATCTTGGTAAATGGTGTAAAATATTGGTCTGTGCCAAATTTCTGTCACACTACTTTCTGGTTTTCCCAACAATTTTTACCAAATAATGAATTATTATCTCAAAATCTAAAGTCTTTACATTTGTCAAATAAAAGATTGTTTTATTTATTTGCTGCAGTAAATTGTATGTTTACTCTTTTCCATTGATCTAACTTTCTGTTTCTTGTCCAGTACTAGACAGTTTTGATAATTACTGCCTTATAATATAGTTTAATATCTGGTACTACTAAACTTCCGTCCATTGCATTTTTCATTAGTTCCTTTGATATTCTTGACTTTTTGTTTTTCCAAATGAATTTTGTTACTTTTTCTAATTTATTAAAATCTCTCTTCGGTAATTTAATTGGAATAGCAATAAATGCAATCCAATTTAATTGGAATAGCAATGCATATATAAATTAGTTTAGGTGAAAAATGATCATTTTTATTATATTGACCCTGCCTACCCATGAACAATTGATATTTCTCCAGTTATTTAAATCTGATTTTATTTGTATAAAAAAGTTTTTTTTTAAATAAATTTGTTTATCTAGTTCCTGGGTTTGTTTTGGCAGTTATACTTCCAGGTACTTTATACTGCCTAGAGCTATTTTAAATGGGATATCTCTTACTGTCTCTTCTTGCAGGACTTTGTGATATATAGAAATGTTGATGATTTATGTGGATTTACTTTACATACTGCCACTTGCTAAAATTATTGTTTCAATTAGTTTTTCAGTTTAGTCTTTAGGATTTTCCAAGTATATCATCATATTGAAGAAGAGTGTTGCAATAATGTGGGTGAGACATGATATGTTTGAAGCTAATGGGTGACTATATGAATATAGAGGAACTGGATCTGAGAAATGTTGTAGAAGGAGAAAGGGCCAGATTTAGCAACTGATTGGATATGTACAGAAGAAATGAAGGGTCAAGGATGCCATGAAGGTTATGAGCCTGAGAGATTAGAAAACTGGTAGTGCTTTCAACAGGAAAGGGAAGTTTGGACTAGGGGTGAGTGGGTGAGGGAATAATAAGTTCTGTTTTGGACATGTTGCATTTGAAATGTCTCTAGCACATCCTGTGTGAGATGTCCATAGACAGTTGCTGATGTGCAGTTGAAGAACAGGAGAGAGATCGGTGCTGGATATACATGGTGTACCAGAAGTATTAGTATAATTTTTAAGCTTTAATTGCTTAAACAATTTTAAGTAACTTCATAGTTTTAAACTTCTCTAAGATTTTTGGGATACCCTCTATAGATATGGAAGTTGTCTGCCTAAAAGTGACAATTAAAGCCACTGGAGATGAGGAGTTCACTAAGAGAAAGAACATATAGAGAGGAGACAAGAGGGTGCAGGACAGAGTCTTGGAGAAAGACTGTGATATAGAATATGAGCCAGGAAAGGAGACCAAGAAGTAGTTAGATAGGAAAAGAACTAGAAAAGTGGTATCATGGAATCTCAGAGAAGAGAGAGGGATAAACAGCATCAAATGTAGGAGAGGGGCAAGTTGAATGAGGACTGAGAAGAGACAATCATATTTGGAAAGTAAGAAATCAATGACAACTTTGGAAAGAGCAATGAGTTTGGATGAGAAAAAGGGGAGATATAAGCAGTAAGTTAAAGGGAGGGTAGGGGTTAGTGAACATTTTATATGGATGAGGAAGTCTTGTATATATTTGAGGGCAATAGGGAAGGAACTAGCTGATATGGAGATACTGAAGGTTAGAGAAAAAGAGAAGACTGAGGCAATTTGTTGGAGAAGATGGGAGAAGAAGGGATCAGGGGCACGTGATATGTATATAACTTGACGTTAGCAAGAAGGAAGAAGAGTGGGAGTGGAGGAAAGGAGGAAAGAGGGAGAAATGTTGTCAAAGGGTTTTAAAAGAAGAGAAGGGAAGAGGAAGTAATCTCAATTTTTGTTGGGGAGATGGAGGTATGGAAAGATTGAGAAAATAATTTTTGAAAATGCTTCTGAGGTGAGATACAGACTCAATTAGAGATGAATAAAATGATTATCTTGCTGCAGTGAAGTAGCTAGTTAGAGAGGGATAACATGAATTTACAATGTCAGCACAGCTATGACAAGTCAAGTCAAAAAGCATTTATTAAATGCTTACTACGTGCCAGGCACTGGGCACTCTTGTCATGTCTTTCATCTATGTTCAGCAGCATGTGAATAGGAGCTGGAAGAGGTGGATAGTGGGAGTCATTCAAGGCAGGGATTTGGCAAGGGATGATTAATGATAGGAGAAGGGGGCAAGGGATTTGAGAAGTGACAACAGTGTGTAGTTGAATTGGTTGACATTAATTTGTTAATGAATTAATTTTGGTTAATTGAGATTGGGAAGGGAGAAAAGTCAAATCAGACCAAGGATAATGTCCTAAGAATATATTTAGGGATAGAGGAACTGAGGTTCATTATTAGAATGGTGAAGTCTACAATAGGTAAGATATGGAAAAAAGATGGAATGATAGGAGGTTGAGTTTGGATAGGGGAATATTAATATTTTTTATTAAAAAATGCACCACTAATGGATAATATTTTTGGTGAGATCCAAGGTGTGACTATCTTTATGTGTGGCTGAGGTGCAGTAAAGGAGTAGGTAATAGGATTTAAGGAAATTGAAGAATTGAGAGATAAAGGATTTTGAGAGAGCATCAGCATAGACACTGAAGTCCCTCATATAAGGGTTGGAGCTGGGAGGAGAAGAAGCGAGTGAGCAAGATATTGCATTCATTGAGAAAGGAGGGAGAATGACCCAGGGACCAGTAGATAACAAGTGCCAGGACATGAATAAGGTAGCAAATTTCAATAAAATGCCCTTCAAAGGCGGGGAAAAGCTGTTCATTATTTTTTCCCCTAAACCCTCTCCTACTCTTTTCATTTTCTCTATTACTGTTGAAGATAACATCACCTTCGTAGTCCTTCATGTTTTCAATTTAGGAGTTATCCTGGTCTACTCACTGTTTCTCACCTCCAATATCCAATCTGTTGTGAAAGTCTGTTGATTTTGCCTCTGTAACATCTCTTGTATATGCCCCCTTTTCTACTTTGATTCTGCCATAATTCTGGTGCAAGTCCTCATCACCTTCTCCCTGAATGATTGAAATAGTCTGCTGGCAAGATTACCTACCTCAAGTCTTTTCCTGCTCTAATTCATTCTCTCTTCAGCCACCAAAATGACTTTTCTAAAGCATAGGTCCAATCAAGTCATTCTCTTACTCAGTTAACTCCAATGGTTCTCGATTGCTGAAAGCTCTTTTCACATCTCTTTTATGTCAGATAATATACCCCATTCTTCTTTTTCCCTTCTCACAGAGTCTTCCTCTTTCCTTATCCTTTTTATTATTTTTTTAGATAATCATGCCCTCATATTCAACTCACATCCATGATTCTGTCTATGTATACTCCTAACTCCCTTAATAATGAGAAAATTTTTAGGAGTTACAAGTATTCTTTTTCCTTGTAGGAATGTAAATGGTTCAAACTTACCAAATCACTTATAATTTCTCTTTCCTATTTACCTTTTTATTCATCTTTTGAAATTGTATTTGAAAGTCAAAATTTTCTCTTCAACTCTGGTATTTTCATGAGGAGTACTTGTAAGTCCTTTATCTTATTGAATGTCCATATTTTCCCCTGAAGAATTATATTCAGTTTTGCTGGATAGTTGATTCTTGGTTGTGGAATATCATATTCCAAGCCCTCCAATTCTTTAATGTAGAAGCTGCTAAATCTTGTGTTATCCTGACTGTAGCTCCATGATATTTGAATTGTTTCTTTTTGTCCGATTGCAATACGTTCTGCTTGACCTGAGAGCTCTGGAACTTGACTATAATATTCCTTGAAGCTTTTATTTTGGAATATCTTTTAGAAGGTGATTGAGGATTCTTTCAATTTCTATTTTTACTCTCTGACTCTAGAATATCAGGAAAATTTTCCTTAATAACTTTTTGAAACCTGATGTCTAGGCTCTTTTTTATTGTGGATTTCAGGCAGTCCAATAATTCTTAAATTATCTCTCCTGGATCTATTTTCCATCTCAGTTGTTTTCCAGTGAAATATTTTACATTATTCTATTTTTTCATTCTTTTGATTTTGTTTTATTGCTTCTTGATGACTCATAAAGTCATTGGTTTCCACTTGTCCAATTCTAATTTTTAGGGATTTATTTTCTTCATTGAGCTTTTGTATTTTCTTTTCCATTTGGCCAATTCTGTTTTTTTTTTAAAGGAGTTCTTCTCTTTAGTGAAGTTTTGTATATCTTTTTCCATTTAAACAATTCTGCTTTTCAAGGCATTCTTCTCTTCATTAGATTTTTGTGCCTCTTTTTACCATCTGGCCTATTCTGTTTTTTTTTAAAAAGTATTATTTTCTTCAGTAATTTTTTTGCACCTCTATTTTACTGGTGACTTTTTCATGATTTTCTTGCATCGCTTTCATTTTTCTTCCCAATTTTTTCCTCTACCTCTTACTTGATTTTTTAAAATCCTTTTTGAATTCTTCCATGGTTTGAGACCAATTCATATTTTCCTTTAAGGCTTTTTATGTAATACTTTTGACTTTGTTGTCTTCTTCTAAGTCTGTATTTTGATCTTTCCTGTCATTTCAGTAACTTTCTATAGTCAGGAACTTTTTCTACTCTTTGCTCATTTTTTCAGTTTATTTCTTGACTTTTAACTCTATACTAAAGTGGGGCTCTGTTAGGGGCCTAGCTCTGGACTGTGGCCCCCTGGGGGGAAATGTTGGGCCTGGCTCTGGACCGTGGCCCCCTGGGGGACAATGTTGGGAACCAAGCTCTGGACCGTGGCCCCCTGAGGAGCCTGGAAGACGCCCCAGGTGTTAACCCGCCTTCGGGTGCTGGGACCTCGCCTCTACGGGAGCTGGCTCCGCCCTCAGGGAGGAACATGGGAGGGGCTCTGGCCCAGTACACACCCTCAGGGAGGAACATGGGAGGAGCTCTGGCCAAGTAACCACCCCAGGGAGGAACATGGGAGGAGCTCTGGCTGGGTATATAAGGGGATGCTGGGCAGAGTTGTGGAGGACGCCATCAATAAAGTGAAGAGCACTGACATCCTCGGGCGAGTGTGTAGTCATTGTTCCCTCCGTGGAGGAGGGAGCAGCCCTGTCGCGCAAGCTAGGCCGCACGGTCGCACGGCAGGGACCGGAGACGTCCGAAGACCTGGGAATAGGTGAGCAAGCGAAGACCAGGCTGAGGGAGCCTGGTAGGGTCAGTTGGGGTTAGGAGATCGGGCTGAGGTAGCCCGCAGGGATCAGTTGGGGTTAAGAAGCCCAACTAGGCCGCGCCGGGGAATAGCCCCGTGCATTGAAACCCAACTAAGCCGAGCCGGGGAATAGCCCCGTGCATAGAGGTCGGGGAAGCGCCCCGAACAGCTGGCGCCCAACGTGGGGCAGCTGAAGAGCCGCTTGACCTCCCTTTAAGGGAGAAGGACTACACAACCTCGCTGTTGAGCAGCGGGAAGCCGGAAAGGGATAATTATGGGTCAGGGAAGTAGCGTTCCGCTGATCCGGCCCGAGGATAAAGAAGTGCTGGCATGTCACCTGTATAAATTATGCAAAAAAGAAGGAATGCGTCCTCATATTAAGACATGCCGTAGCTTTGTTGAACATATTTGGGAAACCTCCCCTTGGTTAGAGTACAGTGGGATTACGCCCCACGGTTGGGAGGTAGTAGGCCAACAGATGGCCTCTTATGAGGACACCAACCCCGGGGTGCTTCTCGACAGTGATTTTGTTATGTACGGGGTGATAAAAGCAGCCCTTGTGGGTGCCCCGCGCCCGACTCGCTCGGCCGTTACTGCGGTACAAACGGGAGATTCCTTAGCGGGGACTTCCGACGAGGAGTCGGGACCCCTGCCTACAGCTCCCCTTCTTAAGCAATGTCCCCCTGGCTATGAGCGTTGGCAGTCGGGCCAGCATAAACAGATAGGGCCCAGGGGAAAGCGGGATGTGGCGCAGCCAGTGATCCAACCAGGGAACATGTCCGGACTTGGCCCAGGGCCAGGATCTGTGGCGCAGCAAAAAATTTGCCCAGGGAACATGTCCGGACTTGGCCCAGGGCCAGGATCTGTGACGCAGCAAACAATTCCTCCTGTAGGGGAGGATGTTAGCTCAGTGGAGACCAAGATGGCCGCTATGAGATTAACAGAGAGGCCTTCCTTCCTCTTTGGGGGAGGCCGAAGCCATCTTGGCCCTGGCCTAGTAGCTAAGACCCTTCAAGAGGCTGTTAAGCAAGGTGAATCCTTAGAGGATTGGGAAGATGCGATGCAAGCTTTCCCTGTAAGGGATGATCAAGGACAGAGAGTCCATGAGCCAGTGCCCTTTAAATTGCTCAAAGACCTAAAAGATGCCGTGATAAAATATGGGCCTGCAGCCCCTTATACTGTTCAGCTTTTTAGGAGTGCCACGGCCGCCTGGCCTTGGACTGTTATTGATTGGAAAGATGTGTGTCGCACTGTGCTCTCTCCTGGCCAGTATGTTACCTGGGAGGCCTTAGTCAGGAGAGAAGCTGAGGTGTATATCCAGGAGAAGGATATTACTAATACTGAGGATGCTTTCAAAATGCTTACTGGTACAGGACCATGGCAGACCCTTGAGGTTCAGCTAACTTATCACCCATTAGTTTTTGCTGGGGTCACAGCCTGTAGTATACGAGCCTTGCAAAAGCTTGAGATGCAGGGAGAAGCGAGGGCCAAACTTACAGCATTAAAACAGAGGCCGAATGAGAACCCCACCGATTTTGTTAGCAGGGTCCAGCAGAACGCTCAGCGTTTGCTGGGCTATGGACCGGGTACTACAGTGGTTGTAACACAGTTGATAAGAGAGGGGCTCAGAGGACCTTATCAGAAGGCCTTAGCGGGCCTGGGACCAAATGCCACTATCGATGAGATAGTTGAGCGCCTTCTTTCCGTGCCTGAAGACGATCCCAAGGTCGCAGCCATGGCTACTGCTATAGCTAGAGGGGTGTCTTCTGGCCTCCAAAGGGGTGGCCAGAGGGGTGGGACTTGCTTCAATTGCGGTAAGCCAGGACATATTAGCAGGGAGTGTAGGGCCCGCCAACCATGCTACATTTGTGGGAGGTCCGGACACATGGCACGGCATTGCCGCAGCAAGGGACCAACCGCTACTGCGGTCCAGGGAAACGGAAGGGGGGGCCCTCCTCGTGGGGGCCCCCGGTTCCGCTCTCCACAGACTTTCCCCATTCACGTGACCACAGAAGGTCCCATGGGGCCCCTCCCCCAGCCAACAGGCCTTGGCGAGCGTTATCGCCAGGAATTAAGCCAACTGAGATATTGACATGTGCCCCTGAGGAAGGACAAGGAGATCAGGACATAGTGATAAAGCCTTGGGACACCCAGTCCCTTCAGGTCCCTCCTGCCTCCTTCCCCCGCCTTGTGGTGGGGCCTTCCAGTTATTTTCCTGGCATTGTGCACACTCAGCTGTTGCCGCCAGAGGGCACTACCATTTACATTACTAACCCACATTGCTATCCTATTCACCTCCCTCCTGGGACGGCCATTGGCCGAGGGATATCCCTCCCTTGGGTAGAAGAGCCCCCTAGAGATCCAGAGATCAATTGGTGTCAGGTGGTAGGGAGAGACAGGCCTATGATGACTATAGAAGTCGAGGGCCGCCCCATATTAGGGATGTTAGACACTGGAGCGGACTCCTCCGTTATAGACAGCAGGCAGTGGGCCCCTGTGTGGCCCCTTGAACAGCATCCACTTACGGTGGCTGGAGTGGGAGGGGGTCAGATTGCCACTAGGGCAGCTAGATATTTGACTTGGAAATATGAAGATAAAACTGGATATTTTAAGCCCTTAAAGATAAGTGGCCTTACTTCCGCCCTATGGGGCAGAGATATTCTCCAACAAATGGGGGTCCATGTTGTGACCCCGGAAAACTTCTAGGGGTCACTCAAACGGTGAGGTGCCCACGGATTGACTGGCTGTCTCCTGACCCAGTGTGGGTAGAACAGTGGCCCCTGAGTACAGAGAAACTCACCGCATTAAAGAACATAGTCCAGGAACAATTAGACGCAGGACACCTGGAGCCCACAACTAGTAATTATAATTCCCCTGTGTTTGTCATTAAGAAAAAGGCTGGTTCATGGCGGTTGTTAATCGATCTGCGCGCCATTAACCGAATTATGCGGCCTATGGGCCCCTTGCAAATGGGACTTCCGTCTCCTGCCTTCATCCCGAAGGATTATCATATTTATGTTTTGGACATCAAAGATTGTTTTTATTCTATTCCTCTCCACCCTGAGGATCGTCCCAAGTTTGCCTTTTCCGTCCCTCAGCTGAATTTCCAAGGCCCTGCTGAGAGGTTCCAATGGAAAGTGCTTCCCCAGGGTATGGCTAATAGTCCTACCATGTGTCAAGCCTTTGTGGCTGCTGTCCTACAACCTATTCGGGAAACATACCCAAAAGCTATCATTCTCCATTACATGGATGACATTCTTTTAGCAACCTCCCGAGCCTCTGACTTGCAAAGTTTATTGGAACACACGTTAAGCTGTCTTTCTGCCCATGGCCTTCAAGTGGCCCCCCATAAAATTCAGAGTGCTCCTCCGTATACATATTTGGGTCACTCCATAGATAATGGTCATGCTACACGACACCCTCCAAAGATTAATATCCACAAGATTAAGACCCTAAATGACTTTCAAAAGCTTATTGGCTCTATTCAATGGTTACGCTCCACTATGCCTATACCTGACCGTATCATGCACCCCTTGTATGAGATCCTTCGGGGGGACAGCCACCTTAATTCCCCTAGACAATGGACTCCTGCTGCTATGGAGGCCTTAACTGAAATACAACGTCTGTTTACCAGTCACATAGTGCAATACGATCCTGACGCTCCTATTTTAGTTGCTGTGTTGCAGGACGTACCCCCTTTTTCTTGCCTCTATCAATCACATGGAGTTTTAGAATGGCTGTACCCTAAGAGACCGAAGAAAACTCTCCCTGATAAGTATATTTTGTTGGCACAGTTTTTCCTTCAAATTGCCCGACGGTGCCTCCAAATTTTTGGCCTTTATCCTCAGTTCAATCTTTCCGTGGATGAATCCTTTCTCTGCCTTCAGGCAGAACGTTATGAGGAGTGGGCTATCCTCCTCTCTATGTGTTTCTTTGTTTCCCTTCCTCTACCTCCCTTCCTTCGTGGTTGGGCTGTCTTGCCTCTTGCTCCTCCCCCCCTTGTTGTCTCGTCTGGTCCGGTGGATGGCCCTAATGTGTTCACTGATGCCACCAAGAACTGTCGTGCTGCCGTTTACGCACCTCACTGTCGCTTACTTAAGGTGTATGATACCCCTTACTCTTCTGCACAGAAGAATGAGCTGTTTGCCGTTCTTCAGGCCTTACGCCTTTTCCCCCTTCTTTCCTTTAATCTTATAACGGATAGCTTGTACTGTGCTACTGCTCTCCGTACTTTACCTATGTCACAAATTAATGTCCGTCAGTCAACTATAGCCGATCTCCTTGCTTCAGTTCAGCAGTGCTTAGCCTCTCGTGAGAAGTCCATCTATATTCTCCATGTTCGTTCCCATACTTCCCTTGTCGGTCCTATTTTCCACGGCAATCATATTGTCGATCGGGCTCTCTTATGTCCTATGCAACTTGAGCCCCGTTTGGCCCATGACAAGTTTCACCTTTCTGCCAGATCTTTACGGCACCTGTTTGGCCTTACTAAAGAGGAGGCTCGCGCTATTGTCCGCCGATGCTCTTCTTGTGTCCCATTTCGCCCTCGCCCACCTGACCATGCCGTTAACCCTCGTGGCACCTATCCTAATGAGCTTTGGCAGATGGATGTTACCCATTTCGGTGCCTCCCTCCTCCATGTTACCATAGATACTTGTTCTTCCTATCTCTTCGCCACTTTACAACCCGGCGAAGCTGCCTGCCATGTTACTGCTCATCTTCTCCACTGTTTTGCCCTCGCTGGTACTCCCAGGCTCATTAAGACCGATAATGGCCCGGCCTATTCCTCTCGTGCCTTTGCACGCTTTTGTGCTGAATTTGGTATTACTCATGTCACAGGTATCCCTTATAATCCCCAGGGCCAGGCTATTATTGAACGTGCTAACCGCTCCCTTAAGGCCCTCCTTGTTAAACAAAAAGGGGGAGCGGGTGGCCGGCTGTCCAGAGCGCAATTGTCACAGGCAGTTTTCACATATAATTATTTGATGTTTAGAGATGATTTTCTTAGTCCTGCTATGCGATACTTCGCACAGGCACCAAGCAAGGAGACCCTTGCTGTTCCTCCTTCACGACCTAACTCCTGCTTACCAGGCACTCGGGTCATGTGGAAGTCTCCCTCTGGGAATTGGGAAGGCCCTGGCGTTATAACCATCAGGGGGCAGGGACATGTTTGTATTCTTCCAGATGGAGGGTCGGAGACTGACCAACGGTGGCTCCCCACCCGATGGATACGACAGCTGGAGCCAGACGAAACACACACCGACGTCAGAGGTCCCGAAGAGACGCCGCCGCCGCCGCCGGGGACGGTCACGCAAAGCCACTGCCCTGACCCGGGCGAGACGGAAGCAGAACCTGAATCTCATGCTTAGCTTTCTTGCTTTGAGTTTAGCACCCACTCCTACGGGAACGTCACATTCAAGATGGTACAACCTCACCAAACCAGAACGGCGCCACGCAGATGAGAAGGGAAGCGTGTACTGGGCTCTTTTGAAGGATCCCCCTGCGGTGCGAGTACTTGGATGGGGAAGTGGGACAGTGAGATTGTTCGTTCGAGGGAATGCATCAAAGCTTGTTGGAGACAGCCCCTCAGATTACATTCAAAGAGGGGCGCGACTGGGCGACCCTAACAGTGAGGCCTCATATGAATTTCGTCGTTCCATGTCCTTTATTGCACACACCCACCCAATATGTCTAGCTACTACTGATCTCACTGCTTATAAGCTTTCGCACTATTGTCCTCAACTCCTCACCTATAACATTACTTCTAATCCACACCTTGCTCCGGATCTCTCTAACCACGCTGCTCGCTTGAATGTGTCCCTCCTAGCTATACCTCATTCCATAAATTGCACCCAGAACCGTACCCAAACGTACCACCAGTATTCCACCTATTTTGTTCACACCCATGCACCTGTGCCCTGCATTGAAGGGGACGCAGATGTGTGGGAGCCTTTTAAAGCTTGCTCCACAGGGGTGTTTGCCTGTGGGCCACGACTTCACAATGTGACTCTTAATTTTTGGGACCATGTAGCAAAATACAAACGATATCGTCAACTTCCTGCACCAGCGCCTGTGGCGGCACCATATGGAACACTTCACCCTGAACTCTGGAAAATTGGCCTTGCGTTCGCAAAAACAAATGTTTCCATTGAAATATGGCCTTGCTTTCAATCCTCTGCCTCTATGACCCATTGTAGGGATTTCACATGGACCACCTGGAGTGCGGTGTTTGGCCGCACCAATTCCACATGTCACCACACAAACTTGGGGAGGGACACCCTTTGTTACCAATTTACTGCTGAGATTCGCACACCGCCTGATGTAGCTTTTCTTCTATGCCATCCGGAGAATACCACTATTGTGCCTTTGTCGTTACAAGCTAATTTGCCTCGCTACAACATTACTTGCCTCAATGCGACCCTTACTGATACACTCTCGCATAAGTATTCAGGTCGTCTAGTGTTTCTGGTACGGCGTACCCCATATGCTCTTATCCCTGTACGAGCAGAACCCTTTGCTTCAAATCCAACAGATGAGCTATGGCAAAAGATTATGCATAATCCTCCACCTATACCTCTCAAACGTTCCCGCCGGGACGCTGCCGGTGTTGTGCTTGGCCTTCTGAATCTTGCAATCGAAGTCTATGAGGAATTCCAAATACAAGAATTACGACAGGAGACTGAGCTCCTTGCGTCCACCCTGCAAACGTTTATGCAGGAGGAGCTTGGAGCATGGTCTGTGCAAAATCAAATTAACACACACTTCCAACACACCCTAGAAGCCCTTGCTACTACTGTTCTTTGGATTGGGGACAGCCTTCAGTTAACTCAACTTTATATGCAATTGCAATGTCATTATAAATACTTGCCCCTTTGTGTCACTCCTCTTCCTTTCAATACCTCTAATTCTTCTTTTCCTGGGGACTGGACAAAAGTCCGGGAGGCCCTACAGGGGGTGCTCCTAGCCAACAATGCCACTGGGGACATACACCAACTGTCCTTGTTTATTCAGGAGCTCCGTAACACCTCTGCAGAGTTTGAACGACAGCGTGCACGCGAAGCTAATGACTTTGTGGGCTGGTTGCAACACCTTGTGGACTTTCAGTGGCTTTTGTCACTTGCGATTCCCGCTGTACTCTGTTTGTTTCTGTGTCTTCTTATTCCATGTTGTATTAGATGCATATGTACTATTATTCGCAAAGCTATTTTGGATGCTAAGGCAGATGTACACACTCTCCTCTCCTCCCCACACCCTCCTGGTACTCATGATACCACCCCTGTGTAAACAAAAAGGGGGAGATGTTAGGGGCCTAGCTCTGGACTGTGGCCCCCTGGGGGGAAATGTTGGGCCTGGCTCTGGACCGTGGCCCCCTGGGGGACAATGTTGGGAACCAAGCTCTGGACCGTGGCCCCCTGAGGAGCCTGGAAGACGCCCCGGGTGTGAACCCGCCTTCGGGTGCTGGGACCGCCTCTACGGGAGCTGGCTCCGCCCTCAGGGAGGAACATGGGAGGGGCTCTGGCCAAGTAACCACCCCAGGGAGGAACATGGGAGGAGCTCTGGCTGGGTATATAAGGGGATGCTGGGCAGAGTTGTACAGGACGCCATCAATAAAGTGAAGAGCACAGACATCCTTGGGCGAGTGTGTAGTCATTGTTCCCTCCGTGGAGGAGGGAGCAGCCCTGTCGCGCAAGCTAGGCCGTACGGTCGCACGGCAGGGACCGGAGACGTCCGAAGACCTGGGAATAGGTGAGCAAGCGAAGACCAGGCTGAGGGAGCCTGGTAGGGTCAGTTGGGGTTAGGAGATCGGGCTGAGGTAGCCCGCAGGGATCAGTTGGGGTTAAGAAGCCCAACTAGGCCGCGCCGGGGAATAGCCCCGTGCATTGAAACCCAACTAAGCCGAGCCGGGGAATAGCCCCGTGCATAGAGGTCGGGGAAGCGCCCCGAACAGGGCTCTGCTTCTGGAGTGAAGGGAGCACTGTCCCAAACTTCAGGATTTTTGTGCAGCTGTTTTCAGAGGTAATTCTGGGGTAATTCCTTTCTTCCAAGGTGGTATGATTTAGGGAAAGGTGTGTTTGCTCCTCTCCTGGCCTGTGTTCTGGTCTGTGAGAGACCACAAGCACTCTTTTCTGCTCTGGAACTGGAATGAGGGTCCACTCTCCTGGGGCCACAAGCTCTGTTGTGCTAGTGTTTCTTTCGCCCTGGAACTGAGACCCAGGACTGTGACCCATATCCAAGTATTAGCAAATCAATAGAGGCCTACATAATCTCCTTCTGAGTAGATTTCTGAACCCCTTACCATGTGGGCTGAGAAGTCCAAAAACTGCCATTGCCACCACTAATTCTGTAGCCCCCAAGGTCTGCTGCTGGTTTGCTGGGGTGCTGCCTGTTCTGGACTGTATTCCATCTTCATCCCCAGTGCAGCAAACCTTTCCTGCTGATCTTCTAAATTGTCTTGGGCTGAAAAATTGCTTCGCTCCATCCTTTTGTGGGTTCTGCTGCCCCAGAATTTGCTTTTAGGCAGATTTGAGGGGTTTTGGAGAGAGCTCAGGGAATTCTGTATCTCTTGTTCACCCCTCAATCAAAGCTAATATCTTTAGAAATAGTAGTGATAATAGTAGCAATAATAGTCATAATTTTAATAGCATTGGTAGTAATAGAAGTTACAATAATAAAAAGAATTAGCAATAACAATAGTAGCAATAGGGTATGGTAGTAGAAATAGTAGTAGTAATATTAGTAATAATAGTAGAAATTGTAATGGTAATAATATTAGGGAGTAATTAATAGTAGGAATAATATCAGAGAGAATAGCAATAATAGTAACAGTCATTAAAAAAATAGGAGGCATAGTAATGCAAGAGTTCTTTCTCTAGTGCTTGAATGTTTGCAAAGCACTTTACAAAACATTATCTCATTTAATCATCATAAACACCTCAAGAGGCAGGTGCTATTTGTCACCCTCATTTCATAGAGGAAAAAGTTGAAGTAGACAGAGATTGTGATTTGCCCAAGGTCATACAGCTAACAAGTGTCTGGAAAGCAGCATTTGAACTCAAGCTTTGCTGACTCTAAGTTTAGTAAGTTGGAATACCTTGATGCAGTCAGCATTCAGTCATCCATCTATAGAAGCATCCATTCAAGTCTTTTCCTCAATAGGGAATTCCTGTGGCACTTGGAATTTGCACAAGAGCTTCCTCCACAAGGGTGGTGAACACTTTTGGGGAACCCATGCCTTTCTGTTTGATTCCTTACTAGACACTGAGACAATCACTGATTAGCTATGGCTGTGATCAAATCCATCATTGAAACTTTCTTGCATGATCTTGGTAGAAATGTAAGAGATATCTTGGTAGAGAAGTGCCATGTTTGTTGTTTCTGACTCTATTATGGGAACTGATTTTCCCAGAGATCAGAAGAACCTATGGTGAGTTCTGTCTCAACCACTCAATGGTATGGGGTCTACCTCTCCCTCAGTATGGTTTTATATATTCATACCATGAAATTTGAAACTGGAAGGAACTGTGTCTATTGGGAAAACATACATCAGTATAGTTGGAGTATCAGAAATAATACAAACATCTTGAGAATCTGAGAAGAATTGGCATCTGTTCCTCTCTAACATTCTTAAAACCAAGCAGGTGCTATGCTGAAATAAGAATGTGTGTGTGTGTGCGCGTGCGCGCGCGTGTGTGTTAAAGCTCTCTAGGTGCACTTTTTAGAGCCTTTTGGTTTAAAACCAATAATTTTATAGCCTATTACAGTGGAAATTTCATTTGTTTTCTATAGAGAACTCTTAGAGTACGTCTCTCCTTACTGAGCAGTCTATATAATGCATGAGCTCTTCTCTTTCCAGTCAACTCTTGTTCTATTACGTTGATTTTAAGTTCATTAACTGAACACCTTCTCATCAATTTTGGCATAAGGAAATGTAGCTTTAGACAAATCCATCAGTATAGTCCAAAGAGTCAGAACCTCAGTGTCACTTGAAATCTTTCTTGTGTATTCAGGTATTCATTTTCAGTAATCAGTGAATGTCTTTAGAAGGCCAAGAGGCAAGCCAGATTGTCAATATCAATTGATCCAACTCTTAACAATATTTATCAATCACTTAGAACAAAGCCTTAAACTGAGCACCTGGAGGATGCCTGTGGAGAATGGATGGACATAGCGAAGATGGTTGGCAAAGCCCCTCCCCCTAAGGGATTTATCATCCAATTTGGGGGGCAGTACTACTATGTAGAAAAGACAAAGAACTCTTTCACAAGGCAACTGGCAAAATCTCTCATGAAGTCATCCTCTGATGCTTTACCATGGAGTTGAAGTAGCCCTGATCTCTTAAAGTTTATACCAGTTGAGTATAAACTCTGACAGGTCCTATCAAGTTGGAAGGGTTTCAGGTTTGGACTACGTCTATTATCAAAGACTAATTAGTGGGAGTGAAGCTCATTGACTGAGCGCCGAAACAACTCCTGAAGATAGTCTTTCTACTAAGATATAAAAGGATCACTAACTATACAAGTGGAGGGAATAGTCAGACCAGTAATAGTAATGTATTGAAGTATAATAATGCTAATAATAATAAATACTTAATATAATGATATAGTAACAATAGCCACAATAATAATGTATGAATTAAGAATAGAGTATGTAAATATTAAGGAATGCTTGGCAATGATGAGTTATTTGGCCAGTTAGTATTTTTTTATTTATTGTGTAATCCTGAGAAACACACAAAAGGAAATACAAGAAAGGAGAAGGTTTGGTAGAATCAGATGAGTTTTATTCAGGATGAGGAAATGTTTGTTTTGTTTTTTGCTTGAAAGGTAACTTGCTGTGTACATCTGCTGTATGATTGGAATTACTGATTATCTCAGTATTTAGTAAGCAATCAAATAGAAAGGCATGGGCTCCCCCAAAATGTTCACCACCCCTGTGGAGGAAATCTTGTGCAAATTTCAAGTGCTATAAAAGTTCCCTATTGAAGAAAGATTTTAATGGATGTTCCTGTAGATGGATGATTGAATGCTAACTGATCAAGGTGTGGAACCCCGGTATTTCATAGGCAGTGCAATGTCCGGCTTACTAAACTTGGAGTCAGGAAAGCTTGAGTTCAAATACTGTCTTACAGGCACTTGTTAGCTGTGTGGCTTTGGGCAATCCATAATCTCTGTCTCCTACAGTTTCTTTCTCTATAAAATGAGGATGATAATAGCACCTGCCTCTCAAGGTTGTTATGATGACTAAATGAGATAATGTTTTGTAAAGTGCTTTGCAAACATTCAAGCATTATATAAATAATTCTTGCCATTACTATGCCTCCTATTTTTATTATGACTGCTACCATTTTTGCTATTACTATTATCACTGGTATATAATAGTATCCTACTATTACTCCCTAATATTTTTACCAGTACAATATCTACTATTCTAATATTCCGCCATGGAAACTTTTGTTATTGCTACCAGTGATTAAAATAACCTCACTTGAGGAAAGATGATATGAAAATTTAGACTATATTGACCAAAGAGGAGCTATCCATGGTAGGTGACGGGAATTCAGAAATTCACTTAAATAAGTACTTGGTAAGTGCCTTCTCTGGGCAATGCACTGGAGATGAGAACTTTTCAGAATATTCCCCTTCCTTATGTTCATTGATCTAAAGTTTATCAGCAAACGAATGCTCCAAACTGGTTTTGATTTATTCAGTAGCTTGTTTTTTAAACTAGGGTTTGATTCTGGTTTGGATATTTGTTAGTTTCTTTATAACAAACAATTAAACTTTTAATTACCTAATTAACACTTAGCCTTTTAGAGCCTCAGCTTTCTTATTTGTGAAATAGAGATAATGATGGCTGTGGTGCCACTTTCATAGGAATATCGTAAAACTGAATGAAATCATGAAGATGAAGTGTTTTGCAAACCTTTAAGTCATTCATAAGGTGTCTCAGCAGTCTTAGTTTAGGTTTAAGTTACTGAAACTTAAAACTGCATGAAGATTTTTAAGAGACCCTGCATAAATTATACCTTTTATTATTCTCATACTATTGATATTTTAAAAATAAAATTGTATTTGTTCTTTTTATTTTTATACTGCCTAAATTTCCCCTCATATCCTTTCTTTTTCTGCCCTTCCTAGGGAAACAATCTTTTATAAGAAGAATTTAAAAAAGAAGAAAAGAAAAAAATAAAAGCAATCAATACCTCAAAAAAAGAAATTTGACATCATATGCAATTTTATATGACCCCCTCATCTCTGCCAAGGAATCAGAGATGAGAGGTGTCTTCTCACATATCCTTTGGGACCAAGCTTGTTCTCTGTAATTTTGCATTATTCTTAAAAAAAAAAGACTCTCTATCTTATCCAGGTTGAAAATACAGGCCTAATCACACTGCTAATGACATGAGAGCTTTGACTTGCTTCAACTTGACCTGAAGACAAGGTCAAGAAGTCTACCAACTTTGGTCTCCTTGCTAACTGGGATTGTAGATACTATGCTTTTGCAACATTAATTTTTAATTGTTTTGTAATTGCTCTTTACATTTACATTTTAATACTAATTTTATATATGTATTTACAGTCTTTATTTCGCATTATTTAATGTATTCATCATATTTGTCATTTATGTAACATGACAATATTCTATTTTATTTATACACAGCAAATTGTTTGATCATCCCCAGTTAATGGGCATCTATTTCTAATTCTTAATTCAAAAAGTGCTGCTGAAAATATTCTGGTATATAGGGAGCCTTTCTTTTTGTTTGTGTTCTCCTTGGGACCTAGCACTGGAATCTCTAGGTCCAAGTGTATGGACATGTTAACCACTTTGTTTGCATAATTGCTTTCCAGACTGTCAAATTAATTTACAACTCCACCAACAGCGCATTAGTATGTCTATGTTTCGAAAATCCCTCCAACATGGACTATTTTGGTTTTTTTAAGCTCCCAAGTTACTATTACTATTATCATAATTATTCTTATATTATGAAGAATGCTTATTGTCCAAACTATGATATTCAGTTTGATGGACAATCTGTAGGGCTCACATATTGGAATAAATATTTAGGGCAGGCATTACAATGGAAGATGCATTTTGCCCAGAATTGAACCGGAGGGGAACAGGCTGGATTGTCTTTGGGAAATTACAAAGTTCTTTTTGTGACCCTAAACTCTCTAAACTAAAGCCAGTCTTTTCACACAAATATTCTGTTGATCCATGGCTACAAATCAGAGAATAATTGTTCCAGAAGAACTGAAAATAAATATCACCCAGAGAGCAATGGAGAGGATTATGGCAGATGTGAGCAAGCTGAAAATACATTATAACTAAGGAGAAGTGTAGTAAATGATGTTATTAAATAAATTATGGATTGAAAGAAGATGGGATGTTCATATGGTAAGGGTAAGAGATGACCTGTGGCCATCTGGTGGACTCTTTGTGATGCAAAAGGAAACAAGATGCCCCTTCCCCCATTAGGTAATGATACTCCATTATGTGATATTTTCAAGGCCTTACCTAACACAGCCTCCACGTACTGGGGCAAACTTATGGGCAGACATGGACAAGAGTCATATAGGATGGGCAGGAATAGAGAGGTCATAATCCACATATTTAGAAATCACACCCCCATCATTGACATAATGGATCCATTTTAGTGTTTGAGAATAATGATATTTTTGATGTGATTAGAGTTTCTTGGGAGGCAACATGGCATACAGTAGATAGAGGGGGATCCCTTTAGAGTCCCAAAGACTTAGACTAAAGTCCTACTTCTGACATCTATTAGCTATGTGGGCTTGGGCATGTTGCCTTAACATCTCTCAGGACCCTTTCCTAGCACTTTAAGTTACAGAAGAGTTGTTGTTTTCTAACAATCAAGGCAATCTCCATGTTGAGAGTTCTTCATACATATGAAATGAAATGTCTGGACAAAAAAAATATTAGAGATTCTTAGCACATAAAATGGTTGTTGTTTTTAAACAATACTCTCAAACAAGTAATTATCTTTGGGAAGAAATACAAGCCCATTATATCACCTGCACACATTCAGAACTCATTTCTTCACTGATACAAAAGTCCCTGTTGAAGGCAGTTACATAAGGAAATCATTCCATCCACATTGAAAGTGTCAACATGGGCATAAAATACTAATTTGTTCATATTTGATGGACCCTCCAGGCAAAACGCCTAGTAAATATTTGAGCAGTTCGTTGTTTAGATTGTCTGCGTGTTCTCTCTGGTAAACTTTTCTCTCTGTTGGGAGCCCTGGCCCCTGGTAGAGGAAAGCAAGGCTTGTTGGTCCCATTGTACCTGTTAAGCTACAGTACTACTTTGTCAGAGGAAAACTATACTGGACATGAGTCAGAAACAAAATGCGGTCACTGAATATCCTGAATACCTATGTAACTTCCTGACGCCTCTGGCTAAACCCCCTGCTGTTTATTTTTCAAACACCTGACCTTTCCACTAAGCTGGCTCTCTTTTCAAAGATTTTTTTTTTTCAAGGAGGGTGGCCAACCGTAGAGCTTAAAAAGTCATAAAACCAAAAGGCAACTTAGGACAAATATTATGCTGGAGCATTTGCTTAAAATCACTTTGGAAAATGTCACCAGGAAGATGTTGAGCCAGAACTTCCTGAGGCTTCCCTGGTGACCCAGTCCTTTGGGGGGCATCTTCATATTGATCTTCCAGGTTGCAATAAGGAGAGGAGGAAAGCCTGAGGAGGCAGTTATTTGTCTTCTTGCTGTCTGACCGCCCCTTTTCTATTATTTCCCCAGGCAGGTCCCTGTTAAGAAATCTAAAACCTGTAAATAAAGTTGGTACTGGGGAACAGCCCCAGAGAGAACTGTGTCTATATCACATTTGATTAAAGTACTGGCTAATAAGCCATAAACACACTTGGCAGATGTCTGACTCATACCCTATTGGATGCCTGACAACTTTACAGTCTGGAAAAAAATACAGTGGGCTCTTGGTGCCGGAGTGAGTCTTTTGTCAATGAGCTACCCTGAGCCCACTGGGGAGACTGGGGCTGCTTTCCCTGACCTGCTGATCCTGTCACTATATAAGTTAGTTTATTTCCTGCTGTGAATGTGAGTGATGGAGAAAAATGTTATATTAATGTAAGAGTTTGGTTTTTCTTTTGTGTAGGAGACAGGGCATCATGCTAGGAAATGGAAGACCTAAGTTTGGGTCTGGATTTTTCTGCTTATGCGTTGTGTGACCTTAGGCAAATCATTGTCTGATTGACAGCATTTCGTTCTACAGAAATGGGGATAAAAATTCTTCCCCTACTTAATTTGTAGGGCTGTTGTGAGATCAAAGATTATATATATTATACACACGCGCGCACACACACACACACACACACACATAGTGGCAGTGGGGAGAGGGATTTGGTATTTAGCCTTCTGTCCCAGTTCAGTTGACATATAAGACAGGTATTCAAAACCCTTACCTCAATAATTACAAAGGGCTTGTCCTCAATCAATTAAAGGCATGAACCTGGTTTAAACAAGACCTTGAATTTTCTATTGAATCAATTAATCATTCAAAGTCATTTGAACTTGAAAAAATCCTTGATCAAATTGGAAAGAGTGGAGGCTATTAGATAAAGCAAAATGGCAACTTACAGAAAGTGTCTTGAAATTGAAGAAACTTCGTTATGTTTGGTCATGTCCAACTCTTTGTGACCCCTTTAAGGGTTTTCTTGGCAAAGATATTGGATTGTTTGCCATTTACTTCTCCAGCTCATTTTACAAGTAAGGAAACTGAGACAAACAGGGTTAAGTGACTTGTGTAGGGTCCCACAATTGGTAAGTATCTGAGGCCAGATTTGAACTCAGGAAGATGAGTCTCCCTGACTCTAGGCTTTGCATTCTGGTCACTGTAGTACCTAGCTTCTCAGCTTAATCATGCTCTCTCTATAAAACATTAGACCAGTTTGGAACCCAGGAGATTATGGTGTAGAGCCAGCAGAGAACAGTCCCAACCAAGTTCCTGAAATGGAGTTGCTTGGGGGAAGAGGATATGAGCTTGTCTCCCCTTTTTACCCCTTATTTAAAGAATTACCTTCTGAATATTGGAGGATAGAGGATTTGGACTTTTCATCAACATCTTAGCAGCATCCCTGAGAATGCAGTGTCTGACAAATGTGCTTACATCAGGAAGTAAGAGTTAACTTGACACACTGAGAAAAGGCAGCTTCAGGTCTCCACAAGTAACCCAGTCAGAAGTTACACCATTACTAAGGAAATATCTTGATATCTCTAACATAGGGATTTCTAGGAACCATGAGTTCTCCTCTTTACCAGATATACTCTAAGCTTGAATCCACTTTTCCCTGAATTGTATATATACTTATAGGATACACACAGTTATAGGACAGTGTGTCATAGAGCTGGGTGATGTTTTGTGCTAGGTATTTTTACTATACCACCTTGATAAATGCCTCATTTCTAAAAGCTAATTAAGTCTGAACGATTAATTGATAATCAATGAAAGGAAGCACACTAGTGGGGGCTCATAAGCTATAGCATTAGAAAAACACCCTTTTTCTTCAGAGTTTTCTTTGGGGTCTGGAGGGGAGGCATAAATCTTCCTTCTGGGGACCCAACTGGCTAGTACAAGCAAGAGTTGGGATAGTAACCTTGGAGCCTGTGCTACAGATGTGATCACAGAAAGCAGGAGCCATATAAAAGTTCAAAATAAAACCTCAAGATAAATGACATAACTCCATTACCCTCCCAGCTCATCTCAAATAGTAGCAAGCTAATAATAGTCTCAAGGGGCAGCTGGGTGGCACAGTAGATACAGTACAGGGCCTGGAGAAGATAGCACCACCTGACTGCCTGATTTGATTGAACTTTAGATTTGAATTAAATGAACCCAGATTTGAATTCTGGTTCTGCCCTTGTGAGTAATGGAAATAATATGGAACCTCAAATCAGAACATTTGGATTTGAATCCCAGCTCTGTCACTTTCTAGCTGTTGATCACTGAATCTCTCCATATCTCAATTTTCCTTAGGTGTAAACATGAGGAAATTCTTAACTTGGGGTCCATGAACCTAAAAAAAATACTTTGGTAACTATTCAATGTACTTGATTTCTTTTATTATCCTATGCCTTTAATAATGTTATTCTGAAAGTGGGTCCAAGGGCTTCACATTACATAGAAAAAATTGAGAACCCCTGGACTAAATAATCTTTAAGATTTCTTCTAGGTCTAAGTCTATGATTTTGTGACCTAGAAATACAGTTGAAAAATCACTTTTCATTCCTGTCATCCTTCAGTCCTCTTTGGCTTCCTTGCTAAATTTTCATATAAGGATAATATGGCTCAATTCAGCTTCACTCATGCAGATTATAGGCCTGATCTCAAAGCCCTGGGTCAAGAGTAACACCAGTCTACAAAATGGAGGACTCTTTGGGAAATCAAAATGAGGTTTATATTTTCAGATCACTCCCATTCACCTTCCTGCAGTTCCCTTGCAGAAAGGCCTTTAGAATGACCAAGAAGCACCTTTCAACTTCATCTAGTTGGAACTTTGCAATAGATAAGAAGCCGCTAATAATTGGCCAGGAGTGGAGTATGTTATAAGTTTATTTAAAGACCCTATGGATGCATAGTAATATGTATGCATATTTATGAAGTTTAGCTGTATATTTTTCCCACCCATACTGTGGAAACTGCAAATCTCCTAGCACTCTAGAGTATTTCAATGGCATTTTAAAAAATAGACCATAAATAAACATGTAAAATTCCAGTGTTACAAGCCTGCAATGCTGTCTTCCTGAGATAAGTGTGTGCCTGATTTCACCTCCCTTGTCACCAGGCAGCCAACTGTAGCTATTGTAAAGTCTAAGGATGCAGAGCTACATCTGTCATTTATCTCAGGTGTCATATCTAACTATCTTTTAAAGCCCGACTCAATGACCCTTCCTTAGCAAAACCTTTTCTGTTCTCTTCCATTATTTATGAATGACTGCTGTACCAAACCCCAATGTCACATAGAAATTTGCTTGTATTTCCCTTATGTACTTTTCATGAAAGGAGAAACAGGTTGCTGAAGTAGAAATGATAGGAATCTTGAGGTTGGCAGCAGGGGAGAGTTACCACTCCCCCCTAGAATTTGTAATAGAGAAGTAAAGAAAAAGCCAGGCACACTCTGTCATGTTCCCTAAAGGTTTGGAAAGAGGATTTCAAAGGTTTCCAAGAAAGGAGAAGTGGAATCCCTTGGTTTAAAATTCTATAGGGAAAATCAACCCAGATGGTATGGGAAGCTATCAGAGATGAAATTCTGAATCAATCAATTAACATATATATATGTACATGTGAGTGTGTGTGTGTGTGTGTGTGTGTGTGTGTGTGTGTGTGTGTACTATGTGCCTGGCACTATGCTAGACACTGGGGATACCAAGATAAAAATGAAACATTTTTGCCTTCAAGGAGCTTATGTTTTGAAGACATGAAGATGACCGCTAGTCAGGTATGCTGTGAAAGGAATTTTTGTTTATCTGAGATCACCTCCAACTGAAATTCTGTAAGAGGATTACTAATTCAGAGTCAAAAGGGGCATTAGAAATCATCTAATTCATCTCACTCATTTTATAAATTTAGAAACTGTGGATCAGTGATGCCAAGTGAGGGTCTATTGTCAACCAGCCAGTAAGTGGCAGAGCTAGAATTCCATTCCAGGTATTTTGACTTCATAGTCAGCATGTTTTCTATTACTCCTTCTGCTCCCTATGTGTCATATCCATCTACTAGATTAGGACCTTTAATATTGAGTCTGTGAACTTGTGTTTTTTAAACTTGATAATTATATTTCATTAGAATTGGTTTCCTTTATAACCCTCTGTGTTGCATTATTTTATGTGTTTAAAATATTATTCTGAGATGAAGTGCATAGACTTTACCAGGTTGCCAGTGGGGTTCATAAACTTTCCCAGACTGCCAAGGAGCTCCGTTAACGTTACCAAATTGCCAACAGAGTCCGGGACACAACAATATTAAGACTAGACTAAAAGCCCCATGAAGGCAGGGATCAAATCATATCTAAAATTCATATTTCTCAGCCTCTTGGAACAGTTCTCTCATGGTTGATGCTTAATAAATATTTGAATTCATCTGAGTTTTCTACTCAAGCTAGCTATGCCTTTAGGGAAAATAACCACCCAAAGGAAATAAAGCTGGAGAATGGCCATTAGCTATTTTAATACAACTAGTCCCCTCTCTGCCACCCTTCTGCGGGTTCTAGGACACTGGGGTGATTTTTACTAACCTCCCACTGCTCAGATTTCAAATATGTTGATGAAAGATCAACAGGAGTTTGAAGGGATGGGCTGGTTATGACTAGTTAGAAACCAGGCTTAAAATACTTGTCCCCAGGGTTGCTGGTACTTTAGCTATTTGAAGACATTCTTTCCTGGGGTGGGTGTGTGGGGGGAGGGGAGAGGATGACTGAACTGTATCCTTTCCAGGCCCCTCTCTTTCTTGCTTTTCTTTCTTCTTTCCCATTCTTTCTCCTGCCTGTTTGTTGTTTCATTTGGAACTTCCTATTGCCAACAAATAGCACCCCTTAGCGGGCTCTGTGACAAAGTGCATTGTTCCCCTGGCATCTGACTTTTCAGAGAAATGGTTTTGTCTTATTTTGTTCCTAACACTAAGCTATTCAACAGAGTTTTGCTATCAAAACATGACTTCCTTTGACTTGAATTGCTGAACACTCCAAGATTCCCAGTTCATCACTATAGCTGTTCACATGGAAGCTAGCTGATTACACATCCAGGATGGTCCTGTTCAGGAGAGGTTGGACTAGATTATCCTGCAAAGTCATTCAGGGTCTGGTCCTGAAGGCTTGGAAAGAGTGGCTCCTGATGGGTTTGGTAGGGTGACAAGAGGAGGGGAAGTATAGTGAGCACTTCCAATTCTGGAAAGCTGTCTGGTGAGCAGGAAAAGATCCTTCGTGTGTCTATGTTGGGAGTAGGGAGAAAAGGTGAAGGATTGAGAGTGATAGAAAAGCTGGGCTATGGCATAAGGAGAGAAGGTAGGGAGAAAGAATTGCCTCTAGTGGTTTCCAAACTCATCTGAACCAATCCAATTTGACAAATATTTGTTAAAACACCATTGTGCAGTCCCATACTTGCTCGTCCTGTAGTATAGATGAAAAGAGAAAACAAAAGGTTTTTTTGAAGTTTACATACTAATGGGGGGATACAACATAGAAATAAGACAAGATAGATAGACAAGTAAATACCTGATAATTTAAGGAAAGAAAGAGTACTAACAACTGAGGGGATAAGAAACATCTTCTCAGAAAGAGGAGTGCATGAACTGAGCCTCAATGAAAGCTAAAGGTTCTAAGGTGTGGCCATGTAAAGAGAGAGCATTTCAGGCACAGAGCAAAAGTATGGAAGCCAGAAATGAAATTCCTATTTCAGGGAACAGAAAATATGCCACTTTGGCTGAAAGAAAGAAT
Source organism: Bettongia penicillata ogilbyi (assembly GCA_023548195.1). Taxonomy (NCBI): domain Eukaryota; kingdom Metazoa; phylum Chordata; class Mammalia; order Diprotodontia; family Potoroidae; genus Bettongia; species Bettongia penicillata. Next base: position 4,584,794 of record JAJHZJ010000500.1, read on the forward strand.
GTATGCGGAAAATAATGTGCAATAAGGCTGGAAAAGTAGCATAGAAGTCATATTATGAAGGACTTTAAATGTTAAGCTGAGGAGTTTATCTTCGTCTTACTTTATCTTATAGGCAACAGGGAGGCATTGAATCTTCTTGTTCTTTAAAATGATTGTTTTCCTATTGTGCAGAGGATGATTGATTGGAGAGGGGGAGAGGATGGAATCCAGGATTATAATTAGGAGGCTAATAGTCATGGTAGCCCAGGCGAGGGGTGAGAAGGGTTTGAACTAGAGTGGTGGGAATGTGACCGGAAGGAAGGGGAAAGGATAATATATATGGTGAAGAGAGACTCAGTAAGACTTCACAACTGATCAATGAAAAAGGATGAAAGAGACTTATTGAGGATAATGGAAAAATGTAAACCTGTGTAACTGAAAGGATGGTGTTGACCTCAAAAGAAATAGGGACATTGGGGTAGTGGGAAATTTCAAACTACATTTTGGACATGATGAGATTAAGATGCTTCTAGATGGCTCAGCAGTTTGTTGATGTAGAACCTGATCTCAGGAAAGGGATTAGAATTGAGTGGATATAACTGGGGGTCATCTGCAATGAGACAAATGAACCCTTGACAACTGGCAAAATCACCAAGAAGGAATGTGGAGAAAAGATATAGTTAGTTATGTGATGGGATGTGGATAATTGAGTAAAGGAGACTGAGAGCAAGTGGTTAGACAGATAGGAGGAGAACCAGGAGAGAACAATCTTTCAAAAGCAGAGGGTGGCAAGAATATACAGGGGAAAATGGTCATCTACAGTGTCAGAAGCTGCAGAGTAGTCAAGAAAGATGAGAATACATCAGTAGATTTACATCCTCAGTAGCTTTGCAATGAGCAATATTTGAATGATTCCAGATTGTAAGGGGCTTGACAGAGGGGAAGGAGATAAAGGATCCTTCCAGGGTAGAACCAAGTGAGAGGCATTTGGAGTAAGTATTTGGAGCTTATGCAGGCCACTCAAAGTGCTACCAGGATATTCCCTTCTATCTTGTTTTGAAAGCAGGGATGTTGTTTCTCTCTGACTTCCTCATACCCTAAAGATCTCAGAAGAACCATGTTTGCCAGGATTAAGAACATTGGTAGCCATTTTTATACCCCTGTCATCCTTTTTTAGCCATTTCCCATGTCTGCAAGGCCGATTAGTCACTCTCAGCATTACCAGTGCTTTGTCCAAAACCCTGATTGCCCAGTCCTGGTTATTGCTTAAGTCCCATTCTAGGTCTGAGATTTTGTTTCACAGGATAATAGGATGTAGGCTTAGGTGGGGTCAGAGAGATCAGCTAGAGCAACCCCTTCATTTTACATATAGGGAAATGGAAACCCAAAGATATAAAGTGACTTTCTCAATATCATTAGTATGTAGCAAAGTCAGAATTTGAACAAGATCCTTTGAGTCCAATTTTAGTACTCCTTCCATTCAATTCCCTTGTTATTCCCTTCCCCCCTCAAACTCTTACATAGATGACTCCATTGATGCTATGTGCTGGCGTCATCATACTGTTTTTTCACAGCTCAAGGGTCTTAAGGGATGACCTCATTTGTTCTTACTTCAGTGCTGATACATAGAACCACACAGATAGCATTCTCTCTGAAGCCCAGAGACATTAAGTAAGGAGCCTAAAGTCACACAGTCAGCAAGTCAAGTCAACTAAGGGTTATCTAAGATCACGGTATCCCTTGGCTAGTCTGTTGTCCAGGTAATGCTATTCAAGGAAAAGAAAGCACAATAATCAACATATTTCTATTGTGTACCCACTATGTACTTGCTCCTATACTTGGCTACATGTGGAGGATAGTAAAAACTGCAGATTTGGTCCCTGCTGTCAAGGAGCTCACAGGTTAGCTGGGAGATCGACAAGTCGCAGAGGCACAGGAAACACTCAAAAAATAACACAGTAAATACAAGGGCTAAAATTGTATGGTAGAGTCTCCAAGTATTGGTGGATTCCTGATCTGGGAAAGACCAGAGTAAGCTAGATTAGACAGACAAAACTAATGGAGATGGAGGAGAAGAGAGTGTTAAAAGTGGGAGGTGTAATTTGAGGGAAGGTACACAGGTAGGAATGACTCTTGTATGTGTAGTATTGAGGGAGGAAATCTGATGGCCTGGTTTGAAAAGAACTGAAAGATAAAGACAAAGAAAAACAAAGGAAGTTCCTTAGAAGTTCTGACCCTGACAGACATATGAAATCTAATAAGACCCTTCCCCAGTTTAAGATTCCATTTCAGATTATTAGTAACTGTGTCAATTTGGGCCTTAATCTCTCCAGGCTTCAGTTTACTTATCCACAGAATGAGGAAGTTTGACTCAATGAGCTTGAAGATCCCTTCTGGTTCTAAATCTATGAATTTATTATTCTTTTCTAGGTCCAGTTTCTTCTTCTATAAAATGAGGGGATTGGATTAAAAAATCTCTAAGTTCTATTTTCTCTAATCTTAAGATGAAAGAAACATCCAAATTTGACTGTTGTGTGCTATACAGTGTGGTTAGCTGAATATGTTGGGGGAGGGGATATGCATCACTGAAAACAGCATATGAATGTATCTCATAGGCCAATGGCTCAGTCTTTCTCACTGCCCAGCAGTTGAGAGCTCTGTCCTCTTCCCAGGAGGACTGTGTGATCTCTGTTGTGTTGTAAGCAACAGTGTTGGGCAACAGGCAATGGGGCTACAAAAATAACCTACAAACTGAGACCAACAAAGCAGACTGTACTCCATCCATTCTTGCCATTAAAGTCTTTTTTTGAGAGCTTAATAATACGTATTCCTGTGCAAACCATTACAAAATCACCTGAGGAAATTGAGTGGTGGTAGTGAGGGGAAGGCTCTTGCTGACTCTCAAGAATGGAATGTACGCTCCCTGACCCAAGCACAATACTGGCCTCTGGCCTCAACCTGCCTTGGTCTACGTGCAACCCGCTCTCCAAACTCTCCAAAGATACACGTCCAGGAATGCTTTATCACATACCCCACATCCTTCATCTTGATGATTAGGAACAAGAGGGCATGCTGAGTATCTAGGGACAGCACTTTGTCTCCACCAGCTCCTTTAGGGGAAAAACAGAGTCAGCAATTAAATGACAGGACAGAAGGGAGGGAACCTGAACTCTGGTGCTTTCTCTCCTCATTCCCTCTTCTGTTACTTGAGCAGCCAGTTGGCTTTTTGGCTAGTAGGGCTTTTAACCCCTCCAGATAGAGGGGATATACATACAAAATTCCAATTGCAGTAAGAATCCCCATTTTTTTTTCTGGAATCTGGGTATAGGTTGAACCTGCAGCCATAAGTTCCTTCCCAAACTAGTGGAAAATCATTCGGCAGGTGGGAAGGTTCCTCACTGAGTTGAGACTGAGACATTATTGAATTGGGGAGTTGGGATAGGGAGTTAATGGAGAAGAGGAAATGAGACCCTGTCAATATAATTTTTAAGGAGATTAGCAGCTGTAAGGGGACAGGGAGGAGGGAATGAATCTAGTTGGATGTTTACTCCCTCAGGAGTGGGGTACTCCTCCCTTCCCTGTCAATCACAGCCTTGGAAAGAAAGAGGTATTGGAAGGACAGGGGAGGAGGAGCCTGGGAGAGGTCTTTGCCTATCCTATAGAGCAGGATTCTTTAGTTGTTCATTCCCTGCCCAGAACCAGAAATCTAACGGGAATGGAAGAAGAGAAGGAGAGTAAAGGATGTGGGGTCAGAAATAGAATCCTAAAATGTCTGGGCTGGAAGAGACCTTAGAGATCGTTGAATACAAACCCTTCAATTTAAAGAAGAAGAAAATGAGATCCCATAGAAGGAAAGTCACTTGGCCAAGGTCCAGTAGTGAATGAGCAACAGAACTGAGACCAGAGCCCAGGGTCTCAGTCCAGGTATCCCCTACAGGATACAATCACTTCCACTCTTCTCTTTGAATTTTGAAAGCCAGGGGATAAAGAGAAGCAATCTATTCCAAACTCTATGGAGGGAGGGAAAAGACCCCTGGAAAGCACAGGGCTACAGAAATTCTAAAGACTATACTTTGGCTCTCTCATCAGGTTAGGACAAAATGAACCCAGCTATTGGGGAGAAGAGGAGGCTGCATCCTGCTTCCCTTAGAGGACTTGCTGAAAGAGTAGGCCTCAGCTTCAAGGCAAGGGCACTGAGACCATTAAAAGTGGTTTGAACCTGTGGCAGAGGGCATGTTAGGTACCTCCTCTCCCAGTTCTTGGCCCAAGTCCCCAGTGTATCTGGGCCCAGGACCTCCTAAAATGTCAACTGGAGAAAAAACTAGCAGGTTTGTTTTGTTTTCTGCTGTCTCTTCAGGAAGAAACACCTCAGGGCCAAAGAAATCAGAACTAAGGCCTCGTGGGGAAGGTCATGTCTTTGTCCTCTAATTCACTCAAAAATGAAATCACAGTTGAGGAGGATACCCCAAGACCTTGATCCATTAGGAAATGTAGCCTAGACCCTGTTTAGTTAAGATATACCTCCAAGACCCTGACTGGCCAAAAATACCCTCAAAGAGGCCAAATAATGGCCCAACTGGCCAGGACCTACCCCCAACACCCTGATTGTCCAGGTACCTACCTTTTGAGGCCTGACTGTCCAGAAAATACTCTTATGAATAGGAAGGATGGGAGAAGGTAGTGTTGCAGGTCCTAGACCAGGAGGAGAAAACCTTCTTCTCAATGAAGAAGTGGAGGTGACTTCTATTGTAGTTACTCTCATTCTGGGTGCCAGTGATATGTTCATAGTATTTATAAGGCATCTGGTAGGGTTGGGGCTGCTGGCTGCAGTAGGTAGGCAGCACATCCCATAGATGCGGACCTAGTCAAAGAGCTCTATGGCAATTACCATGGTGAACCAGTCTGTGCTCAGTCAGGTTTGAGATTGTCCTTGACTATCTCACCCCAGAAAAGGTCATCAAACTGACACATGTGGGTGGATAAGATGGCATAGGCAGTCATTTTGGGGAAGGCGAGACTCATGTCCTGGATGACATGTAGCAGGCTGCCATTGGGTTTCTGCATCTTTCTGGGAGGTCCCCAGAAAATGAACACAATCTCCAGCGTCTTATTGAGAAACTCCTGGAGCTATCATAGAACATGGTACACGTTGGAGTGAGCCACAACTTGAAAAATGATCTTGCTACCCACATCCACATCATAGCCTGAGATGGGTACATCATTCATGTATATGGTACACTACCTGTTCAATCTCTGGTCCCAGCTTCATGCACAGAAGGAAGCTTGAGCTTGTGATGATACTGGTGGCAGTGAGAGGTCAATTTCTTGTTGCCAAGGACTGGAACATAGCTGTCAGCAATGACCTGCTTCAGGTTGTGTAGCCAGTATAAGCAGCCTCAGAGAGAACTATAGGGAAAGATGTCATTGATGCTGTTGGAGCTATAGAGGATGAGGAGGATGAGGAACACAAATTTGGCCCCTAGCACCACTGATTTTTGGCCCTTCTTCTTATTCATGTCTCTCCAGCAATCTTGGGGTGACAGCAGACTTCCAGTCACCCAGGAGAGAAGGAAAAAGGGTCACACCTCCCCCAGTTAGTGCTTATACTCCGTAGTGTTCACATGGTGCTATAGCTGGGTAGCCAGCACTTCTGCAGACCCGGAGCCTCTACTGATCCAGGCTTCACTGCCCATTCTTGTCATTCTTCACCTAAATGTTAAATTCCTTTAGCTTGAAAGTTATTGCTCCTTTGGTTCCCAGGTCTAACCTGTCCCAGGTAGTTGATTTTACCAAACTTTGAAAGGCAAGAGAGGATTCTCCTCTAGCTGAATCTGAATTAGGTTGCAGGAGGTAGTTGGAAATATACTAAAAGGAAGCCCTAATATGTACAAAGAACAAAGACACTTTAAAATATTGAATAAAAGAATAAACCCAGCTAGAAATTTTACCATTGTTCATTTCAGTGCTGGATGAATAATATGCAAATTGTTTGAAGAATCCCAGCATCACAGAGGCATAAAGGACTTCAGTAGTCATCAAACCCAACTCGTACCTGAGCGCAAATACTCTTTTCAAGATTCCTGCCAAGTGATCATTCAGTCTTTGCTTGAAGCCCTTCCCTGGGGGAGACCGTACCACTTCCCAAGCAGCCTCCTCCACTTTGGGGCAGGCTAATTGTTAGAGAGGTCTTCCTCATGGCAAGCCTAAATTATTCCCTTAGCAACTTCATCTCATTGTTTCTAGTTCTCCCCTATCTGGGGCTAAGTAGAATGAATCTATTCCTTCTTCCAGGTGGTAGGTCTTCAAATACTTGAAGAGAGCTGACATGTCTCCTCTAAATCTGCTCATCTCTAAGCTAAACACTGCTGTTCCTTCAGCCTCATGAAGGATTTCTTATGGCATGATCTCAAGACACTTCATTCAGTTAAATTCAGCAGATGTTTATGGAGCATCTCTGTGTGCTCTGCTTTGTGCTGAGGCAAGAAAGAGCCTTAGGGTGAGCTGAGTGCTTCAGATCAGTCAGGTCTGAAAATAGCACCTCTCTGAAATGACAAAGTAGGGAGAGAGGATTTCTTTTGCCTAGATTTCAGGAGTCCATGCATCTGTTGCTTGAGTGAAGTCCATCCCTGTCACTTGAAATTTGGCTTTCAGCTCTTCACCAGTGGGTAGCTGAGTAGGTATTGTACATGTAGTTTGAGATCCAACTGGAGGAGAGCTTGCAAAACTGAAGATGGATGACGACCTCCTTCTCTCTCTTGCAGATTCATGTGTATTGTAGGTTGTGCCTCTCAATCTATTAATTATATTCCTTTTTGGACTATTAACTAATTGGTAGTCTTCTCTTCCTACATTTTGATATAGCAGACAGAGAACCAGCCCCAGAGGCAGGAAAACCTAAGTTCAAATCCTGCCTTTTGAGACATACTTCTCTGGAGCCCTCTCAGTGCATTAGGTAGCTCTTCAAGACTCTAAGTTGTAGGCAGGGGTGGGCTGGAGTCAGTTCAGTTTTCAGTGTGAGCATTTAGTCCTTAAAAATTGCAAACTCTAGAAATCAGAGGTTGATTTATTGTTTTGTTGATTATCTAGACTTAAGAAAGTGAGGGAGAAGATATTAATAACACGGATTAATCTTAATACATTTATTTTGGCAGAGAGACAGTTGCTGAACATTTATGAGCATATCCAGCAGGGAAGCTGCTGACCTGCATTGGTAAAGCAAATTTCCTCAGTCAAAAGTTCCCTGTACCAATGAAATCATAGGTTCAGTCCTATCTCTTTTTCTCAGTTAAATCATGAGATCTCTCAGGCAAAGATGTCTTCTTTTGTTTTTACAAGGCTAATAGCACAGGACAGTAGCTCCTCAAAAGTGTATGTATAAAATATGTATATGTATGTGCATGTATGTGTAATTATATGTGTATATATTTAGGTTTGCATATGCATATATATATGTGTATTTCCCCTCTACCATATTGAAAAAGATCTGTGAGTTCATCAATGTGGGTTTATCTCAACTGAAGAAGATCATGTTCCCAGTAGTAAGAGATCTCATGAGCTGGTATAGCAAAAAACCATTACAGCCATTAGTGGCAGCCTTCTTGTGATGAGCCCTTTGATGACAGACGTATAGGGCCCATACCCTAAATTGTTCAGTTTTGGCAGAACCTGCCAAAGTTTGGGCATCACTGGAATAACTTTTGAGATCTCATGGTTATCTCTATTCCAAATAAGATTTTAGTGGAGCTTGGTGGTATTGGGGCAACAAGGTGACACAGAGGATAAAATGCCAGTCTGAAATCAGGAAGATATAATCTGAGTTCAAATCTGGCCTCAGATATTTACTCACCTTGGGTGAGTCACTTAACCCTGTTTACCTCAGTTCCTTATTTGTAAAATGAGCTGGAGAAGGAAATGGCAAACCACTCCAGAACCTATGCAAGAAAACCCCAAATGGGATTGCAGAGAGTCAGACATGACTGAAAAACAACTTAGCAGCAAGTATGAATATCAGCATTATATACATTATGACCACATGAAGGAACAGAGGTATAGTTTACTTGAGAGCAGTTTCAAGGAATTACACTCTAAGGAGATTTTGAAAAAACTCATAGATGTAGAGTTCAAAGGCACCTTACAGGCTATTGAGTCTAACTCCATTTTTTTCAAATGAAGAAACTGAATCAGAGAGGTTAAGTGACTTGGTCATGGCCACATCCCTAGTAAATTTCTCTGTATTAAGAGCTGAACCCAGGTCTTCTTGATTCTAAATTCAGGGTTCTAGCCACTGCATCATGATGGCCCTCACTAGAGCTCTAAGAAACGTTTACTGGGGCCATCTTAAAAACCAGGAGAAGATGCAATATTTTCATGCTGATGTCATTCTCTAACAGTATTGACTGCTTAATAACTGGGTTACCTTTTATTATTCCCCTCATTGAGGAGGGCAGGAGGGCTGTAGGAGAGGGATTTCATAGGACAGGACCTTGGAGGAAAATGGATCTCAGGTTTGAGAGTGGGGGAGGTGGTAGGGAGGGAGGGGGGTAGGTAGGGAGGAGGGGTTTAGAAGAGACTGGTGAGGTGGGGGTGGAGTGGAGGAGCATGTTCCCTCCATGTCAGTGCCTGGGAGCAAAGCTCCATTCACCCCATGCTAGTTATGGCTCGGTTCACAGGACCATACACATAACTGTTATCTCCTTTGTCCATACCCACCCACAGGCAGGTGCTAATAGAGTGTGTGTGCGTGCGTGTGTGTGTGTGCGTGTGTGTGTGTGTGTGTGTGTGTGTGTGTGTGTGTGTGTGTGTAGTGGAAAGCTAGCAAGATCAAGCAGGAGAAGAGGCTTAGCTCATTGTTTAGTTCTGGAGGCTTGAGACCAGAAGCCAGATACATCATTTTTATGGTGCCTTTACTCAGTTCTCAGGGTGCCCAAGAAGAGAAATCAGGCAAGTGTAAAAATGAGATTAAGATGGAGGTAGCTCTACCTGGAGTGGGCAAGTAGAGCGTTAGCAGTCTGGGGATATTTAAAATGCTAGGAAAATAAAAACGATGTAAAGAATGAAGGAATTCTTTTCACAATGAAGAATTTAAATGCAGAGAAGGCAAGCAGAGCCAAGAACTTCATATGAAAAATTATTCAGCTGATTCCTCATGTGGGTGAAAGTAGGGGTTGGCTGAAGCTAGGGAACAGTGATGCAAGTTGAGAAGAAGGTGGTTAATTAGATAATACAGCTCTCTACCCAGAGTGACACTAGTCAATATTGATATTTTCAGTTCCTTGCCAAATGTTGTGAAACATCCCTTAGGACTTGTTGTCTATCACATTTACTCTGTTACACCTCTCAGTGATACCTTTGAGGGATGGGAGGAATGAGGAGGGGGCCAGGGAGGTTTATTCCACTTCATACTTCCTTTCTTGAAATCCAATTTAAATGGAAGAGAGCATGGAGTAGTTGAAAAAAAAAATTGGATTTGATGTTTGAGGGTCTGGGTTCAAATCCTAATTCTCCTATCTGTAGGACCTTGGGTAAATTCCTTAACCTTTCTGGGACCCACTTCCTTATATAGAAAATGACATTTTGAGTAGATACTTTCTAAAGGTTTCTTCCAGCATTAAACCTATGGTAATTCCATTCTCCCTCAAAATGCAGCTGCCTTCTCCTAATTAAACCAATTTTATAGACTGTTCAGCTGGATAGGTTTCACTTTCCTGGTGACATGTTGAGTAGAAACATTTGTAAGTAAAATGTTTAAGAATATTTGGAGCAAGAGAATCTTTGGGGATAACCTTCAAGAAAGTCAAAAAAGGGTGAAATCAGGTTGACAAGTTTCTGACCTCAGCCAAAATACGTGCAAGGAAAGAAAAGAAGATGCGTTGGAAAGACCAATTGCTTCCCCTCAGTATTAATTTCCAGCATATGTCCAGCTGTTGCTCAGTTTCTCCCCCTGAGAAGGACTGCATTCATTTCAGTCTGGTTTAAACAAATCCGATTTTTCACCTTCAATCTGGTGGTTAAGCTTCTTTCTGAAGTAGTGTGGATCTGTGGCTCTGAACTAGAAGTTCTGAGACTATTGCCTCCTCCTTTCTGCACTCCCATCCTCCAGTTATTTTGGTACGGAAAGATATTTGCTAATTACTATATCCCCAGAGGAAAGACATTCTCTTTTTTGCAATTTGCTCTTGGGTAAAAGACAAAACACACAAACAGCTCATCTAACTTAGAAGTACAAATAATTCCATCTGTTCAATTTGCAAAGAAAAAGTTGGATTCTGTCTGTTCACAACTTGAAAGAGTTTATTCCTTTATACATTTACCTCTTCACTAAAGCCATTTAATATCCTGATGCCTCATTAGGCTTGGAGGTAGCTATGGGTTCTATAATAAAAATAAACATTTATACAGTGTTTTAAGGTTTACAAAGTACTTTAAAAATATTAGCTCATTCCATCCTCACAACAGTCCTGGCAGGTAAATGCTATTATTATCTCCACTTTACATCTAAGGAAAAGAAGGTAATACCACTGAAACACAATCCCTGGTAGATCCTAACATGGTGAAAACAACCCAAGTGTGGGACTGGGTGTTCATCATCAGGGAAATGGATTGTGCTCAGAGAGGTTAATTTAATTCAATTCAATAAGCATTTATTAAGTGCCTGCTGTACATCAAGCACTCTGCACTCCTAAGCAATGGAGATATGGAGACAAAAGTGAAAACAATTTCTGCTGTTATTCATTGTAATTTTGCAACATTTATTTTTAATTGTTTTGTGGTGGTGGTTCTTTCCATTTCCACTGTTGTAGTTACTGTGAATTTTTTTTGGTTCTGCTTGTTTCACTTTGTATCTATCCCATAAGTCTTTCCATCCTTCTCTATCTTCATCAAATTGATAATTTCTGACAGCACAGTGATATTCCATTATATTTGTATAACAATTCACTTAGCTATATCCCAGACATCAATTTTGTTTCTGGTTCTCTTTGACCACGAGTGTGGCCATGAATATTTTACTATGTACATGGGACCTTTCTCTTTATTAATGCCTTCCTTGGGGAAGCAGCGAAATCTCTGATTCTGGACATTTTGGCTCTGGTGGTAGATGTATTTGCCATCTGAATACCAGACTAAGTAAATTCTGAGAGTCTTATCACCACTTTGGCCACATGAGAGTTATGTTTTGGCACTATCTATTAAATAAAAAAACTAAGTCAAAATCCATTGGAGAGGGAAATGGCAAACCACTTCAGGATCTTTGTCAAGAAAACCCCATGGACAAAATTGGTCTGCTGTGGTCTACAGGGTCACAAAAAATTAATCACAACTAAATGACTTAACAGCAACACTAAGTCAAAGAGAGTTTGTGATCTGCTATATTGAAATATATTATTCCCGAAAGATAGGGTCAGGTCAATTATAGATGGGAAGATTTGACTTTCTATGAGCTATGCTTTCTAGGTAGAACTGAGAGATATCTTTATTTTAAGACATAACTTTATTATTTTTGGTACAGATACACAATTTCACCAGAGTAGGAACCTTCAGATGATGATTTGATAGAGCTTTCCAAGAAAAATACTACCATGGCCTCAAATTTGAGAAGGCTTTTACTTTCCACCTTAAATGTGTTGACCTGCTTGCAAAATATCTTAACCCTAGTCATGGAAAGAATACTAGACTTGGAGTCAGAAGACCTGAGTTCAAGTGCCAGCCCTGACATTTATAAGCTTTGTAACTGAAGGTAAATCATTTACTCTCTCTGACCCTATTTCCTCATCTGTAAAATGGAGATAATAACATTTGCTCTATTTACCTCACATGTATATTACGAACTTTATGAAATGCAACAAATTGTGAAATGCAACAAAAATAAAATGATTTCTGTTTCCCTCCTGTGGTTGGAGGGATGATGGGCAATTGGGCAGCTAGTCATGGAAGCCCTTGTGAAGCAATGGCAATAAGCTATAACTTACAAATAAATTTTATTGATTTTTTTTTTGCTTTTATATTGCCAAAATTTCCCTCCATGCCCCTCCTCATCTCCTTCCCAGAGAACCATCCCATTTAAAAAATTATTTTCTTTTAAAAGCAAAGGAGGAGAAAAAAATAAGAAAACTAATACATGGGAAAAAAAAATCTGAAAATCTATGCAATAGTCATCATCCATAGACCTCCCACCTCTGTAGAGTAATTGAAGGGAGTGTCTTCTCTGAGCTGTACTTTTATTAAAACTTTGTGAAAGTGCTTACCCATATTCCCCATTTTATTTTCTTGAAGCCTTGTCTAATTTTACTGGGATTAGATTAATGTATAGCACTTCACTAGTCAGTGACTGATGGTGGAAGCCTTTGGGAAGAAGTGAAGACAGTGGTAGTGGGTCTTTGTAATATAATTTTTTCCTCTGCTTTCATGGCCTTTTTTTTACTTTGGCCAGAGAGAAGAATGGAATTTAAGTTCTCTGCTACTTACTAAGCTTTCTCCAAAGGTCCAAAATACTGTTCTCATTGCTCATAAAGATAATTTTTATTGAATTAGAAATATTTAGTCATTTTATTTTTTCCACTTAACACTATTTTATTTTTTCAATTACATATAAAGATAGTTTTCAACATTCATTTTTACAAGATTCTGAGTTCCAATTTTTTTATCCCTCCTTCCTTCCCCTCTTCCCTGACCAAGATAATGATCTCATATAGACTATACATGTGTAATTATATTAAACATATTTCCTCATTATGTACAAGAAAAATCAGAACAAAAGAGAAAAACCATGAGAAAAAAAAGAGAAAATAGTATGCTTCAATTTGCATTCAGACTCCATAGTTCTTTCTTTGGATGTGGATAGCATTTTCCATCATGAATCTTTTGGAATTGTCTTAGATCATTAGAACAGCTAAATATATCATGGTTGATCATCACACAATGTTGCTGTTACAATGTGTACAATGTTCTCCTCTCTTCACCCAGCAATACTTCATGTACATCTTTCCAGGCTTTTCTGAAATCTGCCTGCTCATCATTTCCTATAGCACAATAGTATTCCATTGCATTCATATACTACAATTTGTTCAGACATTTCCCAATCGATGGGTATCCCCTCAATGTCTAATTCTTTGCCATCACAAAAAGAACTGCTATAAATATTTTCACATATGTTGGTCTTTTTCCATATTTTTTATGATCTCTTCAGGATACAGACCTAGTAGTGGTATTGCTGGATCAAAGGATACACACAATTTGATTGCCCTTTGGGCAAGTTCCAAATTGCTCTCCAGAATGGTTGGATCAGTCCACAACTCCATCAACAATGCATCAGTCTTCTAATTTTCCCACATCTTTTCCAACATTTGTCATTTTCCTTTTCTGTCATGTTAGTCAATCTGATAATTGTGAGATGGTATTTCAGAGTTGTTTTAATTTGCATTTTTCTAAAGAGTACTAATTTAGCACATTTTTAAATTGTTCATATGACTATAGATAGCTTTAATTTCTTCATCTGAAAACAGCCTGTTCATATTCTTTGACCATTTATCAATTGGAGAATAATTTATATTCTTACAAATTTCACTCAGTTCTCTATTAATTTTAGAAATTTCAGAAACACTGACTGTAAAAATTGTTTCCTAGCTTTCTGCTTTCTTTTTAATCTTGGCTTTGTTTATGCAAAAAAAATCTAATTTTAATTTAATTTAATTTAACATAATCACGATTATCCATTTTGCATTTCACAATGTTTTCTATCTATTATTTGGTTATTAATTCTTCCTTTCTCAATATATCTGACAGGTAAACTATTCTTTGCTATCCTAATTTGCTTATGGTATCACACTTTGTGTTAGAAATATTTAAATGAAAAAGATGATCTCTTGGCTTTTTAGTATATTTTTCCAGGTTCCAAAAAGAAATGAATCTGCATTCTTCCTCCTTGAAGTTAAAATAGCCTTTTCAGGCTCTTTCTTTTACATCTGAGGTAAGTGCTAAAAGACAGCCTAGTCCATGGACTGTTTTCAGAGCCTGAGAGGAATGGATAATTAATCAAAATGCTGTTTGATCATGTGTTGCATCATCTCATACCAGATGCAACATCTCTGCTCAACCTGGGGCCCAAGAGTTAGGAGGAGAGAAGAAAAGGTGAGGGCTAGAATGGTGTAGTCTGTTGTGCTCTGCTTCCACTTACATGGTATGAGTGAAGTGGGTAACCATCACAATAACAGAGAAGCCAAGTCTGTTGGCATGTGGAAGTCTGAGTGCTGGGCCTGGAGTCAGCAAGACCTGAGTTCAAATGTGGCCTCAGACTCTTACTGGTTACTTACTAGTCCCTTACAAGTCACTTAATTGTCTTGGTTTAATTATCTGTAAAATGAGCTAGAGAAAGAAATGGCAAACTGCTACAGCATCTTTGTTAATAAAACCACCAATGGGATCATGAAGAGTCAGATATGATTGAAAAACGACTGAACAAAAAAATCATAGCTCGAGGAATTGAGAATTACCTTGGAGATCTTCTAGTCTCTTACTTTAGAGGTGAGGTAGTGAGTACTGGAACAGAAGTAATGCCTTTAATGTCTTCTCATTCAAGATTCGGTGGATTTTTTCATGTTACAGCAAGACACAAAATAGCACACACACACACACACACACACACACACACACACACACACACACACACACACCCTATACTCTGTCTCTGTCTTTCTCTCACACAGTGATCTCCCTCCTCCAATCCAAGACATGCATTAGTCTCTTCTGTATATGTAGTCTTGGGCAAGGTGCTGGGGAGGCATAAAAAAAGAGAAGAAAAGAAAAGATCCTTTGCTTTCAGAGACATTACTGTCATATGTATAAATCATATCTCTCCAACCCCTCAAAAAACTCACCTCACAAAGCAGTTAGAGACAAAAAACAGCATATTTTCATGCACATTATAAATCAAATAAGCAAATATAGGTTGAGTACTCCCTCTAAGTAAATTCTGTGTCAGGTACCAGGAGATCTGGAGGGGGAAATTCACAAAACAACTGACAAACTCAGAGAATCAAGAGTTGACTAGGAAGAAGACTAGAATGTTCGTTGGTTGTTGTCCTTTGAGCTCAAAGACCCAAATAACATCACAATATTGAGGTCAAGGTGCAGTCTATCTAACTATGGCTGGTCAGACCAATACAAGTTCTAACAAAGATTTTGCACATATAGTTCATATGAATATTTAGAGTGGAACTAAATTTGCACATCCCACTTTATTTTGAGCTACTACAATTCTGCTTTGCTCATAGATTACAGTACCTTCTTTGATGCAGAATGCAATGTTGGGTGGCCTTGTGCCAGAGTCTCCCATATGTCACAATTGATTTCATAGTTCTTTAGAGAGACTTTGAGAAAGTCCTTGCATGTGACCTCCATGTGAGGTTGTGTGAGTACTTGCTTTATGTGAATTCTCTGCTAAATAGTCTTTTTAGGAAAACATACTTGGCATTTGAATAATGTGGCAGTTCAGTTTCCAGCATGGCACTTGGATACTGTTCAGGTTTTATCGGCAACAAGGTCAGCACAATAGTCCTGTAGACCTTCAATTTGATAGGTAGTCTAATATTCTTCTCTTCCACACTTTCCTTTGGAGCCTCCTGAACATTGAGCTACCTCTGGCGATGTGTGCATGCATCAGCCTCATCATTACATGTACAACCCTGAAAAGTATACTGCCAAGGTAAATGAACTTATCCACAACATTCAAAAATATCTCCATTAAATGGTGCAGAGTCAAGATGGCAGAGAAAAGGTTAATATTCACCTGACATCTCCCAAATTCCTCTCCAAATAACTTTAAATAATACTTCAAAACAAATTCTGGAGCAGCAGAATCCACAAAAGGATGAAATGAAACAATCTTCTATCCTAAGACAACTTAGAAAGTTGACAGGAAAGGTCATCATGCCAGGGTGATAGTGAAGCAGAGGCTATACTCAGTAAACTATAAGTAGGACTCAGAGTAACTGAATCAGCAGCAGCAATGACAGTACTGCTTTCAGAATTCTCAGCCCACACACAGATGGTAATAGGGTCATACAGCTGTTCAGAAGGAAATTATAGGAGTCCTTTTCCTAGCACTGGGTGTAGGACTCTGTTGAACTGTCCATACCCAGATCTGGGTCACAGTCCCAAGGTGAGAAGGAGCCCTAGCACACCAGAGCTTGTTACTGCAGAGGAGTGGGGTCCCTGGTCACAGTTCCAGGGAAGAAAAAAAGTGCTTGTGATTGCTCACAGAATGGAACACAGTCCAACCTAATAATAAACGTGCCTCTCAAATCACACCACATAGGAAGAGCTGAAAGCTTAGAGACCCCCAAAACAAGCTCTGAAAAGAGTTGCACAAAAATCTGATGTTTGGAACACTGTCCCCTCCACTGTGGGAGCAGAGCCCAACTTTAATATAAAGTTAAAAGTCAAGGAATAAGATGGAAAAGGGACAAATAGCAACAAAAATATCCTGACAATAGAAAATTACTCTATTGACAGGGAAGATCAAAACACACACTCAGAAGACAACAAAGTAAAAACTAAGCCTCAGAGAAAAATATGGATTGGTCTTGGGCCATGGAAGAGCTCAAAAAAGATTTTAAAAATAAAATAAGAAAGGTAGAGGATAAATTGAGAAAAGAAATGAGAGTGATACAAGAAAATCATGAAAAAAGAGTGTACAGTTTCCTAAAGGAACCAAAAAAATACTGAAGAAAATAATACCTTAAAAATCAGAATAGGTCAAATGTAAGAGGCAAAGCAATCCGATGAAGAGAACACCTTACAAAGAAGAATTGGTCAAAAGGAAAAAGATATGCAAAATTTCACTTAAGAAAACAACTCTTTAAAAAGTTCAATTGGCAAATTGGAAAAGGTGGTATTAGGGAAGGATCTGTTCCACCAGGCTGGAGGAGCACACAGCACACAGGCTGTACCAGCTTGTCCCTGCCATGGCAGGGCTGAACAGGAAGTCCCAGGCCCCAGCAGCCTCACTGCAGAATCCGGGCATATCAGCCCAGGATGGGAGTCCAGCGAGTCCAGGGAGGCCGGCGAGAATTGTGGAGCCCTGGGTATCTGCAGCTGCTGCTCCTGAGACTTTCAGTCCTCAGATTAAATGTCTGTAAAACACCCACTTGAACTTCTGGGAGCCAGGATGGTGAGGTGATTGGTAAATGCTCTTCCCCTCCCCTTGTTGACCTTGAAAGACCCATAAAATATTTCCCCAGAAAAACCCGGGAGCAGTGGGATAAGCAGAAAGGGCAAACAATCTCTTAGCCTCTTAGTGAGGCTAGGAAAATTGCTAAGAAGGGTCACTCTTGCTATGACTGACAGGGATCAGTACAGGATGAGAGCTGTCTCAGACAGCCACACCTCAGTAAACCAGGAGGAGATCCTGAGCCTCAGGGGGGTGGAGCCCACAATTGCCAACACCAGAACCCCAGGCATGCCTCAGCACCCCAGGGCAATCAGGAAGACACTAGGGCAGATGGGATTGCCTACCTCTGAGTTTGCCTATGCCCTAGCTAAATACAGGAGAACTGCTGTAATGAGACCACCCCTCCCCCACACTTAACACAGCTAGCTCCAGGACAACTACAGGGAAAACCAGAAAGACTTTACCTGGCCTTTGCTTTCTCACACCTGTCAGCTCAGCACCAGGTAGCTGCAGTATTTTAGCTTCTAACTGAAAGAACCAGAGGCCACAACACACCAAGTCTCAAATTCAAGGCACAAGAACTGTGAGACAGAACCCCTTGTGCCCTAGAAGCAGAGATCTACTTTAAAAGCCAGGAAAAGGGTCATCATCATCATCATCATCATCATGAATAAGAAGCAAAGCAGAAAGGAAAAGACCATAGAATCTTTCTTTGGGGGCAAGGAGCAAAACACGAATACCAAAGAGGTCAGCATTAAGACTGTACTCCTATCAGAAACTTCAGAAGGGAATATGAACTTGTCACAAGCACAAAGAGCACTCCTGGAAGAACTGAAGAAGGATTTTAAAAGATAAATTAGAGAAATAGAAGAAAAAAGTGATCAATGATTTTAAAAATATGAAAAAAGAATTCACTTAAGAGAACAGCTCCTTAAAAAGGAAAATTGGACAAATGGAAAAGGAGGTATAAAAACTAACTGGAGAAAATAACTCCTTAAAAGGAACAATTAGACAGATGGAAAAGGAGATGCAAAAGTTAACTGAAGAAAGCAATTTGATAAAAATTAGAATTGGGAAGTAGAAGTTAATGGCTCTATGAGACATCAAGAATCAGTCAAACAGAATCAAAAGAATGAAAAGATAGAAAAAAATGTACAATATCTAATTGGAAAAACAACTATCCTGGAAAATAGATCCAGGACAGAAAGTCTAAGAATTATTGGTCTACCAGAAAGTCATGATGAAAAAAAGAGCCTGGACAGTATCTTCTAAGAAATCATCAAGGAAAACTGCCCTGAAGTCCTAGATCCGGAAGGCAAAATAGTCATCGAAAGAATCCACTGTTCACCTCCTGAAAGGGATCCCAAACTCTAACAACACCAAGGAATATCGTTGCCAAATTCCAGAACTATCAAGTGAAGGAGAAAATACTACAAGCAGTCAGAAATAAGCCATTCAGAAATCCAGGAACTATATAGTCCGAGTCACACAGGACCTTGCAACTTCTACATTAAAAGATTGGAGGAATGGGAATATAATATTCCATAAGGCATAAGAGCTGGGACTACAACCAAGGATCAATTACCCAGCAAAGTTGAGCATAATATTCAATGAAATAAGAGATTTTCAGAACTTCCTGAGGAAAAGGCAAGAGCTCAATAGAGAATTCGATCTTCAAACACAAGTCTCAAGGGAGGCATAAAAAGGTAAACAGGGGGAAAAAACTTATTATTCAATATGAGCATACTGTTTACATCCCTATAAGAGAAGATGATAATCTTGAGAATTGTATATTTATCATGATATACATAGATAGAGGGAGCAGGTGTAAAGTAAATGATGTGATGATAAAAATGTAATTTAAGGGTGTGAGAGATTATAACAGGAGATGTGAAAAGGAGGTGGCAGAAAATGGTAAATTGCATCACAGAAAGAGGCACAAAATTATATTATAGTAGAGGGAAAGAGGGGAGGGAGATGAGCATTATTTGATATTTATTCTTATCTGATTCGATTCAAGGAGGGAACAACAAGCTTAGTTTAGTATAGAAATCTAAGCAGCTCTATAGGCAGTACGAGGGGAATGGGGAGAGAAAAGGGAAGGGAGGCTAAAAGGGAGGGAAGAAGTAGTAAGGGTAAAGGGGAGTAAAAGTGAGGGGGGCTGAAAAAAGGAAGGGAAGATTGAAAGAGGTGGAGATAAAAAATAAAATTCTATTATGGAGGAGAAGGGAGAATTAAAAGCACAAATGGGGAAAAGAGGATGGAGGGAAAGATACAGATAGCAATCACAGCTATGAATGTGAATGGGATGAACTCTTCTATAAAACGGAGACAGACAGCAGAATAGATTAAAAACCATAATCCAACAATATGTTGTTTACAAGAAACACATCTGAAATGAGGGGATACACACAATGTAAAGATAAAAGGTTGGAGCAGAATATATTGTGTTTCATCTGATGTAAAAAAAGCAGGGGTAGCAATCCTAATCTCAGACAAAGCAAAAGCAGAAATAAAACTAATCAAAAGAGGAAAGGAAGGAAACTCTATCCTGCTAAAAGTCACCATAGGCAACGAAGCAATATCATTACTAAACATATGTGTTCCAAGTGGTATAGCAGCCAAATTTTTAGAGAAGTTAAGGTAGTTACAGGAAGAAATAGACAGAAAAACTATACTATTGGGGACCTCAATCTCCCCCTCTCTGAACTTGATAAATCTAACCTCAAAATAAACAAGAAAGAAGTGCAGAAGGTGAATAAAACTCTGGATAAGGTAGATATGAGAGATCTCCGGAGAAAATTGAATGGGGATGGAAAGGAATATACCTTTTTCTCAGTGGTACATGGCACATAAACAAAAATTGACCATGTACTAGGGCATGAAAACTTCACAATAAAGTGCAGAAAAGAAGAGATAGTGAATGCATCCTTCTCAGATCATAATTGCAATTAAAATTATATGTAATAAAAGGCCATGGAAAGATAGACCAAAAATTAATGGGAAAGTAAATAATCTAATCTTAAAGAATGAGTGGGTTAAACAGGAAATCATAGAAACAGTCAACAATTTCATTCCAGAGAATGACAATAATGAGACAACCTACCGAATCTTATGGAACACTGCAAAAGCAATTATTAGGGGAAGTTTTATATCTTTGAATGCCTGCATGAATAAAATAGAGAAAGAGGAGATTTGGGCATGCAGCTGAAAAAAGCTAGAAAAAGAACAAATTGAAATCCTCAAGTAAATACCAAATTGAACATACTGAAAACCAAAGGAGAGATTAATAAAATTGAAATTAAGAAAATTATTGAACTAATAATTAAAACTGAGTTCATTTTAAGAAAAAAACAATAAAAATGATAAACCTTTGGTCAATTTGATTTAAAAAAAGAAGGAAGAAAACCAAATTACCAGTATCAAAAATGAAGAGTGAACTCACCTCCAAAGAGGTGGAAATTGAAACAATAATTAGAAATTACTTTGCTCAACTCAACTGTATGCTCACAAATTCGACAATCTAAATGAGATGGATAATTATTTTTAAAAATATAAATTGCCCAGATTTACAGAAGAGGAAATTGAATGCTTACATAGCACCATCTCAGAAAAAGAAATGGAACAAGTCATCAGTGAACTCCCTAGGCAAAAAATCTCCAGAGTCAGATTTATTTGCAAGTGAATTCTATCAAACGTTTAGAGAACAGTTAATTCCAATACTATATAGAATATTTGGGAAAATTGAGGAAGAAGGAGTCTTTCCAAATTCTTTTTATAATACAAATATGGTTTTGATACCTAAACCAGGAAGAGCTAAAACAGAGAAAGAAAATTATAGACCAATTTCTCTAACAAATATAGATGCAATTTTTTTAAAATATAAATTTA
This sequence comes from Bettongia penicillata ogilbyi, assembly GCA_023548195.1. NCBI lineage: Eukaryota > Metazoa > Chordata > Mammalia > Diprotodontia > Potoroidae > Bettongia > Bettongia penicillata. Next base: position 4,605,828 of record JAJHZJ010000500.1, read on the forward strand.
TTTATTTAACTTTTTACATTAATTTTCACAAAATTTTGGGTTCCAAATTTTCTCCCCATTTATCCCCTCCCCACACCCCAATACACCGAGCATTCTAATTTTCCCTATCACCAATCTGCCCTCTCTTCTATCATCCCTCCCTTCTCTTGTCCCCATCTTCTCTTTTGTCCTGTAGGGCCAGATGACTTTCTATTCCCCATTAACTGTATTTCTTATTTCCTACTAGTAAGAACACTACTCAACAGTTGTTCCTAAAATTTTGAGTTCCAACTTCTCCCCATCCCTCCCTCCCCACCCATTCCCTTTGGGAAGGCAGGCAATTCAATATAGGCCATATCTGTGTAGTTTTGCAAATGTCTTCGATAACAGTAGTGTTGTGTAAGACTAACTGTATTTCCCTCCATCCTATTCTGCCCCCCATTGTTTCTATTGTCTTTTGATCCTGTCCCTCCCCTAGTGTTGACTTCAAGTTGCTCCCTTCTCCCATTGCCCTCCCTTCCATCATCCCTCCCTCCCTGCTTATCTCCTTCTCCCCCACTTTACTGTACTGTAAGATAGGTTTTCATACCAAAATGAGTGTGCATTTTACTCCTTCCTTTAGTCGAATGTGATGAGGGTAAACTTCATGTTTTTTTTTCAGCTCTCCTCTTTTTCCCTCCACTAAAAAGTCTCCTGCTTGCCTCTTGAATGAGATATAATTTACCCCATTCCATTTCACCCTCTCTCCTCCCACTACATTTCTCTCTCACCATTTACCTTAATTTCTTTTAAGATATGTTCCCATCCTATTTAATTCACTCTGTGCTCTCTGTCTCTGTATGTGCGTGCATGTGTGTATGTGTGTGTGCGTGCATGCATGTACGTGTGTGTGCGTGCGTGTGTGTGTACATCTGTGTGTGGTCCTGCCAACTATCTAGATACTGAAAAGTTTTAAGAGTTACAAATATTGTCTTTCTATGTAGGAATGTAAACAGTTCACCTTTGGTAAGTCCCTTATGACTTTTCTTTGCTGTTTACTTCTTCATGCTTCTCATTCTTGTGTTTGAAAGTCAAATTTTCTTTTCAGCTCTGGTCTTTTCATCAAGAACGCTTGAAAGTCCTCTATTTCATTGAAAGACCATATTTTCACCTGAAGTATTATACTCAGTTTTGCTGGGTAGGTGATTCTTGGTTTGAGTCCTAGTTCCTTTGACTTCTGGAATATCCTATTCCACACCCTTCGATCCCTTAATGTAGAAGCTGCTAGATCCTGAGTTATCCTGATTGTATTTCCACAAAACTGGAATTGTTTCTTTCAAGCTGCTTGCAATATTTTCTCCTTGACCTGGGAATTTTGGAATTTGGCCACAATGTTCCTAGGAGTTTCTCTTTTTGGATCTCTTTCAGGCGGTGATCGATGGATTCCTTCAATACTTATTTTGCCCTCTGGTTCTAGAATCTCAGGGCAGTTTTCCTTGATAATTTCATGAAAGATGATATCTAGGCTCCTTTTTTTCAGGTAGTCCCATAATTTTTAAATTGTCTCTCCTGGATCTCTTTTCCAGGTCAGTTGTTTTTCCAATGAGATATTTCACATTATCTTCCATTTTTTCATTCTTTTGGTTTTGTTTTGTGATTTTTTGGTTTCTCATAAAATCATTATCCTCCATCTGTTCCATTCTAATTTTTAAAGAATTATTTTCTTCAGTGAGCTTTTGAACCTCCTTTTCCATTTGGCTAATTTTGCTTTTGAAAGCATTCTTCTCCTCATTGGCTTTTTGAACCTGTTTTGCCAATTGAGTGAGCCTATTTTTCAAGGTGTTATTTTCTTCAGCATTTTTTTTGGATCTCCTTTACCAAGGTATTGACCCATTTTTCATGCTTTTCTTGCATCTCTCCCATTTCTCTTCTTGGGAGGTGGAAGGCAGAAGCAAAACACTTTTGAGCATGGAAAAAGTGAAAGGAGAGAGTAAATTAACCATGGGAAAATAATGTGGGGGAAATTGTAGTTAATAATCATAAATATGAAAAAAAAATCTACAGCAAGTTTCTCACATAAAGGCCTCATTTCTTTTTTTTTCTTTCTTTTATAATTTTATTTATTTATTTAATTTTTTACATTCATTTTCACAAATTTTTGGGTTCCAAATTTTCTCCCCTTTTCTCCCCTCCCCCACCCCAATACCCCAATACCCCAAGCAATCTAATTTTCCCTATCTCCAATCTGCCCTCTCTTCTGTCATCCCTCCCTTCTCTTGTCTCCATCTTCTCTTTTCTCCTGTAGGGCCAGATGACTTTCTATTCCTCATTAACTGTATGTCTTCTTTCCTAGTTGCAACAACAATATTAAACAGTTGTTCCTAAAACTTTGAGTTCCAAATTCTCCCCATCCCTCCCTCCTCACCCATTCCTTTTGGGAAGGCAGTCAATTCAATATAGGCCATATCTGTGTAGTTTTGCCAATGACCTCCCTGATAGTCGTGTTGTGTAAGACTAACTGGATTACCATCCCTCCTAACCTGCCCCTCCTTGTTTCTCTTCTGTCTTTTGATCCTGTCCCTCCCCAAGTGTTGACTTCAAATTGCTCCCTCCTCCCTTTGCCCTCCCTTCCATCATCCCCCCCTTGCAATATCTCTTTCTCCCCCACTTTCTTATACTGTAAGATAGGTTTTCATACCAAAATGAGTGTGCATTTCACTCCTTCGTTTAGTCAAATGTGATGAGGGTAAACTTCTTGGTTTTTTTTTCTCTCAGCTCTCCTCTTTTTCCCTCCACTAAGAAAAACTCCTACCTGCCTCTTAAATGACATATAGTTACCCCCTTCCCTTTCCCTCTCTTTCCTCCCCCTACATTTCTCTCTCACCATTTACCTTAGTTTCTTTTAAGGTATGGTCCCATCCTATTCAGTTCAATTTGTGCTCTCTATCTCTGTATGTGTGTGCATGTGTGTATGTGTGTGCATGCGTGTACATGTGTGTGTGTGGTGCCACCAACTACCCAGATACTGAAAAGTTTTAAGAGTTAGAAATATTGTCTTTCCCTGTATGAATGTAAACAGTTCACTTCTGGTAAGTCCCTTAAGACTTCTCTTTGCTGTTTCCTTTTTCATGCTTCTTCCCATTCTTGTGTTTGAAAGTCAAATTTTCTTTTCAGCTCTGGTTTTTTCATCAAGAATGATTGAAAGTCCTCTGTTTCATTGAAAGACCATATTTTCCCTTGAAGTATTATACTCAGTTTAGCTGGGTAGGTGATTCTTGGTTTCAGTCCTAGTTCCTTTGCCTTCTGGAATATCCTATTCCACGCCCTTCGATCCCTTAATGTAGAAGCTGCTAGATCTTGGGTTATCCTGATTGTATTTCCACAGTACTGGAATTGTTTCTTTCTAGCTGCTTGTAAGATTTTTTCCTTGAGCTGGGAGTTCTGGAATTTGGCCACAATGTTCCTAGGAGTTTCTCTTTTTGGATCTCTTTCAGGTGGTGATCAATGGATTCTTTCAATACTTATTTTGCCCTCTGGTTGTAGAATGTCAGGGCAGTTTTCCTTGATAATTTCATGGAAGATGATGTCTAGGCTCTTTTTTTGATCATGAGTTTCAGGTAGTCCCATAATTTTTAAATTGTCTCTCCTGGATCTATTTTCCAGGTCAGTTGTTTTTCCCATGAGATATTTCACATTCTCTTCCATTTTTTCATTCCTTTGGTTTTGTTTGGTGATTTCTTGGTTTCTCATAAAGTCATTAGACTCCATCTGTTCCATTCTAATTTTGAGAGAACTATTAAATTCAGTGAGCTTTTGAGCCTCTTTTTCCATTTGGCTCATTCTGCTTTTGAAAGCATTCTTCTCCTCATTGGCTTTTTGAACCTCCTTTGCCAGTTGAGTGAGCCTATTTTTCAAGGTGTTAATTTCCTCAGCGTTTTTTGGGTCTCTTTTACCAAGGTATTGACCTGGTTTTCCTACTTTTGTTGCGCCTCTGACATTTCTCTTCCCAGTTTTTCCTCCACCTGTCTAACTTGCTTTTCAAAATCTTTTTTGAGCTCTTCCAGGGCCTGAGCCCACCCGCCACCCCCCTGGGGTGTCTGGGGTACTGAGGCCCCGCCCTCCACATCTTTCCCTGATGGCAAGGATACTTCCTCATCATCAGATCCGAAGGTCGCGATCATTTGCATTTGTTGGAAAAAACTCTCTAAAGTCTTATTTTTCTTCCCTTTTCTAGGCATTTTCCCAGCCAGTTACTTGACTTCTGAGATTCCTTCCCGCCCCCCCGCCTGGATCCGCCCAGCTAGTGCTTGGCCTCTGAGATTTAAATGGGCTTTCCTCCTGCCGGCTGTCAATCAGTGAGCTTTAGTTCAGGTGCTGGGGTGGGGGCAGGGCCGCCTCCCAGGTTCTGATCCCTCAGGGGCTTTATGCAGAGACTTTCAGGAATGGAGTGGGTGGGGGCGGGGTGGGGGGCCCACCTCCCAAACCCAGCTCCCTTGGGGGCTTTAAGCAGAAGCCTTCAGTAACAGAGCGGGGTGGGGGCAGGGTCGTCTCCCAGACTCAGCTCGGTCAGGTTTTATGCAGGAATCTTCTGTAATGAAGATCCTGCCTGCTGCTGGGGGATTCCTGAGTCCGGATCTGCTGCCGCCTCAGCCGCTGCCCACACCTCTGCCTCCGCCGCTTCCTGCCCCTGTCCCTGCCGCCGCTGCTTCCTCCCGATGGGGCCCGAGTCACGGAGATGCCCTGCTTCCCCTCTCCTCCAGCCCGGCCTTCTCTCTCACTGACCTGTAGCTTCTGTGGGCGGAGGGACTTTCCCGGCTGCTGGAGCTTCCGTCTCTGAAACCTGCTCGGATCAGCTTCTCTGGGGCTGCGGCCAGGGCAGTGCTGGGGGTGGGGTCCACTTTCCGGGGCTTGCCGGACCCTGGGGACGGGTCTCCAGGGCTCCCTGGAACGGAAATCTCTTCCACTCTGTTTCTGCACACCTTGTATTGACCCAGAACTTATGGGGAACTCTTTTTACATTAATTCTATGGGCTTTTGGTTTCGGAGCTCGTAAACGTGCGTCCTTCTACTCTGCCATCTTGGCTCCGCCCCCAAAGGCCTCATTTCTTAAATATATAGAGAACTGAGTCAAATTTATAAAAATAAGAGCCATTCCCCAGTTGATAAATGGTCAAATAAGAGCAGACAGTTTTCAGATGAAGTAATTAAGGCTACCTACAGCTACATGAAAAAATGCTCTAAATCACTACTGATTAGAGAAATGCAAATTAAAACAATTCTGAGATACCAGGAGCCTATTAGTTACCTTCAACCTGGTTTAGTCTGTCTGCCAAAATGGTTTACCAGGGTGTGGGCTCTGTATATACTATAGCTTCTTGGAGTCACAAGTGAGAGTTGGGTGACAGCTGGGTAGTGAAAATGGAAAACAACCCTGAAAAGGAATTGGCAGCACCCACACCAGAGAGACTGTGCTTCCCTGGACAGTCATACACATCAGAAAGAATATTAAAATAGAGGTTTGGTCAAAACTTCATGCAGTGTGATCAGCAAAGGATGTAGGTGGATGTTTGACTTTACCTATTGCTCTGCCAGTGGGAAGTACTCACTCAGAATTCTATGGGAGTTCTTTGGAAGAATGTGGCTTAGTGTGGGAGATGTTAGATCATACCAAACATTTATGCAATTTTTGTAGTTTTTTTTTTTTTAAAGTTTTATCACAAAAAGATCTACTTGAAGACTCTCCTGCAATCTACTATGGACTATGTGCCAGACATCTGTTTTCAGCAACTGGTCTCCCATAAATCACTGTATCCTTAGTGATGCAGACTAGTCAGGTTCATTCCCTTCCTCTGCCAGAGTTGGGAAAACAACAAAAGTTATGACTAGTTGCCAAAGAAATTGTAACAATTGTATAGTCTCATATGGCGTTCTTGTCATTGATATGATTAAAGTTGTGAAGCATTTTTAAATTTTTTTTTATTTTAACAACATTTTATTTGAAACGACAATGAACATAAAAAGAGTTAGTACCTATTTATATTTAAATTAATGTCAACATCTAAGCTGTCATAACACACTAAGTTCTCATTATATTCTTTGCCCATTTATTCTAATTCAGTTTTTCTCATATGACTATAATATCCTTCAGGTTCTCTTAGTTTCACTCAACATTGTTTTCATAAATCAGATTTATTTATATTCTTTATGTTTGTTAGTCATAATTGCACTAAATTATTCCATTATATCACTCAAATGGATCTCACTAATTTGGATGTTTCCTCTCATATTGATCCCAACCATATATGACTTCTCATCCTATATGACTTTCATCCAAATCCCTTATGAGATCAATGCATCATGTCTGCCCAGTACTCCTGGGCCTCTCTGGCATTCTCTTGGCATCAAGAGACTGTCAGTGTAGCTTGCAGACCACTTAGCAGGTAACCCTTACTCCCATCCTGGGATCAGCCCTTTTTTGATCATACATGATCATCCTTGATGATATCCTTTATTATGATTTTTCTTCTCCTGTCTTTATTTGTTATATGTTACTCTCATGGTTGAATATTTTCCTTTCGATTGCCCTCTGAGTGACACTGACTTTTAATACTTTAAAGGCAATAATGTTTTGTGACTTTCAGCCATGCAATACCATCAGGAAACTACTAGTATAAGAAGATGGGACTTTGTTTTATGGAGAAATTTTGGGTCATTAAAGGAATTTGGCAGTTTCTCAAAGATAATCCAACTCATTTTTCTTCTGCTTAATTTTGAGCCCAACTTGTCCAGTGAGTGTTCACCCAAGAGATATGTTCTATAGAGGAATTCCACAAGTCATCTACCTAATTACGTGGCATAATCTTGATCTTCTTTGTTTTTCCTATATTGATAGTTATGCCAGGCTCTTTTGAATTGTTATTAATTTCCTCTAGGAAGCTTTGCAATATTTCATGGCTTGTTGTACCCAGCACAATGTTATTATGTATAAACAAGTAAGGCCATTTAGGAACCTCATCACCAATATGGAGTTCCTCATCTACTTGGATTCTCTACAGTCTTTTCCATGAGAGTAGTGAGCATAAAACTTACTGTTTTATGTCTTATTTGATATTAATAATTAGAAGAATGTTGAAGAAAGTTACATTTTCCAAAGGGTAACACACATATAACATATAAATATACGTATACATACAATGTGTGTGTGTGTCTGTGTATATGATGCATATGGCAACTTCTTTCATCCATAAACTCCCGTTAGCTACTAAATTTCTAGAAACTTTGTGAGTTATACACTCTCATATCCATAGATAAGCTCCACCAGTATGTTTAACTCATTAACCAAAATACATACTCTTAAAAAAATAACAAAGGCACCTAATGAAATAGCAATGTGAATAAAGTAAAACATAATATTACTTTGAATTTTCTTTGAACTGAAATCTTCTATTTGCTAATTTCACCTCAACTGTCATCTAATTTATAGTCAAAGATCCATTTTAGTTCTTGGAAATCTTATTATTCCACTCCAAATAGGCAAACATTATTAGGGCTCTACTTCTTCAAATGAAAAATAACTGAGCAATATTGTTATGAGTAAACAATTTTAATCTCCCTCTCTGTTCTATGCGTATAGCATTGACTATTCTGACTAGAGCAGTTTGAGTAATCTGGAGACATTTGTTCTCTCAACAACTCACCAACACACCATCACCTGGCTTCTCTATATGTGACATTGACATATGCATGGGCGCCATGTTGTAGGAGACTTTGAGGCAGCATTTTGTTCTACTGATACAAACGCTTTTTCCTATACCATTCATACCACTTCTGTAATTCATAATTTGCAATGTTTCCTATCCTGCTCATACTCACCATACACTCTTTATTGCTCTTGGGTGATCCTCAACTTCAATTTTTTAACAAATATAATATTCCATAACTTTCAGTCATGTAATACCACCAGAAGAACAATAGTGCCAAAAATGGATCTTTGCTTCAGGGGAAAGCTTGTAATCATTAAAAGAACTGGGAGCTTTTCCAAAGTATCTAGCACAATGTTTTTCTCCTCTTCAGTGCTGGGTCCAGCTCATTATATTCAAGGGTATATTCAAGATACATGTACTAATGACCAAGCTCTTGGTGTTAGATAACAAACTACATGTATTCTGGATATTAAGAATTCTTCATTCCCTTTGTTTTTCATATGTCCTCAATTATTTCTTGATAATTATGGATCTTATTTATGAGCCTATAAAATATTCCAGGGATTGCTATAGTTAACAAAAGGTTAAATATCTTAGATATCTAAAGATATTTTTCTATTTTAAATGAAGTCAAACCTTAATATATATGCATATATATATTTTATATATCTCTCTATGTCTATCACCTATTTGCCATCTATCTATCGATCCATCTATATATGTGTCTGTTTAGGGTGTATGGGGTGTTCAGAGAGGATTAGTATCCCTGGTGTGGGGGTTTACCAAACCCTTCTCAAAGGTGCTCATCTACCTTTGGTGTTCACCTAGCACCTTTGGCTCCAAGAAGTTGTGCAGTGGCCACCGTCCAATAAATACACCTTAAAAGACAGGTTAACCAAGGTTGAGGATCTTAAATCTGTTGGTGAGTTAGAGGGTTCTCTATCCTGGGCATGTGAAAACTTCCCCTGGAAAAATGTGTGGATGAGAACAAGTTGTTCCAATAGCCACGAAGTTTACTGAAGCAGAGACATTGTGGAGACCTAGAGCTTGGTTAGGCATTGATGATGCCACCATCATCCACTACATCCTGGGTCATTGCCAGTCATCTTGACTTTTGTCAACTTTAATGACTGTGGAAGAGAGAGTAAGACTGATGACTTTGCAGGATTCGGCATCATTTAAATCCAATTCACTCATGAGCTAAGATGGCATTCTGTGATGTCATCAGTCCTCTTAAAAAATGAAGGACGTACAGCAACAACAACTATCGAAGCTTTTCTATTCAATTTCATCTTTCTTGCCACCTTAAGTCAATCTTGATGTTTGAATACAGAGTCAGGAAGACTTGGGTTTGAATTTTGCCTCAGACTCTTGCTTTGTGATTCTGAATAAGTCCTTTAAGCTCTCTGAGTACCAGCTTTCTCTTTTGAAAAATGAATATAATTATAACACCTAACTTGCAGGGTTATGAAGATAAAATGAGATAATTTATGTGAAGTGCTTTGCAAATCTTAAAGCACTGTTTATGTGTGAGCTATTAATATTAGCACTGTTGTCATTTCTTTCAAATTCTTTTCTTGGTATTTAGATAAAAATGGTCTTTGGACAAATTGCTGTCGTGGCATTATATTCCTTTATATTCAATGTTCTATGAAGAACAGCACAGGTAGATAAAAATAACTGCTTTTTGTAGTTGAATAAAAATATTAGGATGTAAGCTCATTCTCTGTAGGCTCACTGCAAACATCCTTGAAACAACTCCAGGAGCAGATAAGACAACAGGGAATGATATGTGCCTCATGCTGTTTCCACATAATTTTGATCTTTTTGCCTAGGTTTCTATATTTGGAAAGCCATTTTTTTTCTGTGTAGCTTGGAAGGAATGAGTATATGGTTTGGTGACATCTGTTCAAAGCCCTGTCCTTAAGCATTTATGAATCAGTGGCATGCTGGGTAACTATGGATAATGATTTGGTCTGTGGTAATGGTATGCTTTATAGGATTATAGATTAAGAGCTAGGAAGAACCTTGGAAGCCATAAAGTCCAGTCCTCTCAATTTTGAACATGAAGATACTGAGGCACAAAGGTTAAATGATTTGCACGAGGTCACACTAGTAAGTATTGTTTGTAGTAGACTTTAAACTCAGGCTTTCCTGATTCTAAGTGTAGTGCTCTTGGGTTCTTCAGGATATTATAAGATCAATAAACATTTATTGGTTGTTCAGTCGTTTTAAAGTCATATCTGACTCTTTTTGAACTCATTTGGGATTTTCTTGCAAAGATAATGGAGTGGTTTGCCATTTTCTTCTCTGGATCATTTTACAGATGAGAAACTGGGGCAAAGAGGGTTAGGTGATTGACCCAGGATCAAATAGCTAGGAAGTGTTTGAGGCGGGATTTGAACTCAGGTTCTTTCTGACTCCATGCCTGGCCTTCTATCTATGATGCCAAAACATTTAAGTCACTACCATATTCCAGGCACTGTGCTAAGCAGTGGAGATACAAAGAAAAGTAAGAGATAAGCCTGCTCTCAAGTAGCTCACTATCTAATGGTGGAAGAAATAGAAAAACAACCATGAACAAACAAGCTATATGGGGGATAAATGAAAAATAATCAAGAGAAGGAAGGCATTAAAATTAAGGGGTCTCAGGAAAGACTTAGGATTATAACTGAAAGTGAAAGAAGTCAAAGAAAGCTAATGGGTAGAGAAGAGGAGGGAGAGATTTCCTGGGGACAGCCAGTGAAAAATATAAGGAATTGGAGATGAAATGTCTTCTTTGAGGAACAGCAAGGAAGCCAGGTTCACTGAATAACAAAATACTGGGAAAGGTCTGTGCTGGCAGTGTGGGCCTTTGTTGTTTGTCAGCCCATGAAAGATAGGAAGCATCTCAGTGTGGAATTCTAGGACCTGGGTGACATCTTTTTTTTCCTTCCTTTTATTTTTTAATTTTTCGTTTAATATTTAATTTATTTTTCAGTTTTCAACATTCCTTTCCACAAGAATTTGAATTCAAAATTTTCTCCTCATCTCTCTCCACCCTTGCCCCAGGACAGCACCCCATCTACCCCTTCCTCCAGTCTGTTCTCTCTATGACCACCCCCCCTTCTTCCATATCTCTCTCCTCTATTTTCCTGTAGAGTAAAAGAGATTTTTATACCCCATTGCCTGTATATCTTATTTCCCAATTGCATACAAAAATAATTTTTAACATTAATAAAGCACCAACTCTCATTGAATAAACAAGCAATTCAATATTGGTCACACATGTGTATCCATGCAAAACACTTCCATAATAGCTATGCTGCAAAAGACTAACCACATTTCCCTCTGTCCTGCCTTCCATTTATTCCATTTTCTCCCTTGACCTGTCCTCCCACAATAGAGTTTGCTTATTATTATCCCTTTCCCCAATTTGCTGTCCTTTCTATTATCTTCTCTCTCATATCTCAATACCCCCTTGCCTTCCTGCAAGGTAAAATAGATTTCCATATCCCTGAGTGTATGTTATTCCCTCCTTAAGCCAAATCCCATGAGAGTAAGGCTTACCTATTCCCTTTCATCTCCCCGCTCTTCCCTTCCATTGTAAAAGCTCTTTCTTGCCTCTTTTATGTGAGATGATTTACTACATTTTACTTCTCCCTTTCTCTTACTCCTAGTATATTCTACTCAACGGTAAATTTTATTTTTAGGTATTCTTCCTTCATATTTGTCCTCTGTCTATATATACACACACACTCACATATATATACATACACACATACATCCATGTATGCATACATATCTACGCATATAATATGCATATACATACCCATACACACCTACATATATGTGTATACATATGTATACACATACATATATACATGCCCTCTAACTACCCTAATACTGAAAAAGGTCTCATGAGTTACAAATATCATCTTTCCATGTAGAAATGTAAATAGTTCAACTTTAGTAAGTCTCTTATGGCTTCTCTTTCCTTTTTTACCTTTTCATGCCTCTTGTATTTGATTCTTGTATTTGAAAGTTAAATTTTCTGTTCTGCTCTGGTCTTTTCAGTAAGAATGCCTGGAAATCCTCTATTTCATTGAAATTCCATTTTCTCCCTTGAAGTATTATACTCAATTTTGCCGCATAAGTGATTCTTGGTTTTAATTTTATCTCCTTTGACCTATGAAATATCATATTCCAAGTCCTTTGATCCCTTAGCATAGAAGCTGCTAAATCGTGTGTTATCCTCATTGTGTTTCCACAATACTTGAATTGTTTCTTTCTGGCTGCTATTTTCTCCTTGATCTGGGAACTCTGGAACTTGGCTACAATATTCCCAGTAGTTTTCCTTTTGGGTGATTGGTGATCAATGAATTCTTTCCATTTCTATTTTACCCTCTGGTTCTATAATATCAGGGCAGTTTTCCTTGATAATTTCTTGGAAGATGGTATCTAAGCTCTTTTATTGATCATGGTGTTCATTTAGACCAATAATTTTTAAATTATCTCTCCTAGATCTATTTTCCGGGTCAGTAGTTGAGATATTTCACATTATCTTCTATTTCTTTCTTTCTTTTGGTTTTGTTTTAAAATTTCTTGATTTCTCATAAAGTCATTAACTTCTATCTGCTCCATTCTAATTTTTAAAGAGCTATTTTCTTTAGTGGGCTTTTGGACTTCCTTTTCCATTTGGCCAATGTTGCTTTTTAAGGCATTCTTCTCCTGATTGACTTTTTGGACCTGTTTTGCCATTTAGGTTACTCTATTTTTAAAGGTGTTATTTTCTTCAGCATTTTCTTGCATTGCTCTCATTTTTCCCCCCAATTTTTCCTCCACCTCTCTTACTTGATTTCCAAAATCCTTCTTGAGTTCTTCCATGACCTGAGACCATTAAATATTTTTTGGAGGCTTTGGATATAGGAGCCTTGACCTTGCTGTCTTCCTCTACTTTGATCTTTGTACACTTTGGTCTTCTTCTGATTGTATGATTTTCTCTTCCTTTGGAAGGATGGAAGAAAATACCTTTTCACCAAGAAAGTAACCTTCAATAGTCATATTTTTCACCCTTTTGGGGCATTTCCCCTGTCAATTACTTGACTTTTGAGTCCTTTGTCAAGTGCAGTGTATACTACCCCAGGCTTCAGAGGTTTTGTGCAGCTACTCTCTGAGACACCTCTAGAGTTCTGCAAGTTTTCAGTTCTTCCAAAGTGGCATAGCCAAGGGAGAGATATTTATTCCTCTCCTAGCCTGTACTCTGGTCTTTACACAGATTTTTTTGTCAGGATGCTTTCCAAATCTGTTAAGATTCATTTTACAGTTCCGTAAGTGTACTTTAAACCTGAGATTCTGTGGGTATTAATTGCTTCAAGCATATTCTTTCCATTCAGCTTTGGTATCAGAATTCCAGTAAGTCTTTTTTTTTTAAACTACATCCAGCTACAGATTTCTCCATGAAGCCCTTACACTTAGCATCTTGCTAGAGGATAGCAAGGTATTTGTAGATATCATGTTTATCCAATGGTTCCACATGACCTCTAGATTCAATCCTAAAGTCTTTGGTCTCTCTCTTTCCTTAACTTAAATTAAAGATTTTTGCACTTCCCATGCCCAAATGATATATTGAAATCACTGAAGGACGTTTTCCAGGAGATGAGAGAGCTGTTTAATTTGTTTTATGCCATGTTTAATATGAATTGTTTTTCACATTATTGTGTTCATAGCATGTTTTAAATAGAGAACAGTTTTATACAGGAGCATCAAATATTCTAGTATTCTTACTAACATTTAGCCCTATTTTGAATAGCTATATTATTTTACATAAACATAAAGTATATACATATATAATTTACTATATTCTATACCATATTCATCGTGATTATTAATAATTCCTCATTGGAGAATTCCTGTAATAGATTTATGAGGGGATGTAGAGATTCAAGGTGGGCAGTCTCTGGTGGATTGCAGTTTGAGTTGTTGGCAATCATATCCACATTGATGAGATCAAAGATTCATTGGTATATTGAGAGATTATTATTCTACATTTCTTCCTCACAAAAGGACATTTTATGAAACTGAATAAGGTTACTCAAGAGCAATACTTCCTATAAAACAATACATAAATGTATGTTGAACATAGTTTTCTCTTGTTATTTCCAGATAACAAAATGAAATATTACTATTCCTCTGTTTAGGGAAATGTTTCAGTTCCTTTGTGCCTGTTTTCTTTATCTATACATATCTGGGTACAAACAGATGGTTGAAAAGAGATATGTGTCCTCTGTTTTCTTAAAGTCTTGGCTAGCAAAATTGTGAAGTATGAAAAGCTATTTATTCTCTTTTCTGCCTCTTTCCTCTTTTTGTTATTACCTGCTTCCAGACCTAGGGCAGGTAGGTGGCTCAATGGACAGAGCACCAGACCTGGAATCAGGAAGACTCATCTTCCTGACTTCAAATCTGGCTTTGGACACTTACTAGCTGTGTGACCTTGGGCAAGTCACTTAACCCTATTTACCTCAGTTGCTCATCAGTAAATGAGATGGAAAAGGAAATGCCAAACCAGCAAAAGATACTAGAATCTTTGCCAAGAAAATCCCAAATGGGGTCATGAAAAGTAGGACATGACTGAAACAACTATACCTCTTAATAAAAATAAATACTTAATTAAAAAGATTAATAAATAATAAGAAATAAATAATAAATAATAAAAAGATTTGTTCTGTAAAACTTGAACTCAGTGAAAAGGCTGCACTTGAGAACCTAGAAGGCCATATGTGACCTCACGGCTGCAGGCTCCCCACCCCTGGACTAAATAAGAACAACTCCCACACCCTGACATACAGTACCTTCATCCTGGGATCCAGGGTGCCTACAGACTCCAAAGACATACATAGTATACACAGCCATAATCTGGCATTTAGATCTTCTCCATCTTTTTCACCTCTCCTCATTGGTGGAGATTAGTTACTGAATACCCTTTGTTTGCCTAAGAGATAGGGAGAGTTGGAAAAACCCAGAGAAAAGAGAGATCTGGACTCTTATGGCTTCCAGCTTTGAGAGAGAAGATGTGCAATTCCAATTTCTCTTCAAGTCCATGATGGGAAAAAGAATCTGGAAGAAGCTGACATGTAGAGAAGCAGGAAGTTTCTATCATATTTCTATCCCTAGCTTGCTACATTTGAGACTTTGAGGAAGTTCCTCTTGGGTTAGATCTAGGACTGTCTCTCTTAGTAGAGCTGAGTTATTTTGACCCCCAAAGGAGAGCTTATTCAATCTGTATTGTCTAGTTTATATTCTCATACACATATTTTCTCCAATTTTTGATCGAATAACTGGGTGTATTTGCTATTAGCTATGTGTGTTCATTGTGGAACTGGCACCTGATGGAAGAGGAATTAAACCTTGGATATAAAGTTTGGGTTCCTTCTTCCCTATTAAGGAACAGTTATCAGGAGTCTATCTTGAACCTAAAAATTACTTCCCCTCCTAATTTAGTCCCCTAGATTAACAGTATTTCAGGGAGAAAAGAGATATAATTCTACCTTGGTATTCCTTCTCTATGAGGAGAACAGAGTGGTTAGCCTCTGGCTTCAACTTTTGGCTTCCCCTACTGGCAAGAGTCAGTCTTCCCTGAAGAAGGGTAGGGAGAGGAAATGCTAGAGAACACTATCTTTGGTTCTCTTCAAATGACCTCAGGACAAACCCATGTGGACATATATAATCTATATGGACAAAACCAACAATTCTCAGCACGCTTCAGCTTTAGAGCTGAAAGAGCTGGGGTTGTTTAGATTGGAGAAGAGAAATCTTGGGGAAGAACAAGTGAGATAACTCTCTTTAAGTATTTGAAAGCTGTCATGTGTAAGAGTACACTTGTTCTCCTTGACCATAGGAGGCAGATCTAGGAGAAATGGGTAGGAGTTGTACTACATATCAAACTTATGATATCATTTGTATGGAAATCCCATTCACTTACTTAGATCAAAGTTCCTCTGGAACTTTGGTCATAGCTGTTTGAGGTTTGGAGTAGGTTGAGTGATTTTTCCCAGTCATATGACAAGTGTTAGATGTGAGATGTGATCCCAACTTTTAATATGTAAGTAATGGTGGGAATTTTGGAAGGTGGGCGAAGTACATTTGGACAAATGGATGGGACTCTTTGGTTCCTCTCAGATCTATCTTTGTTGGAATTCCCTTAGTAGGCAACTAGGTGGCCCAAGAGATACGTTTTGGACTTAGAGTCAGGAAGTTGTTGTTCAGTAGTTTACAGCTCTGTGACTTCCAATAATATTTTTGGGGCAAAGATACTAGAGTGATTTGCTATTTCATTCTCTGGTTCATTTTACACATGAGGAAACAGAAGCAAACAGTGTTAAATGATTTACCCAGGGACAAACAGCTAATATTTTAGGCTGCATTTGAACTCAAATTTTCCTGACTCCAAGCCTGGTGCTTGAAAGATCTGAGTTCAAGTTCAGTCTTGGACATTAATTAGTTGTGTGACCTTGGGCAAGTTACTTAATATTCATCTGTCTTAGTTTCCTCATCTGTAAAATGGGGATAATAATAGCACTTACCTCCAAAGGTTGTTGTAAGGATAAAATTAGGTATTTAAAAACACTTTAAAACCTTAAAACCACTTTTAAAATGCTATCTATTACGTTATTAGTTCACATGAAGCCATCATGACACAGTGTCCGTTCATCAAACACTTTTCTTCCTAACTTTGAAATTATATTGTAAACCAAGAGTTTATGTTCTGCCATTTTTCATTGTTCCTACCTTAGTCTTGCTAGTTTTAGGTGTTTGCATTTAGAGAGACTGTTTAACATAATTAGCAGAACTTCTATATACAAACTAGGGCTATCTTCTTCAAAATAGTCCCATTGAGAAGCTGCACACTTATTCCAAAAAAGTTGCTGCTCAAAACATGCTCAGACTTATTTTGAGGAATAGCCATCAAGAAGACTTTATGAGTGACTCCCATCACCTGAGTCTCTCCCATTACCTCACCATATGTGAGCCCTGTTAATGAGATATTCTTTGTGTAAACCAAGAGAATGGGATTTATCTATTGGTCTTTTACTTGTTTTAATACATTATTAATGGGGTAAAGGACAAACAGCCTCATTAGTTGTGGTCACAAGTATATATTTAGAAGGAAAAGAGGATTTTCTTTATTTATTTTTTGCCTCTTTTCCATTCTTTTATCTTCAATAATAATGGGCCTGTGTAGGAGGATTGCGATTCTGGGTATCTCTTACGGGAATAAATGCTTCCTTTGGTCCCTTCTCTCCCTCCTGATTTATAAAGAAAAGGTCCCTTTGGCTTCTCTTCTGAAGGAGCCAGTGTAGGGTAACATTTGCAATGTCCCCAGCTATGCCTTTAGCTTAGAATACAGAGATAGGTAGATAGATAGATAGATAGATAGATAGATAGATAGATAGATAGATGAATGGATGAATGGATAGAATTTACTTGTCTATGTATTAGTTGTCTGGGAGAGAGGAGACATGGAAGAATCATTAAGACTACATATATATATATTTATATGTGTGTGTGTATACACACACACATGTCTTGCATGTATAATTTTTTGCACATTGTCTTTCCTCCACTAGAATGTGAGCTTTTTGAGAACAGGATCCCTTAATAAATGGCTTTTCAGGATTTATTTGTCATTGATCCTGTGACACAACATCCTTCTATGGTTTTTAAACCAAAGACATCAGGCAGCAATCAGATATATTGGGAAAACTACCCAGGAACAACAGATCCTAGCCATCATTTTCTTCCACCTCACAAGGAGAAAGACAACATCATAATGACAGAGAAGGTGGGGAGGGGAAAAGAGAGAGAGAGTCAGAGAGACACAGAGAGAGAGAGGGAGAGACAGAGACAAAGAGGCAGAGAGAGGGAAGGAAAGAAGTAGAAATGGAAAGAGGAAGAGAGAGACAAAGAAGAGAGTGACAGAAAGAGAGATAAACAGAGCTAGAAACTCAGAAATAGAGAGAAAGAGGGAAGGAGACAGGGAAAGAAGAGCAGAAAGACAGAGAAGATAGTGACACACAGAGAGATAAGCAGAGGTGGAGACAGAGAGAAAAGACAGAGAGAGATGAGTGTCTTTTATTAGGGCTATTTTCATGCTTTTCTTGCATCTCTCTCATTTCCCTTCCCAGTTTTTCCTCCGTCTAACTTGATTTTCAAAATCCTTTTTGAGCTCTTCCATGGCCTGAGCCCACCAGACATCCATCTGGGATGTCTGGGATACAGAGGCCCCAACCTCCACGTCTTTCCCTGATGGTAAGAATATTTCCTTGTCATCAGAATTGAAAGGCGGGAACATCTGCACCCCATCAAAGTAGCTCTCTATGGTCTTATTTTGCTTCCTTTTTCTGGGCATTTTCCCAGCCAGTTACTTGACTTATGAGATGCCTGTCCACCCCCGCCTAGATCTGCCCAGCTAGTGCTTGGGGTCTGAGATTCAAATGGGCTTTCTGCGGCAGGCGTGGCTGCTATTCAGCGTGAGCTTAAGTTCTGGTGCTCAAGTTGGGACAGGGCCGCCTCCCAGGCTCAGTTCCCTCAGGGGTTTTATGCAGAGACCTTCGGTAATGGCCCTGAACTTCTGCCTGCTGCTGCCTGCTGTCCCGGGCCACCACCGCTGCCTCTGCCTCTGCCACTGCCTCCCTAGGGGGCCCGAGTCACGAAGACACCCCGCTCCCCTCTTGGCCAGCCCAGAAGTCTCTCTCACTGACCTGCAGCGCCTGTGGGCGGAGGGACCTTCCCGGCCACTGGAGAGTCCATCCCTGAAGCCTGCTCAGATCTGCTCCTCTGGGGCCGTGCGGCCAGGGCAGCTCAGGGGTGGGCTCCGCTGTCCGGAGTGCAAGGGACCCCTGGGGATGGCTCTCCAGGGCTCTCTGGAACGGAGATCTTTTCCACTGTGTTTCTGCACACCTTGCAGTGCTCCAGAATTTGTGGGGAGTTCTTTTTGCAGGAAATATATGGGCTGTGGGTTCAGAGCTAGCATACCTGAGTCTTTCTATTCCGCCATCTTGGCTCTTTCCCCCAGGGCTATTTTCAACAAATGCTATTTCCCTGTCTATTGTTCAATTGGATTGGGCTAACATTCTATTACTTTTATTATTTGTAATATTTGTATGGTCTGACTTGTCTTTTTAAAAAAATATTTGTCTTGTTTGTCCAGTTTTGATTGTAAATTACCCTTCTGTATAGCCACAGCACTTCGTACTATGCCTGGCACATATTAAGGGCTTAATAAATGCTTATTAACTATTAATGATAATAATTAAAAACCAAACCAAACCAGAAATCCACTATGAAATTTCAATTAGCTAGGATGTTCTATGAATGTATTATTTTAAAATAAGTTTTGGTTAACTGAGAGCATTATATTTGTGTCTCAATGCCTATCATGGTGATTGACACATCAAAAGTGCTTAATAAATGTTTGTTGATTAAGACAGAATTGTTTTTATTTCGTGCTCTATTATCGTACTAGAGATGTTTCTCAAAATCTCCTTTCTTATTCATTGCATTATAATGATCAGAGCTGGGTGTTATTTTCTAACTGAGCATCATGAAAAATTTCAGGTTGGTCCACCCCTTGCTTTTTCGGTTAATTATTTCTCTTGGCTTCTGTTTTTTGTTTTTGTCAATATCCTGAATCTCAAATCTCATTGGAAGTCGAATTCCTCTACCTATCCTCACCTCTTCTTTATTCACCATTCTCTAGTCCATTATTTCTTTCCTTTTGTCTAAAATCTACTTTTTTTTAAGACTCAGCTCAAGCTCTTATGTTTTCCATGAAACCTTTCATGGCTTTTCTAGTCATTTCTTAACTCCTATGACATAAACTCTTGACAAGTAACTTCCAGGGTCCCATGACCTTTGATAGAGGCATGTCTGAGAGAACTGAGAAAAACTGAGGTTTTTCAAAGATATATTTGTTAGTGATTTTGTGACGTAGTTCTTCTATGGTCTCTAAACCAAAGACGTCAATCAGCCAGCATTTAGTGAATGCAAACAGATAAACAGGAAAAACTACCCAGGAACAACAGACTCTAGCAGTCACTGTCTTTCATGTCACAAAGAAAAAGATAGAATCATAAAGACAGAGAGGGTAAGGAGAGGGAAAGAGACAGAGAGACAGGAAGGAAGGAAGGACAGAAAGAAGAGGAAAGGGAAAGAGGAAGGGGGAGAGAGAGAGAGAGAGAAAGAGAGAGAGAGAGAGAGAGAGAGAGAGAGAGAGAGAGAGAGAGAGAGAGAGAGAGAGAGAGAGAAGACAATGACATGGGGGGAGACAAGCAGAGAGAGAAACAGAAACAGAAAAAGAGACAGAGATGAGGGTCCTTTATCCGGGGTATTGTCAACAAATGCTACTTCCTTGCCCCTGTTGCTCCGTTTCTCTATTTTACTGATTGGGCTAACATCCTATTGCTTTTAATGTTTGTAATATTCATTTGTTCTTTAATATAGTCTGACTTGTTTACAAAAAAAACAAAACAGATTTGTCCTATTTGCCCAGCTTTGATTATAAATCACCTGAGGGCAGGTTTCATGTCTCATAGATAGATATTCGTGTTCCTTTCCAGTGGACATAGTGAACTTGTTTTGTTCCATGGTATGTTCATCTCTCTAAGCCTCAGTTTCCTTATCTGCAAAATGGGAATAATAAGAATTTTTCTACCACCTCACAGTATTATTGTGAGAAAAATGCTTATAAATATTAAAGCAATGTTTTATATTAATTTTTTATTTTATTGTATCTATATAATTAATTATATATGATTAATAATATCAATATTTATATTTATAAATATTAAAGCAAAATATTAACACTGTTATTCACTCTTACCAAGGGTAGATTGAGCAGCCTGTATTGCAACAAGACAAAACTCAGATTAGAAACAAGAAATAACTTCCTTAAATCACAATGACACAGATTTTAAAATCTCTTCTCCATGAATATTTGAGAAAAAGTACCTAGCAGAGGGCCTTGCATACAGTAAGTGCTCAATACATATTTATTGAACAAATAAGACAGTGACGACTTACTATTGGGAGAAAATGTTTGATAATGAAAAGAGCATGGAAGCTGAAGTCAGAGGATTTAGGTAGACTTTAGACAAAAGGAAAGGAATATTGGACTAGAGAATGGGAAGAGGTGAGGATAGGGAGAAGAATTAGACTCTCCTCCTTACTACCTGAGTGACCTTGAATGAGTCAAGCAAGTTCTTCAGTACTCAGTTTCTTTATCTGTAAATTGGGTGAATAGGTGAATTTTAAGGTCCTTTTCAAAAAGTCTAAATCTTACGATTTTTGTTAATTCTCAATAGTGAAGGTTCTTAACTTTTTTGAGTATAAGACATGGACTCCTATGGCAGCCTGTGGGCTGTTTTGGTTTGTTTTTTAATAATTTAAGTAAATGCAAAATTTCAGTTAGAGATTGGGAGAAATAAAAATGTGATTTTTTTCCCATCCAAGTTCATGAAAACCTTGAAATCTACAGATCAAAGGGGCACCCTCATTTAAGAATACCTGATTTAGTATAGCATTCTTTGGAGTGGTTATTCTCTCCAAAGAATCTAACATTACTCTCTCCCAACCCCTTAGTCTTATCTGTTGATTTTGCCTTTTTGATTCCTGAGATATGTAGATAGATAGATAGATAGATAGACAGGCAGACAGACAGGTGAAAAAGCATTTATTAAATATTTCTGTGAAAGGCACTGCGCTAAGCATTAGGGAAACAAACACAGTTCTTGCCTTCAAGGAGTTTATATTCCAATAGGGGAAGAAAACATAGGAGGAGTTGGAAAGTGGAAGGAATAAAGAAAGGGAGTTGGTATGGTGTGGCACTACCAGGGAAGCTTGGTTTGGGCTACTAGAGATTACTGTCCCAGGCGTAAAGCCCAAGATTCAGTTGCCTTGAGGAGAGGGGGATTTTGGATGGAGTGGAAGCAAAAAAGTGTTGAGTGGCCAATGGTCTATGATTTCCCTCATCCTTTAAGAGAGAAGAGGGAATGAAATTTTGGGCCTTCACAGAGGCCTTTTCAACCTCACTCAGGCACCATCCTCACTCATCCCTTCCTAAGTCTAAGAAACTTGGAGATAGAAAGGCAAAGGAGTTAGGATCTTCTGTCTCTCATATCTGATAGCCAAGAATGTGGCAGCTCCCCACTGCTGCAGGACAAAAGACAGCAATGGCCTGTCTAAAGAGCTGCTTTGGCAATAACTGAGAATCAAAGTCAAACAACAAGAGCTTTTGCTGTGCAGATAATGATGGCATCTTAGAGGTAGAAAGCTTCCTCTGAGTGGCTAACGTCAAATCTGCCAAGAGAGACACTGGGACCAGCACTCTTTTGGTAAACACAAAAAAAATTGGATATGAGAATCAAAAGCAGGTATCAGCCTGGGCCATGCTGAAGCCTTGATTAGCAGACAAGTTTAATGGATATTTTTGGCTTTTTTTTGATGGGAAGGAAGTAACTGTTAGAATCATAATTACTGAATCTAGTTGTTGAAGGGTACCTTACTTAGCCTAGCCCTTACCTAATGCCCAAATCTCTTTTCTGGCTTACTCAGGCAGCAGCCTCTGTCTGAACACTTCAACATTTCCAAGGGCAAGGAATTTGCCAGTGCCTGAGACGGCCCACTCTACTTTAGCATAATTTCAGACATTCTCTCTTCTTTAAATCCAAACCCATCTTACCTTCCAGAATATTGAAATATTGTTAATAGCTTTCTTTGACATCTTTCTTTCCAAATATATTCACCCTCTCCCCAGTATGTTGTAAGAAAACTTTTTTTAAAAAAAGCAAAAGTCCAGTAAAACTATTCAATACACCAAAAGACACAGTTATTTGTAGTGTGCCACAACTATAGTACCCCATCTCTGCAAAGAAGGGAAGGAGCTACATTTTTCATCTCTTCAAGAACCAAGTCAGGCATTATAATTATATAGTCTTCAGCTGCATTATCTTATTCTCAGTTGTGCTTACTGAGAATGCGATCCACAGAATGTTACAGTTCCTAGAGGCTAGGAACTTAGTAAATAATGTGACCCTCAAAAAACAGATTTCTTCTAGATCTGAGGTTCTGTACCTTTTTTGTGTGTGTCATGGACCTCTTTGGATCATAGGAGTGAGACCTTTAGATCCTTTCTCAGATTAACATTTTTTAAAAGCATAAAGCAAAATACTTAGGCTTACAAAAGAAAACAATTATATCAAAATGCATTCATTAAAATATAAAGATAAACAAGACATAAAGAACCCGTGTTCTAAATGAAGAGAGAATTTGCTATGGAGGAAAAAGAGCTGGCCTTGAAACCAGGAAAACCTGAGTTCAAGTCCTTTCTTTGACCCATGTGACCCTGGCCAAGTTGCTAAACCTTTGAGTGCTCTAGGCAAGTTTTTTAGATTAGAAGATGCCAACATGGATTGATAAAGGGTGCCATGAAATCACAGACCTCATCCCTTTTTCTTCTTTTAGACAGGAATCTTTCTGCTCTCTCACATTATATTTTCTCATCAGCACCATTCAGCTTTCAAAGGGTACATTATGTTAATATCCCTCAGATGAAAGGAGAGAGGAGAATTCCATTTTTGGAATTATTAAATGATGAGAATGAAAGGAGACTTTGTTGTTTCCTCTAGCTCCACCTGGAGGCAAGGACAAGGGTAGTCGTCAACAGGTATTTTTTTTTTAAACAGCATGTGCCAGGCTCTCTGCTAATGGTGACCACAGCAGTCTGGGACTGTAGTAGGGTGTCTTTTTTTGTTTGTTTTGTGAAGTTAAGAGATTTGCCCAGGATCATACAGTTAATATAAATTTGAACTGAATTTGAATTTGAACTCAAGTCCTCCTGACTCCAGGTTCAGTTGTAATAAGGTTGTGAGTATCTCTTCACAGTGCCTGGGTGGTAAATAAATAAAACATCACAGTAAGTGGCGGAATGAGTGCCTCCCACCTTTGAGATCTGTCCTTTAGTGAATGTTGATTTTCACATGGACAAAGCACAGTACATATTTCCATGTCCTCAATCCTACTTTATTCAGCGATGTTGTCAAAGACACACTCTCCAAAACTGCCCTGCTCTGAAAAAACTAAGCTGTCTTTGCCTTCCAGAATTGTTTTTGCTCAGGGTCGTTCAGGGGCACATCTCCAGGACCCATGTAATTACACAGTGACACAAAGCATTGAGGACCTATTGATGGAGACAGTACAAGTTAATTGTCCCTCTTTGTTCTCTATTTTCCTTCTGAGTAATATCTCTGTTCCTGTTTTTCCATATCCGCTTTGGGTTTCTTGTAATTTTAATGGCTAAAGAGGTTTGGTGGCATCTCATTTCCTGCTTCTTTGATCTTTAAGAGAATTTCCCCCCTTTTCATTGGCCATAGCCTTATTGATAGTATGCTCCCTTGACATTTGGTCTTAGAGAAACTTTATATCTACACAGAGTGGGGCTCTGCAATATCACCAAATAAACAAAGCTTACAGATATAGTTTTCCTAATGATATGTACACACTTTTTTTTTTTTCAGAAATAGGGAGTGAGGATCTTTTACTTGTGTTTTATTTTTGTGGTTGGAATTAACACAGCAAAGCTTTCTTAAATTTCAGGGTAGGGTGGAGTGTTTAAACATACATGGATTCCTAGCAATTGTAGATGGGATTTTTTGAATAGGGGTGCTGCCCTATATTTACAAATGAGCTATTCAAACATTCCCTGACTCAGAGTCAGTTACATCTGGGGCCTTAATTAGACACCCCAACAGAAAGGCAGTAGTAGAGAAGACTTCCTCACCTGGTCTAGGCAGGATGGTCTGTGACAGCACCGTTTGATTTCACGAGGGTCAGAAGCAAGAAGAGAGTTGTTAAGAGAAGCTGGGTCCGTTATGAGAAGAGCGATCATTTGACATACCTAGGAAACAGAGACCAAATGCAGGAGACCAGTTCTGAGTCTTAGAGGAGCAAGTTAGAAATTCAGCACTGATGGATTCCAGGGAACAGATGGGAAAATGTGACCTAGTGATGTACAAAAGTTCAAGAAGCACTTTACAAAGAGTTCATATACAATTTGACTTGCTCAGGGCAGGGAACTTGCTCCTATCCTTTGGATCCCTGATATGTGGTACTAGCCTCATCATAAGTGTTTCTGATCGATCTTCAGATGTGGACAGCTCTTGACCGCTGTTAAAATTTCCCCAATGGGATACAGCTTTGTCTCAGAGAGAGAAGGTCATCATTGACTTTTGCCTTAGCTCAGCAGTGAAGGACTGGTAGGTAGATGGTGGCGTGGATAGAGGATAGGACCTGGAGTCAGGAATACCTCAGTTTAAATCTGGCCTCAGATACTTGCCAGTTATGTGACACAGGGCCAGTCACTTCACCTCTGTTGGCCTCAGTTTCCTCATTTGTAAAAGGAAATAGTAATAGCACTAACTTCCTGGGGTTGTTATGAGGATCAAATGAAGAATCATTTGCAAATATTTAATATAGTGTTTGGCACGTAGTAGGTCTTTAAGTCCTTGTTTCCTTCCTGATTTTTTTTTAAAGGGAGACTTAGAAATAACGATAGCTCTGTTTATGTAATGTGTTAGAATTTACAAAGTACTTTCCCCACAGTAATCTTCTGAAGTAGTTGGTACAAGCATTAGCATCCCTATTTTATAGTTGGGCAAACAAGCTCAGAGATATGTAGTGACTTGTTTTAGGTCGCACAGTTAGTGAGTCAGAATTTTAAGTGGGATTTGGGACTCTAAATCTACAATCCTTTCCCTTGCACCAAGCATTCTCTTTGGAGATTGAGTTCTAGTTTTCTCTAGGAGTTTCAAAAGAAAGAAAGAAAGTTTCAAAAGAAAGAAAGAAAAAAGAAATGGATCAGACCAGTAAGTTTCTTCATTTCATTAACATTGGTTGAACTTAATCAGAATAAATTCAGATTTTCAAAGGAAACCTAGTCTGAATCTCTCAGCGGCTAAATTGAGAGCCTATTTGAACTTTCAAAATTGAACACCACCTTTGGAGAGTTGAAAGAATTTGCATGATTGATATTTGCAGGAGTAAAATGATTTGGGATGAAAACTGGTGTGGAGCCAGAAGTTTTGGAAGCCAAGAATTCTATCCAGTTACAATAGCAGATTTTATCTATCAAACAAAAAAAATTTAGGGGCCTACTATGTGCCAGACACTGTCCTGCAATAAATGCAGATGTAATAAATAAACAATAAGCTGGGTTTCAAATATGTCAGCCGGCTTCTGAGTGGTCAGTGTTGGTCGTCTCTGGTTATATCCCACAGATAATGGTGCAGTTGCAGTGTGGTGGAAAAAATGACATGATAATCCTATGTGAAGTTCCATCCCCCAATCCCCAAATCAGCATCAGAAAAATCCAGCCCAGCAGTCTGCCTTCCTCTATAATTATTCCAGAAGCAATCGAAGATAGCTCTCAGGGCTGATCATGAGATGTGCAGCAGTGAAAGGCAGAGTGAAGTGAAATGGGGTGAGGGGCTTTTCAGACCCTGAAAAGCAAGGCAGGGAAGAATTTACATTCTGTCCCTGTAGAATGTGGCTCCCCTTCTCTCACCGAGTATAGGCGTTATTGACGTTTGGTGATTTTTGTTATCGACAATTCTTTAATTAATTTAACATAATAATGTTTCCTCAGAGCCTTTGTCTCTCTCTCTACTTGTCAACAATAACAAATGTTTACTGAGCTGTTATAGTCAGGTGCCTGCCCCCTACAGGAATACAGTCCAATGTGATGATGATTAGGCATAACTAGCGGAACCAGAATTGTAGGCGTGGAAGGGGGGTGGCAACAGTGACTTGAAAGTGTAAAGTGAAAATTGATCTGAGGTCAATCCAAAAAATTCACCAGAGTAAAGTAATTCTGGGGATTAGGTAGAAATTGTGAGTAGAGGTGAAAGCAATGCTTTAAAGTCAAGATTAGGGATAAGAGAAAGTCAGCATGGAGTAGGGTCAGGAAAATACAAAATTATGGGAGGAACGACACAAGTTGCTGAGCAATGACAGCGTCCATTTGTAGCTGTTGCATGCTATAAATGCATAAACATAACCTCCTCCTAATCCAGCCAAATCTATGAATTCTGGACAGTGTTAGACTATGATATGAGTACCTACAACGGAGACTAAGACATGATCCTTGCTCTCATGGAGAATACAGCTTCATAGGTGAAATGATCAATGCAAATTATTGTAACACGAAGTGTAATATAAAAAATGTAAAAATGTATTTAAATTATAGTACTTCCGAGGAGAGAGAGAGAAGGATGATCAAGGAAGGCTTCCTGGATGAGAAGGAATTTGAGTTAATATTTGAAGGACATGTACAAAATTCTTTCACTCATAACCACTTATCTGGAAGTGGGTATATTTCTAAAAAAAAATCTCCTCGTTCTCTATTAGTATGGAGTCAATAATCTAGAAAGAGACACCAAACTTGGGGGTGAGGAAGAAGTTGTCCAAACCAGATCCAAGTGATTAAACAGAAATTTGAGCTAAGTTGAAAGCAAGGAGTTCCCATAGTCATGAACTGAGACGTCAAACCTTTGAAACATGGGACAACATGACAGCATGCATTTCCTTCTTATTCACCTGTGGCCATATAGCACAAGGCTGTAAAATTTTAATCTCTTTTGAATTACCCACAATTGAATTCCTAAAGTCCATGGCACTATTGAATTTAGAAATGGAAGAAAACTAAGAGCTTATTTATTTGGACTCCCTTGTTTGGAAAAATAAGACCCTGAATAAGGCTTAGCTCATAGATTTAGAACTGGAAGGAGCCTTAGAGATAGTCTAGTTTAAACTCCCTGAGGACTCCAAACAATGAATGACTTTAGAAAAAGATGTTGTTGTTCAGATGTGTCTGACTCTTTGTGACCCCATTTGGGGTTTTCTTGGCAAAGATACTGGAGTGGTTTGCCATTTTCTGCTCCAGCTCATTCTACAGATGAGAAAACTGTGGCAAAAAGGGTGAAGTGACTCACCCAAGGTCACACAGCTAGAAAGTGTCTGAGGCTAGATTTGAACTCAGGTCTTCCTGAGTCTAGGCCTGGAACTCTATTCACTTCATGGCCTGGCTGTCCCAAAAGAAAGATAGCCAATAGGAATGCTGGAACTGGGTTTCCATGTTGGGAAAAAGGTGAAAAGACAGGTTGTTTTTCCATTTCTTTCTATCTCCAGGAATATTTGCCACCTACATTTCATGAGGGCATGAAGCTTTGCAACGGAGCAAGAAGACTTCCTTCGTACATAGCTGAGAGGCAGCTGGAGATCTGGGTGTGGAGTCAGGAAGACCTGAGTTCAAACGCAGACCCAAACACTTGCTAACTGTGTGACTCTGGGCTAATCAATTAACCTTTTGTACCTGAGAGGCTGATGATTTTGCATAGCTCGCCCTTGTGATGCCATTGGTTCTCTAGGAGGACAAAGGATAAGCAACAGTGACCTCCTTTTCCTGAATAGGAGTGGAGATAACAATAGCATCTATCTTCCAGGATTGTTGTGAGGTTCAAATGAGATAATCCCTGAGAAATGATGACATGACTTGCACTTGACTTTGTTTTGAGTGAGGGAGGGCTGTGCAGGTCACCAGCCTCACTTCTCCTCCAGAGCCAACTGAATCCAGTGACCAGATATTCATCAGGATGACTGGAGAAGACCCAGGATGCACTGGGAGACCTTGGGCCCTTTAGGCCAAGGCCTTTGCAGGCACTCGTTTAGGGTGAGGAAACGCCCATTCACTGAATAGGCCTGTTTAAGAAGGAGCCAGGCCATGGCCCTTTTAATGACGTCAAGAAAAACAAAGACATCAGGCTGGGAGGGAAAAAGCAACAGTTACTACTAATAAGGACTCTAAATCTAGAGGGGTCTAGGAGCCCTTGGCAGGGGCCCCTTGGAGTCCCAGTTTCAGAGTGTAGTAGGTTTAAGGTTTTGAGAGAGGACAGGGGAAAGGAAAGGAAGGGAAGGGAAGGGCTTAGTATATAGTAGGTGCTTAATCAATGCTTTTTTCTTTCTTTCACTTGACAGGTCTTTTCCTTTTTACTGGTACTTTCCCTTTGTCCTGTCCTACTAGGCTTCAAACAAAGTATAAAAATGGTCTCTTTGGCCAGAAAGAAATATTAACCTACTCTTCTCCCTCTCCTGAAAGCTGAGGATTAGTTTTTTTTGGCAGACCTACAACCAGCTAAGGGGCTGAGTGGTGATACAGGGAAGCACACATCCTTTCTGGGTAGGGGTTGTGTGCACTATCCTCTTGAATACCTAACAGTTGACCTTGTGGCTTTCTGTTCATCTACCACATAGCCCAACTGTCCCTCCCTCTCTGGTCTCATCTCCATGAACCCATTGCTGATGTTTTTGTCTTTCCCTTAACCCCTAGAGAAGTCAGGAGTCATAATACTGCCTGTCCTGCTGCAACTATCCCCAAGGTCACACTGTTCTCTGCACCATCCCTCCTTCCGCACTCTTTCCCAACTATTTTTGCCTCAAGTGAAAACATTTCTAGTTATAACTCTATGTTTTGTGTTTCCAATCTGATATTGACCCAAAGTGCACAAAACTCCATCTGCTCACAGCCTAGGAAAGAAACACAGGTTTGCCTTGCCTTGAGAAGCTGCAGGGCCTTAGAGATAGTACATCAGGCTCGGAGTCAAAAAGAGCTAGTTTCATAGCCCTCCTCCAACACTAATTACCTCTGTTGCCCTGGGCAACTTAACCTTTCTCATCCCATTTTCTGATCTGCAAAATGGAGATAATAATAGTACCAAAGTTACAGGATTGTTGTGGAGATTAAAATGAGATTATGCTTGTAAAGAGCTTTGCAAACCTTTTATTATAGTGAATATGTAAGGTATTATTAATAATAATGTTATTATTGGGTTGAGGTATTTTTTTGTGTGTTTTGGAAGGGCTTACTTGTTACAATAACTGTGTTGGCTGACTGTGGTTCATGGGTTTCGACAAGCACATCAAGTCAGACTTCCCATGTGATAACTCTTTCATTGGAATTTGGTCTACTAGATTGTCAGATCCCTCAGTAATTACCTGCTGTTGTATGTTTTGTGTCCACATCCTGTGGGATTAGTGATGCCTTGTCACTCAAGGTTTTGCTTCTCAACATCTAACGACCAAGAGAATTGTTTTTAATGCATATAAACTAAAGGTTTAGGGGCAGGTAGGTGGCGCAATGGATACAGTACGAGACCTGAAGTCAGGAAGACTCATCTCCTGAGTTCAAATCTGGTCTCAGACACATAAGCTGAGTGATCCTGGGCAAGTCATTTAATCCTGTTTGCCTCAGTTTCCTCATTTGTATATTGAGCAGGAGAAGGAAATGGCAAGCCACTCTAGTATCTTTGCCTAGAAAACTCTAAATAGGATCATGAAAAATGAATGAACAAGAAGCTAAAAGTTATTGGGGGGGGTTTAAGGTTTTGGGAGAGGACAGGGTTGTACTTAAAGGACCTAATGGGAAAACTTCTGCTTGATATGTTATGCCCTCGCAGGAGAAAGATATGAACACTTACACTAAAAATAAAACAGTTCGAGCTTTACAAAACAAAAAGTAGATCCCAGATGCAAACCCAGGTCTCCTGACTCCAAATCCATTGCTCAGTCCATTAAACCAGTTGAAACTTAGAGAATCTTTTAGGGCTGTCAGTGGTTGCATTCTGAACATTCTCTCCCTCTCTCCTCCTCCCACACACAGTCCCTGCTCACTATGGGCAGAGAAAATGCAGGTATACATACAGACACATAGTGTCCCTTGTTTATTTCTTGGTTCATCTCTCCTCAGTCTTCTCTCCAAGGTCCTGAAGGTGTTTTGCCTGTCTCAGGCTTGTGGCTCCTACCCAACCCATTATATAAGATCCCTCCAGTATAGGTTGGGATCTCCTCTGATGGATCATTTTCACTTTTTGCCTGCAAAGGTAAGATTTGTATCTATTAATGGGAGTGAGTTGGTGGTAGTGAGTCATTCATATGAGGCTTCTCCTTTTGTAGACCCAAATCATTGCTCCAGTGTAGAAAGGTGCTGGACCTTCCCACAGCCATGTCCAATTCTAAGAGCCACTGGCAAATGACAGGCCTGTTTCCACTGGAAAAGAGTGAAATTGTTGAAGATCAAGGCTTGCAAATATGACAAGCTGGGAACCCACAACCTGAGCAGCATGTTTAGCTTAGTCTATGAGGATGTAGCTAATCTTTCTTCTCCCAGATAATTAATCAGTCTCAGAAAATAATGAGAAGAGTAATTAAAATGGCTATTCCATCAGAAGTCTTTTGTTTAAAGGGTATGTGTGGGGAGATGGGGAGATTACAAGCTTGAGTCACTGGGAACCATCAAAACACTTCTGAGTTTCTCCTCAGAAACAGAGGGGCAATGTGGAGGGCTTCAATCAAAGCCCTTCCACTCTCAACTGAAAGGCAAGGTTCAGTAACCTTTAGGCAGGGTTACTAGTGCTTGTGCTCATATATTTTCTAACTAAACTATTCTCAGTGTTTATTTTGCAAACCTTTTATTTTGTTGCTTCAACCCTTACCACACCGGTATGACCCTGCTACTTTACTGCTCAATAAATTCCTGTGGCTTCATACTACTCCTAGTAGTAAATTTAAACTCTTCTGTTTGGTATTTAAAACCCTTTGCCACCTGGCCTCATGCTGCCTTTTTAGCCTTATTATGCATTACTTCCTTTTTCACTCTCTGGTTCAGTTAAATTGAATTTCTTACCGTTACTCATAAATAATAATACTCCATCATCATCTGCTTTTTGACTAGCTGTCTCTCATGCCTAGATGTACACCATTCTCATCTCCACCTCTTAGAATCCTGACTTTCCTTCAAGATACACTCAGGTGCCACATCTAATAAAAATAATAGCATATATACTGAACATTAAGGTTTGCAGAACACTTTACATATTGTTCACGGGATGTTCAAAGCAGACCTGTGAGGTGGATATTATTCCCTTTTTACAGAGAAGGAAAGGTTAAATGACTGGCCTAGTGAGTATTTGAGGCAGGATTCAAAGTTAAATCTTCTTGCTGCCAGTTCAATATTTTATTCACTATGCCAGTTAACTGCTAACATAAAGCTTTACCTGATATCACCAGCTGCTAGTGCCCTCCTGCCTATATTACCTTGTATCTAAATATTTCATACATATGTACATGCTGTCTCCCCCAATACAATGAAAGTTTCTTGAAAATGGGGGCTACTTCACTTTTGTATTTGTTTCCTTAGCACCTATAACAGTGTCTGATAAATGCTCATTGATTGATTACGTAAATCTTTGACAGGATTAGAAAACATTGAAAGGATTGTGTTCTGCACTATCAAAAATCATGAGTCTGTTGAAGTTTTGAATTAAGTAGCTTCAATATTTATTGATTTTCAGGAGGTTGGAGAGCCAGACTCTTTAAGACCCGTGGTACCTCCTAAGTTCTTGAAATTCTGAGTCAGATCCAAAGTCAAATCACTACGTGTATTGGTGTATAGCAAGTTGAGGGTTCAGTGGACCTCCTAAAGGCATGGAAAAGCAATTAAACCTTCCCAGCAATTTAAGGTACTTGGGGATTAAAAAGCCAGCATGTTCCAACTTTTAATGAAATCCCTTCATATCTTGCTTTCTACTCTCTGATAAATTTTCACTCTGAAGGATTTTATTTTTTGAATGCTATTAGTTTTCTTAGATAATTATTCCCTACCTTCTTTTCCTTCAAACAGAGAAAAGTATTTACTTTTCAGTTTGGCAGTATTATCCACTAAGGGACTGATGTTTTGCCTGCCAACCCTGTTTTTTGAGAGGAAGCAAGGGGATTCTTCACATTCATGGGTTTGAGTTTCCAGATTTGTTTATGTGATGATTGGAGTCTGTATTTGTCACATTTCCCAAATCCAGACACCACAAAACAGTTGTCCTCCCCCAGAGAGTCTCCCAGACTAGGAAAACAGAAAAACATCCATCCCTTCCTACCCCCCCCCCCCCCCCCCGATTCAAGTCAGAACTAAAGTCAGTAGTAGAGTTTGTGTGTGATTTCTGAGTTCAGGGATGATTGTGTAACCTACTAGAAGACACTGTATACAATGTGTACATCCTAATTCACAGGTGTTGTTCAGTCATTACTGACTTTGTGTGACTCTGCTTGGGGGGGTTTTCTTGCAGATACTAGAATGGTTGGTCAGTTGCTTCTCTTGTTCATTTTATAGATGAAGAACAGAAGCAAACGGACAAGTAACTTGCCAGGATCACACAGCTAGCAAGTGTCCGAGGCCAGATTTGAACTCATGAAGCTGAATCTTCCTGACTTCAGGTCTGGTGCTGTATTCACTGTATCACCTCACTGGCCAACTCACAGGCATAGGATTATGGATTTAGTGCCAGAGGGAACCTTAGTATTCAGTCCTCTGCGGCTGAGAAGGTAAGTAATTTGCCCAAATTCACACAGATAGAAAATGATAGAGCCAAGATGTAAACCCAGATCTTGTGACTCTAATTTCTCTACATTTATGATTGCAACACCCTGCCATCAATAAATGGATGAATTTATTATGTAAAGGAAAAAAATACAGACTCAGTCTTCTTCATACCCACTATTTTCTAACTGACCTTGTAAGTTACATGACCTCTGTATCTCAGTTTTCTCATTTATGAAATGAAGATAATATACTCTTTGCCACCAAGAGTTACTGTGAAAAAAAGTATTTTGTAAACTGAAATGCTGCAAGAATGTGGATCATTCATTCATTCAACAATAACCATCTATTAAATATTTGTACGTAGACCATTCTTGTAGGACTAGTTAGTGCTAACTGCCTTCATGGAATGCACAAGGTAGTGTTTGGATGGATAACACACAAGCAGACAATTATAATGTGCAATATTATGTGAGCAATGCATTAAAGAGATGCAGGATAGAATATTAAGTATCAGTAATGAAATTTACCTCTCCTACCCTCAACTTCATATATAAAATAGGATTAACAATACCCAACTAGCATATGAAATTTGGAAAAGAGCCTTCTGAACTGCAAATCACCAAAAAAAATATGAGTTATTTGCATTAACAGTACTTTTTTGCAAGTTTCATTTTTAAGTGTTACTTAGAAAAATCAGAGGGCTGCATGTATGCCTTTTTCACTCTCTTGTCCACTTAGAGGCTCGGTATTCAAGAGACTAGAGCTAGAAAAGAAGAAATATTTAGAAAGGAAATTGAATATCAAATCTAAATGACATCTGAACTAACAAAACCCTTGATGTTGGTGAAGCTAAAGAATAAAACACACACACACACACACAGACACACACACGAAACCCCCAAATCTGGCAGTTGCTGAGTCTAGAAGAAAGACAATTCACCCCTAAACACAATTAAAACTTGTAGTGAAGGATAGGGATCTGCCTCACGAATGGAGCTGCCATTCTGGCATCTGCTGGTAGACTTGTGCTATGTTTTTGTCTTTGCTAGGTTACAATTAATTAGTTGTCAAAGACTTTCCTGATTAGGAACATCCTGTTTATTGTCATTTATCATGCACTGAGATTGACTGAGTGTAAGGGAAGGAGTCTGTCCACAGCCCTCCCTTCTCCCTACAGCAGCCAGGCTTTGTACTTTTCATAGCTTGCTGTAGCAAAGGCTGTGTGTTTGTGGAGCTGGCTCTCTGCTGTGAAGACTCAGTCTGATGTCTGGCAGCAGTGTGTGGTTGAAAGAGCACTAGATTGTGAATCAGAAGAATTGGGCTCTTGTCCTTGCTCAGAGGCTAACGAAATGTGTGACCTTGGTCAAATTATTTAACCTCTCTGGGCCTCAGATGTTTTCTCTGTAAAATGAGGGGATTGGACCAAAGGGTCCCTAAGGCCCTTTTTAGCTGCTCTCATCTTTTATGATTGCCTGGAAACTGCTTGGTGCATCAAACCTTTCCAAAAGACATATTCCCCTGTTCCTACTCTGATGCAACAAAATGCTGCTGATGGCTTCTGGAATAGGTTTTGTTTTTGTTTTCCCCAATCTTGAATTCATACGCTTATCTAAAGTTCTAAGCAGCAGTGAGTTGGAGGCTAGTTGAGCTAGTTGATCCCTTCAGTTGCTTTTAAGTTCAAAGATCCTTTGGCTATCTCCTTTTGCCCAACATTTAGATCCTACCTCTTTGCCCTTAATCTCTAAATTCTACTGGGGTATAGAATCTGTACCCTTATCTCTTCATGGTACACCCCTACGACCATTCACCACTTTGATTTGTGGGTCCTGGAAGCTGCTCCAGGTTTGAAGCATGTTTTGGGTCAGCACACACTTCCAAGTTTATTAACTTGTTATTAACTTATAAACCATATTAACCATATAAACCATATTAACCTTATAAACCATATAAACTTATAAACCATATTAACTTATAAACCATCGTCAATGTTTCTTTCACCAGACCAACCAAAAGTCAAACTCATTCAAAGCAAAAAACATTTACTTAAAATTGGAAGTCTTAGGTTCTATGATTTTATGAAGCAGTATAGCAATGTAAGTAGTAACAATAATAGTTGGCATGTATATAGCAGTTTCAAGTTTATAAAGTGCTTTATGCATATTATCTTATTCGATCCTAACAGCAATACTGTGAAGTAGTTGCTATTAACAGCTTCCATTTTATAGATAAGAAAACTGACGCTAAGAAAGATTAAGCAACTTTTCCAGAGACACACAAGCAGTAAGTGTCTGGAAACAGGATTAAACTCAGATCATCTTGATTCTAAGTCAATGTTATCCACTATCCCATCCATATGTCCCTATGAATAAGGACGATTCCTATCCACTCTTCACCTGCCACATACACAAGGGTATAGTTTTCCATAGATTACTGCATCTAGGGAAATACATATGGAGATGGTACTTACATGGAGGCTGACACAAGGATAAGGTATATTTGTACCTTGTGTAAGAATACGTACAGCTAGAAACCCATGTAGCCAGGGAAAGTAATTCTCCTAGAGTGTTGTTTCCACCGGATCATCTCCTTGATGATGACATATGCAGCTCTTGTAATATCATTGGGCTATCATTGCTGCACCCTGCCAGTATCTTCTCTAGTCTGTTCTCTCTGTATCATCCCTTGGTATCTCTGATGATGATAATTATCTTTGCAGGTTCTATGCTGTCCCCATATGATGGCCTCTATCTTTCAGTCTTTTCCTTATAGAGGAGAGGATTCTCAATTCTATCTCCAGATGTGATTTTAGCTTTATCATAATTTAGACTCACAGTCAATCAGTCAAAGAAATGTTTGGTACTAGGTCTTTCTTTTAGAAATGTTTTTCTTCTACCTCAATTTCCATTTTGAATTCAGTCTACTCTTTGAGAAAGGGTACAAAAATTCCTTTCAATCGCTGTCATGCCTTTGGTTGCTTCCTGGGTTCATACAAATCACCTTGGGAATTTCACTTAGCAAGATGGGAGGTGAAGGGAGGGCCAGGCAGAGCTAGTGATTGTTTTGATTTGCATTTTTGCCAGTGACAAAAATATTGTTCACCTTAGAGCATGTAGGAGAAAGAACACTGGATTTATAATCAGTGGATAGAGGTTTGAATCCTAGCTCTAACATTTACTAACTTTTTGTTCATGGAAATAATTTCTCCTCTCTTGGTCCCAGTATCCTTGCTCATAAAATTGGGAGAGTAATACACCTACTTCATGATGAAAAGTATTTTGTTAACCTTAAACTATAATAGAAACACAAATCATTACCCTCCCTTCAGTTTATTATTGCACATTGCTTCAACACCTGTCTTTAATTCCCAAGCCAGCTGGCAGCTTGTTTCCACCATTGCTGCTCTCAAGCTCTGAAATAGAGATACTTGCCTTCCATGCCCCT
Organism: Bettongia penicillata ogilbyi; assembly: GCA_023548195.1. Classification (NCBI taxonomy): domain Eukaryota; kingdom Metazoa; phylum Chordata; class Mammalia; order Diprotodontia; family Potoroidae; genus Bettongia; species Bettongia penicillata. The sequence goes on from JAJHZJ010000500.1 coordinate 4,642,386, forward strand.
CAAGAATGGAGAAGTCAATGAAAATTTTCTTTGGATGCCTCTGTTCCTTTCTTTACATTTATCTCTTATTAGTATTGTCTCCTGTCTTGCATACTTAGAACCCTTATGTTCTTTGACCTTTTGCACCAACCAGACTTACTCTCAAGGGAAGATGTGATCAGCTCTTTCACAGTGAGGTAAATGATCTATCCACCCTCTACGCATACAGTAAGAGTTCAAGTGTTCTGGCTCCTATTTGCATTTTAATAAGGGATGGATCCATAAATCAAGGGAATCAATCTCTACTGATGGAATGGTTAGCTATTGGGAGGTATTTTGTGGGACATAGGGCTTTCTTCCTTTTCCCATATCACTTGTCAACTCCACCTACTGTTAAATCAGGTTCCCCCAAGAGATGGTTCAGGCCCATTACTCCTTCCTCTTTCTGCCCACTTCAGTAGAATTTGCACTTGTTTTTTTATTTTTTCATTTCAGAACTGTTGGAACATGACGTGCAGTCACAACTGGAACATTACAGTAGCAATAAACTCTGTGTTACTTTGCAGCTGAGCTGTCCTTGGTAAACAGAGTGGAGCATCTGTCATATTTTTCAGCTGCTGGGGGAAAAAATTCCATTGAAACATGGTTCCTATAGATAATTTTCTTGTGAATAGCTATTTAAACATCACCTGTCATCTCACTCCCAGTAAATCCTCTAAGCGAGGGCTTGATTCATACAAAGAAATGCGGCATTATTTTTTTTCCCCAAGAGAAATAGCTCAGTATTGGTATTTACTCATTCCTCAATTTATGGTTCTGCCCAAGTGTGCTAAACAGAGATAGCCAGGAATAAATATCATCAGGGCTTCCCAGAGCAAAGGAACTACCTTGCAAGAGACAATAAAAGCTATCTAGTGTCTTAATGTAATAGCTGTCTATCATGGGGTATTCTGAAACCAGAAATCCAAATTTACAATACAGGAATTTGTCAATGCTTTAACCAGAGAGCACATATTGAGGTAAAGAGAAGAGCTGTAATCCCACACCATTTGTCCTGCAGCCCAAATTCCGTTTTCAGTATTGGATCCACTCAAACAGGAAGGGGGTGGGGAGTGGAAAACAACATTAAAAGTATGATTATATGACACTGCATCCAGATACTTTGACTCTAATTTTCTTATCTGGTTGCTCCATTGCTACTAATGCATACCACATCTCCTCTGCCCCTCCTTACTCTGTGTCACTTCTATCCCTCTATATGAACCTTTCAAATAGGATTCACCCATTATCATACCAGCACTCTTCCACTGGTTCTTTTACTGCTTTGAATGTACCCAAGGGTGTTGCAAGACCCAAATGAGATAATGGGTGTAAAGCACCTAGTAAGTCTTAAAATATAAATGTTAGCTATTATTATCATTATCATCAAGCATCCTGTCCCATAATGGCTTCATTCCCGGAACCTCCTACTGTCTTCCTGCTGAACTCAAGCAGTGTTTATATAGCAATGTAAGAGTATGGTGGTAAATGTTTAACAAGTGGGCACTCCAGGAAAAAAAAGCATTCACATAAATGAATTTAATCTTCATTAACACTTTCTTAAATCTAGGTAATCTAAATAAAGTGATAAATCAAACCTTAATTTGTAGTGATTGCTGATTTTCATGTTATATACTGAAAGCTTAAAAATCTCTGGTAAGCCAGTTAGAGTTGACCCTAACACTCATCTGATCTTCTTCACTCTTGCCATTTTTGTCTTTGTCCATGTGAACCTTGTACATAGAATTCATTTATTACACTGGCCTTTCTCTGGTTCTCTTACTATTTTAAATGGACCAGTGTAGCACCCTGACTTCTCACTTATGAGCTGCTCTTTCGTCATAACAACTGACCTTTCTCCTATTCTAGTCATATATGCCCCAGAGGATGTTGTTTACTCTGCATTTTTTTTAAACAGAAGTCATTTTTGGTAATGCTCTTGGAGCTCACTTTTACCTAACCTTAAGTTTTCTATTTTCCTCTGGATTACTTGTCATATAAAACATGCTGAGATTTGTTGATAGATACCACTGTCAATCATACTGATCAGTACAGAGAGACATTGTAGGTTTATTATATTCTTGGAGCATAGTCCCATGGTACATGAAAACCAATGGGCAATGAGTAACATTTCCAAAAAATGTATGTAGTATAAGGCAGGATGGATACAGTTAGAATTACAGAGGACAAAAGATTTATACATCAAAGAATCAATAACAGAAGGAGAAGATCTATATCAAGTAAAATAATAAACTGATCACTGAATACTAGAATATTTATTTAATTGAAATTTGGAGACAGAGCTGGAACTAACCAGAGAGCAACAGGATTCTAATTGATTTTTCAACTTGATTTTGAAGACTCTAGCTAGTTCATGTGACATGCTAGCATGATTATAAAGCCAATACAGAAAAATTCTCTTACCGCAATTGTAGTTATGATTCCTTTGAGATCATTATATTCCATGACTTATAATATGCCTGTAATATGACTTATAATATACCTATAATATAACTTATAACATGCCTTGGTTATTTAGTTGTTATTCTTTACTCTTGAAGAGGACCAAAATGACATTACTATGTTGGAGTCAAGGTACAGTGTGTCTGACTGTGGCTGATCAGACCAATATGAGCTCAGAAGGCTCTACCACAGGATGAGTACAAATAGTCCATAGGAAAATTTGGCATGGAGATGTCTCTAAATTTGTGCTTCTCACATTTATTTTGAGCTACTGCAATTCTACTTCACTCATAGAGCACAGAAAAATTGATGCCATTTTCATTCTCATTGAAGGCTTCTGACAACATCACTGAAAATATCATGCTAAAAAGCATTAAGAGCAAGCAAATAGTCTTGCTTAACTCTATTTGTTACTGGGAAAATGTGAAAATATCTTCCATTATTCAGAACCCATGCAAGCATGCCATCATGAAATTAACCACAGTATTAATGAACTTCTCTGGGAGACAAAATTTTGCACAATAAAATGCCTTATAACATTGTTGGAAGAAAATTGGTATTAAAGAAGTAGGTTTTTGCACTAAGTAGCGAACATTTTGGTATCAATGAAATCAGAATGCAATTTCTCAGTGTGATACAATTCAATTTCTGCTTCCTACTGCATTGGAGTTCTGATGTATTGTCCATCTGCATCTTCAAAAAATCCCTACGTACGTACACAGAAACTAATATTAAAGGCTATACACCTTATAGAACATTGTAGCTTAGGAATATATGTATGTGTACACACACACACACACACACACACACACATATATATATATATATATACACATACACATATGTGTGTATTTGTATGTCACATATAGTTATATGAATTTATATGTAGAAATTGTATAAACTTACCCATTTGGATGTTTTTAAGTGTAAATGATCAGATTGGTCTCTTGAAAGTGCTATTTATTTCAGGGTGAGATTTATTGTAATACTCTAGGACTTAGTACAACTTTTATAGTAGAGGTCCAGTAGGACCTCTGATTAAGAACAAATAAACCCCAAGATGATGAGTTTGGCCTCCCAAAGCGAACCAGTACCTTCTCTGCAGCCTATAGTCTTAAATGGAATTGCTAGAGAGGGAGTTTTAAACTCAAATAGAAATGATTCCCTGCCTCAGCATATCAAATTAAGAAACTACAAATTAATATTATCTTAGTTTCATTTTTGTTAATTTTGTGAAACATTTCCCAATTCCACCTTAATCTAGTTCAGGTGGCACTAAGTAATTTTGTAGCCACAGACAGTGGGATGAGTGTTTGTTCCCTCTGAAGAACACTAGGAGGTTGTCTTTTGCTGTGGGTCATTTGGTCAATACATGGCAGAAATGAGACTTGAATACAGGTCTTCCTGACTCCAAGGCAAGCTCTCTATTCACTATATGCTTCCTCTCAATCCTTATTATTATTAATAATAACTAGCATTTATATAATGTTTTAATGTATGTAAAAGGCTTTATATATGTTATCTTATTTGATCCTCAGGACAACTCTGTGACATAGATGCTATTATAATTCCCTTTTACAGAAGGTAAAACTGAGGATAAGAGGTCAAATGACTTGCCCGGTGTCATATAGATAGTGTCTGAGGCTTGATTTGAACTCAGGTCTTCCTTACTCCAAGTCCAACACTCTAATTTTCCCATTGTACTACCTAACTGACTCTAGGTTTTAATAGGCATCAAATGATTATATTTTATCATTATTAGACAATATTGTTCATATGTGATAAAATAATCATTTTTTATTTTTTTCATTATTCCAATTTTTGATTGTATTTATTTTTAGATTTCAACATTCATTTCCATAAAATTTTGAGTTCCAATTTTTCTCCCCATCTCTCCCCCACATAATACCTTGCATTCTGATTACCCCTTTCCTCAGTGTACCCTCCCTTCTATCACACCCTACCCTTCCCTTATCCCCATCTTCTCTCTTTTGTTGTAGGGCAAGATAAATTTCTATACCTCATTACCTGTGTTTCTTATTTCTCAGTTATATGCAATTATACTCAACATTCATTTCTAATTCTTTGAATTCCACCTTTTCTCCCTCCCTCTCTCCCTCCCTACTCATCCTCATTGAGAAGGCAAGCAATTCAATACAGGTTATATATGGATCGTTTTGCAAAAGATTTCCCCATAGTAATTATGTTGTGTAATACTAACTATATTGTCCTCTATTGTACCTTGTTCCCCCTCCTCCCCTTTTTTTATTCTCTCATTTGGCCTTGTTCCTTCCCAAAAGTGTTTACTTCTAGTTACTATCTTCACCTATTTGCTCTCTCTTCTATCATCCCCATCACCACACTTGTCCCCTCTTCCCCTACTTTCCTGTAGTGTAAGGTAGATTTTCATACCAAATTGAGTGAGCATGTTATTCCCTCCTTAAGCCATATGTGAAGAGGGTAAGCTTCACTTTTCCCCATTCACTTTCTCCCTTTTCTCTTCCATTGAACAAGAGTTTTCTTATCTTTTTTATGAGTTATAGCCTGCCCCATTCCATTTCTTCCCTTCTCCTCCCAGGATTTTCCTCCCTTACCCCTTAATTTTTATTTTATTTTTTTAATGGATAGTATCTCTTCTGATTCAACTCAACCTGTACTCTGTGTGTGTGTATGTGTGTGTGTGTGTGTGTGTGTATAAGCCCTCTACCTACCCAAATACTGAGAAAAGCCTCAAGAGTTACAAATATTATCTTTCCATGTAGGAAAGTAAACAGTTCAGCTTTACAGAGTCTTTTATGATTTCTCTTTCCTTTTTACCTTTTCATGCTTCTCTTTATTCTTGTGTTTGGAAGCCAGATTTTCTATTCATTTCTGGTATTTTCATCATGAATGAATGAAAGTCCTCTATATCATTGGATGATCATTTATTCCCTTGAAGTATTATACTCAGTTTGCTGCGTAGGTGATTCTTGGTTTTAATCCCAGTTCCTTTGAATTCTGGAATATCCTATTCCAAGCTCTTCGATTCCTTAATGTAGGAGCTGCCAGATCCTGTGTTATCCTGATTGTATTTTCACAATACTCAAATTGCTTCTTTCTAGCTGCTTGCAGTATTTTCTCCTTGACCTGGGAACTCTGAAATTTGGCCACAATATTCCTAGGAGTTTCTCTTTTTGGGTCTCTTTCAGGAGATGATTGGTGGATTCTTTCAATATTTATTTTGTCCTCTAGTTCTAGAATATCAGGCAGTTTTCCTTGATAATTTCATGGATGATAATGTCTAGACTTTTTTTTGATCATGGTTTTCAGGTAGTCCCAATAATTTTTAAATTGTCTCTCCTGCATCTATTTTCCAGGTCAGTTGTTTTTCTAATGAGATGTTTCACATTATCTTCTATTTTTTCAAACTTTTGGTTTTGTTTTCTAACTTCTTGGTTTATCTCATAGTCATTAGCTTCTCTGAACTAAATTCTCTCTTTTAAAGAACTATTTCGTTCAGTGAGCTTTTGAACCTTCTTTTCCATTTGGCTAATTCTGCTTTTTAAAGCCTCCTTCTCCTCATTGGCTTTTTGAACCTCTTTTTCCAATTGAGTTAGCTTCTTTTTAAAGTTATTATTTTCCTCAGCATTTTTTTTTGTTCTCCTTTAGCAGGTGGCTGACATGCTTTTCAAGTTCTTCTATGGCCTGGGCCCATTTCATATTCATTTTGGAGGTACTGGAAGCAGCCTTGACTTCCTCTGACAAGATGCTTTGTTCTTCCTCATCCAAAAGGATGGAAGGAGACACCTGTTCACCAAGAAAGTAACCTTATATGGTCTTATTTATTTTCCCTTTTTTGGGCATTTTCCCAGTCAGTTACTCAACTTCTGAATGTTTTGTCAAGAGGAGAATCCTAGTGCTCCTTCTTTCCCTAGGATGGGGTTCAAGACTGAGATTCAGATCAACTGCTCAACTCCCCTAGGGGCTTTGGGTGGGGGCAGGGCCACCACTGAGGACTGAGGTTCAGATCAGCTGCTCAATTCCACCAGAGGCTTTTAAGTTGAGCTGCCTGGACAATGGACTGAGGCTGCTTCCAAGTAGCTGCCTGCCACCTGCTGCTGCTACAGCCTGGGGCCAGTGCTAGGGAAACCCTGTTCCCCTCTCTCCCAGCTGGGAAAGCCCTCCCACACTGACCTTTGGAGCTTTCTTTATCACTTGTGAGTTGAGGGATCTGGGACTCTCCCTACTGGGAATTCTGCCCTGGAGGTCTGTTCTGGTTCTGTTCCTCCTAGTGCTGTGCAGCCAGGGCTGAGCTCTGCTCTGCTCAGCATCCCATGTGATAGACCTTTCCTGTTGGCCTTCCAGGTTACCTTTGACTGGAAACCTCTTTCACTCTGGTGTTCTGTGGTTTCTGCTGCTCTAGAATTTGTTGAGAGTCATTTTTTACAGGTATTTTGTGGGCTGTGGGGGAAATTCTAAAGTATATGTGTCTTTCTACTCTGCCATATTGATCCATCCCTAAGATAATCATAATTTGTAAAATAATTATTGCTTGAATTTTTAAAAATAAAGAATAGTGAATTATTGTATCCTTTGTTTTTTTCTCTTAAAGAACAAATCATCTTGGTTTTCTTAGATAAGTTTTGGGACTAAGATAATGGTCTCTGCCTTTGTAGAAAAGTAATGTCATTACAGGATACTTATTGGTAAATCACAAATCTTTGTTTACATATTTTTTTTACTCTTCCCTTCTGCTTGTTCTGCAATCTAACACAGAAATCATTCTTGAGTGCTACCAATGGAATGACTGTGATAGTAGAAGAAAATTCTTTCTCTAAACCAAGTTACTTCAACTCCCCATCTAGACACTGGACTCCAGAGTTTATTATCTCCTCTGGGATCATTGAAGAATGTCTTGAAATTCCTTTCTCACTGCTTCATTTTTTTCCCATTTGGTGGATTTTTTTTTCTTTTAATATTGCACTTTCTGGCTAAGATACTAAGGATATGATGTGAAGATACCTAGCCCAAATTAATTTCAAAGCTCAAAGTGTTAAGAGACTGAATTTTATGCTGTTGGAGAGTCTGGTCTTTTGGAGGATGGAGAAAAATTTCCTTTTGCGAACTGTCACTGCCAGGAAAACCAAGTGGATGATTAAATAGGTGTTTATATGGTATTAGTAGTGGAAGAAACACCCTTGTAGGGATTACAGGAATTAAGAAGGTTACTAGTTGTTTATTGGACACAGAGATAGGATATAATTTGGGGTCAGCAGAGTTTATGTTTTGGGAGTGGAGAGATTATTTGATCAGAATTAGAGTCAAGATGGGTTCAGTTTGGAAAGTGCAGGCTGGTAGAATTCAGAGATAGTGGTGGTGGTATTTGGCTGTGAGTATAGGTAGGTAGTAGGAGTTGATTTTTATGCCATGAATAAGATGGATGCCAATTATGAACACTCTCCATAAAAATAATACAGGGGGAAGAGAAGAATTGACAGCATTTTTCTGCTAGTAGATTCAGTCCTTTGCTGTCTGTCTACATATGTCACTCGATCACTCAGTGAGCTCTAGTGGCACCATCACTTCAAGGTTCAACATAAAGTCCTTTGGCCTTAAAAGATCTTCAAAAACTACTTCCTTTTGCCTTTTGTCCTTTTTTTTTTTAATGACACAGTATTCCTGTCTCATCAAGCTAGAAATATAGTAACCATTCACTGACTCTATCCCAAAACAGATTAGCTCAGAAACTTTAATCTGCTTTTTTTTTTTTCTGATCGGGGCTAGTTCACTTCTCCGCAGCCTGATGGTCCTCTGCTCCTGGAGGTTCAGACACTGTGTGTTGGACATTCTATTGGCTTAGCCCACTGCAGTTCTGAACTCCCAAGCCCAAGAGATCCATCAACCTAAGTCAGTAGCAGGGAAAATAGGTTTTCACCACATGCCCTGATTTTAGTTTTCTTATACTTTTCTCACTTCTACATACTATAATCATCCAGTTATAGTGGCCTATTTCTGTTTTCTTGAAAATAACATTTCACCTCCTGTAGTGTTCTCTTCATGCTGACTATCTTTATACCTGGAATATTTTGCCCTTTCCCCTTCTCACCTCTTTCTTCCGGACTCAGTTTAAATCTTACCACTTTTTGGAGGCTTTTCCTGGTCCCCTCCCCCCACCTGTTTTTGCCTTCCTCATAGTTCCTCTACTCTGTATACAGCTCTTATGTACCTAATTATTTGCATGTTATCTCCCTTATACTCTTAGCTCCTTGGGGACATACCGTGCCATATTGCCTTTGGTTTGGAGTTAAGCGAAGAGTTATTTCAATCTCTCCCATTATTTGTAGATAGGTGAATGTTTTTATACCAAGCAATATGTGGCTGACCTCATTCTCCATTTTCGTGTGAGGTCCCTTCAGCAAGTCCCTCCTATCACTACCAAAATTGCTGTCTTCATCATTATCTATGCCAATGACCAGATTTTAGAATCATTGATTTGGAACTGGAAGGGATCTTAAAGACCATTTTCTAGATTGGGAAAGGGAGGCCCAGAGATATCTATCAATAAACATTTATTAATGCCTACTATTTGCCAGACATTAAACCAAGCACTGGGGAATAAAAAAAAAAGTGCAAGACAGGCCTGCCCTCAGGAAGCTCGTTATCTAATAGGGCAGACAAGTGGAAACAAATGAATACAAATAAGCTATATTTTAACTAAGAAATAATTAACAGACAGAAGATACTAAAAGTAAGAGATGTTGAAAAAGGTTTTCTGTAAAAGATGGGATTTTAACTGTGACTTAAAGAAAGTCAAATAAATAGGCAGACTTGATAGAAGGGAGAGTATTGCAGGCACAGGGGACAGCCAGAGAAAATGCCTGAAGACAAGCTCATGGAATAACCAGGAGGCCAGTGTCACTGGATCAAAGAGTATGTGACAGGGAATAAAGTATAAGAAAATTAGAATTGTAAGAAAGGGCTAGATTATGAAAGACATTGAATGCCAAAAAGAGGATTTTGTGTTTGATTCTGGAGGAGATAGAGAGCCACTAGAGTTTCTTGAATGGGAGGGGATGACATGGTTGAAACGCCACTAAAAAAAATCACTTTGGTGGCTGAATGGAGGACAGATTAAGGTGGAGGAGAGAACTGATGTAGATTTATATGCCCATCAGTAGGCTGCGGCAATAGTCGAAGTATGAGGTAAGAAGGCCCCTACTTCAGAGAAGAGAAGGGGCCATATTTGAGGAGTGTTGCAAAGGTGAAATCAAAAGTCTTGGCAACAAATTGGATATGGGGCCTGTATGAGACAGTGAGGAATGGAAAATGACTCCTACACTGTGAGCTTGAGGGACTGGGAGGAGGGTATTCCCCTTTATAGTAAAAGGGAAGGTAGAGACTTGCCCAAAATCAGAGATAGTGACGAAGTTGGATTTGAACCTAGGTACTATGACTCCAAATTTAAGGTTCTTTCCACATTGTACAGATTACTAAAGACAATAGTAATCATTTCTAATTATATGATACTTTAAAAGATATGACAGAAGACATTGGACAAGTCACAAACTTCTCTGTGTCTATTTGTCAATATCTCTTAAGTGGGTGTAATGGTGCTTGGTCACTCTAGTCTTTTGACATGTAGTCTACAACAAGTACTTGAGAAACCAAAAAAGGTTTTGATGTACTATGATTCGTGCTGGTGCCATCATTATTGCTGGTTATGTGACTGACTTGGGGACATTTCTCTTTTGTTGCAAACTATATTCACTACTGGCCCATTGGGATGACAAATTGAGGACAGGAGGCTAATTAGGCCTACAGTTAGCTACTTATCATTGTAATTGCTTGCTTGGGCTGTTTCTGCTGCTGTAATTAATGGTGGATGTCTTTATAAATAAATTTTGCCAAAATATAATATTAATAAGAGGTACTGAAAATGTTTCTTAGGGCTCAGGGAATCTGTGTAGAGTAGAATTGGCAGGTAGGGAATCAGGGAGGTTAAAGAAGGGAGATGTTAAAGTGGAGAAGACTAGAGGAAGCAAAAAAGTCCATCATGGTGACCTTGACCTTGAGTCCCACAGAGGATAGATCTGGTAGAGGGAAGAATCATCCCCAAAGTAATAATCTGATTTTTGTGTATTGGTCATTCCAAAAAACAGTTCACATTTAGGAGACATAAAGCATTTCCTCTCTACAACCTGTGAGGTTAGTAGAATAAGTTTAATTTCCCTTATTTTATTGATGAGGCAACTAAGGCTCAGAAAGGTAAAATGACTTGTCTGTGTAGCCCTGGATACTACATCAGGGAAGTGGTGCCATGAGGAAAGGGAAAGGAGAGCCAGATTTAGAGTCAGAGCATTTGTGTTTGAGTTTCAGTCCTGCCATCCACCATTGTGACTTTGGGCAAATCATTTCTTTTTACTCCCTCAGTTTTCTCATCATAAATGAGAAGTTTGGACTATATAATCTCAAAATTCTTCCCCAGACCCTAATCTGTAATCCTATGCAGAGCTATAATTAGCATGGGGCTATGGGACACCAACAACTGGAGGGGGTGCACTTCCTTTCCAAGGTAGTCTTTTGTCCCCGTTTTCTTGGTTGGTTCCTCCAGACCACAAATTTGAAGTTGGAAAGAATGTTAGAGATCATTTAGTCCACCTTTCTCATTTTACTAATGAGGAAACTGAGGATAAGGAGAAGCTCAGTGACCTGGCCGAGGTCACTCATGTGACAAGTGTCAGAGTCATGACTTTAACCCAGGTTTTCTGATTAAATTCAGGGAGAGGTACATTGTTGGGCACTGCCACTTGTCTATGACACCTTCTTGTCCCCTAAGGTCCTCAGAATTTCACAGCCCTCTCATGGAGCCAAGTTTTCCCATCTCATTATCTTGTGATTACACCCAACAAAAGTAGACAGTGTCATGGAGCCAATTTTTCCCCGTCACATTACTGTGTAATTTCACCTAACAAAAGTAGACTGTGTACACCACTGGGCACAAAAACCCCTGTTATATGGGATCAGAGGAGATGGCAGTGCATACTAATATTTTCAGTGGTGACCTAGGGATCTCTGTTACCATCTTCCCCTACCAAATTTGCCCTGGGTCCTTAGTGATCCTATGATTTCCCCCCTGAGTCTGTTTGCTCCTCTGTAAAATAAGGAGGTTGAACTAAGTAATCTAAGGTCTCATTCAACTCTGAAACACTGATCCCAGTATTACCTACAAGCATTCATACAATAATGTGACCCAAACATATCTGGGCATTCCCAGTTCACCTGGCATGGAGCCTTTGGAGACGAAATTGACTAAGTTGGAGGTCTCTTCATCTCCTATCAAGTGGGTGGGAGGAGTCTCCTTTGATTAGCTGCCTGCAGCTTTAGAACTGATAAGATCCAGCCATTCGCTTCCCCCTTCCACCCCCAATTCTACCTGCCCCACCCAGCTGTCTGTCTTTTCTGCTCTTTTCAGTCACCCTTATGTATATGCTGTATCCAGCAGGTGAAGGTCACAATTCACTCACAGCTTGGTACTATGACCTGAACTTGTGAAAGGGGAAGGACTATCCCTGCTCCCTCTAAGGAATGGCTGTGGGGTGCTTTTTTCTGTTATGTGTGATTGTCATCTTCAATGTCAGGTGCCAGAGGTGATTCTCATGGGACCTGTTTGAGCAACATCTGCCTTGGAGCCAGAGTTGCATGAAGAATGGTGTCACCAGCCAGCCTAGTATGGAAACTCTGAGGAACCAGGGGCCTGAGACTCAAGTCTGAGGAGGGTTTTGGACTTGGGAACTGAGACTTGGCAGTATAGGAAAGGTACTAAATGGTAAACCTAATGCCCTTCCCTCTCCCAGGAAGTAAGAGGGAAGGGGAATTAAACCCCACATGTTGGGGGCCTAAGTTTATATGACTGTGATCTGAGGTAGATGTTTCTGTATAAGGGCTAATCTGATTATTGGGGGTTTAATGGAACCAGGGTTCAGGAGACCATTCCCTAAAATTGAGGGAAACTTGGTGGGGATTGGAACCATTTGTAGAGAGCCTAGATAACTCCCAATCTCTTCAAGATACCAGACAACTCAGGGGGAGTGGTAAAATGTTACTTACCTGGCCTTCCAGGCTGTGAGGGCCACAGTAATCTGCGTTGCAGTAAGAATTAGCAATGGAATTTGAACTCACATTTCTTGTATCTGGAGCCAAAGTTCTTCCTAGTACACCACACTGTTTCTCTCTATTTATAAAGCTTTTTTTCCCAGAATATCACCTGCTTTCAGGATGCAAAAGAGTGGAGTCTTGAGAAACACTTCTTTATGATGATAATTTGCACTTGGATTTATTTTAATAAACAGTATATTATGAAAGCAAATGTGATAACCATTTAATGAGCATTTTATGTGTAATCTATTTTGTTCTCAGTTGGATTCTGTAGTAATTACAGTTCCCTTGTTTTGTATTTGTTACTTTTATCTTTCATTATAAGTAATTTAGGGCCATGACTGTGATTGCCTTGGTTAAGGAGTTATATTGAAAGTTTTTTCTTCTGATCAATTTTCATAAGAATTATCTTTAGCATGGATTTATTGTTCAGCCATTCAGTTGCATCCAACTCTTTATGACCCCATGGACCATACTGTCCATGGGATTTTCTTGCCAAAGATATTGGAGTGATTTGCCATTTCCTTCTCCAGTGGACTAAGGCAAACAGAGGTTAAGTGACTTGCCCAGGGTCATTTGAACTCATTTTCCTGCCTCTAGACCTAGTGTTCTATCCACTGAGCCATCTAGCTGCCCTATTTAACATGGATAAAATCCCACAATTTGTGTATGGATGTGCCACATGGCATGATGCTGCTACTTTTTAGCTCTGAAATTGATTCCTGAGGTTTTTGCCATTCCTAGCAGCATTTGTCTGGCTCCTGGTTCTTGAACACAAAGGAATCTCAGGCAAATGTGCTACCAGTAACTTGGGGGAATGATTTCCCATATCACTGGGAGCCAGAGATTGAAGCCACTGTCAATGATCATTGAAAAATCAGGGAGAAAACAAAAGGTGCTGCAGGATTGGAAAAGGAGGTCTGTTGCTTTGACTTTCAAAGGGGGAAGAGAGTAGAACCAAGAGACCATCGCTGGCAAGCTTGAGTGAGTCCTGAAATCCAAGAGTGGACTCTGGTATTGAAATGGCTCTGTGATGTCCTAGATTTGGGAGTTCCCTTCAAGGATACAGAGCACAGCCCATCATGCCTATCCATCTGTCTGTCCCATAATATTCTCATTCATGACCTCCTGAGACTCAAGTTGCAGAGCAGCTGCCCCACATGACAAAACCATTTCTCCCTTTCTTCTGACAACAGCACATCAATAGAGCACTGTGACCATTCTCCTGTCATCCCTTGCTCTCACGATGTGACCAACCTATCTTTCCTTTCTGTCATACAGTTCCTTGATGACATCCTTTATTCCTCCTTTCCTCCCAAAATTATCCTTGGTTACATGTGTTGCAGCCTGCTTACATATCCACAATATTCCTTTCCATTGACCTCTCTGGGTAATGCCCACCTTTAGTAATAGAATTAGCATATGTTAAACACCTACTATTTGCTAGGCATTTTGCTAAATGCTTTCTTTATAAATATCATCTCATTTGTACTCACAGCATCCCTATTTAACTTTTTACATTCATTTTCACAAAATTTTGGGTTCCAAATTTTCTCCCCTTTTCTCCCCTCCCCCCACCCCAATACCCCAAGCATCTAATTTTCCCTATCTCCAATCTGCCCTCTCTTCTGTCATCCCTCCCCTTCTCTTGTCTCCCATCTTCTCCTTTCTCCTGTAGGGCCAGATGACTTTCTATTCCTCATTAACTGTATGTCTTCTTTCCTAGTAGCAACAGCAATACTAAACAGTTGTTCCTAAAACTTTGAGTTCCAAATTCTCCCCATCCTTCCCTCCCCACCCATTCCCTTTGGGAAGGCAGGCAATTCCATATAGGCCCTATCTGTGTAGTTTTGCAAATGACTTCCATAATAGTCGTGTTGTGTAAGACTAACTGAATTACCCTCCATCCTATCCGGCGCCTCATTGTTTCTATTCTGTCTTTTGATCCTGTCCCTCCCCAAGAGTGTTGACTTCAAATTGCTCCCTCCTCCCATTGCCCTCCCTTCCATCATCCCTCCCTCCCTGCTTATCTTCTTCTCCCCCACTTACCTGTATTGTAAGATAGGTTTTCATACCAAAATGAGTGTGCATTTTACTCCTTCCTTTAGTCGAATGTGATGAGGGTAAACTTCATGTTTTTTTTTCAGCTCTCCTCTTTTTCCCCTCCACTAAAAAGTCTCCTGCTTGCCTCTTGAATGAGAGATAATTAACCCCATTCCATTTCACCCTCTCTCCTCCCACTACATTTTTCTCTCACCATTTACCTTAATTTCTTTTAAGATATGTTCCCATCCTATTCAATTCACTCTGTGCTCTCTGTCTCTGTGTGTGTGTGCATGTGTGTATGTGTGTGTGCATGCACGTATGTACGTGTGTGTGTGTGTGTGTATGTGTGTGTGTGGTTCCACCAATTACCCAGATACTGAAAAGTTTTAAGAGTTACAAATATTGTTTTTCCATGTAGGAATGTAAACAGTTCACCTTTGGTAAGTCCCTTATAACTTCCCTTTGCTGTTTACTATTTCATGCTTCTTCTCATTCTTGTTTTTGAAAGTCAAATTTTCTTTTCAGCTCTGGTCTTTTCATCAAGAATGCTTTAAAGTCCTCTATTTCATTGAAGGATCATATTTTCCCCTGAAGTATTATACTCAGTTTTGCTGGGTAGGTGATTCTTGGTTTAGTCCTAGTTCCTTTGACTTCTGGAATATCCTATTCCACGCCCTTCGATCTCTTAATGTAGAAGCTGCTAGATCTTGAGTTATCCTGATTGTATTTCCACAATACTGAAATTGTTTCTTTCCAGCTGCTTGTAAGATTTTCTCCTTGACCTGGGAGTTCTGGAATTTGGCCACAATGTTCCTAGGAGTTTCTCTTTTTGGATCTCTTTCAGGTGGTGATCCATGGATTCTTTCAATACTTATTTTGCCCTCTGGTTCTAGAATGTCAGGGCAGTTTTCCTTGATAATTTCATGGAAGATGATATCTAGGCTC
Source organism: Bettongia penicillata ogilbyi (assembly GCA_023548195.1). NCBI lineage: Eukaryota > Metazoa > Chordata > Mammalia > Diprotodontia > Potoroidae > Bettongia > Bettongia penicillata. The sequence goes on from JAJHZJ010000500.1 coordinate 4,657,992, forward strand.
TTTTTTTGATCATAACTTTCAGGTAGTCCCATAATTTTTAAATTGTCTCTCCTGGATCTATTTTCCAGGTCAGTTGTTTTTCCCATGAGATATTTCACATTCTCTTCCATTTTTTCATTCTTTTGGTTTTGTTTTATGATTTCTTGGTTTCTCAGAAAGTCATTAGACTCCATCTGTTCCATTCTAATTTTGAGAGAACTATTATCTTCAGTGAGCTTTTGGACCTCTTTTTCCATTTGGCTCATTCTGCTTTTGAAAGCATTCTTCTCCTCATTGGCTTTTTGAACCTCTTTTGCCAGTTGAGTGAGCCTATTTTTCACAGTGTTATTTTCTTCAGCATTTTTTTGGGTCTCCTTTACCAAGGTATTGATCCGTTTTTCATACTTTTCTTGCAACTCTCTCATTTCTCTTCCCAGTTTTTCCTCCACCTGTCTAACTTGCTTTTCAAAATCCTTTTTGAGTTCTTCCAAGGCCTGAGCCCACCCGACATCCCCCTGGGATGTCTGGGGTACTGAGGCCCCGCCCTCCACGTCTTTCCCTGATGGCAAGAATATGTCCTCGTCGTCAGATCCAAAAGTTGGGATCATTTGCATCTGTTCGAAAAAACTCTCTATAGTCTTATTTTTCTTCCCTTTTCTAGGCATTTTCCCAGCCAGTTACTTGACTTCTGAGATTCTTGTCCACCTCCACCTAGATCCGCCCAGCTAGTGCTTGGGGTCTGAGATTCAAATGGGCTTTCCGCAGCAGGCTCGCCTGCTAATCAATGTGAGCTTTAGCTCTGGTGCTGGGGTGGGGGCAAGGCTGCCTCCCAGGCTCAGCTCCCTCAGGGGCTTTATGCAGAGACCTTCAGAAATGGAGCGGGGTAGGGCAGGGCCGTCTCCCAGGCTCAGCTCCCTCAGGGGGTTTATGCAGAGACTCTCAGTAATGAAGATCCTGCCTGCTGCTGTGGGAGTCCCGGGCCGCCGCCACAGCTGCTGCCTCCACTCCCCGCCTCTGCCTCCGCCACTTCCTGCCCCCGCCTCTGCCACCGCCGCTTCCTCCCGAGGGGGCCTGAGTCACGGAGACATCCCACTCCCCCTCTCGGCCAGGCCAGCTGTCTCTCTCACAGACCTGTAGCTTCTATGGGCGGAGGGACCTTCCCGGCCGCCGGAGGTTCTGTCCCTGAAACCTGCTCGGATCAGCTTCTCTGGTGCCGTGGCCAGGGCAGGCTGGGGCGGGGTCCGCTTTCGGGGTCGTAACGGACCCTGGGGACCGCTCTCCAGGGTTCTCTGGAATGGAAATCTCTTCCACTCTGTTTCTGCACACCTTACAGTGGTCCAGAACTTATGGGGATCTCATTTTACATTAATTCTATGGGCTGTGGGTTCGGAGCTCGTAAACATGCGTCTTTCTACTCCGCCATCTTGACTCCGCCCTAAAAAAACTTTTTATTAGAGGCCTGAACAGATGCTGAGTGAAAGGAGCGGAACCAGGAGAACTTTGTACACAGCAAAAACCAGTGTATGAGGAATTTTTCTAGTAGACTTAGTACTTCATTGCAATGCAAGGACTTAAAAATTCCCAATGGACTCTTGAGGCAAAATGCCTTCCACATCCTGAGAAAGAACTATGGAATTTGAATGAATGAATGAAGCAGACCATTTTGTTTTGTGTTATGTTTTGTTTTGTTTTATGATTTCTCCCATTCATTTTAATTCTTCTATGCAACATGACTAAGGTGAAAACGTATTTAATAGGAATGTATGCATAGAACATATATAAAATTGTATGCCATTTCAGGGAGGGAATGGGTAAGGAGAGGGAGGAAGCAAAAAAATCTGAGATATGGAAGTGATTGTAGAACACTGAAAACAAATAAAATAATTTAATTTTTAAAAAATTGTCTTTGTTTTTACACCTATCAGATTAGCTAAAATGATTTAAAGGAAAAGGAACAAATGGTGGAAAGGATGTAGAAAAATTGGGACACTAATGTGGAATTGTGAATTGATCCAGCCATTTTGGGGATCAATCTAAAATTATGCCCAAAGAATTATTAAACTGCCTATATCCTTTGACCCAACAATGCCACTACTAGGTCTATTTCCAAAGATGATTAAGGGAAAAGGAAAAGAACCTATATGTTCTAAAATATTTAGAGCAGCTCTCTTTATGATGGCAAAGAACTAGAAATTGGAGGGATGCCCATCAATTGGCAATGGCTGAAAAAGTTGTGGTATATGATTGTGATAGAATACTATTGTCCTATAAGAAATGATGAGTGCAATGATTTTAGAAAAACATGGATAGACTTGCACAAAATAATGAAGAGTGAAATGAGGAGAACAAAGAGAACTGTATACAGTAACAGCAATATTATTTTAAGAATTGCTTTGAACATATAAGTTATTTTGACTATTATAAATACTCAAATTAACTACAAAGGATTTATGAAGGAAGATGCTATCTGCACTCAGAGAAAGAGGATGAATAGAAGTATATATAGGATGATTTTGCATATATGTATGTATATGTATATATGTGTGTCTATACATACATATATGTCTAATAGTCATCTTTAGGGCAAGGGACAGAAGAAAAAAAGAAAAAACTACAACTGTATTTTATTTCAGTATAATTAGTTTTATTTGCAATCCTATGTATTTTATATTATGCATTTTAAAATATTGTTTTGAAGAGTATTATAGGTTTCACTAGACTGTTGAAAGAATCCATAACAGACAAGAAAAGATAAAGAGCCTTGGTATAAATGAAACCAAAAGAAAGGATATTGTAGCTAAATGGAAGGATGACTTGTAGGTACTACTTGGAGAAGTGAAGAAGGGAGGTGATGGATTTTTTATTGTATACTCAAAGGCAACAAGAAACGTTATTTCATAGGATATTCAGTGATCACATTTTGCATCACATTTGTGTGACTGAAAACTTGTAAACAATCCAGAAAATAGTCAGAATGGTGAAAGGCCAGCCACCAAATCACGTTGTGCAGTTGTTTGATTAAAGGAACTGGAGAGGTTTAGATTGAAGAGGAAAAGATTTAATGGTGGTCATGACAACTACCCTCAAATATTTGAAAGATGACCTTGTGAAAATGACATTAGCCTTATTCTGCTACTGGGCCCAGGGGGTAAAATGGGGAAAACAGAAGTTGTAGAGAGGCAGATTTCATATCTGGGGAAGAAAAAAATTGCTAGTGAATAGGTCTTTCCAAAGTGAATTACTGCCTTGGGAGGTAGTTCTCTGTCACTCGTTATCTAATGCAGTGATTGTGTCTTCTCTCTTTGCATCCCCAGAGTCGGAGCATGACTTTTCCAGAAGTGTAATGGGATGTTTCAAAAGTTAATGAGTTTCCCATTACCAGAGATCTTTAAGTGGATGTTGTATGAGCGTCTGTTATGGTTGTGGTAAAGGGGACTCTTGGTCAAGCATAAATGGCTTCTGAGTTTCCAATCCAGCACTGAGATTCTGTAATAAAATGAGAATACCCAAGTACTTGAGCACCAAGCCACTGGAGTGGGATACTCCTCATCATTCCTCTGGAAGGAAAAATTGCCATTTTCATGGCTCCATGTGAATGCCATTTCCTTAAAGAAATTCTCCCAGGGCAGAGATTGCATTTCCCATCTTTGCATCTTCTACTGTAGGAGCACAGCAGAGAACTCAGTTAAAAAAAAGGATTTTGCTTTCACTGCCGTCTCTTTGGCTTGAGCATGAGTCAGTCACATATACACAGATACTCCACAGAGCTTATAGGAACCTTAGAAACCATCTCTTCATCTCCTCATTTTATAGATACAGAAATGAGGTCCAGAGGTTGAAGTGACCAGCCCACTTGGTACTCTGTAACCATGTGCAACAATGCATACACATTCCTCTTTCAAAAACTCTACTTAGACTTGAGGCAGGAAATTCACATCCCCTCATTTCCACTCCAGTGTTTCTTTCTCTGGGATAAACAACTCCATTTCCTGGTATTCTGCCTCTTCATAACCTCAATCATTTTTTAGTGAATCTTCTTTCATACCTACCTTTCCTGCTTACCTAACAGATGGGTTGGAAAGTGGATGAGAAATCTGAAGGGCTCCTCAGAGATAAAGAGCTGAGCTGTAAAACTCAATGTGTTGTGAATACTAAAGAATTATCTTTCTTCTTTTATTTTGTTATTTTTCATCTTTGTGTTAAAAAAATTGGATGAAACACAAGAACTTATTTTAAAAAATCAGTGTGGCAGGATTGTTTTGGCTTAGAGAGGATCTCTTAGTTCCATGCCGATATCCTTGTGTTTCAGGAATGGAAGGACCTTAGATAAAAAGCTCAAAGAAAAATCGATCAGCAAATATTCAAGTATTTTTTGAGTGACTATTGTTTGTTCAGCTCTGTGCCTAGTGTCTTAAGAGAATCAAATGCATGGGCTTCTTCCTTAAAGAAGTCATGGTTTCGTTGAGATTATAAAATATACCAACATGAAAAGGTGACTTTTAATGTTAACGTAAAGCCTCATGCTTGGGTTAAAAAAAATTAAGTGTTCAAGTACAGGACAGAGGAGGGTAGAAAGCAATTCATTTTTTAAAAAGTTATGAGAAATTCAATAAACTGAAAATTCAACCAGACTCATGAAATGGCAACCAAGAAAGCTAATGTATTTTTAGATAGCATCAAGTTTTAGAAAGAAGGTGATGTATTTATTTTATGTTGTTCTGGATAGCTCACGTCTGGAGTACTGTATTTACTTCTGGGGAGCACATTTTAGAAAAGAGATTGATAAGCTGGAGCATGAAGGTGAGAGTGGTGGGGGACCTGAAACTATGCTGTGTAAGTATCAGGTGAAGGAACCAGAGATGGGTAAACATCTAGCTTAGAAAAGAGAAGTCTGGGGTAGAGGAAATAACATGACAACTGTCTTCAAATCTTTGGAAGGCTGCTATGTGGCACAGTGGATAGAGCACCGGACTAGGAACCAGAACGATCGGAGTTCAAATCTTACCTCAGATACTTACTAGCTGTGTAACACTGGGTAAGTCACTTAACCCTGTTTGGCTCAGTTCCTCATCTATAAAATGAGCTAGGGAAGGAAACGACAAACTACTCCAGTATCCTTGACAAGGAAACCCCAAATAGGGTCATGAAGAGTCAGAATGATGAAACAACTGAACAATAATATGTGAAAGAAGAATTAGATTTATCCTGCTTGGCACCTGGCAGAATCAGGAAGAATGACTGAAAGCTTCAGTCAGGCAGATTTGGAATCACTGTAAGGAAAGTGTTCAAAAGTTAAATGAATTGCCTCAGGAAGTAGTTGGGTCCCTGTATCTAGAGATCTTCAAGTGGAAGTTGGATGATACTTGTCAGGAATGTTGTAAGTGGATTTCTCTTTAGTTGTAGGTTGGGCTGGATACCTTCCAATGTCCATTTCAACACTGAGAGTCTGCGATTCTAAGAACCAGTTATACTAAGTATATACAAAGTATATTCATATATACTAAATGCTAAATAAATGATAGCAATCTATACTGCATAATGTCAGAGCTGGAAAGGACCTCAGAGATCATCATCTATCTTCTCCATTTTAGAGATGGGGAAACTGGGGTCCAGAGAAGTTGATCCTAGCAGTCATAAGTAATGGGACTGCAGTTAGGACCTGCATCTTCAGACTCCTTTAGACCATGTGGTTTCCACTATACTCCCCTGCCTTTTGAAGGAAGGAATGCTGATGCCACGAGCTTACTTATCTTTTTTTCATATATTACATAGGTGCCATGTTGCTATAGGGATGACTTTCCGTGCAGAGGAAAAGAGAGACAATAGGGAAATAGAAGTGCTCTCATTGCCAATGAGCCATCTTTTGGTGTTGGCAAAGACAGAAAGAGTTGCCAGGAAGTGAAGAGTTTCTATCAAGCAAATGTCAGCCTTTCCCCTGAGGTTCATACTGGCTGTTTCTAGAGGAAATAATCATAAAGTCTGGGCTGCTGCCTTTTTCCTGGAGCTTTTTGGAATAACCTTTACATAGTGAACTCATCCTTATACCTGAACTACCCTGTCTCTGCTACTGTTTCTGGGACCTCTGAGTGCAGTGTTCCAGGAAGTGCCTAGTACCATGGAGACCAGAGATGATTATTTTAATAATGCACCAAAATGTAAGAATTTTGGAACCATTTGCCAGGAGCATAGATAAATGACTGAATAGTTAAAAAAACATTTATTAAGCACTTAATGTGTGCAACGCATGGTGCTAAGTGCCAGGGATACAGACAGAAAAGTCAGGCAGCATCTGCTTTAGGAGATCTTCACATTCTAATGGAGGAGCTCACATTCTAATAGACATAAAGGTTGGGGGAAAGAAGGAGAGGCTGGTGATTAGGCACGGCATGCAAACCTTATATAAGAGAGGCTGGATATTCTGCTTCTGGAAGGACACAGTGCTGTATAGTGTAGATTTCCAAGACAGACCTTCTATAACTAGTTCTATGTGATGAAGAGGCAGATTGTTGAATGACTGTGTTGTCAGAACTGAGGTGCAATGAGAAGGTACTAGCCAGCCATAGAGAAGTGGTCTTTTTTTTCTTTTTTTTTAGTCTTGCATGAATGTGTTCAAATGGCGAAGGAAAAACTAAGTCCTCAGGAAGGAGGGAGATCTCAAGCCTTTATTTCCCCATTGGGATCACATCAGTGAGCACAGGGCCCTGTTGTTGCTTCTGTCTTTTGGGTCTATTTTCCCTTGCTTTTATGGTAAAGGTGATTGGAAGTGGTTATTATAGGGTGAGCTTCAAAAGGTTAAGGGAGCAGGCCATCAAAAGTAGAGGAGGCTGAGTCCATGTCCTAATTTATCAGAAGCCAGTGTGTTTGAAGCAAAGTCCCCAGCAACCTGTCCAGCCAGTCTAGCAGTTGCAGAGATGAAGACAGACTCATTCATCCATCAGACATACTGCATTTGAACCTCGAAGGGAGAATTTTACATAGAAAGTGCTTTAAGTTTGAGCACATTCTCTCTAGGGTTTGAGGGGCAAAGGAGGAGTGAATCCCCATATGTTGAGGTAAAAATGTAACTTCTGCTCTTGCTATACCTTCTTAAAGTAAATAGCTCTTTGTATACACTAATTGATGTTAATTAGTTAAATTAATTATTTATAGTCACTAATTAGCAAATTAGTTAAATAAATGTGTGGAACTAATCACTGACAGTTAATGGTAGGATTGTTAACATACAGCCAGGATGGAACGCAAATTGATGATATTAGAGAAGAGACACCCCAAGCCCTGAGGGGTACCTTTAGAAACAAACTCTGGATGAATGAATACAGAGTTATCACTTTTCAAACATGCCCTAAAACAGGGGTTTGGAACATAGAGTCTATGAACTGAAAGAACTTTTTGATAACTATATTTCAATGTAATTCGTTTCCTATGTATTTTATACATTTAGCAAAAAAAATATTGTGGGAAAGGCTTCACCAGACTGCCAAATGAGCCCATGAAAAAGGTTAAGAACCCTTCTTTAGAAAATTGGGAAGACCTTAGAAAGTATTGGTAAGAATATAGCTTTTGCCAACTTTATGACACAGTGACCATTTCTCAGTCTTTCAATGTTCTTTGTGCCTAAGGTCTCAGGCAGCTTATTGCATAGTCCAATGCACAATACTTCCTCAGAAGGAAATGCAACATCAGGGGACACAGAGACCTTTAGGGAAACTACTCAGCCACCAAAACTCTTCAAAGCTACAGTGTGTTTTCATAAAATAGTCCTCTCTCTCTCTCTCTCTCTGTCTCTCTCTGTCTCTGTCTCTGTCTCTCTCTCTCTCTCTCTCTCTCTCTCTCTCTCTCTCTCTTTCTTGACTCTTTGTGATAAATAAATGGGTATATAGATGATAGGAGAGTGGATGAATAGACAGACAGACAGATAGGTGTGTAGCTAGATGGATAGATAGGTAAATTGAGGATGAATAGAGAGACAGACAGATAGGTAGGTAAACATATAGACTGATAGATAAATAGAGCTTTCATTAAGGGTTTTCTATGTGCAAGGCACAGTGCTAACTAAGCACTAAGAATACAAAAACAAGTAAGTAAGACCATACCTGTCCTTAATGAACTTATATTTTAATGGGGAAAGATAACATATAAAGGAAGCTAGAGATGGGAGTGGGAAAGGAAAGGTGCCTGTATGTGGGCAAAGTGGCAGGTGAGGATAAGGAAGAGTCCAGTGATAGAGAACCAAGGCTTGTGTGAGGTGCCATATGACTGGGGTTCTTCCTAAAATGGTGATCTCTTTGGAAGAGTCTCAGATCAGTAGAACTGGGCCTCAGGGAGAGGTTCTCCTAGGTGACAATGTAGTGGCTGTGAGAGAGGAGATGGAGTCTAGAGAATCCGTGTATGAATGCTAATAGGCAGCATCAGACCAGAAGGGAGGCTGAAGGTCTTTGGACTATCAGGATTGCTGCCTCTTTGGCCTCACCGCTTCACTTGCTTGTTTTCTTAATTGTGCTAACATACTTTCCGCTGGATCTTCATGACCCCTTCAAGGCAATCTGCTCCATTTGGCACAGAGAACCTGCTCGTTTTCACTTCCATGCCTTTGATAATCATCATATAATTATGAAAAATGACTGAATCAAACAAGAAATGAGAAGATCTGGGAACACTGAGGAGATTCTAAAGAATATTCCCCTCAGGCAAGGGATGTGTGTGCTATAGGCAAGTTAAAAACTTTGTACTCCTGCATTTAAGAATTGAACCCTTCTTGCATGTTATTGTTCACCCAAATCTTGGTGCTTTCTTTTATGGTATATTACCTTGTAACAAAATAAATAGCATATATACTATGGAAAGTAGAATTTTCTTGCAATAAAATTACTGCATTTATGCAAAGTCATATTTTAAAGTTTACCTGGTTGTGCACCCTCCTTCCACCTCCTTATTCCCCAGCAGGTTACATCCCTGATTTTGTAGGTGGAACAAGAGGAGTACAAACAATTTTTGAGCAGAGCAGCCTCATTAAAATGCATCTATAACCTCCAAGGGAAATTTGGAAAGAAACCATATTCATTTGCTTGTGTAGGTTTGAGTCTGTAAGAAAAATAAGTTTTTACCTTTGAGTAATGTCTCATCCTTCTTCAGTAAACCATATTGCTTGCCCTTTTTTTATTCCAGTAAACTCTAAATGATTGATCAGAGATCAAAGAGAGGTATGGATACCTGAATGATTCAGGTAGTAATCCACTACCCATAAACTGCTTAGTAATAATGGAAATATTTTGAATTTATAAAGCACTTAGTATTTTTTCTAGTTATTATCTCATTTTTTCCTCACAATACCCCAGAGGTTGGTATTATTTTGATGTTATAGATGGGGATACTGAGGTCCAGAGAAAGCAAATTAATCACCCATGGCCAACAATGAGTTAGTTGCATATCTTGGTCAACAACTCCAGTCTCCCAACTCCTAGCCCAGGGAACTGCACACTAGATGACACTTCATAGATAGCCTTCATTTTGCTTGAGGAGACAGAACTTGTTCCCACTAATTTTTCTTACCCAAAGGAAGAGTGAAGAGACATCTATACATTCATATACCACAATTGTTCAGCCATTCTCCAGTTGATGGGCATCCCCTTGATTCCCAGTTTTTGGTCACTACAAAGAGAGATGCTACAAATATTTTTGTACATGTGGGACCCTTTCCCATTTTTGTGCTCTCTTTGGGATACAATTCTAGAAGTGATGTTGCTTGGTCAAAGGGCATGCACATTTTTGTAGCCCTTTGGGAATAGTTTCAAATTGCTCTCCAGAATGGTTAGATCAGCTCACAGCTCCACCAACAATGAATTAGTGTTCCAGCTCTCCCGCATCTTCTCCAACATTTATCATCTTTCTGTTTTGTTATGTAAGCCCATCTGAAAGGTGTGATGTGGTACCTCAGAGTAGTTTTGATTTGCATCTCTCTAATCAATAGTGATTTAGAGCTTTATAGCGATAGCTATAATAGCGATAGATAGCTTTAATTTCTTCCTCTGAAAACTACCTGTTCATATCCTTTGACCTTTAATCAATTGGGGAATGATTTGTATTCTTGTAAATTTGACTCAGTTCTTTATATCTTTTAAAAATGAGACCTTTATCACAGATACTACTAGCAAAAATTCTTTCCCCATTTTCTGTTGCCCTCCTAATCTTAGTCGCATTGGGTTTGTTTGTGCAAAAGCTTTTCAATTTAATGTAAACAAAATTATCCATTTTGTACTTCATAAGGTTCTCTGTCTATTGTTTGGTCAAAAATTTCTCCATTCTCCATAAATCTGACAAATACACTATTCCTTGCTCCCCTAACTTGTTTATAGTATCAGTCTTTATACCTAGATCATGTATCCATTTGGACTTTATTCTTACGTTATGGTATCAGGCATTGGTCTATGCCCATTTTCCAACACATTTTTTTCCAGTTTTCTCAGCAATTTTTGTCGGTGAGTTCTTATCGCAGAAGCTGGAGTCCTTGGGCTTATTTATATATTCCACTGGTCTATCCCTCTATTTCTTAGCCAGTACCAAGTAGTTTTGATGATTGCTGCTTTATAATACAATTTGAGATCTGGTAGGGCTAAGCCACCTTCCCTAGCACTTCTTTTCATTAGTTTCCTTGATATTCCAGACTTTTTGTTCTTCTAGACGAATTTTGATATTTTTTTTGCTAGCTCTAGAAAATAATTATCTGATAGTTTGATTGGCATGGCACTGGATAAATAAATAAATTTAGGTAGAATTGTCATTTTTGTTTATTAGCTCAGTCTACCCACAAGCAACTGATGTTTTTCCACTTACTTAGATCTGAATTTATTTGTGCAAAAAGTGTTTTGTAATTGTGTTCATACAGCCCCTGGTTTTGTTTTGGCAGGTAGATTCTCAGATATTTTATAGTGTCTACCATAGCTTTAAATGAGATTTCTCTTTCTATCTCTTGCTGTTGGGTTTTATTAGTAATATATAGAAATGCAGATGATTTATATGGGTTTATTTTGTAACCTTCAACTTTGCCAGAGTTGTTTATTATTTCAAGCAGTTTTTTACTTGATTCTCTGGGATTCTCTAAGTATATCATCATATCATCTGCAAAGAATGATAACTTAGTTTCTTCTTTGTCTATTCTAATTCCTTCAATTTCTTTTTCTTCTGTTATTGTCATAGCTAACATTTCTAGTACCATATTGAATAACAGTGGTAATAAGGGACATCCTTGTTTCACCCCTGATCTTATTGGAAATGCAACTAGCTTACCCCTATTGCATATAATTATTATTATTATAACATTATAATATTGTATATTATAATTATCATAATTTTTATAATTATAATAATATATTATAACATATTATAATATCATATATAATTATTATACTATAATATTATTATATTATAATATTATATTGTAACATTATAGTTATGATATTATATAATATATAATATTATATTATTGTAATATATAATAATATAATAATTATTATAATATAAATATTATAATATTGCATATTATAATATAATATTGCAAATAATTCTTGCTGATTAGGTAGATATTGCTTATTATTTTATGGAAATTTATTCCTATGCTCTCTACAGTTTTCAATAGGAATTGGTGTTATATTTTGTCAAAAACTTTTTCTGCATCTATTGAGTTAATCATGTGGTTTCTATTAGTTTTATTGTTGATAGGATCAATAATGTTGATAGTTTTCTTAATATTGAACCAGCCCTGCATTCTTGGTATAAATCCTACCTGATCATAATGTATTGTGTGTGTTCATTCTTTGTTGCCAAAGAAGACCATGCTATCAGAAAAATGACATGAATTCCACTTGACTTTGTTTAGAGTGAGGGAGCACTGTGCAGGTCAACAGCCTCACTTCTCTTCCAGAGGCATCTGAATCCAGTGTATTCATCAGGATGACTGGAGATGACCCAGGATGAGGCAGTTGGGGTTAAGTGACTTGCCCAAAGTCACACAGCTTGTGAGTGTCAAGTGTCTGAGGTAAGATTTGAATTCAGGTCCTCCTGACTCTTACACTGGTGCTCTATCCACTGCACCACCTAGCTGCCCATGAGATAGAAATAAGGAAGAACAGAAGTCTAGGCATGGAAGATGGACAGTGAATATGTTCAAAGTCAAGAAATGGAGAGTCTCTTTAAAATTTTTTGATGAATTTATTTTTAGTTTTCAGCATTCATTTCCATAAGAATTTGAGTTCCAAAATTTCACCCATCTCTCCCCTCCCCCTATCCCAAGATGGCATACATTCTGATTACCCCTTCCCCTAGTCTACCACTCTTTCTATTACCCAACCTCTTCTTGTATCCCTTCCCTCCCTACTTTCTTGTAGGTTAAGATAGATTTTGATACTCATTTGATTGTGTATGTTATTCCTTCCTTAAGCAAATCTAATGAAAGTAAGGTTCACTCATTCATTCTCACACCCCTTCCTTCCACTGTAAAAGTTTTTTATTGCTTCTTTTATGTGAGATAATTTACCCCATTCTACCTTTCCTTTTCTCCTTTTCCCAGTACATTCCTCTCTCACTCCTTAATTTTATTGTTTAGATATCATCCCTTCATATTCAATTCATCCTGTGCCCTCTGTACATATATATACATACATATATGTATGTATAGTTGTGTATGTGTATGTATACATATATATTCCCTCCAACTACCCTGATATTGATAGAGGTCTCATAAGTTAGAAAAATCACGTTCCTATGTAGGAATGTAAACAGTTCAACTTGAATAAGTCCCCTATGATTTCTCTTTCCTGTTTACCTTTTCATGCTTCTCTCGAGTGTTGTATTTGAAAGCTAAATTTTCTATTCAGCTCTGGTCTTTTCATCAAAAACGCTTGGAAGTCTTTTATTCATTGAATATACATTTTTCCCCCTAAAAGATTACACTCAGTTTTACTGGGTAGGTGATTCTTGGTTTTAATACTAGCTCCTTTCACCTCCAGAATATCATATTCCAAGCCCTCTGGTCCCTTAGTTTAGAAACTGCTAAATCTTGTGTTATACTGATTGTGTTTCAATAATACTTGAATTGTTTCTTTCTAGCTGCTTTCATTAACTTCTCCTTGATCTCATTACTCTAGGATTTGACTACAATATAAAATACAACTTTTCTTTTTGGGATCTGTTTCAGGAGGTGATCAGTGGATTCTTTCAATTTCTATTTTATCCTCTGATTCTAGAATATCAAGGCAATTTTCTTTGATAATTTCTTGAAAGATGATGTCTAGGTTCTTTTTTTATCATGACTTTCAGATAGTCTTATGAATTTTAAATTATCTCACCCAGATATATTTTCCAGGTCAGTTGTTTTTCCACTGAGATATTTCATATTATCTTCTAGTTTTTCATTCTTTTTGGTTCTTTTTTATAGTTGATTTATTTCTCATGGGGTCATTTGGTTCCATTTGTTCCATTCTAATTTTTAAGGAACTATTTTCTTCAGTGAGTTTTTCACTTCCTTTTCCATTTGACCAATTCTTCTTTTTAAGGCATTCTTCTCTTCATCAGCTTTTTGGATGTCTTTTGCCATTTGGATTAGATTATTTTTAAAGTATTATTTTCTTCAGCATTTTTGGGGGTCTCCTTTTGCAAGTTGTTATTTGTTTATCATAATTTTCTTGCATCACTGTCATTTCTTTTCTCATTTTTCTTCTATTTCTCTTACTTGATTTTAAAATCCTTTTTGAGCCCTTCCATAGCCTACAACCAATTCATATTTTTTTCTTGGAGACTTTGAATATAGGCACTATAGGCACTTTGATTTTGTTGTCTTCTTCTAGTTATATGTTTTGATCATTTTTGTCATCAAAGTAAGATTCTATAGTTGGGTTTTTTTTTACATTGTTTGTTCAATTCCCCAGCCAATTACTTGACTTTTTAGCTCTTTGTCAAGGTAGTACTTTGCTTCCAGTGGGGCGTGGTGGTGGTGTACTGTACCAAGCTTCAGGGCTATCTTAAAGATGTTTTCAGAGATACTTCTAGGGACGAGTAAATTTTCAGCTCTTCCAAGGTGATATGAACAAAGGAGAGGTGTTTATTCCTCTTCTGGCCTTTTCTCGAGTCTGTGAGTGACAAGCACTCTTTTCTGTCTTGGAACTGTGAGGAGGATTCCCTCTCCAACTCAGCCACAAGCTCCATCACAGCAGAGCTCCTCCTCACCCCAGGACCACCACCCAGGACTGTGACTCAGATCCAAGTAGGGTTAAAGCTGGAGAATCCAGCCTCAGTGCCCACAATAAGATATCTGCAATCCCCCTCTGATAGCCGCTGGATTCCCCCACTATCTGAGAGCTCCAGAAGCAGCTGCTGCTGCCCCCATCCCAGGACTGGGGCCATATCACGTTCCTTTCTCACCCAGGTGCAGACAGACTTTTCCCACAGACCTTCTAAGCTGTCTTTGACATTTGTAGGTTGAGAAGCCTGGAAACTGCCAAAACTGCTAGTGATTCAGTCCCTCGAGGCCTGCTCTAGCTTTTTCTGTGTTGCAAAGCCCACACTGAACTGTACTCCTCCCAGTTCAGTGCAGTAGATCTGTAGACCTTCCAGGTTATCTTGGGCTGGAAATCTGTCATTTTGTGGGTTCTGTAGCTCTAGAAGTTGTTTAGAATCATTTTCACAAATATTTGGAAGGGTCTGGGGGAAACCTCAACTAAGTCCTTGTTTTCACTCTGCCATCTTGGCTCCACCCCCCCCAAGAGATGGAGAGTCTTAATGTGATGAATTACAAGGAGGACATTGTCACTGGATGAAAGAATTCATGGGTAAGGTATGAAGAGACTAGAAATGTAGGACTTTAAATTCCAAACAGAAAATCTTATATTTGTTCCCAGTGGCAATAGGGAACCTCTGAAGTTGATTGAATGGTGGAAGGGGTAATAAGATCAAATGTGCATGTTGGGAATATCAGTTGTTTGTGGGTATGGCACATAAATAAGTTAATGTGATTTCAAGTTGTGTAGGTAAGGCATTGATTCCAGGAATATAAAAGTGTTATTTCAATGTACTATTCCTTCAGCAGGTCTCATCTAGGGTATTCTCTGTTCTGGACATCATGTTTTAGCAAAAACATTAATAATGTGGAGACTATTTAGGAAAAGGCAACCAGAATAGTGTAATAATTTGAATTCATGACATATGAGGATCAGTTGAAGGAACCAGGAATATTTAATTTGGAGAAGAGAAGGCTGGCGGTGGAGGGGAGGAGGGAGACATAATATTCAAGTATTTGAATGGCTGTTATGTGGAAGAAGGATTTAACACATTGAGTTTAATTACAGAAGGAAGAAGCTGGAGCAATAGGTGGAAGTTGCAGAGGTAGACTGAGGCTTCATGGGAGGAAAAAGTCTGAAAAAAATAGAACTGTCCAAAGGTGGAATGGAGGATCAAGAATTGGTTCATTTCTTTTTGGTGTTCAGTCATTTTAGTTGTTTCCAACCCTTTGTGATCCCATCTGGGATTTTCTTGGCAAAGATACTGGAGTAGTTTGCAATTTCCTTCTCCAACTCATTTTACAGATTCAAAAACTGAGGCAATCAGGGTGAAGTGACTTGCCCATTGTAGCACAGTTCATAAGAGTGTGAGACTGGATTTGAACTCATGAAAAGTAGTCATCCTGACTCTGTCCTGGCACCTACCTATCTACTGTGCCACCAGATATCTGTTTCCCTCCTTGGAGGTCTTCAAACAGATGATGGATAATCACTTAGTGGATATGTTATAACAGGAATCCCTTTTATGTATCATTGGCTACTGAGGTCCCTTCCCTCTTTCAAGCTCCATAATTCTATAGGATTTTAAAGGATATTTAGCCCAATGCCATCCTTTTAAGAAGAGGAACTTGAAGTCTAAAGAAATTTAAGAGACTTGGTCAGGGTTATAGAGAGTAAAAAGTGGAGCTGAATTTTGAACCCAGATGCTGTGACCCCAGATTCACAGCTCCTTCCTCTTTATGATTCTTCCTGACCTTTGAATTCATAAGGGAACAATCACTAAGTACTTTATTTCATTATTATCAAATTATCTCACTTGATCCTAGAAGCAACTTTGTGAGGTAGGTGCTATTATTTATCTCTATTTGCATTTGAGGAAATGGAGGCAGGCAGAGCTGAAGTGACTTGATCAGGATCATAGTGTCTGAGGCTGGATTTGAATGCAGATCAAATTGAATCTAGACTGGCATAGATACCTCTAGTATAGTGAGGAGAGTTCTGGGTATCCTGAAGAGGTATCCTCTGGCACTGCTGACTTCCACTTTTTTAAGTGCGTTAAATGGGAAGTGTTTGTGTTTGTCTCGTTACATAGAGCACCCTACTCCTTGAGCTTTGCAGGTATTTGTGGCTCAGTACCTGCTGCTGCTGCCTGTCCCCCTGACACTCCCGGATGCAGGTCTCATTAGGACCCATCTTTGCTACATTTCCCCTAATTAGTTGATAGACTCGTTTTGCAACAACTGATGTAATTACAGTAGTTGAGGCAAAGGGCCAGAGCCCAGAACATCACACTGAGTCATCTAGTGAGTCACTGGTATCCTGGGGGTGCTATCAGTTGTTTTGTTTTTCTACACTCCCTTCCTTCCTTGAAATGTCTTTTTAAAATATTTCTTAAACACCTGCTTCTTTTCACCTTCTCTGGATCTGACCCATAACCAGACTAGAAGTGAGTAGAGAAAGTGAGATGGAACTCAATCTGAAGATGACTGAAACTTTTTTCTTTATTCCTAGGGATGCTATAGAAGACTTTGGATTTAGAGCTCTGCTCTAAGGTTAAAAAAAATCACCTGTGAAACACAGGGTTAGCAATTCAACCAGAATTTATTAGGCAGCTACCATGTACCAAGAATTGTGTAGGAGATTGTGCTGAGGAAGTAGTTCCTGTTGAAAAATATCTGAGGGTTATGCAGACTGAATACTAATTGTGTCAGAGAAGAAAGGCATAAAGCTTGAGCAATCATAGGCTTCATTGTGGCCTGGACTCTTCTATTGTTTTTCCAGTATCAGATGCCACACCTCTCCCATCTCTCTCTCCCAGAAGCTGGCACTGCCCAGTAACTCTCCTTGTCTCTCTGGAAGATTGGTACTTAGAACTCCCCAACTTGGAATTCTTGGTGAGGTCAGGCCAAGGCTGGTGCTATCCTGAAATTTCCCTTCTTCCCTCCAAGAGGCTAGGTAGGATTTAGGAAATCTCACTATCTGGCTTGTGGGTTCCCCTCTTCTCGAGCACATGGTTGAATGAATGTGGGTCTCTGTCAGCTCTGGGTGGCTCCTGGACACAAATTCCTTCTATTCCTCAGTTCTCCTGGGCTCTGGTTTATCCTTCAAAAGGGGATGGAAAAAGGGAAAAATCCTAAGTCTTTGACTGAAGATTGGCACAGAAGGGGTGACTCCTCTCATAATTGTCTGTCCTCCTGAAATGGACGGACCAAGAAATTCACAGGCAAGAATCAATTAGGAATTTCGAGAGTGTCTTTATTAACCAAGCTGGTGGCTGCCTCATGGACAAACCCAGAGGAGACAGCCTTGAACTAAGGTGAGTGTGTGAAATTTAAGCATTTCGGCGCTACTGGGTACAGCCTTGCAGTTTCCACAACAAACAGTTCTGACAGGGCAGGGGCGGGGGCGGCTTACTGTTAGGTAAGAACCCCCAAACAGAAGATGGTTGTCAGGGTACTGCTAGGCAAAGGACCCCAACAGAAAAGAGGTGCCAGGAAAGGGACCCAATCAGAGAATGGTTGACACTCAACAAAAAGGTGGTTGTCAGGAAGTGGGGGTACAAAGCAGAAGGTAGTTGCCTGGCAAAGGGGTCTAACATTAGGGGGGCACAAGTTGTTGCCATGCAAAGGGACTCAACAGAAAATGGCTGTTAACAATTCATCAGATATTTCACAACCCAAGAGGGGAATAACGTTTTGACAGGGGCCCAACAAAAGCCTGTTGCTGGGCAGATTATCTAACCCTGCCCAGCAGCCTAACAGATATCTCTCAACCTAGGGGCCCAGGGAGGAATAATGTCCACTTCACTCCAGTAGTCTGAATCAACAAATCCAGTCCGCAGGACCAAGACCCATCCTCTATGAGCTGTCAAGGGTCATTTTTGAATCCTTTGCAAGAAGATAAAATCTAAAGTCTGAAACACAAGTTCAACACACTGTAGTTTGATCAAGTTAAATGGAGAACTTCCATAATATACCTCTTCCCCTCCCATAGAAGCTCTTCATACAGTAAAGATATTAAATAAAAGTTGTTGAAATTAACTCTATAGCCTTCATGGCATCTAGCATGGGGTCTTAAACATAATAGGTTCACAAAAATGTTGAGAGTGGTGATGAAGGGTAGCTGTAGTATACTTTTAGAGCATTGAATTTAGAATCAGAAGCCCTGTGCTTTAGCCTTTAACTCTGACCTATCTTGTACCCTCAGTTTCTGAATGGTGAACATGCATCACTTTTAGACTGATCCTAGCCCCACCCTGCTATCCCAGCTTGTGTTAGAGTTTCTACCTTGGATCTACTACTCCAAGCTCTTATCCCAGGGCCCTGGACCACTTTATTCCATGCTAGCACTAGAGTAATCTTCCATCTCCATACTCTGTTTGCTTCCCTTCCCTAGCTGTGAAAAGAGGCATCAAAATCACCACCAATAACCCTCTGTTTTCTTCCTTTATTAGAATGTAAACTCCTTGAAGGTAGGAATCAATTTGTTTGTATTTGTTTTCTCAGTTCTTAGGACAGTGCCTGGAACCTTGTGTGAAGTAGTGCCACAGAGCAAATGAACAGAAAGTGTAAAATTAATAAATTTATTTATCCTCTATTTTGTCAACAAAATGAGGCTAGGATCTCAGTTAAGGAAGGTGGGAGAGGTATAGCAGGCTTAGGGAGAGAAAAGAAGGTTTAGAATAACCTAGGTAAGTAGTAGGATAGAAACTCAGACAAAAATAAAAACATCTTACTTTGATGAGGGCACAATTGAGACTAGGTAACATAAATTTGTAATAGACACATTTGGCTTGGTTGCTTGATATTTTCAATTCTGTTTACTAGTACCTACTGAAGTTGGAGGGCAGCTAGGTGGTGCACTGTGTGGAGTACCGTTCAAATTTTGCCTTAGACACTTATTAGCTTTGTGACCCTGGGCAAGTCACTTAACCCTGTTTGCCTCATCTGTAGAATGAGCTGGAGTAGGAAATGGCAAACTAAGACTTCTCTTCCCTGTTTACCTTTTCATGTTTCCCTTTATTTTTGTATTTAAAAGTTGAATTTTCAGCTCTGGTCTTTTCAACAAGAATGCTTGAAAGTCATCTATTTCATTGAAATTCCTTTTTTTCCCTTGAAGTCTTATACTCAGTTTTTCTGGGTAGGTGATTCTTAGCTTTAATCCTATCTCCTTTGACCTCTGGAATATGAAATTCCAAACCCTTCAATCCCTTAGTGTAGAAGCTGCTAAATCGTGTGTTATCTCCTGATTGTATTTTCACAATACTTGAATTGTTTCTTTCTGGCTGCTTGTAATATTTTCTCCCTGACATGGGAACTCTGGAATTTGGCTGCAATATTCCTAGGAGTTTTCCTTTTGGTATCTCTTTCAGGAGGTGATCAGTGAATTCTTTCCATTTCTATTTTACCCTCTGGTTCTATAACATCAGGGAAGTTTTCCTTGATAATTTCATGGAAGATGATATCTAGGCTCTTTTGTTCATCATGGTTTCCAGGTAGACCAATAATTTTTAAATTATCTCTCTTAGATCTATTTTCCAGGTCAGTTGTTTTTCCACTGAGATATTTTACATTGTCTTCTATTTTTTTCATTCTTCTGGTTTTCTTTTATAATTTCTTGGTTTCTCGCAAAGTCATTAGCTTCCATCTGCTCCATTCTAACTTTTAAAGAACTATTTTCTTCAGTGAGCTTTTGAACCACCTTTTCCTTGTGGCCAATTCTGCTTTTTAAAACATTCTTCCCTTCATTGGCTTTTTGTACCTCTTTTGCCATTTCAGTTAGTTTATTTATAATGGTGTTATTTTCTTAAGCATTTTTTTTGGTCTCCTTTAGCAAGATGTTGATTCACTTTTCATGATTTTCTTCCATCACTCTCTTCTCTCTTCCCAGTTTTTCCTCCATCTCTCTTACTTGATTTTCAACCTCTTTTTTGAGCTCTTCCAATGGCCTGAGACCAGTGCAAATTTATCTTGGGGTTTTAGATGAAAAGTCCTTGACATTGATGTTTTCTTGTGATGGTATGCTTTGTTCTTCCTCTTCTGAAAGGATGGTAGAAAATACCTTTTCACCAAGAAAGTAACCTTCTCCAGTCTTATTTTTTTCCCTTTTGTGGGCATTTTCTCAGCTAGTTACTTGACTTTTGAGTCCTTTGTCAACGGAGGGTATACTCTAGGGACCTGTAAGTTCTCAGTTCCTCCAAGGTGGTACAATCAAGAGAGAAGAGCTTACTCCTCTCCTGGCGTATGCTCTGGTCTGTGAGCAACCACAAGCACTGCTTTCTGCCCTGGAACTGCAAGTAGCATTCCTTCTCCACAACCACCACCAACTCCATCGTGCCACAGCTCCTCCTCATCTCAGGACCACCACTCAGAACTGAGAACCAGATCACCTGCTCAATTCCCCCAGAGTCTTTGTGCCAAGGGCTCCAAAAGTGGATGCTGCTGTTGCCATGGCTGCCACTGCCCTGAGGCTAGAACTGGGGCCTGACCATGCTCCCCTCCCACCCAGGTGAAAGAGCTTTCTTACTGACCTTTGAAACTCTTTGGCATTTGTGAATTGAGAAATCTGGTCACCACAGAAGCTGCCCATTATTCTGCACCCTGAAGCCTACTCCAGTCCTGTCTGTGCCATGAGGCCAAAGTTGGGCTGCACTCAGCTCTGAGCCTGGTGCAATAGACCTTTCCTATTGGTCTTTCAAGCATTTTGGGCTGGAAATCTGTTTCACTCTGTAAATTTGTGGTTTCTGCTGCTCTAGAATTTGTTTAAGGCATTTTTTACAGTTATTTTATGGGCTATGGCAGGAGAGCAAGAGTAGGTCCTTCCTTCTACTCCACCATCTTCGCTCTGTCCCCTTTCCTTCCTTCCTTCCTTCCTTCCTTCCTTCCTTCCTTCCTTCCTTCCTTCCTTCCTTCCTTCCTTCCTTCCTTCCTTTTTCTTGTCTTTCAATATTTATCAAACATCTATTAGTTCCAAAACACCATACTTGGCACTGGGGACATAAAGATGAAAAAGCAAAGCAATACCTGTCCTCAAGGAGTTTCAGTCCATTAGGTCATATTACTACATGATATGGATTCAAATAAGCAAAATATATTGTTCACTAAATTCTGGAACTTGAATGAACTTTGAAAAATTATCTGATGTAGCCTGCTACCTTTTAGTCTATGATTATATAATTGGTTCTCAATAAATGGCCTCAAATATGCCTTTTTAACTATGAAAGCTCTGACTTCATCTCTAGAATATAGAGGTACTTTGCTTGAGGAGCTGTATGAGTTATGGAGCAGAGATAGATTTCTGTCTTCACTCTGGATAAGGGAGGGAAAGGAGACTTTAAGGGTAGGGAGGGAATAAACAACTTTGATAACTTGGTGCTGTGACTTCAGTTACTTTGATATTTTCTACTAAGAATATTTCCTATAGTAACAATCCTTGATGCTAGGGATGATGTATGATGATTCCTATTAAATACTAGGAACTACAAAAGGTTGGAATGAAGATTGGAGAGAATAAAATTGGCTGTGATATTTTTCAATAGTTTAAAGGCTATTGTCTTTGTGCCACTATCTGTAGTAAAATTCATTTCCCAAAGATAATAAAAGGAGACAGTGAAAGATTTGGCCCTTCCCATCTCTATGCCACCCAAGATTTAGCCATGAAAATTGCTATGGAAAGAAATGAAACTGAATAAATATCAGTCAGTATCGTTCTAATCCATGTCCTGCTCCATCTGTAGCTGCCCTTTCAAATGAGAATGATCATCAGTGAAGAACTTCAAGGGAGAGTAGGTGTATGAAGAATGTCAAGCCCGCTTAGTTGAATGAACCCTTCTCTGGGACAGCATAATGGAAGAATGGTAGAGAGGTCAGAGATGCTGAAGTAGTCATGTTTAGACCATCATGAAGCATATAGGAAGAAAATATAAAGGTAATTAACTATATTCATTCAAGAAAAAGAACATTGTTCTGGGCAGTAGAGAAGACCCAAAATTTATATGAAACATGGTTTCTACCCTTGTGAAGTTTATTGTTAACTGAGAGGAAAGGACATGAACACAAATGGGTTAAAAATTAAAGATTACTAATAATCCAAGTTTATTTCCCCAATTCAATTCAACAAACATTTCTTCAGCACCTACTGTGTGCAAATGAATTTTCTTGGTACAAGGAGCACTTGAAGAACATGAAAAATGGTAGTCTCTACTATCAAGGATCTTATAATTTGGCAGAAGCCCATAGAAGATATAAGAAAGACACAATTTAGGTGGAATTCCTATAAGGTAAAATGTGGGAGGGACAGAAAAGAGATTTAGATAAACTGATATTGAAAATGTGTGGAAGGAGAGGCCACTTTCAGCTGGAAGGAACAGAAATGGTTTCATGAAGAAGGTGGTACCTGATTTGGGTCTAAAGAGATTAAATGACTTGGTCTGAGTAAATAGTGAAGTTGGGTTTTGAACAAAGATCCTCTGACCCCAGATCATATGTCATGGATTCCTTATTATAATTTAAATTAATAATCATTTAATATAAAATTGTAAATTTAAAAGTAATTATTAAAATGATTATAATAACAAAAAGGAAAACATGTCTAAAAGACATCAGAACTCTGATCAGTGACCAGTCTTGGTTTCAGAGAATCCGTGAAGCTGTCCTCTCATCTCTCAGAGGAGAGATGGTAAGCTGTAGGTGCTTGTGAAGACATACATTATCAAACATAGTTAATGTGTTGGTTTGTTGTATGATAAATATACTTTGTCATAAGAGAAGTTTCTTTGGGAGAAATGTGTCATTGTGTGGTGACAGATGTTTTTAAAAGCATCAGTGAAATACTTTTTAAAAAAGGAAAGATCTGGATGACTACAACTTTACTCTGTTGTCTCATCCCCTTCTGAAGATATAGTTTGCTCAAACTGAGCCAGATTCTTCCCAAGGAAAAAGACTGGAAGATTCTGTTAGTAGGATTGATTGTCTGGTTAATGATCAAGCTACAATTGATTGGATCTTTTGTCTAATTTCAGTCTTCTATTAACTAATAATAACAATATCTTAAATTTGTAGAGATTTTATACTTTAGAAAGTACCTTCACATACATTAACTTATCTTATAGTCAAAACAGCCCTGCATGTTAGATATCATTCCCATTCTATATAGGGGAAAATAGATAATGCTCAGGGTGATTAAGGAGCTTACACAACAATACTGGGATCTTTTGATGTCCAGTTAGTGTTATTTATGTGATTCATGGAACCTCTAAGTCAGATTGACCTTAAAGAATTCTCATCTATTGTTTGACAATGACATTAAGATAAAAGAGGAAGGAAGGAGATTTTATTTTGAAAAATTTGGTTAAATAATCTTGACATACACCTTGTTAATTTTATCTTTTTTTAAATTTTATCTTTTTTTAATTTTTTTTATCTTTTTAAATCTTTTTTTAATTTTATCTTTAAACATCTGACCATGGAGTGGGTAGTTGAACCTTTATATTTTGAGCAAATATGAAGGAATATTTGCAATCTGATATCAAGTCACCAATAAGCATTTATTAAGCACATCTTTTATGTCACAGAAAATGCAGGGGTCATACATATAAGCAGAAAGCTATATAATTAGAAAGATAGTCTCTGTCCTCAAGAAGCTTACTTTCTAATGGGAGAAAGTATTACATAAAAGGGAGCCAAAGGAGGTGTAGAGAGATAGAAGTGTCCCTATGGAGAAATTATGGAGGAAGTGTAAGGGACTCAAGATTTCAGCCTAGAGAGGAATGAAGATATTTGTTATTTCAAATAAATATCAAACAAAAATTAAAGAAAACCGAATGAACAAAAACGCTTGGTGAGGCCAATGCCCTATTCTTTTTGTTCATTCATTTGTTTAGCAAACATTTACTGAGGATAGATAGACCTACATTAAGTATGAAAGGAAATGGTCAGTAGGGACAAAAACGGAGTAGAAAACAGGATCTCAGCAAGAGCTTAGACTCTGAAGTCCAGAAAGTCTTAATGGAAAGGAAATAGCATGTAAGGAGTGTATTCCTAATTTTACCCTTTAAGAAAGTCTGCTACAATGTAGACTGAACCATTGGCAAGCTGCTTTCCACAGCAGGTTGAGCATGAGGGTCAGTAAATGAGTGACATTCTTCTGAATGGCCATTATAGGTTCCTCAAGTCTTGATCGTTTACAACAGTGATCTTTTCCAATTTTCTCTAGAGCTTTATATAGCCAGGGTAATGAAAAGAAGCAGAAAGTAGCCCTAGGCAGATCACTGGGTTATGTATAGATATTTTGGTAAGGACTTTGCAAGAAATGGAAGGAAAGTTTGAAAGGTCATGACGTTTCCACCTTTCTCTCCCCCTCTATCTCCATACTGTTTTGGTTAAATGTTGATAGCTGATGCACTAGAACTAATGCCAAGCCCTGAAGTCTGATTACTGTTAATGTGTTTTTCTAATTTTATCCTGAGTTTTTAATAAAGTGTTCTTTTTCACAATGTGATGTCATATAATTGATAGCAAAACTACTTGTTTTTTTCAGGAGGCAATTCAAAGTGGGAAAGAGGGGCAGGCAGGTGTGTACGTGCATGCGTGTGTGTGTGTGTGTGTGTGTGTGAGAGTGAGTGAGTGAGTGTGTGTGTATATGTGTGTGTGTGTGTGTGTGTGTGTCACAGGGCATTTGAGTAGACAAATCCAGATTTTAAGAGTTTGGAAGGTCCTGGAGATGCTTCATAGGGAAGTTTGAAAGAGGTGTTGCTTCAGGGCAGATAAAAAATTTCATTTTGGACATGTTGAGTTTCAGATCCAGTCAAATACCAAAAGAAAATTCATTGTGTTATATTTTAGGACTATGAAAGTAATAATGAAATAGTCCTTACCTTTACAAAATTAACATTATTTTTCAGTTGGAAGATGTCTAGTGAACAGTTGACATTGTGGTCCTGGCATTAAAATGAAAGCTTAGGGCTGAATTTGTAGATTTGGGAATAATATATGTAGGGATCATACTGAACTCAAGGAAAAAGATGAGATCTCCAAGGGAAAGAGTACATAGTTACAATAACAATAGCAGCAATAACAACAATATACATTTATGTACTTCTTTAAGGCTTGCAAAATACTTTATATATATTATCTCATTTGATTTTCACAAAAACCCTGGAAGGTAGGAATTATCCTCATTTTATCTATGAGTAAACTGAGCCACAGAGCAGTTAAGTGACTTGCCCAAGGTCACACAGTTATTAAATGTCAGGGTCTGGATTTTAACTTGAGTCTGCTGACTCTAGGTCTAATACTATATTCAGTGAACTTCCTAGGTCAATCCATGGTAGAACCATGGACAGCATGCAAGAGAAGGATGATGATCCAGGCAGTTTAAGAAGAAATGTTCAGGCGTATAGAAGAATTCAGAGCAATGTCCTGGAAGCCTTGGGGTAATGCTGTAGAAAGAAAGATGAACATGGTGTTGGAGGTTGTTCAGTCATTTTCAGTCATGTCCAACTTGTCATGACCCCATTTGTGGTTTCCTTGGCAAAGATGCTGGAGTAGTGTGTTATTTTCTTCTCTAGATAATTTTACAGATGAGGAAACTGAGGCAAACAGGGTGAAGTGACTTGCCCAGGATCACATAGCTAGTTAGAGTCTGAGACCAAATTTGAGCTCAGGAAGATGAGTCTTCTTGACTCAAGGAGCAGTACTCCAGTGTGCCACCTAGCTGCCAGAGGACCTGGGTTTAAATCCTGTCTCACTATTTTCATGACTTTGGGCAAGTTACTTAATCTCTGTTTCTCAGTTTCCTCATTTGTAAAATGAGAGGGTTGGGCTAGGTAACCCCTAACGTTCCCTCCAGTTCTAAATCTATGATCCTACTACATGAGCTATAATTATTAGAAGAAATTATTTGCTCTGAGGGAGAGAATATTTAGGACAAGAGAGATCATGTCAAAAACTTCAGAGAGGTCGAGGAAGATGAAGACTAAGAATACAATAGAAGACAATACATTTAACAGGTAAGAGGTCATTGGTGATCTGTAAGAGAGCAGTTTGTAGTAGGGTTGTGGGATGAGGAACCAGAGTTCACTTTGCTAAGAAGCAATGAGCAAGTAAAGACAGAAAATGGAGATGACTTTAATGGAAAAAGGGAGGAAAGATACAAGATGATCATTTACTTTTTTAAAAAAAATTCTAAACTTAGCAAACATCACATGAAATGAGCATTTCTCTCACATAGTAGAACAGAAAAATAGGATTGTACACAGAGCTCTGAACCTCCATTGCACTCAACTTGCTTTTCTCATTAAATATATAATAAATCTATTAAATTATAAACAGGTTGCAATCTTCCCCAGTTGAGAGAGCTCCCACACTGAGAAAATCACATCTCTTTGAAAATTGACATCTACTTTGCCCCTGCAGCCTAAGTAACATGGGACCTTTATGTCTGACTTGCCGTGAAAACCTTCCAAATGGATTATCTGTCCCAATAAAACAGGAGCTCAGAGCAATGACTGTTTTACTATTCTATTTGTAGTCCCAGTGCTTTGCATGCAGTTAGCCTTTAGTAAATGTCTATTTACTTATTAACACTTTTCTTGGCCAACTCTAAAGCAGTGTCACCTACACTCTACTTTCCACCTTGGCTCCCACCTACCAAACTCTAATTCCTATTCCTTTCAATTTCCTGTTCCCGTATATTTGTTATCTTCCCTACTAAATATAAAGTAAGTTCTGTGAGGACAGGGAGTATCTTGCCTGTCTACATTTGTATCCCTAGTACTTAGCACAATGTTTGGCATATAAAAGATTTAATTTTTAAAAATTCATTCATTCATCAGTTCATTTATCTATCCATCCGTTCATGTTTTGCCATTAAGATACAAAATCATCTTTTGTTTAGAGCAATCCCACCAGAGTGACTGATGGTAGATAAGGTCCTTGCGTTGGTCTCAGTGAGATTAGAGGTTATGTTGATTGGAGGGAGAAAAAATAATTTTCAGGAAAAAGAGGAAGTTAGGTTAGATTGTATGTCATTTTGCTTTCATGATAAAATGAAGCCAAGTGAGCTTCTTTTCAGTGCTTACACTGAATGATGATCTTAGACTGCTTGGTTTAATTTTTATGTTTGTCCCCCCAGTACCTACCACAATGCTTGGTGCAATGCTTGGTGTTTATTAGATGATCATTGATTTGCTAATTTATTGGTAGACCAAGACCAAGAGAACAATTCTTTTTTTCCAGACACAGCAACAAGTGAGAAGAAGTGACTGTCTGTGCTTCCATCTAGTGGTGGTGTTCCAAAACTGCAGATGGGAATTAGCTTTCTCTGTAGCTTTAGAGACCTATCTATGCCTGGGAGTGGGCAGAGCTCCTTTTTGAGCAGATCTGTGTCATTTTACCAACTGATTAAATTGTTCACTCTTCTCTATGTGACCTCTGGACCAGAAATTCAGCTCTGGATTTACAGAGGCTGAGTCCAGTCTTGGGGGAGGGAGAGAGAAGAGAGAGTTCTTACAAAAAATTTTCTGGTTCCTGTTGTCCCATAGTAGGTTCTCCACTGGCAAGATCTTCATATTGCTTTTACCTAGAATTCTACAGAAAGTAGAATTACTTATATGGGAACTGAGGGTCCCATATAAGCACTTGCCTTAACAATATATTAAGATCAGGAAAGACTGTTTCATCCTATAAAAAATAAAAAGCCCAAAGTTTTCAACCTGTAACTGTCCTCTCTCTAGTAAGCACACTTCCGCTAGGGATCAATATAGGTCTTCAGACTCAGAATACTGCCTTTTGGTGGGGTTCCCCAACAAATGGAAAGAAAGCCCTGGGAGAGCCACCAGAGCTCCTATTTACCCCACAATGGGGTAAATGGAGAGCTTCACTACTCTGTACTCATACTTCACTATGTTGCTCCTCTATTCACGAATTCTATGACTTCTACTTTTCTCTCCAAGGAATTGGATTCAGAAAATTGGTGTTATCCAGGAATTCTTCCTCTTCTCTCTTGGAGTCTAGATCCAGGTACTCATTAAGAACTCCTCTTCCTTCCTTGAGGAGTCTTAGCTTAGTACCTTCTCCAGTGAATATTACTTTTCTTCCAAAAACTGGGCAGGTAGCCCTCTACTGCTAGTATCTCTGGTGATGAGAGAAGTTTCCTAGGTGGTTGTAATCAAGGAGGTTGTCTGAATCAGCAGACATTCCTGTATGGACCCATTCCTATGGAGAAGGCAGGTAGGTGGAACAGTGAATAACGCCACAGACCTGGTGTTAGGAAGACCTCGGTTCCAATTCATATTCAGACATTTAATACATATGTGACACTGGGCAAGTTACTTAACCTCTATCTGCCTCAATTTCATTGATTGTAAAATGGGAATAATATTAACATCTACCTTCCAGAGTTATTGTGAGGATCAAATACACTGACTGCTACATAGTAGCAGATTTAACTTATTTTCTTCCATGTCCTTTCAATGTGTAGCTTCTCTTATTTGTATATTTCAGCTTGTATCTTTGTCTGTTTTTTCAGACATATGTTGGGTCCCTTTTTGAAGGCCAAATCCACAATCTACATATCTCCATCCATCATCTCCAAATGGTACGACTCATTCCTTCCTAGAGATTTCTGGATATTATTGTTAAGAGGTATTTTTTATATTAGAATTTTCGAAATGTCAACTGTTATTCATTGATCTAATTATTTATTTATTTGTCCTTCCCAATGATACCTTCCTGTCAAGAACAATTAAAAAAAAATTCACATGCAAAAAACAGAAGTCCTTAGAAATATAGGCTGGAACATTGGGAAGAATCTAATAAGCTGAAATTCAGTAAGGATAAATGTAGTCATACACCTGGCTTAAAAAAAACACTTCAAAAATACAAGATGAGAGAGCAATGGTTAGGCAGAGTTCTTTGAAAAAAAGGTTTTAATTGAGTGAATAAGTCATTTTTACTATTACAAAATCTAAATTAACTGTAAAGGACACAGGAAGAAAGACACTATTTGTACCCAGAGAAAGAACTGATTAATAGAAGTTTGTATAGAATAATTTTACATCATATGTACATTTATGTATTTGTGTTTAATGATAGCCATCTCTAGGGTGGGGAAGAGGGAAGGAAAAAGAGAAATGTATAGGGTAATTTTATTATATATTTAAAAGGAGTGACAAGTTATACATAATAGATTTGCAATTTCATGTGCAATCATTTTTATTACACTGTTGTGACAATGCTTGTTTTATTAGTAAATCAAATATGAAATAAATAATGGTGGGGAACAAAGAAAAAAGGTTTTGATATTCATTTAATTAAATTAAATCTATTTGCATTTTTTAGGATGTGAGTTTTCATATTTCAATGTCTTGTTCATTTGAAGCTTGTGATATATGGTATAAATTGTTCTTCTAAGTCTCTTTCATGCTAAAATTCTTTCCAGTTTCCCCAACAGTTTGTATCGAATAAATATGTCATCTGCAAAAAAGAAAAAAAGTATTAATAAACTGGAAACTCAGTATGAGTCAGCTAAAAGATATAACAGTCAAAAAGGCTAATGTGAGGAAGTTTCTTTGTATTTTGTCCTGAAGAGACCACTTCCAGAGGAAATGTGCTATGTTCTGGGTGCCACAATTTGTGAAGGAGATTGATAAGCTGAAGAACATTTAAAGAAGGGCAACAGGGATAGTGGACAACCTTGAGGCCACATATAGATACTGGTGAAAGCAAAAGGGAATATTTAGCTTGGAGAAGAGAAGACTTAAGAAGGACACAATCATTGTATTCAATTATTTGATGTGTTGAAATGTAGAAAAGGGATTAATTTAAAAAAAAAGAAAAGGGATTAACTGTATTTACAACATGGCCTTGAAGTACAGTATCTTTGCCAAGAAAACTCCAAATGGAGTTACGAAGAGTTGGACACAACTGGACAGCAACAACCTTAACTAAAAATCTTACCTTTAGGGGAACTTCCTCTCATTTTCTGGGACTCAAGAGTCCTTGACCCTATTCGGAATGATAAACCACATGATCAGATAATGGTTAGTGTCTGCTCCTCTTCCTCTGTGTTCTGTGACACATTTGGCTCTCTGCCAGCCTTTGGTGGTGAAAGGTACCTGATCTATTCATTTAGTACAGTAAAATGGCCCATTTCCACAAAGCATTTTTGGCAGATATCGCTATGAATGTAATATCACACTATCTGAGACCTGGAGGAAACCTCAGAGTACCTAGATAGAAGTTCCCACTGCAATGTTTCTGACAACTGATCGTTGAGCTTCTGGACTCTATGAGAAGACATTCAGTGCCAAGAGAGTGCCCTGTTTCCTGAGGCAGCTCATTCTTTGTTCGGAGGGCTCCAGTTATTAAAATTTATCTTTTTATGGGGCCAAAATCTGCTTCTAGGGCCAAGTCAAACAAATTTAATTCCTCTTCCATATAAATTCTCAGCCCTGAATGGCAGCCCTGCCTTTCCCCTAAAACCATTGAGCGAATCTAGCAGTTGATCTTAAAACCCTCCTCTTGACAAAGGATTCAGAAGTCAAGTAACTGGCAGGAAAAAATGCTCCCAAAATGGGAAACAGTAAAACCATAGAAGGTTACTTTCTTGGTGAACAGGTATTTCCTTCCATCCTTTTGGATGAAGAAGAACAAAGCATACCATCAGAGGAAGTCAAGGCTTCTGCATCCAGTACCTCCAAAATAAATATGTAATGATCTCAGGCCATGGAAGCGCTTGAAAAGCAAGTCAACAGCTTGCTAAAGGAGACCCAAAAAATGCTGAAGAAAATAACACCTTTAAAAATAGGCTAACTCAATTGGCAAAAGAGGTCCAAAAAGCCAATGAGGAGAAGTCTTTAAAAAGCAGAATTAGCCAAATGGAAAAAGAGGTTCAAAAACTCTCTGAAGAAAATAGTTCTTTAAAAATGAGAGTGGAGCAGATGGAAGCTAATGCCTTTATGAGAAACCAAGAAATTACAAAACAAAACCAAAAGAATGAAAAAAATAGAAAATAATGTGAAATATCTCATTGGAAAAACAACTGACCTGGAAAATAGATCCAAGAGAGACAATTTTAAAATTATGAGATTACTTGAAAGCCATGGTCAAAAAAAAAACATAGACATCATCTTTCATGAAATTATCAAGGAAAACTGCCCTGAGATTCTAGAACCAGAGGGCAAAATAAATATTGAAAAGTCCACCGATCACCTCCTGAAAGAGACTTGCAAAGAGAAACTCTTAGGAATATTGTAGCCAAATTTCAGAGTTCTCAGGTCAAGGAAAAAATATTGCAAGCAGCTAGAAAGAAATAATTCAAGTATTGTAGAAATATAATCAGGATAACACATAATCTGGTAGCTTCTACATTAAGGGATTGAAGGGTTTGGAATAGGATATTCCAGATGTCAAAGGAACTGGGATTAAAACCAAGAATCACTTACCCAGCAAAACTGAGTATAATACTTCAGGGAAAAACATGGCCATTCAATGATATAGAGGACTTTCAAGCATTCTTGATGAAAAGACCAGACCTGAAGAGAAAATCTGACTTTCAAACACAGGAATCAAGAGAAGCATGAAAATGTAAACAGGAAAGAGAAATCATAAAAGACTTTCTAAAGTTGAACTGTTTACATTCCTACATGGAAAGATAATATGTGTAACTCTTGAGACTTTTTCAATATTTGGGTAGGTGGAGGGATTACACACACACACACACACACACACACACACACACACACACATAGACAGAGAGCACAGGTTGAGTTGAATCAGAAGGGGTGATATCTATAAAAACTAAAATTAAGTGGTGAGAGAGGAATGTATTGGGAGGAGAAAGGGAGAAATGGAATGGGGCAAATTATCACTCATAAAAGAGATAAGAAAAACATTTTCAATGGAGAAGAAAAAGGAGGAGGTGAGAGGGGAAAAGTGAAGCTTACTCTCTTCACATATGGCTTAAGGAGGGAATAACATGCTCACTCAATTTGGTATGAAAATCTATCTTATACTACAGGAAAGTAGAGGAAAAGGGGAAAAGTGGGGTGAGGAGAATGATAGAAGGGAGGGCAAATGGAAGAAGGGAGTAATTAGAAATAATTTTGGGAAGGGACAAGGTCAAATGAGAGAATAGAATAGCTGGGGGACAGGGTAGGATGGAGGGCAATATAGTTAGTCTTACACAACATGACTATTATGGATGTCTTTTGCAAAAAACACATATATAGCCTGTATTGAATTGCTTGCCTTCTCAGTGGGGAGGGGTGGGGAGGGGAAGTTAGAATTCAAATGATTAGAAATGAATGCTGAGAATTGTTATTGCATATAACTGGGAAAGAAGAAATATAGGTAATCGGGTTTAGAAATCTATTTTGCTCTACAAGAAAAAAGAGAGAATGGGGATAAGGGAGGGGTGAAGTGTGTTAGAAGGAAGGGCACATTGAGGGAAGGGGTGAGCATAATGCAAGGTGTTATGGGGTGGGGACAGGGGAGAGATGGAGAGAAAAAGTGGAATTCAAAATTTTGTCTAAATGAACATCGAAATCTAAAAATAAATAAATAAACATTAAAAAAAGACTACTTCTTCTGACTATCTAGTCTTCTCTTTTCCAGCTTGAATGTCCTTTAATTGGTCCTCATACAGCAAATATTCTCTTTGGGATACTCACTGTCCCTCCTAAAGTGAGGCTTCCAAAAGTGAACACAATACTCTATCTTTGGTTGGATAAGGACAGAGGAAAGCAGGACAATTGCCATTTTTGTTTTTATACACAATTCTTCAATCAATGTAGTCCAAGTTCATATTATTTTGGGGGGACTGGGGTTAGGCTGCTAACCAAGCTGGTAGTGAACTAAAACCATAGATCTTTTCCAAACAAACTGTTATCTAGTCACATCTTCATCTTGTGCCCATATAGTTATGAATTCAAGTAGCAGATTTTATATTTTTCTATATTAAATTTCACATTTAGTAGACTTAGCCCTTTGTTACAACCTGATGAGGTCATTTTGGATTCCATGTAAGTCATCCAAGGCATTTACCATTTTCCTTTGTTGCAATTGTAAACTATTCCATTTGAAAACTAGATGTAGTAGAGTGGAGCTGAAAAATAATACCATTCTGAAATTCTATATCCTAATACCTCTAACTATCTTTTATAAAAGGGTTTTAAACCTTGCAAAATACTTTACACATGTTATATCTTTTGATCCAAACAATAACCCTGTAAGGTAAGTGCAAATTTATCTTCAGGTTAAGGTACTATGTTATCTTCATATTAGTTGTTATAAGTTCTGTGCTATCTTCAAGTTAAGGTTAAATGACTTGTCTAGTGCCACACAACTAGGAAATGTCTAAGGCAGGTCTTCATGTCTCTAAGTTCAGCACTTTATTTATCATATTAACTAGCAGCCTTTCTCTTTCACATGTATATATTAAGGTACATCTGTTGCTACAAAGATTGACTTCTTCATGCTCCAGTATTTGCTGGTTCAACTTTGCCAGATTTGGATAAATTTAACCTTTTAGCATGTCCTCATCACACATACTGACTTCCCTTTTTTATGTGAGCAAAAGTTCTTTCATTCTGCCAAAGTTTGTAAATAGTGCTTGAGTGGTAAATAGAAGATCTGGCTCTCATCTGAGTTCTGCCACTCAATCTGTATGAAACTGGACAACTTGCTTCTCCTCTCTGGTGATCATTTTCATCATCTGACAAATGAGCAGGCTAGACTCTATAAGCTTTGAGGTCTTTTCTGTTCTTTTTTTTATGTAGTGATACCATCATTCATTTGTCTCTCATGTTTGAATTTTTAAAAATTAATTTATTTTTAGCTTTCAACATTCACTTGCACAAGATTTTGAGTTCCAAATTTTTTCTCCCATCTCTCCCTTCCATCCACCCCAATAGATTATGCATTTTGATTACCCCTTCTCTCAATATGCCTTCCCTCCTATCACACCTCTCTCTTCTTTCATCCCCTTCTCTATTTTCTTGTAGGGGAAGATAGATTTCTATATCCCATTGCCTGTATGTCTTATTTCCCAGTTGCATGTAAAAACAATTTTTCACATCCATTTTTAAAATTTTGAGTTACAACTTCTCTCCCTTCCTCCCTCTCCACCCATCTCCACTGAGATGGCATGCAGTTCTATATAGTTTATGCATGTGTAGTCATGCAAAACACTTCCATAAGAGTCATGATGTGAAAGACTAACTATACTTCTCTCCATCCTGCCCCCCATTTATTCTATTCTCTCTTTTGACTCTGTCCCTCCTTAAAAGTATTTGTTTCTAATTATCCCCTCTGCCCACCTGCCACCATTCACCTGCTTATCCCCTTCTCCTCTACTTTCCTGTAGTGTGAGATAGATTTTCATGCCAAATTGAGGGTGCATGTTATTCCCTCCTTAAGCCAAATCTGATGAGAGTCAGGTTCACTTTTTCCCTCTCACCTGTCCCCTCTACCCCTCCATTGAAAAAACTGTTTCTTGCCTCTTTTATGTGAGAAATAATTTACCCCATTCTCTTTCTCTCTTTTTCCTTCTCCCAATATATTCCTCTCTCACCTCTTAATTTCATTTTTTTAGATATCATATCAACTTCATATTCAACTCACGTTGTGCCCTCTGTCTACGTGTATATAATCCTTCCAACTGTCTTAATACTGAGAAAAGTCTCTAGAGTTACAGATATAATCTTTCCATGTAGGAGTGTAAACAACTCAACTTTAGTAAATCCCTTACGATTTCTCTTTCCTGTTTACTTTTTCATGCTTTTCTTGATTCTTGTGTTTGAATGTCAAATTTTCTATTCAGCTCTGATCTCTTTATTAACAATGCTCAAAAGTCCTTTATTTCATTGAATAACTGTTTTTTCCTCTAAAGTATTACAATCAGTTTTGCTGGGTAAGTGATTCTTGGTTTTAATGCTAGCTCTTTTGACCTCTGGAATATCATGTTCCAAGCCCTGCAATCCTTTAATAATGTAGAAGCTGCTAGAGCTTGTGTTATCCTGATTGTCTTTCCACAATATTCAAATTGTTTCTTTCTCACTGCTTGCAATATTTTCTCCTTGATCTGGGAGTTCTGGAATTTGGCTACAATATTCCTAGGAGTTTTTCTTTTGGGATCTTCTTTAGGAGGTGATCAGCGGATTCTTTCAATATCTATTTTACCCTTGGGTTTTATAATATTGGGGAAGTTTTCCTTGATAATTTCTTGAAAGATGATGTCTAGGCTCTTTTTTTAATCATGACTTTCAGGTAGTCCAATAATTTTTAAATTGTCTCTCCTTGATCTATTTTCTGGATCAGTTGTTTTCCTAATGAGATATTTCACATTGTCTGCTATTTTTTTCATTCATTTAGTTTTGTTTTATAATTTCTTGATCTTCATAAAGTTATTAGCTTCCACCTGCTCCAATCTAATCTTTCAGAAATTATTTTCTTCAGTGAGCTTTTGGGCTTCCTTTTCCATCTGGCCAATTCTGCTTTTCAAGGCATTCTTCTCCTCACTGGCATTTTGGATGTCTTTTGCCATTAGAGTTAGTCTATTTTTAAGGTGTTATTTTCTTCAGCATTTTATGGGGTCCACTTTAGCAAGCAGTTGACTTGTTTTTCATGATTTTCTTGCATCACTGACATTTCTCTTCCCAATTTTTGCTCCACTTCTCTTACTTGATTTTCAAAATCCTGTTTGAGCTCTTCCATGGCCTGAAACCAGTTCATATTTTTCTTGGAGGCTTCATATGTAGGGGCGTTGACCTTGTTGTCTTCTTCTGTTTGTATATTTTGATCTTCCTTGTCACCAAAGACTCTAAATTCTCCTTCTTTTTCCAGTTTTTGCTCATTTTCCCAGCTATTTATTTGACTTTTGAGCTCTTTGTCAAGGTAGTTTGCTGCTTCCAGTGGGGGTGGGAGGTGTACTCTCAGCTGCTGAATCCCCCCCACAATCTATGGGCCTAGAGCTCTAGAAGCATCCCTGTCTCTGTCTCTGCTGAGGTTGCCGTGGGCTCCTCCACCCCCCTCAGCTGTTCTGGGGTTGGGGCTGGACCACTCTACTCTCTCACACAGGTCCTACAGGTTTTTTTCCACTGACCTTCCAATTTGTCCTCAATATTTTGGTGTTGTGAAGTCTGGAAACTGCAACAGGTGCCAGAGATTCAGTTCCTGTCTGTGCTGGCATCGCCCATACTGGACTGTGCTCTGTTTCCAGCACAGCTCAATAGACGTTTCTCATTGACCTTACAGGTAGTCTTGGACTGGAGATTTGCTTTACTCTGTGGGTTCTGTAGATCCAGAATTTGTTAAGAGTCATTTTTTTTTATGAGTATTTGACTGAACTTGGGGAGAGAGCTCTGTTTCAGTAAATATCCTGACATACACAGGGGCACCTGCTGTCACAGGTTTTTGAACTGCTTTTCTAAAAGGAAAGGCAACTTTTGAGGGGTTAACAATCTCCTTTAATCAAGTACATATATCATTCTCACCCTGTACTTCAGAGAAAATACAGAGCAATGGACATAACTTCCAGGTGTCTAATCAAAATCAATACATATATCAAAAATCAAAAAACAGGTCCAACTGTATGACCATAGTAACCAGAGAGGGAAGCACTAACATCTGGGTTTTCAAAGTCAGGGGGCTCCTTAGCAGTTTCCCAGAGTCCATCTGACCAAATACTTCCAGTCCATAAGCCACAAAGTAAAACCTCACCCTCAGAATATTTATAATTTTTTTTTAGAGTCAGAGGATATCACAACCCTTGGGAACTAGTGCCTCATTAGCAAAAGGTATGGGCTTCCTACAAATCTTCCCTAATCAACCTCCTCTTAATGGGCAAATCCATTCAGGGGTGAGGAAGATCTTTAATCACATTAAAATAATTAACAATACAAATTCATGTAATGTTTCTAGTTAAAGGAACTCTTGTTTCTATACTTTACTCCTAGTAAATACTCTTGGTTAGTAAAGGCAAGATTCAGTCAGAGGCACTTGATTATACTAAAACAAAAACAACAAAAGATACTACTTTTCTTTTCATCACAAGCTCTAGCAAGTCTCTGCTTCTACTCTGCTATTTTGGCTCCATCCCCAGTCTTTTCTGTTCTTAAACGCTATGAAACTGAGGGAAGGCATGATCATAGATTTAGAGGTGGAAGGAATTGTAGAGGTCATGTAGACTAACTCCCTCATTTTACAAATGAGGTAATTGTAGCCCTGAAACGTTTGTTGACTCATGTTTTTAGTAAATGATGAGAAGCAGAATTTGAACCAGGTCCTGTGACTCTATGTGCCATGTTCTTCCCACTATCCCATGTTATCATTCAGGAATATGTTTTCAAATTTTGCAGCTCATAGGATAATTGATTTTGAAGTAGAAGTGACATCTAGTCCAACTGCACTTCCCCTCCTGCAATTATGTGCCCTGGTTACACAGAAGGAACAGAAGTTCCTCTAACTCCAAATGTAGTGAGCGTTTATTCCACTGTAACTTATAGCTTTCAGGCATGTGTTTACTTTTTTTTTTCAGATCCAACTTTAGTGAACCAACTTAAGTCCTTCCTTACAGTAATCAAATTAAAATGGGAGGAAAGAAGAAATGCTTCCATCATTAATGTCATCCATAAGATGTCTTTTTTTTTTTGAGGTGTTTTGGGTTAAGTGATTTGCCAAGGGTCACAGAGCTAGTAAGTGTCTGAGACTGGATTTGAACTCAGGTTCTCCTCCTGACTCTAGGGCTTATGCTCTCTCCAAGCACATCACACAGGTACCCCCTCTTTGACCTTTCTGACATATTTCATGTATATCTCCTTTTCTCTATTCATATGGCTGCCATCTTGGTACAGGCCTCCAGCACCTCACACCTGGACTATTGCAATAGCTTCCTAGTTGATATCACTATCTCAGTTCTCTCCCCTTTTCAACTTACTTGCCGAAGTGGTTTCCCTAAGTCATAGGTATAACCATGTCAATCTCCTACTCAATAAACTCCAGTGGCTCTCTATTACCTCCAAGAACATCTATAAGGTCCTTTATTTGACACAAAGCTCTTCATAACCTGATCTTTTCCCCTTTCCAGTATTATTACACTGTAACCCCCCCACCTCGAACTCTATGATTCAGCTGCCCCAGTCTACTTGCTGTTCTTGGCACAGAATAACCCATCTCCCACCTCCACATCTTTTCCCTGACTGTACCCTATGCTTGGAGCTCTCTCATTCCTTATCTCTGACTTCTGGCTTCCTTCAAGAGTCAGCTCAATTCTTCCCTTCTGTAGGAAACATTCCCTCTTCTTCCCCACTGTTATTGCCTTCCCTCTGAGATTACTCTCCATTTACACTGTGTATGTTTCGTACATACTGAGTTATTTACATACTGTCTTCCCCATCAGAATGGGAAATCCTTGACAGCATTCTTTAAAATTTCCAATACTTTTCACAGTGACTGTTATTTCATTTTAAATACCTGTTGACAGACTGTCAGAATTCATTTTCTAAAATCAGATCAAGATTGGAACCCAATGGTCGTAGTGAGGGGGGAGATGTCTTCTTTTGCATCAGTGTTCTTCCAGTGGTTTATATGCCGTACTACGCATAAACACTATAGAGTTAGCTGAGACGTGAATGTGACTTTCTCTCTCTCTCTCTTTCTTTCTTTTTATGAACTGAAATAAGCATTCCCATAACATGATATAATAAAAAAAGATAATTGCACATGAAACTGCAAATTATGTACAACTTGCTATTCATTTTAAATATATAACAAACTTATAATTTTTTTTCCCCTTTTTTCCTCACTCCCATTGAGATGGCTACCATTGGACACAAATATGTACATATATAAAATCTTTTTTTTTTTATGGCAGGCAAGGCAATTGGGGTTAAGTGACTTGTCCAAGGTCACACAGCTAGTAAGCGTCAAGTGTCTGATGCCAGATTTGAACGCAGGTCTTTCTGGCTCCAGGGTTGATAATCTATTCACTGTGCCACCTAGCTGCCTCAAAATCATTCTATATATACTTCTACTTATTGACTCTTTATATTTTAAAAATTTTTTTTATTACTATTACTTTCTATTACTTGAGGTCCAGAGCCTCTGTTGGATGTAGAAGAGTTAGGTTCTGCCTCATTGTGAGGAGTAATCATATCCATGAAATTAGAATTTCTTCAAGTAATAAATGATCCATATTGTGATCATTTTGTTTCCTATACCTAACCTAGTGCTTGGAACATAGCACTTTTTAAATGAATGTCATCATATACGTTGAGTTAGAAAGGAATGCAGAGGTCCTCTGGTCCAACCCCCTTGTGTTATAGGTGAGGAATGAGCTTAGCACAGAGCGTGACATATATCCAAATTCAGCCTTCTTTCCACTGCTCCATGTTGCCTGCCATCACATCTTCGTTCATTCTTATCTCATGCATACCAAGGCAAAATGAATATAATTTATTTAGAAGTCAGGCATTAAGTTGTGTCGCTACTTCCATTCAAGAGAATGGCAGCATAAGAAGTTTAAAATTCAGGAAGGAGGAAAAACAAGCTCTGTCCTCGAGCCCATCTTCATCCACACTCCTTCCATTCTTGTCCCATTTCCGTAACTCTTTTTTCCCTCAATTCCCTCTTCCCCAAATCAAACAAATGCCACAAAGTTTTCCGAGGAGATTTAATTTTTGTTCTTTATTCACTGTACCACTGTACCACAATGAACAACACACAAAGACATTTTGGCCTCCATTGTCTTTAATACTTTTCAAGTACACAGCTTTGACAGTGATTCATGGTCCCCATCCAGGAACTAAAAGGGCATGAAAATCAGTCAGCACGCTGTCTGGCTGCCATGGAGAAACAATTGAGAGCTATAGAGCCCAGTGAAACCAGCCTCAGGATGACAAGTTTATTGATGTGGGTCAGTGAACACCACTCCATTATATAGAGAAAACATAGATGCAATTCTTTACACACTGTTGTTTTCTGCTTCATATTTACCACGAGCTTCCACTTTCCCTAAAGAGAAATCTTTTAAAGTTGTGCTTATTTTAAAAAAATGAACTTTCGTACATCTCACTACCAGGTAATTGGGTTAACCAAGACAGTTGGGTTGGCCCTCCAGGTTAAATATTACAAAATCACATTTCCTCAGCTTATTTATTTGTGCATAAAAGTATCCACTTTATTTTTCTGTCTCTCAATCTGGTACAAATGATCAAGTGGAAATACAACATCCTGATCTCTGCAAAGCACCTACTTTTGGACTTCTGTTATTCTGATGGATTTGTTTCAGGTTCAAAAGTTTATCATGAACTTGGAGTCAACATCCTCTTCTTTCCTCCCTCTCCCTATCCCAGGCCCATTAATCTAATTCCGAGGGATCATTTCTCCTTCAAGAATTCAAGTCAGGACATCAAAGAGTAGAAAGCCGGTCAGCAGCTAAAGCTTCTCAACAGAAATGTCCCTTTAGAACAAAGCCTTTTTTTGCAGCAGTTTCAGGTTTTGTTCCCCTTTTCCCTTCTGTTTTTTGTTCTCACAGATATCAAAACTCAGTATCTTAATGACTGCCTGGGAAAATCTCAGCCCCAAGCTCGAGAATTTCTTCCCTATTTCTTCCATAACAAAGAATTACATGATTCAATGTACAGGGCTCCTGAGGAATGGCAAGCTGAACCCTAGGAATGGGTCAATAAATCTAACCCTCCTTCATTTTAGGTTTAGGCTACACTGATACAACACTACCTCTAAAACTGGAAGTGAGGAGATAGCTTGTCTATTTCTCCCCCAATACACATACATACATACATACATACATACATACATACACACACACACACAGAGCCACACACAACTCCAACATCAGTGCTACCAGGAAGAGGAGTAACTGACTTTTGTCAGGCTTTCCCAAACATAGTAATTTCATTCAATTATGCTGCCTGGTCCTAATCCAGCAGGAAGTACTTTTGCTGTGAGTAGGAGCACATTTGCCCTTGATCCCAAAGGCCGCACCTCCCAGGGACTCAACGGACCTTAGGCAA
Organism: Bettongia penicillata ogilbyi; assembly: GCA_023548195.1. Taxonomy (NCBI): domain Eukaryota; kingdom Metazoa; phylum Chordata; class Mammalia; order Diprotodontia; family Potoroidae; genus Bettongia; species Bettongia penicillata. The sequence continues at coordinate 4,699,269 of JAJHZJ010000500.1, forward strand.
ACAAAACATCATTCTGAGGATACAGGAAAACAAAAGAACCTAGAATGGTACTTGGCATTTCATCTGAGTTGCCCATGAGGTCAGAAGTGTTCTTTGCCCTATAACCAAGTTTAGAGCTAATAAAGTTTATACAAAGACCTTGTTAAAAAAACAATGACAACGAGTCAATTCTGAATTCATAGAAATATAGGACTTTGTTATGGGAGGTGTGGAAATCTTTAAATATTAAAAATACAGTACATATACATATATACAATTTCACCTAGGACATGGTAAATGCACACAAACTTTTTAGGAGGTTTAAGCTCCTGATTTCACACCAGCATACACCATGTGTATCACATCTGAGCATCCAGTTTAATCACACTTTCTATACACTAGTTGTCAGGCCTAAAAACTGCAGCATTATAAATATTTACTTAAACCATGTCCCACTTTATCTGTGTGAATGGCCCCTTTCTCAAAGGCTCCTCCCCAATGGTGCAAGTCAAGTAATCATTGCAGACTTTAAATGGTCCAGGAAAGCCCCAATAAGTGCTTGAGTGGAGGGCAATGTGGTTACAGAGCCGTTCTCCTACATTGTAATGGTCAGCAAAAAGAAGAAAAGTCTATACAAAGGAAAACCATTTTTCATGCTACTGCAATTTAACTGCTTTTATGCCTTTCTTTGTCTGAACACATACATGTAAGATCAAAGGTCAGGGAATCTGTGAAGACAACTGATGCCATGATGAACACTACTTGATTCAATGGACTGGATTTTAAAAGGGCGTCCAGAGAGTCTCTTTGTAAATAGAAAAGTTTCCTTTGTCACACTTAAGACTGAAGTCATGTTGGGTAATATCTTCACAAATAAATACAAATTGTGCTTATGTGTGCAAATCTGAGAAAGAGAAAGACAGTGAGAGAGAAAGAAAGACAGATGTAGAGGGAGAGACAGAGATGGAGAGAGAAAGAAAGATTTGGCTCTATCTTCTTACTAGACAACTGATCAGTAGTTTTCTCCAAGAAAGAATAATAATTTTATACATTCACCAACAAGATTCAATGAAAAATACAGCACAATTTTTTAAAAAGTCTACAGGGAACCTATGAGGAAACTACCAAACTAATTTCCTCCTTTTCTCCAATAACAAATTCCAAAATTCACACACACTTTCAAACAAACTCAGCCATTTGATATTTTTTAAAAAGCTAATCTAAAATTGCATAGATCCTTGTTTTGTCTCTAGTTAAAAAAAAAGCTTTCAATGAATTCAAGTGGATCCTTCCACTTGTCACAATGTCTTCCAAGACCACCTGTTTCAATTAAAGTATACTGAAATAGAAACCACAGTTGAGGAACCAAAGGAACTCAGGAAAGGGTACAGGATCAGAGGCTTTGGCAGTGACAGAACATAAGGAAGACCAAGGTAGGGTCTGACATTCCTTGCGCTGACATGGCTGAGCCTTCAGCTCCTAAGATCAGTCTAAGTTAATAATGTCTATCTGTGACAGATGTTGCCACAGCAACGCTGAAGTCATGCATGGTGGTGGTGGTTGTGGATTCAGGCAGGCCCCTCCTTCCTTCCTGTGAAGCCCAAGCACTTGTTTCCTTCCTGTCTCCTCTATTTAGTGTCTTCTCTCTGTTACCACCTTTCCTTATGAGGAGGCAGAGTTAGAACAGAGGAACTTTATGCTTTTCTCCTATGTTCAGGCCTAGCCTCATTCTTCTCTTTTTTCTCCTTTCATGTTTACATGTGACTAAAATAAGTTTACTTTTCTTTATGGAGGAAATCAAAATCTGTTTGTCTCAATAATAAGAAGTCTTTCAGTTACTCTTAAATGCAAGAGTTCAATATGCTTTTTTAAGGGTAAAGATGGATTGGAGCACATCAGAGTGGTTTATAAGTTCTATTAAGAAGAACAAGTAAGTGCTTAGTTAGCCCTTCTGAGAAAAACTCAAGCAACTGAGTACAGACATAAGTCATGAAATTAAATGGGGTGTAATACATTGGGATATGGGGCTGATATGGAGAGACCGTGTGACTTTTAAACGCTGTTCTGGCTTTGTAGGACAGAGCCATGCTCTTGGAGGTCAGTGGTGTTTTCAGAAGCACTTGAACTGCTGGGAGAAGATGCTGCTGGAGAGTCTGGTTTGTCTCTTGGTGGCTTATACAGCAAAAAGGCTGAGCCAAAGAAAACAATCCCAAGCACCTATGGAAAAAAAGAGTTAATTTTTGGATTATTGGGTTTTTTTTTTTTACTGATATATCAAGAGATTAAAAGTCTAATAGGGTTTCCCAAAAGATATAGGATACTAGAAGCACAAGCTCAGAATTTACAACTAAAACTTTCATTTTCTCTTAAAGGTAATAATCCCTTTTTCAAATATCCTAGATTTAAATTTCCGTAGGCATAAGCTCCCTGACACCTGTCAGATAACCTCCTAGAACACTATACATAGTGTTCTACCGTAGGTCATCCTGGGATCAGGGCTAAAGAATACAGTATGGGGGTAGCCCTATGCTGGGAAATTTATATCTGTGGTGCTGAATATATGGTCAGTGATGATGCTGACAATCTGCCAATCATTTACTTATCAACATTCAAGTAACTCTGTAAGACTGTAAATTGTATAGTGGGTACCAATTTGCACTGGTAGAGGTAGTGTGAGTTCCTCTACTGTGAGTTCCCTACACCAATAAAATCACACAGCTATCTCTCTTCCATATCTGAATGAATGGATTCAATATTTGTTGAATGATCAATGAGTTCAAATTTAAATATCAATAAGGTCATTCAAAAACTGTTTAAGTTGCATGTGAAGGATTGTATCAGTTATGAAAAGTACAACGATTATTTCAGAAGCAAGAAAGAACTCCAGGTTTAGAGTCAGGAAGACTTAGGTTTAAATCTGGCCTCAGAGACTTACTAGGCAAGTTACTTAATACTTAATAACTGTTTGCTTTGGTTTCTTCATCTGTAAAATGGGGATAGTAAGAGTACCTACTTCTTAGAGTTATTCTGAAGGCCGAATAAGCTAGTATTGGTAAAGTGCTTAGCAAGTTGTCAGGCACATAGTAGGCATAATGTAAACGTTAGCAATTATTGTTCAGAAGCAATGTCAATGGGTTTACTTCAACATGCTAATGAACATTAATACAATCCTGTAAATTGAAGGGTTCTAAAAATAAACAACCCAAAACTCCAATGAATACTTGAATATCTGCTTAGATTTTGGATAATTTGGAATCGTTATATTTACTTTAAATAGAGGGGGCAATAAGCAACAGTGTGGTATAGTGGATAGTGCTAGCCTCAAAGCTAGGAAGACCCACCCATATGGGCTGTGTGAGTAAGCACAGTTCCCTATGACAATGAAATTGCACTCTAGAGTCTCTCCTATAGAGGGTAAAAGTAGCATAATGCCTTTTTTAAACGTTAAGCCAACATGTTGTGTTCTTCTATCCTTTATCTTGTCTTCTTGAGAACATTTGTAATAGTGTCAGAAGGCTTCAGTTAATGTAAAAGTCATCGTTCTTCACGTCCAATATGGCATGAGGCGTAGCTTACCCTACCCACTGAAAACTTCAAGGAGCCTTAGCCGCTAGTTCTTGACTTCTTGTAAAACTCTGCAGTTTTACATTTAAAAGTTCATCCCTATTTAACACTACCAGGTGAGGCTAGATTAGGTGTTAAAACCTTGAATCTGTGAACTTATTTTTAAAGATATTTTATTTGCTATATTTTAGTACAATTGATTTTCTTTGTAAGTCCCAGGAGTGTCAGTATTGAAGTCAGCTCATACCAGCCCCAGGAGCCAATTGTGGATTTTCAACATGAGTATTTACACTTCAGAAATGAGCAAATGCTACAAAATCAAGACTTGATTTACTATTTTTTTAAGTATCTAGACTTGACAAAAGAGTGGAAAAATGTTAATATGCAGATTAAACTTAAAAGAGGTGCGTAAATTTTTCTTCTAGATAGCTAGTTGTTAAATATTTGCCAGAATAGTTCTGTTTGTAACATTATGCATTTTATTTTGCATATGTAAAAATTTTTTCCTGAGAAGAGGTCCATGGGCTTTACCAGACTGCAAAATGACATTAAAAAAGGGCTAAGATATTTCCTTCCAGTTTTCATTGTGATGCTAAAATATTTAGTACAAATGTCTTATCTTATGTTAAATAAGCATAGTAAAAAAAGAAAACTAAATGACATCACAGGATAAGAATGAAAATTGAACATTTTCTTATTTGGAAATAAGGATATTATGATCTAAGTAAGGACCCCTGTACTAGGTTAATTCTATGTCAATAGACTTCATGACAAACCTTTCCAGAGATAAGAATGAAATCCAAGTATTTCATATTTTTAATTCCAATCGCTCCTTTTCCTTCTTTCCCAATGAAAAAAATATGAGCTGCAATTATCATGGAATCATAGACTTAGCACTGGAAGCTAATCAAGTCTACCTTCCTCAAATGAGGAAGTGGGAAGTGAGAGATTCAATGGTTTTCCCATCATCACACAGCTACTAAGTGTCTGAGGAAGGATATGAAATCAGGTCTTCTTGACTTCAAGCCCAGTATTCTATCCACTATGCACCCTACCTATCTCTTTGACATTCTGAGTAAGCAAGCCTTTTGGTACCCTTCTAATTCTGCCATAAGGGGCAGCTAGGTGGTGCAATGGATAGAGCACCATTGCAGAAGTCAGGAGGACCTGAGTTCAAATCTCACCTCAGATACTTGACACTCACTAGCTGTGTGACCTTGGGCAAGTCACTTAACCCCAACTGTCTCATCCTGGGTCATCTCCAGTCATCCTGATGAATATCTGGTCACTGGATTCAGCTGACTGGAGAAGTGAGGCCCTCCCTCACTCACAACAATGTCAAGTGCAAGTCATGTCATTATTTCTCTGATGGCATGATCTTCTTTGGCAAAGAAGGACGAACACACAATTCTGCCATATGGGATTACAGGGGATGGGACCTCAGAGGCCATAGTACTCAACCCCCTAATTATACAGATGAGAAAACTAAGAGCCAGGGAAGTTAAGTGATATATATGTCTAACGTCACACAGGTGCAGGTCAGGGGCAGATTTTTGAGCCCAGTTCGCATGACTCCAAAGTCAGTATTTTTTTCTTTATTTCTTGAGTTGTACCAAGTATTGAGAAAGTCAACATTCTAAGGAATTGGAATTCATATTTTTCAAATGTTGTAATTAAAGAGGATCATGATGAAGACTGTCTTGAAATTTAAGAACAAAAGATACCTGGCTGATTATCAAAGAAAAGACACTAACATCAGCACATCAATCAAAATATTAATACAAGGAATTATATATGTAACTTAGAGATTCCCAGTCTTTTGGTGAGGAAGCACTACTTCTCATTTTCTTGATGCCTTAAGATCACTGAAGAAAAATGATTGTGAATATTAATAGCTAAAGGAAGAACCTGGTTAGACTAAAAGGGGATGTTACTATTGTCTAGGTTCTTTTCCCTGGGAAGATAGTGAGGTAGAGGGAAGTAGTGAGGTAGAGAAGGGCATGGCTGAATCAATCAGAACACAGAATCTACTGGTCGAAGACCCTAGCTCAAATTTAAGAATATACATGATCTGCTGATTTTGGGCAAACCCTCCTATAAGTAAAGTGCAAAAAATATTTTTCAAACTCAAACAGTCTCTTAAAATGTTCCCTGCAGGGCTTCTCATTTCTACTAACATGACATGAAGGAAATAAGATACGGTCCTAACTCACCTTGTAAACAATTCCAGCAATAAGGATGTAGTGGCTCATGGCAGAGTTCTGATAAATGTAGCATGATCCCTGATCTCCACACTGGTCCTGCCAGAGTAAGCAAGCTTTATCAATCACCCAACCAAAGGCAATTGGGCCTGGAATTCCACCTGTAGGGAAAGAAAGAGCATTTCATATTTGCAGAGCTCCTATAAGTTGGATCTTGATGTTAGTCCTATGGTCAGTCAACAAACATTTATGAAGCACTTTCTGTGATACAGGCACTGTTCTAAGTAGTAGAGATACAAAGGAAGGCTAAGAGAAAAGGCCCTGCCCTTGAGGAGCTCCCATTCTAATGAAGGAGACAAGTAATTCACTAGGTATACATAAGATACACAGAATTGGTAAGACATAATCTCAGGGCAAGGCACTAGCAGCTGAGAGGACAGAGAAAGGCTTCTTGTAGAAGGTGAAATATAAGCCAAATCTTGAAGGAAGCCAAGGAAGCTAAGAGCGGGGAGGTGAAGAGAAATCCAGATACAAGGGACAGACAAGGCAAAAGCATAGAGGTGGGTGATGGATTGTGCTGTGCCAGAAATTTCAAGTAGGTCAGTGTAGTTTCATTATAGAATGTGGAGAGGAGTGTAAAGTCTAATAAGACTGCAAAATGGAGAAGGATCAGTGATAGAAAAGGTTTTAAACACCAAAGACAGGATTTAAAAAAAGAATTGATTCTGGAGGTAATAAAGAGTTCAGAAAGTAGAAGACTGACATGGTCAGATCTGTGCTTTGGGAAAAGCTGTTTGGAAGATCTATTGGAGTGGGGAGAGTCTTGAGGTTTGAAGGTAATTGTTCCAGGCAAGAAATGAGAGCTTGCACCAGGGTCAAGGCTGGGTGAATGGAGAAAAGGGGACATACACAAGGGATGCTATGAAAGTAGAAATGATAAGATTTGGCAATGCACTGGATATGTGGGATGAGAGAGGGCAGGAAGGATAAAACCAAGGTTGCTAGCCTTGGGTGATTGGAAGGATGGAAGCGCCCTTGATAGTAACAGGGAAATCTGGAAGAGGTGAAGATTTTGAGAGAAAGACGTTTTGGTGTATGAACCAATGTCTTCATGATATGGTGCATTAAAACACAGAGGTAGGTTTTTGGAAAAAGTTGAATTTGTCACTTAGAGTTAGTCAAATAGCATTCTTGAATTGCACACAGGGGTCTTTTGACTACCCCTGATGTTATGAGAAAAAGAAAGCACATGGAAGCTCTCAGATGGCATCTCCTTTGATATACTATACTGTACCTAGAGTGCGTACTACAATCCATTGAATTCCTAGCGCAAAGGATCTCTGTCGGTCAGAGACACACCTACAAGACAAAGTTATCAGAGTTAAAAGGGTATACAAAAATGATATTCTTGAAATACTAAAGCCTCAGTTAGATCATGCCTATTTCAGAACACATCTCAGCAGTGGCAGTTATACTATCTTAACATCTCTTTGGGAGCGTTCATGGTATGAATAGCATTCTAAGGGCCATTTGATTCATTCAGTGGTAGTATGGCCCAATGATGAGGACAATGGATTTCAAGTTAGTAGGTTTGGGTTTGAATCATGGCTCTGCTACATAACAGTGTCTAAGTCATTTCCTTTCTTGGAAATGATTTCTATAAAATGAGGGGTTCTGGATTGAGTAATCTCTGAAGTTCCTTCCAGCTTTAAATCTATGATGCTACAACCCACTGAATTGTAACACAAATTTAGACCCTTTAGAGAAAATGATTCAAGCAATCATGGTCAGAATCCCAGCTATTGGTTTGCTGGGCTCATGATCCTCCAGAGCTTAACTTGCTGAAAGCAAGGCTTTAGTAAAGATCAAAAACCCAACCCAGTTTCTTACCGTAAAGTTGCAGTTAAAGCAGGAATGCTGCTTAGGAATGTAAATAAAATTACAACGAATATGAAAACCAGAAGAAGGGACTTTCTCTGACAAGATGAAGTGCATTTCCCTGCTGTAGCATGACCCAAACGAGAAGGGAAATGCTGAGGAATACAGCTACAGTCACGGTAAACCTGGGAAGCCCAATAACATTACACCAATTACCAATTACCCAATGGAAGGAATGGATCATGTTAAAGTTTCTCATAGAATAAACCAGCGGAGACAGTGTCACCTACCTTCTTGCCCCCTTCTGGGAGTGTGGACACTGCAGAGCACCCAGCATGGCAGGGAGAGTAGTACATCACATTGTCTGTGCCACACACTGGACTGTAGATCTCCCTCAGACATCCACATTTCTCATTGCAGGAAGCCAACAGCTGTAGACTGCCTTCTGGCAACATGCTAGAGAAAACAGGAGATCCAATTCAGCAAACATTTATTAAATAGCTACTATGTGACAGGCACATAAAAATGACATATTCCCTATCCTCAAGGAATTTATTGCCAGCTGGGGGTAGGGAGGAGTATATGACATGCAGAGTCATAACCAAAGACTTCTGGCACCTGGAGCGGATTTGGTTGGGGTGAAGAACCTAGAAGAAGAAACCTAGACCTCAAAGCAGCTGCTGGAGAGACTGGCATCACTGCCATTGCCACGGATCCCAAGAATCTCACATGGCAGAGATCGCTAGGCCTGGCATCACAACGCAAGCAATCCACCTGAGGTGGACACGTGGTTGGTGCTGGGGGGAAGGCAGGAAGACAGGCAGGCCCTGGGAGAGGTACATAAGAGCAAAAGCATCATTAGGGGTGGCTGGTCTAGGAAAAGAAGCAAGAAAAGCTCCCACTGGCTAATGCAAAGCTACGGAAGAACCATAAAGCATGAAAGCCAACTGTATGCTGCCTGACTGTTGGCATCCTGAGACAAAGCACTGGTTGTCATGTGCTAATTACAGCTTTGACCTCATCTGTACAGAGAAATGCTACCTTATAACAGCAGGCAGAGTGTGTTGGGGTAAAAGAGAGATTCAGTCAAAATGCATTTAGAAAATAAAAGGTAGGAAAGAATAATTTCAAAGGAATTCAAAGAAATAAGGGAAGGCTTCAAAGGAGGGTGGCACTTGAGCCAAGCCTTGAGAAAAGAAAAGAATTCTTCAAAGGAGGTTGAGGGATGGATTTGACTCAAGCATGTGGGATGGCTACACAAGGCAGGAGCCAGGAGACAGCATCATAAGCTCAAAGAATAGCTTTGGTTGGGACATAGAAACTATAATGGAGACAGACACTGGAAAATTAGCCTGGTAAGGTAGGCTGGAGCCAAATCATGGGGAGGTAGGGTTAAATATATGACTAAGGAATTTAAAAAGCCACTGAGAAGAAGATTGGTGGAAAATATTGGGGAAAAAACCCAAAAATTTCTTCTAAAAGACAGTTGTCCTTTAAATTCTCCCAAGTAAAAACAAGTAATCCATTAATCTGCTGTTTCTCTTGTTGAGTACTATCTTGTAGAGTACTTGCGCCTATAATTTTAGAGGAATGGAGACATTCATTTTAAAAATTTTAGGTCTAAGAAAGAGTCACAGAATCATAAGATTTAGAGCCTAGAGACATCTTAGAGCTCATATACTCTGATCTAGTTCTTCATAGGAGAAAAGTGAGACTTCCTAAGAATAATAGACAAAATGCACATTTACAAAACACTAAAATCTGTAAAGCACTTTACGTACATTACCTCATTTGAGCCACACAATATCCCTGGTGAGGCAGGTATTGCCTGAATTACTACCCCCATTTTAGCATAAGGAAACTGAGGCTCCCAGAATTTAAGCAGCTCATGCATTGTTACATAGTGTCAGAGGTGGGCATTGAATTCAGTTTTTCCTTCTCCCATGTATACAAATCCAGTCATTAGACCACTTGTCTCTCTATCCAAGAAGGGAAGCAACTTGCTGAAGTTCACAAAAATAGTAAGGGGCATAGGCAGGGGGTCAATCCTTTGTCTCTGTCTCAAAATTCAGTGATCTAGCCATTATAATTGATTGTCTTCTCAGCCAACAGTTTGTTTCAAGTACCTATACAAATTGGTAATCCATTTTCCATTTTATGGGAGCATTAAAGATCTGTTAAAGGCTAGACATTCTAACTCCACCTGAAGTCCCATCTGCAGTCAGAGCTCTCCTGAAATGCACCACCCCAGTAACCACTTTTGTTTCTCACAGGTGTCTCTCCAATTACCGTGTCACATTCCAACCAAAACATAGGCTCTTGGTTTATGGGCTCTTACCTCCCATTATACTTAAGAGTCACGCCAGCCACAGGCATGTTCGGACAGTGCATGAAAAATATGCAGATGGCTAACAGGCTTATCAATGTGCAAAAAAAGGAGAACTTGATAATCCCTGAGCAGCGGAGCTTAAATTTGTTCACGAAGAATCCACCAAGGAATGTACCTGCTCCCCCTGCTGGCACCACTAGGTATCCTACAAGAAAGAGAATTTCATTGATATGAAATCTGAGTTTACCCTTCATCACTAGATTAGGGAAGCTTCAGGGTCAAATGAGATAATGCATGTAGAGAGTTCTGAAAAACTTGGAGTGCCTACTCTGAGTCAGATACTGTGACAAAAGTGAAAAAAAAATTTCTGCCCTCCAGATTTCAGAAAAACCTGGAAAGGCTTACATGAACTAATACAAAGTGAAGTAAGCAGAACCAAGAAAGCATTATACACAATATTGGCAACACTGTGTGATGAAGAAATGTGAATGACTTGGCTCTTCTCAGTAATACAATGACCCAAGACAACTCCAAAGGACTCATGATGGAAAATGTTATCCATATCCACAGAAAGTTTGATGGAGTCTGTATGGAGATCAAAATATTATTTTTACTTTGTGTGTGTGTGTTCATTTTCTTTTGTACTGTTTCTTCTTTTACAACATGACTAATATGAAAATATATTTTATATGATAGTACATACACAAGTTACATCAAATTGCTTAATATCTTAAAAGAGAGAAAGAGACAATTTGGAACTCAAAATTTAAAAAAAATTAATGTTAAAAATTCTTTACATGTAATTGGAGAATTAAAATACTATAAAAGAGGATTCCTATCCTCAAGAAGCTTATGTTCTAATTCAAGTGGCAAAATATGAATAATTATTATTATAATTCAAGAACTAGAACATTTCTGGAGCTTAGTGGATATTTCTATACCAAGGGACAGTTAGAAAATATTACTCAGATGAAACGAGGTATTTAGTATGTTTCATTCTGAGGGTATTATTTATGAAGGCTCAAAGGCTTATAGATTTAGAACTGGAAGTGATTTTAGATATAGAAATGTTTAAGTTCCTTGAGGGCAAGCTCTATTTCATTTTTGCTTTTGTATTCCCAGTATACAGCATAGTGCCTGGCACAGAGTAAACACTTAAGGAGGGTTTGTTGATTGCTCAGGCAGAATGCAGAATTCCAGAAGGAATAAGGCACTTTGCTAATTTGAATGACTAATCTGAATTTTATCCAAGAAAGGTGATTGCAGAACACAAGAAAAATATGAATACTGGGAAAAGGACCCTAAATTTCTGTCTCGACTTGAAATCTAACCTATTATTTGAGTCTCTGTGGGATAAGATCTATATGATAAGGTCCCACATAAAACAGCTCAAGTTTCACAGGTGTGTGTGTGTGTGTGTGTGTGTGAGTGAGTGTGTGTGTGTGCATACAGGAAAGCATGGTGCCATGTAGGAAGTGGTGACTTCCAGCCACATGGAATAATCACACAGTTTAATATGGACCCAAATGATAATAATGACAATAATGAAAATCCTTGCATTTATATGTCACTTCAAGTTTGAAAAGTGCTTTACATAACTCATCTGTTCCTCATTACACTCCTCTGAAGTAGGTACTATTATTGTTCCAGTTTTACAGATGAGGAAACTGGGACTGAGACTTGCCCGAGTCAGACAGTAAAAATCTAAAGAAGGATTTAAACACAGATCTTTCTAATACTAAGTTTCGAATTACACCAGTTTTTCCAACTAGCTGCCAATCAGTCAGTAAGTATCCTAGGCAGGATTTGAACACAGGTCTAACACCATGTCCAGTGTTCCACCAATTGTGCCCACTAGGTGCCAATCAACTATGGGTCCCGGAGATGAAAGGAAGACACTGTGTGTTTGGTAGAAAAGGAACTTTCACAATGCTCTTGAGAAAATATGACTCCTGCCAGCAAAACAGCCCAAGTGATGCTGTATTTTGAAAATTATAGGTTGCCTACTGTCTTGTGCCTATTCTGGCAATAGTGACACACATCTAAGCATTTGGTAATTGAAACAATCAAAGTTGTTGCTACTTAACTTTGAGAACCTGATAGTTTGGAAGAATCATTTTGCTATTAAGTCTGGGTCCACTCTTATTTTTCCTGAGTTTCTTTTTTGTTTACGTTTTCTTTTACAACATGACGATTATGGACATGTTTTGCAATGATTACGCTTATATAACCTATATGGAATTGCCTGTCTTCTTAATGAGGGGGAATGGGGAGGATGAGAATTAGGAATTTAAAATTTTAAAAATAAATGTTAAAAAAATTGTTTTTACAAGTAACTGGGGAGAAAATTAAATACTAAACAAATAAATAAGAAGATTGGCCCCACTCAACTATTTTAAGGATGCTTAATGCCAAAAAGGAATAGAAAAATTTTTATTTCACTACATGGTGACATAGGGTATGGTAGATGGTACAGTGAATAGAGTGCTGGGTCTGGAGTCAGGGAGACTCCTCTTCCTGAGTTCAAATCTGGCCTCAGATATTTCTTAGCTATGTGTCTCTAGGCAGGTCACTTAATCCTGTTTGCCTCAGTTTCCTCATCTGTAAAATGAGCTGGAGATAGAAATGGCAAGCCCCTCCAGTATCTGCCAAGAAAACCCCAAATGGCATCATGAAGAATGGGAAATGACTTGAAAAATGATTAAACAAAACAGTAAGACAAGCAACATGAAAACTTAGGTACTGTCTTCCCAAATGGGGTCCAGGATACATATCTGGTGGGGGCAAGGGGAAAGGAATTTGAGAATTGGCAAAAGGTGAGCATTTGCGTACTAGGGAGATTGGGTAACTGTGATTTTAAACTCAAATCTCCCCAGAGCCTTCAAATGCCTACTGATTAGTGATTACACTCACATTGAATGAGCCAATCACAGGAGTCACAGCGCACTATGAAAAGAGCTTCCTAAACACTCCTAGAGGCTCATTAGACATCTGGCTGAATTATTCAAAGGCTCTCCCTACAGAGAGATCCCAAGAAAAGGTTTCTTACCGAATAAGATAGCAGCTTCAGAAGCACTTAAACTGAACTGTGATTCAAGGAACTTGGGTCCAAAAGTTGACATGCCAGCAATGAGGGTGGCCTCCGTTGCCCCAGCTAAGCAGAGCAGAATGAATGTAGGGTTCCGCAGCAGCAGCCAGATTGAGCTGGAGAGCAGGAGGTCAGAGTGGACCGGAAATAAAAATGCAAATCAGAATCAAATTGCTAGTCTTGAGCTGTTTTTTCCCCCCAAAAGTCTTACTTGGTTGAAATCATAAGTGACTAAAAATTATGTAATAAAGTGATTGTATCAGATTTCAGCTAAATCCAAGAAGAACTTTTTAGGTGCCAGCATATTCCAGACACCACTGTACTAGACACTGGTGATACAAAGACAAAAACTATAGTCCCAGGCCTTAAGGGATCTAATTTACTGAAACAGTGTGTTATAGATAATTAAATACGGAATGGTTTTGTGAGCTGAGGCTTTTGGAGGAAGGTAGGGATTCTAAGAGGCAGAGATTAGGAGAGGATAGCATTCAGGCATGAAGAAGAACTGGTGCAAAGACAGAAATGGGACACAGAAGATCATATACAGGGCAGCAATACATATGCTAATTTGACTGGAACAGGTAGTACTCTAGGGGGAATAATTTATAATCAATCTGGAAATCCAACTCAAACAGGGAAAGGCTTTAAATAGCTAAGGGAAGAGTCTGCATTTTATCCTAGAGTCAATAGGGAACAACTGAGATTTCTTGAAAGGGAGTGATGTGATTGGACCTCGGCTTTAGAAGTACTAATTTGGCAGCTGTGTGGAAGATGGCTTGGAGAAGATGGGGGTGGGGGTGGCGAATGGGGAATCACAGAGCATTAAAGGCAGAAGGCACTTAAACACCTTTCTAATCCATCTCCCTTTGTCTTTTTTTTTTTTTTGGTATGGACAGAAAATCTATCCTGTCCCTGCCCCCACTCTTTTTTTGTATAGACAGAGACTGAGGTTCAGAAAGTAATTATTTGCCCAGAGTTGCACAGCAAAGAAGAGTAGATTCCGGGGTCCAGTCCAAGTGTTCTGATCCCCAAGTCCAGTGCCTCAACTAGGTTTTTGATTCCTGAGATGCTGTACTTTAAGAACAGAGAGAAAGATTCATAAAGAAGCTTTGTTTCCATATTTTCTCCTTGAGATTTGTGATCTATGGCTTCTCACCTGAGCAAAAGGGAGACTCCTAGAAAGTCAGAGACCCCCTCCTTTTCTTATGATTACATAACAGGATCTAGTAAATATATTCCAGGAAAGTCAAAATACTGGCTGAGATAAGGCAAGCTTCTTCCAAGGTTTGCTTTTAATTCCTGATTCGGAGATATGGCATGTCTGGCTCAGCTGTGCTATACTAACCTATTGCAAAGAGTGATTTGCATTGTCCTAATGTTTCTTTGCCATTTTGAAGATTGAATCAAAGGAAAAATAATATATTATTGCTCCACTCAAGACTCAGCAACAGAGCTAGGGTTTACTCTCAAGTCTGTTAATTCCCAGACCAGCCGTTGTAATTTCTATCAGTCAATCCCACATATACAGACATTAAGAGATAGCAGAATTAATAATCTTCAGTTTCACAGGCTTGAAAACTGAGGAACTAATTTCTATTCTGCTGACAAAAGAGAGAACAAAGGAAGAGGCGTACAAGGCAGGAAGACAAGAAAATTTGCTGGTGCTGTGGCTTATCTGGGGGTACTGAGCAGTGAATTTAGACCCTAGGGAGCATTTGCAAGGTCTGAAGGCAGAAGACCCTGAAGAAGAGTTTCTGGGTCACAGAAGGAGAAAAAAAGGTCACATTCCCAAGGCACTCTGTCACAGAGATGACTAGATAGGGAGCTTGTGAAAGCTCGCTGACTCGGAAGGAAAGGCGGGCATTTAGCTGGTGGGTCAACAGGCACCGGCTTCCAACAGAGCCCCGTTTGAGTAATGCGCCATCACTCATCTTGGATGACACTGGCAGGGGGTATAGTTGTAAAGCTGAAAAATGCATTGAGGAGGATGCTACTTCCTCATGATGAGACGGATTGGGGCAGCCCTGGGAAATAGCCGTCTGCATGGAGTTCTTCTCAGAGATATACCACAAGTCAACATGAAAAGCCACTCTCCTTTATTCATTTGAAGCAGTGCCTCTGCTCACCACTTATGCTGCAGACTCAAAACCTTTTGTTAGATTTTTCAAGGGACTGGTTGCTAGGTGGAGGGAAATTGAATGGAGGCATGGCATATGCAAATATGTGTGGTAAGGAAGTCAAGTTTTAATAGGGTTCCACCTTACTGAGGAAATAAATATATATTTTTGAATCAGACTATGATTTCATCCCTGTAGGGAAATCCTGGTGAAAACCCCCTTTACCAAGGCAGATCAGTGCCAGTCCTTCAACTTGACCAGAGACTCTTTATGCTCTAACGAGATGTCTCTCAAATAATTTATATTAAAGTTAAATTATAGAAAGCTAAGTGGCATAAGTGATAGAATGTTGGGTCAGGAAGCCCTGAGCTCAAATCCTATCTCAGACATTTACTAAATGTGTTACCCTAAGCACATTACTTAACTTCTCTCAGCCTCAGTTTCCTCATCTGTAAGAAGGAGTCAATAATAATACCTACTCCACAAAGGTTGTTGAAAACTAAGATAATTTATGTAAAGTAATTTGCAAACCTTAAAACACTATATCAGTGCTAACTATTATTATTATAATGTTACTTTTTTGTGGGGGAAGGGGTTTCTCAGGACCACAACTAGGCAGGGTGACCACAACTTTGTCCAGGGTGCTGAAATTTAGATGGTGACCATTTTTGAACTCCTTCTACAGCTTAGAAACAACTGAGATTAGGACCAAATAAGCAAGAGTAATGAAAAAAAAAGGAAGCTATCACATGGTCACCTTCCTCCATATATACTGAGATCATCGGTGGCCCAGCCCTTGCTGATATTTTCCCAGAAACAGTCTTGTGATAGCCAGATTCAGCATTGCCCTACTTCCTCCTCCTCCTCCTCCTCCTCAACTAAATTAGTCCAGGTGCCAAAAATGGGAAGGGAAGGATTCCTATAAACTCCAGAAATAGAAGTCACCCCTGACCCCCTGATCCCCACCCCCACCCCACTGCAGTGATGGTGATTTCTCCTCCCTTGAATTTCTCACAGCATTTTGATTGGTTCTCCCCTTTGGATGTATCACAATCTCCTTTGTAACATAGGTACTTAAGGTGATTTTCCTTTTACCTTCCCCCATCTACTACTTATGATATAACCTCCTTGAGAAAAGAGCCTGTTTCATATCATTGCATGTATCTCGCACTTGGCATGACACCTTGTTTCACCAGTGATGGATGGTGAAGCAATCGCAATTTGACAACTTGACGCAAAGGTGAAAAAGGAAAAGATTTTCAAGTCATAAAGTCTAATTAAGGGATGGCGTAATGCTCAACATAATGATCAGAGTACCAGCCAAGAGTCAGGGTGACCTGGGGGAAGTACTGCCTCTGACATAGGATTGGCTGTGTAACACTAGGCAAAATGCTTAACCTCTTTGTATCCCAAAACAACGCTCAAGACAAAGAATAGTTATTACGGTGAGCTTCTTCCCTATACAGATAAAGTTACCGCAAAATTAAAGAAGCTCATTCTAGATAAGGTTATATAACTTCTCCTCTGTATCAGGTGATAAGGTACTATTTCCAGTATGCACAATGACATGTTTATATTACATCATTCAATGATAGAGGTAGTTTCAAAGACTGAGTCATATCGGATGTGGAAGAAAAAGAAAACGAGTAGTCTGAGAAGCTGGTGGGGAGGGGAGGCAATCTGTAATGCCATCACAAAAAGTACGCTCAGATAAAGTAATTATGGAACTGACTGGGAGTAACCCCAGTAAACAACTAAAACCTAGACCCAAAGAGTAAGCAAAAACAAAAATGCCCTTATTAGGAAGCTACATGGGAAAACTGCTGTGTAATACTGTATCCTCACTCCCAAACTTGACTGAAAAAGGCAGGTGGAAATCACCCAGAAATTTTTAATTGCTTAAAATCATAGAACATTAGCTTTCAAAGAGGCTTTCTAGACAAAACAGCACAACTCCATGATTATATAGATGAGAAGCTAAAAATAATAATGTTCTAAAACGACCTTAAGTCACTAGGCCTAGATGAAGGAATGACACTCTCAAGTACCAAAAGGACTGGCAAGAGGTGGAGATTTTTTAGACTGTGGAAATAGCAATGTCCTCGTTTCATAAGAATGGAAAAGAAAACAGTCTGCCAACCATAGGCCAATAAGCTTGACTTAGGACTGGCAAAAATTCTATAATGTGTTTATAGGATGATTTACGAACATCTAGAAAGGGGAAAACTGTTCATGAAGTACCAGTCAACCTCATTTCCTTTTTTTCCATTTCCTTTTTGCCAGTTTACTGGCAGTCAACCTGGGGAATTAATGTTATAGGCATAAATTTTCCTAGATTTCAACAAAAAACTTGGCAAAATTTTTCATGGTATTTGACAGATATAAGCTAGATAAGCTCACAGTGAGGTGGCTTTAGAACTATTTTGATGACTGTACCCAAAAAGTAGAAATTAATATGTTAATGTTGACTTAGAACAGTGCATAGTCTGGTTAACGCTGTATCAGTACTTCAGACAAAGTCATAGAAAGTATGTCAAATTTGCAAAGGAAATTCAGTTAGTATGCAAACTAACCTGTTGAGTCGCTAAAAGGACACAAAAAGATGGACAGATTATCATGATGAGATTAAGTAAAGATGGACTTCAAAGGAGAGAAACATAAAAAACTTCTCCTTTGGTCAAAAACACCAACTGCACTAGGACAAGATGGGTGAGGCAGGGCTAGAGAACTGTTGCTATGAAAATAGATTTAGTGGTTTCAGTGGATTGCAAATCAGTCAGCTAAAAGTATGACATAGCAGCCAAAAGAAGTTCATGCAATCTTGGGCTATGATGGGAGAAATTTCTTGTGCAGAGCACAGGAAATGAGAGTTCTGTTGTGCTATCCCCTGGCCACACCATACCTGAAAAACTATGGTTAATTCAGGTACCACTTTTTTTTTAATTTGTTGACCTACTACAGACTACATCAACTGAAGATTGAGCAAACTAGTCTAGCTGTGCTTCACATTCCACATTATTTGGTTCCCTTCAGGCTAATAGGCAGGCTGTCCTTCTCCTTTCCTCTTAGAGTCCAGGCTTAGGAAAGGTGCCACCTTATAGGAAATATTTCTTAATTCCTGTAGCTGTTGATGCTCTCTCTATTCTAAAATAAACTTAGGCCAAGTCAATTATAATAAAAATGTCAATTCTGCTTAAACTAATTTACTTATTCAGTGCCATACTAATAAACTACCAAAAATTGTTTTATAGAGCTAGAAAAAATAACCACAAAATTTTTCTGGAATAACAAAAGGTCAAGAATATAAAGGGATTAATGAAAAAATACAAAGGGAGGAGGCCTAGAAATACTAGATATCAAACTATATAATCAATAATCATCAGAACTCTCTGGTACTGCCTGAAAAATAGAGTGGTAAATCAGTGGAATACATTAGGTTACATAAGACACAGTAGTCAATAACTATAGTAATACAGTGTTTGATAAATGAAAAGACCACAGCTTTTGGAATAAGAATTCACTCTTTGACAACAACTGCTGGAAAAATTGGAAAACAATAGGACATAAACTAAGTATAGACTAACATCTCACACTATATAGCAAGAAATGGTCAAAATGGGAGCATGATTTAGACACAAAGGATGGCACCATAAGCAAACTAGAAGAGTGAAAAATAATCTACCTGTCAGATCTATTGGGAGAAGAATTCATGACCAAACAAGGGATAGAGAGAATTATGAAATGTAAAATAGATAATTTTGATTATTTTAAATTAAAAAAGTTTTTGCACAAACAAAACCAATGCAACTAAGATTACAAGGAAAGTAGAAAGCTAGGAAATTATCTTGACAGCAAGTGTCTCTGTTAAATGGCATCATTTCTCAAATATATAGAGCACTGAGTCAAATTTATAAGAATACAAGCCATTCCACAATTGAAAAATGGTCAAATAATATAAACAGGCAGTTTTCAGATGAAGAAATCAAAGCTATATATAGGCAGATGAAGAAGTACTCTGAATCACTTTTGATTAAAGAAGTGACAAAACAACTCTGAGATACCACCTGAACATATCAGATTGGCTAATATGAAAAAACGGAAAATAATAAATATTGGAGAGGATGTGGAAAAATTGGGACACCCATACAGTGTTGGTGGAGCTGTGAATTGATCCAACCATTCTGAAGAGCAATTTGAAACTACACCCAAAAGGCAACCAAACTGTGTATACCTTTTGATGCAGCAATACCACTATTAGCTTTATATCCTGAAGAAATCATTAAAAAAGGGAAAAGGATCCACATGTGAAAAAGTATTTATAGCAACCCTCTTCCTGGTGGTAAAATATTAGAAATTGAGGGAATGCCCATCAGTTGGGGAATGGCTGAACAAACTGTAGTATATGAATGTAATGGAATACTATTGTACCATAAGAAATGATGAGCAGATGGGTTTCAGAAAAAACCTGGAGTTGATGCTGAAAGAAGCAGAACCGGGAACAGAATGTACACAGTATCAACAACGTTGTGTGATGAACAATTATGAATGACCCAGTTCTTCTCAGCAATCCAGTGATCCAAGGCAAGTACAAAGGACTCATGAAGGAAAATGCAATCCATACTCAGATAAAGAACCTATGGACTCTGGATGTAGATTGAAATATATTTTTTCACTTCTTTCTCATATTTGTTTTCTTTCTCATATTTTTTCCTTTTGTTCTCTTTCCTTTTTCACAATGACTAATATGGAAATTTTTTTTACAAGATAGTACATATATAACCTATGTCAAACTGCCTACCATTTTCAGAAGAAGAGAAGGAAGTGAGAAAAGTTTGGAATTTAATGTAAAAATGAACACTAAAATTTTTCTTGGCATGTAACTGGGAAAAATACAATACTTTTAAACTTAAAAATAATCTTTGTATTTACTTTTTTGTGTATCATATAATCCAACAGAATGCAAAGTTCCTTAAAAACAAGAACTGGTTTTATTTTTGTCTTGTGTTTTTGGTTCTGTAGTCCCAGTGCCTACTGTAGTGCTTTATACACACTAGGTATATAAACATTTGCTGTTGAAGATTAGTGGACATAACTGGAGGTGGTTTAGCCTGAAGAGGAAGAGACTTGGTAGGGGGATGAACATGATCACTCTCTTCAAATATCTGAAGTGTAGCCATGGAGGATAGGGATGAGATTTGCAGAAGATACATTCTCTCAGAAATTATATTTCATTTTCTTCCTAACCACTGGTGAGGCTTTTGTTCTGTCACTGAAGATGTTTCCATACATAAAAATAAGCATTCCTAGTAATACCATAATTGAGAATGATTGAGTCATGGTTAGAAATAAATCTGAACCTCATTCTTAGGTTTGGCCTTGGAGAGTGGGTGGGGGAAAATGGGGTGAGAGAGAAGAAAGAGAGGGAAGGGAAGGAGAGGTAGAGGAGAGAGAGGGAGAAGAGGTAGAGGAAGAAGAGGGAAAGGGAGAGGGAAGAAAGAGAGAGGGAGGAGAGAGAGAGAGAACCAAAGCTGAGATCAAGTAGAGAAATACAGAGTGTCAGATTGTTCCCTGGAGGGGAAGGTTGTGCATATGTGAGGTTCCTCTAGGGAAATAAAGTGGCCCCAGAGATGGCTGCTGCTGGAGGTAATGACAGAACAGCATGAAGAGTTCTGGTGCCAAGTGGGAGCTTCAAGAACTCCTTGGAGTTAGTGAGGTGTCCCTGAAAGAGAAATGGAAGGCCACATCTCCTAGAAAGGAGTTCTTGGACAGCAAAGAGGGCAGGGTGTTATGGCTAGGGACCGAGTACTAGGCCTGTGTCAGGCATCAAGAAGACCTGAGTTGAAACCTAGCCTCAGACATTTACTAGTTGTGTGACCCTGAGCAAGTCACTTAACTTCTATCTGCCTCAGTTTCCTCAACTGTAAAATAGGGATAATAATACCTACACTTCCCAGGTTTGTTGGTGAGGATTAAAGCACAGTGCCTGGAATCACAGTGGATGCTTAATACTTCTTTCTCCTCCCCTATTATTATCTTCTTTCCCCTTGAAATCATCTTATCCAGTCTCTCCATTTTACAAAGACACCAAAGCCTAGAGATGAAAAGTCTTGCCCAAGGTCACCCAGCTATTAAATAGCAGATCCAGGTCTTTGGATTCCAAGCCAAATAATTCTTTCCATTATAGCACACCCAATCTGGAGGTCTGAACTTGTTTCCATGTCCTGGTCTTTATATTCAGGAGTTCTTGGGCACTAATATTTCTAGGCCTAATGAATTCACATTCCAAAGGAATGAAATTGTGTGCATACTAGAACTCTCTTCTTGTATTTGTAGTTTCATTTAGGAATACATGAATAAAGTCATTACTCATTTGATTCTGAAAAAAAAATTCTCAAGTCCTGGGTCATAGACTAATATATTCATTCTCATGCCCTCAGATGAAAATAGCAGTTTTTCATGAGAAAGAAGAATTCTGAGTGCTTTGTGAAATTACAATTTTCTACAGCTGTATAATCAGGGTCTTTCAAATGACAAATAAATAAATAAATCTGGTCTCTGAATTGAGGAGAGAAGGTATTTTATGAATGAGGCCAGAATAGATGGTACATGTTATTGACTTTCACAGCAAAAATGAGAGTTTAAGCATGTATGGTGAATATGAATGGTCACACTATAGATCTCCTTCATCTGTCTACCAGAATTAGCACCTCAGCCTTCAAAGGAGGTTTATGGAATGACTCAGAAGGAGAAGGCATGAAAAGGTTGTGTGCTATATACTCATACTGACAACATTCTGGATCCAAAAATACTAAGATATAATTCACAAAGCACTTCACTCACAATAAGCAAGGAGTGTGTGGCAGCTAGGTGACAGTACAGAGAGTACTGGGTTTTGTGTCAGGAAATCCTTAGTTCGAATCTTGCCTATTTACAGGTCATGTGACTCTGGGAAAGTCACCAAGCGTCTCTATGCCTCAGCTCATTCATCTGTAAAAGGAGGATAAGAAAAGTAGGTACTTCCCAGGGTGCTTGTGAGGCACAAATGTGATTAGCTGTGTATAGGTATTATACACATAAGATCACATATATAATCTTTTTTGTTGGTTATTATACATACACATATATAAAATAAATGAATAGACATAGATAAATATATAATTGATATATGCATATGTATATACATGTTATATGTGTACACACATATGTATGTATATGTGTGTATATATATATATATATATATATCTATATATATTCCATTTTATTGATAAGGAAATTGAAGCCCAGATAGATATGTCTAGGATACACAGATACACACACACACACACACAAACATGAACAGATTAAAATGATGAGCTGAATTTAAAAGGATCAGAAATCTAGTGTTAGGGCTAAAATTTCAACCTGGGTCTCTTATTTCCAGATCCAGGGTTTTGTTCATCGTACAATGCTGCTTTTTCAATTTATATCTCAACTGAGCCATTTGAAACGTCTTGGCCTTCTCTAGGCCTGACACTGGTGTGTAAAAATCTCTTTAGCTACTAGATGAGGATCTTATCTCTGACATCATGTTATCACTCTCTCTCTCTCTCTCCCCCAAAATCAACCACTAAAACAAACAATCCCATTTAATTATCCTTCTGGAGCATAATTTGTAAAACGTACTCATCACTGAAATAAGAGTCCTAGGAACCAAGCCCTCTAGAGGTGGTATTAGTGGAAGAGCCTCTTCTCACTTGGAGATCTACATTAGGTCTTCAAGTTAGTGAGCATCACAGACTTTTAGAACAAGAAGGAAGTTGTGAATTTGTCTATTTGTACCCTTTCCTTCTTTTATAGAGGAAAAAACTAAGGCCAAGAGAAGGGGAAAGGACTTGTCCAAGGTCACATGGCTGTTCTTATACAAGGACTAAAATTAGAATTGAGGTGCCCTCTATTCTAGGTCAATGTTTTTAATTGCTGGAAACAACGTAAGATCTCTTTGCTGCTCCCTATACACATTAAAATGAACTAACCTAGTTTTTCAGAAGTTTATTTTTGAAATCTAGGATGTTTCCATTCTAGTTAACCACTTGATCTCTTCAATGGGGGAAGGGGGTGGGGAAGTATCTTCTTTCAGTATCAGGAAATGACTTTAATGAGCTGTAATTCTGTGAGTGTGCCTCCTCTGGTGTAGATTACAACTCCTCTATAATCTTAGTAGAGAGATAGTCTTTGAAAGTTGCTGTGGCAGAAAACAATCATCCCAAGGTCTGATTTCAAAGCCCTTCCAACTTAGTAGGGCCAGGCTTGTGCTCTGATAGAACAATATTCAAGGCTTACCTCAGCACCACAAGAAAGCCTTAGAGCAAGACTTCAGGGAAAAGATGGATCAGTAACTAATAAAAGTTTCATCTGGAGTCATTACTAAGGAAGGGTGATCAGAGCTTTGCCCAAGGGCATAAAAATCTGAAGGATGTGGATAGCACTTGTACTCCATCAGCATGGGAAGGCAAAGTACTTAGTTAGCAGTAAAAGTTAGAAAAGAAAGATACCAGATGGCATGCACGCTTCCTGTCTCTCACTTCCTCTCCCAGCATCCTTTTGAGGTGCCAAGATCTGTCTCTTCCCTCTTCTCTCTCCCATATGAGGCAATGCACAAGTTTCCCCTTCATGTTTCAAGGTCTAAGGTCCCTTCCCACTTACTCCCCCTAACTGAAGTTTTAAAAATGGTAATATAAGGGTATATTTGAAATGCTTGTGTCAGGCATGTTTTGTGGAACTCTCCCCAGGCAGCCAAAGTTATTATTTGTATAGTTTGTATTCCTCAATAGGTTAATAGCTTGTGCCCTGGTAAAAACAGTACATTCTAGCTTCTATTCCAACCCAATAACAAGACTCAGCTAATAGCTCTCAAGGTTATGGCCATATGATAACAGAAAATTCTTTGAATGAAATGGGCACAGGGCTATAGGAACTCAGGCAATGGGTTTGGAAAACTATACTTTCTTCCACATGATTTTACCTAAACTCTAATGGAAGGACATAATAGGAGATCTTAGGGATGGCTCACAAACAAGTAACAAGAGATAAGGAGAATGTTGGAGGTGGCATTTAAAGTTTCCTCGGCTTTTATTATTATCTGCTTTTTCTCATCTATAATTATCAGACTTAATTTCCCTAGAGGATGAGTTATGGTCCTGAGAAATGGCATTTTTCTTCTGGAATTAATCTTATTGACAGCAGCTGGTTCAGTGAAATATTCAGACATTTAACCTTTAAGGAAACAAATAATTTATCTCAAGACCAACTAAATAGGAAGACCTGATTAAATTGTGCTTTCATTTTTTTTTGAGGGAGTTGGTGGAAAGAAAACCAATAAATAATTTCATTAATGTAGGGAGTTACCCAGAGACAAAAAAACAACACCTCAACAGCCCACAAAACCTTTCCTAAAGCAGATCAATGTATTCTCTATCACTTAAGAGTCTTGCAGAGTTGTCTGAGGCACTGAGAACCTGAGTTACTTGCTCAGGGTCACACAGCCAGTATGTGCCCAGGGTCTGTCCTGAACCCAGATCTTCCTGGCTCTGAGATCAGCTCCTTCTCTTTACTTTCATCCCTATTATTTTCTAGATGTCCACATATGCTGAGAACTAGTTTCATATTTTATCCTTAATTGTAGTAGAAATAATGATGGACTTAGGGCCAAAAGACTGTGATCTAGACAGACATTTTCTCCAGTCGGGTCTCAGTTTCTTTCTCTCAAAAATGAGGGAGTTGAATATCAATCTCAGACAACTCAAACCCAGCTTGAACAATTGGGGACCTAGTGATAACAAGAAACTCTTCTTTACTGTCCCAGAGAGAGGACATGCTGACCTTAAGATTTATGAGAGCAACTGATCTTTGACAAGACTTTGGCAAACTTCACAGAGTCTCAGAGCTAACAGTGACCTTAATGGATTGCTAGATCACCCACCACATAGCAGAACAGAAATTCACTTTCAAATACCCTTCAAGTAGTCAACTTTTGGGCAGCTAAACACCCCCAGTTTCTTCTGTTAATCTTTATATGTCAGGATTCTCTTATCATCTTGGCTGTTCTCCACTGCCATCCTCCACCTCTCTTTGGATACTCTTTAGCTTGTCAACATCCTTCCTAGAGTAGCCCCCAATGAACTGAAATAAGGCTTTTCTGTTGCTGTCTGATCTGGGCCAAGTATACAAAAGGGACAGTCACTTTCCTCATTCTGGAAATTTTGTATCTATTAGTGCAATATATGACAGCTTTAGCTTTTTGGCTATGACATCTTTTTTTGGTTCATATTTAGCTTGTGGTTCACTAAAACCTTTAGATTCCCTCACCATGCCTCTGTCTCCCACCCCCTGCCCACCCCAATGGTTATTTAGTCATGCTTGCCTTTCTCTAGCTTATACGTGTGTTTTGCTGTTCAGTTGTTTTCAGTGACGTCTGACTCTTCACGATCACATTTGAGGTTTTTGAGGCAAAGATACTGGAGTGATTTGTCATTTTCTACTCCAGCTCATTTTACAAATGGGGAAACTGAAGCAAACAGGGTGAAGCAACTTTCCCAGGGTCACACAGGTAGTAAGTGTCTGAGGCCAGATTGAAACTCATAAAGATGAGTATTCCTGATTCCAAACTCAGCGCTCTATCCCCTTCATCGCCTATGTGTCTTATGTCCCATACTTCTGTGGTTTATAGTTTTAAAATTCAAGTCTATGACCTTCCATGAGTCCTGTTAAGTCTCATCTTGAGGCAGAGGCCAAGTCAAGCTTTTGTGTTAGGGTGCTCAGTGGAACAATGCTGCCAGTATAGCTACTCCTTAGAGTGACAAATAGTGTTCTCAATATTCTAAAATAATTTGCAAAGGTAAAAACAAAAATGTGAGATGAGCAAATAACATTGAAAAAGTTCAATTTTAACAAGAATTTGATGATCTAAAGCTCTTACATGGCTCACTGGATTTTTTTTCTACATCTCTTCTGCCTCTTGTCTCAGTCACAGGCAGAACTGAGAAGAAAGGGCATAGGGAAAAATGAATGACTTTGCAGAAATACATCACTCTGTACCTGTCACTTACTCTACTCCTTCCTAATAGTGAAAACAGGGCAGTACCCCTAACAACATCCTTTAGCCCCCTGCAGTGGTTGTAATCAATTCCCACAGTGAACAATGAAGGCACCCAGTCCTAATGTGGTCAATTAGATTTACTAATGGATTCGGAAAAAAAAAATGCTTCTCAGAGCTTCCAAACTGTTTCAAATTGAATTCTATCTCCAGAGTGTCTAAAAGGAGGTCAGGGCACCAGCTGTGGTCCACTGGAAATCCCTTTCTGAACTACATTGTCATTGTATAAAAGACCAAAGACAATACATTAAGTAATTCTGAAGAAAAAGGACACAGTCAAATTAAACCAAAAGTTGGAGGGAGGGGGAAATAAAATCACTATGACATGAAACAAAGAAATGAATATTTGGAAATAAAAAACATAACAAGAAATGTACTTCCTGTCCAACAGATGGGGAGAAAAATGAGAAGGAAATGAGAGGCAGACAATGTTTTCTTGCTCTAATCCTTTAAATGCCCCATGAGATAATGGTATGAGCCTGACACCACCCTGCTGTGCATGGGACATTGCCAGCATAGAATTCAGCTTACTGGAATCACTCGAAACTCATAATTGTCAGAAATTTTCTTTGTGGGTCAAATTGCATCATCCTGGTGCTGGCAAATCCTGCTGGCATTCCCTGTTTCTGATTTAGAGGAAGCTAATTTGGTAGCAAATTTCCCATGATTCCATTTATGTGAGTGAGATCTGATTTGTGAAGATAAAGGACCACTGTGGGATGGGATGAGGGCTGCCAGATGCCAAGCACATGGGGAGACTATTAACAGTGATAACATTAAGGTTGCTGAGCAGAGCAAGATGCATTTACCTAGCAGCTGGTGCCCAGAATGATTGTAACAAAGATAAGCTGCCCAGGGAGGAGCACAGACCTTTCTTTAAGGGCAAAACCCATTTGTTAAGGTAGAGATTCAGAAAAGGGATGGCTAGCCCTAAAGATCTGTGTATGCTGTTCTTCCACTTCCAAACCAGAGAATCAGTAGAAAAAGACATTTATGTGACATCTGAGCTTTAAGAAAAGGTTTAGAAATTAATCATTTGTTCATTACATAACTTAAAAAAAAATTAACCTGTCTCTAATATATCTCTACGATGTAAAAATAAACCCTTTTGCAGGAAGGGAATTATGGGAAATATAATGAAAATTTCAATCCCTGAGGGGTTAGGGGAGTCAAGATAGGAAAGACACAGTTTAAGAGAGGTTCGTTACAAATAACAATGTCATCAGCAGCAGTGTTTCCAGAAGGCTGATGAGACAGGTCCTTACAGAGGCAGATCTTTGACTGTTTTCCCAAAATCTGGATCAGATGCAGTCTTATGGCTCCCATCCTTTAACTGATGAGTTTCAGACACCCTCATTACCACATATCGCTGAGATCCTGGAAGAAGATGAAACGAAAATTTAAAGGCAAATAGCAAGAATGAGAAAGTATCCTGTGAATGCCCATAATGATCAGACAGACAAGCTGCATTTCTAACACCTCCATTTGAAAATCCCATTTGATCATCATCAACGGGCTCTACTCCCTTACTGTGACATTCAGGCCTGTGGTTATAGGATGGCTCAGACTGGGTAACTTGAAGGCACAAGGTCTTGCCAATATTGGTTGATTTAGATTTTTCACATATCTCATTATGAAATAATGAGACAAGACAGTGGAAAAGAAGTTTGCCTGAGATTTTTGCAAATTCTAACTTTCCCTCAGTTCACCATCTTTGAAGGCCTACTCAGACTCTGCAGAGACAGAAGAGTTTTGAGCAACATGTTTTCGGGGCAAAAATGCCAGAAAATGTGGAAGTTTTTGGAGGCGGGGTGTGGGGAAGGAAGAAATTATTCTCGTGTTATGTCCAACAGCCACCGGGGGCCTGTCTGATGAATGAGAATAGGAAATGGGCAACTGAAGGATGAGGGCATGGAGGAAAGCAAAATTGTTTAACCAGACATTCATTCCATGGTCACCACTGTATGCTCTTTCTTATTTGTACGTACTCATAAATCAGTATACGGTAAATGGAAAGAGCACAGAGGCAAGGTTTGCTAACTTGGAAAACAGAGACTAACCACAGGCAACAAAGGCTCAAGTTCCCCCGCCCTGTACACAATTCGCAACTGCTGGTCTGAAATATTCAAGTCTGGTAGCTCAGCTCAGCGTCCTTCACACACTCGACTAATCCAGAACAATCATGTTAGAAATGAGGCTTGAAAGGCTTTCAGAGACCAATGCTTCCAAGGTCAAAGGGGAGTGTAAGATGGGAAGTGTGGGCTGCCTGTCCCTGCACAGGATTCTCATTCTTGCCCCTCCAAGATGTCTCATAACAGGTGGTTGTTTTCGTGTTTGTCTTTCAGTCTCGAAGTGGACCATGACGTCAAGATGATGACATGACTCGCGGTTGACTTTGGTTTGAGTGAGGGAGGGCTGTGCAAGGTCACCAACTTCACTTTCTTCTCCTGAGCCATCTGGGTCCACAGGAGAAGGACTGGGAAAAGGAAGTGCCTACCTGGCAGTTGACGAGGATAGCCAAGGATGGGGATGGAAATGAGGAAGGCGGATGCTCCAGCCCCCAGGAATCCGATCCACCAGGCCCCAACCCACAAAGGATTTTCTGTAGTTAGTTCATTCCTGAAGGAGAGGGGAGAAAAAGAAAGTGATGTCTCAAATCACTGTTTATCATAAATCCAGCCAGAAATGTATTCACCTTAGCTCTATGCCCTTCTTCACATACTTTTCTAATGGGATCTGATGAGTCTAAGCAAGTATGTAATATATATATTCTTTATTCTGATGCAAAAAATAAAAGCTGCTCCCATTCCCATGATGCCTATGGATCTAGACTAACACTAGAAAGCTTCCCTTGGAGCCATCTAGTCCAACCCTGTCATTTTACTAGTAAAGAAACTGAGGCTTGGAGAGGTTAAATGACTTCTCTAAGGTCACACTGGTAGAAAGTGATTGAGGTGGAATATTAGCCCAGGTTCACTTACTCCAAATTCACTGCTCTTTCTGAGGCACCCCACTACCTCTTTGTTATAGTACAGTTTGTAAAAACCCTTTTCAAAATCCTGTGAGGTGGGTTGCATAAGCAATATCATCCCCATTTTATAGATGAGGGAATTCAAATGGGGGGAATACTGATTGGATCAATGTAGGTAGGTGGACAGGTAGGTTAAGTAGATAAATAGGTAGTAGATAAAGAGATAAAGCATCAGTTAAGTGCTTACTATGTTTCAGCATGGTGCTAAGTGGTCAAAATATCAATACAAGCAAGCAAGATTGTCTCTGCTCTCAAGAAGTTTATGTTCTAATGAGGAGAAGACTCTCCATAAAGGAGATCTGGAAAAGAGGGAGGCATGTGCAGTGGCATGGCATGGAGCAGTCCAGGCTTTGCCCAAGGTCACACAGTTCTTAAGGGATCTAAGAGCTGTGTTTCAAACTCAATGCTCCAAGGCCTTCCCTCTTTCCACCACACCATGTGGTTTTCAAGCAATTCTAATGATGGATTTGGGCACCATGCTTTCCAGCTGATGTGCCTAGTTCTAAGGATTAGTGTGAGGAACTACAGATATCTGATCTCTCTCCAGAATAATCAAAATGGGGCCCACAGATACCAGGCTTCCTATTTTGAGGTCTAGGATCAGCAGGCGTTCCCTGGATGAGCAAGTGCAGTGTATTTCATCCCCCAGTCATTAAAACTAAAACGGTTCAAATGAGATGAGCAGATTGGATATCTGGGGCCTCATAAACTTTTCTAAGTGGGAGCAGAGAGGCTCAATGAAAACCAGCTGGAAGCTTGCAGCAAAAGACCTTTACAAGTTCAGTTGTAACTTACATGCAAAAGTTTTTTTTTTCCTAACTGAAAATGTAAATAAGAAGAAAACGATTTGGGGGAATTTTAGTCTAATTGACAATTCAGCTCCACTGTGGAAACGGCTCAGAATACGATAGTTAGAGCTGGGAGGAACTTTAGAAGTCACCTTGTCTAACTTGAGGCCCAGAGAGGTGAAACAATTTGTGCAGATTTATGGCTGTTGTTCGGTCATTTCAGTCACATCTGATTCTCTGTGACCCCATTTGGGGTTTTCTTGCCAGAGATGCTGGCATGGTTTTGTCACTTACTTCTCCAGATCATTTTACGAATAGGTAAACTGAGACAAACAGTTAAGCAACTTGCTAGTTACACAGTTGGTAAGTGTCTGAGATAGATTTGAACTCGGGTCTCCCTGACTCTGAATCCAATACTGGATACACTTTATCACATTGCCTCTGTTTCTAGGTTCCATCCTGGTAAGAATTCTACAACTCTGAGTCTGGTAAGAACCCTAAGAAACTCTGAGTTACCAAATAAGATAGCAGGAGAGCTTTGGGTCTGTTGAAGAGGAAATGAGAGGAATGACTTATGGCTAGGGAGTCAGATCTTTAGACCTAGGAAAGACTTTAGGAGTCATTGGCTATGACCTCCTCAGATATCCTAGGCTGCTCACACACACCTTGTCTATCTGCTGGAATTCCCTAAAAGAGATTCAGGGCAATGGAGCAGACTAGAAAACTGTTGGGGAAGAAAGAAATAGTCCAACATGGGCAGGATGAAGGCTTAGTTTCTGCGGAGCTTTTAAGGCCATCTGCAAGCTTTCTAGGCCAGGAACATCACTACAATGCCTCCTATTTTAATGTTTCCAGAAGAACGTAAAAGGAGTACAGAAGAAATAAAATTCCAGTTGTAGCAAGGGTTTGTGAGGCATCCACCATACATTTTTTGTGCATGTAACAGCAGCAACATTTGATACACCTATCGTTTAATATGTAGCAAGATACTGGAATTTGTAACAGCTGTAAAGCTTTAGAAAGACCAAGGACAAGAAAGTCCCATCTGTGGAAAGATTTCAAGGTGTGGAAATGCCTGAAATGAGGCTCATAAATATAAAATAAATCCAACCAGACAGCTTGGAAAAGGAAGACTAGTAAATATAATGAGTGGAAATATTAGTGGCTCACTGAAAAGGAGTGGAGTTTGGTAATCACAAATAAGTAACCACAAAATAGGAAAATTCAATCGCTATGAGAAAGGCTTCCTCCTCTCACGGCCTTCCCCCTCCTCCCACTTTCTGGGTCTTACAGTATGAAGAATTCTTGAAGAACTCAGCTAATTTTTGTGACTGACTGATGCTGTTACGTAATTGCCTGTAATCAACGGTCTTAAAAGAGTGGGTTAGGGAACCAAGATGGTAGCACGTGTCAAAGGCAGGATTTGAATCCAGATCTTCCTGATTCTAAAACTGATACTCAATTGCCATGCCATGATGCCTCTCATCCTTTCCTTTTTCTTCTGGTTAGGATTTCCGTAGTCTTGCCCTTCCCTCCCACTCACCCACCTCTCCATACAGATAAAAACAAGCCAACTGGCCAACAAGGGAAGAATATAAAAGGAAATGAAATTTGAATTTCAAGTAAAATACTGGAATGTCAATTGCCTGCTAAAAAAGTGGTCTTATTAGCAGAATCAAAGAACTCAGATTATGTTCCAGCACCACCATTGGGAGGGCATTTACCCCTCTGGCTCCCATTCATAATGTCCTACCACAAATTTTTCTTCCCTGTGAGCACTGGAAAACAGCTATGAATCTTAGCCATCCCATGTTTTGTTACTGATTAAAAAAAGTCCGGCACTCTAGTGCCACTACGGCGCATGAGAGTGCTGGACTTGGAGTCAATTAAGACCTGAGTTAGAACTCTGCTTCTGACGCTCAAAACTGTGTCACCCTGGGCAAGTCAATTTACTTCTCTCAGACTCAGTTTCTTCATTTGCAAAACAGAGATCATAATAGGACCTACCACACACGTTGTAAGGATAAAATGAGAATATATATGTACATACATATTACGCGCGCGCGCACACACACACACACACACACACACACTCCTGCAAATTTTCAAGTGCTATATAAATTCTCGCTATTTTATATTGTTTATAATATTATTATCAATTATGTTAGCAATATACTAATTGTTAAATTAAAAGAATAAGTAATACTGATAAAATATGAATAATAATATTAAGCATTTATATAAAGGAAAGGGTGGTTATAGCAGTTAGGAGAATTATTATTGTTATGAATACTACTAATTACTATAACTAATTTTGCCCAAGGTCAAGGATATTAAGTGGCAGGGTAGGGATTAAAACTCAAATCTTAATTCTTCCCCTGTACCTTGCTTCCTCCCTTTGTATGAGGGGCCATGGGAAGAGGACCAGAGGGGACTTTCTCAGGTGCAAAATGTAGCCTTTTATACCTAGATCTAGAGAAGCCTTGGGACTCAGGTTGAAGCCCCTTCTAACTCTGTGTCCTATCATTCCAAGACTCCTCTGAAGTGTGTGGTCAGAGTTGTTACAGATATATTCCTATAAAACCTAAAATTAGGGTTGGAAATCACCTTCACCAAAGGATAGGCAAATAAATCTGGTGCCACAGAAAAAAAACACCAGGGTTCTTTCCATTAGAATCAGCCATGGCATCATGGATAAAGATCTGGTCTCAGAATCAAGTAGAGTCCCTCGGTCCAAATCCTCCTTCTGGCACATACTGTCTGTGTAACCCAGGGCAAGCCACCTAACCTCAGAATGTCCTCATCCAATTTCTATGACTATAAATTACAAAGAAGATGTCAATTTACATTGGCAGAGGAAGTTTCCCCACTCTGGGTTCTTTATATCAAAGAAGTAACAGGTATAATCCCTCCCTTTTTCCACATAATTAAGAATCAAGTGTATCTGAGTCTAAACAGAATAAACCAATTTATATTTACTTACGGTCGGCCAATTTCAGTGTAAATGTTCAGCATTGCTCCTCCAATCAGGTAACCTGCTGCAGGGCCAAGAATGGCAGCTGTATAGAAAATTGCTGTTAACAAACAAACAAAACAGATCAGTTAAATTGGAGGATTGCATACTTTCCTTAAAAAGGGGTTACCCAGTTTGCACTGGATGGCCTGGCTTTGTTACCACAACATAACTCCAGAAACTGTTCCCAACTAAGGCTCTCACATTTCTGACATGTCTGAGGTACAGTCTCTTTCTTCCTTTGGGACTAGGAAGACTTTAGGAGGGGAAGGTGGGGAAAGAGCCTTGATCTATTTATCTAAGTTCTTTCTACTTCACATGATGTAGTAGAAAGAGCAGGAGACCTGGGTTCAAGTTTTGTCTCTGCTGAATAGGATCATAGAGATTTTTAGAAGAGGGAGGGATCTCAGATCATCTACTTGAGGCAGCTAGGTGGCTCAGTGGATACTGTACTGAGCCTAGACTCAGGAAGACCTGAGTTCAAATCTGGCCTTAGACACTTACTAGCTATGTGACTGTGGATAAATCACCTAACTTCTGCTTGTCTCAGTTTCCTTATCTATAAAATGGGTATAATAAAATCACTTCCCTCCCTGTGTTGTTGTAAGGATCAAATGAGATAATATTTGTAAAGTGCCTAGCACAGATGTTTCCTTCTTTCCTTCCTCCATTTTATGAATGACAAAAGGTATCTCAACAGTTAATGGACTCCTTTACTCAAAGTCTTTGGATAAAGGCTGGATAACAATTTGCTGGGTATGAAGTAGAGGGGATTCTGATTTGGACACCTTGTAGGCCAGATAGTCTCTGAGGTTTCAGGAAAGCTCTTTATGATACATGGGTATATTTTCCAAAAATATTTTCTTAGTATTGGCTATAATACAAAGAGATCAATTTTGAATTTCATCTGGGACATCCTCCCCATGAAAATACTGTCTTGACAAGTATGGTTTGGGATTTGAAATTCGATGATATAAGTTCAAATCTTTGCTCTACCCTATACTCTTTGTATCACCCTGGGCAAGTGACTTAAATTCTCTGGGCTTCTATTTCTTTAACTCAAAAATGAAGGGAGTTGGATTGGATGGCCTCTAAGGTCTCTTCTATCTCTAAATCTATGATCCTCTGAATGCAAAGCTAGGTCACATGTATCTCAACATTTTCTTCACCTGTATAGGTCCAGGAATGGTTTCATAGAGTCAGACTGATGAAATAGCTTTAAGCATTAAAACCTAGATGGATAGACAGACATACCCTCCAATCAAGTGGGGCCATTAAATCACAGAAAACCAATTGAAGTACTTTGATCAATGATGGGAAGGCATTAACATTTGTCTCTGGTCTCATGAATTAAACTTGCAACTTTTTCTGAATGGAATTATGAATTCTCTACTGACTCAGCCCTGAAATAAATTTATCTAAGTTCTTCCGTTGAGCATTGTAACTAAAAATCTAACACAAAGGCTAGACTGGAATTCTTCTGTGTTTGGCATATCACTGACTCAATTCATCTGAAGCTGGATTCAGCTGTGTTTGAAAAATTCAATAATAACATCCCCACTTTACTCTTTGGAGAGAAATAAAAGTTTCAAATTTTTTTCACCATTAACAGTGTTATGCTCTACTTTCTATATAAAATAAAATTACAAAGTTGCTTGGAACATGTGCTCTCTGTTATTTCATTAATGGCAATGGCTTTGTACTACGTTTAGTTCTAGTGACCATGATGTGCTCTCTTCAAATTACATGTTTATGGGGGTCTAGAAGGGCAAGTGAGAGAACTTATAGAGGACTTATTTCCTGGACACACTTCATGCATTTCCTCATGCACCAATTCAGAAAAACCTTTAGACTATTGCCCCTGGCCCCCACAAACACACACACACACACACACACACACACACACACGCACGCATGTGCGAGCACATGCACATGCTGGTCAACGTCGAACTACTGGGGCTCCATAAAAAAAGTATGTATGCCACATATTAAAAGTTTAAGTTACATTATTAGAATTTTCTCCATCACCTTCTTAAGTCTAGACAATCAAGAAAACACTCAAACCCTGATTTGAAGGTTTTTGCTAATTTCTGAGACAGAAATTAATGCCTCACATTAAAAATTTAATAATTGCCTCTCAAGAAACAGTATAAGCATGCTCTGGCATATCCATGTATATGTATCCATATGTTTATGAATATGTATGTCATGCTGTCTCTCCTGTATGTTATACACACAAAAATATACAATTTTATATATAGATAAGAGGCAAGCAAGACATAATGGATAGAGCCAGACTCAGAGTCAGAATAACATGAATTCAAGTACTTCCTTTGATATATACATATAGGTTTGTGACCTTAGGCAAGTCTCAGTGCCCCAGATAGCTTTCTAAAACAAATCTGCATTGGTAGGGAGGAGAACTCTTTGATGGGAGTTACACCCATGAATTCACAAGTCAGGTCCAAACACATATAGTTCTGATTTGCCTGGGTAGAGAGAGTATCGCATTGGAAGTTCCCTATATCAATTAAATCATAGGTCTGGAAATAAATGTTCTGAGGAAGTCCCAATGCAAAAATTTTCTATACTTATTTAGTTAAATAATCCATCTTGAATGTATGATCTTAAAAAGTTGCCTGGGGCACCAAGAGCATAAAAAGTGATTTGACCATGGTCTCTCAAAATCAGAGAGGCAGAGAAAGGACTCCTGAGGTCCATGGACCTTCAAGGAGTCCATGTATAGATTTCAGGAGATCCATGAACTTGAATAAGAAAAATAATTATATCTTTACCTTCACTCACCTCTAACCAACATTGAGTATTTACTTTAATTATTTAAAAACATTATTCTGAAAAGGGGTCTCAAGTTTTCACCAGACTGTGCCAGGGGTCCCTGATATAAAAAGATTAAGAACCTCTGCACTTTGCAACCACAGACAAACCTTATAAAGGACACAACCCTGTTTCAAGCTGACTACATTTTTTCTGTTACATAAGAAACTTAGATAATGAATCTCTTTTAGAATTTCATTCTTACCCATCCCCCTCAATATGCACATACACATACACCTTAAATTTTTTTAAACACAATATGTCACTTGTCTCTGCAAAGCACAACATTTTGCTAGTTGCACACACACACACACATTTTCATAGCACCCCATTTGGAGACAGATCATTTTTCATTCTAATACACACCATTAATTACACACCATGTGTATTTAATATCCAAAAAGAAAGATTTTCATCTATAGGCTATTACACTTACCAATATAGACCGGAGAGTAGTTTGACTTGACATTTTCATCAAGATAGGTCACTCCCAGAGTGTACAATGGTGTTGCACCAATCCCATGAAGGAATTGCCCAAGCATGAAGACAAACCTGTAGTTGGAGAGACTTGAGGTACTTTCTGTACAGGATATATTTTGATTTGAGCCACATGTTCCAAACTCTTCTGAGAAGTTCACTTCATAATGACCAGTGGTAAACTGAGGCAAAGCAAAGACAAGGGAGCCAAGCCCCATTACCAAGATTCCCCAGCCAAGCCACCGAGGTTTGTGTCCAGTGCCTCCAAAGTAGCTGACAAAAGTCAGACAGACACAAGCTGCTATGTCATATGAACTGGCAATAAGTCCACTCTGGTAACTGTGGAGATCATAGCGACGTTCTATGGAGGTGATGACAGTGTTGATGAAACCATTCACTGTCATCCCCTGCAGAAAGGAGGCCATGCAGAGGAAAAAAAGTATTCCTTTGGGTGTATTAAAAAACTGTAAACAATCAGGGGTGAAAGCCCCCCAGCCACAGGCAATGTTTTCTCCCTCTGCAGACACATATTTGACTTCTTCACTACAGGGGCTGGATTTGCCAGATGTGGCATTGCAGAGGGGCTGCATGCAAGAGTCTAAAGGACTGTTAGCATTTGAAAGTACAGTGCCATTGCTCAAGGGTATGTGACACAGATCTTTGGTGCCTGGAGTGTTGATGTCAAATCCATTCTCAATTGGAGTAGGCACGCTGGAAAAGACAAATGACTGGGTTGAAATGAAGGTGTTTTCTCCCCTTGGATTTTGTGGCATTTCCATCAACAAGGGGATCCAGCTTTCAGTGTTCACACAGTGCAAATGATTTGATTTCCAGAGGTTCAAGTAAAAAAAAGTGATGAGAATAGGAATGGTTAAGCTTTAAGTCTCTGTTCTGTGTCCTTCGGAATGTGCTTCATCCTGTAATAAGAATATTAAATTAGTGGATTCCAAACTTATCTTTGAATGGATCTGTATTTCAGTCATTCCCCATCCCCAGACTAAAGGAAGCCCAAATCCCCAACTAATGAGCTTTATTGCTAAAGTGCTACAATTGGTGGCCAAGCCTAATGGCCAACTGATGAGTCCCATTCCGTCTGAAGTTGAGTTATTCCTGTGGCTTCTGAGTATGTTTTAGGTAGAAACAAGAAGTGAAATGGACATAGGAAACAATGGAAAGAAATCTTTCAAATTTAGATAATGCCTCAAAAGAACGTGGGATACTTAAGCTTATCATTTGTGAAGTACAATCCATATGTCCCCAATCACTGAAAATGGGCAAAGTATCTTGTTGATTTTTCATTATGAGATTTGAAAACACCAAATACTCTGTAGGGCACAAACTGTGTTGCTACTAAGGACATGGAACTAATTCCCCTAATGAAAAGGAGGAACCTCAGTAGGATGGATTGGGTTCAGTGAAAAGTCTCTACCCTTCTACTCCTGGAAATGAACTTGGGTCTTTAAAAAGTTTCCATTTGCATAAATAATAATGTTTGACTACAACTTTTTTGGACCTCTTCCATATCATTCCCTAGTAAAAGTCTCCTTCTATACTATTCTATATAGTATTCATGTATATGTAACTAGTATATATTTATTATGTATTATTTCTGTATTTTGACCCATACATGACTAATCATGATGAAAGATGGATGATGATACTGGGATTTTAAAGGCTATATTCTCTAGCAAGTCCTACCAAACTAGAAGGTCTTTAGATGCAGGCCCAATGACAGACTGTGAATATGTATTATCCAAGGACCAACTACCAAGTTGAAGAGAAACTGGCTACAGTCAGTCAATCAATCAAGCATTTATTAAGCATCTACTGTAAGCCAAGCACTGTGCTAGGTCTGGGGATACAAAATTAAAAAAAAAAAATGAACGCCTCTAGCATCAAGGGATCTACATCCTATTGAAGAGAGAGCATGTACATATATAAGCCTATTAAAATATACACAAAATAAATAGAAGATCACAGGTTTTGTCACAGGTTGATGAGCCAGGGTATGTAGGAGGTAGTGAGACAATAGTAGCTAGAGGTCTGAGCAAAGCCTTCAGATAGGCCTGGAACTTTAGAGAGAGTTAGGATTCAGGACAAAGGCAAGAAAGGAGAGAATTGGAGGTATGGGGCCAAGTGGTGAAGGGGTGCCTGTGGGGATCATGCAAAAAAGGAAAGGATATGGGAGATGGAATGTTTCATGTGACGAATAGCGAGAATGTCAGTTTTAGCTAGACAGCAGAATATAAAGGCAGGGTGTATGTTATGATAAGTCAATTTTGCTTAGCAACTTTAAAATCTATCTCCTTAGGTATGGAGACATAAAGATCTGAAGAGATGAAAAAATTTCCCTTATGCATGAAAATCAGATCTCTGAAATAACAAAGGATCCAAGAGATCACAGAGGTAGAAAGTTTGGAATAGATTTCTCTATATGTGGTCATCTTTTGACAAATTATGTCAATCAGCCAGACTGCCAGATCAGCTCATTCTACTCAGGAGCAACAGAAGTTTACTAACAGGCCCCAAATAATTCACTTAGTAATGAAAGTGACTTATCTGTGCTAAGGAAATCACTTCTGCTGATGCAGAAATGGCCTCAATATATGATGAATTTCCACACAGTTAAAAGGATCCAAACAACTTCTTCTAAAAACAACTTCATGAATAAATTCAAGAGTGGGAAAAGCCTAAAATACTCCATCTTCCGGATAATTTTTCCATAACCCCACCTCTACTTACTAATTCTCCTTTCTGCCCCACCCCTGTGACTTCAGCTTTCATGAGACAATTGCTGCACTCTTATGCTTATTTTTTCCACTCAAAAAACAAAGATGACAAATGGGGAAAGCTTTGTCTTAGGATGACGCACAGAATTAAAAAAGCAATGTGAGAGTGGCAGATTCCTTCCTGCCTCATGTATATTGAACACTGGGAAAATTCAACAGCTATTGTGAGTGTGTGTCTATAAACATATATACATGTAATAAATACAAAAATAATGTGTGTTTGTGTGTATATTGGTATATATAATATTAATGTATATGTAACTAGTATATATTATACATTATATGCATATGTATATATACACACATAGTACATACACATATATTCACATATTTATAATATATACATATACACACATACATACACACATATACACACATATGTATATGTATATACATGACGAACAACTAGTTCATCTATATAGGCAATACCTGGTGTCAAATTCCCTCCACCAATGCAAATCAGAAACACTTCGTAATTTAGAAAATTGCCCAGAGATGCATCTTGGAGGTAGGATTTAAACCCAGGTTTTCCTGAATCACAAGTCAGTCCTTAGCTTGTTACAC
This sequence comes from Bettongia penicillata ogilbyi, assembly GCA_023548195.1. Taxonomy (NCBI): domain Eukaryota; kingdom Metazoa; phylum Chordata; class Mammalia; order Diprotodontia; family Potoroidae; genus Bettongia; species Bettongia penicillata. Next base: position 4,739,053 of record JAJHZJ010000500.1, read on the forward strand.
TGCCTTTCTCATTGATATGTATTATATGTGAATATATGTATATATGTGTATATATATATATATATATATAGACACACACACACACACATATATATATATATATGCTTCTACACTCACACTCATAAAGGTATAAAGATAAACATATGACTAGTTAATCTGTCTGTGGTATAGGGAATTTCTACACTGGGAGGTCCCTGCACTAAAGACATTCATTTTGTACTACCCACCCCTCCAAACATGTGTGTGTGTATTTTGTCTGATCTTAAAGAAAGATACAACTTAAAACACTGATGTTTCAGGAAGCATGATGTCATGGAAAGAACAGTCAAAAAGGAGGCAAAAAATAGGTTCAAATCTCAGCTCTTTTACAACCATGGCCTTACAACCTGGGGCCAGTTACAACCTTGCAGCATCTCAGTTACCTCATCCTTAAAGCAGGGGAAAGTACTTAATACTACCTACCTTACAGGGTTGTGATGAAGGTCCATTGTAACTTTAACACATGCCTTAAAAAATATGGATTGCTTTGTGAACTTAAAGTGCTATTCAATGTTATTGTTAATGGTAATTATATGGAATAAATGACCAGCTAATTCTCTCCTAATAGGACTGAAGAATTTAGAGCTCAGTCATCTAGTCCAACAAGCTCTTAAAGACCTAGACAGATGAAGTAACATACAAAGCTACACAAGGAACAATAGAATTGGGATTTTGACATAAATCTGACCTTGAACCAAGTCATCTGTTCTACTTTATCACAGAGAAATACATTGTTCAGTAATGTCTGGAGACTCACAATAGAAGCATTTTTAAAAAGCAGTAGCTGTTTAAGCAATTAATAAGGCATGAAATACTAAGTGACAACTCTCTTTTGAAAACCTTTAAACACTTAATATAGGTCAAATAAATGAACAAATGTATACTGTGTGCAGAGCACTGTGCTAGGTATTCAGGGAGAGATAAAGTTTCGATAAGGTCCTTGCCCTCACGGAGTTTCTAGTCTACCAGGGAAGATAAAACCCGAACAATTAGATTTGCAGTCAGAACCTTGGCTTTGTAGCCTGGTCTTCTTGCTTACTCTTTATGACTCTAATGAAATACCCCCTCCTCTCTATCATTTTATGCACCTAGAAGATAAAGATTTTGAACTAGATAATCTCTAAGGTAATTTCTGGCCAAATTCCCTCATCCTAATATGCAAGATATTTTAAGCAAATTAGAAAATTGTAAAAACAAAAGTGAAATTTGGGGGAAATCATGTTTGCTTTCAGGGGAAAAGGAGACAATGCATATTATATGTTAATTGGTTAAACATTTCAAGACTGGTTGAGTCTTTCCAGAGTTCTTTAATATGGCTTCAGGGTTTTGAGAATGCATCATTTACTCTAACTCATTTCCTTGTCCTCAAATGCCTTCTTTTTCATTATGTCATTCCACAGCTAACGATGCTCCAAATGGCTCCTCTTAACCTCTATGATAAAATGCAAACTCTTCTTCTCATCTATTTTCCTAGGCTTACCAGAGCCCACCCACACTAGCCTTCTTGCTTTCCTTTCTGTATTATCATTATACCTCCCGCCTCTGTCATCTGCTCAGGCCTGCAATGCCCTCCCTCCTCTATTCCATGTCTTAGAATCTCTAGGCTCTTTCAAAACCAAGCTTAAGTGCTGCCTTTTCTATGAGCACCCCTCTCATAGCCACTAGTACCTTCCCCACAAAATTACCTTCTATTTTAAAAATATATTTACATGTTCATGTGATTTCCCCTGCTATTTCTGTCTTCTTAGGGGCTTATATAGCATCCCTCTTTGTAGGCCCCAGGACCAAGTACCGTAGCTGGTCCATAGTACCATTAATAAATGCTTATTAATTGATGCAAGAGTCTAAATATGCATGTACATGTACATTTTTTTAATCAGTTAAAAATTCTGACGTCTTTATTATAATACCTATTCTAAATGGTCCGTTCAACTCAAACACACATTTAATGACTATTATAGGCACTTAACCAGGTAGTGGGAACGCAGAGATTAAACAAAACAACAAAACACTGATGTCATGGAATTTATGTTCTATAGGGGACGAGACAAGCACAGAAAAAAAAGATCACTGTTAACAGATATGACAACTAAGTATAAACAGTCATATACCTTTCAAATTTCTAGTGACCTCAGAGGTCATCCAGTCTAAGTTGTAATCTTCCCTACAACATATCCAAATGTGTCCAGCCACCCTTTCTTAATGAGATGCTCTTCCAACGAGTAAGAGCCTGTTATGCCCCAAAACAGCCCATTCCTCTCTGGGACAGCAAATTGTTAGGAAAGTTTTCTTCACGTCTTTAATAACTTTCTCCTGTTGCTCCTAGCTCTGCTCACTGGTGCCAAACAACAAATCTAATCCTTTTTCTACACATTAGGCCTTCAGATATTTGAAGAGGACTGTCCTGACCCCCACATCTCTGCTCTTCTGGCTAAGCATTCATTTCCTTCAACCCAGTCTCCCTATTAACATGAATACCAGCTCTATCACCATCCTAAGTGCTCTGGACACTTTAGTTTACAAGCATTGTTCCTAAAATGCGCTGGCCATAATAATAAGAATAATTCCCATTTATATAGCACTTTAAGATTTTCAAAGAGCATTATATCATATATATTAATTAGCTTAGTTGATCCTCATGACAACCATTCAGGGTAGATATGATTATCCCCATTTTATAGATGGAGCAACTGAAGTTCAGAGAAGTTAAATGACTTTTCCAAGGTCACACAACTAGTAAGTATGAGTCAGAATTAGAAGCAATGTCTTTCCTAACTCTGAATTCAGTAGTCTGCCTTCTCCAGATATAAAGTGTAGACACAGTCGGACCAAGATGGAGAACAGTGAACTAGCAACTCCTTTCTCACTATCCCATACAAAGCCCACAGGTCCATCAGTCTTTCCCTAGATTATGTTGTGGTCCTCCAGCTGGTCAGTGTTTGACTCATATGAAGCTTGTGATTTGGATCCAGCCATCTGGTTAGCTTCATATCCATCTAAATTGTCCTATGATCTGGCCTACATCTCCCATCTTTTATACAGGAATGGAAAGAAATTTGTCAAATGATTTGCAAAGAAAACCCCAAAACCCAGCAAAATATAACTACACTATTCCCCTGATCTCTGAGTTTATTAACCCCATCAAAGAAGGAGAGTTAATCTAGCATGTCTGTGTTATTGATGGACCGGATTTATGTCATCATTGTTTCCTTTTCTAGATATGCACTATCCCTTTAATAATGCATTCTAGAATTTTTCTAGGAATCAAAGTTCAGCTCACTGGCCTATAGTTTCTCAATTCTACACTCTTTCCTTTTTTGAAGACTGGAAAACACTTGACTTTCTCTTAGTCTTGTGGTGCCTCTTGCGCTCTCCATAATGTTCCACTTAGAAAAACATTTTATTGATATCTTTGGTTTTCATTTCGTCATCATTTCTGAATTTCTCTCCCTCACCTCACCTGATGAGCTTCCCCTTGTAAAAATAAAAAGAAAGAAAAAGAAAAGGGAGACAATTCGCAAAACCAACTGCAACATCAACTGAGCCTAAAACTCACGCAATATTGTATAGCATAGTCACCCACCCCCTGAAAAGAAGGGAGGGAGGTAAATTTTCTGATCCCTTTTCTACGGCCAAGGTTTTTTCTCATTATAGCTACACAATACTTGTTACAGTCATTTTTCTCTACAATTAGGATTGTGTCTGGCACATACTAAGTGCTTAATAAATGCTTAACTGGTGACAGATTGACAAGCGTTCAAAGATGTTGAATGGTGGCTCATCAAATAGATTACAGCCTTAGAGAATTAAGGTAGGAAGGAATAAAACACTTTGGACAAGCTTCTTACTGAGTATTAATGGAGCACCTGGAGAAAAAAGTACATTTATACCTAGAGCTAATTTATCTTATGAAATTTTACTTTCCAACTTGTAAAATATCTGTAACCAAACTATGAACTAGTATGCTAACCAAGGAGGATGAGACCTTGAAAAACCATATGGTTTAACAGAAAGGAGTGTCTTCACAGTGTGGCAACCCTAATTTTAGCCCTTTGGGAAATTTGGCAGAACATTTTCTCCTCTGATAATGTCTGAGGTTCAAAAACAGCTTCAAGTCCTTACAAGAAGTTTTCCCTTTTGAACTGATTAAATTCCAGAGCCTCAGTGCTATTCTCAGGTAGTCAGTAAAACCCCTTCATTCTAGCTAATTAGGTTGATTGGGTGAGACCATTTCCCAGAGACAGCTGGAGGACAGACAGGTGAGTACAATTTTAATGATGCTACTTGGCAAGGAATTCTCATTGGACCTTTGAGTTACCTGTTTCTTCATCTGCTATCTGCTCCTTTACCTGTGTATGGTAGCTGGCCTGGAGCCTATAGAAACCGTATAGGCTACAGCAGCTGGCTACAGAGTAATGAAAAGAACGTAGGGAGGAGAAGAGAAGAAACTGTCTTATCACTTGTTAAAGGGAATTTTTTAGCATCATGGTTTTACACAATATTTGTCAATAGGTAGGCTTAGCATTCTAAACATGCAGAATCATGTATAAGTCAATATATTTTTGTACCTTTGTGCTTCCAGACCTGGAGCTATAGAGTCTAAAGTCAAGAATAAAGGCCCAGTCAATGACATTTATGTAATGCTCCATAAGTTCTTCTTTGAAAGACAAATCTCCCAAATTATCTTCGTTTTCAGAGTATTATGGAGATGGTCTTGTCACCAGGTTCTAAATTAATGCCAATTAACGAATGTGGGGAAGCCCACCCATTCTTCACCTTCCCATTCTGACAGGAGTTGGGATTCACACTCAACCCCTAAAAAGAAAAGACCTGAACCCCAAAGCCCCTCAACCCAGATCTCTGGCATTTGCCTGAGGTACTTGACCCTTTCCAGTCAGTAATCCTTTTGACTGCCCTCTCTTTGTGGTCCTCATTGTCTGCAACTGGCCCCACCCCAGGCTACTTGCCTTTCTTTAATATCTTCTCACAGTCTTTCTGTATAAAATTGGCTATCTTGTCCCCATTAAATTGCTCAAATTCTTAAAATCCCATCTGCTTCTATCGGCAGCACAATAAACCTTGTCTCTGACTGAAAGAAGGCTTGAGTGGTTGACTTCTTTCCAGGCAGTCCCGCACCCTTTGCCCTCTCATGTCAGTGTTCTTAGCACCCCTAGACCACAACAATTCCACTTTATTAAATTTATTCCATTTATGGAGGAATGAGCAACAAAGAAAAAGCCCATTTGTCTGGACTACAGAGTTCAGGGTCAGGCAATGAACCAGCATTCCTCCCCCTACCAAATGGTCAAATGGAATAGCCAATCAGTGAACATTTATTAAGTCTCTACTGTATGTTAGGTACTAGGGATACAAACACAAAGAATGAAATCATTTCTAACATCAAGTACTTTATACACTATAGGGGAAACATCATACATGTAAATGGATACATGTGGAATAAGTAAGTTTAGTTTAAGTATAGTAATTTAAGATAAGATAGGCATTACTAGCAGTTGGGAGAGATCAGAACAGCCTTCAAACTGGGAATGTTTATGTGTGTTCGTCCTTCGTTGCCAAAGAAGACCATGCCAAGAAATGATGACATGACTTGCACTTGACTTTGTTTTGAGTGAGAGAGGGCTGTACAGGTCACCAGCCTCACTTCTCCTTCACAGCCATCTGAATCCAGTGACCAGATATTCATCAGGATGACTGGAGACGACCCAGGATGAGGCAACTGGGGTTAAGTGACTTGCCCAAGGTCACACAGCTGGTGAGTGTGAAGTATCTGAGGTGAGATTTGAACTCAGGTCCTCCTGACTCCTGCACTAGTGCTCTATCCACTGCACCACTGAGCTGCCCCTCACTGGGAGTGTTTTGAAGGATGAAAGGGATCCTATGAAGTACAGATGAGAAGGCAAAGCATTGAAGACATCAGGGTCGGCCAGTGCAAAGGCACAGAGATGCCTTTGGGAATGAGCAACAAAGAGAAAACCCATTTGTTTGGACTACAGAGTTCAGGGTCAGGCAATGAACCAGCATTCCTAGGTGCTTACTATGTACCAGGTCCTGTGTTAAATGCTGAGACTACAAATATAAGTGGGATGTGGTGGTGGGGAGGGGGGAAGGGGAAGAGAAAGATGGTCCCTGGCCACAAGGAGAATACATTCTAATGGAGTAAGACAACCCTCAAACAGAAGCTGAAAAGATGGGCCTTTATTCTTGACTTTAGACTCTATAGCTCCAGGTCTGGAAGCACAAAGGTACAAAAATATATTGACTTATACATGATTCTGCATGTTTAGAATGCTAAGCCTGGTTTTGAAGGGCTTTAAAATGTACATAAAGTGTTTTAAAGCATGTAAAGGTGACCTATTATTATATTCTTACAGGATGAAATCTTTTCAGCTTCCATTCATTATTTCTAGTTCCGTTTTCTGGGACCAAGCAGAGCAGAATTTCTCATGTCCATGGTTGCCCTTCAGATAGGTGAAGGCAGTTATCTCCCCACCCTTCAGTCTATATAATTCCTCTCTCTACTATGCTGAAGAACTTCATGTTTTTCTTCTTAACAATCAACCTTAAGGAATGACTTTCTATCCACTCATCATCCTGATTGACAAACTAGAGCATACAGAATGAAGGCAAAGTCTTTTTGTGGACAATGGAACCCAGAACTAAACACAATATTCTGGATGAGGTCTGACTAGGTTGGAGGACAGTGAGCCTGTCAACTCCATTCTAAATACTAAGTCTCTACTAGTAGTATCCTACTACTGCATTAGCTTCTTTTGTCAGCCTTGTCACACTGTTAACTCACGTTGCAGTAATGGTCCGCTAAATCCAACAAATATTTTCCACATGAAATTTTCTAGCCACGCCTCTCATATTATTCTTGTGCTGTTGATTAAAAAACCAAAAAATCCAGGTATAGGATTTCACATTCAGCCCAATTAAATTGTTAAAAATAAAAAATTTTTAGATTTTATTTTTAATCACTTACATCTCTCAACACACCCCTCTACACTATCTCTTTCAGAAAACCATCCCTTAAAACAAATAATAAAGAGAGAGAAAACTCAAACAATTCATCAAAATTAGCCAATGTTAGAAAAAGGCATGACACTGTATGTAGTACTGCACACCCATAGTTTGCCACACCTGCAAAGAAGGTGGGGGAAATTCCTTCTCATATCTCTTCTTTGGATCTGATCTTGGTTAACTTTATTAAACTTGATCTTCCTTCAGAAAAAAAAATTGTTCTAATGCCTCATTATGGAATGGAGGGACCCAGTGGAGCACAGGCTTTAATAAATTCTACCAGATTAAGAAAAGCTGTTAGTAACCTATTCCTGCTCTCTAAGGATAAACTTGGTTCAGTTAGAAAGACTTATTACCAAATTAACCACAGGATAAGAGTTGCTGTTGCAAAAACAAAAAACAAAAGACTAAGATTAAAAACCCACCAAAGATCATCTCCTAAATAATATAGGAGATGTGGTCTGTGTGATCCTTAAAAAAAATTACCCCTCCTCAACTTTTCTATTTCTTGCTTCAATCAATTGTCTATAGCTTCAATTACCTTCCAGGCCACTTTTCAGCCCAAAACCAAACCTTGGCTGACAACCATTTTTATGAGACTATATAAGCACTCTCAAGGGCAAAAACTATCTTGTTCTTGTTTCTGTATCTATAGCACGTAGCAAACTCCCTGGCACATAGTAAGCCCTTAATAAATGCTTTTCATTCATTCAAGCAAATTTCAACTTATTAGATCAGGTACAGATCATATTATTCAAAGGGTTAATTATCCCACCCAGTTTTTTTAATCACTTGCAGATTTGACAGACATGCATCTGTGCCTTCATTTAATCATAACTTAGAGCTCTGTATTGCAAGCTGCCTATATTTTAATCCAGTGCCCAGTCTAATGCCTTACACATCAAATCAAATATATAATGAAACTTTCTTGTCAAATCAAATATATAATGAAGCATCAGAAAACATTTTTTTGAATAAAGGTCCAATTTTTACATTCTGTGCTATTAGTAATAACCCAGGCTTTTTTTTTGGGGGGGGGGCCGGGGAATAAGTTGAGTATCCTAACATAAGTCCTAAGTTTATACAATTAGTTTTCTGCATTTAATAGTAAAAATATTTTTTAAATGACATCATACAAGTCCTAAAAGAAGGCTGAAGCCTGATTCATTCACACTATGAAGTTGGGTCCCTACATGTGAGTAAATTGGATAAAGAGCTCAGAGAGAATATGCTATTATTAGACATAACCCTCCCATTGAAATATAAGCTTCTTTAGAGTTGGAATTGTTTCATTCTTTGTATTTGTAATGACCAGTGCCTAGCATAGTGCCTGGCACACAACAGGCATTTTGTAAATGCATGGCAGATTAGTAACTACTTTATATGCTGGCTAGAGAGTCAGACTAGGTCCAAACCCTGATTCTGATATGTACTAACTGGGTGAACTTGGGCAAATCACTTAACCTCCCTGGGCCAAAATTTCTTCATCTGTATATTGATAGAATTGGACAAGATGCCCTTCTATTTCTAAGTCTATTTATGCTTTGTAGTGGTCAACATCATCTAAACATCCCATAGGAAGAATATTTATATATTGCCTTTTTAAGAGCTTTTTTTCCGAAAAGTACTTAGGGGAATAGAAAGGCCTTGAAAGTTAAAGATCATTCTACTTAAATGGTCAGGAGTTAAGGACTTTTGCTTTTAGATTCACTACATACATAATCACACATGTAAGTTATCTTGAAGATTTGAAGTTACTAGACAAACACTGACCTTTAAGAATTAAGCTAGAGGGTTTTTAAAGAGTTCTTTAACTTGAAAATACTGTCATTCTAATAAGCACATTTATTTAACACAGACATTTAACGTGGGAAGGTTTGTTAGTTGATCATGTAATCAAAGACTACCATCTATATCTAAATGGAGTCAGCACAGTTTTGTGTTTTGGATTCCCTTCAATGTTATTTGATTCATATACCTTGTGAACATTTGCCAAACCATTGCAGCATGACGTGAATTATATAAATGCTAGCCCTGGGAAATCAAACAGCTACCAATTTGACATTGTTTTGAATGGTCAGGATTACTTCTAAAGCAAGTCCAATTATGATTAACATCACTCTTCTTGCTTCCGTGATCTCTTCTGACGTAATTTACTGTTTTTTGCTTGGCATGAAATGAGATCACACATCATATGGGATATAATTGTTAAAAAATAAAACATCCAAACACAAAAAACAAGAACCTTTTAGGGGTTTATTTCAGTTCAATTTAAGGAAAAGCTCCATAATTAGAACTGTCCAGAAATGGAAAAGGCTGCTCACCAAAGTCATTGGGTTTTCTATCACTGGGAGCTTTCAAACATAGGTTGAATGACTGCTTCTCAGGAAGCTTGTCGAGAGGGCTGCGTTCATTTCAGGTTGGACTAGATGACCTCTGAAAAGCCATTTCAGCGCTGAGATTCTGTGAGTTTACTATTATCTTATTAAGTTCAAAAAGCAAAGTTCTCTGTGTGTTTTCAATTTGTTTCAAACTCTCGAATGCCTACTTCATGCAAGGTGTTGGTGCTACAAAGGTGCTTACGAAGGTAAGCTCAGGGAGTTTACCATCTGGTAGAGAAATGAGACAAGGATGCAAAATAGTATAGACTACTATGTAAATTAACCTCTTATCTACCATAGAATAAATATCCCCATTTCATGGTACTTTTAGGATCTATAAGGTTGACATGTCAGACAGCAAACATGCCATATATGCAAACAATGCAAAAAGTATTAATTAGCTGGAGTCTGTCCCATCAGCATAGAATCAGAAGTCACCACTTTGGTCACCAGAGTATTGTTTCATGTAGAAGACCCTGGAATGTTTTAAACATAATAAGATAGTTCTCTGGGTTTTTAAAATAATATTGTTTCCTACTTTGTTAAAGTAGATTTTTCCCATGAACATTTAGATACATTTTGGTCTACATTTTACTGCAACAATAAATCAAAAAATAGTTTTTTAAAGATATATTTTAAGCTATAAACTAATAGAGCATGGAGTATTAGATAGAAGACTTGGAAAAAAGAATCTAATCTCACCTCTTCATTTTATAGTTGAGGAAACCAAGGTCTAAGAGAGGTCCCTAAAGCAAGGGCCTGGGAGAATCAAAGCTGGAACTCAGAACTTCTGCATCTTTGACCAATGCATTTACTACCATCCTTATGCTGCCTGGTTAAAAAACTATGAAATGTAGTGACTTCAGAAGGTAGCAAGAAAAGAACAAAAAGTCTGGCTACACAATTATAATAATAGCTCATATTTATAAAGCACTTGAAGACTTGCAAAACACTTTACATAAATTATCTCATTTCATACAGAAAGAGGAGTCTAATGACTATGATGCAAAAGTTACGTTCCAGGATAGGACAGGTTTATAATTAATACTGACATTGAATTTACATGTAATTTACATAAACAAGCCACATTTTTAAAGTTGTATTTTTTTTATTTTGAACTTACCAAACATTACCCCCCCACCTCCAAACATTTCCACATATGAAACAGAAAAACAGATTGTATGAGAAATCATTAGTCTCTTATATATGGATGCTTTATATATAATATTTAATATTTTTATATTAATTTGTTTAAATATTTAAATTATTTTTAATTTAATAATAATTTAAGTATTTATATAAAATGAATTTGGCAGGCTGCTTTCAAAGCTCTTCTACCTGTGTTTCTTTCTGAACTTTCTTTTGTTCCAACAAAACTTCTCACTGGCACTCTTTTTTGGGGGGGACAACACTATTGTTAGCTTCTGTCTTCAAGGTAATTTTTTGGGAGAAATAGTAAAAGCTGCTGGGGAAGAGAGAAAAGTATCAGGAAAGGTTTCATGAGCTGAGTTTTAAAGGAAAATAAGAATTCTAAAAGGCAGAGGTAAGGGCCAACACTGCAGACATGGTACAATGGCAGAGAAAAGGAGGTTGAAGTGTCTTCTGTGAGGAATAGCGAGAAAGCCTATTTGGCTGGACTTGTCATTTGGTCAAAGGTATCTCAAAACACAGGTCTGCCTTACTATACTAACAATATAAGAAATAGTCCAGCAAAGTCCACAACACTCAGATATAAACACCTGATATAAGACCAGACATCTTTTTCTTATTCTTTTAGCCCTTAATTCTCCCAAAACTGATGGCCCATAGGAAATTGCACCAAAATACATCAGTTCAGTTATCAGTTCTCTCATACATAGTAATTTGATTATATGAGATGAGTCATTGCCTTCCTAATCATAATTGATATGAGATGATGTTTGGATTAGCTGGGAGATTATTCATAAGTCTGTTAGCTATAGGGCAAGATGTCTTTCACTTCTAGGTCACAGGACTAAATTCAGGCAAACTGGTATAGACTGGAACATTGCACACAGGAAGATTTGCCCCCCTCAGTGGGAGTTGATCACAGAACCACAGCATAATGATGTTGGAAAGGACCTCAGGGGCTATTCTAACACAAGAATCACCTGTTGATTGATTGGGACATTGGGAAGACTATGAGACCATGACTAACTCCTCACTTGGAATATACCAGATGATCACTTTTTAGTCTTGCAAAACACCTTACATAAATGATCTCATCAAAGAGTCTAATGACTGTGATGCAAAAGTTATTTCTCAGGATAGGACAGGTTTGCAACTAATACTGACATAACATGTAAATAAGCCACATTTTTTAAATTGCATTTTTTTAATTCTGAACTCCACAAACACTGGCCCCTGGCCTCCAAACATTTCTACATATGAAACAGAATAGAAAAGAGGATTATATGAGAAATCACAAGTCTCATAGATAGCTGCTTATACACACACACACATACATATACACATACATATATAATAAATTTTGACAGGCTACTTTCAAAACTCTCCAATTTGTGTTTCCTTTTGAACTTTCTTTTGTTCTATGTCTAACAATTGTTTCAGTGGTTCTCATTTTTGAGGGGACAGTACTATTGCTAACTCCCCTCTTCAAGGTAATTTTTTTTGGGGGGGAAATAGTAGCAGTTTTGCATCAACTGTTATAATGTACTTAGAGTCCCTGTTGGAAGGAATCTGGGGAGGAAAATCTCACCATTTCAGCTGAAGGCAAGTCTATTCTATTATTAGACAGTCCTAATCGTTAAGAATTTTCTTTTCTTTTTTCTTTTTCCCTTTCAAAGGAACAGAAATCTGCTTCTCTGTGATTTCAACCTACTGCTCTTAGTTATGCCTTTTGGAGTCCAACAAAACAAAACAAACTTTCTTCCACATGGGGGCTTTTGGTGTACTTCGGGACACCTATCAGGTCCCTAAGACTTTTCTTCTCCAGGCTAAACAACTCAGTCCCCTTAACTGCCCTCCTCTGGATCTATATCAGCTTGTCAATATCCTTTCTAAAATTCAGTGGCCAGAAATAAGCAAAATACTTCATAAGTTATGTGGCCAGGATAGAATGCAGTCAAAATATAATTTCCCTCCTTCTGGGAACCAAGTTTCAATCATTATGGCCTGATATCACATTGGCTTCTGTGGCTGACATGTCACATCATTGACTCATGTGAATTTGCCGTAATATACCACATTTCTTCCTCCTGCCTCTCCCCCAACCCCTGTGTTTTTTTCCACAGGAAATGTTGTATAGCCATAGCTTCTCCAACTTGTATTTGGGCAGTTGACTTTTAAATTCAAATGTAGAACTTTACATTTAAATGTCATTTACATTCTAACAGAGTAATCTTTCTTTATCGAAAGTTCTCTATCCTTAGACATTCTCACAAGAGGAACTGAGGAAATGCTAGATAGCATGGTAGAGTCTGAAGTCTTTCCTTATCTACGCATCTTAAAAAATCACTTTGTAAATTTAATTTAGCCACATGGCAGTCTCTCTCTCGTTCAGATCTGTTTTTAAGCAAATTGATGCCTAAAAACGCTTGTCCAAGCACAGAATCCATTTTCTGATCATTTTGGCATTAAGTCCTTACCCTTATCTGCTTATTATGCCTGAATATAAGACTATTCTCTCCTCAGGAGATAAGTAAATTGTGCTATAACTGCTATTAAAAGAGAGAATGCTTGTATAGATTATATCTTGTTTCAGGAAGCACCTTACAAGAGCTGATGCTTTAAAGACGGAGAAGCAACCATCTCATTTATTCCGGATGACTAATACCAGTCAGGGGTAGCTAAGTGGCATAGTGGATAGAGTGCTTGAACTCAGGAAGAATCATGTTCCTGAGTTCAAATCTAGCCTTGGACTTCCTAGTGGTGTGTGACCCGGGGCAGGTCACTTATCCCTGGTTGCCTCAGTTTCTCACATGAGAAATGAATGGGAGAGAGAATGGCAAACTACTCTAATATCTCTGCCAAGAAAACCCCAAATGGGGTCGTGAAAAGTGAGACACAACTGAAAAGTGACTGAAGAATAATATGAGTCATGGTCTCATAGCCGTCTCAATGTCCCAATCAATCACTTGACAAGCAGTTATAAAATGAATATACTTAAAAGCATTCCTTTCCTACATTGCTATGAAAGGCTTATTTAGGAAAAATCTCTGATTGTTCTACCTAATCTATGTCAATGACGAAAGCTATGTGACTGAGCCCCGTTAAACACTAATCTGTCTGGCATTTTCTTCCTCAGTCAAACAGTTTTATTAAAAGCATTTACAATAAATACTTGGTTAATACTCATAAAATCTCAGACTGTTAGATGTAGAAAGGACCTTAGAAATCTGTTAAATCTAACCGCCTCATTTTGCAGCTAAGGAAACTAAGGTTTAAAGAGGTGACAGATTTACCACTGCATCAAGTAAGGACAATATTGCCACACTTTCATTTATTCTAAATGTCTAAAAATGAAAGTGAGGTCAGATATTTTATTTTAAACAACTATAATAGACTGACTAGTCTTTCATGCTAAGGTTAGATAAGAGCCATTTTCCTTTTGTGTATGAATTGGACTAGCTGGCTACTGAGATCCCTCTTTCAATATTAGGACTCTCTGGTACTCTGTCATCATGGTCTTAGACTCTACCATAGCAGACATACTGAACTGTGTCTTCTCTAGTGACTTTGAAGCAACATCTCATGAGTTAAAGTCACAGACAGTGGCAGCCTGCTCCACTGAAATCTTTAGTCACAAACAGTGGTAGCCCGCTCCACTGGAATCTTTAGCTTTTCTAGGTCATAGAGATGCCATGAAGAAAGGGAAACTGGTCACATATCAGATACATGTTGAACTATGTCAAAAGCAACACCATTGGCATCAATGACATGACTTTATTCAGGGTTGTGTTTCTTCCTACAGGGCTTCATACATAGTGAATCCTTAATAAATGCTTCCACCTCCCCATTCATTAACTTTTGGCATCTAAAATAGCAAGAGCCTATTGGGTTCACGAGGGAAATACTTTGCTCCCCTAGATAGAGCCAGTGTTGAGGGTACTTTGTGTACCCTGATAGAGCCTTTTAGGGGGCTACAGTAGACAATGAAAATGTGCCTCTCTTGTTTAATCTATTGGGAAGTCCTGTGGGTTATCCATAATAATAAGTTATTCAGTTTGAATAGATCACCTGAACACACTTTTGCTCTCCCATCTAAAGCTATGGTACTCTTTGATAAGGAAGAAAACTGGAGCCCCCGGAAGTACATCCAAGCACCTATGAAAGAACTGTACCTGATATTAGTGTGAACAGCAACGAAAAACCCTTCATATTCCCCTGACCACTCTCTTGTGCTAAATAATGAGGAAAAAATCACGTCATTCTGAGAGAGAAAAAAAACCAGATTATTAGCTTTCATTTACAAGAATTCTGCTTTCCTTTTCTCATCCTCCCTCTTCCTCTACAAATGGATGGGTTTACTTATACAATTACAAAATACATAAAGATAGAAACCATTTCTAATTGTTAACTGACAAGTGGCCCAGTTACCTAAGGGTCATAGTTTGTACTTGAGTTTTGTGACATTTTTTCCCATTGCCGTTCTTGAGAACATGCTTTCATTGACCTAATCCTCTCCTCCCTCCCATCTCAACTTACCAAAATTCCACTGATGCATTCAATCGTTGTTAAATATCTCCTGTGTGTCAGGTTCTAAGTATACAAAGATAAAAATGAAAGAGTCCTTGCCTTCAAGATGTTTAAATTCTGCCAAAGAGAAACAACACATATATAGAAAACAGATAATAAAATATATACAAAGTAATAGGGTAGGGGAGGCACTGGCAAATGTAATGATCCAGATGTTTATTTCAGTAGGAGGCATTTTAACTGTTCTTTGAATAAATTTAGGGATTCTAAGTGGTAGAGGTGAGGAAGGATTGTCCTCTAGACATGGGAAACAGTCTATACAAAGGCACTAAGAGGTAATGTACATGGGGAATAGGTAAAACAGTTTGGCTGGAATATAGAATGTGTAAAGGGAAAGCATTTGTGATAAGCCTAGAAAGGTAGTTTGGAGCCAGATAACAAAAGGCTTTAAATATAAAGAGAATTCAGTTTTATATTTTGTCCTAGAGGCAAGAGAAAACTATTGAAATTTCATGTGCAGGGAAATGATACACTATTGCTTCTGCTTTAGGAATGTCTATTTGGTTATAGATGTAGATAGATACACACCCACACACCCACACACACACACACACACACACACACACACACACACACATATATATGTATATTTGTGCAAATATACATATACACACATACTTTCCCCCCAACACAACTGGTTTCTCTTGTAGTCTTGTGTATTTTATTTTGTGAATTTAAAAACATTATTCTGAAAAGGGGTCCATAGCCTTCACCAGTCTTGCAAAAGGGTGCATACACAAAAGTTTTAAAAATCCCTGTACTAGAGACAGAAAAGTCATTGAGCATCTATTACAATCATTCAGGTGAGTTGGGATTTGGAAAAGGATGAATGGCAATGGGACAGTGGGTTAAAGGGCAATGTAAAGTTGGACTGATTAACTATAAGGTCAGAATTTTGGACAAAAGAAAGTGAAGTCAGAGCAGGGGTTATAGTCAGGAAAAGAAGGGAGGATGTAGTGACTGGACATTATATGTGAGTCCAAAAATAGGTTTAGGAGAATTGAAATATATAGGGTAAGAAGGAAGAAAAGGAGGCTTTAGAAAAAAGACAGAGTAACTTAAGAGTGAGGATCATTGGAGGTGGAACTCTTATAAGCGATGATTAAATTGTGTGAGTTGTAGAGGTAGAATGAAGGTGCAGATCATTTAAATTGAGGAAATTTGATAAATTGGTAGGCAAGTGTTCTTGAGGGGTCATAAATATGTAATTGAAGCTCTCAATTATAAGACTAAAGTTACAAAGAAGAGAACAACTGAATCAGGTACTGAAAGACTTGAGAAAGGAGGAAGAATGCTCTGGCAGTTGGTAGATAATAACCATCAGGGTCCAGATAGTGTGCTATATTATTAAGATGGAGTTTACCTCAAAGAAAGTGAGGTTGCTGAATAAAAGCGGGGAGAGACTATGAAAGAGGAAGTGATGAGTAACAGGCATACTTACACCTCCTGGCTCAAAACACGTGTACATGTGTGTGTGTGCGTGCGCGGGTTGGGCAGGGAGAGGGGATGGATGAATCTACATCTACAGTTAGAAAGATACCATGTCTTCTGGGAAGGTCCAGGTTTCTGTGACTACAAGGAGATGAGTGGAACATGAGAGGAACGAGTCTAACATGAAGACGATTGTTACCAGTAGAATGGGGTCTCCATAGGGGCCAATGAAAGGGCATTGGTTAGGGACACAGCAGGAATTGGACTGACATTGATGGGTATGAGAGAACAGGGAGTGGTACCCATGGAAAGAAGCTTCTATCCAGGCAGCCTGCAACTGAGTCACAAGGATTCTGAATGGAGCCCTAGGACAGTAGAATGCTATGACCTTTGTAACTATTTATTTGATTATCACATCCCTGGGCAAGGTAGGGGGGAGGAAGGAGGTGAATGGGTAGCAAGGCAGACAGGGAGTCTTCAGGATACTCAAAGACAGATGTCGGTCAACAGCTGGTTCCTAAAAGACCCAGTTCATATATCATGATAGACCTTTGGACAAGTTCATTAACCTCTCTAGCCTTCAGTTTCCTCACCTCTAAAATGAAGATGCACTAGATGACATTTAAGGTTTCTTCCAGATCAACCTATGACCTTCCCTGAGACTTCTTGATCTTGCCATTCAGAAATGACTTTCCCTCCTCAGACCTCATGCAACACTTTAACTGTACCTTCAAACACTTCTGTTTTGCATTATGATTATCAGTATATTTGTCTTGTCCTCCTACCTAAACTTCAAGGGCAGAAAGGGCAGGATCTTAATTATCTTTCTATTTCTTCTAGCACAGTGCTCTGTACACTGTAGATACTTTATATCTCTATTTTTTCTTTCATATTCTAATGTAAAGACCTATTAGAAAATGTTATTTTGAGAGTCTGTGACTAGTAAAGCCTAAGCCACAGGCCAGGCCTAGCTGTTTTTAGGACAGAACCACGATAATTTTTTTTCAGACTTATCACACTATGCCTGCTATTAGAGTTTATTTTTGTCCTTGTCTTTATTTCCTCTACGAGATGGTTAGCCCCCTGCTATAGCTTCCCCATTGCATAGTCTAAACATGGACCCAGCAAATATTAGGCACTTAACTCTGATAATCTTCAGTATTTCAAAAGAATCTCATGATGCAGAACAAGGCTCTCCATAACTTAGTAAACAGTTTCATGAATTACTGGGGCCAAAAATATTCATCACCTGAAAGCCACCTTTCTGGTAATGAGTCACTCTTAGTTTAGTTGGGGTGATTCTTGGGCAGAAAGCACACTCTCCTTCATTTGGTCCATGTCTGAAGCCTTTTTAGCTTGGGAGGGTCAGCCAGAGCCTATATACTCTATTAGCACAGCCTTCAAGACCCCAAGGACACTCCTACACTATGACGAAGCACTGAAGTAAGCCCTTGGTAGAAGGGTAGAAGGTCTTCCAATAAAACCCTTCTCTTTTGGGATCTTATTTTATAAGCTTTCCCCGAGCTAGAAAGTATTCCATTCATCCAATGTCATGGACAAGTAAATTCAACTGATGGTTAGCTACTAAGTGAATACTTTCATTCTCTCTCTCTCTCTCTCTCTCTCTCTCTCTCTCTGTGTGTGTCTCTCTCTCTCTCTTTCTCTCTCTCTCTCTCCCTCCCTCTCTGTTGTGTACGTGTGTGAGTCAGAGAGATACAGACACACACAGAGAGACACACAGAGAGACAGAGACAGAAAGACAGAGAGAGACAGAGAGACAGGCAGATACAGCAGCCCATGAAGCTGTCTGTTAAGGCATAGAGAGGTTGTGATATGAAACAGGCAGAATCTCAAGAGCTGAAAGAGAGTTTGGAGATCTTACCCATACTTGAACAAGAATCCTTCATAATACTGGACAAGTGGTCATTCATCCTATGGCCTGAAGAAAACGAGAGAGATCCCAATCTTTTGTTCTCTTTTGGACAGCTCTCATTGTTAGGATGATTTCTGCCTCCCTACCCCTCACACTGAATCCTTTCTAGCTTGGTAGTGGCCAACCAAAGGCTATAGAGATGCAATACAGATTTTATATAAGCTAGGACTGGGCATCACAAGGAATAAAGGCTAAGAGAAGATTAGATGCAAATAGGGAATATGAAAATATTAATTTCTTTAATCTCCTGAAAACCTTGAAATCCTTTCTGAGAAAGGATTTTAAAACAGACTCTAGAATAAGTTAAAACTATCTATAGTCATATGAAAAAATGCTCTAAATCACTATTGATTAGAGAAATGCAAATCAAAACAACTCTGAGGTTCTATATCATACCCATCAGATTGACTAACATGACAAAACAGGAAAATGACAAATGTTGGAGAAGATGTGGGAAAATTGGAACACTAATGCACTGTTGGTGGAGTTCCGAACTGACCCATTCATTTTGGAGAGCAATTTGGAACTATGCCCAAAGGGTCATAAAGTTGTGCATACCCTTTGACTTAGCAATACCACTTCCAGGTCTATATCCCAAAGAGATCATAAAAAACAGGAAAACGACTCACATGTACAAAAATATTTATAGCAGCTCTTTTTGTGGTGACAAAGAAATGGAAATTGAGGGGATGTCCATCTATTGGGGAATGACTGAACAAGCAGTGGTATATAAATGTAATGGAATACTATTATACTATAAGAAACCATGAGCAGGCAGACTTCAGAAAAACATGGAAAGATTTCTATGAACTGATGCTGAGTGAGGTGAGCAGAACCAGGAGAACATTGTACAGAGTAACAGTTACATTATGTGATGACTGTCATTGATAGACTTATCTCTTCTCAGAAACGCAAGGAACTAAGACAACTCCAAAGGACTCATTATGGAAAATGGTGTCCACATCCAGAGAAAGAATGTTGGAGTCTGAATGCAGATGGAAACAGACTATTTGTTCTTTTCTTTTGTTGTTTTGTTTTGTTTTGTTTCTTCTTTCCTGTGGTTCCTCCCATTTGTTCTAATTCTTTACATCATAACTAATGCGAAAATATGTTTAATATGAATATACAAGTAGAGCCTATATCAGATTACATGCTGTCTTGGGGAGTGGGGAAGGAAAGAGAGAAAATTAAAACTTCAAAATCTTATGGAAGTGAATGTTGAAAACTAAAATAAATTAATTATATTAAAAAGACAAAAAGTAGACTCTAAATCAAGCCTTCTTTATCTTCTTTTTGTGTGTGTCATGGAATCTTTTGGTTCCTAGGGATCTGTTCCTGAAATGTCCTCAAATGCACACAAAATAAAAATAGATGAGACTACAAAGAAAACCAAATATATTGAAGTAAAAATGTATGTTTTCCCATCTAAGTTTACAGACCCCTTGAAATTTATCCACAGACCGCTCAAGAGTCTGTAGACTCCAGATTAAGAACCCTTGCCTGGTAGTTTACTAGTTTAGGGCATAATATACATGTACTTTAAGATTTTGTCTTCACAGAGTTAACCTTGCAATGTTGCCACTTGGTATGTGCCCAGGATTATTACAGAATAACATTTTAATCCTTCAGCTACCCAGCTCATTTGCCCACATTCCCATTCAACTGCAAGCTGGGACAGCCTAGGCATGACTGAGGCAAAATATCCTCTCTTAGAGTCAAAGGCCAATTCCCCAGGGGAGAAACAGAGCTGGGAACTGACCACTGGCAGTCCAAATGCAATTTTTAGCAAGGCTGGGAGGAGATCTTCACTTAACTCAATTATTAACTTAATAATCTCCTCAGAAAGTGGAAACTGTTTAAGAATTGTCAGTTGTATTTCTCCTATGTTTCTTAATCAAGATGTTTAATCTATAAAACCCACTGGTCTTGCTTTTGTTCTCCTGCCTTTTGCACCCAATTGCCATCAACATATCTAAGACAAGCTGACTCACTCATTCTCTCCCTATCATCTCTGGTTTCCTGGCACTCTCTTGAGTTTTGTCCTTTTAGAATCTTATTTCACAATGAAGTCACTCAGGTACACTTCTGTTTTTTCTCCTCCTGCTGCTACCATACCAAATGCTCTCATTTGGGCTGTTTCTCTTCCCCTAATCTTTATAAATTTTGACTCATCTGTATTTTTATAGTGCCACTTTTTACTTCTTTTCCTCTTTACAAAAGCAATAAAACAGAAACCACGTGCTGCCCAAAGTTTTGGGGATGAGCACCTAGAAGGAAAGTCATGGGGGCTCCCTATTTGCATACATAGTTACCATGTATAAAGAGCCTTTCTACAAGCAGGCTGAGTTAATTTTCTATGGAGTGGGAATAATGCAAGTTTTGCTTGGAGGCTAAGAATAAAAGATTCAGGGAGAAAGACTTTTGAAGAGATGATGAGCAAAACTAAATAATTGTCTTTTTGGACAAAATGTCGTATTTCACTTGATAATCTTCTTTGAGGAGGTAGCTGCCCAGAATTCTGTAGTCTATAAAGGGGAATCCATGCTGACACATTTCTAACCTACAGGGGAAAGAGTACTAAGCGTGAATCACTCCCAGTTTCTATACTGTGATACTGATACAGATTTGCATTTGGGCAGAGAACTATTATAAGATGACCGAGTAAGCCAGCATGACCCATCGTTGCCTTCCCTATTTTTTGACTCACAGTACATTTGTGTGCGTATAATATGTGTGCATGCATGTGCATATGTACACACATGTACACATATGTACATATATGTATGTATATTTAAAATTTTGTATACTTGTACATATATACTTACTAGATTTGTGTCTGGACAAGTCATTTAATCTCTTTTTATCTCAGTCTCCTTAAATGTAAAATGTAGGAGTTGCATTCAGCTGTCTCCAAGGTCTCTTCCAGATCTAAAATATATAATTCTACTTAAAAAAAATTCTCATCACATTTCAAAGTAGGTATGAGAGCCAAGGATTCTTCTTCAAATATTTCTCAATAGTTCTAAATAATGATATAATCATTAATATTACTAGCTGTCATTTATGAAGTGTTTTAAGATTGACAAAGTATTTTACAAACATTATTCTTATTTGACTCTCAAAACAACCCCATGAGGCAGTGCTCTAAATATTATCCCCATCTGACAGATGAGGAAACAAAGGCACATAAAGATTAAGTGACTTGTCCAAGGTCATAGAGCTATCAGACAGACGGACCAAGACTCAAAGTCTGGTCTTCTGATTCCACTTGCTCATGCCTCTGTGTTTGTCTCAGTCAATAATATCAATGAGACTTAGCAAAGAAGAAGTTGTAAATCATTTTTGGTGGTAGGATTTTTTTCCCTGATGGAATGGATGGGACTGATAGAATTAACTCCACTTTATTTTACTTTTTAGCAATTAAAGGGGAAGAAAAAGAGCACTGTTTCTGTCTCTTCTTCAAAGAGAATAAACAGAAAGGGTCAGCCAGACAACAGAGAATCAATATGAAGCAATGCAATTAATCAAGGAAAGAAGAAAAAGGACATAAATGGGGACAACCCAGAGGTCCCCAGTCTCTTGGTCTGTGTGGATTGCTTTGTGTAGCACTCATGAGAACATGTGGCTAGAGGTGCTATTTTTTTACCCCAAAGAAGAGTAAGACTCTGAGCCTAAGGAGGAAGTGGGGGTGAGTCAAGCCTACTCTTTCATTTAACCATAGAATGGGACTCCTGAGGGCTTGTGGTGGTTGCAGTGGCAGATGACTGACAGGAGAGGTCCTGAATGAGAGCCTGGGGATGATGTTTAAGCTCCTTCAAGGAGCTATATGAGTGAGAGAGCCACAGAACAAGAAGCTCAGGGAAGACAATAGCAAGGTATACGTGGGGAAACGTCAAGCACCATATGCTTTCCTATCATCATCCATCTGTTCCCAGCCCAAAGTCTTGGTAAAACAGAGAGGGCACTTGCGAAACCATGCCCCCAACCTCCCTGCAGGACAAATCTGGTGATGTCTCTTATTAAGCATTTAGTGATGCTGCCTAGCTCCCTTAGGGCTTTGCCTTTGGAATCTAGCCAAACAATGGCAAATGTGAAACACTAGAGATCTCGCTCAATGAGAACTCTGACATGAGCCATTTGGCAAACTTTCCAATTGATGTTGTAACTTTAAGACTTCTGTCCTACGTGCCAAGTTCTCTGGCTTTAAACGGAGTTGCCACAATTCTCCAAGAAGCAGAGACTGATAAGATGACTACCTTTGAGAACGTGGTTCTTTTAAAAATCATATTACCAGGGAAATCATGTTGAGAATTGCCTATGCCTAATGCACAATGCATAAAACAAAACAAACTCAAGAAACAAAATCAGGGTCATCCTTGAAATTCCTTGTTTTTCCAAAATTTAGCTCACATTCTTCCTTATACACCAAAACCTTTCCGATTCTACCCCTCTTCCCCCAGTTAATTAGTTAGTACCTTCCCTTAACCCCCTACCTTGTATCTATACATATAGTAAGAAGCTAGATGAAGTAGTACTTAGAGCATCAGGCCTAGGGTCAGGAAGATCTGAGTTTGAATCCTGCCCCAAATATCTGCTGTGTGACCCTAGGTAAGTTTGTCTTGGTTTCAACTCTAAAACAAGGAATAAGAGCACCTGCCTCCCAAGGTTATAAATTGCTTAACATAGTATCTGGCATGTAGTAGGTACTTAACAAATGTTTCTTTCTTTGTATATGTACAATGCTATTTCCAACAAAAGAATGAACGTTCTTTGAGGGTTTTATCTGTCTTCGTCTCCCTAGAACAATATTTAGAACATAGGTTCAGTCAAGTCTGATGTTTCAGGATCCTTTTTAGGGTTTTCTTAGCAAAGACGCTGGAAGCGATTTACCATTTTCTTCTTTAGCTCATTTTTACAACTGAGGAAATGAAGCAAACAGGATAAGTAACTTGTTTAAGGTCACACAGCTTGTTGTGTTGTCCTTCATTCTCAAAGAGGACCATGACATCTGAATGATGACATGACTTGCAGTTGACTTTGATTTGGGCTGTGGGAGGGCTGTGCAAGTTCACCAGCCTCACTTTCTCCTCTAGAGCCATCTGGGTCCAGTAACCTGATATTCATTAGGATTACTGAAGATGGCTCAGGATGCAATGTGGACCTCGGTCATTTTAGTCATATAGATACTCAGTGCCTGAAGCCAGATTTTATCTCACAAAGATGAGTTCTGGGGTTCTATTCACTGCGCCAACTTACTTCCTGAAGCTGAACATGGTCAGCACTTAATAGACATTGACCTAATCCCTTTCTGATTCTTCAAATCTAAGACATCATGGATAATCAGTTGTCTCCTCAGCTTCACCCTAAGGACAAACAGTGAATCAAAATGCCCAGAAACAAATGCAGTGATGGTAGAAGGCAGAGATGTGAGGAAAAAGGTTTGTTATTTATAGAACAAAGTGTGGTCCAGGGATTCCTAAGGCCCTTTCAGGGAGTCTGCAAAGTCAAAAGTATTTTCATAATAATACTAAGACATTTTAATTTCTAATTTGGTAAAGATCAATAGATATAGCTTACACAAGCAAACATAAACAGGGAAGGGGAGTCAATATTCAAGAGTCAAAAGGGATCATGAGACCAAAAAAGGCTGAGAACTTTCTGCGGATATCGACAGGTGACATCCCCTGAGTGTTCTGTAGGTTCATTCAGAATTGGGTGATCTACTTTTATTGCTGGATGGGCTTAGATACGAGGGACTCTTACATCAAAGCATCAGTATCTGCACAAAATGTTTCCAACCTCATTGGAAAATATAGTTTGGTCATTGCACTGGTATGCAGTCCACGTGCTGGGTAGTCTGGCCTGTAAATGCTGCCGGGTTGTGGCCCACCAGGAGAAATGAGCTTTAGGAAGAACTATATACAGCTAGGTGGCACAGCAGAGGAAGCACTGGGCCTACTGTCAGGAGGACCTGAGTTCAAATTTGGTCTGACACTTGACTGGCTATGCGACCCTGGGCAAGTCACTTAATCCTGATTGCCCTGACAACACACACACACACACACACACACACACACACACACACACAAAGTAGATGAGAGAGAAAGCATTTTTGAGTTACTATGGGAGTCAAATGAAATAGGAATCCAAAAAGCCAATACCCAAGTATGACTATATGTTCTCCTTTCAAATCTCATTCTAGAAACTTGAATCTAAGTTCCCCAATGCAACTCACTCTCATTCTTATCCTCTTCTCAACCAGTATTGTATATGTCAAGCTAGAAAGACTAAAATTTCTTTCAGATCCAAATGACAATTAGTCTACTCTACAGAGGTAACTGGATGGTACAGTGGAGTTAGGAAGACCTGAATATAAATTTTGCCTCCTTTACTGGCTGCGTCACTCTAGGCAAGTCACATAACCTCTGCTTGTCTCAGTTATCTCATCAACAAAATGGGGACAAGAATCTCCCAGGGTTGTTGTGATGGCAAATGAGATAAATGAAATTGGCACATATGATATCCTGAGTCATGATATCTAATAATCTTTGATAATTGATACTAGCTACAGAGTTCATGTTAATAACATTGTAAAGGGATTTTTTTCATATGTAGTTGGAAGAGTCATTATCTTTTCCAAAGAAATCCTGAAGTAATCAACTCACCAGAAATCTGGTCATCTGTAGAAGAAACTTCGCAGTGACCGATGCTTCTCCACAGTTTAGTGGGAATGCAGAGAACCAGAAGGTAAAAATGGTCCTGACCTCCAGAGAGATAAGGTTTTTCTAAAGAGCTTAAGGAATCCTGACTTCTTGATCTCCAAACTAAATATTGACAGAATAGCATTTTTTAAGAAATTATTTTGGAGTAGTACAGCCCAGAATAGAAACCTACACAAATAGGTTTGGTCATAATTACACCCCCAGACAACAAAGGTTTCTGAAAGCCATAAAACCAACTGATTCTCAATCTCTACTTTTACATATTCTCTTGGTGAGAGAAGGCACTGACCAAGTCTATAATTTACACCAGTGCCAGCCCCTCATGTTCTAACTATTAGCTCTGGGGTTTCTGAGAGATGGAGGACTAAAGGGGGCTATGGTATCTGCCCACTGCCCCTGAAATCAAACATCTGCCAGAATTTGAATATTTTGCCCAGACACACTCCCAGGCCCAGAGTTCTCTCTGCTCTGATCTCCCACATTCAGCAAGAATGACAATGCCTGCCCAGCAGCTGTTGAAAGATAGATTTACTTCTCAATCCTAGAGTCCGTCAAGCATCTCACTTGCTCTAAAACAATAGCATGCTTCTCATTTTTGATATTTTTTCCATTTCCCCTCCTTTGGAGAACAATATGTTCTTTTCCATGCTTGAGAATTTTCAGATCACATGGATCCAGATGGAATATTTTGGGGACCTCCCCATCCTGATTCTTGGCATAAGCACACAGGATAGGGCAAACGAGGAAGGAAGACAAGGTTATGATTTGCATATCTTTCACACCCCCTTATTTTTTTCTGCCCCCTGCATGTGAAATGCCCCACAAAAATGATTCCTTTTTTGTTTAACTTTCCTACCAACAGGTCTTTAACAACAATAAAAGATTATTTTCAAAACGACCTTTATGTGTAAGTAAGTACAGGCTTGCTATGGAAGCCCTTCCAGTATTTGGCAATTTAATTTGGGAGAAGAGAGTTGAGCTCCTTTAGTGTACTAAGAATCACAGACTCTCAGAGCTGTTAGAGAACTGAAAGCCCCAGAATCCAACCCACAGCTGAACAGGAATGCTCCTGTATGATATCCCAGTGGTCATCCAGTCTCTGATCAAAAAGATAGTGAACCTACCACCTGCTGAAGAAGTTATACCTCTATTTGTGAGGAGCAACGGCAGCTGGGTGGTTCAATAGATAGAAGTCAGAAAGACCTGAGTTCAAAATCAGCCTCATTTGCTAGGTGTGGGTCCCTGGGCAAGTCACTTAATCCTGTTTCCCTCAGTTTCTCATATGTGAAAAAAGAGCAGGAGAAGGAAATGGCAAACCATTCCAGCATCTTTTGCCAAGAAAACCCCAAATGGGGACATGAAGAGTTGGAAACTGAACAGCGTCAACAATACCCGGACTATTTCCTCCTCATTGATCTCCCTGGTCTTCAGTTTCTTCCCTCTCTGCAACAATCACCACAAAACAGTGATTTTCCTAAGCACAGATCATGTCACTCCCCTACCCAATACACTCCAGTGACTCCCTATTAATTCTAGGAGAAAATATAATTCCGTTTGCATTTAAAGCCCTTCTCAGACTAGCTATAATCCATTTTTCCCCAGCACTTAGCACAGCACCTGGCACAGAATAGGCATTCAACAAATGTTCATTGAATTTTCCAGTCTTATTGGACATTATTCTCCTTCAGTAACAAATGATGAAGTCAAACTGCTTTTCTTGCTATTACACATGTAAGGTATTGTATCTCCCAGCTTTGTGCCTACTACCTATCAGACTTTTCCATCTCCTTTGCTAGATCTTCATCTACATCATGCTCCCTAATAGTGGGAGTTCCCCAGGGCTCTCTCCAAGGTCCTCTTTTCTTCCCCCTCAATCCTATGTGATCTTTAGTGATCTTATTAACTCTCATAGATTCAATTATTATTTCTATGAAGATGACGCCCAAATCACTTTGTCCATCCCTAACCTCACTCCCAGTCTCCTGTCTGGAAGATCCAATTGCTTAACATCTTAAACTGGATATCCTACAGACATTTTAAACTCAAATCCATATCCAAAATGGAACTCGTTATCTTTCCCCACCAAACTTTACCCTCTTCTCAACCTCCCTATTATGGACAAGAATACTACAATTCTCCTAGTTACCTATGTTCACAACCCAGGTGTCATACTAGATTCCTAACTCTTTCTCATACCACATCCCCAATATCCAATCTGTTGCCATGTCCTGTTGATTTTACCTTCAAAACATTTCTCATATAGGTTTTTTTTCTCTGACACTGCAACTAGCATGTTATAGACTCTCATCACTTAAAGCCTGATCAGTTTCTGATTGGTCTCCCTACATCAAGTCTCTCCTCATTCTAATCCATCCTCTGTGCAGCTATTAAATTGATTTCTTAAAACTCAGGTCTGATCATATCACTCCCCTTTTAAATAAAATCCACTGGCTCCCTATGGCCTCCTAGATCAAATATAAAATCTGTTTTACTTTCAAAATCCTCTATAACCCCCATAACATGGTCCCTTTCTCCTTTCCAGTCTTTTTACACCTTGTTCTCCTCCACTTACTTTGCAATTCAGTGCCCCTGTCCTTCTTGTCATTCATGATACTTCATCTCCTGACTCCAAGAATTTAACTGGCTGGCCCCATTCCTGGCATTTTCTCCCTCCTCATCAGTTGTTTTCAGTTGTGTCTGACTCTTCATGACCCCATCTGGGGTTTTTGTGACAAAGATACTGGAGTGGTTTTGCCATTTCCTTCTCCAGTTCATTTTACAGATGAGGAAACTGAGGCAAACAGAGTTACATGACTTGCCCAGGGTCACACAGCTGGTATGGGTCTGAGGCCAGATTTGAACTCCAGATGATGTATCTTCTTTACTCCAGGCACTGCTCTCTTATTAACTGACTTTTTTTAAAATTAATTTCAACTAAAAAATAATTGCCACCTATTGAGAAGTGTCGATATTTTCTTTCAGTGCGCTATAATACAACAAACCTTTCAAATCTGATTTCATGGTAACTAAGAAGGAAACCCAAAAGTTATGGTTATTTTTTCTGATACAGTTAGCCTTAAAGCTAAACTGATGAATGTCAATGGATCTAGATCATTTGGGGACCTACTGGAAACTGGACAATTTACGAATGCCCTATAGCCAGGGTATACACTCCAAGAGCTCTTACTAAGGGCATGGAAGACAGTAGCACAGAAATAGCACCTCCCTCCCCAGGTCTGCATATATATGCCCTATTCTTTTTATCACTAGGACTTTTGTCTGTGAGTTTAGGGTGTGGGCAAACAAATGACTTCTGGACTGGGAAACTGGACTTCATCCCAAGCTGGGTGCTTTACTCTCATCAAATTACCAAACTCAACATAAATCACCCTAGACAAACAATATGAACAATGTCAGTAAGAGGAAGCTCTTCCAGGATAGCATCTATCAGTCTTAACTGTCAGGAAGGTGCTAAGGTCACTTTCTTAGACATTATTGATACCAATTAACATCCAAACTCTCTAGAGGACGGTCACTATTACCTAGAGGTAGATGGCTTGACAAGGAGCCTCTCTAGATTTTTCCTCTCTTTTATCACTAGCTTCCAACAGACCTGGAAAGTTAGGACGGCTTGATCCATCACTGAACAGAAAACAAAATGGGTATTGCAAGGTTGATTAATTAATTAGACAGAGAAATGAGTCATTGGAGTTTGTTTTTTAAACATGACCTTACAACAGCATCTTTGTTTATAAGAATTTTCCACATGTGTTTCTAAAACAAACAAAGTAAAAAACAAGCCAGATCTGTGGTTTTGGTCATACAGAACTCCCAGTGTAGAAATTCATTCTACTGAGGGACAATTAGAACCCATTATGACCCAATATAAATCTTAAGGAGTTCCTTAAGGGACAGAGAGTTCAAGTGACTAGCTCAGGGTCATACAACTGATATCAGAGGCAAGATGTGAACCCAGGCCTTATTACCTAAGCTGAGTATGCTATCCACTGACCCACCTTTCCATTATTATTTTGCCTAAATATCCTATATTTAGGTATGCTCTGTAGCATAATAGTTATGGTCAGAAAAACCTGGTTTTAAGTCATGCCTCTTACACATACAGAGTGATTCTGCACAAATCCTCCATGTAACCTCTCAATGCACCCAAATAGCTCTCTCTAAATTACAGTGCTTGTGCTGACTTGCACTGGTAGAGGGAGCTCCCTCACCTCACCTCATTGGTGCAGAATAGCAACCTATACCAATTAAATCACAAGTCTCCCCCCTGCAACCCACACAAACCAAGAAAAATCCTAAACAAAATTTTCCTATGTCTTATTACTGAGCCAAAAAAATCTCAGAAATCATTCTTGTTCTTATTTAATTTGGTGTCTTTATTTTTGGAATACAGTTATGTAAGAAATGGTTTATTTAATAAAAATAGATGAATGAATTGTACTAGTTAAATGTGTTCGGACAATGGATTTTTATCTATTCCAATTTTAGTTATAACAAGTTTATTTGTATATTCTCACTAGTAACAGCTGGGCAATAACCCCTTTAAAAAAAAAGAGCCAGATCCTGCATGTGGGTAAGCTACTCCCTGTGAATACCAGAACATTAAGCTCTCTGGGAAGGGTATTATTCCATTTGAGCTGCAGAATGGAAGGGGTAGAGTCCAAAGGGTAATTTATTGACTTGTACCCTAGTGGCCTGAAAGAGGCAGTGCTGTTTCCAAAGATGCTTCCTGGAGCAATTTGGACACTGAAAAAATTAGGTACAATAACTGTGGAAAAATACTGCTATTCCTAGCCTCTCTTCAGATAGAATGTTCACATCTGCTCATTAATTCAGATGTTTCAAAACCAGATAAAATTATTAATCCTCTGCCTACCTATATGAAAGCATGTGAAAAATATCACTCCAAATGAGAGGATTAACAAATGAATGCTTAGATTGAGATTTTGACAGAGGGAATTAAGGTGCTACTGGAGATAATTATCATTTAGAAATCTGAGGCACCTGCTCAAAATGTTAGAACCAAATATTCCAGTCGTTCTGAGGCCCTCAAATACATTAAGTATTTATTAATATACACAGTGTAGGGGAATGAGTGGATTTAAAAATACTATACTTCTCTAACTTCATTATCATATTCTTCGTAAGTGGCTATAGGTCCTCCCCCTTTCCCCACACATATATAATGCATTTGTTCTTCAAACTTTTTATTAATGTCTATTTTAACTCTGTCTTAAGTTCTTGTACCTCTTAATTGCTTGCAAAAGAAATGCAAACAATTTTACTTGGTACCCCAGGATTCAAGGACAGTCAGATTTCTCCCTACCCAACTTGAAAGAAACCCTCCTCATCTCATAAAGAGAAATCAATCATCAGTCCTTTATTAAGTGCTTACTATATGCCAGACACAGTGAACGCTAAGGGAAAACATGGTTCTGGGCTTTGGGGACCATAGGGATTCCACAATCTATGGTTATCTTTTTTGAAGGAAAATGTTTTTGTCATGTTTTTTAAAATACCAAGTGCAAATAGATGAATAATGAGGTTATAACTTAACTTTGAACTTGATAATTAGTTAAATGACACATTTTGTAATGGGAACAATTCTAAAATAGGAGTTCCAAGCATTTTTGTCCTCTCCACATTACACACCCTTAAAAATGTAAGGGGAAGAGTGTGGTCTCTTTAAACAACACAATCCCATAGCTGTTTCGAGAGACAGATAAAGTAGGTTCCAATTCCAATCAAACAAGGAAAGAGCTCAAAGTCACTTGGATTTTAACTACTGGACATTTAACTACTGTTTAAGGGTGAAATAAGGACACCGAATTAGGCATTAGTGAATCCATCCTATGGGTCTTCTGAGTACAGTATGTAGTTTATGGGATTGAAAGTAGGAAGTGACCTCAGAAATACTTTTTGAACACAGGTATAAGGTTTGCAGTAGATTCATGTTGGATCACAGCACTGGAAAAGACTTCAGAGTTCATCTAGCCCCTTTATTTTACAGATGAGGAAACTGAGGCTCCAAAGGTTGTGACTTATCTAAGCTCACAAAATAGTTACCACCTGAGGTAAAATTTGAATTTTAGCCTCTGACTCAGTAACTAGCCCTCTTTCCACCAAGATGCCTCCTTCAATCATCTAGTCCAACATTTAACTCTGGGCACCAGGGCTCTGAGAAATGAAGAGGCTTGCCCAAGGTTACACAAGTAGTAAGTGGCAGCGCCAGAACTCTACTACGCAACTTTGATTCCAGGTTCCCTGGTAGGTTACTCAGCAAAACAAGTCAGGGCCTCTAGTGCAGAGAGCATTATGCCAGGGTCAAGGAGAGACAGAAAGTTGGGAAAATCACCCTCATTGTGGCATGATGGAGTCCTACACAAAAAGAGCCGAGTAATATTGTGAATTCTAGTTAAGCGGGCTGGGTATGTATTGCTGAGAACCTTTCCCATTGGTCGGAAAAGCCAAAGGCCATCTCCGTTAAGCTGAAAGCCCTGAGGGCCCGAGAAAGCGAGGGGCGGGACTGGGCAGGGCAGCCAGCTGGCCAGGCTGGGTACTTTGCGTGGGGAGGTGTAGTCTCTCTGCCTCCTCCCTCTGTTCTCCGACAAACGAGGGAGTGACTCATAGGGTCTTTCTTTAAGGAGAGGAGATTTCCAGTGAAAAACGATTGGACCATGAGATGGAAAGCAATCATGAAACTTTTTTTCTCTTTCTTTCCTTTGGTAAACGTTGATTTCCTGACTGAATCAGCAGCACCAGCCACTCAGCCTCTCCTGGCAGGTGGATGACCGAGAGTAACCTCAGCGTTGCCTCAGTCATCAGTAACCACACTCCCGCCTCCTTAGCACAAAAGACAGCCAGCCGCTCAGCGCAGCCTGAAGCTCTGCAAAAGCAATGGCCCCGGTCCGTGACCCCAGACCCCCCAGTCCTCGCCAAGATCCGGAAAGGGAGCAGACTCAAGCAACCAGAGCTACAATCAGGTTCATGGTTCTTACTGAAACCCACTTCAGAAAGGCTGGGGATAAGAAAGTGAATAATCCAAATGACTGCAGTTCGGTCGCAGCACACCCCTGGTCTGGCTCCTTTCGGTCAGTCGATGCCCCCCACTCCTTCCCGATCCCTATTCGGATACACCAGAAATCTCTTGTACCAGAAACCCCAGCTGCCCCCAAGGAAGGGCGAGCTCTTCTCTCCTCTACCCCTCTGTCTCCAGCTCCCACGCAAGCGACTGTCAGGAAGCCTCCAGTCTTAGCAGCAAACCAATATCCTCCAGCTTCTCCCATCAATGGAAAGCTTCCTCCCTTCCCATCTCCTTATATATCGCTGATGTTTCCTGAGCTCAGCCTCATCTTCTAAGCCTGCTTCTCCCACGTTGCTTATTTCCAGGTCCACCTCCAAACCCAGCAAACCTACCCTTGGAAATGGGCAGTAAACTCAGGTCAGATTCCAGCAATCCTAGCTCCTCATTCCTCTCCGCAGTCCCCCCACCCCACCCCACCCCCAGCCTCCCCAAAGAAAGAAGGAGAGAATCGACACATAGAAAGCCTCCAGAGCTGAGGCATATGAAGGAAATAAGAGACATTGCATTTCACACTTTTTTTGTGGACGGAGGTGAGAAAATTGTATGGTAAGAGTTGGGTATTTCTCTCTACAAGTCCCTAGAGTTGAGACACCCTTCCCCTGAACCAGAAGAAAGATTTGCACATCTCCTGGTCTCAGATGCTCTCTTCATTTCACGTGGCACTCCAATCCCTGGCAGAAACGCTGTCCCTGTGTCTCCTTCCCTCACAATTAGGGCTGTTTTGTGCTCGGGATAATCTCGGATGGCGGTCGTGCCCCCTTTCTCAGTCTCCGACCTATTTCAGGTGGTCAGGACCTGCTCAAGTTCATTATAAACGGGGGACTAGATTAGCCCAAATTAATCTGAAGGACGCTGCCCCCTGGGCGTGATCCTCCCCAACCAGGATCCCCAGAGTCCTCCCCACTTACCGTATCAGTCGCCTATTTCTTTAGCCACCGGCTGCCGGCTGATACTACACGTTCTGACCGCCTCTCCTTCTCCCACTTTGACTTCATTCATCCTCTTTCATAGAGACTCCGCCCCCATTTTCGAGTGGCTGGCGCGGCCTCCAATCGGACGAGGGCACAGGTCTATGGCCTTACTGACAGTGGCCAATTGCAGCGCTGGTTCAGGATCCTCTGTTTCTCTCTCTCCCCCACCCCACCCCCCAGGTTGGCTCCAGTTTGAGCACCTGAAATTGACAGTTGTGTAGAGAGCGTGTAGTAGGGAGACTGGCTGATAGGGGTAAAGGAAAGTCTATGGGAGAGAATGGGTCTTCGAGGAGGCGGGGAGTAAGGATGGCGAGGAGAAAAGGAAAACATTAATTAATTCTTCCGATAATCAGAACGTGCTGGGTGTGGAACGAAATAAAGGAGGAAGAGGTTATAAAGAGAAAGGGGAGATTCGCTCTGGATGTTGAAATAGCTTCATAAAATTGAGCAGGAAGGGATCTTAAAGATCATTCTAGGTCAACTTTCTCATTTTACTGATGAGGAAACAACGAGGGCTTGCCGGGTCATTATCCAGTAAATGGAGGGGCCGAAGTCGGATAGTTACCACATGAACATTTGTTTTGGGGGGAAAAATGAGGGGGAGAGAAAAACTGGGTGTGGAGGAAGTGAAATTAAACAACCATTTCCTGCCCTAACCCGAAAAATAACTGCCACAGGGTATCAACCATGTTGAGGGGTGAACCCTTCCAGGTTTTCCCTTCGTTATTGAAGGGGAGAAGAGGGTCACAAAAGAGAGAGAGGAAAGGTATTATCAGAATAATAGGGAAATGGGACAAACTGGAAGAAATGACAGTCAAAGGGACCACGCCCTGGTGCCAAGGTCCCTAGAGCTCTGCTAACAGGTTCTCCCAGTGGGACTGTCTTATTTTAATAGCAGGAACCCTTGCCAAATTAAAAGCCTGCCACATCTATGTGGAGATCTCTTTTCATGAATATTTGCTTAAATCAATAAACTCCAAAAACATTATAAGAAAATTTCAACACAGTCTGCAATTTTTTGGCTCTTCCTGATTTGCCTCCAGCCTACCTTTCCAGTCTTACTTTATACCACTCTCCTACATTCTAGGTTCTAATCAAATTTCACTTTTAGCTGCTCCCTAATATGGTCTTTTCCTCTCCACTATCCCCTTCTCTCTTCTACCCACTCTTCTCAATTCTTGGAAGTATCTTAGCTTTTCAAAATCCATCTCTTCGAGTGAAAGGAGAACCAGGAGAAGTTTGTGCACAGAAACAACCACAGTGTGCGAGAAATTTTTCTGGTAGACAGTCCTTCGTAGCAAGGCAAGGACCTAAAAAATTCCCAATGGACTTTTGAGGCAAAACCAGAGAAAGAATTATGGAATTGGATTGCAGAATGAAGCAGACCATTTTCTTTTGTATTATGTTCTGCTTCGTTTTGTTTCATGGTTTCTCCCATTCACTTTAATTCTTATATTCAACATGACTAAGGTGAAAATGAATTTAATAGAAATGTATGTGTAGGACCTATGTAAGATTGCATGCTATCTCAGGGAGAGAGTAGGGAGGGAGGGGGGAAAGAGGGAGAAGGAGGGGAAAAAAATCCAAGATATACGAAAATGATTGTAGAACACTGAAAACAAATAAAAACAAATAACCAAGAAACCCCCACAAAATCCATCTCTTCCTTCAAGGTTCTACTCACTTTCTCTTTGCAGCTTCTACACATTCTTGAAAGTGATCTTCCCCTTTTCTGCGTTTTCTGGGAGCAACTTGTCCAGGTTTCACTTTTATCCTGTCACGTTATATTGTACCTAATTATGTCCTATCTCTCCCATTAAATTGCTGATTCCTTAAAGGCAGGGATTGTGTTGTTTTCATCTCTGTGTATCTAGCACTTAGCACAATGCCTTGTGTGTAATTGTTTAAGGATTATCTATGTTTTATTCAAAAAAGGACAGACTCTGTCATAAAGTACCAATGGCCTATCCAAGGAGGCAGAGCAACTGATTTCAATGCAATTTATAACAGACATTTATAAAATGCTTACTATGTACAAGACATCATACTGGGTAATGAAAATATGAAGACAAAAATGGAACTATTCATGCCCTCAAAGTAGCTTACATTTTATACCTTGGCAGAAAGTATAAAGTAGACACAAAGTAATTTCAAGAAGGAAAAAACATTGATAACTGGAGGAGGAGCAAAAAAGGATTCATGACCTGTGATTTGAAGGATGCAAGGGAATCTAAGAGATGTAAGGGGAGAGGCAACACATTCAAGATATGGGGAACTCTTTCACTTAAGATAGAGAGGTGAGAGGTGGAAGGTCATCTCTGGCCAGAATCAGTAGGAATGTGCAAGTATTAGAAGATTGAAGTTATCTTTTTCTTTGGTAGAAGCCCATCCTACCTTTTCAACCTAACACTTATCCTGATACCTGCTCCAGGTAAGGCATACATGTGTAATTGTATATGGGCTTCTTCATATGAATTCACTTGGCATGTGGTTTTGACCATTTTACTGCATAGTGACATTTTGGAGAATGAAATTCCTCTTTAGGGTACAAGAAGACATTTTTAGTGGGTAACATGTCTCTATCAAAGTCGGTCATGAACCACTGAAATCCAGTAAGGCAGTTCAGTAAAAGAAATGAAAAAAAAAGATAAGAAAAGAGTATGGTTATTGATGGGGAAGAGGAGAGAGTGTGTACTCTGGTGTTAGGGCTCCATGGCAGGAAAAAGGAAGTGAGATTAACGAAAACAAATCATGGGGAATGGGGACTCTAATCACTGTGTGATGAATGAAAAGTCTGAGAGACATAATTTCTGGATAATTAATAATTTTATTAACTATGACTAACAAATAATTAATAAAAAGACAGTCATTTGGCTTTCTCTCATAAACCAAAGATGAATCATGGAGTGAGTGTTCCCAACAGACAGAAATCAACTCTGATTGGTTAACAGTTAATGAGAAAATGAATACTATATATTATAATGAGAGGTGGTCTTATTCTAATGAGGGGATGGGAGATGTGACTTTGATTTATGTCACTCAAGTCAGACCACTCAACTTCAGGGAAACTATACCAAAGGACCTATACTCCACCAAGTTAATGAACGATGAAAGATGCTAGAACAATGAAGAAAGATGAAAGAATTCCACCTAGATAAGATGGTTTGGGTGGGGTAGATTTGGGAGCAAGGTCAGAAATGTCCTTGAGAGGCTGGACTTTGAGTGAGGAAATAGAAAGGAAAAACCTTAATCCTAATTTAATAATTGGTTATTAACATTGAGAGAAACAATCCTTTTTCTCAACTGGGATGCATCTAAGTGAGTTTCCCAAAAGTAATTGGTTCCCTGAAACAAGGAAATGGTTCAGATAGAGAAAAAACATAGGATTATAGATATAGAAGGTACCTGGAAGATAATCTAGTCATCATTTTACATATGAGGAAGCTGAGACTAAGAGCAGTTGAACTCAGGCCTACTCATATGTTGTCCACTGTTCATTGATGCTGCTTCTTTGTCAGACCTGTGTGTTTCCAGAGTCAGGGAATAAAAGATATTGCAATGCTCTTGGCATCAAAGTTATTTCATATTTACTCATTGGCCTTGGTAAAAGTAAAACTGTCCAAGGCCCATAGTCATAGTAACTCCACAATACCTGTGGAGTATGCCTCTCTGTGGTCATGCTTGACCTGTATTACCTGAGCCAAGGGTGAGTAATACAAGCTTCAGTCAAAGGGCCAAACTTGAGGATCTAGAGGGCCACATGTGGCCTCGAGGCCACGGGTTCCCCACCCATGAGTCTTGAGCAATCACTTCAATTCTCCCATCACCTTTAGTGATCGAGACCTAATCCAGAGAGTTACCATTTTGTTTTAAAAACCTTATATAACAATCAAATGGGGAGCTCCTAAATAAATGTTTCAGATATTCCAGCCATTTGATTTAATTTAATTTTAAAACTGCCCAAACTCAACCCTCAGTTGTATTCTTTGGAACTTGTACAACGCTGTTCACAAAAGTATTCTTTATGCCATGCTTTTGGTGGGCCTTCAGATCTCCCCTGAAGCACCAAGTGGGAGGTGAACTCTGTCATTTCAGTGCATTGTGTAATGCCATGGCAAATTCTAAAAGCTAACTCTTCCATAGTATCAAGTCAATCATTTGAGGCAATACAGAAATGCAGTTCAAAGGGAACATAGCACCACAACTGTGGTAAACCGGAGCCTGGTAGCATTATGGAACAAGGAGTTTGTTTGCCCTGTATTCCGAAACAGTATGTAGAAGAGAAAAATAACAGAGGAGGAGACGAAAGATCAAGTTTCAATTTTCCCCCTAGTACAGCCATGAATGGGAAATTCTTTCATGTTCAGGCACTGAAATGGGACTTGCTATCTACTAGTAGTCTGACAACTTAAGGACAATTTCATTTTTTCCTCTGTTGTCACATTTGGAGGAGCCTCAAGGAAAGAAGCAAGATTGTGTTTGATAGTTCTCTCCTCTCAGTAGACTGTGTGGATTTTTATCTATTTGGGTGTAACAGTAAGCACCCCGACATACACAGGAAGCCTGCTATCACAGGTTATTAGATCTGCATTTATAAAAGGAAAGGCAACTTTTAAGGGGTCAACAATCACTTTAATCAAGCACTTAGTTCAGGGGAAAAAGGCAGCACCCTGAACTTAGAGAAAATACAGAGAAATCAAAAGTCAACAGACATGCTTCCAAATGTCTAACATAAGCAATGCACACATCCTAGGTTGACAGACTGATCCAACTGTCTGACCATAGTTACCAGAGAGGGCATCAACATTTGGATTTTCAAGGCCGGGGGCCCCCATCCAGCTTCCTAGAGTCTTCTCTGGCCAAACAGTTCTAGTCAATGAGTCAGCCCAAAGTAAAGCTTCACCCTCTAGAGTATTTATACGTTTTTTAGAGCCAGAGAGTATCATAACCCCTGAGAACCAGTGCCTCATTAGAAACTTAACAAAAGGTGTAGGCCTTCCTACAAATCTTCTCAGGCCTGTTAATGGGTGAGGAAGATCTTTAATCACATTAAAATAATTAACAATACAAATACATATACTGTTTCTAGTTAAAGAAACTTCTGGTTCTGTACTTTACTGCTAGTAAAGACTCTTGGTTAATAAAGGCAAGATTCAATCAGAGGCACTTGATTATACTAAAACAAAAACAGCAAAAGATCTTACTTTGCTTGCCATTACACTGAGCAATTTTTATTTTCTTTTACAGCTAGGAAAAGAAACTCAGGAAAAGAAACTCAGGCTAAGTAGCTTTCTTATAGTCATAAAACAAGCTAAGGTCAAAACCAGGAATGAGATACAATTCTTTGAAATACCAATCTGCTGGCCTAGCTACAAAAAGATGAATGATAGTACTTCTGGGGACTTAAGACAAAAAAGCAAGTTTAACAGGAAGGCGTATATGCCCTTGAAATCCATCCAGCCTGCCTTCCTCTAGGCTCTCCTCTCTAGCATGTTAACTTGCCACAAGGACCCAGGTGTTCTATCTCCTTATCTGGGCCTTAGTCATTTCCTTCTGGACCCCTCTGAATTTCCCTCTGAATTTCATCCTCCTTCCCTGATTTTCAGGACTTAGAGGGACAAGTTCTCTGTGAATGTTTCATCCTGGTTAGAATGGGAGATAGTGAGCTCCTCATTGCTGGAAGTTAATTATTTTTAACATTATCTTTATTTTCTTTAAAAAAAATAAAGAACAGGTTAGATACCTTCCCTCTTTCCCACCCCACCCCCAGGCAGTTGAGGGGTTGGGGATCATTTTGAACAGTTCCCATCCTTTCCTGGACTGGAAACAACCTCCTCAGGAGGATCAAAAAGCCATACTCATGAAGAATGTCTCTGAGGAAATGATCTGGTATCCAGGATTCTACCTACATTGGGGTGTAAGTGCCGAATGTTTTCTATGGGATTGTGATAGCCCTTTATGTGTTGGATGAAGGGGTGATTACACCAGAGCCCCCCCATTGCTTGGGCTAAATCCATCTACAGGTATAACCTTTTCAGTTCAGATTCACTCTTGGGAACGTTCTCAAAGTATCTTTTGTTATAGGTTGTCACCTACTTATGGTCAGGCTGTGAGAAACTTCAGACATAGTCACCATTGTTGTTATAAAACCCAGAGAGTTCCTTAGCCCCCACAGACTCCTGTCCCTGAATGCTTTTGTTGATCTGAAGTGTTCATTGTGTACCCTAGAACTGGCAGTGCTCATATGCTGGTTTCAGTGATTGGGTGGGGAAAGGCATTCAGCTGGGTCTGAGAGGACAAATGCAAGCAAATGCATACGATATCCTACTTAATAGTAGGAGGTGAGAGGCAGAGAGAAAAGAAAGGAGGCAGGAGAAAGGAGGGATGAGGCAGGAAAGGGACAAGGAGAGGGAATAGAAAGGACAGACTAGGTAGGAGAAACAGAGGAGGAAGTAGGTAGGTGAGGGACAAAAGGAAGGGAGGATGGGGAAGAGAATGACAGGGAAAGAGGTCAGAGAGACAGGTGAGGGGAGAGAAAAACCTAGAAATTTTTGGATGACTTTTGGATAACACTTTTCAGGGCTATTTCAAGAGGAGTGTCCTCCTCAAGTACTCGACAGAGACCACATGTCCTATGTGATCCTTTCCAACTCCAAGATTCCACCTTTCTATGAAAATAAAGTGCAAGATCACCTTTGAAATAAAATTATTTCAGAGATTGATACCCTTTACAAGTTTTCTTTAAAATAATGTAGATTATGTATTAAGGTGATATTTCATGGATATTACTTAATGGAACTCTACAAATTTATCAATAACCTCCATAGACTAGGAAATGCCTTTGCTGGTAAACATACCTAGAAAAAAATGACAGCCATTCTTATTTTCAGTGTGTGGTCATTTCAGACTCTATAGGGACAATTATTAAATGATCTCATTCTAGCTGTTATGGAATTGAAGGGGATTGGGACTCGACACTGAGTTCATTGATATAGGAAACTTCCACACGAGGAAACTCCCTCTATTTAATGCAAATGTACACATTCTATGCGCCCTGTAGTCTTAGAAGGTTACCCAGAGCACTGAGAAGTTAAGTGACCTCCCAGGGTCACACAGCCAGTATGTTAGAGTCCTTGAAGTCATGTCTTTCTTGAACCCAGAAAAGAAAGTTCTCACTACCAAAGTCCTTGGCACTGTCAAATAGTTCAGTCAGAAAAGTTGAATAATGGTTTTTACTAATGTATGTGAAGTTAAAGAAAAAGCATTACCATCTACTTTGCTACTTCAACATAAGGAACATCATACCTTTCCTTCTGACTTGCAACAGAAACATGCAGTTATCGACCCTTATTAGAACATGACAGGAGGGGCTTCTTGACAGGAGGGGCTTTTTGCTTCTCTAACTGTATCCTCACTGCTTATTACAATGCTTTGCACATAGTGTATAATGAATAATTTTTTCATTATTCATTTCTGGCTTTGAAGTCAGCTCTCTATCTACAATATCATATTACTCTTTGCATTGACCATAAATGACCCAACAGCATGAAATAAAGTGGAATTTGGACTGAATATAGTACAAAGGCAGAAGGCATATAAAATTGAGGTTGTAAATACAATTTAAAAGTGAAAGTCCATGTATTTATTGATGGGTAAACAGTGCACAGGTGGCTAAATAAGAGAAATATCAGCCGAAAATTAGTCCTTATGAATGATTGATTCAATCAGGAATCATTCAAATCTCTCAGTCAACAGAGACCTGGTTGATTGGTTGTTGTCCTTCATTCTCGAAGAAGACCAGAATGACTTCACCATGATAAAGTGAAATTTCAGTGTGTCTGACTGTGGCTGATCAGAATGCTCTACCACAGGCTGGGCAAAGATACTCCATGTGAATATTTGGGGTGGATACCCCGAATTTACGCATCCTACGATTACTTTGTGCTGTATCAATTCTGCTTTGCTCATAGAGAACAGCACCATTTCTGATGTGGGCATACCATGCTGAGCGGTCCTGTGCCAGTGTCTGCCATGTTGCACAGTCAAATCCAAAGTTTTTGAGAGAGACCTTGAGAGTGTCCTTGTATCGCTTCCTCTGGCCATCATGTGATCTCCTGCCCCATGTGAGGTCTCCATAAAATAGTCTTTTTGGCAAACATACATTTTACATTTGAACAATGTGACTGGCCCATCAGAGTTGCACTCTCTGAGGCATAGTTTGAATGCTTGGCAGTTCAGCTCAAGTAAGAACTTCAGTGTCTGGTACCTTATCCTGCCAGGTGATCCTCAGAATCTTCCTAAGACAGTTCCAATGAAAGCAATTCAGTTTCCTGGCATGGCGCTGGTAGACTGTCCATGTTTCACAGGCATACAGCAATGAAGTCAGCACAACGACTCTGTAGACCTTCACTTTGTTAGTCAGTCTAATACCTCTTCTCTCCCAAACTTTTCTTTGAAGCCTCCCAAACACTGAGCTAACTCTGGCAACGTATGCATCAACCTCAATGTCAATGTGTACATCCTTGGAAAGTATACTACCAAGGTAAGTGAACTTATCCACAGCATTCAAAACTTCTCCATTTGTTGTAACCGATGATTCCATGTGTGGATGGTGTGGTGGTGGCTGGTGGAGCACCTGTGTTTTCTTAGTGTTAATTATTAGGCCAAAATTAGCACAGGCAGCGGAGAATTGATCCGTACTTTGTTGCATTTCAGTTTCAGAGGCTGCACTGAGTCCACAATCATCTGCAAACAGAAGATCACGTACCAACACTCTCTCCACTTCGATCGTGGCTTGTGGCCTTTTCAGATTGAAGAACTTACCATCAGTACAGTAGTTGACCTTGATGCCGTGTTGATTCTCATTGAAAACATTTGACAACATGACTGAAAACATTATACTAAAAAGCATGGCAGCAAGCACATAGCCTTGTTTCACTTCACCCCTGGTGACTGGGAAGGCACGAGAGCATTGTCCACTATCCAGAACCCAGGCAAACATGCCGTCCTGAAATTGAATTACAAAACTGTTGAAGTTCTCTGGGCAACCAAATTTTGACATAATTTTCCATAAGCCCTCATTACTAACAGTGTCAAAAGGCCTTGGTCAGCTACAAACACTGTGTACAGACCTCTGTTCTGCTCCTGGCATTTCTCTTGGAGTTGTTGGGCAGCAAACACCATATTGATTGTTCCTCTACCCTTTCTAAAAACCACACTGGCTCTCAGATATATGACTATCTTCCAAGTGAAGGATCAGTCTATTAAGGAGCACTCTAGCAAGAATTTTGCCAGCAATGACTAAGTTTACCTCAAGCTGAAGTCAGTCCCTCCTTAGCTGAACTTCCAACTGAAGAAGAGGTTGTGAGGGCCATTAGGCTCCCTCCTGTGGCAAAGCACCTGGTGCTGATTCGCTTACAGCTGAGATTTACAAGGTAGGGGGACCACTGCTCATACAAAAGCTGACTGAAATT
This sequence comes from Bettongia penicillata ogilbyi, assembly GCA_023548195.1. Classification (NCBI taxonomy): domain Eukaryota; kingdom Metazoa; phylum Chordata; class Mammalia; order Diprotodontia; family Potoroidae; genus Bettongia; species Bettongia penicillata. The sequence continues at coordinate 4,781,882 of JAJHZJ010000500.1, forward strand.
TTCCAGGTTATATCGCAAGAGGAGGTTATCCCCCAGGAGTTCAAGGATGCCCCATTGTCCATCTCTATAAAGGTAAGGGCAATAGATTGTCCTGTGACAATCAAGGGGGGGGCGAGGGGAAGAAAAGCGGGGAGGGGAATCTCTCAGTCAATAGAGACCTAGCAACTGTCAGATGTGTAAGAAATTAAGGCCTGGTGTTGTGGAACTGGCTCATACTGGCTCTGAAGAGCCAATTGTTAAATTTTCAGCTTATTTGCACCTTGGGAAATGTCAAATGTTACAAATTGGGCTTAATTTATTTTTTTTGATTGCCCAGACTTAATACAATGACGGAGAAAATTTGAATAGCATAGATTAAATGTAAAAGTGTGTCCAGTTCAGTGTATATTCCCTCCCACCCTATGAGCAAGTTGTTAAGCATTTACCAACTACCCTTGAATGAGATGATATTAAGTATCAAAAATTCAGGGGAAGACAAATAATATTTTCTTCCCATAATGCTGCATTTCCATTCTTAAGACAACAGCAACCATTCTCATCACTAAGTCCTTTAGCTTATATTTAAGAACCTCTGTTGGATCATCCAATATAGTTTCCCAACCTTATCTCATATTGCAATTTTTATGCAGATGATTCTCTGATCCTATCTTTTATGAGTCAAATTGTGATCTAACCCTAGTCCCTAACTTGAGTTCCAGTCATGTATTACACAACTGCCTATTAGACATTTCAAACTGGAGTCCTTATAGGCATCTCAAACTCAACATGTCCAAAACTGAACTCATTATCTTTCCCTCCAAACCCATATCCTTTCTTCGTTCTTCTTTTACTTTTGAGAGCACTACTATTCTTCCAATGACTGTGGTTCTCAGTCTTCACTCTATACTCTGACTCAGTCCACCTTTCCAGTTCTTTTTGAAGTTTTATCATTTGCTCTAACATTTCTCACATTGGCTCTCCTCTCTCCACTCAAACATTTTCTACCTTCATTCAGGCCCTTATCCTTCTACTTGGACTATCACTAATATTTGGTCTTTCCATCTTAAATCTCTCCACATTCCAATCATGCTCATTATAATCTTAAATACCAAAGTTATTTTCCTAAAGTGTAAACTGGCCCTATGTGACAGAAGGGTGAAATTGCTGAAATTGGACTCAGGAAGACATGGGTTTGAATTCCACCTGAAGCATTTATCAGCTTTGACCTCAAGCAAGTCATTTAACATCTCAGAGCCTCTGTTTCCTCATTTGTTAATCGCAAGGTTTAGACTCAATGACCTCACAAGTCCCTTATACCTTTAAATTTATAATCCCATGATCCCCACTCAACAAACACCACTGTATCTCTATTACTACTAGAAACAAGTAAGGTAACAAGCATTATTAAAAGCTTCCTATATGCCAGGTACTGTCTGCTTGGAATCAGCAATAAACTCCTCTGTTTGACATTTCAAACTCTTATCAACCTGCTTCCTTCCTACCTTTCCAGTCTTTTTTACACTCTCTTCCATGTATTCTTCATTCTGGTCCAATCATGCTCTTCTTTCTGTTCCTAAGATGTGACATGTTCCTAACACATTCTATCTCCTGACTCCATGCATTTGCATTGGCTGTGCTTAGATGCTTAACTGGCTAAAGCTTAGATGCACCCCCTCCTCACCTTTGCCTCCTGAAATACCTGGTTTCCTTCAAAATTTGTCTTAAGTGCCACTTTTTATGGGAAGTCTTTTCTGATTTCCTTCAGCTACTAGTGTCCTCCCTCCCAAAAGTACTTCATATTCCTTATGTAAGTAGTATTTACAAACCACCACATGTATACATGCTTGAGTAAATATGCATATGCACACATTTATCACATATGTACATTGATGGCATGGTCTTTGGCAACAAAGGACAAACACACACGGTATACACATGCATATATACATTTATGTGTTGTGTATATATATGTATGTATTATACACACACATATATGTTGGTATCCTTTCATATATGTCTGTCTACATATGTATATATATACATATACACACACATATGTAAGAATACAAGGTCCTCAAGGGCAAGGACTGTTTCGCTTTTGTCTTTGTTATCTCCAGTCCCTAGTGCCATGCTTGGCATGTAGTAGCTCTTCATAAACGCTTGTGATTGATTACTAATACTCCCTTCCACAAGCTGGCCTTTAGCCAAACTAGACTGCTATGTTCCATAGATATACCTATGTTCATGCCTTCATTCATTGTCAGAGGAGCAACCTGACCCAAGAGGCAGATGAATGAGTTTTGAGTCAGAAATATCTCAGTTTGAGTCCTTCCCCTTAAATCTACTAGCTGTGAGAATATGGACAACTAATTAACTTCTCCAAATTCCAGTTCTCCTGTCTATAAGATGGGGATAATGCTCTCTGCAATAACTATGTCACAAGCTTTTTGTGAGACTCCAGTGAAAAAATGTATGTAAAAACCATTGCAAAAGTTAAATTGCTATACAAATATTAGTTATTTTTACTAGTCAATATATCTGTTGCCCTCCCTCACTCCTTTCTTTGTCTATTGAATTCATACCTGCTTTTAAAAGCTTAGCTTAAAGGTCACCTACTCCACAAATCCTCCCTAACACCCTTTGGTAAACTTCTTACCCCTAAATGTTACAAAATAATTTTCCTGAACTTCTTTAATGTGATTATCATATGGCATTATGTATTCTATTATCTACGTTTGTGTCTTTTTGTCCCATTGGGCTCTCAGCTCTGTAAGAGCAGGAACTAAGTCTTATCTGTGTGTTCGTCCTTTGTTGCCGAAGAAGACCATGCCATCAGAGAAACGATGACGTGACTTGCACTTGACTTTGTTTTGAGTGAGGGAGGGCTGTGCAGGTCACCAGCCTCACTTCTCCTCCAGAGCCATCTGAAACCAGTGACCAGATATTCATCAGGATGACTGGAGATGACCCAGGATGAGGCATTGGCATTAAGTGATTTACCCAAGGTCACACAGCTAATGAGTGTCAAGTGTCTGAGGTGGGATTTGAACTCAGGTCCTCCTGAATCCTGCACTGGTGCTCTATCCACTGCACCACCTAGCTGCCCAGGTCTTATCTAATAAATAACAAGAATAGGATATGTATGTATATCTGAATCTCTATCTCTCTATCTGTCTGTGTATCTATCTAATTGCCTTAAAAAAACCCAAAAGTGTTTCCCCGCAATTACCCTGTAAGGAGTTAGTACAAGTATTATTGCTATATTACACAAGAAAAAACTGAGGCCTAAGGAAGTGAAATGATTTACTCATAGTAGCACAACAAGAAAATGTCAAGGCCCAGATTTACTGAACTCAGATGTTCTATGTCAGGACACCAAGAACTCAGGGGTCCTAATTTAAAATCTAGCACCTTTTCCACTAAACAAGCTTACAATGATGAATTGAGTTGTTCAAGGGCATACATACAGTGTCAGGGTGTATCTGACACTGGTGGTGTCCTCTTAATGCAAATTCAGAACTCTTTGTAGATGACAGGCAAATAAACAGTTCTCAAGCAAACAAATACAAACCTTATTCCCTCTACTTAATTCCTTTTATTCATGAAATGACCTATTGACTTTCAGGGAAAAGAATCCACCATTTGATTTTAATCAGAGTGTTTGTGTCCTTTTAAAATGAAATGGCCAGAGAATTTTGTTATAGGAAAGTTAACCCTTTTTTTGAAACAGCTGTGTAGGAGCAAACTATCAATTGTTCAAGTTAAGGTTTTGAAAGTGATCATGTAAGTCTCACTATGGGCCAATAGTAACCAGAGAGGCAATGAATGAATACAAACCTCAATTCACTGAAAATCCAGGTCTGACAGATAAATCTCTGAGTCATTACATGGAGGACAGCTCAGAATTCAGTTAAGAAGGGAGCAGGATTGTCTTCCCTTTGGAACTGCTGTGAGACTAACTCCCCAATATAAAGAACCTGATGAGGGAGATAAGGCTTTTAAATAGAAAAAGAAAGCTTAATTATTCATATTTCCCCCTCTATTCACTTGTCCCTTGATACTGTGCTGTGACTTAACCAGAGGCACATAGACTTGCCATAAGTTGGTAGCTGAGGTTTACTCATTAGGGTGTGTTGTATATTGTATATTTCACATTATTCTCTAACTGGCATATGCAGACATGCTGTTGTCCTCATCATATCACAAATATATCATATTTATTTCTACTCAACTCTATTTCTAGAAATGCCTTCCCGCTAGTCTCAAATTTACTTTAATTTTAAGTAAACTTTAAATAAGCTTTTTTTAATAACAATTTATTTATTTAATTTTTTACATTCACTTTCACAAAATTTTGGGTTCCAAATTTTCTCCCCTTTTATCCCTTCCCCCCACCCCAATACATTAAGCAATCTAATTTTCCCTATCACCAATATGCCCTCTCTTCTATCATCCTTCCCTTCTCTTGTCCCCATCTTCTCTTTTGTCCTTTAGGGCCAGATGACTTTCTATTCCTCATTAACTGTATGTCTTCTTTCCTAGTAGCAACAACAATACTAAACAGTTGTTCCTAAAACTTTGAGTTCCAAATTATCCCCATCCCTCCCTCCCCACCCATTCCCTTTGGGAAGGCAGGCAATTCAATATAGGCCCTATCTGTGTAGTTTTGCAAATGACTTCCATAAAAGTCGTGTTGTGTAAGACTAACTGAATTACCCTCCATCCTATCCTGCCCCTCATTTTTTCTATTCTGTCTTTTGATCCTGTCCCTCCCCAAGAGTGTTGACTTCAAATTTCTCCCTCCTCCCATTGCCCTCCCTTCCATCATCCCCCCACTTGCTTATCTCCTTCTCCCCCACTTTCCTGTATTGTAAGATAGGTTTTCATACCACAATGAGTGTGCATTTTATTCCTTCCTTTAGTCAAATGTGATGAGGGTAAACTTCTTGTTTTTTTTTTTTTCTCAGCTCTCTTCTTTTTCCCTCCACTAAAAAGTCTCCTGCTTGCCTCTTAAATGACATATAATTTACCCCATTCCATTTCACCCTCTCTCCTCCCACTACCTTTCTCTCTCACCATTTACCTTAATTTCTTTTAAGATATGGTCCCATCCTATTCAATTCACTCTGTGCTCTCTGTCTCTGTATGTGCGTGCATGTGTGTATGTGTGTGTGTGCACGTGTGTACATGTGTGTGTGTGTGTATGTGTGTGTGATCCCACCAACTACCCAGATACTGAAAAGTTTTAAGAGTTACAAATATTGTCTTTCCATGTAGGAATGTAAACAGTTCACTTTTGGTAAGTCCCTTATGACTTCTCTTTGCTGTTTACTTCTTCATGCTTCTTCTCATTCTTGGGTTTGAAAGTCAAATTTTCTTTTCAGCTCTGGTTTTTTCATCAAGAATGCTTGAAAGTCCTCTATTTCAATGAAAGACCATATTTTCCCTTGAAGTATTATATTCAGTTTTTCTGGGTAGGTGATTCTTGGTTTGAGTCCTAGTTCCTTTGACTTCTGGAATATCCTATTCCATGCCCTTTGATCCCTTAATGTAGAAGCTGCTAGATCTTGAGTTATCCTGATTGTATTTCCACAATACTGGAATTGTTTTTTTCTAGCTGCTTGCAATATTTTCTCCTTGAGCTGGGAGTTCTGGAATTTGGCCACAATGTTCCTAGGAGTTTCTCTTTCAGGCAGTGATCGATGGATTCCTTCAATACTTATTTTGCCCTCTGGTTCTAGAATGTCAGGGCAGTTTTCCTCGATAATTTCATGGAAGATGATGTCTAGGCTCTTTTTTTGATCATGACTTTCAGGTAGTCCCATAATTTTTAAATTGTCTCTCCTGGATCTATTTTCCAGGTCAGTTGTTTTTCCCATGAGATATTTCACATTCTCTTCCATTTTTTTCATTCTTTTGGTTTTGTTTGGTGATTTCTTGGTTTCTCATAAAGTCATTAGCCTCCATCTGTTCCATTCTAATTTTGAGAGAACTATTCTCTTCAGTGAGCTTTTGAACCTCTTTTTCCATTTGGCTAATTCTGGTTTTGAAAGCATTCTTCTCCTGATTGGCTTTTTGAACCTCTTTTGCCAATTGAGTGAGCCTATTTTTCAAGGTGTTATTTTCTTCAGCATTTTTTTGGGTCTCCTTTACCAAGGTATTGACCTGTTTTTCATGCTTTTCTTGCATCTTTCTCACTTCTCTTCCCAGTTTATCCTCCACCTGTCTAACTTGCTTTTCAAAATCCTTTTTGAGCCCTTCCAAGGCCTGAGCCCACCTGACATCCCCCTGTGATGTCTGGGATACAGAGGCCCTGCCCTCCATGTCTTTCCCTGATGGTAAGAATAGTTCCTCATCATCAGAATTGAAAGGCGGGAACATTTGCACCTTCTCAAAGAAGCTCTCTATAGTCTTATTTTTCTTCCCTTTTCTGGGGATTTTCCCAGCCAGTTACTTGACTTCTGAGATTCCTGTCCACCCCTGCCTAGATCCGCCCAGCTAGTGCTTGGTGTCTGAGATTCAAATGGGCTTTCCACTGCAGGCACGGCTGCTATTCAATGTGAGCTTAAGTTCTGGTGCTGGGGTGGGGGCAGGGCTGCCTCCCAGGCTCAGCTCCCTCAGGGGCTTTATGCAGAGACCTGAAGTTCTGCCTGCCTGCTGCTCGGGGAGTCCCAGGCCACTGCCGCTGCCTCTGCTGCTGCCCCTGCCTCTGCCGCTTCCTGCCCCTGCCTCTTCCTCCGCTGCTTCCTCCCGAGGGGGCCCAAGCCACAGAGACACCCGTTCCCCTCTCGGCCAGCCCAGACGTCTCTCTCACTGACCTGTAGCGTCTGTGGATGGAGGGACCTTCCCGGCCGCCAGAGATTCCGTCCCTGAAGCCTGTTCAGATCTGCTCCTCTCGGCCGCGCGGCCAGGGCAGCGCTGGGGTGGGCTCCGCTTTCCGGGGTGTGACGGACCCTGGGGACAGCTCTCCAGGACTCTCTGGAACGGAAATCTCTTCCACTGTGTTTCTGCACACCCTGCAGTGATCCAGAACTTGTGGGGAGCTCTTCTTACATTAAATCCATGGGCTGTGGGTTTGGAGCTAGCATAGGTGAGTCTTTCTACTCCGCCTTCTTGACTCCACCTATATAAGCTTTAAGACTCAGCTCATATCCATTCATTCTTGAAGGCGTCTCTTTGAGAAAACCCTAGCTTATCCTGTTCTCTTCTGTACTTTTCTGGTATTTTCTGTATTATAGTCAAATATGTACCCTGCACTACAGCTCCGGGATCTATGATTTAACCTGAAGCATGGTAGAATTTATTGTATAGCAGAAGGTTTTACATTGTGCAGGACCCTCACTATATTTGGAATTAAAATACATTAAAAAATACCAGTTGGTCTCCTTTCCTCAAATCTTTTGCCACTCAAATCCATTTTTTACATACCTGACAAAGTAATTTTCCTGAAGTCTAAGTCTAATCATATTTTTCTCTCTTGTGAAAGAAACTCCAGTGGCTCCCCATTGTCTTGAGGGTTAAACATAAACTCCCTTTGGTTATTTAAAGCTTTTCACAATCTGTCCTCTTTTCCCCAGTCTTCTTATACATTAACTTCCTTCTGAAATGAAATGATCACATTTCATTTAAATTTCAGTTTTCATTTGTCTCATTTACTTTTTTATGTTCTCCTGCCTTGGTGGCAGCTACCTCAGAGCTTAGATTTTAGTAAGAGGGAAGTAACATCACTAGTGATACGGTTTCCAAGTTTGCCCAAATACCTGTTCTGCCTTCCTAACAAATCTCTGATCACCACCAGGTTCCAGGACAGCTCTGTGTAACTTTTCTCTGGTCCCTGCCTCTGTACTCTCCTACTCCACAAGGTTTCTACTATAAAGATTAGTTTCTTATGCTGCAGTAAAGAAAACAAACACACAAAAGAAGTGAGAGGAACCTAGGAAGAGAAAGAAATACTAAAAAGATGAGATAATAACTGAGTGAACAATAGATACAAAGATTTTAACTGCAAAAAGAGCTTTTCAGGTTAAATCAGTGTTTGGGAGTGGGAGGCATTTCAAATATGGTTTCCTAAAGGTGTTTAAGGGTTCCCTCAAATCAACCCTGCCTGTTACCTGAAAGACTACTTCAATATTTCAAAAGCTCTGTGATTTCATGAGTATAGGCACTCTGCCAATGCAGATCTAAATTGCTCCTGAACTTCTTGGATACTTTAATGAATTACTGTAAACAAAGTAGATAGAGAGATATAAATAGATAGATTTATAGATGTATAGATAAATACAGATATAGTCATCAGGTTTTTATAGTCACCAAGTTTCGGGTGATGGACCTCTCTGAATTTAGTCAAGCCTGTTCTCCCACAGTCGATACCCATTCTGTTGTTGATCCCACACTGGAAAACTTTCCAACTTGGTAGTACCTACCAGAGTCTGGAGTCCACTAGCATAAGCAGAATCAGTTCCACAAGATGGTGAGCTATGATAAAAAAATTAGTGACATCATAGAGTCAGAGCTGGAAGGGACTTTAAAAGCTATTGAGTTGAATCCCCTCCCATTAGAGATGAGGATGAGGCCTTGAGAGGCTCAGTGACTTGCCCAGAATCACACAGCTCATACATGACTTAGGTGGGATTTAAACCTAGGTCTCTTGGACTCTTAAGTCCAGTGCCTTATCACCTACTAGGATAACTTTTATTTCCTAAAAGACTGCTTTTTATTATATCACTCTTCAACTAAAACCAAACCAAAAAACCGTTGGTGTCTTCCCTTTGTCTTTCAGACGTCTGAAACTGACATTTAATGCCTTCAACAATTTGTCTAAGTGTATTTCTATCAAAGTTCATTTCCTCATATTCCTTAACTTAAAGCCTCACTACTGCCATGCTGGTTTTCTGCTTCACCACAGATAATCTCAGTTTTACTAACACCCTAATTAACTGACTGAATGATGAATAAGTAAAATTTTGGTCACTTTTGTGTCTTTGTTCATGTTATTTTCCATTTTTGAAATGTCCTCTCCTTCCCCACCCTCCACTCCCATTTTTTGTCTATTCAAAATATGCCTATCCAAACCCTTCCTTAAGAGGCACAAATGTATGCTTTCTTTGGGAACTGAAACACCCAAGGATCTTGATAGGAAATGATGTTCAAAATGAGCTCTCATTGGAAAGGTACACTTTTCATGCATCTGGTTAGAAACAACAACAAAAAAAAATAAGCAAAAAGGATGGGACAGATAAGAGACTGTGATAGCAGACCTGAAGAAAGAGAAAAGAAAATGGAGTTGTATCTAGTTTATACTACCAATTAGAAACCAGTGACCAGGTACCCTGGTAGAAGGAACTACAAGAGGCTTCTCTTACTGCATTTCCCAAGAAAACAAGGCTCTACCATTGCACACTGAAATGCTCCACCATTCCATGATATTCACATGTCAAGGCATTGAGACTTCAGCATTTCCATCCTAAGAAATAGTGCCTTCCAGACACAGGGTCTTCAGAGCTTAGCCATTCATTAACCTGTAGTGCTATGCTGAGAAGTCATTGCAAGAACAGAGAACAAAGGGAGAAATGCCATCCCCGATCTCCCTTAAAAAGGTAGATGTGAATGGAACTGCTTGTGCCCCTCTCTCCTTGTGCCAAAGACATCAGGAAGCATAGGGTGAATGGACTTTCACCTTCCAACCCCTGGAGTTGTGGGAGATAGGCAGCCTTGAAAAATGGGTAGTGAGAGTTCTTGAAGCTTAATTTAATTCCTCATTATTTACCTTCTCTTCACTTTAAGTAAATATCCTTTGATTTAGTGAGACATCATGTATTTCCTTCTGGTTTTGCTGGAGAAATTCAATGGAAATGGAATTTTATGAGTTGTCTATTGATGCTGTCAGCTAGCATTTATCAATCACTATATACCAGGTACTGTGCTTAGCTCTGAGGATAAAAGGAAAGGCAAAAGACAGTTCATACCCTACAAAACCTCACAGTATAAGGTGGGGGGCTGGGGAGGGCAGCATACAAACAGAATACAGGGTAAATTGCACATTATCTTAGAGGGAAGATATTAAGATTAAGGGGCATTGAGAAAGGCTTCTTGAAGAAGATAGAACTTTAGCTGAGACTTTAAGGAAAAGCTAGGAGGCAGAGATAAGGAGGAAGAGAGTTTCAAACAGAGAGAGTGAAAATTCCTAGAGTTGGGAGTGTCATGTGTGAGGAACATCAAGGAGGTCAGTTCCCTGGGATTGCCAAGGATATGGAGGGGTGTAAGGTAGAAGAAGGCTTGAAAGGTAGAAAGGGGTTGGGTTATGGAGAGCTTTGGAAGTAAAACAGGGATTTAACATTTGATTTTAGAGGCAAAAGTGAAACACTGGAGTTTATTGAATGGAATGGGGTGAAGCAATAGGGTCATATTTGTGATTTAAAAAGATCACAGCTGAGGGGAGGATGGATTGTAGTGGGAGATTTATGGCAAGGACATCACCTAGAAGACAATAGTAGACCTTATACCAGAGTGGTCAGGGGTCATATACAAGGGATGTTATGATGGTAGAAAAAACAGAAATTGGCAACTGATTAGATTTGGAGGGGGAGGCACAGAGGGCAGCAGTGCCACAGATTTAGGAGTATTCATCAAGGGTTAATATTAGGCAGATCCCAAAGTGGTCCCATTTTGGGGAATCCCAACTATATTTTTAATTGTCAGAGATTTTTTTTATATGAGGTTATATGGGGTATTTAGTCAAGCTGAGGTTATGTGTTCTAGTATTTCAAGGACTCATTATATCTTTTCCAAAGAGATTTTATAGAAACATATTTCTGCAGAAATTCTGACCATATCAATATCAGTTAATATAAAAAGGTTTCACAGACTAGACCAAGCCACACTGACTTCTTTCCTTTGAGTTCCTATAGCTCTGTATCACTCTTTGGGAAGTGAATAATAAATTGTCCTTTATGAATATTTAGCCATTTGGGGCTTGTCAGACTTAATAAGCATTTATTAAGTAGTTACTATATATCAGAAACTGGGATACAAAGAAAGGCAAAAACAATCCTTATTTTTAAGGAACTCACATTCTATAGGGGAGACAAGATGAAAAAAAATGTACCTGTAAGATATATAAAATATAAGTGCAAAGTGATCTCAGAAGCAGCAGTGGGAATGGAGCAGTTCTGAAAGAGGCCAGTAAAGTCAGGGGGCTGAGGTGAAGAAGGAGAGTCCGCTGGGGACGGGGAACAACCACGGAGATGGTAGGTTGTACGTAGAACCTGTGAAGGGAACAACATAGAAGAAGACTGGAAAGGTAGAAGGGATCCAGATTATAAAGGACTTTAAAAATCAAACAGAATAGTTTATATTTGATCCTGGATTTAACAGAGAGTCATCAAAGTTAACTGAAAAGCAGTAACATAGATCCATGCTTTAGGAAGTTTACTTGGACAGTTAATTGGAGGAAGAATTTAATGGGGAGATCCTTGAGAGATCAAGTAGAAGTCTATTTCATAGTCTTATTTTCTCAGCTACACTGTAAAACATCAGTGACTGAGTCTTATAAACTTAAGGGGAAAGGTCTTTCTTACAACTTCTCTCCCAGAGTCCCCTACACCTTTGGCTCTCAATATGAGCTTTGTTGACATGAATTGAGTTGATGAGGCCCACATTTCTGACTGGATCCCAGAAGGCACAGAAGGGGTAGAACTTATATCTGAACATCATTTAAAACAGAGTTTTAGCCTTTTATGTCTTTCAGTCATAAAAAAGACCTTGCCAAAAGCCCAGTCCTTTTTCTTTTTTGGAGCAATGTCCCATTTTTCTTCTTTGCTCTCTTGCAGAGTTGGCTTCCCGCAGTCACAGAGGTTTATCTGCATTCCTGCCTGGGGAAGGTGCCAGTACCCACAAGCTAAACTGATGTGTTTTGGCAAGATACCTTTCTTTGGAAATCTAGATGAATTTTTTGTTGCTCTTGCATTTTTCTTCTGCGAAAAGTTACCATGTTCCATTGTACCTTATTACTGCCTATGGAGGGCTGGCAAATTTCTAATGTTGTCCTCAAGTAAATTGTTTTCATTTAACAACTTTTAAAAACAAGTGATAGACCTTATAAATGGTAATGCTTCTGTCAGCACTACAGTCAAGAGAAGGTGTGCTACACTTGTTTTTGCTTTGGTCCGAACTGGTTTTATTGCTGTAAGAATCTCCCACTGAGGAAACCCCCTCTACTAATGTAAAACTGCAACTTATAGCATGAGACTTTCCTGCGGGCACTGAGATATTGAATAGGTTAAATGACTTACCTAGTCACAACAGTCAGTATGTCAAAGGCCAGACTTAAACCCAGATCTTTTGGACTTTGAAATCAGTATTCCATCCATTACACACTACTTCCTTTCATATTACAGGGATCTGATGAGCAAATAAGAGGCCTGCTAGTTCTAGAGTCAGGAAGGCCTGGGTTCAAATCTTCCCTCTGCAGTTTACTGCCACTGTAACCTTGAGTAAGTTCACTTAATTTTCTTGGGCCTCAGTCTTCTCACCTATAAAATGAAATGGTTGCATTAGAGGATTTCTGAGGATCTTTTCAGTTACATATATATATGTGTGTGTGTGTGTGTGTGTGTGTGTGTGTGTGTGAATCAAATGTTTATTATAATTCATACAAGACCTTGTGCCAAATATTTGGTGGGAAAATAGGCATGTGTCATCTAGTAGAAGGGATGGCACCCAGAGAAATAACTAATATAAGGCAGAGTGGACTGGGTAACATATGAATGGTAGGGCTTCAAAGGAAGGAGAAATCCCTTCTAGAAAATTCACTTTCAAACAAAGCTGAAAGTTCACATGTAGCACTGGTTTCTAATTAGTTGTTACTGTTTTTAAAAACTGTCTTAATCATGGAAATAGGCAAAACCGTATCATGAATAATGAAATGAACCAGGAACTAACCCCAGACTCTAATTCAGAGCACAATTATTTCATTCCCACTGGTATTCTCTCATGAAAATCTCTAGCATTTCTACCCGCTTCAATGAGATATATTCATCCAGAACTTTACAGGATCATATACTTTAGAAATGGAAGGAATTTTAGAGGGAGGCCATCTAGTCCAACTCCCTCATTTTATAGATGAGAAAACAGGCCCATGCACAGCAAGGAGCAAAGCTGGGTCACAGGATCACAGGTTTAAGGAACCCTAGTTGTCATCAAATCCAACCCCTTATTTTATATATAAGGGAACTGAGACTCAGAGAGGTTGTGACTTGCCCAGGTTCACACATTAGCAAATGTCTGAGGTCTTCCTGATTTCAAGTCCAATACACTAGCAATTAAACCACGTTGTCTCAATGCTCTCTTCTTGTTTAATTCTCATTTCCTCTCCTCTCCACTTCTCTCTTTTTCTTTTATTTTCTTATTTGGAAATTAGATCTTCTTATTTCACTCAGGTCAGAGGTACAATAGCTAGTTGGGGTCCATCCCACTGCTGAGTGGTATGGAAGCTTTGATTAGTTCTTTCTTTGACTGGTCTGATTTGCAGCCTGATGTTCCCCTGCCCTGAGGAGCTAACTATGTGAGTACTCTATTAGTGTGGACACGTATGGGTTTTAGCCCTGTTTTAGCTCAGAATTCTAGGGTTCAAAGTCAGCCTCCTTGGTAGCTGGAATTACAGGTATGCACCAACACTCCTGGTTCATTCTGGTCTATTCTTGAAACATGTCTAAATATTTTTACTGATTCAACATTTTCAAATAAGAATTATATTTTATAGAAAATATAAATACATTCAACTAACTCTAGAGTTCCTTTTGATTCTGCAGTTCTATGAGTTTGAATTTACTGGCTAGAAGTTACTATGTGAAAAGAAAATTGTAAAACCTTTCTGTACAATTGGCCCATCTGAGCTCAGCTTTTCACCGTTCAGTGTTATCAGGGATCTCTCTGTCCTGTAGAAGAACCAGGAGCCAGACACCCTCAAGCCCACAGAGCTTTTTAAAATTCTTTCTAAGTTTCTCCCCCATAAACTTGGTGATCTTGCCTTAAGAAAAAGGTCATCGAACCTTCAATTTAAAAACAGTAACACAGAGGCCTTAAAAGGATTTGTGTAACAATTTTAATTTTCTGGTCATATGATTAACTTTTTAAAAAATCTGTAGAAGATATTAAAATGTTCTTCTTCTGTCCCATCCCTTAGAAGAGGAAATGCTTGTCAGATTGTTTCCTTGTTCCTAAGCTTCATATGGACAAAAAGAAAGAGACCAGATCTCTAGCTGGGTGTCCAAAGCCCTCCTCCATTGAAGAAGCGCAGTGAATCAGACGCTGGGCATGGAGTCAAGAAGTCCCAGCTTCAACAGTCCCAGACACTTTCTAGATGTGTGAACCTGGGGAAAAATCACTTAGCTTCTCCATGCCTCAATTTCCTCATCTGTAAAATTAAGCTATAATAGCACCTTCCTATCAGGGTTGTTGTGAAGATCATATGAGATAGCATTTGTAAAGCATCTATCAGGGGGTCTACAAAGTATTGATGCAACTTTAAGTCATTAAAGCTGTATAAATGCCAGCTGTTATTGTTGCCCACACCCTCTGCATCCAACTACATCTCTCAGTGCTTCCTCCCTTCAAGCAAGATATTCTCCCCACACACTCTTGCTTGTTCTCATCTCTACGCTTTTTTCTCATGCTGCTTCCCTTCCTAGCTAACGCACTTCCCTATTCTTTCCACTTACTGGAACCTTCTATTTCCTTCAAACCTTCTTCTGGACTTCTGGTCAGATTAACTTCTGTCCGGGAAGCATGCTCTGACTCATCTTTCATCATGCCAGTTTTCTTTTTAATTCAATCTCCCTTATCTCATATGTGATGTTATCTGCTCCACTTGCACACTCATTTACTGCTTTGGGATTCTTCTGCAGCTGTTTTGGGTGTATGTCATATCTCCCAACCTACACTGTAAGATTTCATGGACTGGGACCATGTTATAGGGCCATAGGTTTGAAACCAGTAGAAAGAGACTACAGAGATCATATAGTCCAGCCCTCTCCTTTATTGGATAATGAAACTGGGGACTGGAGTGGTCAAGTGATTTCCCCTAACATCGTTTGGCATATCTGGGATTCAAATCTAGGCCCTTTATCTCTGAATCCAGAGCACCTACCACTTCTCCATACTGTTTCAGTGTCTTCCACTTCTTTTGTATGACCCGTAGTGTTC
This sequence comes from Bettongia penicillata ogilbyi, assembly GCA_023548195.1. Lineage (NCBI taxonomy): Eukaryota > Metazoa > Chordata > Mammalia > Diprotodontia > Potoroidae > Bettongia > Bettongia penicillata. The sequence goes on from JAJHZJ010000500.1 coordinate 4,797,062, forward strand.
AATAGTGCTACAGATCCAGTAAGTGCATGATTTGTTCCTGTTGAATGCATGGATGAATGCATGAATATATTTTGGCATTTGTGGGCTTCCAAGATGCTAATCCACTTAACAATGAGAGACGCTAAATGTGATGTTTTGAATATTTTGTTTCTCTGTACTGTGTAAATACTACCCTGTCTGGAATATTATATCAGGAATAGTTTGTATACTTAAGCAAGTTTAATACATGACTGAGCATAGTAGTGGAATCCAACTGGTGAGTATTGGTTAACACAACACAAAATGACTAATGAGTTACATCCGGCCTTATGAGGTCCAGGAAATGGAAAAACCCCTAAGAGCATTAATACATTTCATCATGAACTTCTTTAGTTATTTCAGCTAAATGCATCAGGAGGAGCTAATTCTCCTTTATACTGTCTTTATCCCATTTGTTTCACAATCCTGTTTAGTCATTTTTGTTTACTGTCTTATGAGATAATCTTCTTCCTCTATGTCATATGTGCTAGTCATATTAAGTGGCCAGATCACAAATAATAGAATTATACCATTCAAATGGACCTTTAAGTTCAAAGGAGACCTGACCAAGAGTCAGCTGTATTTTCAGCTGACCAAGAGTCAGTTCTGGCTCAACAGCAAATTAGTTATATGACCTCAAGCAAGGTTATTCTAACTCTTGGTCTTGGTTTCCTCAATCTGTAATATGAAAAGGTTGCATCAGATAAGTTGAGGACTCTTCATGTTCTAAAATTCTGATATTTTTGCCTTTCTAAAACAATTCTCAAGCATTTATTTTTTTTTGTCCCTTTCACTTCTATCCCCACTGGTAGAGGTTGGGGAGAGAAAAGAAAACAGCCCTTCTCCACCAAAACATCATAGCCAAATTACAGAGTTCATGGATCAAGGAGAAAGCATTGCAAGCAGTCAAAAAGAAACAATTCAAATACCATAGAGTCACAGTCAGGATTACACAAGATTATCCCATTTGTCTATTATTGTCTAATATTCCTCATTAAAGAACTATGACTTGGAAAGCAAAGGAGTTAGGATTAAAACAAAGAATTACCTCCCCAGAAAAATTGAATAAAATATTTCAAGGGGAAAATGGATATTTAAGAAAATAGAGGACTTTCAAGTATTTCTATTTAAAAGATTAGATCTCAATAACAACATTTGACCTCCAAATACTAGACTTAATGGAAACATAAAAAGGTAAGAAAGCAACAAAGAAAGCCTAAGAAATTCTGTAAGGTTAAGTTGTTTATATTTCTATATGTCAAGAACATATTTGTAACTCTTAACAACTGTCTTACTATAGGAACAGTGAGAAAGAGTATATGAAGACAGAGAGAGTGGATATAAAGTGACTTTGATGGGATGATGCTGCAAAAAAAAGGAATGAGAAAGAAAATTACCTTGGAAAAAGATGGGGAGAGATTGAATGGAGTAAATGATCTCACATAAAAGAGTCATGAAGGAGCTATTATAATGGTGGGGAAGATGGAGGTGGTGGTGGCAGGCAAAACTTAAAGCTTATTCTCATCAAAATTGGCTCACACACTTGACTGGACATAGATATCTATCTTATCCAATAAGGAAGTAATAAGGGAAGAGGATAATAGAAGGGGGATAAAAGAGAGGGTATATTGGGGGAGGCAGTAATCAGAAATAAAACACTTGTGAGGAGGGAAAGGGTGGGGGTAAAAGAGAGAGGGGGATAAACAAGCAAAAAAATACCATAGAGAGAAATGCACTTATCATAACTATAAATGTGAATGGGATGAACTCACCCATAAAACAGAAGTGAATAGCAGAGTGGATTAAAAACTAGAATCCTACAATGTATTGTTTACAAGAAACACATTTAAAGCAGAAAGATAAACACAGGGTATAGGTAAGGGACTGAAGCAGAACCTATTATGCTTCAGCTGAAGCAAAAAAGCAGAGGTAGCAGTCCTGATCTCAGACAAAGCAAAAGCAAAAATAGATCAAATTAAAATAGATAAAGAAGGAAACTATCTTGTTGGAAGGTAATATAGATAATGAAATCCTATCAATACTAAGCATGTATGCACCAAATGGTAAAGCATCTAGATTTTTGAAGGAGAAGTTGAATAAATTTCAAGAGGAAATAGATATAAAACGATATTAATGGGGGACCTCAACTTTCCTCTCTCAGAACCAGATAAATCTAACATAAAACCCCCAGGAAATAAGGAAGTGAATAAAATTCTGGAAAAGTTAGATATAATAGATGTCTGGATAATATTGAATGGGAATAGAAAGGAATACATCTTTTTCTCAGCAGTACAAGGCACATACACAAAAACTGACCATGTATTAGGACATAAAAACCTTACAACCAAGTGCAGAAAAGTAGAAATAGTAAACACATCCTTTTCACATCATAATGCAATAATAATTACATTGGAGAGATTAAAAAATTTATTGGAAATTAAACAATAGAATCCTGAAAAACAACTTAATGGTCAAAAAAAATAATAGAAACAATGGATAATTTCATTAAAGAAAATGATAATGAAATAACACAACAAAATTTAAGGGATGCAGTCAAAATAATATTTAGGGGAAAATTTGTCTCTAATTGTTTATAGCAACAAAACAGAGAAAACACAAATCAATGAATTGGGCATGCAATTAAAAAACTATAAAAAGAACAAATTAAGAATCTCTAATTAAACAGCAAAGAGGAAAATCAAAGGAGAGATTAATAAAATTCAAAGTAAGAAAACCATTAAACAAATAGATAAAACTAGAAGTTTTTTTGAGGAAAAAACAATAAAATAGATAAATCTTTGGTTAATTTGATTTTAAAAAGGAATGAAGAAAATCAAGTTACTAGTATCAAAAATTAAAGGAAGAAATTCACCACCAGTGAAGAGGAAATTAAGGTAATTGTTAAGAGACATTTTGCCCAATTTTATGTTAATAAATTTGACTAAATGAAAGAGTAAATGGAAACTAATGACTGTGAGCCACCAAGAAACAATATAACAAAAACAAAAGTATGAAAAAATAGGAGACAATGTGAACTATCTCTTTGGAAAAAAAACTGACCTGGAAGATAGAGCCAGGAGAGATAATTTAAAAATTATTGGACTACTTGAAAGCTATGATTAATAAACTCCTGGGACTATTATAGCCAAATTCCAGGTCTTTATTCCCAGGTCAAGAAGAAAATATTGTAAGCAGCCAGAAAGAAACAATTCAAATATCATGGAACTACACTCAAGATAACACAAGATTTAGTAGCTTCTAAACTAAGGGACCAGAGGGCTTGGTCTATGATATTCTGGAGGGCAAAGGAGCTAGAATTACAACCAAGAACCATCTATCTAGAAAAACTGAGTATAATCCTTCATAGGGAAAAATGGGCATTCAATTAGATAGAAGACTTTCAAGCATTCTAGATGAAAAGACTACAGGTGAATAGAAAATTTGACTTTCAAATACAAGACTCAAGAGAAGCATAAAAAAACTAAATAGGAAAGGGAAATGATAAGGCACTAAATAAGGTTAAACCATTTACATTCCCATGTGGGAAGATGATATTTCTAACTCCTAAGACTTTTCTCACCATTAGGATAGTTAAAAGGCGTACATGTAGACAAAGGGTACAGGTGTGACTTGAATATGAAGGCATGACATTTAGAAAATAAAATTAAGGGATAAGAGAGGAATGTACTGGGAGAAAGAGAAAAGGAGAGGTAGAATGGGGTAAATTATCTCACAGAAAAGAGGCAAGATAAGGCTTTTACAGTGGAGGGAAAGGGGGGAGAAATGAGGAGGAGTGAGCAAACCCTGCTCTCATCATAATTGGCTCAAAGAGGAAATAACATACACACATAATTGGATATGGAAATCTATCTTATCTTATAGGAAAAAAGGAGGGGAAGGGGATAAGAGAAAGGGGGGCATTGTTAGAAGAGAGGACAGGTTAAGGGAGGAGGTAGTCAGAAGGAAACAATTTTGAGGGCCAGGGTGAAAGGAGAGAGAGAATAGACTTACCAGGGGCAGGGGGGAATAGAATAGAGAGAAACACAGTAATAGTAACTGTGGAAAAAAATTGAAGCAAGTTTCTCTAATAAAGACCTCATTTTTCAAGGATATAGAGAAATGAGTCAAATTTATAAAGATAAGAACCATTCTCCAACTGATAAATGATCAAAAGATATGATCAGTTTTCAGATGAAGTAATCAAAACTATCTATAGCTATATCAAAAATGCTCTCATTTATCATTGTTATGAGAAATGCAAATTAAAACAATTCTGAGGTAGTACCTCATACCTGATTGACTAATCAGATGGAAAAGGTAAATGACAAATGTTGAAAAGGATTTGGGAAAAGTAAGACATTAATGCACTGTTGGTGGAGTTGTGAACTGATCCAATCATTTTGTAAAGCAATTTGGAACTATTCCCAAAGGGCTATAAAACCATGTGTACCCTTTGACCTAACTATACCACTACAAGGTCTGTATCTCAAAAGAAATAAAAGCAAAAAATGATCTATATGTAAAATTATTTATAGTAGCTCATTTCTTGGGACAAGGAATGAGAAATTGAGGGGATGCTCATCATTTGGGGAATGACTGGACAAGTGGTGGTATGTGATTATGATGGAATACTATTGTATAAGCAGGATGCTCTCAGAAAAACCTGAAAAGACTTGCATGAGCTGATGCAAAATGAAATGTACTATGTAAAAAGTAACAGCAATATTGTAAGATAATCAGCTGTGAATGTCTTAGTTGTTCTCAGCAATACAATGATCCAAGACAACTCTGAAGGACTTATGATGAAGCATAGTATCCACCTCCAGAGAAAGAACTGATATTGATTGAATACAGACTGAAGCATGCTATTTTTCATTTTCTTTCTTTTTTTCTCTTTTATTCTAGTTATCTTGTACAAAATGACTAATATGGAAATGTTTTACATGATTGCATATGTATAATCTAAATCTGATTGCTTATCATCTCAGGAAGGGAAGGAAGGGATAGAATTTGAAGCTCAAAACTTTAAATAAAACGTTTTAAAATTGGAAGAAAATTCTTTGTCTTTTACCATGTTGATTTTATAATGTAAATTATTTTCCCGGTTTAAGTTACTTCCCTCTGTATCAGTCCATAACAAGTATTTCAAGGTTTCTCTTTTTTCTTAAGTTCTCATTGCACAATAATGCTGTAAGTATAGTATTCTGATATATTTATATCATAATTTGTTAGCCATTCCCCATTGGATGGGGGAACCACCTTAGGTTCTCATTCTTCACCTCCACAAAAAGAGCTGCTCTAAGTATTTTTGGTATACCTAGGACCTTTTACTCTTTCTTTGATCTCTTTGGGGTATAGGACTAGTCATTATATTGTGGAGTCAAAGGGTATGCTTAGTTTAGTAACTAGGGGCATTGTTCCAAATTGCTTTCCAGAATGACCATACCCATTTATAGCTCCACCAACAGTGCATCAATGTGTCTGTTTTCCTGAAGCCCCTCCAACATTTCTTATTTTCTATTTTCATCAACTTTGTCAGTCTGATAGGTATGAGGTGGAACCTTGGTATTGCTTATTTTTTTTGGCATTTCTCCAATTATTAATGATGATGTAGGTCATTTCCTCCCCATGTGGCTGTAGAAACTTGCATTTCTTCTTCCCTTGAAAGTTGCATGTACACATACTTTGAACATAACATCTATTGGGGAATGTCTCACCTACAGTTTTATTCCATCACCATGTCTCTAAAGTACTGCAACTGTTTCTGCATCTAAAAGGGATACCTTGAAGCTAATATCATCTGAAGGCCAAGCACTGAATTGTCTAGGTTCTTTTTGGTCTTTTTTTTGTGGTTTTGATTTATCATAATGCAAAAAGAATCTTTGGTGGGAAAACAAGTGAATAAATGGAATGCAGTGGAGGAAGAGATTAAGACAGTTACAAATAACCGTACTGGAACTTACTAGGAGAGCTGAGGCAAATAGGAATATCAGGTAAGGGAACTGGGCAGCATAAAGACAGAGTTGGAAACTGCCAATAGTGATGAAATTTGCCTGTGTGTTGACTTTGTGATCTCCAGTTAGAATTTTAGGTAAGCAGTGGCTACATATATGCATTGTGAAATAGACACTACTAGTGCACATTAAAATTATATTGATTGTACTTTGCCCTTTGGCAATGGCACAGTGGATCCATAATTAATTAGATCCATAGTGACTAAGGTAAGGGCATGATAAATCCAACAATGCTGGAAACTGTGGGGAGGGGTGCACTACTGGTGTAGTATAGGATTTAATTTAATGCAGAAGATTCTTACCATAACTATGAGATGAGAACTGATAGGAGCATGTGAACTTTTCCCTCAGCTATAGGCAGAATTGCATCATTCAAACCACAGCTCATGCATAGATACATGACTAATGGAGCATGATATTTACTGTTGATATGATGATATTAAAACCAAATGTTATAAAACTGTTGGGCCCTATAATGATTGACTTATTTTTCTTATCTTTTTAAAAATTCTTATGACTACCTAGTGTCTCAAAACCCAACCCTGCTTCATTTAAAAATCAGCGTGTGAATATTTTTTCCTCTTTAGTTTTCTGGGACTAATACCAGGCTCTTACAACCACACCCCTGGCACAGGTTTGAGCTATGATGATAATGATATTTCTCTGATTCCCAGGAGTGCTGCTTGTAACTGTTGGAAGCCTGCCAACCTCAAAATGTTCTCTGTCTTTAGTTTTGGTTGATATTAAACAGATCAAAGGAAAATATTCTTTGGCAACACTGATTGCACACAGTGTAGATTCTTTATGGCTGCTGAGGAAATGGTTTCATCAACTACTTGCCTAAATTATTGACCATTCAACATAGAACTGAATTACTCATGGAGCTGAAGATTGCAGTTATGTATATATAAGAAGAGTTAAGTTTTGTGATGTTTACAAAGTTTCAGAGATATAGTTTCTGGGTAATTTAATCATTTTATTAATAATGCCAGCCAATTTATTAATAAAAAGATGGTCATTTGGCCATCTCTCTCAGACCAAAGAACCCTCATGGCAGTGGGCTTACAATTTATATGACTTTGGAAGAGAAGGTGTTCCTAAGGGTGTCAGTCAACTCTGATTGGTCAAAAATTAATGAGAGAATGAATATTACAAGGATGGGTTATATTACAATGCAGATCTTGGTATATGAGACTTAGATCACCCAAATCTTTGTCAAAGAAACTTATCAATCTCTATATCACCTATCTGACAAAAGGGAGAATCAGTATTTTCCCAGATTTGGGAAACACAATGATCTGGAATCCTCTCATTGGCCCAAACTTACAATTTCTTTTACTGTCTAATTAGATCTTGTCTGGGGTAAATCTTTGAGAGTCCCCACAGTGGTTGATATCTGAATGAGGAAGTGGAAAAGAGGGAAAGCCTTGGTCCTAATTCGATAGTTATTAGCATAAGAGAGAAATAACCATTTCTCTCAGTTTATTTTCTAAAATATTCATATTTTTAAAAATTAAGCTTTACTCTTTTTTCAGACACCAAAGATCTTCCTTCTCTCTCACACATCTCAAACTTCCTGATGGATCTCTTTACTGCATGTAAATACCTTAAATTCAATATGTCTAAAGCATAACTCATTACCCTCTGCCCTAAATCCATTCCTCCAAAATTTCCTCTTTGAGACCATTAACATCTATCAACACAGGTTCATAAATTTGGCATCATATTCTATTCTTCCCTCTCACCTTCCTTATCCAATCCAAGTCCTTGCTAGGACTTCTCAATTCAATTCCACATATCTATCTATCCCCCTTCTTTCCACTTCCACAGCAACCAGCCTTACCTTTATCTCCTCTCTCTCAAACTGTTATAATAGTGTCATAACTGGTCTCCTTGCTTCTAGCTTCTTCCCTATCTTCCAAACAACTTTCAAAATAATCTTCTTAATGTACAGATCTGATCATGTCATTTTCCCTTCAGAATCTTTGGTGGCTTTCAACTCCTCTAAGATAAGATAGGAATTCTGTTTTGCATTCAGAACTTTTTATAATCTAACTGCATTTTAAGGACCATGAGACTTTTCCATTTGACTTGAAGCAGAATCCTTGTGTATGTGGTGTAGTGTGTGTATGTGTGCATATATGTGCGTATGTGTGAGTGTGTGTGCACACAGGCAACTAGATGGCACAGTGAATAGAGTTCTGAGCCTGGAGTCAGAAAGATCCATCTTCCTGAGTTCAAATCTGGCCTCAGACACTTCCTAGATCTGTTTGCCTCAGTTTTCTTACATGTAATATGAGCTGAAGAAAGAAATGACAAACCACTCTGGTATCTTTGCCAACAAAACCCTAAATGGGGTCATGAAGACATGATTAAATTAAACAACTATACAAGTACATACATGAAAATATACATATGTGTGTATGTCATCTCTTGCATTAGAATGTGAACTCCTCAAGAGTAGTGACGATCTTGTTCATTTTGTATGTCCTCCTCCATCAGAATGCAAGCCTCCTGAAGCAGAGCTTGTCTTTCCTTTTATTTGTACTTGTATTCCCTTTAATGAGGCAAAAAAGGAAAGACATCATCCGACTGGGAGGGAAACAAAGGAGCCATACCCTGACTATTTCTTAAACAGGCCTATTCAATGAATGGGTGTTGCCTCACCCTAAGTGAGTACCTGCATAGACCTTGGACTAAAAGGGGGGTCAAGATCCCCCAGTGCATCCTGGGTCATCTCCAGTCATCCTGATGAATATCTGATCACTGGATTCAGATGGCTCTGGAGAAGAAGTGAGGCTGGTGACCTGCACAGCCCTCTCTCACTCAAAACAAAGTCAAGTACAAGTCATGTCATCATTTCTTTGATGGCATGGTCTTCTTCAGCAGTGAAGGATGAACACAGCAATTTGTATTCCCACTGTTTAGCCAGTGCCTGATAAATATTAAATGTTTAATAAACACTTATTGACCAACTGTTGACTGAGCCCCTGAAAGAGTTTTAAGAACTCCCAGGGATTCCTGGACCACTCTTTGAGAACTGCTGGCATAGAAAAGTCCCAGATGGTGAAACTTCCCCTGCTAATAAAAGTCAGTACTTTCTTTTCAACTTATAGTCTTAAAAAGTAGCCCAGGGCAGTGAGAAGTAAAGTGACTTGTCCAGGATTGGCCAGTCATGTCAGAGGCTAGACTTGAACCCAGGTCTTTTTGTCTGGCTTCCTATTCATTGTGTAACACTGCCTCTGTGATTAAATAATACAAATGTCATTCTTATTTTACAGATGGGACCGAGGCTCAGAAAGGCTAAGGTCATAGTAATGCAACTGGTAAGATAATGAGACCACAGTGCAGGTCTTCTTTGTCCCTGTCTGTTACTCTTTCTGCTGTGAAATGCTGCCTCTCAGTATTTAGTGACAAATTACAATGGGTTGGTAGTGACTGTTGGCCCAATAGAAGGGCTTACGGTTGAGCTGGCACACCTGAGATATATTACTCATACCACTCAAGGAGGGAAGTTCTGCTTTGGAAAATTACAAAATCAAGAAATAAATAAAATTTCTATCCTACCATGAGGCATATTCCTCATACCACTCAGAAGGAAATTCTGCTTTGGAAAATTACAAAATCAAGAAATAGATAAAATTTCTGTCCTGAGGTATAATAAACATGAAATTTCCTGGTCTGTTGTAAGGCCTTGGGAGGGAATTTTGAGCCTACAAAGATGGTTATTTAAATCGCTTCTCTTCTACCTCCCCTACTCTAAAATCCTGTGTACTGGGGTCTGTTCTAGTGTACACACTACCATTGTGGAGGTGAACTTCATGTTGTTTTCTGGTCATCTAATCTTCGCCAAGAAAACTCTAAATGACGACTGAAAGGACTCAGCAAGGAAAACAATTTTCCCCTAAAAAGCATCGCTACAACAACAACCAGGCAGCAAACAAGAATAAGAAATAAACACAGAACACAATAACAAGACATTTACAAGATGGTTGAAGCTTTGCAAAGTGCTTTATGTACTCTAGGAATAAACAATGGCTTTGGAGGCAGAGGATCTGGGTCCTAATCCCTGCTCTGATGCCTACTGTGTGAGCTTAAACAATTCACTTAACCACCCTGGGCTTCAGTTTCCTCAACAATAAAGTGAGAGTTAGACTAACTTTGCGAGGTGGGTGCTATTGCCATCACAATTTTACAGAGGAGAAAACTGAACTCTAACAGGATAATGTGATGTGCAGATGATACTGGACAAGACCGTTTATGAATTAAGAATTCAACTTCATTCAAACATTTTTAAATGCTGCTGGTATGGTGACGCAAAAAAGGATAATGGCATGGCACTGGACCCCCAACTTTCAATCTAATAAAAGGTAAGATGTATATTTGAATATCTGTAATGCAAGTTGAAAGTGATTAGGTGTGAGTGGTCAGGCTGAGGGATTGAAAGGAACAGATCTCACTTTTAGATGGCATATTCAGGAAAGATGTCATTGAGGAGATCACTCTTGTGTTGGGCCTTAAGGACTGGGAAGAAAGTAAAATAGGCAGAGATTGGAAAGTAAGAGTGCATCCCAAATATGCAGGATGTCCCTAGAAACAAAATGAAGGATCATGAAGTATTCCCATTTATCTGGATGTTAGAATATCAGGTGAGTGGGCCCTGAAAGGTACGTGGAAACCAGAGGTTTGACTGTTAAGCTAAGGAGTTGTACTTTCTCCTATAGGTGAGGGAGGGCCACTGAAGTTTTGTTTTGTGTTTGAATAGGTGGGTGATATGATTAAATGTGTGAAATAGGAAGACTACTCTTGCAGCTCATGTCTTGTATGAGAGGCAAATGCACAGAAACCAAAAACACTTTAGAAAAAGACATTTTCATAATTAAGTAATTTTCATTAAGTACCCTTATTCAAGTTAAGTATTCTTTTAAGAAAGAAATCCAGGAAAGAAAAAACCTCTTATATGCACAAAAACATTTATACCAGTTCTTTTTGTAGTGACAAAGAACTGGAAATTAAGGGCATGCCCATTAATGACTGAACAAATTATAATATTAATGTAATGGAATAATATTACACTGTAAGAAATGCTGAAAGAGATGGGTTCAGAGAAACCTGGGAAGACTTTGAATGGATGCACAGTGAAATGAGCAGGACCAGGTGAATAATTTAAATTATACTATTGTGAAAATGAGCAATTTTTGAAAACTTAAGAACTCTAATCAACCTAATAATCATCCAGGATTCCATGGGACCAATGATGAAAAATACTACTTACCTCCTGGCAAAGAGGTGGTAGAATAAATATGAACAAGACATACTTTTTTTGAAATGGCTTATATGAGAACTTATTTGCTTGACTATGCATATGTGTTTTCTTGGGGAGGGGAAGGTAAATAGTAAATGTGGGCAGGAGAAAAATAAATGCTTGAAAATTGAAAAATATAAAATGTAATTGAAAATTTAAAAAATCTATTAAGAAACATTGAAATCAAAGTGTTAAAATAAACAACAGTGCAGCCTGAATCCAATTCTTTGTTTAATTACTTAATTTCCTTAATCTTGGCATCATCATCCCGACTATGGAAAGTGGATACAAATACTACTTTATGTATTAACAAAGCTGCTAGTTTGGAAACTCTCAATATTAGCATTAACAAGCATACACAGAGATACTTTTACATATCATTAGTACCTGGAAAGGTCAGAGAAATCATTCAGAAAATCACACACAGTTCTGTACTGGATAAAATGCCTAAAACTTAATTAGTGGAACAAAGAACAACCCAAACCAGCTTAACTGGCCTGCACTGGCAGAGAGAGAAGTCCAAGGGTAAATGTTTACAAAATTCGAAGCCAGTAGATATTCAGTTTTTCATGTTTGTGATTTAGAAAAAAAAAACACTTTTTAAAAAAAATTCAGAAGTGCATATAGAAGTTTTATTTTTAAATATTTTGTAGGTTTAGTGTCATGGGATAATAACAAACAGTAATAACAAAAAATGCAATTGCATAATGCTTTAAGGATTGCTAAGTGCTTTATATAGATGGCAGAGAAAAGTAATTGGATTTTTTTGGATTTTAATACTGAGACTGCTTCCCACCTGTGTGAACTTGGACAAATCATCTAACCAAAGTGGGCCTCCATTTTCTCATTTGTAAACAGATGGGGACTCTGTGATATGCAAAGTCTTGTGTATTTCTAGATCTATGATCTTATGTAAAATACAAATGGCAATCCAGTAACAATTTCTTATGTCTATGGAAAGCTTTATAGTTTATGAAATATTTTATATCTATTGTCTCATTTAATCCTCGTACCAAATCTGAGAGGTAAAACAAATATTATTATCCTTACTTTTCAGATGAAGAAACTGAAGCTAATAGAGGCTCATGTATGAATTGGATTGGATGATCTCTGGGAGCCCTTCCAACTTTGAGATCTGATGGTTCTATGACTTGTCCAATGTTCCTAATGATTTATCCAATTTTACCTAATAATACCAGTGTTTTCTTGATTAGTTTTTATTATATCTTTGTTTAAGGATAGAGTTTGTTGTGTTAGCTGGTTATTGATCCGATAGCAGTCATTTATTAACCCAACTTGACTATGAACACTATATAGGTGAAGAGAGAACCTTATCCAAAATTTTTATCTCTCCCTGGGCCTGATCGCAGGTCTCCCTTAATAAATGTTGGTTAAATTAAAAAAAAAATCAAGTATTTATGATGTGCCTACTGTGTGCCGTGTAGTTAGGTACTAGGAATACAAAAACAAAGGTGAAAGAATCCTTGCCCTCAAAAGGCTTACATTCTCATCAACATGTATAGAGATATACACAAAACATAAATACAAGGTGACCTCATGGGAAATGGTGGAAAATGTACTAACAGCTGGGGCAGTGGGGAGGGAGGAGAGATCAGAAAAAAACTTCAAAATGTCTACTATAGTGGTGACAACCAGCAATCAAAGTCAAATTTTCATGTCAGTGGTCTTTAAACATAACATTTTTAAAGTTAAGAAGATACCTTAAAATTTTTTTTTGCTAATGATTTATAGAGTAGCATGTGACAGAAATATTCTATAATAATAGTAATAGAAATAATAATTCATTTATATATTGCTTTAAGTCTTGCAAAGTGTTTTATATACATTAAGAAAGAGCTGGATTTGGTGTCAGCAGATCTGAATTTGAATTTTGCCTCTGCCCAAATCAGTAAAAACTATTAACTTCCTACTATGTGCTGGTCCTGAAGAAAGGTATAAAACAAAAAACAAAACAAAAAGCAGTCCTTGTTCTTGAAGACCTCATAGTCTAATGGGGGAGATGACATATAAACGATGATGTGACAAACAAGATAAATACAGAATAAATTAGAAATAAGCAACCAAGAAAGGACACTAGAATTAAGGAAGATTAGGCAAAACTTATTGTAGAAGGTGGGACTGTAGCTGGGACTTGAAGGAAGACAGGAATTAGAGGTGAGGGGAGAAAACATTCCTGGCACCAGGGACATCCAGAGAAAATACTCAAGGTCAGGAGATGGAGTGTTTTGTTTGATGAACATCAAAAAGGCCATTGTCACTGAATCAAAAAGTATATGGAGGGATGTAAGAAATAAGAAGACTGGAAAGGTAGGTGGATGGGTATGCTACATTATTAAGGACTTTGAATGCTAGACAAAGAATTTTCTCTTTGATCCTGGAGGTGATAAGGAGCCCTGGGAATTAAGTAGGAAGGTGAAATGGTCAGACTGTGCTTTAGACAGATCACTTTACAGTTGAGTGGAAGGCCAGGTGGAGTAGGGAGACACTTGAAGCTATCACAATAGTCTAGGTATGAGGTGATGAGGGCCTGAACCAGGGTTGTGACTAAGATATCTGAAGGCAGAAAAGGATATGTTTGAGAGATGTTACAAAGATAAAAATGTCAGGCATTGACAACAAATTGGATGTGGAGATGTGGGAAAGTGAGAGAGTAAGGAATTGAGAATACACTTACATTGTGATCCTATAGGACTGGGAGGATGGTAGTGCACTCAACAGTAATATTGTTTGTCTCCCTCAAAGAGGGCCATGACATCAGAAAGTTGATGCCATGACTTGGAAGTGAATTGGATTTAAGTGAGGCAGGGCTGTGCAAAGTCACCAGCCTCATTATCTCCTTTGATTCTATCAGGTCCAGTAGCAAAATATAGATCAGGATCACTGGAGATGCCTCCTCTGCCCCCAACAGTAATAAGGAAGTTTAGAAGGAAAAAGGATCTGGGAGGAGAGAATAATGAGTTTGGTTTTGGATATATTATGTTTAAAATATCTGTAGGACGTTGAGTTTGAGATGGCTAATAGGCAGTTGGAGATGAGAGGTTAGAGACTGATTGAGAGGTTATGTCCGGATAAGTCATTCTGGGAATCATCAGCACAGAGATGAGAATTGAAACTAAGGTTGCAGATGAGATTACCAAGTGAAATAAAAGAAATGGAGAAGAGAAGAGGGCCCAGGACAGAGCCTCATGAGATAGCCATAGTTAATGAGTGTAACCTGGTTGAAAATCTAGCCAGAGACCCTGAGAAATGGTCAGTTATATAGGATGATAATTCAAACCAGTAGAATTATAAATTAGAATTATAAAATAGAACTATAAATTAGAATTATAAAATAGAATTATAAAAACGTAGAGAGTGGAGAATGGAACCAATTGTGGAAAACTAGAGCAAGTACAGTTTTTTGTTTACTGTTTTTATTGTTTGTTATAAAGCCAACAGTCCTTATTTAATAACTCTAGAGTCTCCAGTTATATGGTTTATCATTTTGTGAGCATCATTCTCTCAAGTCTTAACAGTTACATGCAAATGAGCTAAGGAACCAAAGCTGCCTTGCGGACAGCTCTTTCTCAGTTCTTAAACAGGTCTTCTTAACAATATGGGCCTCTGAAAACTGGTTTTATTCAGGCTTGCAGTTTATGCTGTTAGTATATAAAAAGTCTTTCTTCCTGCCCGTTTTTAGCCCCTACATTTTTCACATTCAAAGGGTACTTTTCATCCTTTACAAAGTGATTTAAACTGTCTTATTTATGCAAAAGCTCATTTTCTGCCTCTTTTGGAACTGTCCATGTCTTAGCTGAAAATTATGTTTATACATGAATTTTAGCAGTGTTTATTAAAGTTTCTTTGCCCCTTTTAGCAACCAAACTACTCACATGTTAAAGGGCTAAGGAGAGTCAATACTTTACAAAGTGACTAGAGAATTGCAACTTTCCACAGAATAAAAAATTGTGTTTGGACAAGGAATTGTAAAATCATTGTGGACCCAATGTTCTTAGTACTAATATCCTTAGCACATAGCAGAGTGTGCTACCAGGTTAACATGTTTGTGGAATTGAACCAAGCATTATGTGATCTTGATGGTTATATGGACACAAACTTAACATGAAGTAACAATGCTTAAAAATTATAGCTATCCTGAAATAGTATGAGTTGTCTCAAGTGAATTTTTAGTTACTAAAGATCTTTGATCAAAGGTTGAAATATTATGTCAGGTATGTTACAAAAGCATAACTCTAAAACTAAAAGGAACCTCAGAAGCCTTGGTTTTACAGAGGGGGTGATGAAAGCCTAGAGAAGTTATGTGACTTGTCCAAGGTCATGTGAATTGTGGAAGCAGTGGGAGCTGGCTCCAGAGCCATGATTTTTTCTATTGTACTCTCTTCAGTTTGGATTAGACAGTCTCTTGAGCTCCCTTCTAATCCTTGGTTTCCACAGTGCTATGTTTCCATAGTTTGCAAAGCTTTTATTTTCTCATTCTGATTTTGGTTAAACCAACATCCTCTTTCAGCTCTCACTGAAACAGGAGCAGCTGTTTACTTGGACAATGGTAGCTTACTGCAATGTCATAGTGAAAGATCCTCCAACTTTTTGCCAGCAAATACGTATTCATTTAAGCTTAACTGCTTCAGCACATTTGAAGCCAGAGGGCATCAAGTAGGGAAATTGTAGTGTAGATTTTCTCACTGAGTGAATAAACTGAATATATGAGAGGCACACTTGACCTCAGAGGATGGATCTTTGATTTTAGAGTACAGGCAGGGCCTCAGGCAGGGCTGCAATCAAAGAATCACTTCTATTCAGCTACAGACCATTCAATTAAGCAGTTTCCCCTCCCTCCCTCCCCCCATGACTGTGACTTTAATTTTCTTGCTGCAGCTGTCTTTGAGTCACCATACTTCTACTGATAAAAGTCATTCTTCTAAAAGTTTTTGTCTATTCATACTAACCATAATGCCTGCAAAATGTGTACAGATTATCAACAAAACTTGGGTCATGGTCTCTAGCAGTTGAGTGAATTCTTTCAGAACTCTTTGTTGGCAACAATGTTTGGACAATTACAGATAGAAAGAGCCTGGTTAGTCTGTGGGTTCTTACAAGTTATTCAAACTCATGTAGAGGAATACATGGAAAGTACGGGAAAGTGGAGAGAGGATTTTTGGAATGAATGACAGCATAATGGTGGCATCTTCATTTTGTTTTCTTAACCTATAGATCATTTTCCCTCCCTGCAATAACTTTCCTATGTTGTCCTCTTATCTCTGTACAGCTACTCACACAGTTCTCTTAGAGTGGAATATCTTTCCCCATCCCTATTTCTACCTGTTGAAATCCTGCCCAACCTTCAAGATCCAGGTTAATGTAGACTTCCTTGATGCCCCTGGCACCATCTCCCTTATTGGATTTCCTGTAGCACAATGTTCTCTTCTTATGGCACTTTACCTAGTTTACCTTGTACTAGAGTTATTTGTGTATCTTCTTCCTATACAACAAACTCCATGGGTGTAGAGACCATATCTTTTTTATTTGATCATAGGATGGAAAGCTTGAAAGCACCTTAAAATATCATCCCTCTCATTTTATAAATGAACAGAAACTCACAGAAGTCAACTGGTTTTGACCAAGGTAAAACAGGGTCAAGATCCAAACTAGTTTTTCTACCAATCAATTCAATGATATTCTCAGTATGCCACATGGCCTTGGGTTTTCTGAAAGGTATAGCAAATAGTAGCAAACCAGTTTTTTTTTTTTTCAAATATTCATTTATTTATTTAACTTTTTACATTCGTTT
Source organism: Bettongia penicillata ogilbyi (assembly GCA_023548195.1). Classification (NCBI taxonomy): domain Eukaryota; kingdom Metazoa; phylum Chordata; class Mammalia; order Diprotodontia; family Potoroidae; genus Bettongia; species Bettongia penicillata. The sequence continues at coordinate 4,814,208 of JAJHZJ010000500.1, forward strand.
TCACAAAATTTTGGGTTCCAAATTTTCTCCCCTTTTATCCCCTCCCCCCACCCCAATACCCCAAGCAATCTAATTTTCCCTATCTCCAATCTGCCCTCTCTTCTGTCATCCCTCCTTCTCTTGTCCCCATCTTCTCTTTTCTCCTGTAGGGTCAGATGACTTTCTATTCCTCATTAACTGTATGTCTTATTTCCTAGTAGCAACAACAATACTAAACAGTTGTTCCTAAAACTTTGAGTTCCAAATTCCCCCCATCCCTCCCTCCCCATCCATTCCCTTTGGGAAGGCAGGCAATTCAATATAGGCCATATCTGTGTAGTTTTGCAAATGACTTCCATAATAGTCGTGTTGTGTAAGACTAACTAAATTACCCTCCATCCTAACCTGCCCCTCATTGTTTCTCTTCTGTCTTTTGATCCTGTCCCTCCACGAGTGTTGACTTCAAATTGCTCCCTCCTCCCTTTGCCTCCCTTCCATCACCCCCCCTTGCTTATCTCCTTCTCCCCCACTTTCCTATACTGTAAGATAGGTTTTCATACCAAAATGAGTATGCATTTTATTCCTTCCTTTAGTCAAATGTGATGAGGGTAAACTTCTTGTTGTTTTTTTTTTCTCAGCTCTCCTCTTTATCCCTCCACTAAAAAGTCTCCTACTTGCCTCTTAAATGACATATAATTACCCCATTCCATTTCACCCTCTTTCCTCCCACTACCTTTCTCTCTCACCATTTACCTTAATTTCTTTTAAGATATGGTCCCATCCTATTCAATTCAATCTGTGCTCTCTGTCTCTGTATGTGTGTGCATGTGTGTATGTGTGTGTGCATGCATGCATGTACATGTGTGTGTATGGACCCACCAACTACCCAGATACTGAAAAGTTTTAAGAGTTACAAATATTGTCTTTCCATGTAGGAATATAGACAGCTCGCTTCTGGTAAGTCCTTTAAGACTTCTCTTTGCTGTTTGCTTTTTCATGCTTCTTCTCATTCTTGTGTTTGAAAGTCAAATTTTCTTTTCAGCTCTGGTCTTTTCATCAAGAATGCTTGAAAGTCCTCAGTTTCATTGAAAGACCATATTTTCCCCTGAAGTATTATGCTCAGTTTTGCTGGGTAGGTGATTCTTGGTTTGAGTCCTAGTTCCTTTGACTTCTGGAATATCCTATTCCACGCCCTTCAATCCCTTAATGTAGAAGCTGCTAGATCTTGAGTTATCCTGATTGTATTTCCACAGCACTGGAATTGTTTCTTTCTAGCTGCTTGCAATATTTTCTCCTTGACCTGGGAATTCTGGAATTTGGACACTATGTTCCTAGGAGTTTCTCTTTTTGGATATCTTTCAGGTGGTGATCGATGGATTCTTTCAATACTTATTTTGCCCTCTGGTTCTAGAATGTCAGGGCAGTTTTCCTCAATAATTTCATGGAAGATGATATCTAGGCTCTTTTTTTGATCATGACTTTCAGGTAGTCCCATAATTTTTAAATTGTCTCTCCTGGATCTATTTTCCAGGTCAGTTGTTTTTCCCATGAGATATTTCACATTCTCTTCCATTTTTTCATTCTTTTGGTTTTGTTTGGTGATTTCTTGGTTTCTCAGAAAGTCATTAGCCTCCATCTGTTCCATTCTAATTTTGAGAGAACTATTCTCTTCAGTGAGCTTTTGAACCTCTTTTTCCATTTGGCTAATTCTGCTTTTGAAAGCATTCTTCTCCTCATTGGCTTTTTGAACCTCTTTTGCCAATTGAGTGAGCCTATTTTTCAAGGTGTTATTTTCTTCAGCATTTTTTTGGGTCTCTTTTACCAAGGTATTGACCTGTTTTTCATGCTTTTCTCGCATCTCTCTCACTTCTCTTCCCAGTTTTTCCTCCACCTGTCTAACTTGCTTTTCAAAATCCTTTTTGAGCTCTTCCAAGGCCTGAGCCCACCTGACATCCCCCTGGGATGTCTGGGATACCGAGGCCCCGCCCTCCACGTCTTTCCCTGATGGCAAGAATACGTTCTCGTCCTCGCCATCAGATCCGAAGGTCGGGATCATTTGCACTTCTTGGAAAAAACTCTCTATAGTCTTATTTTTCTTCCCTTTTCTAGGCATTTTCCCAGCCAGTTACTTGACTTCTGAGATTCCTGTCCACCCCGCCTAGATCTGCCCAGCTAGTACTTGGGGTCTGAGATTCAAATGGGCTTTCCGCACCACGTGGCTGCTAATCAATGTGAGCTTAAGTTCTGGTGCTGGGGGGGGGGCAGGGCAGCCTCCCAGGCTCAGCTCCCTCAGGGGCTTTATGCAGAGACCTTCAGTGATAGAGCCGGTGGGGGTGGGGCCGCCTCCCAAGCTCAGTTCCCTCAGTGGCTTTCTGCAGAGACCTTCAGTAATGGAGCAGGGTGGGGCAGGGCCATTTCCCAGTCTCAGCTCCCTCAGGTTGTTTATGCAGAGACTTTCAGTAATGAAGATCCTGCCTGCTGCTGGGGGAGTCCCAGGCCGCCACCACGCCGCAGCTGCCTCTGCTGCCACTGCCTCCTTCACAGCCCCCACCTCTGCCTCCGCCGCTTCCTGCCCCCACCTCTGCCACCACTGCTTCCTCCCAAGGGAGCCCGAGTCACGGAGACACCCTGCTCCCCTCTTGGCCAGCCAGCCGTCTCTTTCATTGACCTGTAGCTTCTGTGGGCGGAGGGACCTTCCCGGCCGCCGGAACTTCCGTCCCTGAAGCCTGCTCGGATCAGCTTCTCTGGGGCCGCGGCCAGGGCAGCGCTGGGGTGGGGTCTGCTTTCTGGGGCACGATGGACCCTGTGGACGGCTCTCCAGGGCTCTCTGGAATGGAAATCTCTTCCACTATGTTTATTCACACCCTGCAGTGATCCAGAACTTATGGGGATCTCTTCTTACATTAAATCTATGGGCTGTGGGTTCGGAGCTCGCAAATGTGCGTCTTTCTACTCTGCCATCTTGACTCCGCCCCTCCAAACCAGTTTGTTTTTAAAAAAGGATTAGACTTTTTCTGCTTGGCCTCAAAAAGCAGAATTAGAAACAATGGGTAGATTTTGGGACAGAGGCATATTTTTCTTAAATATATATTTTAAAAAAATTCTGACTTCTCTTTTCCCAGATAAAACATTACCAAAGTTCTTTAAGCAAGTCTTCATTTGGCTTGAACTCCAAGCCATTTATGAAGTTGGTTATCCTCCTCTGGAAACTCTAGAGTTTGCTAAAGGAGTCCTTCCTCAAATATGATTCCTAGATCGGAATGCAATGCTTCAAACACAGCATACGTATTGTAGAGCAATCTGAAGCTATCACTTCATTAGCATTTGAAGTCATGTGGAAAGTATAGTGTAGGGAGGAAGATGGGACACAACAGAAAAGAATGTTCCTACTGACTTCTACAAAAAGAGGAGAATTTTGTTGAAGGCCTAAGGACTTGCATATGAACCCACTCCACATACTTTGGCAGGTTCAATGAAAGTCTATCCTATACTCATTCTCTTTTTATCCTGAGAAGCCGTCTCTTTCATTGACCTGTAGCTTCTGTGGGCGGAGGGACCTTCCCGGCCGCCGGGATCAAAGAAATCAAAGAAACAATCTATCCTGAGCAAGGTAGCTAATGTCTCCTTTTAGAACAGCAAAAAGCAAACACTGTTAAGTGTCTACTATGGGCCAGAAACTATGCTAAACATTTTAAAGTATCTTATTTAACCCCCATAAGAAACTTGGTAGGTCAGTACTATTATCTCCAGTTTACAGTTGAGGAAACTGAGGTTAAATGACTTAACTCAGACTTAACAACCAATAATTATCTGTATCTGGCTTTGAATTCAAGTCATTTTGACTCCAGGCTCAGTGCTCTATTCTCTATGCCATCTAATTGTCCATAAGCACATACTGGTGCTCCCATATTTTCCCTGGGTGAAATAGGAGTCAGGAAGTATTTGTGAGGAACTGTCCCTCAAAAAAAATGAAGTTAAGTGTCTCTTGTTAGGACTCAAAACCCAAATGACACAGGATAACATGGCTGTCACTTCCTTCCTTCTGGAAACAATGTTTCTATTAATGTAGCCCACTGTAATTAATTTTTTCAGCTGCCAACTCACACAATTGACTCATTTAACTTACAGTTCATCAAAAATCCCAAGTCTTCTCTCCGAAAGCTGCTTGCATTTATCCTTTCTCTTTAATCCTGGACTTTTGCAAGTTGGCTTGTTAAAACAAGTTGCAGAACCAAATGGTTATCCCTATTAAATTCTGTCTTAACGAAATACAGCTCATCATTCTAACCTGCCCATATTTTTTTTGATCTTTATCTTATTAACAAAACAAGTTAAATGTTTCTGCCAGTTTTGTGTCATTCACAAACTTAAAAAGATATTCTTTCTATTGCAACATATAAAAAGTTCAAGAGACATAATTTTTGGGTAATTCATCATTTTATTGATTATGATTAGTGAATGATTAATACAAGGATGGTCATTTGACTGTCCCTTGTAAACCAAAGACTACTCATGGGAACCTCTTGATGTTTACATGGAACCGTGAAAAGTCAGACACTGAAACAATCAAACCACAACAAAGAACAAATTATAGAAGTAATAGTGAGACAGTTTATTTTGAGAATACCTACCAACATTTATGGGAAGTAATTAAAGCAGTAATAGGATCACAGATTTAGAGACTCAAGGGATTTTAGAGGCTATTTAAGCAAACTCTTTATTTTACAGGTGAGAAAACTGAAGCTCATGGAGTTTAAGTCATTGGCCTAGTCATACAGTATAAGTCAGAGGCAGGATTTGAACCAAGTTTCTCCTTTTTCCAAGTGCCACACTCTCTCCACATTGCTATGCTGCATCTCAATGTTCATGGAGAAAATATAGATATATAGATAGATGACAGACAGATAGATAGAAGTGTACATAATGTATTATGAAAAAATATTAACCAACTGGAAAAAAGAACTAATCTCAGTTTGCAGTCTCAAAAAATTAGAAAATTAATAAACCCATATAAAGTGACTACTTGGCTTCCATTATCTCAAAGTCAAGTGTGCTACATTGCAATTACACCCATCCTTCAGGATGTCTAGTACCTTATTACTTGGGCATATATAGTCTCTGCCATTTACTAGGGCCCACTCCAATTATGTTCCCCCAATTTTAGGGATTTCCTGTACTCCAGTTCCAAAATTTAACAGATTCATGTTTTTACAAAGGAGTTTTTACATCAAAGGTATAGAAAGAACAAACATAGAGGCACTTGCCTCAATATGGAGGGGGCAATCTACCCCTGTTGTCTCTCCATCCAACCTCAGTCTCTGGAGAGGGGAGGTGTTTAGGTCCATAGTTTAACTTAGTTCCCATATCACCTAGTTTTACCAAGTCTCAAGTCCTCGTTGGGCTTGAATCCTGTCTGTCTGTCTGTCTGTCTATCTATCTATCTATCTACCCATCTATCCTAGCTCCTCTGGACTTCCCTCTTAGGCTGCTTACCACAGCCTTCCTGGAATACTTTCTCCAAGGTAACCATAGTCTGAGTCTGAAAACACACTGTTTGTACCTAGAATTGAAAAGGACAAACTAAATAGAACAAAACTTCCGTACTATTTCTCAGGGTCATAGAGCCAAAAAGGGAAAAAAAAGTTACTCCTTACCTAGCTTGGTGAGGATCTATTTTGTGGGTGAATAGCACCTTCACTCTTTGGATTCCAGTGGAGAGACAGATTGTCTCAGTCTGGTTATTCTCAAGATGGAGTCCATGAAAAAAGATTGTTCATACCTACGTGGTAGGAGAATGCAGAATGTCTTCTCCCAGAAGCAGTATGGCATCTCCTACATGAGAGAAATGTGTGTGTGTGTGTGTGTGTGTGTGTGTGTGTGTGCGCACGCACAGGGGGTAACATTTATCCCCTATTAGGTGGTAATAGCAATCATTTATATAATGTTTCCTATGTACCTGCCACTATTCTAAGCACTTTACAATTATTCTTTTATTTGATACTCAAAATAATCCTGGGAGGTAGGTGCCATTATTATTCCCATTTTACAGATGAAGAAATAGACAGAGGTTAAGTGACTTGCCCCAAGTCACACAGCTTGTGTCTAAGGTGAGATTTTTAACTCAGGTTTTCCAGACTCCAGGGACTTTATCCATTGTACCCCCTAGTCACTCATAATAAACTACCACATAGCTGGGCATAAGAACAGTGTCACTCAAATTAGGGGAGAAATAGATAAAGTGGTAAATAAACTATCAACTGCAAAAATAAAAAATGAACAAAAAATAAAGTCATTGAATCCTACTCTCACCATTTAAAAAAAATTAACCAATTCAAAACAACTGAAAAGAATGAGGAAACCAGAAGAACCAAGAAAGTATTTCAGGTAGCAAACACTTGATGTGACAGAGAGAGAGAGAGAGAGAGAGAGAGAGAGAGAGAGAGAGAGAGAGAGAGAGAGAGAAACTTGATAGTTAAGAGTGAGCGAGAGAGAAACTTGATAGTTAAGAGCAACACTATTTTAGAGCAGAGGCTCAGAAGGTCATAAATATTATAAAATAATGAAAAGCAGTGGAAGGAAAGACAAAACCGAAGAAAGCTTGACATGAGACCCAACTAAGTCAGATCATCCAAAGATTTTTTTTTTAATTAAAAGCTGACAATCAATAGAAATGAGATGTAAAAGATCTGGTAGTGCCTGTATGTTAACCTGTTATCATCAGAGTCAGGACCACTTAAACAGTGCTCAGTCATCTAAGTATCCAGTGACTGTGTGAGGAAATAATGAATAATAGTACTTATGGAGATTAATCCTAGAAGAAAGACTGGATTTGAACAAGTATTTATACAGTAGAACAAATCCAGAGGAGAAGTAATAGAATTTTAAAGCCTCCCAAGGATTGGTTTTCAAGGAATTTCAAAGAGAGGAAGATTCCAAAAGAATTGGAAAAAAACATTGATGGCATTATTACCAAAAATAGTTTTATTCAGAAAATATTAGCAAATATTAAACTAAATGATTACTTTGTAGCCTCCATAACATTTTTATGTGCATGATCTATCCACATTATTAATGTGATGATTGGGTTGTGCTTGTCCTTTGTTACCGAAGAAGACCATGCCATCAGAGAAATGATGACATGACTTGCACTTGACTTTGTTTTGAGTGAGAGGGGGTTGTGCAAGGTCACCAGCCTCACTTCTCCTCCAGAGTCATTTGAATCCAGTGATCTGATATTTCTCAGCATGACTGGAGATAACCCAGGATGCACTGGGAGACCTTGGCCCTTTTAGGCCAAGGTCTATGCAAGTACTCACTTAGGGTGAAGTGATGCCCATTCATTGAATAGCCTCTTTAAGAAGTAGTCAGGGCTAAGATGGCAGAGTGAGAGCAATGACTCACCTAAGCTCTTAGACAAACTCCTTCAGATCCCTCTAAAAAGAGAATTTGACCAAATTTTGGAGGTGCAGAATCCAATAGGAGACAGACTGTAGCAGATTCACAGCCTAGGACAGACTGTAAGATTGATGGGAACAATCTGTTTCAAGAGGGTGGAGGAGCACACAGCACACCATGCAGCAGGTCGTAGGCTGTGGCAGGGCTGAGCAGGAAAGCCCTGGGGTGGTCTGAGGCAGCAGTAACATGGTGGCGAGATAGCAGCTAAGGGCCAGAGTCCAGCGGAGCGGAGTGAGTGAGAGCCATGGAAGAAGCCTCAGGTATCAGCAGCAGCTGCGCCTGAGATATTCAGCCCACAGATTAAATGTCTGTGAGTCACCTACTTGAACTTCTGGAAACCAAAATGGTGGAGTGATTAGTAAATGCTCTCTCCCCCCTCTACTTGTTGACCTTGAAAGAACTGTAAAATATTTCCCTAGAAAAATCCTGGATCAATGGGACCAGCAGAAGGACCAAACAGTCTCATAGCATCTGAGGCTAGAAAAATCGCTAAGGAGTATTCCTCTTACTGTGTCGGAGGATTGAAGCTCCAGTGTGGTGGAGCCTTGAAATCAACACCAGGAACCATGTACCTCAGCACTCCAGAGGAAACGGGAAGACACTATGACATCCAGGATCACCAAGCCCTGAGCTTGCCTTTGCTCTAGCTCAGCTGAGGAGATCTCCAGTGACTAGCCCCTCCACCCCTACCTCCACCCCCTCCCCCATTTAACAAGCTATATCCAGGGCTAATTGGGGCAAACACAAACAGAATTCATCTGCCTTTGCTTTCTCACACCAGCCTGCTCAGCACCAGGTTCTTTAGCTTCTAGCTGAAAGAATCAGGCCACAACACACAAAGCCTCACCATAATGAGTATGAAGCAAAGGAGGAAGAAAAAGACCACAGAATCTTTCTATGGGGACAAGGACCAAAACACAAACACCAAAGAGGTCAATATTGAGACTGTACTCCCATCTGAAACTTCAGAAGGGACTATGAACTGCTCACATGCACGAAGAGCACTCTTGGAAGAAATGAAGAAGGAAATAGAAGAAAATATGGCCAATGATTTTAAAAGTATGAAAAAAGAATTCACTGAAGGGAACAGCTCTTTAAAAAGGAAAATTGAGCAAAGGGAAAAGGAAGTACAAAACCTAACTGGGAAAATTGGACAAATGGAAAAGGAAGCACAAAGACTAACTGGAGAAATAATTCCTTGAAGGGAATAACTGGACAGATGGGAAAGGAGATGCAAAAGTTAACTAAAGAAAACAATTTGAGAAAAATTAGAATTGAGAAAGTAGAAGCTAATGACTCTATGAGACATCAGAATCAGTCAAACAAAATCTAGAGAATGAAAAGATAGAAGAAAATGTAACATATCTAATTGGAAAAACAACTGACCTGGAAAATAGATCCAAGATAGAAAATATAAGAATTACGGGCCTACCAGAAAGCTATGATGAAAAAAGAGCCTGGAAAATATCTTTCAAGAAATCATCAAGGAAAAATGCCCAGAAGTGCTAGATCCAGAAGGCAAAATAGTCATCAAAAGAATCTGCCATTCACCTACTGAAAGGGATCCCAAACTAAAAATACCAAGAAATATTGTTGCCAAAGTCCAGAACTATCAAGTGAAGGACAAAATACTGCAGGAAGCGAGAAAGAAACCATTCAAATATCAAGGAGCTACAGTCAGGATCACAAAGGATGTTGTAGCTTTTACATTAAAAGATCAAAGGAATTGGAATATGATATTCCATAAGGCAAAGGAACTGAGACTACCATCCAAGGATCAATTACTCAGAAAAGTTCAACATAATATTTCAGGCAAAGAAGTTGATATTCAGTGAAATAAGGGATGTCCAGACCTTCCTGATAAAAAGACCAGAACTCAATAGAAAATTTGGTCTTCAAACACAGGTCTCAAGAGAGGCATAAAAAAGTAAATGGAGAAAAGGAAAACTTGTTAATCAATTTGGGCAAACTGTTTGCTTCCCTATAAGGGAAGATAAACTTGTTACTCTTGAGAATTGTAAACCTATTATGAAATATAGAAGGGATATACATAGATGAATGCAGCAGATATAAAGTAAAGGATGTGATAATAAAAATGTGGTTTAAACATGCAAAAGGATTATATCAGTAGAAGTGAAAAGAAGGAAGAAGAAAGGGATAAATACATCACTGGAAGAAATACACAATTATATTACAGTGGAGAGAGGGGGGAGGGAGATGAGCATTGTTCTTTTTTATTTTTTTATTTTACTCTAATATAAATTTATTTATTTAACTTTTTACATTCATTTTCACAAAATTTTGGTTCCAAATTTTCTCCCCATTTGTTCCCTCCCCCCATCCCAATACACCATACATTCTAATTTCCCCTATCACCAATCTGCCCTCTCTTCTATCCTCCGTCCCTTCTCTTATCCCCATCTTCTCTTTTGTCCTGTAGGGCCAGAGGACTTTCTATTCCCCATTAACTGTATTTCTTATTTCCTAGTAGCAACAACAATACTAAACAGTTGTTCCTAAAACTTTGAGTTCCAAATTCTCCCCATCCCTCCCACTGCACCCATTCCCTTTGGGAAGGCAGGCAATTCAATATAGGCCATATCTGTGTAGTTTTGCAAATGACTTTGATAATAGTCATGTTGTGTAAGACAAAATATATTTCCCTCCATCCTATCCTGCCCCACATTGTTTCTATTCTGTCTTTTGATCCTGTCCCTCCCCAAGAGTGTTGACTTCAAATTGCTCCCTCCTCGCATTGCCCTCCCTTCCATCATCCCCCCCAACCTGCTTATCTCCTTCTCCCCCACTTTCCTGTATTGTAAGATAGGTTTTCATACCAAAATGAGTGTGCATTTTATTCCTTCCTTTAGTCGAATGTAATGAGAGTAAACTTCATGTTTTTTCTCAGTTCTCCTCTTTTTCCCTCCACTAAAAAGTCTCCTGCTTGCCTCTTGAATGAGACATAATTTACCCCATTCCATTTCACCCTCTCTCCTCCCACTACATTTCTCTCTCACCGTTTACCTTAATTTCTTTTAAGATATGATCCCATCCTATTCAGTTCACTCTGTGCTCTCTGTCTCTGTGTGAGCGTGCAAGTGTGTGTGTGCATGCACATGTGTACATGTGTGTGTGTAGTCCCACCAACTACCCAGATACTGAAAAGCTTTAAGAGTTACAAATATTGTCTTTCTATGTAGGAATGTAAACAGTTCACCTTTGGTAGGTCCCTTATGACTTCTCTTTGCTGTTTGCTTTTTCATGCTTCTTCTCATTCTTGTGTTTGAAGGTCAAATTTTCTTTTCAGCTCTGGTCTTTTCATCAAGAATGCTTGAAAGTCCTCTGTTTCATTGAAAGACCATATTTTCCCCTGAAGTATTATACTCAGTTTAGCTGGGTAGGTGATTCTTGGTTTGAGTCCTAGTTCCTTTGACTTCTGGAATATCCTATTCCACGCCCTTCAATCCCTTAATGTAGAAGCTGCTAGATCTTGAGTTATCCTGATTGTATTTTCACAATACTCGAATTGTTTCTTTCTAGCTGCTTGCAATATTTTCTCCTTGACCTGGGAATTCTGGAATTTGGACACTATGTTCCTAGGAGTTTCTCTTTTTGGATCTCTTTCAGGCAGTGATTGATGGATTCCTTGAATACTTATTTTGCCTTCTGGTACTAGAATATCAGGGCAGTTTTCCTTGATGACTTCATGGAAGATGATGTCTAGGCTCTTTTTTTGATCATGGCTTTCAGGTAGTCCCATAATTTTTAAATTGTCTCTCCTGGATCTATTTTCCAGGTCAGTTGTTTTTCCCATGAGATATTTCACATTCTCTTCCATTTTTTCATTCTTTTGGTTTTGTTTGGTGATTTCTTGGTTTCTCATAAAGTCATTAGCCTCCATCTGTTCCATTCTAATTTTGAGAGAACTATTTTCTTCAGTGAGCTTTTGAACCTCTTTTTCCATTTGGCTAATTCTGCTTTTGAAAGCATTCTTCTCCTCATTGGCTTTTTGAGCCTCTTTTGCCAATTGAGTGAACCTATTTTTCAAGGTGTTATTTTCTTCAGCATTTTTTTGGGTCTCCTTTAGCAAGGTATTGACCCGTTTTTCATGCTTTTCTTGCATCTCTCTCATTTTTCTTCCTAGTTTTTCCTCCACCTGTCTAACTTTTCAAAATCCTTTTTGAGCTCTTCCATGGCCTCAGCCCACTGGACATCCGCCTCGGATGTCTGGGATACAGAGACCCCGACCTCCATGTCTTTCCCTGATGGTAAGAATAGTTCCTCGTCATCAGAATTGAAGGGCAGGAACATTTGCACCTGCTCAAAGAAGCTCTCTATAGTCTTATTTTTCTTCCCTTTTCTGGGCATTTTCCCAGCCAGTTACTTGACTTCTGAGATTCCTGTCCACTCCCACCTAGATCCGCCCAGCTAGTGCTTGGGGTCTGAGATTCAAATGGGCTTTTCGCGGCAGGTGGAGCTGCTATTCAATGTGAGCTTAAATTTTGGTGCTGGGTTGGGGGCAGGGCTGTCTCCCAGGCTCAGTTCCCTCAGGGGGTTAATGCAGAGATCTGAACTTCTGCCTGCTGCCCTGGGAGTCCCAGGCCGCCACTGCTGCCTCTGCCGCTCCCTCCGCCACTGCCTCCTGAGGGGGCCCGAGTCACAGAGACACCCCGCTCCCCTCTCGGACAGCCCAGACATCTCTCTCACTGACCTGTAGCATCTGTGGGCAGAGGGAACTTCATGGCCACCGGAGATTCTGTCCCTGAAGCCCGGTCGGATCCGCTCCTCTGGGCCCAAGAGGCCAGGGCAGCACAGTGGTGGACTCCCCTTTCCAGGGTGCAATGGAACCCTGGGGATGGCTCTCCAGGGCTCTCTGGAACGGAAATCTTTTCCTCTGTGTTTCTGTGCGCCTTGCAGTGCTCCAGAATTTGTGGGGAGTTCTTCTTGCAGGAAATATATGGGCTGTGGGTTTGGAGCTAGCATACGTGAGTCTTTCTACTCTGCCATCTTGGCTCCACACCCCGAACTCAAAGTTTTAGGAACAACTGTTTAGTATTGTTCTTGCTACAGGGAAATAAGAAATACAGTTAACAGGGAATAGAAAGTCATCTGGCCCTACAGGACAAAAGAGAGGATGGGGACAAGAGAAGGGAGGGATGATAGAGAAAGGGGCAAATTGGTGATGGGGAAAATTAGAATGCTCGTTATATTGGGGTGGGGGGAGGGGATAAATGGGGAGAAAATTTGGAACCCAAAATTTTGTGAAAATGAATGTAAAAAGTTAAATAAATAAATTTATATTAAAAAAAAGAAAAAGAAATTGAAGGAATTAGAATAGGCAAAAAAGCAACTAAGTTATCACTCTTTGCAGATGATATGATGATATACTTAGAGAATCCCAGAGATTCAAGTAAAAAACTACTTGAAAGAATTAGCAACCTTGCAAAGTTGCAGGTTACAAAATAAACCCACGCAAATCTTCTGCATTTCTATCTATTAGTAACAAAGTCCAACAGCAAGAGATAGAAAGAGAAATCCCATTTAAAGCTAGGGTAGACACTATAAAATATTTGGGAGTCTACCTGACAAAACAAATCTAGGCCCTATATGAACACAACTATAAGATACTTTTTGCACAAGTAAAGTCAGATCTAAGTAAGTGGAAAAACATCAGTTGCTCATGGGTAGGCTGAGCCAATATAATAAAAACGACAGTTCTACCCAAATTAATTTACTTATTAGTGCCAGGCCAATCAAACTATCAGATAATTATTTTCTAGGGCTGGAAAAAATAATATCAAAATTCATCTTGAAGAACAAAAGGTCCAGAATATCATAGGAACTAATGAAAAGGAGTGCTTGGGAAGGTGGCCTAACTCTACCAGATCTCAAATTGTACTATAAAGCAACAATTATCAAAACCACTTGGTACTGGCTAAGAAAGAGAAGGGTATAACAATGGAATATACTAGGTACTCAAAACATAGTACTTAATATAACAATCTACTGTTTGATAAACGTAAGGACCCTAGCTTCTGGGATAAGAACTCACTGTTTGATAAAAATTGCTGGGAAAACTGGGTAACAGTGTAGCAGAAACTAGGCATAGACTGATGCCTAACACTGTACACAAGAATAAAGTTAATATAGGTACATGATCTCAATATAAAGATTGATACTATAAACAAATTAGTGGAGCAAGGAATAGTGTCTTTATCAGATTTATGGAGAAGGGAAGAATTTTTGACTAAAGAAGAGATAGAAAGCATTATGAAGTGCAAAATGGGTAATTTTGATTACATTATACCAAAAAGTTTTTGAACAACCAAACCCAATGCAATCAAGATCAGGAGGGAAGCAGAAAACTGGGAAAGAATTTTTGCAACTGTTGTCTGTGAAAAAGGCCTCATTTCTAAAATATGTAGAGAACTGTGTGAAATGTACAAGAATACATGTAGTTCCCCAACTGATAAATGGTTGGAGGATATGAACAGGCAGTTTTCAGAAGAAGAAATTAAAGGTATCTATAGTCATATGAAAAAATGCTCTAAATCACTATTGATTAGAGAGATGCAAATCGAAACAATTCTGAGATACCACATCACACCTATCAGATTGACTAACAAGACAAAACAGGTAGATGATAAATCTAAAAAAGGAGAAGGTGTGTGAGAGTTGGAATACTAATTCATTGTTGGTGGAGCTATGAGCTGATCCAAAAATTCTGGAGAGCAATTTGGATCTATGCACAAAGGGCTATAAAAACGTGCGTATCTTTTGACCCAGCAATACCACTTCTAGGATTGGATCCCCAAGAGATCATAAAAATGGGAAAGGGTCCCACATGTACAAAAATATTTATAGCAGCACTCTTTGTGGTGACCAAAAACTGGAAATCAAGGGAATGCCCATCAATTGGGGAATGGCTGAACAAGCTGTGGTATATGAATATAATGGAATACTATTGTGCTATAAAAAATGATGAACAGGAAGACTTCAGAGAGGCCTGGAAAGACTTATGTGATCTGATGCTGAGCACAAGTTGCAGAACCAGGAGAACTTTGTAGACAGCAACAACCACAGTGTGCGAAAATTTTTTCTGGTAGAATTAGAACTTCATTGCAATGTAAGGACCTAAAAAATTCCCAGTGGTCTTTTAAGGCAAAATGCCTTCCACATCCAGAGAAAGAACTATGGAATTCAATCACAGAATGTAGCAGATCATCTTTTTTTGTATTTTGTATTATGGTTTGGTTTGTTATATGATTTCTCCCATTCATGTTTATTCTTCTATGCAACATGACTATGGTGAAAATATATTTAATAGGAATGCATATGTAGAAACTATATAAAATTGTATGCCATCTTGGGGAGGGAGGAGGAACAAGGGGGAGTGAGCGGAAAAAAAATCTAAGTTATATGGTAGTGATTGTAGAATACTGAAAATAAAAAAATAAAATAAAATAAAGAAGTGGTCAGGGCATGGCCCCTTTAATGAGGCAATGAAAAGAAAGACATCAGGTTGGGAGGGAAACAGCAACAGTTAGTATTGATAATCACTCTGAAGCCTGGAGGGTCCAGAAGAGAGCCTTTAGGCAGGGGCAGGGGCCCCATGGTGTCTGAGTTTCAGAGTGAAATAGGTTCAAGGTTGAAGGAAGAGAAGGGAAGGAAATGGAAGGGAAGGGAAGGGAGACTAGCCAGAAAAATTCAAGTCATCTGGGCATATTTTGGCCATCCATATTAACCTTCCTTTGGAGAGGAGAAAGAAGGGGAGGGGGAGACAGAAAAGAGAAGAGGAGCTAAGTCTACTCACAGAGTTGTGTTGGTCCTTTGTTGCCAAAGAAGACCATGCCATCAGAGAAATGATGACATGACTTGCACTTGAATTTGTTTTGAGTGAAGGAGGTCTGTGCAAGGTCACCAGTCTTCTTTCTCCTCCAGAGTCATCTGAATCTAGTGACCTGATATTCCTCGAGATGACCCAGGATATATTGGCAGACCTTGGCCCCTTTAGGCCAAGATCTATTTAGGTACTCACTTAGGGTGATGATGTGATGATGAAAATATAAGAAGAGCACTAGAAGATCTTAACATATATCTCTATTTCTCTCTCTCTCTCTCTTTCTCTCACATGCACACCCACACACACACACACATCTATGTTCTCCCAATAGAATCAATAAAAAAATAAACAAAACGAAAGAAATGATATAAACTTATACTTCATAAATACTTCTACAAAACAATCTAAACAAGTTGTTGTGAATGTGTATTAATCTGACGATATCCTTTTAAAATTCACCAGTTGATAAAAGAAATGAAGACCATATACATTGGTTTTTTAACAAGGTAGCACCAATATTGCTCCATACATTTACCAAGAATTTTGCTCATGTTTGAAGTTCTTTTCTTTTACATAGGTGAAGTTATGACACATTGCCCCTTTGCTTCTGTTTCTATCTGTCTCTCCCACCTTAGCTTACATGTCTTTCTCATATTTCCCTGTATTATTCATATCTTTCATTCCTTATGGACCAATAATATTTTATTATTTGTGCATTTTTAACCATTCTCTAATCATCAAGAACTTGACTTCCAATTTTTTTTGGCATTACAAATAAAATATATATATATATATATATATATATATATATATATATATATATATATATATTTCTACAGAAGAGTCCTTGCAACTACCTCTAAACTAATTAGGGTATTCTGAGGTTTTTCAGAAGCCACTCCCTTAATATTTTCTTATGATACAATAGTATACCATCACAATCCTATACCATAACTTGTTTAGCCATCCCCCAAATTGGGGATTGATGGGAATCCCGTCAATTTCCAATTCTTTACTGCCACAAAAAATAGCTGCCATAAATAAATATGTACATATGGGCTTTTTCTTTTTTCTTTAATCTCTTTTGGATATAGGCTTAGCTGTGGTACTTCTGGGCAAAAGATAATGTATCATTTTATATCTCTTTGGGCATAGATCCCAATTTTTCTCCAAAATGTTGATTTTTTTTCATATAACGTCAATAGCTTTGATTTCTTCCTTTGAAAACTTCCTGTTCATATGCTTTGGCTATTTTTCAATTGAGGAATGGCTCCTATTTTTATAAATTTAACTCAGTTTCATATATATATTTGAGCACAAAAATTTGTTGTAAAATTTTCCCCCAGTTTCTTGCTTTCATTTTAATTTTGGTTTCAATTGTTTTATTTGTATAAAGCCTTTTTTTAAAAAAAAATTAATGTAATCAAAATTACCTATTTTACCTACTGTGATCTCTTGTTTTGATCATAAACTTTCCCTTATCCATAGATCTGAGGTAATTTTTCTGTGATCTCCAACTTACTTATGATATTAGTTTTTATGTGAAAATCACATGCTCATTTTGAGTTTATCTTAGCATACAGTATAAAATGTTTGTCTATGCCTAATTTCCGCTAGCTTGTTTTCCATCTTTTTTCAGTAATTTTTGTCAAATAGTGAATTCCTGCACTAATAGCTTGGATTTTTGGTTTTATCAAACCGTAGGTTGCTGAGGTCATTTATTTCTGTATATTGTGCACCTAATTTATTTAATTGATCAACCACTCTTTCATATCCTGTACCAAGCTGTTTTGATGATTATTGCTTTGTAATATAATTTGATATCTGGTGCTGCTATGTCATCTTCCATCACTTTTTTTCTATTGATTCACTTGATATTCTTGACCTTTTTTTTTCCTCCAGTTGAATTGTTATTATTTCTTCCAGCTCTATAAAATAATTCTTTTGTAGTTTGATTAGTATGGAGCTGAATAAGTAAATTAATTTAGGTAAAATTATCATTGTCATTATATTGACTTAGTCTACCAATAAGCAATGAATATTTCTCCAATTGTTTGCCATCTTTATTTATGTGAATTATTTTATAATTATGTTCATATAGTTCCTGCATGTATCTTGGTAGATAGACTCTCAAGTATTATGTAATGCAGTTATTTTCAGTGGAATTTCTCTTTCTATCTCTTCCTGTTGGGTTTTGTTGTGTATGTGTGTGTGTATGCAAACATACACATAGCTGATGGTTTGTGTGACTTTATTTTATGTCCTACATTTTTGCTGAAGTTGTTCATTGTTTTGACTAGTTTCTTTTTTTAGTTGATTCTCTAGGATTCTCTACGCATACCATCATCTTCAAAAAGTGAAATTTTATTTCCTTGTTGCCCATTCTTATCTTTCAATTTCTTTTTCTTCTCTTATTGCTATAGTTAGTATTTCTAGGATAATATTGAATAATAGTGGTGATATTGAATATATTTGCTTCATTTCTGATTTTATTGAAATGGTTTCTAGTTTATCCCCATTACAGATAGTGGTTGCTCTTAGTTTCAAAGATACAACTCATCATTTTTTAAAAAGTTTCATTAAAAAAAGTTCTATTTATCCACATGCTTTCTAGTATTTTTAATAGGAATGGGTCTTTTATCAAAAGATTTCTCTGCATCTATTGATAAAATCATGTTGTTTTTGTTGTTTCTGTTATTGATGTGGTCAGTTATACTTATATTTTTCCTAATGTTGGATCAGTCCTGCATTCCTGTTATAAATCCAACCTGGTTATAGTCTATGATCTTTATGATATATTGCTGTATGATCTTGCTAGTATTTCATTAAAATTTTTTCTATCAATATTCATTAGGGAAATTGGTCTACAATTTTCTTTTTCTAATTTTTCTCTCCCTGGTTTACATATCAAAACTACAGTTATGTCACAGAAGAAATTTGGTAGGATTTTGTGTGTGTGTGTGTGTGTGTGTGTGTGTGTATGTGTGTTTAGTATTGAAATTCATTGTCCTTTAGATATTTGGTAGAATTTGATCCTAAATCCATATGGTCCTGGGTTCCTTCCCCCACTCTAGGAGCTCATTTATGGCTTGTTCAATTTATTTTACTAAGCTGGGGTTGCTTCTCTTTTGACAATCTAGGCAGTTTGTATTTCTGTCAAAATTTATCCTTTTCATTTAGATTGCTCTAATGGTAATTTAAATGAGAACTTCTTTCCCATTCATTATTAGACCCAGGTGACCTGCTTAAGTCACATGGAGGCCTAAGTCATGTGTGGTGGGAGGAAATTGGTGAGAGCAATTAGGAGTAGGGGAGAGAAGGTGCGGACAGGTATATCTAGTCTTGTGAATGTTCGTGGGAAGGCCCCACTGGGAATTGAGGGGAGGTGAAAGGCTTGGGAATGACTTTGTCCCCTGCAATGATAATGTGTATTAACTTCTTGGTTGCTATGATGAATTTGATTTTCTGGTGTTGGGATTTGGCTTTCTGGTGTCTGAATAAATGTTTTTCTTCTGCCTTCTATTTGAAGAGTCTGTTATACTTTACAATTCAGAACCACATTAGCATATTCACATTTGCCCTTGATTCTGTGAATATTATCTTGGTGATACAGTTGCCTGTTTTACTGGCATATAATGGGACAAAATAGCTCCTAATAATTACTTTAATTTTATCTTCATTGGTTATGCACTTGCCCTTTTCATATCTAATGCTGGTGATTTGGTTTTCTTTTTCTTAAAAATCAAATTAAGCAATGGTTTATCATATTTTATTACTTTTTCATAAACTTGCTCTTAGTTTTATTTATTAATTCACTTTTTAAACTTTCAATTTTATTAATCATTCCTTTGACGTTCAGGGTTTCATTTTGGTGTTTGACTGGAGATTTTTAATTTATTCCTTTTCTAATTTTTTTAGCTGCATAATTAATTGAAATTCTCTCTTTGCTTCTCTCTCTATCTGTCTTTCTCCTTATCTCTTGATATAAGCATTTAGAGATATGAATTCCCCCCAATAGTATTTTGGCTGCATCCTACAAATTTTGGCATGTTGTCTCATTGCTGCCATTATCTTTAATAAAATTAGTGATTGTTTCTATTGTTTGTTCTTTGACCTATTCATTCCTTAGGATTAAGTTATTTTGTTTCCAATTAATTTTTAACTTATACTTTAAAAGTCTTCATTGAATATTAATTTTATTGCATTTGATCCAAAAGGATGTATTTAATATTTCTGCTCTTCTTCATTTGTTTGTGAGGTTTTTATGCACTAATATATGGTCATTTTTGGGGGGGAAGGTGCCATATGCAACTGAGAAAAGGCATATCCCTTTCTGTTCTCATGCAATATTCTCCAGAGGTCTATCATGTCTAACTTTTCTAAATTTCTATTTATTTCCTTAATTTCTTTCTTGTTTATTTTATGGTTAGATTTTTCTAGGTCTGAGATAAGTAAACTGATGTCCTCCACTCATATAATTTTAGTGTCTATTTCATCCTGTAATTCATTTAACTTTTTCTTCAATAATTTGGATGATATGCCATTCGGTGCATATATGTTTAATATAGATGCTAATAAATTATCTACAGTACCTTATTACAAAACATAGTTTTTGTAATTATCTCTTTTATTTAGATCTACTTTTGCCTTTGCTTTTTCTGAGATTATAGTTGCCATACTTGCCATTTTTTACTTCAGCTGAAGCATAATAGATTCTACTCTAGCTCCTTATTTTAATTCTGTATGTGTCTTTCTGTTTCAAGTGTATTTATTGTAGACAACATATTATAGGATCATGTTTTCTAATCCATTCTGCTATCCTCTTCCATTTTATGGGTGAGGATTTCATTCCATTCTTATTCACAGTTGTGATAGCTAACTGTATATTTTCCTCCATACTATTCTTTTCTATTTATCCTTCTCTTTTTTTATCCCATTCCTTCCCCAAGTCTGTTTTGCTTCTGACCATTGACTTTTAATCTATGCTCATCTCAATTTCTCTTAGCCCCTTCCTCTCCTACTTCCTTATTGAGTAAGATGAATTTTTATACCCAGCTGTTTGTGGGAATATATTGTCTTCCCTCTTTGAACTAGTTCAGATGAGAATGAGACTCAAGCATTGCCCACTTTCCCATTTTTTCCTCCACTGCAAAAATTCTTCCATGAATGCCTCTTTATGAGATACAATTTCCCCCATTCTTCCTCTCCTTCCCCCTTCTCCCAGTGCATCTCTCTTTCTTACCCTTACATTTTTCTTTTGATATCATTCCAGCATAATAGACTCATACCCATAGCCTCTGTCTAAATAAACTTCTTCTAACTTCCTTAATGATTATAAAGTTGTCAGGACTTGTATGTATCATCTTCCCAATTGGAAATATAGTTTGATTAAGATTTTTATGGTTTCTCACTCATGTTTACCTTTTAATGTTTCTCTTCAGTCCTGTGTTTGAATGTCAAATTTTCTATTCTCTGATCTTTCCATCAAGAATGTTGGAAATCTTCTATTTCATTAAATTTCTAATTTTCTCCCTTTAGGATTATATCTGACTTTGCTGAATAGGTTGCTCTTGGTTGTAATCTTAGTTTCTGTGTTATCTAGAATATCACATTCCAAACCCTCTTCTAGCAGTGGTAGATAGTAAGTTTTGTGTGATCCTGACTGGCTCCAAGATATTTAGAATTACTTTGTTCTGGTTGTTTGCAGCATTTTCTCCTTGACCTGAAACTCTTGAATTTGTCCATAATATTCCTCGGAATTTTCATTTTAGTAGCTCTTTCCAGAGGTGATTGGTGGAATCTTTCAATTTTTACTTTGCCCTCTGGTTCTATGATATCTAGGCATTTTCCTTCATAATGCCTTGAAATATGTCAACTCCTTTTTTTTTTTAAATCATGGCTTGTAGATAGTCCAATAACTCTTACATTATTTCTCCTTGATCTTTTTTCCAGGACAGCTGACTTTCCTATGAGACATTTTAGATTTTCTTCTATTTTTTTCATTCTTTTGACTTTTAAAAAAATCATTTCTTGATGTCTCATGGAACCATTAATTTCCACTAATTCTACCAATTCTAATTTAAAGAAATTATTTTCTTCAGTGAAGTTTTGTACCTCTTTTTCCATTTTGCCAATTCTGATTTTTAAGGAGTTACTTTCTTCAGGGTGTGTGTGTGTGTGTTTGTGTGTCTTTCTTTTATCAAGCTATTAATTCTTTTTTCATATTTTCTTAAATTGCTTTCATTCTTTTCCGAATTTTTTCTCTACTATAATTTGATTTTTTAAATAAATTTATTTATTTAACTTTTTACATTCATCTTCACAAAATTTTGGGTTCCAAATTTTTTCCCCATTTGTGCCCTCCCCCACCCCAATA
Source organism: Bettongia penicillata ogilbyi (assembly GCA_023548195.1). Taxonomy (NCBI): domain Eukaryota; kingdom Metazoa; phylum Chordata; class Mammalia; order Diprotodontia; family Potoroidae; genus Bettongia; species Bettongia penicillata. The sequence goes on from JAJHZJ010000500.1 coordinate 4,835,861, forward strand.
CATTGAGCTTTCTAATTTCCCCCATAGCCAATCTGCCCTCTCTTCTATCATCCCTCCCTTCCCTTGTCCCCATCTTCCCTTTTTCCCTGTAGGGCCAGATAACTTTCTATTCCTCATTACCTATATTTCTTATTTCCTAGTAGCAAGAACAATACTCAACAGTTGTTCCTAAAACTTTGAGTTCCAACTTCTCCCCATCCCTCCCTCCCCACCTATTTCCTTTGGGAAGGCAGGCAATTCAATACAGGCCATATCTGTGTAGTTTTGCAAATGACTTTTTTCATGCTTTTCTTGCATATCTCTCATTTCTCTTCCCAGTTTTTCCTCCACCTGTCTAACTTGATTTTCAAAATCCTTTTTGAGCTCTTCCATGATCTGAGCCCATTGAATATTTATTTCAGATGTTTGGGATACAGAAAAAGTAACAGTCATGTTGTGTAAGACTAACTATATTTCCCTCCCCCTACACTGCCCCCATTTCTTCTGTTCTCTCTTTTGATCCTGTCCCTCCCCAAGAGTGTTGATTTCAAATTGCTCCCTCTTCCCATTGCTCTCCCTTCCATCATCCCTCCCTACTCTGCTTATCCCCTTCTCCCCATCTTTCCTGTATTGTAAGATAGGTTTCCATACCAAAATGAGTGTGCAAATTATTCCTTCCTTTAGTCAAATGTTATGACAGTAAACTTCTTGCTTTTCTCTCAGCTCCCCTCTTTTTCCCTCCACTAAAAAGTCTCCTGCCTGCCTCTTCTATGAGGGATAATTTGCCCCATTCCTTTTCTCCCTCTCTCTTCCCAATACTTTTCTCTCTCACCACTTAACTTCATTTTTTTAAAGCTATGATCCCATCCTATTCAATTCACTCTGTGCTCTCTGTCTCTGTGTGTGCTTGCACGTGTGTGTGTGTGTGTGTGTGTGTGTGTGTGTGTGTGTAATCCCACCAACCACCCAGATACTGAAAAGTTTCAAGAGTTACAAATATTGTTTTTCCATGTAGGAATATAAACAGTTCAACTTTGGTAAGTCCCTTATGACCTCTCTTTTCTGTTTACCTTTTCATACTTCTTTTCATTCTTGTGTTTGAAAGTCAAATTTCCTTTTCAGCTCTGGTCTTTTCATCAAGAATGCTTGAAAGTCCTCTATTTCATTGAAAGACCATTTTTTCTCATGAAGTATTATACTCAGTTTTTCTGGGTAGGTGATTCTTGGCTTTAGTCCTAGGTCCTTTGACTTCTGGAATATCCTATTCCATGCCCTTCAATCCCTTAATGTAGAAGCTGCTAGATCTTGTGTTATCCTGATTGTATTTCCACAGCACTGGAATTGTTTCTTTCTAGCTGCTTGCAAGATTTTCTCCTTGACCTGGGAATTCTGGAATTTGGCCACAATGTTCCTAGGAGTTTCTCTTTTTGGATCTCTTTCAGGAGATGAATGGTGGATTCGTTCAATACTTATTTTCCCCTCTGGTTCTAGAATATCAGGGCAGTTTTCCTTGATAATTTCATGAAAGATGATATCTAGGCTCTTTTTTTGATCATGGCTTTCAGGTAGTCTCATAATTTTTAAATTGTCTCTCCTGGATCTATTTTCCAGGTCAGTTGTTTTTCCCATGAGATATTTCACACTCTCTTCCATTTTTTTCATTCTTTTGGTTTTGTTTTATGATTTCTTGGTTTCTCATAAAGTCATTAGCCTCCATCTGTTCCATTCTAATTTTGAGAGAACTATTTTCTTCAGTGAGCTTTTGAACCTCCTTTTCCATTTGGCTAATTCTGCTTTTGAAAGCATTCCTCTCCTCACTGGCTTTTTGAACCTCTTTTGCCAATTGAGTGAGCCTATTTTTCAAGGTGTTATTTTCTTCAGCACTTTTTTGGGTCTCCTTTAGCAAGGTGTTGATCCATTTTTTCATGCTTTTCTTGCATATCTCTCATTTCTCTTCCCAGTTTTTCCTCCACCTGTCTAACTTGATTTTCAAAATCCTTTTTGAGCTCTTCCATGATCTGAGCCCATTGAATATTTATTTCAGATGTTTGGGATACAGAAGCCTTGACTTCTATGTCTTTCCCTGATGGTAAGCATTGTTCTTCCTCATCAGAAAGGAAAGGAGGAAATATCTATTCACCAAGAAAGTAACCTTCTATGGTCTTATTTTTTTTCCCTTTTCTGGGCATTTTCCCAGCCAGTTACTTGACTTCAGAGATTGCTTTCCACACCTACCTTGCCTCCAGATTTGCCCAGCTAGTGCTTGGGGTCTGAGATTCAAATGCTGCTTCCCAGCCTCAGGGCTTTCAGCAGGGGCAGGGCTGCTATTCAATGTAAAATTAAATTCAGGTGTGCAGGTGGGGGCAGGGCTGCTATTCAGTGTGAGATTTAATTCAACTGCTCAGGTGGAGGCAGGGCTGCACAGGGCTCAGTTTCCTCAGGGGGTCTATGTGGAGACCTTCAACGACCTATCCAAGCCATTGTTTGCTTTGGGAGCCCTTGTCTGCTGCTGCCTCTGCTGCTGCCTCCTGAGGGGGCCTGAGTTATGGAGACACCCTGCTCCCCTCTCGGCCCACCAAACAATCTCTCTCACTAACCTTTGGCGTCTGTGGGTGGATGGACCTGTGCGGCCACTGGAGATTCCATCCCTGAAGCCTGCTCGGATCTGGTCCTCTCCGTATCATGTGGCCAAGGCAGGGCTGGGCTCTGCTCTGGGTCCAGTGCAGGATGGACCTTTGGTGTCAGTTTTTCAGGGCTCTGTGGAACAGAAATCTCCTCCACTCTGTTGTTGTGTGGCTTCCACTGCTCCAGAATTTGTTGGGAGTTCCACTTTACAGGTATTTTATGAGCTGTGGGTTCAGAGCTAGCATATGTGAATCTTTCTACTCTGCCCTCTTGGCTCTGAGCTATAATTTGATTTTTAAAATATTTTTTGGTCTTTTAAAAATCTTTTTCTTTAGTTTTTCTGGGAATTCCTTTGGGCTTACATTCAAATATACATTTTGCATACAACCTGTGGTTGTTTTCAAGTCATTGTCTTCTTATGAATTTGTATCTTGTGCTTCCTTATTGCCATAGAAGTTTTTTATGGTCATATTATCTTTCTGTTTTCTCATTTTCCCAGACTATTTCTTGATTTTGGTTGTTAGGCTAGAGTTGTACTCTACTCACTTCGGGAAATGAAGTGGAGATGTGTGGCTTTCTCTTCTGATTTTTGTATTTTCTTAGCTTGATCTGATAGCCTGAAAATTTTTGATGCTTCCAAAGTGTTGTGATGAGGAAAGGATTGATCATTGGCCTCTTGGTCTGAACTTTGATACTTGCCCAGGTAGGGCCCCTGTTTCCTTTGGACTGCCACATTCCTTTTCACCTTGGAACTGGGTAATGGGCAATGCAGTTGCCAAATAGTAGCTGGTCCTATGCTCAGTGCTCTGTGCTAGCACAAGGGTCCCCTGTAATCTCATTCTGACCAGGTAATTTGATCCCTTTACTGTCACTGGGTGCCAAGTACTCCTGGTGTTACTGCTATCTCCATTACCATTTCCAGAGCTTAGCCTCCACCCCAGTGACTGCTGATCTCCCTTTCTGTATTCCAAGTTGCCTTGGATGGGGAAAAATAACTTACTTTGACTTTTTGCTAATTATCCCACTTAGAATTCAGTTTGACATGTTTTTTAAAATTGTTTAGAGGGATATGTTGATAGAACTTGATAAAAATGCTCACTTTACTCCACCATCTTGCCATTTCTAAAGTGAAGCATCCCTATTGAGGGGGAGCCACATGAAAGAAGAAGAAAACATATGTACAGTAACCTAATTGTATATGACTTACAAAACATAATTACTTTATGAAGCAAACAGACAGTATAGTGTGGTGTTGTAATATATACAGAGTCAAACTTAGAGCCCCTCCTTTACCACATACAGTACTAGTGCTGTATCTCTTTGCCTCTCATTACTCCACTGACACTTCCTAAGATTATAAGATGTGAAAAATATTCTCATTTCCATTTATAGAGTGACTGCCTCACTACAAGCTCTCTACAATGATGGAAACATAGGTCCTGTAAAAAAAAAATTAGGGGAAAGATAGTGAAAAAAGCACTGGAGGCCAAGATGGTGGAGTAGAAAGATGCATATACTCTAGCTCTTCCCCAACAGCCTATAAAATATCCATAAAAAATGACTCTAAACAAATTATAGAGTGGCAGAAGCCACAAAATGACAGAGTGAAAGAGATTTCCAGCCCAAGATAGCCTGGAAAGCCAACAGGAAAGATCTATCACAGGGGTCATGGAACAGAGCACAGCCTACAGAGCCCTGCCTAGCCCTGGACATGCAGCACTTGCAGGAACAGAACTGGAACAAGCCTCAGGGGTGGAATCCCCAGCAGCAGCAGTGGTTCTCAGATTCCTCAACCCACAAGTGCCAAAGAAAATTTCAAAGGTCAGTGAGAAAGCTTTTATACTTGCATGAGAAGGGAGAAGGGTCCTCCCCTAGTTCTGGCCCCAGGCAACTGTGACTATGGAGGACAAGGAGGCACTGCTGGTGACAGTGGCAGCAGCAGCAGTGTCCATTTATGGAGCCCTCTGACTAAAGACCCTGGGGCAATTGAGCTGCTTATCTGGGTCTCAGACCTGAGTGGAGCTGGTGGAGGCTCTGAAAAGGGAATTCCACTTGCAGATCCTGGGCAGAAAAGCTTTGGTAGCTCCCAAACCAGTGCATAGGCCAAAAAAGGAGTAAACTTCTCTCCTGTGATTGTTTCATCTTGGAGGAACTGAGAACTTACAGGTTTCTAGAGTGTACCCCCACTTCACAAAGAACTCAAAAGTCAAGTAACTGATAGGGAAAATGCCCCCAAAAAGGGAAAAAAAAATATTTGCTTGGTGAACAGGTATTTTCCTCCATCCTTTCAGATGAGGAAGAGCAATGCTTAGCATCAGAGGCCCCCAAAATAAATATGCAGTGGTCTCAGGCTATGGAAGAGCTCAAAAAGTATTTTGAAAATCAGGTAAGAGAGAGGAAAAATTGGGAAGGGAAATGAGAGTGATGCAAGAAAATCATGAAAAGCGAGTTAACAGCATGCTAAAGGAGACCCAAAAAATGCTGAAGAAAATAACACCTTTAAAAATAGACCATCTCAATTGGAAAAAGAGGTCCAAAAAGTCAATAAGGAGAAGAATGCTTTAAAAATCAAAATTAGCCAAATGGGAAAGGAGGTTCAAAAACTCACTGAAGGTAACAGTTCTTTAAAAATTAGAATGGAACAGATGGAAGCTAATGACTTTATGAGAAACCAAGAAGTTACAAAACAAAACCATAAGAATGAAAAAATAGAAGATAACATGAAATATCTCATTGGAAAAACAACTGACCTGGAAAATAGATCCAGGAGAGATAATTTAAAAATTATGGGACTACCTGAAAGCCATGATCAAAAAAAAGAACCTAGTCATCATCTTTCGGAAATTATCAAGGAAAACTGCCCTGATATTGTAGAACCAGAGGGCAAAATAAATATTGAAAGAATCCACCAATCACCTCCTGAAAGAGAACCAAAAAGAGAAACTTCTAGGAATATTGTAGTCAAAATCCAGAGTTCCCAACTCAAGAAGAAAATATTGCAAACACCTAGAAACTACAGTTTGAGTATTATGGAAATACAAAGAGGATAACATAGGATCTGGCAGCTTCTACATTAAGAGATTGAAGGGCTTGGAATAGGATATTCCAGAACTCAAAGGAACTAGAATTAAAACCAAGAATCATCTACCCAGAAAAACTGAGCATAATACTTCAGGGGAAAAAAATGGTCATTCAATGATATAGAGGACTTTCAAATATTTTTGATGAAAAGAGCAGAACTGAAGAGAAAATTTGACTTTCAAACAAGAATCAAGAGAATCATGAAAAGGAAAATAGGAAAGAAAAATCATAAAGGACTTTCTAAACTGTTTATATTCCTACATGGAAAGATAATATTTGTAACTCTTGAAACTTTTCTCAGTATTTGGGTAGTGGGAGGGATTATACACACACACACACACACACACACACACACACACACACACACCGGGTGTGTTGAATAAAAAGGGATGATATCTAAAAAATATTAAGGGGTGAGAGGATTATATTGGAAAGAGAAAGGGAGAAATGGAATAGGGCAAATTATCTCTCATAAAAGAGAAAAGAAAAAGTTTTTTTCAATGGAGGAGAAAAGAGAGAAGGTGAGAGGGAAAAAGTGAAGCTTACTCTCTTCACATGTGGCTTAAGGAGGGAATAACAAGCTGACATGATTTGCTATGAAAATCTATCTTCCACTACAGGAAAGTAGGGAAGAAGGGGACAAGTGGGGTGGGAGGATGATAGAAGGGAGGGCAAATGGGAGGAGGGAGTAATTAGAAATAACCAGTTTTGGGGAGGGGACAAGGTCAAAAGAGAGAATAGAATAAATGGGGGCAGGATAGGATGGAGGGAAATATAGTTAGTCTTACACAGCATGACTATTATGGAAGTCTTTTGCAAAACTACACATATGTAGCCTATATTGAATTTCTTTCTTTCTAAATGGGGATGGGTGGGAAGGGAGGAAGGGAGAGAAGTTGGAACTCAAAGTTTTAGGACCGAATGTTGAGAATTGTTTTTGCATATGAGTGGGAAATAACACATAGAGGTAATGGGGTATAGAAATCAATCTTGCCCTACAAGAAAAGAGAGAAGATGGGAATAAGGAAGAGAGGGGTGTGATAGAAGGAAGGGCATATTGAGGGAAGGGATAATCCAAATGCAATATGTCATGGGGTAGGGGGAGGGGAGAGATGGGGAGAAAATTTGGAACTCAAAATTTTGTGGAAATGAATGTTGAAAACTAAAAATAAATCAATAAACATTACAAAATTTAAAAAAAAAAGCACTAGAGCTAGAGTCAGAAAACCTAGGTCCCAACACTAGCTCCTTCATTTCCTATCTCCCTCAGTCAAGTCACTTATCTTCTCTGGGTTTCTGAGGGTTTCTTAGGTATTTATTAAGTGTTCACTTTGTTTAAGGCACTGTACTAAGCGCTCAGGACACAAATACAAACAAAAAGAAACAACCCCATGTTCTCAAGGAGCTCAAGGAAAAGACAATATATTTATTTAAGAAAGCTAATAAATGGAATAGGAAGAAATGGTAATAATATCAGCCCCAGGGGCATGGTAGAGAATTCCTAACTCTAGCTTGGTGAGAAATGATGACTTGGCTGGTCTGAGCACCCTCTTTACATGGAAGCTCTTCGGAGAACCATCCAAACATAGGGAGGGGCTGAAGGACTAGAGGGTACTTTGCTCTGAATTTCAGGGTCCTGGGGCATGAAAGAGAGAAGTCTAGAGGTACACAAGTTGGTGAGAAATCTTTATTAAGGATATTGGCCTCAATGGAATCTTTTTTCAAGTGGTAGATCTTTCTGGATCTATCTGGATTAACTAACTGCCATGCTATTATGAGGGAGGAAATTGGACTATATGATTCCTAGGCTTATATCAGCCATATGAATCTGTGATTCCTTGTGTAAGGGGTTATGCAACAACATATATGCATATACATATTCACACACATATATATCATGCAATATCTGTAAACATAGTAAAATATATATGCATATGTGTATATATGTATATATAGACAATATATATGTATATGTATAAATACATATATGTATATGTATATACATTATATATATATAAATTATCTTATAACACTTCATATAAGAAATCACAAATTTATTTAGCTAATAGCCCAGAAATTATATGGTACAAGACCCTTCCTCAAGGTAACATGCATGTATGTATGAGTGTATATATGTACACATATGCATATACACACTGTACATATATATACATACATATGTGTATATATATATATATATACATATATATGTGAATGCATATGTGTTTGTATCTTCCTATAGCTTTGATAACACCATCTAGTGGAGTTCAAAGTAAATATGAGATTAACCCACATAAGGAGATTTTTCCAATCAGCCCCAGAAAGAATATTTCTGATGTAATTTTAAGTTCAAGTTCGTAGTAAAATAAAAAAAGTAAAAGAGCTAGGTCAGTAAATATCATGTTTGGCTTACTCATACTTTACTCATTTCCTTGTTTAGTATTTTTTTCAAAATACAAATGTTACTTTTAAAAGATGTGAAGGAAATTCAGGTCTGACAGTTCCTAACATCCTACTTTACACATAGTAAGTAGTTAACAAATATTTGTTTAATTAATTGAATGGATGCTCTTTTGGGGAGAAAATATTGATTAGATAGAAATTGGAGTGGGCCTATGACTTCTTTTGTATAGGGAAATCCCAGATGAAGAAACTATCTCCCAACACCAATTGGCACCTTCTCTATACTTAGAGTTCTCTGGAATTACCTATTGTACTGTGAGATTAAGTGACTCACATAGGATTATATAGTCAGTGTCTGTCTGAGGCAATCATTGAACTCAAGTTTTATTGACTTCTGAGTCCAGTTCTCTATTATGCTGCCCTTCTCATAACCAGTTCTGCTATAGAAGAGCAGGAAACAGATCATTTCTACTCTTCTACTCTTCAAATGGAAAAGACTGTAGTTGCCTTTGTGTTTTGTAGGCCAATCCTGTGAGTATGATATTGAGGAAAAAGCCAGAATCATGCTCCTGAGGAAGTGGGGAGACATGAGCTCAAGCCTGTCTCTTTGTATTTCCAGGTTATATAGACCTTCACTGAGGCTGTGACTTCATACCTGGGTGTAAGCATTGCCACTGTCCCTAGTACTGAGTGGACACCGATGTGGGATCTTAAAGATAGTGCTTGCTCCATGGTGTTCTGGTACCCCCAGAACACACTCTGCACATGCCTATTCTAGTTTCATAATGCATTAACTAAGTCAATGGTCTCAAGGTATTGGGAGGAATTTTGGCACGGAAAGTTGAACAATGTTTCTCACCTGGAGAACTTTGGTATATTGTATTGTTGGAGCCTAACACAGTAGCTGACACACAGTAGGCACTTCACAAATTCTTGTTTACTGATTTCTGTTAGCCAAATTGAATGAATTAGAAATAAAATCATTGTTAGAAACGAAATTAGAACTATGGCATAGTAAGTCAGAGCTATAACTAGAGCAGGGGAATTGGAGCTTTGACCCAGTGTGCTAAATTTAGGAATTTTGATGATACTGATGGTGCTTACAATCCTTTTTTGGCCTAGAAATAGTACAGACTGGGGCGGAGCCAAGATGGCGGAGTAGAAGGACGCACATTTACGAGCTCTGAGCCCACAGCCCATGGAATTGAGGTAAAAAGAGGTCCCCATAAATTCTGAATCACTGCAGGGGGTGCATAAACATAGGGGAAGAGATTTCTGTTCCACTGAGCCCTGGAGAGCCGTCCCCGGGGTCCATCGTGCCCCGGAAAGTGGACCCCACCCCCAGCGCTGCCCTGACTGCGGCCCCAGAGAAGCTGACCCGAGCAGGCTTCAGAGAGGGAAGCTCCGGGGGAAGCTCCGGCAGCCGGGAAAGTCCCTCTGCCCACAGAAGCTACAGGTCAGTGAGAAAGAAGGCTGGGCTAGGGAAGGGGAGCGGAGCGTCTCCGTGACTCGGGCCCCCTCGGGAGGAAGCCCTGGCGGCAGAGATGGGGGCAGGAAGCGGCGGAGGCAGAGGCGTGGGCGGCAGCCCCAGACTACCCCGATAGCAGGCAGGATCTTTATTACTGAAAGTCTCTGCATAAAGGGAGCTGAACCTGGGAGGCCGCCCTGCCCCCATCCCAGCACCAGAACAAAAGGTCACATTGATTAGCAGCTGGGTGGCGCATTTGAATTTCAGAGCCCAAGCACTAGCTGGGCGGATCCAGGCGGAGGTGGAAAGGAATCTCAGAAGTCAAGTAACTGGCTGGGAAAATGCCTAGAAAAGGGAAGAAAAATAAGACTATAGAGAGTTTTTTCCAACAAGTGCAAATGATCCCGACCTTTGGATCCGATGGCGAGGACGAGAACGCATTCTTGCCATCAGGGAAAGACGTGGAGGGCGGGGCCTCAGTACCACAGAAACCCCAGGGGGGTGTCGGGTGGGCTCAGGCCTTGGAAGAGCTTAAAAAGGATTTTGAAAAGCAAGTTAGACAGGTGAAGGAAAGACTGGGAAGAGAAATGACAAAGATGCAAGAAAAGTATGAAAAACAGGTCAATACCTTGGTAAAGGAGACCCAAAAAAATGCTGAGGAAATTAACACGTTGAAAAATAGGCTCACTCAATTGGCAAAAGAGGTTCAAAAAGCCAATGAGGAGAAGAATGCATTCAAAAGCAGAATGAGCCAAATGGAAAAAGAGGCTCAAAAGCTCACTGAATTTAATAGTTCTCTCAAAATTAGAATGGAACAGATGGAGTCTAATGACTTTACGAGAAACCAAGAAATCACCAAACAAAACCAAAAGAACAAAAAAATGGAAGAGAATGTGAAATATCTCATGGGAAAAACAACTGACCTGGAAAATAGATCCAGGAGAGACAATTTAAAAATTATGGGACTACCTGAAAGCCATGATCAAAAAAAGAGCCTAGACATCATCTTCCATGAAATTATCGAGGAAAACTGCCCTGACATTCTAGAACCAGAGGGCAAAATAAGTATTGAAAGAATCCATCGATCACCACCTGAAAGAGATCCAAAAAGAGAAACTCCTAGGAACATTGTGGCCAAATTCCAGAACTCCCAGCTCAAGGAAAAAATCTTGCAAGCAGCTAGAAAGAAACAATTCTAGTACTGTGGAAATACAATCAGGATAACTCAAGATCTAGCAGCTTCTACATTAAGGGATCGAAGGGCGTGGAATAGGATATTCCAGAAGTCAAAGGAACTAGGACTCAAACCAAGAATCACCTACCCAGCTAAACTGAGTATAATACTTCAAGGGAAAATATGGTCTTTCAATGAAACAGAGGACTTTCAATCATTCTTAATGAAAAGACCAGAGCTGAAAAGAAAATTTGACTTTCAAACACAAGAATGAGAAGAAGCATGCAAAAGTAAACAGCAAGGAGAAGTATTAAGGGACTTACCAGAAATGAACTGTTCACATTCCTACAGGGAAAGACAATATTTCTAACTCTTAAAACTTTTCAGTATCTGGGTAGTTGGTGGGACCACACATACACATGTACACGCATGCACACACATAGACACATGCATACACATACAGAGACAGAGAGCACAGATTGAACTGAATAGGATGGGACCAACCTTAAAAGAAATTAAGGTAAATGGTGAGAGAGAAATGTAGTGAGAGGAAAGAGGGGGAAATGGAAGGGGGTAACTATATGTCATTTAAGAGGCAAGTAGGAGATTTTTTTAGTGGAGGGAAAAAGAGGAGAGCTGAGGAAAAAAAAGAAAAAACCAAGAAGTTTACCCTCATCACATTTGACTAAAGGAAGGAGTGAAATGCACACTCATTTTGGTATGAAAACCTATCTTACAGTATAAGAAAGCGGTGGAGAAGGAGATATTGAGGGAGGCGGGGATGATGGAAGGGAGGGCAAAGGGAGGAGGGAGTAATTGAAAGTCAACACTTGGGGAGGGACAGGATCAAAAGACAGAAGAGAAACAATGAGGGGCAGGTTAGGAGGGATGGTAATTCAGTTAGTCTTACACAACACGACTATCAGGAAGGTCATTTGCAAAGCTACACAGATATGGCCTATAATGAATTGCCTGCCGTACCAAAGGGAATGGGTGGGGAGGGAGGGATGGGGAGAATTTGGAACTCAAAGTTTTAGGAACAATTGTTTACTATTGTTGTTGCAACTAGGAAAGAAGACATACAGTTAATGAGGAATAGAAAGTCATCTGGCCCTACAGGAGAAAAGAGAAGATGGAGACAAGAGAAGGGAGGGATGACAGAAGAGAGGACAGATTGGAGATAGGGAAAATTAGATTGCTTGGGTATTGGGGTGGGGGGAGGGGAGAAAAGGGGAGAAAATTTGGAACCCCAAAATTTGTGAAAATGAATGTAAAAAGTTAAATAAATAAACAAACAAATTAATTAATTAATTAATTAAAAAAAAAGAAAAAAAGAAATAGTACAGACTAATTATTCAGAAGGCAGCTAGGTGGCACAATGGAGAGAATGTTAGGCCTGGAGTCAGGAAACCTTGAGTTCAAATCTGACCTGAGACACTTACTAGCTGTGTGACCATAAATAAATCATTTCACCCTTTTGCCTCAGTTTCCTCATCTGTAAAATGAGTTGGAGCAAAAAAGGCAAACATCTCCAGTATCTTTGCCAAGAAAACACCAAACTGGGTCGCAAAGATGTAACTGAAATGACTGAACAATGAAAGTTATTCAGAATAGGAAATATATTATCAAAAAAGAAGCTACCAGATGGTGAGATAGAATAAGCTGTTTCTCTGCCTTACCTTCTCTTCTTCCCCAATTCACTTCTTGTTGCTTGATTTGGATACAAATTGTGATACTTGTCTCAGGCATAGAGGTTCCTAGAGAAGGATACTATAGTGGTTGTCAAAAAACCTCTCAATGCATTAAATGATTTTTAAATGCTTCATTTCTTGACCTTTGACAGTGACTTTTCTATCTGTTGGACCAACTTCCCTAACATGTTGGAACATTTCTGAGGTCCTATTTGTAAAGAACTTTGGCTCCTTTAGAAGCACCTAGATTTTTCAGTGGATAAAGCACTGGGCCTGGAGCCAGGAAGATCTGAGATCTCAGGTACTACTACGTGACCTTGGGCAAGTCACTTCTGTTTGTCTTAATCTACTGGAGAAGGAAATGGCAAACCATTCTAGTATCTTTGACAAGGAAAAAATAAACAAGCCATGGACAATACGATCCATGGGGTGATAAAGAGTCAGACACAACTGAACAACAACTACCTTCTTTACTTTAAAAGGCGCTGTGTGCAGCTATTTCCTTATCTAATCCGATCAAATCTTACTTCACCAAGTATGGCAACCTCATTTATCTCAGGCTCTTCTTTGCATCACATTATTGTTCCAAATCTTACTTAATCTGGGACACTATTCATTCAAACAGTCTGTAACTATAGGCTTTTTATTGTTTCCCATCAATTAAAGGTCAACTCTGGGTCACCCATGTTTTACAGAGATCCAGCAATTTCCACACAGTGGAAACTTTCTCATACCACCACCACCCCCTTTTTAAAGTAGAACACTGGGTTGACTTCCATGCTTGTGTCATGGCTCAATCATAATAGGTCTTCACTTTAACAGGATTTCAGTGAATCAGGACCTGAAGTGGCTTTGGGTAGGGAAGGTATCCAAGAAGAGAGACTGGTATAAGCTATGCTTTTTAAAAGTTCTTTCTAGCTTTAATATTCTGTTACTTTCTTTGCCTTTCATATAATGAAGTCAGAAGAGCATAGCAGAAAGTTTTCTATGATGCCTGTTGAATTTTCATAATAGACAGGAAATATGCCCTGCAGTTGAACTATCATTTTCATATTATTCTCGTTGTGTACCTTAGTGGAAATATACTGCACTAGGGATTGAAGGAAGAATCATCACCATTTTTTCCTGTTTGATCAATCCTTCACAATGTACTTCTCCATCTTCTCCATGCTTGATGGTGGTAACAATGGCTAACCTGACAATGTGGAATTTACAAAGCTGAAAACTCCACAGTGAAATGGGGAAATTTTTTTTCTGTATTAGTAATGAGATCTGAGTCATGTCAGAGAAAGGCCTTTGTGGAAAATTACCATTATTGGTGCAATCGTTTTCAAAGTATAACAGTCACAAGATAGAACAAACCCAAGACCACAGTGAGCAAACTAGAAAAACTCATTTTTTTTTTACTTGTTTCATTTATGGTCATGAGTGGACAGATTATTTAGAAAGATCACATAAAATATTAGAGATGGATAGGACATCTGAGATCATCTAGTTTTATAGGGTCCTATAATCACAGATTTAGAGCTGAAAAAAGTCTGTTGAAGTCATGTGCTTGGCCAAGCACAAAGCCTTCTGGATGTTACTTTCCTCATTTGTAAAATAAGGAGTGGTTGTATATGGCCAAGGTCACATAGGTAAGTAGGAACAGAACTAGGATTGAATATAGGTCCTCTGACCCCAAACTAAAGCCCTTTCCACTGCAATATGACCCATTCATTTTTTTCTTTTATAGATAAACTTTTATCAACATTTTCTGGGTTTTTTGTATTATCTTCCACCCAAAATACTGGTAGTTATTGTCTATAGATCTCTAGGACACTCTACTTCCTTTTCTCAATGGGTTCGGAACCCAGCTCACAATCTTTCTCTCTTCCTCAATCCCTGTGGACTTCAGCATATAAACGGATAATTCCTCAAACATCTTAACCACTCAGTTCCTCATCTCACTCATTTTCTACTTCTCCATGCCACCTCAGCCACACAGATATGGTCATACTCTTGATCTTGCTACCACAAATAGCCACTTCCATCTTCATGAACTCTGAAATTCCCTTTTCTGATCATACTCTATTGTCATTTTATTCCTCCCTGGCCTTTCAACCTCAAACCCTGCTCTTCATTCACATCATAACCCAGCAATACCTTGACTCTTCAGTTCTCTTTCAGGCTATCACTTCTATATTAGCTTCATTATTCTTTTTTCTTGATCTTAACCTTTTGGTGAGCCATTTTCACTCTATACCCTTCTATTCTCTTGGAACACTCCCACTATCTGTTGCTTTCATTCCCATGTTTGTGCTGACTAGATCTAGTACAAATTTATGTCGTATAACCTCAACTGGGCCCTCACTGCTGCTAGGCATCTTTCTATACCTCCCCAAGTGACTTTTTAGCCCACTCACTGCAATGGCACTTCCAAATTTTTTTCATCTCTTCTTAAAGTTTTCATGACTCATTATCATTTTACTCACTCAGCTAAAAACTTAGTTTCATATTTTAACCAAAAACATTGAAGCAATTTGCCAAGAGCTCCATTTTCTCCCCTCTTCCTCCCCTCATACCCCTGAGGTGACATCTGCCACTACATTCTCCTTTACCCCAGTCTCATGATGACATGACTCTTCTCCTTCCCAAGAGAAATACATCTACCTTCACAAGTGATACCGTTCCATCCTGTCTCCTTCATCAGATTTCCCCTTCTATCATCCACACTCTTATTTATCTTCAATGTCTCTCTGCCTATTGGCTGCTTACCTACTGATCATGTCTATTTCATCCTAAAAAAAATCTTTACTTTGTTCATCCATCTCCTGTATGATGATCCTCATCATCCTATATCTTTCCTCCCTTTTGGGGATACATGCAAAAAGGTACCTACAGTAGATGCTTTCACTTCTCTCACTATCTTCTTAACTCCATATTCTGGCTTCTGACTTCATCATTCAATGGAAACTGCTCTTTCCAATGCTATCAATGATCTCTTAGTGGTCAAATCCAATGACCCTTTCTCAGTCCTCATTCCTCTTGACTTCTCTGCAACCTTTGACATTGTTGATCACCATCTACTCTTGGTTACTCTTTTATCTCTAGGACACAGTTCTCTCCTGCTTCTCCTCTTACTTTTCTGATGAGTCCTTCTCATTCTCCTTTGCACAATCTTCTTTCAGGTTACTCCTGCTAAGCATGGGTCTCCACTAGGTACACTTTTTCTGGACCTTTTTCTCTTTTTCCTTTATGCTAATTCACTTAGTGATCCCATCAGCTCCCAAGGGTTCAGTTATCATTTCTATATTAATGATTCTCCAATCTACTTATGCAACCCTAACTTCTCTGCCGACATCCAGTCTCACATCTCCAAATGTCTATTTGACATCTCAAACTTGATGTTGAGTATATATCATAAACTTAACATGTTCTAAATTGAACTCATCATTCCCCTAAAGCTCTGCCCTCTTCCAATTTTTCCATTAATTTTGAGGATACCACCCTCTCAGTTCCCCAGACTCACAAACTAGGTATCATCATCTTCAACTCTTCAGTCTCTCTCCCCCCACCCATATCCAGTCAGTTACCAAGACCTTTTGATTTTACTTTTGCGGCATCTCTTGAATATGTCTCCTCTCCTCTGAAACCATCACTACCTTGGTGCATGCCCTCATTTCTTCATGCCTAGACTATTGCAATGTAGCCTGTTGGTCAGTCTCCTTTTCACAAGTCTCTCCCCATTCCAGTTAATCCTCCACTCTGTAGCCAAGGTAATTTTCTCAAAGAGCAGGTCTGACTATGTTGCCCCCAAACAGGAACAAAACAAATAAGCAAACAAACAAAACCTCCAGAGATTCCCTATCACCTCCAGGATCAAATATAAATTCCTCTTCAAATCCTTCCATAGTGCAGCCTTCTCACCTTTCCACTCTTTTTTTATACCACATCCTCCCCCATGTACTCTTTGATCCAGCAATATTGGCTATAGTCCCGTTTCTTGAGCAAGATCTTTCATCTTCTGGCTCCAGGTATTTTTACTGACTGTCCCTCACACATGGAATGATCTCCCTTCTCATCTCTGCCTCCTAGCTTTTCTGGCTGCCTTCAAGTCTCATATAACCTTCCAGTTTCTACAAGAAGGTTTCCCAATGCCCTTTAAATGCCTTAAAGGAATTAAACCTTGCCTCTTTTGATTATTTCCTATTTATCCTGTCTATATGAGTTGTACATAGTTGTTTGCATGTTATCTCCTCTACTATGTCTTCAAATCCTCAAGAATGGGAATTGTCTTTTAACTTTTTGTATCACTAGTACTCAGCAGAGTGCCAAGCATATAGCAGGTACCTAATACATGTTTATTGACTGTGTTAATTTTTTTAATATAAATTTATTTATTTAACTTTTTACATTCATTTTCACAAAATTTTGAGTTCCAAATTTTCTCCCCTTTTCTCCCCCCCCACCCCAATACACCGAGCATTCTAATTTTCCCTATCTCCAATCTGCCCTCTCTTCTGTCATCCCTCCCTTCTCTTGTCCCCATCTTCTCTTTTGTCCTGTAGGGCCAGATGATTCCCCATTAACTGTATTTCTTGTTTCCTAATAGCAAGAACAATACTAAAGAGTTGTTCCTAAAACTTTGAGTTCCAAATTCTCCCCATCCCTCCCTCCCCACCCATTCCCTTTGGGAAGGCAGGCAATTCAATATAGGCCCTATCTGTGTAGTTTTGCAAATGACTTCGATAATAGTCATGTTGTGTAAGACTAACTGTATTTCCCTCCCTCCTATCCTGCCCTCCATTGTTTCTATTCTGTCTTTCGATCCTGTCCCTCCCTGAGTGTTGACTTCAAATTGCTCCCTCCTCCCATTGCCCTGCCTTCCATCATCCCCCCCCTCCCTGCTTATCTCCTTCTCCCCCACTTTCCTGTATTGTAAGATAGGTTTTCATACCAAAATGAGTGTGCATTTTATTCCTTCCTTTAGTCAAATGTGATGAGGGTAAACTTCATGTTTTTTTCTCAGCTCTCCTCTTTTTCCCTCCACTAAAAAGTCTCCTGCTAGCCTCTTGAATGAGACATAATTTACCCCATTTCATTTCACCCTCTCTCCTACATTTCTCTCTCACCGTTTACCTTAATTTCTTTTAAGATATGGTCCCATCCTATTCAATTCACTCCGTGCTCTCTGTCTCTGTGCATGCATGCATGTGTGTACGTGTGTGTGCACGCACATATGTACATGTGTGTGTATGTGTGTGTATGTGTGTGTGTGTGGTCCCACCAACTACCGAGATACTGAAAAGTTTTAAGAGTTACAAATATTGTCTTTCCATGTAGGAATATAAACAGTTCAACTTTGGTAAGTCCCTTATGACCTCTCTTTGCTGTTTACCTTTTCATACTTCTTTTCATTCTTGTGTTTGAAAGTCAAATTTTCTTTTCAGCTCTGGTCTTTTCATCAAGAATGCTTGAAAGTCCTCTATTTCATTGAAAGACCATATTTTCCCCTGAAGTATTATACTCAGTTTTTCTGGGTAGGTGATTCTTGGCTTTAGTCCTAGGTCCTTTGACTTCTGGAATATCCTATTCCATGCCCTTCAATCCCTTAATGTAGAAGCTGCTAGATTTTGTGTTATCCTGATTGTATTTCCACAATACTGGAATTGTTTCTTTCTAGCTGCTTGCAATATTTTCTCCTTGACCTGGGAATTCTGGAATTTGGCCACAATGTTCCTAGGAGTTTCTCTTTTTGGATCTCTTTCAGGCGGAGATCGATGGATTCCTTCAATATTTATTTTGCCCTCTGGTTGTAGAATATCAGGGCAGTTTTCCTTGATAATTTCATGAAAGATGATGTCTAGGCTCTTTTTTTGATCATGGCTTTCAGGTAGTCCCATAATTTTTAAATTGTCTCTCCTGGATCTATTTTCCAGGTCAGTTGTTTTTCCCATGAGATATTTCACATTGTCTTCCATTTTTTCATTCTTTTGATTTTGTTTGGTGATTTCTTGGTTTCTTGGAAAGTCATTAACCTCCATCTGTTCTATTCTAATTTTGAGGGAACTATTTTCTTCAGTGAGGTTTCGAACCTCTTTTCCCATTTGGCTAATTCTGCTTTTGAAAGCATTCTTCTCCTCATTGGCTTTTTGAACCTCTTTTGCCAATTGAGTGAGCCTATTTTTCAAGGTGTTATTTTCTTCAGGATTTTTTTGGGTCTCCTTTAGCAAGGTATTGACCCATTTTTCATGCTTTTCTTGCATCTCTCTCATTTCTCTTCCCAGTTTTTCCTCCACCTGTCTAACTTGCTTTTCAAAATCCTTTTTGAGCTTTTCTATGGCCTGAGCCCACCGGACATCCTCCTCGGATGTCTGGGATAGAGAGGCCCTGACCTCCAAGTCTTTCCCTGATGGCAAGCATTGTACTTCCTCATCAGAAATGAAAGGAGGAAGGAACATCTCTTCCCCAAGAAAGTAGCTCTCTATGTTCTTATTTTGCTTCCTTTTTCTGGGCATTTTCCCAGCCAGTTACTTGACTTCTGAGATTCCTGTCCACCCCCACCTAGATCTGCCCAGCTAGTGCTTGGGGTCTGAGATTCAAATGCTGCTTCCCAGCCTCAAGGCTTTCCTCCACGGGAGCAGCTGCTATTCAATGTGAGCTTAAGTTCTGGTGCTTGGGTGGGGGCAGGGCCACCTCCCAGGCTCAGTTCCCTCAGGGGGTTTATGCAGAGACCTTCAGTAATGGAGCTCCTGCCTGCTTGGGGAGTCCCTGGCCACCACTGCCTCTGCCACTGCCTCCCGAGGGGGCCCGAGCTATGGAGACACCCTGCTCCCCTCTTGGCCAGCCCAGAAGTCTCTCTCACTGACCTGTAGCGCCTGTGGGTGGAGGGACCTTCTCAGCCACCGGAGATTCCGTCTCTGAGGCCTGCTCTGATCTGCTCCTCTGGGGCTGCGTGGCCAGGGCAGCGCAAGGGTGAGCTCCCCGTCCGGAGTGTGACAGACCCCTGGGGACAGCTTTCCAGAGCTCTCTGGAATGGAAATCTCCTCCCCTGCATTTCTGCGTGGCTTGCACTGCTCCAGAATTTGTGGGGAGTTCTTTTTACAGAAAATTTATGGAGCTAGCATATGTGAGTCTTTCTATTCTGCCATCTTGGCTTCTCCCCCCTGACTGTGTTAATTTTAGGCACACACACATTTGTAAATATACATATATATGTGCATATGTATGTATTGGATAGTGGACCATTTGATGCAAAGATTCTACCATCGCCCACCCTCACAAACTAATAACATTTCTATTTATTCTAGTCACACTGATTTTATTTGTGCAAAATTTTTTTCTTTTTATTTCATGTAATCAAAGTTATTCATTTTAGGTTTTTTTATAGTCATTTTTCCTCTGGTTACAAATTATCTCTCTTGTCAAATTTGTGAAAGTTACATTACCTAGTACTCTATTGGTTTTTAAAAATAGTATGACTTTCAATATGCAGGTCAAATATCTTTTGGGATTTATTATGGCATATGCTATAAAATGTTGATTTCATGCATTAGGTTTTTACTTTTATTCTTTCTATTTTCTCTCACTTGAGTATTTTTGTGTTTCAAATCTTTATTTCAGAACTCTAGATCTTTTGGAGTGATTCTTTATTATAAATTTACTTTTTCCTACTTTTCTATTTATGATTTTCAACTTTGTATTGAGAGCTCTGATTTATGTTCTAAATTTATTGCTAATTTCTCATTTGAAACATTCTGGAGTTTCTTGCTACTGTCCCATGAAATTTAAGAAGTCCACAGGATTTTCTTTTACATTGGACAACATTGGTTCACAGATTAAAGTAAGTGTTCCAAGACCTTTGTCTTCTCTTTGAGATTTTACTCATTTTTTGCCCTTCGGTTTTTGGGATCATTCCCATTGTCCTTCAAACTGTGTTGCCTCTAGCATGGACTATTTTTTTCCACTTTTTCTCCCTTAATTCCAATCATTCAGTATTTATTAATTTCTTGATATGTACTAAGCATTGTGCTAGGTCCTGGGGATCCAAAGACAAAAACAAAACAGTCCTTACCCTCAACAGATTAATGCAGCATATTGGGGAGTTGTGATGTTAGAGTTCAAATGTGGTTTTTCTCTTCTCATTGATGGAGTTTATTACAGAAATCTTTACAGATATTTTCCAAGTTTCTCTCTGGTGTTCTAGTTGATCCTTAAGTATGATCTGACTTAATCGGTCTTCCAAAAATTTTTCTGCACACTTGTTTGTCCCTAAATTGCTTCTTGCTGTCTTATGAGGTACTACTACTAGTAACCCTTCTTTCATCATCTCCTTCCATAAAATTTTGCAAATGAATTTATATTTTGAACTGTTGTTTCCCTTGGCTGCCGTATCTCTCTAGTTGGCAAAAAGATCAAGTAGTCACTGGCTTAAGTGGTTTCATGACTCTCTTGGCCTCTGAGGCAAATGATTTACACTGGTGAAATCCTTAGGAGTAGACTTGGGCTCAAGAAGATCAAGTCAGTTCTGATATATACTGGTTGTGTTGCAACCATAAGAAACTCAGTCTTTCAGTGTCCAGGCAACTCTCTATGCTTATAGGTTGCTGAACTCTTGCTGATGTTCATTAGCATAATTTGCTCAATAGGAATACCTTACACCCATGAAGTCATGGAAAAAAGACAAAAAAAAATTTCTTTCAATCCAAGGAGCCTCATTTAAAAATAACTCCAAATAGAATGGCAAACATTCTCTTAATACTATTGCCAGAATGCATTTTAAAAATATTATACTGTTTATCATGTTATATTTCATTCATAATTGTACTAATATCTTGGTCATACTAGGTTCTTTTGCAGTAGTATAACTTATTAATGATCAAACAACTTGACTATGTATCTAGAAATAACTCTGAATGGCTTCCTATCTAAGGGAAAGCTCAGACACCTAGTTGGTATAATATTGCTTTTCACAGAGGTGCAGAAAAATGTAATTGATATTTGTGATGTTCAGCAGCTCATGAAATAGGTCCTGTAAATATTGTGATAATGACATCTTGAAAATGTAATGACTGGTAATCATTCATGATGCCTATACGTTCTTTCTGTTAGCTGCCATTGTTAATGATGACAGATGAAGGAAACAGATGAGAGCTTAATTTTTCTAAAGTAAGTGGAACCTCTAAATTTGAAAGAGGGCCCATTTGTATCAAAGGAAGTGGAGCAGCATGACATGAAAGTCATAAAGTGCACAGACAGGGTGGATAGAGATGTAATGCGTAACTAGTTTCTAATTCTCATTTTTAGAAAATGAATTGAAATTGTAAACTATGGGAAAGCAACTTTCACCTGAAGAAGCCTGATTTGGGGCTACTGTGGAAGTTACAGATGGAGGGTACAGAGGGTCAGAGATTTGGAGTTGGAAGGGGCCAATAAAAGTCATCTGAGCCAAGCCCTTCATTTTATAAATGAAAACAATTAGGTCCAGAGAGGTTCAGTAATATGCCTAATGTCACAGAATGAGAGGTGGGTTTCAAAACAAAGTATTTCAATTTTAATCTGACAGTACCCTTTCCATTGTGCCACAAGAACCCCACTTCCCTCACCTGGAAATGAAAATTCCATTTGCTGCTAACTGAAGGTTACCTTAAGGTGAAAGAGAGTTGTTTTAATGGTAAAACAACCAAATCATTTGTACTTGAAATGGGATAATCCACAATGATGTATAAACTCATAAAAAGACAACCATTCAAGAGTTTAAAGTTTGAAGTATAGGGTCAAGATAGATCCTGATTTCTGTCAAAAGTCAATTGTAGAAATTGAATTCTGGGGAACTCCAGTAATTCCCAGCTTGCAAATCAATGTTGTTTTAGTGAAATTATAAACAAATGTAGAAAGTCTAATAATATAGAACAAAGGCTTACTTTTGTCAGAAAGAGGAAGAGGGCATGGCAAAGAAAAATAAAGGCATCCTGGAGGGTTTACATCCTTTATATATATGTATATATATATATATATATATATATATATATATATATATACACACACACATATATACACACATATATACATTATATATATACACACACATATATATATACATATATATATGTATACACACACACAAACACACACACACACATAAAATGCCAAGCTTTTTAAATTACAAAATTTTAAATAATTGTCATGGTCTAGACCATCACTTTCAAATAATATACCCTGTATTGTTGATTGAGTACTAGATTTGGGTCCAACAAAAAGCTAGCAGACTTGAATTCATATCCCAGTTCAGACACCTAATGTGTGCCCATGAGAAAGTTTTTCATGTTTCAGTGCAAAACTATTTCCTCATCTGTAAAATGGGGAAAATTAAACTTGCACTAGTATTAAACCCATAGTGTTGCTTTGGGAAAGTACTAAAAGTAGGAGTCATTACTGCATGTGAGTTCTTAGAAGCATCCTTATCTTTCGTTCATAGAATTGGACCTGGAAGGGATCTCTGAGGCTATGTCTTCCCTCTCCCTGTAACTACTCTCAATTTTGCCCAAATGAGAGGGATCATTTAGATCCATCAAACTCATCATCAACTTGGATTTTTTTTTTGAGACCCATGAACACTACATAGAACTCAAGTTCATTGACAAGTGACTCAGATCATATAGGAAGATATTGTTTTGCCAGCAACAGAGTACTTACCTTAGTGCAACTCAGTGTTTTCCCTGTAGACAGGATCTTAGGCAGGGCAGAAAGGTGGTACAGGGGATAGAATGCCAGGCTTGGAGTCAGGAAGACTGTTCTTCACGGCCCCAGATACTTCCTTTGTGACTCTCCACAGTCACTTAACCCTGTTTGCCTCTGTTTCCTCATTTATAAAATGTGTTGAAGGGGGAAAAAAAGGCAAACTATTCCAGGATCTTTGCCAAGAAAACTCTAAACAGTCACAAAGAGGCATGAATGAATAACAGAAAGATCTTATCTTTGTCTCTAAATGTCCCATTGCTATTTTTTTCTCTCATTACTCTTGTAGTGTAATTTTGTACTTTATTGTAACTTCATAAAAGCATCTTGACAGAGATCTTTAAAAAGCAAACAAACCAAAAATAACCCTGAACTTAACCCACATCAAATGAGATGAGAACTTAACCATGTCAAATTTCCATATACAGAGTAGACCAGAAAAAGAGGGCTCTATGAAGCCACAAATTTGTATTAAAATATCTTGCTTTTCTCTTTAAGTAGATAAAACATAAACTATTTTCAAAGCTGTTCTACTTTTATTTTCCTACTGATCTTCATACCAATCTGCATTTCCTTTACACATTTAAAAATATCTCACTGACCCTTTATTTATTTTTTTCATTTTGGCAACTCCAGCACTAGTCCTTCTTTCCCTCCACAACTCCCCTCACCCCTCTCCATCAAATGAAATAAATAAAAAATAAAACCCTTGTATCAGATATGCAGTCAAACAAAACAAATCCCCACATTGGTCATGTCCAAAAATATTCATCTCATTCTACTCCTTACTGTGGTTGGTTGTTGATGAGATCTTAATTAAGTCCCTCTTCTTTCTTAACTTCCTCTTTAAAATAAGGACTTCAGTCTTGTATGACAAAACTAGGGAAAATGGCTTGAACTTGCAGAGGCAGATGCCTGCTCTACATAAGAAAAACCATTCTACCAACTAAAGTGATCCAAAAATGGTATGGGCTGCCTTAGGAGGTAGTCAGTTACCTCTCATTGGAGGTCCTTAAGCAAAGGTTGAAAGATCATTTGGCAGGCATGTTGTTGAGAGAATCTTTTTTCACCTTGGACAAGATGTCTGTGATCTTTTCTAGCTTTGATATGCTGTGACTTGGTGATTGGATCATCTCTAAGAGCCCTTCTGGATCTGACTGATTCTGGCTTTTTAAGCTACCTTTATGTTGATATTGCTGAAAGAAGAAGCTCTTAGGAAATATTTAATTAGAATTTAATCTATAGCTTTATTATATCCTGTTGGATCTCCTGACCCTAAGGTCAGTTGGGCATCTAACTTTCACAAACTTGGATGTCATTTAGGGATATGGGCTTTATAGAGGATGAGTCATCCATCTATAGTGACTCTACTTGTTAGAAATCCAGAAGTATGACTGGTAGATAGTTCTCTCTAGATTGCTTTCTCCATCTATCTATCTATCTATCTATCTATCTATCTATCTGTCTATCTTTATATATATAACTGTATAGAGATATATACCTATATAGAGATATGTATATGCACACATATATAGACATACACATATATGCATGTATGTATATATACATATACATTCCCACGTGTGTGTGTGTCTGTGTATATTTAAGAAAAAGAAATACAGTCATCTAGATATACTAGATTGTGCCAGGAGAGGGCAACAGTGACCATAGATGGGAGCACTTGTTACTAGAGAGACTAAATCCTTTTAAGAGCATTCAGAGTAAAGTCATGATTAAAAACAAGGGCGATCTCTGCGTTTCCAAAGGAAATTGTTCTTATGGAAGGGATCTTTTTGCAAATAGATAAAGTGAACCTTTCAACTAAAATGAAGAGTTCTATTGTCATCCTTAAATCAGATAGAACTGGTGAAAGAGCCTTGGATTTGGAGTCAAAGGATATGGGTTTGAATCCCCTCTCCGATACTTAGGAGTTCTATGACTAAGGAAGAAAAGTTAATTTTCCTCTGGACTTGTTTTTTCATCTGTAAAAAATGGGGGTATTGGACTAGGTAATCTCTAAAGTCTCCTCTAGTTCTAAATTCTATAGTCCTAAGAAAAAGGGATTTCCATGGATTACATGTGGATATCCAGCCTATAGCCACCACAGAACTTATGAAGGGTACATGAAATAGTACTAATTATTTCATTAATGAGCATAATTGGCTTGATTAAAATCCATGAAGTCTTTAATTAGTCTATCTGATATTTTGATTAACTGATTTTTACCTTTTCATTTTCCCCAAATGTTCAATTTTACTTTCTCTCCATTTACCCCTTATAGAATACCAGGCTTCCAAGTTAGAAGGTACTTTGAAGATCATCTACCCATCATTTTACAGATGAGGAAACAGAGGCCTTAAAGTTGAAATGATTTGCTTAATGTCACAGTTAGTTAGGTCTTCTTGCCCCTAGTAGTCCATTGCTATTTTCCCTAGACCTTTCTTCTAAATACCTTTGACAGCTTCTTTCTTTTGGTTAACATATTAACTTAAATCAAGTTCACAGAACTAACTCTCTATCAACAGCTAGTTGCAAGGTTCTTTATTCTTCCTTTACAGTAAGACACTTTTATTTTATTTTACTCTTTGCCCTGTGTTATTTTATTCTAAGTGAATAGGAATCTCTAGTCTTGGATATTTGTTTTCAGAGCTGTTTACATCTTATTAAAGCATCATTTATAGACCTGTAGAATAGAGACTTTGTCTTGGTCAGGCTGCCAGTCCTACTAGTCATGGATGTGGTCTGCTAACATATTTGTGTCCTGCAATAGAGGATAAAAATGTTATCAATAACAGACCTTCAGTCTATCTCCTCTCCCCTCCTCACCCTTCCCTTTTTTCACTTACGTCCTTCTTTTTCCCTCCTCCCCTCCCGTGCTTATTCTGTCCCATCCTCTCCTCTTTCCTCTCTTTCCATCTCCTTCCCTCCACTCTCTTCCCTTCCTCTATCTACCCCTCTTCTCTTCTCTCCCTTTCTCCCTCCCATCCTTTCTCCTCCTCTCTTCTCCACTCCTCTCCTCTTTCCTTCCTTCCACTCTCCTTATCTACCCTCTCATCCCTTTCTCTCCCCACCCGTCTTCCCTCCCTATCTCTCTTTTCCCCTTCCCTCTACTTTTTCCTGCTGCCCTTCTTGTGGATGTAATTCCTAGGATGAAGGGGGCTACCTATGAACATTTCCGGGTCAGGGATCAGGCTTATTCAGGGAGAAGCAGGATCCCAGCAGTCAGGCAGGTGGACAGGCTCTTTTCCTCTCAGGTTGTTGAGGCCAGGTACACCATGTGCTTTGTTTCTATTTGAGTATCAACATTACCTTAGCATTTTGTAATGGAGAATGTGCTGAACTTGGAGTCAGGAAGACCTGGGGTCATCTCTCCCTTCACACTTTACTGATGTGACTTCCCTCTGGTCACTTAACTTTACTAAGCCTTGGTATCTTCATCTATAAAATAATGAGGTCGAATTTGATAGTATCCAAGGTAATTTCTATATCTAAATCTATAATTCGATGATTCCTTCTGATATTTTCCACTTTTCTGGAATTTGTGCTTCCTAGGAAACATATTGTGGAGTTAACTCATTCCATATTACATGGCTATGACAAAGTAAACTTGTAGAAGAAAGGACATTTTGTTTGTTTTACACTGATTTTTCCCCCTTCCCACAAATGTTGATGGATTAATTTTCCACTCAGGAAGAGAGAAAATCTGTGTAGGACAATTCATTGCCTTGTATTGACCACAACCTTTTTTTAACCTCAGAAGAAATGACATCTCAAACCTGTTTATTCCTCCATGACCTCAAGCTTCCTGTTATTGGTTCCCCTCCCCTAATTCTTTTACCACTAATTCTCTAAATTCCAATTCCTCAGAAAAAGCTGCATAGCAAACACACACACACACACATACACACAGAGGCAGAGAGAGAAACAGAGACAGAGACAGAGAGAGAGACAGAGATAGGGAGACAGGAGAAAGAGAGAGAGAGACAGACAGATAGACATGTTTGGTTGTTTGTTCATGATCTGATTCATTGTGATCTCCTTTGGGGTTTTCTTGGCAGAGATACTACAGTGGTTTGCCATTCTTTCTCCAGTTCATTTTATACATGAGAAAACTGAGGCAAACAAGGTTAAGACTCATCTGAGTTCAAATCTGGCCTCACACTTTACAGAGCTGTATGACCCTGGGCAAGTCACTTAATATCTATTTACCTCAGTTTACTCACCTGTAAAATGAAGATATTAATAGCGTCTACCCCAAGGGTTGTAATGAGGCTCAAATGAGATAATAATTATAAAATGCTTAGCACAGTGTCCGGCACATAGTAAGAGCTATGTAAATGTAAACTATCATCCTCATGATTGATTATTAGCTATTAAAGTTTAACACTGCACTAAGATGTTTGAGATCCACCCTGCCTCCCCCACCTACCTAAACCACTACTTACATTACCTATATCACTGGGGTATTGTGGTGAAAGAATTCTCATATCCTTATGACTCTACAAAAATGTGAGATTTTACAATCAGTGCTCTCAAGCCCAGGGCTTACATGACCTTAATACATTCTTGGGGGCTGTCGGAGCCAGATCAGACCAGCTCACAGAACCAATTGTGAAACTTTCAGTGTGAGCATTTACAACTCAGAAATTGGCAAACACTAAAAATCATAGCTTAATTTATTGTTTTGTTTATTTCTAGACCTAAGGAAGCAAGAGAGAAAATGTCAATGGAGATTAAACTTAAAAGTGTGATGTGTATACTTTGTTTTTCTCTTAGGGAGCCAGTTGTCAAACTTTTACTAGCACACCACTGAGGGATACTCACCAAATCATTTCTTTATTTGTCCATTTCACTTTGTTCCCATTTAGAGTTGCCCCTGAGAAATCTCAAAATGTAAATCAAGTATAGGTAGGAGGGTGAGATATGAGTAAAGCAACTAATTCTCATGCAATTACTGGAGATGTCAATGAGTGTGCAGGTCAATATCCGTTTCACTCTATGGAAAACACACAAACCACATAGAAGACTCACAGTAATTCACAAGTAACTAGTACAATTCTTCTCTCTTTCCAATGTATCCTTTCTCTCTTGGACATGGAATATTCCCCAGACTCATTCTTTTTTTTTAAGTTTATTTATTTTTAGTTTTCAACATTCACTTCCAATAAATTTTAAATTATTTTCCCTTCCCTCTCTTCTTCCTTTCCCAAAACAGCATGTAATCTGATACAGTCTGTGTATATACATTCCTATTAAATATATTTTCACTCTGTATTCAGACTCCTGGATGGGGATGACATTTTCCATCATGAGTCCCTTGGAATTGTTTTAGGACCTTGCTTTGCTGATATGGGCTAAGTCTATCAAAGTCAGTCATCCTATGATGTGGCTGTTACTGTGTACAATTTTCTTTTTTCTTTTTTTTAAATTTTATTTATTTATTTATTTAATTTTTTACATTCATTTTCACAAATTTTTGGGTTCCAAATTTTCTCCCCTTTTATCCCCTCCCCCCACCCCAATACACCAAGCAATCTAATTTTCCCTATCACCAATCTGCCCTCTCTTCTGTCATCCCTCCCTTCTCTTGTCTCCATCTTCTCTTTTCTCCTGTAGGGCCAGATGACTTTCTATTCCTCATTAACTGTATGTCTTCTTTCCTAGTTACAACAACAATATTAAACAGTTGTTCCTAAAACTTTGAGTTCCAAATTCTCCCCATCCCTCCCTCCCCACTCATTCCCTTTGGGACGGCAGGCAATTCAATATAGGCCCTATCTGTGTAGTTTTGCAAATGACCTCCCTGATAGTCGTGTTGTGTAAGACTAACTGGATTACCATCCCTCCTAACCTGCCCCTCATTGTTTCTCTTCTGTCTCTTGATCCTGTCCCTCCCTGAGTGTTGACTTCAAATTGCTCCCTCCTCCCTTTGCCCTCCCCTCCATCATCCCCTCCCTTGCAATATCTCCTTCTCCCCCACTTTCTTATACTGTAAGATAGGTTTTCATACCAAAATGAGTGTGCATTTCACTCCTTGGTTTAATCAAATGTGATGAGGGTAAACTTCTTGGTTTTTTGTTTTGTTTTTTTTTCTCAGCTCTCCTCTTTTTCCTTCCACTAAGAAAAACTCCTACCTGCCTCTTAAATGACATATAGTTACCCCCTTCCCTTTCCCTCTCTTTCCTCCCCCTACATTTCTCTCTCACCATTTACCTTAGTTTCTTTTAAGGTATGGTCCCATCCTATTCAGTTCAATCTGTGCTCTCTATCTCTGTATGTGTGTGCATGTGTGTATGTGTGTGCATGCGTGTACATGTGTATGTGTGGTCCCACCAACTACCCAGATACTGAAAAGCTTTAAGAGTTAGAAATATTGTCTTTCCCTGTATGAATGTAAACAGTTCACTTCTGGTAAGTCCCTTAAGACTTCTCTTTGCTGTTTCCTTTTTCATGCTTCTCATTCTTGTGTTTGAAAGTCAAATTTTCTTTTCAGCTCTGGTCTTTTCATTAAGAATGATTGAAAGTCCTCTGTTTCATTGAAAGACCATATTTTCCCTTGAAGTATTATACTCAGTTTAGCTGGGTAGGTGATTCTTGGTTTGAGTCCTAGTTCCTTTGCCTTCTGGAATATCCTATTCCACGCCCTTCGATCCCTTAATGTAGAAGCTGCTAGATCTTGGGTTATCCTGATTGTATTTCCACAGTACTGGAATTGTTTCTTTCTAGCTGCTTGCAAGATTTTTTCCTTGAGCTGGGAGTTCTGGAATTTGGCCACAATGTTTCTAGGAGTTTCTCTTTTCGGATCTCTTTCAGGTGGTGATCGATGGATTCTTTCAATACTTATTTTGCCCTCTGGTTGTAGAATGTCAGGGCAGTTTTCCTTGATAATTTCATGGAAGATAATGTCTAGGCTCTTTTTTTGATCATGAGTTTCAGGTAGTCCCATAATTTTTAAATTGTCTCTCCTGGATCTATTTTCCAGGTCAGTTGTTTTTCCCATGAGATATTTCACATTCTCTTCCATTTTTTCGTTCTTTTGGTTTTGTTTGGTGATTTCTTGGTTTCTCATAAAGTCATTAGACTCCATCTGTTCCATTCTAATTTTG
Organism: Bettongia penicillata ogilbyi; assembly: GCA_023548195.1. Lineage (NCBI taxonomy): Eukaryota > Metazoa > Chordata > Mammalia > Diprotodontia > Potoroidae > Bettongia > Bettongia penicillata. The sequence continues at coordinate 4,866,107 of JAJHZJ010000500.1, forward strand.
AGAGAACTATTAAATTCGGTGAGCTTTTGAGCCTCTTTTTCCATTTGGCTCATTCTGCTTTTGAAAGCTTTCTTCTCCTCATTGGCTTTTGGAACCTCCTTTGCCAATTGAGTGAGCCTATTTTTCAAGGTGTTAATTTCCTCAGCATTTTTTTGGGTCTCCTTTACCAAGGTATTGACCTGTTTTTCATACTTTTCTTATATCTCTCTCATTTCTCTTCCCAGTTTTTCCTCCACCTGTCTAACTTGCTTTTCAAAATCCTTTTTGAGCTCTTCCAGGGCCTGAGCCCACCCCCACCCCCCTGGGGTGTCTGGGGTACTGAGGCCCCGCCCTCCACGTCTTTCCCTGATGGCAAGGATACGTCCTCGTCATCAGATCCGAAGGTCGGGATAATTTGCATTTGTTGGAAAAAACTCTCTATAGTCTTATTTTTCTTCCCTTTTCTAGACATTTTCCCAGCCAGTTACTTGACTTCTGAGATTCCTTTCCACCCCTGCCTGGATCCACCCACCTAGTGCTTGGCCTCTGAGATTTAAATGGGCTTTCCTCCTGCCGGCTGTCAATCAGTGAGCTTTAGTTCAGGTGCTGGGGTGGGGGCAGGGCCGCCTCCCAGACTCTGATCCCTCAGGGGTTTTATGCAGAGACTTTCAGGAATGGAGCGGGTGGGGGCAGGGTGGGGGGCCCGCCTCCCAATCTCATTTCCCTTTGGGACTTTGAGCAGAAGCCTTCAGTAATAGAGCGGGGTGGGGGCAGGGCCATCTCCCAGGCTCAGCTCCATCAGGTTTTATGCGGGAATCTTCCGTAATGAAGATCCTGCCTGCTGTTGGGGGATTCCTGAGTCCTGGGTCGCTGCCGCCTCAGCCACCGCCCACACCTCTGCCTCCGCCGCTTCCTGCCCCATCTCTGCTGCCACTGCTTCCTCCCGAGGGGGCCCGAGTCACGGAGACGCCCTGCTTCCCCTCTCCTCCAGCGCAGCCTTCTCTCTCACTGACCTGTAGCTTCTGTGGGCGGAGGGACTTTCCCGGCTGCCGGAGTTTCGGTCTCTGAAGCCTGCTCTGATCAGCTTCTCTGGGGCCGCGGCCAGGGCAGTGCTGGGGGTGGGGTCCACTTTCTGGAGCGTGCTGGACCCTGGGGACGGGTCTCCAGGGCTCCCCGTAACGGAAATCTCTTCCACTCTGCTTCTGCACACCTTGTATTGACCCAGAAGTTATGGGGGACTCTTTTTACATTAATTCTATGGGCTTTTGGTTTTGGAGCTCGTAAACGTGCGTCCTTCTACTCCGCCATCTTGGCTCCGCCTGTGTACAATTTTCTCCTGGTTATGCTCACTTCACTAAGCATAAGTTCATATAAATCTTTCCAGGTATTTCTAAAGTCTACCTGTTCATCAATTCTTATAGCACAATAGTATTCCATTACATTCATATTCTACAACTTGGTCAGCCATTCCCCAGCTGATGGACGTTTCCTCAATTTCTAGTTCTTGGCCACCACAAAAAGAGCTACTATAAATATTTTTGTACGTGTGGGCCCTTTTCCCATTTGTATGATCTCTTTGGAATACAGCCCTAGAATTGCTGGGTCAATGGGTATGCACATTTTTATAGCCCTTTGGGCATAGTTCCAAATTGCTCTCCAGAATGGTTGGATCAGCTCACAACATCACCAACAATGAATTAGTGTTCCAACTTTCCAACATTTATCATTTTCCTCTTTTGTCATGTTAGTCAGTCTGATAGATGTGATGTGGTACTTCAGAGTTGTTTTGATTTGTATCTCTCTAATCAATAGTGATTTAGAGCATTTTTATATAACTATAGATAGCTTTAATTTCTTCCTCTGGAAACTGCCTGTTCTTATCCCTTGACCATTTATCAATTGTGAAATGACATATTCTTGTAAATTTGACTCAGTTCTCTATATATCTTAGAAATGAGGCCTTTATCAGAGACACTGGTTGTAAAAATTCTTTCCCATTTTCTGCTTCCCTTACCCAGACTCATTCTTGGCACCATCATGTGGTTTGTGCTTTCCTCAGAAGTTCATATTGAACTTGCTGTTGCAAGAGAGGCAATTTCCTTCCCATTGGACTTGCACTATGTGAATAACTGATGAACGGGGTGGATGCTAAATTCCAAGTCTTTTTTATTTCCTATGTCATGACTTACATCCTCCTACTACTCCTTCAGGATCATACATACAATTTTATTTTTCATAGGAGACTAGCACAAACAAGAAATGCTGCTCCTCCCAAAACTCTGGATCCCCAAGCCCTCAAATTTGGAGTTATTATGGAAGCAAACCCCAGTTGGCACTAATCAGAAACTCCTCTCCTCCCCTCCAGAAGACTTGAGTTTAAGAGCTTCTTGGTTATATGCTTCCTCCCTTTTGGAGTTGTATGGTTGAATGTGTCTTGTTATGTATGTCATTGCCACTCCAAGACTGGCAGTGCCCAGGAACCAGAGGTCCAGGAGTTCTTGTTGCTGTCCAGCTGCTGAGCTCCAGATATTGTTATCTCTAGAGCTGAAAGTGAGAGTCATTCCACTGGAGTCTTGTGGGGGTGAAATAGGCCTCTCTTGTGCCCATTATGTGAATTGTTACCTTCATTGTTTGCCCAGGAACTGGGGACATTTTGATCCATATCTACAGAGTCCCTCAGGGGACTTTACCCAGAACTCAGGTCTCCCTGGATCACTTCGAAAAGGGGAAGAAATATGACAAAAGGGGTGAGGGAGAGGCCTTGATATCCTTTTAAAGGCCAGCACAATGACAGTGTTTCTGGCTCACAAGAATCTGAACAGATCAATTCTTCTTTAAGTGATGACAATTATAGCAATAACAAAACAATAATAATAACTAATATTTACAGGCTGCTTTTGTATAGGGGCAGCTAGGTGGTACAGCAAATAGAGTATCAGGCTTGGAATCAGGAAGAAGTGTATTAAAATCAAGCCTCAGACACTTACACACTGTGTGACCCTGATCAAGTCTCTTAACCCCCATTTACCTCAGTTCTTCCATCTATAAAATGAACTAGAGAAGGAAACAGCAAACCATTCCAGTAGCTTTGTCAACAAAACCCCAAATGAGACCATGAAAAGTCAGGCACTGCAGAAAAATGATTGAACATATTGGTGCTTTATGATTTACAAAATCCTTTACATGAGTTACTTCTTTTGATTCTTTTGATGTAGGGTTTTTTTTTTGTAGAGGAGAAAACTGAGACTGAAGGAGGTTATGTGACTTGTCCAGGGTCATATGTCTAATAAATATATGAGACATTGTTTAAATCCAAGTCTTTATGATTCTAAGTCCCAAACAAAGGTTTTCTACCTTACAATTTTATCCAGTTGATCAGAGAACTCTTCTTATTTTACTACATCTACCTAACTAATATTATATTAACTAATTCCTTCTGGGATTACTATTACTATTATGGGATAATGACATGTTCGTGATCTAGCAAATGAACTTCTGGCATACATGCATATGCATGGGTAGGGGAGGGTGGAGGATGGCTCTGTGCCTTGTTACTTTACTGATGGATTGCTGTCCTTCAGTTCAGCTAGGTGAGCTTGTCCATTTATCACTGAGTATAGGTGTAACCAAGATCGAAAATACCCAGTAGTAATAAAGAGAACGTGATTTTCAGGGGTATAATTCTAGTGACAAAGCAAGGAAAAAGAACAGCGGATGAAATTCAGAGAATTTTAACCTTTCATCCGAGTTCTATATAGTGGAATGAACACCCTTTATTATCTTTTTGTTTTACTTTTTATTAAGTCAGACCACATTCTGGTGACAATGTTTAGTTTGTTATTATATGGTCAAGAACTATAAGCAGCGGATAGAGTGTCAAGACTGCAGTCAGGAAGACTCATCTTCCTGAGTTCAAATCTGGCCTCAAACAATTCCTAGGCAAGTTGCTTAACCCTGTTTGCCTCAGTTTCCTCATCTGTAAAATGAATTGGAGAAGGAAATGGCAAACCACACCAGTATCTTTGCCAAGAAAACCCCAAATGAGATTATGAAGAGTTCTGAAACAATTGAACCATAGAAAAGAACTATAGCATATCAAAGAGTGGGAAGAAATCTCAAAGGTCATAGGATCATAGATTTAGAACTGAAAATCCAACCATTCAGATAGATTAGGGGATTTGTCCAAGGTCATTTAGGTAGTAAGTGGTAGATCTAGAATGTAAATTGGGTTTTCTGACAATAAATTCAGAATTCTTTCCCTTGTCCTTTGCTATGTATCTGATCATCTAGTACAACCTATATCTGAAGGACAACCTCTAAAACATTCTTGACCATTGGTCACCTATCCTTTTCTAGAAGACAATTGAAATTGCCAGAAGCCATTCATTGGGAAACTCATTACATTCTGAGGTGGGGCTGCCATAATTTAAGTTCTCCCTTAAAATCAAGCAGAAATGTTTCTCTGCATCTTCCACCAGTTATTCCAAGTTCTTTTCTTTAAGGCCAAGCAGAATGAATCTAATCTCTCTTCCAGATGACAGCTCTTAACACTATTCAAAGATGCCTACTATACCCTTCCTAAGTCTTCTTTTCTTCATATTAAACACTCCTGGTTTCTCCAACTGATCTTTGCATGACATAGTCTCAGTTCCTTCATGACCAGATCTGCTCCAGTTCATAATATCTTTCCTAAAAGGTGCCACTCTAGACTGAATAAAATACCCCAGATATTGTCTAGCTGGGATGTAAGGATGATGGAAGCAGAAATTGAAAGATAGAGGGACCCTAGAAGTCATCTAATTTAATTTTCTCATTTTTTTTACACAAGAAAACTGATGCAGGAGGGGAAGCAAGTTGAGAATGTCATAGAAGTTGTAAATGGATTCAAGCCAGGAGTATGCTAGAGTTAGCTTGGGAGCTGGTAAATTTTCAGTGTAAGCATTTATATGGTTATGTATCTTGGAAATCAGCAAATGCTACAAACATGACCTGATTTATTGTTTTGTTGATTGTCTAGACTTAAGTAAGTGATGGAGAAAGTGTCAATGATGCAAGCTAAACTTAAAAGTATATAAAATATTTTCAGAGGCAGAGAGACTGCCTCTAAATCCCATACCCTTTCTATTATATTAGGTAGCCTTCTTTTACTATCATTTTGCTGGTTTTGGACATTTATGCTACTTTTCCAAGTATAAAAGACCTACAATGGTGGGTGAAATCAATCAAGCAGACAGGCAATATATGTGTGAAAAGAACTTACTTTAAACTAGAAGCTAATATTCTTAACATGGAACTGGCTAATGAAGATAACCTCAGCAGCCTCCCTATTGATTGATTGGGGTGGGGGGATACTCATTGATTCCACATCTGCAACTACTTCCCCCTTCTTTGCTTATTGTACCCAGGTTAAATTAAATGGACAAAAGGCTGCTGCAGTCCATGCTAAAAACCAGTGGGGATTGCTTTAATGGGGACCACTCTCAACTGGAAAATTGGTGCTTATAATTTTATAGCTCACCATGTGGAGTTCTTTCATCCAGCCAAGGTAGGTAGGTCACCTTTAATTATCAGGGGTGAAATCCAAATGGTGGGAAACTTATTCTATCTCATTAATAAAGCATGAATATGAAAATTCATTTCCTGGAATCTAGGACTATGGAAAACACCCCTGTACATGTGGAATGGTTTATTTAGATCTTAGTGCTAAGTATATTCTTATGCTGAGAGCTGGGGAGATGACTGTGAATTTCAAACACAGAGGATCATTGCATGATAGGTTAGTTAGCAACCCAACCAAGTACGAATCAAGAATCTTTTCAGCATGTGAATGGGGAACCGGGGGCATCACTGATGTTTATTAAATATTCCCTTTTAATATGGCTACCGAAAAACTGAGAGGATATTTTCTATTTTCCCCTTCTCTGAGTTATGACTTACAGAGAGTATTGGAAAAAGCATTGGATATGGAATCAGAAAGTCTTGGTTTGATTCTCAACTCCACTATTTAGTATTACCTTGTCTTTATTATTTCCCCTCTTGGAGTCTCAGTTTCCTGATCTATAAAATGAGGTGGTTGGATTTGATCAACAAATCAGCAGTAAATATTTATTAAGTGACTCCTATGTGCCAGGCACTTTGCTAAGCACTAGAAATACAAAAAGAGACAAAAGACAGTCCCTGACCTCAAGGAGCTTACAATCTAATGGGGAGACACATACAAGAAAATACATATAAAGTAATCTATATATAGGATAAATAGGAAATAATTAATAGAGGGGAGACACTGGAATCAAGAGGGGTTGGGGAAGGCTTTTTGAAAGAATGGGATTTTAGCTAAGACTTAAAGGAAGCCAAGGAGATTAGTAGTTGGAGCAGAGGAGGGAGAGTGTTACAGGCATGTGGAGCAATCAGAGAAAATTCCTGGAGCCAAGAAATGGAGTGGCTTATTTGTGTAACAGCTAGGAGGCCAGTGTTGCTGGATTGAAGATTGTATGTTGGGGAGAAAAGTGTAAGAAAACTCAAAAGGTAGGAGAGAGCCCGATTTTGAAGGACTTTGAATACCAAACAGAGCATTTTGTACCTTTTCTAAGGACAATAGGAAGTCATTGTAGCTAGTTGAGTAGGTGGGGTGACTTGGTCAGACCTGTATTTCAGAAAGATCACTTTAGTGACTGAATGGAGGATGGACTGGAGTGGGGAAAGACTAGAAATAGGCAGATCCACTATCAGGCTATTGCAGAATTAAGGCAGAAGATGATGATAACCAGAAACAGAGTAGTAGCAGTATCAGAGCAGAGAAGGAGGCATATCTGAGATATGGGACAAAGGTGGAATTGACAAGCCTAGGTACAGATTGGATATGGAGGATGAGAGACAGGAATTCAGGATGAAGCCTAGGTTGTGAGCCTGAGGAAAAGGGAGGATGGTGGCATGCTCTATAGTTAGAGGAAATGTAGGAGGGAAGGAGGTTTTAGGGAATAGATAATGAGTTCTCTTTTGCACGCATTGAGTTTAAGATGTCTATTGGCCACATCCAGTTTGCAATGTCCAAGAGGTAGTTGGAGATGTGAGATTGGAGGTCAGCAGAGATTGGGGCAGGATAAGTAGATTTGAAAGTCATCAACATAGAGGTGGTAATTAAATATGCATGAGCTGATGAGATCACCAAGTGAAGTTATATAGAGGGAGAAGAAGGTCCAGGAAAGAACTCTGAGAAACACCTATGGTTTGAGGGAGTTTTCTGGAGAAGGATCCAGCAAAGGAGACAGAGAAAGAATGGTTGGATAGGTAGAAGGAGAACAGAGAGAGTGGTCTCCCAAAGACCTAGAGAGAAGAGAGTATAAAGGAGAAGAGACTAATCAGCAGTGACAAAGGCTGCAAAGAAGTCAAGAAGAAAGAGGAGTTAGAAAAAGCCATTGGATTTGGCAACTAAGAGATCATTAATAACTTTGGAAAGAGCAACTTCAGTGGACTGATAAGGTCAGGAGACAGATTGTAAAGGACTAAGAACAGAGTGAGGGGACAGAAAATGAAGTTACCTATTATAGATGATTTTTCAGAATTTAGCTACAAAAGGGCAGAGGAGATACAGGATGACAGCAGGGATGGAAGGATCTAGTGAGAGTATTTTTTGCAGAATAGGGATGACATGAACATGTTTGTAGAAGTTAGGAGATGAGCCACTAAAGGCAGGGGGAGAATAAAAATAAATGAAGGAGGAGTAATAATAGAGGGGACATTCTATTGGAAGAGATGGAATGGAATAGCATTTGAACAATAGAGGGGTTAGCCTTGGTAAGGAGTAAGGACAGTTCATCATGTAAAATAGAGTGACATCTGAGTGACAGGAGATGAGGAAAAGGAGTTCATAGCTAATGGCCTCAATTTTCTTTTCTATAAAAGATAAGGCGAGGTTCTCAACTAATACGGTGGGGGAGGAGGACCTGTGGAAGTTTTAAGAAAAGATTTGGAAGAGCTGCTGTGGAGAGTGGGATAATGAGTTGCTAAAGGAAGTATGGTAGGATTGCTTAACAGCAGTGAGGGCCCAGTTGAGGTTATGTAGTATAAATGCATAGTGCATCCAGTCAGAAGAGTTATGGGATTTTCTCCAGCTTCATTCAGCAGCATGTGTATAAGCAGGAAGGCAACAAATGATGGAAGTGATCCACAGCTGAGGCTTGGCTGGATGTAATTGGTGATATTATAAGTATAAGGGCAGGAGTTGGGGAGGAGAGAGAAATTGTAAGCCAGGCATCAAACTCATTGAGGAAAGAAGGAAGTGACCTGGAAGTGTATAGACAATAGCTACCAGGATTTTGAGTGTGTGGTAGATAGAATATCTAAGGAAAGAGGTTACTGAGTGAAAGGGATAAGGAGAGAAACTAGAAGTGGTAATGGGGATTGAGGAGTGTTCCAACTCCTCCACCATGACCAGTCAGCTGAGGAGAATGAATGACGGTACAGTCAGTACTGGAAAGGGTGGCCAGGGAGTCTGTGTCATTGGGCAAAAGCCAGGTTCCAAAAAGAGATAACAGAACAAATAGGAGAGGAATACATTTAAGATGAAGGAAAGTTTGTTGCTTATGGAACAGGCATTCCGGAAACACAGCAGAAAGTCTGGGTGTAGTTAATGTGAAACTTTGGGATGGGAGGGTTGAGTGGAAAGGGAGTGAGAAATTAGATGCTAGGGGCTATGGAATAGGGTTTGGATGATATTCTAGGTACAGGAGTTCAAAGTCACTGGGATGCAAAGGGTATGATTGGGTGTGAGAATGTTCATTACTGCATGGAAGGTACCATTCGTCTACCTCAAAAGGATAAGCCAGCAAGATTTGCTCTGGACTCTCTGAACTTCCTCTCTCTACTATGCCCCTACTAGCTACCTTTTCTCCTCTGCTCCCATACTTCAGCCTCCTTTTATGGGTTGCCTTTCCATAAGAATAGAGGGTCCTTGAGAGCAGGGACTGTCTTTCTGCTTGTATTTGTACAATTATCCCTTCCACATTGCAGGGGGTTAGGGTCATGGCACACACCCCACTACCCCCACACTCTGGAAAATCTGTGAAAAATTTTTTGCCACTCCTTTTCATACCAGAGAAGTTTCAATCATTATGGTATTAAAAGATAAAGTATGTTAATATTATATAATACTATGCAGCTATTCTGTGCATTTATGAGTTTCTAAACTTTTTCTATGTCATCTGCAGGCCTTCACATGCCATCTGCGGCTTCTGCAAAACTTCCCCAAAATTTCCATTTAATTTCTTATGCCAACCTGTGATATATGGAAACATGATGAGGAAGGAATAACTGTATTTCCAGTGCTTAGTACAATGCCTAGCACATGGTTAGCACTTAATAAATATTTTCTAGAATACAGCTAAGGACACCTTGAAGGTGAGTGACCAAGACTGAAGGCAGTGCTTTTGATTCTAGTATTCACTGAAAATGGATTAATGATGTCAAGTACCTTATATCCCATAGCACTACAGGGAACATCCTCATTAGGCAAGTTGGTGTAGTAGAAAGAGTGCTACACCTAGAGTCAGAAGGGATCTAGATTCATATGCTCTCTACAACACTCCTTAACTGTGTGACTACCTCTATAAGCCTCGATTTTCTTATATGTAAAATGAAGCTAATAACTGCCATGTTCTCCCTCACAGTAGCTCAAGTAAGATGATGTATGTAAAGCATTTTGCAGGTTTTAAGGTGTTACATATCTGCTAACTCCTTTTCTTTCTTTAGTTGCTGCAAACTGCTTCTACTCTCAATGTATTTTTTCTTTAGGCAGACAACCTTGCTCTATCCCCATTTTTTTAGAATTCCTACGTAGCTCCTCCTTCAGCTCCCCACCTCCAGCAGAGAGATGCCACAGTGGAGGAGTAAGACTTGCTTTATTTAGCTTTCCATCAATCTCTGTTCCTTTTTTCTTTTTGCCAAAACAAATCCTTTAATCACAATGTTTTGGTAGATGGGATTAGCAGAGATGTCATGGTTCTCTTTTCCAACTACAGTTGATTTTTCATACACTCCTTCTGTCAGTACTTATGAGCACCTGCACTAATTATTCTGTTTCTCTGATGAACAGTCTTGCCCTCTAGATTCCAGGGAATTAAAACTGAGGGTTCCCAGCAAGCTGCACGAGTGATTTAGGAAACTGATATAGATGCATAGCAGGATTTTAAACATACAAAAGAACAAGAAAACATTAGTGTGCTATAAGAAGGAAGGAAATTAACTTTTACTGAACATCTACTATGTTCAAGATATTGTACTGAGCATGACACAAATTTTTCCTCATTTGATCCTTACAACAACCTTGTCCCAATGTTATAGTTGAGAACATCAGACAAACAGAGGTTAAGTAACTTGCCTGGGGTCATACAACTACTAAGAATCTAAGGCTGAACTTGAATTCAGATCTCCCTGACTCCAGGCTCAGTGTTTTAGCCACTGAGTCACCCAGCTGCCTTAGAAAGAACATTGGATTTGGAATCACAACACTTTGTTAAAAGCCCAGCTCTAACAAATACTGGGCAAGATGACCTGAAACAAATCACCTTACCTATCTGGGAGAAAGTTTTTCTATTTTTCTTTTTGAAAGGAGGGAAGGATTTGGTCTACATAATTTTTGAGTTCTCACCAGTTTCTAGTCTTATGAAATGATGTAAGCTTCTGCTATTAAGCTTTGTCCCTGAGAACTACTTTTACTTAGTGAGAAATAGTTGCCATGATTTCCTTAGAATTTCACTAAAATTCTTCTCCCGTGGGTCCCCAGGAAGCATTGAGGGGACTCTGAGTTCTAGAAGGCTACTCTACACGTTTCTTTGACCATCCCTTGCCTTTTCTCTCTTAACACCATCAAAAAATGATAAAACCAGCCCCTAGTTGCCCTGTTTTCCTTTTTAATTTCCTCTGGGATCCTTAGATACATTAGGATTTTGAAGATACACTGGTCCCTTTTCCCCTATTAGAATGTGAGCACTTGAAGTATGCTTATGTATTGTGATGTTTTGATTTGGGGATTTTACAAAGCTGTTCTATGGAAAGAGGCCAGGTCAGTTAGTCAGGAAGCATTTATTAAGCATTAAGTTCTGAGCTCTGGGAGCTCCTGCTAAGCTGCAGTGACTTCAAGGATGAACCCTACAGTGGACGATGTTTTATCTTTTTTGGATTAAGATTGCAAACTCCCATTACCAGGAGGCTAGCCACCATGAGATGAATGTTTTCTGGCTATAGCAGTGCATGGAAATTACCAGTTAAAGCACGGAGGGGTTGCCATGGAGGAGTGGTCACACCATTGCTATCATGAGGATTGGTAGGTACATAGCTGATCATCTCCTTGATGGCAGGTCTGTTTTTCCTTTGGTCCTCAGGTTGACAGTACTTATCACAGTGCTTTTTTATGTAGCCATCCATACTTAATAAAAGTTTGCAAAGTAGACCTGAATTGAATAAGGTGTCAAGGCCACAAGGAAATAAAGTGATCAGTCTCTCAGGCCAGCATTAGGGTCACCAGCTTCTGGTTTCACCATAAACATCAGAACCATGTGGGCCAGGACCAAAAAAGTAGAGAATGACATTATTCTCATCATACTAGCCATGGTATGTTCTCTAGAGCTGCCAAATTCAAGACAACAGAAAACCTGTGTACAGATTCTTTGACGTTTTTATTTTCTCTAGAACTGAACCCCTGGAGCTATGATTCATTCTTCATTCCTGCCTTTGTTTCTTTCTTGTACAGTATTTTTAATCTCCTTTTAATGTACAGAACTCAGGTTTACTCTATTTTTTTTTTGCCTTGCCTTGGTAACTGCTGTGTTTTTCTCTGCCTCCTTAGCCCAGCCCCACAATATTTTGTGATGATCTATTAAATTCTGCCTCCATATCCATTTAGCCACCTAGAACCATACGTTGACAATCCTCACTACTGATGGGACTTCCTCCACACTTGGGATCCCTCTTTTCATAGACACAAATCCATTCTTGTTTTTAATGAGATCATTTGCTTTTCATCTCTAAGCATTTGAGTACAAATTATTGCCAATTTCTTTCTTATTCTGTTTTTTTTTTTTTGGTTACACTCTTCGCTCTTAAGCTGCTGTCTTTTCTGTTTATTTTACTCTGTATATCACTAACTTAAATGCTGCACCAATATAGTGAAACCCCTATAGTAGTCCGTCTTACATTGCATTTAATTAAAAAATGCTCCTACATTTCTTCTTTTTCTGATCTATCTTTTTTTTTTAACATAATGTATACATTCAATTCAACTCAGCTAGCATGCCTGCATGTACCTAGCATTATGTTAGGTGTTCTGGGGAAACCCTTTCCTGTCTTTAAGAAGCTTATTTGCTTGGTTTTTTCGGTGGTACCTGATTCTTTGTGACCCCATTTGAGATTTTCTTGGCAAAGATACTTGCCATTTCCTTCTCCAGCTCATTTTACAGATGAGGAAACTGAGGCAAATGGATAATTGACTTGCCCAGGGTCACACAGCTAGTAAGTGTCTGAAGTCAGATTTGAACTTATGAAGATAACTCTTCCTGACTTAGTTAAGTATAGACACTTAAAGTATTGGTAGGAAGAGAGGCCTGATGCCTCCTTGTGTACAAGCTACAGACAGTTGGACTAGTAATGTGTCTAGGAAGCAGAAATTGCTGCTATTCGACCTCATAGTGTTTCATTGTTGAGAAGCTGAGCGGCACAGTGCATACAGTCCTGGACTTGGAGTAAGCAAGACTCCAGCTCAAATTCAACCTCACTTAGTAGCTGTGTGAATATAGGGGCTAATCACTTAAACTTTGCCTAAGTTTCTGCTTCTGATGATAAAAATAACACCTGCCTCCCAAGGTTGTTGTGAGAATCAAATGAGATGGTGTGTCAAGCGCTTTACAAACTTTAAAGTGTTATGTGAATGTTAGTTATTCCCGTTGTTGGTGGTGATTATGGTGGTGAGAGAGGAAGTAGTAGTCATTGTTCAGTTATGTCTGAGTCTCTGTTTTCTTGGCAAAGACACCACAGTGGTTTGCATTTCCTCCTCTAGTGTGTTTCCACTTTACAGATGAGAAATTGAGGCAAATGGGGTTAAATGATTTGGCCACAGTTACACAGCTAGTAAATATCTGAGGCCAAGTCTGCCTCAGATCTTCCTGACTTCCAGCCTGGTGCCCTATGCACCTACCTGACAGTAGTAGTGTTAGTAGTAGTAGCAGTAGCAGTAGAAGTAGCAGTAGCTGTAGCGGTAGCAGTAATAGTAGTAGTAGTAGTAGTAGTAGTAGTAGTATTAGTAGTAGTAGTAGTAGTAGTAACCAAATTGTCTAGGTCCCTAGTGACATAGAGCCAGATAAGCACAGAGCAGGAAGTAGCTGGCATACCAATGCCAAGGGCCACATAAAGTAATCTTACTGACATTATCAAATTTTCCCCACATATCCCCTCCTACCTACCTTCCTTTCTACTAGTTGAATGACTCTTAGCCATCTGGATTTGTCTGCATTGATGGATTCTCTTGCTTGAGAGCACATGCCATATGGTGCCATAGTTCCATAGGGTGCCAGACTTGGAATCAGGAAGACCAAAATTCAGATCCTCCTTCAGATACTTACTGGATGACCCTAGTCAATTTCCTGAACCTTGCTCTCAATTTCCATTCCCTCATCTACAAGACAGGGCTAATAGCAACACTTACTTCAGGTTTGTTGTGAGAACTTGTTGGAATTATATATATATATATATATTATATATGTAAAGTGGTTTGCAAACTTTAAAATGCTATATAATTGACAACCATTGTTATTACCTATTATGAAACACATTCTTCCTCCTCCTCTGCCTTGCCCCATCTCTTAGGTATCTTCTTTCCTGCCACATTTGCCAAGTGCCCCAATCACCAGCACCCATCAGTTACAAAGCTGGTTTAGTAAAAAATATCTGAGAATTAGGGTTCTGGTTCATTTCATTTTCTAAGTAGCTGACGGTCAGACAGGATAAACCTTTTATGTTTTTATGCTTACTGTTAAAGAAAAGCCCAACAACACAGAGAATGGAATGAAACCCTTTCTAAAATGTCTTTGTTCCCTTTCATTGAAGCCTCTTTAAGTCAGTCTAATGAATGCTCATGAATATTCCTTTGAGGATTCAGGTTCGGTGACACATGTAATTCTGGGAACAGAATATGCCACATACACTATACATGCAGTGTTGGGAAGAGAGTCCTGTCTGTTGGCTGCTAGCCACAGTTATAGGAGCAATGGATGTAAATACTTTCTTGACCTTTGGTGCTTTTTAAGGAGCACTTATTCCAAGGGTTTCATTTTAAGCAAACAGATGTTGTATCCTTCATAATATAACCCTGATTTCTTCTTCTGTCCTTGCTTCACTCTTTTCCTTTACTGAAACCTTACCTTACAGACATTTTAGTACAAAACTCTACCCCGAACTGTTTGCATTCCCATTTTCAGAATTGTGCTCATACTTTCCCTAGTGGGGCTATCCTTCCCACACTTTCTACTGCAGTGGAGAGAGCCCTGAACCGAAAGTCAAGGAGACTTGAATTCAAACCTGGCCTCAGAAGCTGTCTGGCAATATGACCCTGGGAAAGTCACTTAACTCACCTCTGTCTACCTCAATTCCTCAATTATAGAATGGGGATTATAATAGTACCTCCATCCTAGAGCTGTTTTGGGAATCAAATGAGATAATATTTCTAAAGTGTTTAGCATGGTTTCTGATACATAATAGGCACTTAATAAATGCCTATTCCCTTCCTTCCCTTCACCTTCAAAGTCCTGCAACGTGAGCACTTTTTAGGCTTCTTAAGAACTTGCCTAATTATGTTGTGGTTATTAAGAGGAGAGGAAATGCAAAACCTCCTCTTCCATTTTCTTATGGAGTACACTTGATGGGTCATAGGGAGGGAGAACATTAAGGGAGAGGAAGAAAGTACAAGAATAAATAACCTTTGTATCTTTGTGGCTATTTGGGGGATAACTGTGGAAAGTACAATACACTTCTCATGGAAGAGGTTAATGATTTCACACCATAAGCTTGAAAGCATTTTCTGTTAATGAGAACACTGTGTAGCATATGGAGGAAAGCAATAACTTTGAGTTCAAAAATTCATATGCCCTAATCAGATGTCAAAATGATGGATTCAAATAACTTGGACCTTTGAGTTCATTTTTTCCTTAAGTAAGGGAAAATAATAGGAGAGAAGCCCACTGACACCCTGACCCCACCTTGGGATAGACCTAGCAGATCGGACTAAATATTCATCATGATGGCAGAGGTACTAGTACTTCTGTCTTCTGCCAGATGGTCAGATCACTTTTGGACTTTGTGTTCAGCTCTGAGTGTGGTAGTTTAGCAGATACCTTGTTGTACCTTGCTATTCTGTACACACAGCATTCCATCTCCAGTATCCTTGCTTTTGCACAGGTTGGTGTCCATGCCTGGAACTCTCTCTGTCCTTTCATCTCATTTCATCCCTAATTTCCCTGAAAGTTTGTTTCAGGAATCACACATGCCTTTTTCTGATGCCTCTCTCTTAGAAGTTAGTGCCTTCTCCTCTCCAAATTATGCTGTATTTATTTATTTATGATATATTTCATATGTAAATATGTATATGTGGTTTTTCTAATAGAATGTAAGCTCCTTGATGGAAGAGATTTCCCCTCCCCCCTTTTTACATCCCTTACAAAGAAAGTAACCAGGATAGTCGGAAGATCCAAGACTTTGCCAAGAGTTACTACGGCATAGAAAATATAGTGCTAGACTTGAAGTAAAGAACACCTGGCCTTTTTGAGCCTCAATTTTCTCCCCTTTAAGATGAGGGTAATAAATACCAGCCATCTCACAAGGCTACTAGGATGATCAAATGGGATAATAACATAAAGAGTATTTTCAAAACCTTAAAGAGCAATGTAAATGTGACCTGTTAATACTATTATTATGAGCTGAAGCAACAAAAGATACAATGGTTGCCCTTAAATATTTAAAGGGCTACCACATAGAAGGAGGTTCAGAATTCTCTTGGTTGACTCCAGAGGGCAGAACTTGCATCACTGGGTCACAGAGGGATGGATTTTAACTCAATGTAGTGAGAAGTTTTCCAGTGGTTAGAACTGTCCAAAAATGAATGGAGCTAGTGAGGTCCCTCTCTCCAAAGATCTTCAAGTGGATGCTGGATGAACCTGTGTTAAGGAGAACATTTAATTTGTTACTTTTGTTAAACTATTTTAAAAAATCTTTTTAAAAAAAATCATTGTTTGAGGAGCCAAGATGGCAGAGTAGAAAGATTCACATATACTAGCTCCAAACCCACAGCCCATAAATTACCTGTGAAAAGGAACTCCCAACAGGTTCTGGAGCAGTGGAAGCTGTACGGCAATGGAGTAGAGGAGATTTCTGTTCCAGAGAGCCCTGAAAAACTGACACCAAGGGTCTATCGCGCAGCGGACCCGGAGCAGAGCCCAGCCCTGCCTTGGCCGAATGACCCCAAGAGGAGCAGATCCGAGCGGGCTTCAGGGACTGAATCTCCAGTGGCTGCGAAGGTCCCTCCACCCACAGGTGCTACAGGTCAGTGAGAGAGACTTCTGGGCTGGCCGAGAGGGGAGCAGGATGTCTCCATGACTCAGGCCCCCTTGGAAGGCAGCAGCAGATGCAGCGGCAGCCAGGAGCTCCCAGAGTGGAAAGGACCTCAGATCCATTACTAAAGGTATCTGCATAAACCCCCTGAGGGAACTGAGCCTGGGAGGAGGCCCTGCCCCCACCTGAGAAGCTGAATTTAATCTTACCCTGAATAGCAGCCACTCCTGCCACTGAAAGCCCTGAGGCTGGGGAGCAGCATTTGAATCTCAGACCCCAAGCACTAGCTGGGCAGATCTAGGCGGGGGTGGACAGGAATCTCAGAAGTCAAGTAACTGCCTGGGAAAATGCCCAGAAAAGGGGAAAAAAAGAAGACCATAGAAGGTTACTTTCTTGGTGAACAGATGTTTCCTCCTTTCCTTTCTGATGAGGAAGAACAATGCTTACCATCAGGGAAAGACATAGAAGTCAAGGCTTCTATATCCCAAACATCCTAAATAGATATCCAATGGGCTCAGGCCATGGAAGAGCTCAAAAAGGATTTTGAAAAGCAAGTTAGACAGATGGAGGAAAAACTGGGAAGAGAAATGAGAGAGATGCAAGAAAAGCATGAAAAACAGATCAATACCTTGCTAAAGGAGACCCAAAAAAATGCTGAAGAAAACAACACCTTGAGAAATAGGCTAACTCAATTGGCAAAAGAGGTTCAAAAAGGCAATGAGGAGAAGAATGCTTTCAAAAGCAGAATTAGCCAAATGGAAAAAGAGGTTCAAAAGCTCACTGAAGAAAATAGTTTTCTCAAAATTAGAATGGAACAGATGAAGGCTAATGACTTTATGAGAAACCAAGAAAGCACAAAACAAAACCAAAAGAATGAAAAAATGGAAGAGAATGTGAAATATCTCATGGGAAAAACAACTGACCTGGAAAATAGATCCAGGAGAGACAATTTAAAAATTATGGGACTAAAAAATCATTGTTATTGGATAGCAGTTTAAAAATTTTTGTCTCAAGCCCACTTTACATGTTTAAAGAGTAATGAGGATCCCCTTGTGCCCCATCAAAAGTTTTTGTTCCTTTGAGATATACCTATTGATATTTACTGTATAAAGTGAAAAACATCGTAATATTATTATGAAAACAGTTTCAACTTTGTGGTCCCCCTAAAAGGGTTTCAGGGATTTCCTGAGTCTCCAAACCACACTCTGGGAACCACTATTATAAGGGATAGTTCTCTGGTAGGTAAAGGGAAATATATTGGAAAATGTGGGTGATATTAAAACAAAACTTCTTAATAATTTGTTTTCAAGAAAAGAGTGTTGTAGAATAGATTTACATTTCAGGTATGTTGTGAACTTAAAGTTTCCTTCCAACTTTAGGTTTCTATGTTTCATTTGTTTTCTCTCAATAATCAAATAATGGTTAAAGAAATGAAATGAGTTATTCTTGATGACAGGGGAATACCTAACATTCAGATACTCACATGGATCAAATGGCAGTTAGGTGGTTCAAAGGATAGAGTGCTAAACTAGGAGTCTAGGTTAAATTAAATTAAAATATGATCTTAAATACTTTCTGACTGTATGACTCTGGGAGAGTCACTTAACTTCTCTTGCTTCATATTCTACATCTGAAAACGGGTATAATAATATCATTTACCTTCCTAGGTGTCTGTGAAGATAAAATGAGAAAATATATGTAAAGTGCTACACAAACTTTAAAGCTATATACAAATGCTAATTGCTATTATTTTCATTATACATTTCATTGATTTGGGTCATAGACCCCATGTCAGAGACATTAATGTCACAGACTACAACCTATTCATGCCTATCCCTCCTGTGGACCTCTTGTTCATGACTTCCCATAAATTCCCAAGTGGGAGTTTACCCAAAGAACTACAGGCTTTTCTTGCTTTCTCTTGACATCTTGAGGATATCAACGGAGCCCTTGGTCAGTCCACTCAGGCTGTCTGCCCTCATCCCTCACTTTTGCCACATGACCACACCATTTTCTCTTTCTATCATCCATTTCCCTGCCTTACCAACTTGATTACACTCCCCACACATCTCTTTGTCCTTTGTGCGATGTTAATTTTCATCTGTTTAGAGGAGATTGTTTTCCATGATTCACAAACATGGAGTAACACTGACAGAATGTTGGTATTAACCATATTTTACAATTACTGGTTGCCATAAGCTGTGGTCTCTCTCTGGTTGGGAAATATCCCCAAGTGTTTGCCTACTAACGACTCTTTTGGCCTTCCTGTTATGGCAAGCTTTACATTGGCTAGACTTCTTTACCACATTTTCATTTAAAGTATATATCAAAATATATTTTGATTTAATTTTGATGGTTTTATCAAGCTACTAGAAGGCACCATATTTTTCCTTAAAAAATTTCATCATTTTTTTTATTTTTGTATTCCTTTTCCCCCATTGAACATATTGTTTTCCTCATTCTACTTACTTTATATTAGTTTATGTTCATTTGTCCCATGCTTCTCTAAATTATTCATTTTCATGATTCATATGCTGCAGTAATATTTCATGATATATCTGTTTTGTGTTTCATAGCCTTATCTTTCTCAGAGTCTAGCTCAGCACACAACCTGTAGTAGGCACTCAGCAATGGTTGAATTGATTTTTTTTATTTAATTGAATCTGCAACCCAGATTGTATCTACAGCCATGTGGTCATTTCTATGTACTTCATAAATACTTTTCCATGGCTCTCTCTGTGCTTGATTTTATAGTTCTCACCAAGGCCATATTACCTTGGAATAAAGTTGGTTATACCTAAATGACCAGCATAGGAAAATTCCTATATATTTTTTGTGTTTATCTAGAAGGGAAAGACATAAAAGATTATTCCATTCATTTACTTCTCCATCCATTCATTTTCAAAACTATTTCTTTATCAGTTTTGATTGTAAGGAAATTATTACACTCATTCTATTTTATGCTTTTCTAAATGTTTTTCCCTCCATTATTCTACTAATTAACAGTCTAGATTCTGATGGTGGCAGAAAGCATGGGGTTTATCTTCATTAGTCGGGATGTTTGCCTGTGTAGTTAAAGTGTGTGATTTTTTGCACTGATTTGAAATAATTGAATATAAAAGTAATCCGTAGAAGAAAATCAATCGGTATAGAAAAAGGATTCATCAACAAGTTGGCCAGGAGACTGCCTGGCATATCTTGTAAATGAGAAAAAATTACAGTAAGAAATTCCATCATAGTTAATTGGCTCAACTTATATTTATTTCGCTCGTAGCTAAAGATGAAGAACAATAATTCTTCACACTTACATAGCACCTTTTCATCAAGGGCTTCTAAACTCCCAATTTAAATTACTTGTTTAAATAATTAATTGAGACCTTCATAGTCTGTGGAGACAAGTGAACAGCCTTTTCCATGAAACCCACATGTGGGAAATGATCAAATGGATTGGAAAGAAAACAAGACAGTATTTCCTCTGGCCCTTTAACAAACTTGAATAACTTGCGCTTCCTATGAAAACAATGAAAATCAAATGTATTTGTATAGGCATGGCTGGGCACGTGCCCTAATACTTTAAGGATCCTTAGGGAGCCTCTAAGTATCCTTCAGGGATCAATCCTTTAAGGATCCTGTGATTCCTTTGGTTCACGTATATTCTCTCCACATGGAGGCAGTGTAGTATAATGGAAAGAGCACTGGCTTCAAATTTTTCTTCTGATGCCTGCTCACTATGGGACCTTGGGAATGCCATTCATTGTCTTTGAGCCTCAGCTGTTTCAAGTATTAAATGAGGTGCTCAGATTGGATATCCTCTGAGATCCCTTCCAGCTCTAGCTCCCACATAGCTCCTAGTTGTTATATGTGTGTTATATGTGTTATAAGTGTGTGAGTATGTGTATGTAGATATGTATGAGTGTGTGTGTGTATTTAGGGAGGACCAGTACCTTTGGTATGATGGTTGTTGAGACCTTTATGGGGCTCTTCCCACTTTTGGCGTCCTCCTGTTCCATCCAACTCTCACCTGTGGCTCCAAGAAGTTACAGCATGCCCAGCGGCCACACCCTGGTAAACCATCTCAGCAGACAGGTCAAACCAGGTTGAGGTTAACCAAGGGATCTCACACCTGTTGGTAAGTTAGGGGAATATCTACCCGAAGCACGTGAAGACTTCCCCTGGTGGAATGGGCGGATGAGAACAATTTGTTCCCATAGCCATGAAGGCAATTGAAGTGGGCAATGTGGAGCGTTTAGAGTTTGGTTAGACAACCAAAAGACACCAAGGTCATCCACTACATCCTGAGCCATTGCCAGCCACCTTGAC
Source organism: Bettongia penicillata ogilbyi (assembly GCA_023548195.1). NCBI lineage: Eukaryota > Metazoa > Chordata > Mammalia > Diprotodontia > Potoroidae > Bettongia > Bettongia penicillata. The sequence goes on from JAJHZJ010000500.1 coordinate 4,886,996, forward strand.
TCTGTCCTGCCACTGGACTGTGATGACTCTGGAGGAGAGAGTGAGGCTGATAGCTTCATGCAACTCTGCCTCACTTAAATCCAATTTATGCACGAATCAAAAGACATCACCCAAAAAGTGAGTGTGTGGGTATGTGTGTGTGAGTGTGTGTGTGTGTGTGTGTGTACTGCTTTTGCCAAAAACAATTAATCACTGTGCAATCATCCTTTTGATGATGAGTCTCTCTGAACTTTAACAAGTGTTCAACTCAGTTCACCGACACTTGTTAAATACATACAATTTTATGTACCTGGCACTGGGGATACAGAGAAAACAAAAACAAAAACACGTAACACAAACAGTTCTTGTCCTCAAGGGCTTACATTCTTCTTGTCATTGTACAGTAGGCATGTAGTACAGTCATCCCTTCCACAACACGACTTTTCCCCATCACCATTTCAGTATATGGTGGGTTGGCATAAGAAATTAAATGGGAATTTTGGAGGAGTTTTGCAGAAGCCACAGATGACATGTGAAGGCCAGCAGATGACACAGGAAAAGTATTTTTTACTTAATATTGACCTTTATATAGCCTATGGCCAGATACTTAACCCAAATTTTGCAAAATGGTACTGTAAACACTCCATAAAAGAAAAAGAAAAAATTCAGACTTCTTCTGTGGTATGAAGGGAAGCTTAAACAATTTTACACCAATTTTCCAGATCATGGGAGTGTTGTGCTTTGTGATGTGGAAGGCATAACTGTATGTATATCACTGTGCTCACACTTTAAGTTTTTGCCAGTTGGTGGGAACTGCCAAAGCTTGAACTCTGTCGACATCATCCTGGAGAACCCAAGGTCACTTCCATACCATAAAAAGAAATATTGGCACTGCCCAGCATTTGGCCGGCTACATAAATAATAGGATGAATGTATAATTAAACAAATATGTAAATATCATGGGCTTCCCTTGCATCCCTGGATGCAAACCTGCTCTGTTTGCTCAAGAAAGGGGCTTAGGAAAACCAGTTTTCCTCTGAGTTCTTTGGCATGCACAGGTGACATAAAAAAGAGGTGACTGGTGGAATTTCATAAATCAAGAGTATTTTAGCTTCAAGGATTGAAAATTGATTGAAGTCTAAACCATCACCCATACTATAGGTCTATGAGACCTGTCTCTCTCACATTCTCTTTCCCAAGATAGTCCCACATGTCAGCAGTTTTACCAGAAAGCAATCTTTTCATGTTTAGCATCATTGCAACCTATTACAGCAATGATACTCTGCCTGCCACTGTTGGGCAGCTGTAGCATGGGACAAGGTAGGGGTTTGGGCTGAACTCAGAGCTCTAGGGCTGGATCCATGCCAGACAAGTAAATTGGAAAGGGAGAGTGTTCAGACTCTGGCTTCTCAATTGCTCCAAGTACCACCTTCTACTAAAAGTCCTTGTTGCCTTGAGGCTATTCAATCTCATTCTGTGATTATTTCAGGGAGGAGCCAGGGAGAATTCTCTTCTTGAGACCTCTTATTTTTAAGTCACATTGGATCTTTTCCATCTCAGTGATATAACAAAGAAAACTGTCACCCAGGGCCAAGTCCTTCATGAAGTATTTCTTAGTCCTTGATTTACCCTGGTCATGCCTAGGCTGTGTTTGTTCCTTACTTAGAATCCCTTGCTTCCTTCCACACACAGCTTCAGCACCACCAATGCCCTCCCTTTCTCAATACTTTGTAGGAAAGAAGGTATTAACAACCTACAATCTTCCTGTGAGGTAGGTACTATCATCACCACTGTTTTATAGTTGAGAAAACTGAGGCAGGCATGGGTCAGATGACTTGCCCAGGGTGGCTGCGTGGTTAGTATATGAGGCTGTATTTGAACCCAAAGCTTCCGGATTCCAGACTCAGTGTTCTAACCAACATACCACCCAGTTGACTAACTACATTATAATTACTTTCTATCTAATTCCAGGGCTCTTTTTTCTACATAGAATCATCTACACATTTGCTATCTCCCCATTAGAATATAAGGTCCTTTGAGAGTAGGGATTGCTTTCTTCTTTGTACTTACCCCAGCAGTGTTAAGCTCAGCCCATGGCAAGAGCCTAAAAAGTGTTCGTTAATTAACTGACTGATCCTCCTCCTCACTCCCAAAAGAGACCTAGCTCTATATACAAATCTTTGGAGACCACCTTGAACTTGACCTTATCACATTCTGTCTTGTATTAAATTTGTCTCTATTTCCCTCCTATTAAACTGTAAAGTCTGTGAATATAGGGTCGATGTTTTATTTTTGTATGTTTAGCACCTGGTACAGAGCTTTGTAAACAGAAAATACTTAATAACTTTGTTAAACTTTCCATTTTTGACAATGTTAATTCACAAGATTCAGGCTTTCTCTATGAAACACTTATTAATGAAATGTCTTCATATCACTTGGTACATTTTAGGGAAAATGTAGTTTTATGACTAAATTTTTTTTCTCTTTGGTAGATATGTATGTGATGTGAATGGGTCCAAAATTTTGACTCTGAGACGTTCTACTTACATTAAGATTTTTGTTAGGGGCTTTCTTTCCATGTAGAACTTTGAAAGGACAGATAAAAATGCAAAATTTTGAGAATCACACCCAACTTAGCTTTGGCTTTGGAGGCCAATAGTCTTCATGCATAGGTCTGGTTATGATACCTTCTCAAAATCAGTGCAAAGTAAAGGACCTGGATTGGGAAGCAGGGGATCTACCTGGGTTTAGAGGATATCACAATTTCCAGAGAGGAAAACTAGGAGAATGAAGGATATTGCATTCATACCACGTTAAGATGGGTTGAAGAAACTGTAGGTGTTCAGTCTAGTGAAGAGCAGGGTGCTCTTTCAAGTATTTCAAGAACTGCCTTATGGAAGGATTATACTTGTTTTACTTGGGTACAAGGGACAGGACTTATAGAAATGGGAAAATTGAAAAACTGGTAAATTTGGATTTGATTTAGGGAAAAAAAACAAACTTTCTGCCAACTAGAGCTTCCTCTAAGTGGAATGGATTGCTTGAGAGGAAGTGAAATCCTCCTCATGTGAAGTCTACAAGGAAAGGTTATATAATTCCTCCCTCCCCATATTTCCCTCAAAAGAGGGAAAGGGCAGTGACTTTGGAGCCAAAGGATCTGATTTCAAATCCTACCTCTGATCTTGCCTACTTGTGGGAGGTCAGACAGGTCATTTGACTTCTCTGTTACCACAACTATAAAATTAAGAGGTTGCACCTCGTGACCTTTGAAGTCTTTTCCAACCTATTAGTTCTTTCCCACCCCTATAGCATTCAGCTTTGTATCATATTTATTTATGTACCTGTTAGGTGATTCCTATTATATTCTGAGCTCTGTGAGAGCATAGACTTTGTATGTTTGTGTTTGCACATAGTAAATACTTAATATTTGTTGAATTAAATTGGTAGAAGTTGCAGGGAAAGAGCCTCAGACTTAATATAAGAAAAATCTCCCCAGCTATCAAGTATTAGTTTCTATACAGTAAAAGGCATTTACATTTTTTTTTTGGTTTTGTATCCCCAGCATCTAACACAGCACCTGGCACATCAGATGTTTAATCAATGAATATTGAATAAATGATTGAATAAACAATGAATAATCTCAGTTCTCAAGGAGTGGGAAGAGTAGTCTTGGGAGGTCTTGGAACAGAGATTGGCTAGTAGCTTGCTGGGTATATTGTAGAGGAAGGTATTTTTAAAGTATGAGCAGGACTAAGGTTTTTTTCCAGGGTCCCTTCCAATTCTGAAATTCCATGAGTCTGAGATTTTCTGCTTTGCTCTACTTTATGACCTTAGAAAAGTAAACTTCTGTGAGACTCAGTTTTCTTATCTGTAAAATAAAGATCATCATTTCCATAAAATTAAGTTGTAATTTTTAAAAAAAGTTAATAATCATTGAAAAAGAAACAAATGATCAAATTAGCACATAATAATAACATTGAATAGTAAATTCAATAAATATGTACAAATAAACATATAAGATAAGAAGCAAAATCTCTGGCCTTTGAGAAAGAAAAATGAAATAAATTAACATGTAGAAATACAAACAAAAGTGACTTTGTGTTTGCTATGTTATTTTACCTGCCCACCCACAGTTTTCCTGTCTTTGTCCTTGTTTTCTTTTTTCTCCCTTTTATTTTATTAAAATATAAACATATGTGCATAGATAGAGGTACCTATTTGTAAATAATTCTAATTCTGCTGATTTGGTATTATTTCACATATATCTTTCCATATTAGCATGTATGCTTCTTAATTATTTTTTCAGTCAATCAGCAAGCATCTGTTTACTGCATTATGATGTTATGTGTTTGTAATTTCAGTGTGGAAAACTCCCTTCACCAGTATAGATCAACAAATCCTCCATAATTTCTAGTCTTCTAGACTTGCTTTTGAGTCTCACAAGGTTATATAATATATCCATACTCATACAGCAGTAAATACTAAATAGTAACTGTTTCTCTTTTACCCAGGAACCCTGAGAGTCTTCCCCACCCAGTTTCATTTTTTTATTAAAAGGGTCCACCCCTCGAGTAATTACTTAATGGATGGAATGGATATATCTCACTCAAAGTGAGAATAGGGTAAGATCTTAGCCTAAAAAGTCCAGGGTTCCACATTGTATCCTGGGCCATCTTTAGTAATCCTGATAAATATCAGGCCACTGGACCCAGATGGCTCAGGAGAAGAAAGTGAGGTTGGTGACGTTGTACAGCCCTCTGTCCCTCATCAAAGTCAACTGCAAGTCATGTCAGCATCTTGATGTCATGATCCTCTTTGAGAATGATGGACAAATACAACAGCAGTATTCATAGGAAACAGGAGCTGAACCTGGCTATTCCTGAACCCAAGGCTGGCTTGGTATCTGCTGACTTGCATTGCCTCTCTAAATTAATGGACCATAATTTATTCAGCAATTGCACTACAGGACTTATGGGATGTTTCTTGGGAGGCAATGAGTTCATCCTCACTGGTGAAATTGCATTAAGCAGAGGCTGAATGACCACTTGTAGGGTATGTGATAGGAAGAATTATTTTTCATGTATGGTGTGGACTAGGAGATCTGTTCTAACCCTGAAATTCTGTGATTTTGTGGACCTTAACCATATCATAGAGTTGTTATAAAGATCAAAGGAGATAATGTACGTGATAAGGCTTTGTATTTATACATACATATATTGTAACCATTATGCAAATTATAAGTATCATTTTGGGTCAATGTTGATTGAGCAAATAGATAAGTTGTTTAGCTTAGAAATGACCCATAAACTCAAGATCCAGAAACCTTCACTTCAGAAGCTGAGATGCAGACTCCACGGGATAACAGAGAGAGTCCCACTGACTTTAGCTAAAGAAAGCATATTTGTCCTGGAAGCTAGTATTTTCCCAACAGAGAGAGCAAGAATTATGTGCCTTATTTGTTCACTGGCAGAAGGGCTCATCTTGTAGTATTGAACATTCACCCAAACTATCAAGTAATAGAAGAGCTTCCTGTCCTTTTCCCAGGTGAGGTTTCAGAAGGAGAACCAAGCTATCTGCTCCATACAGAAGATGCATCATTCTTCCATGCTAGACTCATTTAATTCTGAAACTTCCTAATGTGAGGATGCTGAACTGAAAACTCATCTTTTATCTGACATACTACCTAATGATACCTCTAGATTAAGGGCAGAAGTTATCAAGTGTTTGCTCTCCAATGTGATTTGGTCAGCCAATATGGATGTGATTGTTGAGCCATTTGGGAAGGACTGATCTAGATTTAGAAGGAAGCTGTCAAGAGGTTGTCATTGGGAACCACTTGATTTCATTCAGCAATTATTCACTAAGTATCTACTGTGTGCTCAGAGCTGTAGATTAAAAAAGGCAAAAAGTCTGGTTGCTGCCTTCAAGGAGCTTATATGGTCTTGAGGAGATAAGTTACATGATACTAGAACTAGAGCAGTGGTCATTTGAACAAATCAACATGTATTAAGTGCTTACTATGTGCCAGGAACTGTGCTTAATGCTGGGGATACAAAGAAAGGCAAAAATAGTCTCTACCCTCAAGGAGTTTACATTCTCTTGGTGTAGATGGCACACAAATGATTGTGAACAAAGAAGATAAGAGGACATTGGAGGCAATCTCAGAAGGAAGGAAATTGAAATCAGGAGAGGACCCAGGAAAGTCATTTGTTAGAAGAGGGATTTTAACTGAGGTTTTAGATGTTCTAGGAAAAAATGGGAACAAAGTCTATGAGAGAGTCAAACTTGTGACTTTGAAAATGTGAGGGGCAAAAATGAAAGACCCTTAAGCGGCACTTATTTGTGCCCACATTTCTAGAAAACGTTTAATAATTAGGGTCTATCATCTCCTTATATGATCAGGGTTGGCAGGGGCTGGTGATTATGCAAATTTCATAGCATATGGACGTGAGTGTGTTGGAGGAGACGGGAAGTGGTTGAGTATATTGAGGAAACAGGCCAGTTGGAAGGATGGCAAGTTTACAACAAAAAGCCATACCAGGTTGGAAATCAGAAATGTGTAGAATTCCAAGATTCAAGGAGGTAGGTGGAAAGACTAGTTCTTGAAGTAGGGACTATGTGAGCATGATAGCAGACAAAGGGTATCGTCTGAGTGGGAGCCAGGAGACCTGGTTCGGACACTTCTGCCATGCAAACTAGATTGTCATCTTCCCTATCCCACCTCTGCATTTATGTAGTCCACACCCTGTACCTGGAGAGAACTTCCTCCAGACCCAGGTCTGGTGCCACACTTCTATGAAACCTTCCCTAACTCTCCCTAGTTCAGAAATTCCTTCATAAACCTCACTTTCCTCTCTATCTTTTTTGTTTTAAAGTTATTTTTATACATATTTTCTCAACCTATCACCCCTCTCCATTACCATAGCCACCATCTCCACGCACTCCTTACTATGATATAGAAAATTATAAGGTTTGCAAAGTGCTTTACACACATATTCTCAGGTAACATAGGTGATAATATTATACCCATTTTTCATGTTAGGAAACTGAGAGTCAGAGAGCAAAGTCATTTGCTTAGCATCACACAACAGGAGAATTTGAACAAAGGTCTCTCTGACTCCAATGCCAGTCCTCTCTACTATGGCAAACAGAGACTGTGCCACCTTCTAGATTTTATTTCCACCACCAAGCACAGTGTCCTGTACATATGGAGCACAGAAACATTAGATTGAAGCTAAACTGATTTTATGTTTTTGTCAGATGGCATCTGCCACTAGCTCACTCTGTGATGTTGGGCAAATCCTTTTTACCTCTCAAGACTTCAGCTTCCTTATCTGTAAAATGGGGGCAGGAGGGGTGGACTAGCTAATTCTTAATGCCCTTTGTAGGTGCCATTCTGAAAACAGACGGCATAGTAAAAGACCTCTGGCTTTGAAATAAGAAGATCTATATTTAAATTCTGGCTCTGTTGCTGACTGTTTGTGTGATCTGGCACAAAGCCTTCCCTTCTCTGGGCCTCAGTTTCTTCTCCCATAAAATAAGGAGGTTGAGCTTTGGGTGTACTTTTGGTAGATCCCATGAGGATCACTCCTCATATTTCTCTATAGAAATCAAGTGCATGATATGAAAGGACATCTGAGAGTGTCTCTTCTATGATCACTGACTTGGTTATATTGCTAGTCAAAATCTGTCGTTTTAGGATAATATGTTTGTGGAAATCCTCGCTGGGTAGCCTGCTATAATGCAGAAAGCCTGTGCTCAACTAAGCAGGTAGTCCATTGTGAGCTATAATGGGTTTCTATAATATTTAGCAACTTTAGTGTTATACCAATGTCAGTTCATAGAATCTAAAAGAGAGAGAGGAAACAAGTTGGTGATTTTCAAAGGAAACATTTCCCATCCTCTCATGCCATCTCTTTTCCCAAGGGGAATATAGAACAGAAAATACGACTCTTAAGATTTAGACCTGGGAGGGATCTTAACCTTTTTGTGTGTCATGAACTCCTTTTTCAGAATGTTTGCTTTATTTTTTACCCTTTCCCTCAAATTTATTAATCTGTTTTCAATTTTCAACAATCACACAATCACTTCCATAAGTTTTAAATCCTCCCCCTTTCTCCCCCAGACAGCATGCGATCTTATATATATACACATACATTCCTATTAAACACATTCTCACATTAGTCATGTTGCATAGAAGAATTAAAATGAATGGGAGAAAGCATGAGAAGAAAAAACAAAACAAGACATAACAAAGGAGAAAATAATCTGCTTCATTTTGTGTTCCTACTCCACTGTTCTTTTGTTGGATGCATCACGAAATCTTTGGAGATATTTAAAGTCCTTGCATTGCTGTGAAGGGCTAAGTCTATCAAATATAGTCCTCACACACTGTGGCTGTTACTGTGTATAATGTTCTCCTGGCTCTGCTCACTTCATACACCATCAGTTCACATATGTCTTTCCAGGTTTTTCTGGAGTCCACCTATTTGTCATTTCTTATAGCACAATAGTATGCCATTACATTCATATATTAAAACTTGTTTAGCCATTCCCCAATGGATGGGCATCCCCTCGATTTCCAGTTCTTGGTCACCACCAAAAGAGCTGCTATAAATATTTTTGTACAGGTGAGTCAAAGTTTTATTTTTTTTTTTATTTTTATTTTTTTTTTATTTTTATTTTTTTTTTATTTTTATTTTTTTTTATTTATTTATTTATTTTACATTCATTTTCACAAATTTTTGTGTTCCAAATTTTCTCCCTTTTTCTCCCCTCCCCCACCCCAATACCCCAAGCAATCTAATTTTCCCTATCTCCAATCTGTCCTCTCTTCTGTCATCCCTCCCTTCCCTTGTCTCTATCTTCTCTTTTCTCCTGTAGGGCCAGATGACTTTCTATTCCTCATTAACTGTATGTCTTCTTTCCTAGTTGCAACAGCAATACTAAACAATTGTTCCTAAAACTTTGAGTTCCAAATTCTCCCCATCCCTCCCTCCCCACCCATTCCCTTTGGTACGGCAGGCAATTCATTATAGGCCATATCTGTGTAGCTTTGCAAATGACCTTCCTGATAGTCGTGTTGTGTAAGACTAACTGAATTGCCATCCCTCCTCACCTGCCCCTCATTGTTTCTCTTTGATCCTGTCCCTCCCCAAGTGTTGACTTTCAATTACTCCCTCCTCCCTTTGCCCTCCCTTCCATCATCCCCCCCCAATATCTCCTTCTCCCCCGCTTTCTTATACTGTAAGATAGGTTTTCATACCAAAATGAGTGTGCATTTCACTCCTTCGTTTAGTCAAATGTGATGAGGGTAAACTTTTGTTTGTTTGTTTGTTTGTTTGTTTTTTTTTTTCTTCAGCTCTCCTCTTTTTCCCTCCACTAAAAACATCTCCTACTTGCCTCTTAAATGACATATAGTTACCCCCTTCCATTTCTCCCTCTTTCCTCTCACTACATTTCTCTCTCATCATTTACCTTAATTCCTTTTAAGGTATGGTCCCATCCTATTCAGTTCAATCTGTGCTCTCTGTCTCTGCATGTGAATGCATGTGTGTATGTGTGTGCATGCGTGTACATGTGTATGTGTGGTCCCACCAACCACCCAGATACTGAAAAGTTTTAAGAGTTAGAAATATTGTCCTTCCATGTATGAATGCAAACAGTTCATTTCTGGTAAGTCCCTTAATACTTCTCCTTGCTGTTTACTTTTGCATGCTTCCTCTCATTCTTGTGTTTGAAAGTCAAATTTTCTTTTCAGCTCTGGTTTTTTCATCAAGAATGATTGAAAGTCCTCTGTTTCATTGAAAGACCATATTTTCCCTTGAAATATTATACTCAGTTTAGCCGGGTAGGTGATTCTTGGTTTGAGTCCTAGTTCCTTTGCCTTCTGGAATATCCTATTCCACGCCCTTCGATCCCTTAATGTAGAAGCTGCTAGATCTTGGGTTATCCTGATTGTATTACCACAGTACTGGAATTGTTTGTTTCTGGCTGCTTGCAAGATTTTTTCCTTGAGCTGGGAGTTCTGGAATTTGGCCACAATGTTCCTAGGAGTTTCTCTTTTTGGATCTCTTTCAGGTGGTGATCGATGGATTCTTTCAATACTTATTTTGCCCTCTGGTTCTAGAATGTCAGGGCAGTTTTCCTTGATAATTTCATGCAAGACGATGTCTAGGCTCTTTTTTTGATCATGGCTTTCAGGTAGTCCCATAATTTTTAAATTGTCTCTCCTTGATCTATTTTCCAGGTCAGTTGTTTTTCCCATGAGATATTTCACATTCTCTTCCATTTTATTGTTCTTTTGGTTTTGTTTGGTGATTTCTTGGTTTCTCATAAAATCATTAGACTCCATCTGTTCCATTCTAATTTTGAGAGAACTATTAAATTCAGTGAGCTTTTGAGCCTCTTTTTCCATTTGGCTCATTTTGCTTTTGAATGCATTCTTCTCCTCATTGGCTTTTTGAACCTCTTTTGCCAATTGAGTGAGCCTATTTTTCAAGGTGTTAATTTCCTCAGCATTTTTTTGGGTCTCCTTTACCAAGATATTGACCTTTTTTTCATACTCTTCTTGCATCTTTGTCATTTCTTTTCCCAGTCTTTCCTCCACCTGTCTAACTTGCTTTTCAAAATCCTTTTTAAGCTCTTCCAAGGCCTGAGCCCACCCAACACCCCCCTGGGGTGTCTGGGGTACTGAGGCCCCGCCCTCCACATCTTTCCCTGATGGGAAAAATACGTTCTCGTCCTCCCCATCAGATCCGAAGGTTGGGATCATTTGCATTTGTTGGAAAAAACTCTCTAAAGTCTTATTTTTCTTCCCCTTTCTAGGCATTTTCCCAACCAGTTACTTGACCTCTGAGATTCCCTTCCACCCCCGCCTGGATCCGCCCAGCCAGCGCCTGGCCTCTGAGATTCAAATGGGCTTTCCTCCTGCTGGCTGTCAATCAGTGAGCTTTAGTTCAGGTGCTGGGGCGGGGCCAGGGCTGTCTCCGAGACTCTGATCCCTCGGGGGGCTTTATGCAGCGACTCTCAAGAATGGAGCGGGTGGGGGCGGGGTGGGGGGCCCCGCCTCCCAATCTCAGCTCCCCTGGGGGTCCCGAGCAGAAACCTTCAGCAACAGAGCGGGCTGGGGGCAGGGCCGTCTCTCAGGCTCAGCTCCGTCAGGTTTTATGCGGGAATCTTCTGTAATGAAGATCCTGCCTGCTGCTGGGGGATTCCTGGGTCCCGGTCCGCTGCCGCCTCAGCCGCCGCCCACGCCTCTGCCTCCGCCGCTTCCTGCCCCCGTCCCTGCCGCCGCCGCGTCCTCCCGAGGGGGCCCGAGTCACAGACGCCCTGCTTCCCCTTTCCTTCAGCCCGGCCTCTCTCACTGACCTGCTTCTGTGGGCGGAGGGACTTTCCCGGCTGCTTCAGCTTCTGTCTCTGAAGCCTGCTCCGATCCCGCTTCTCTGAGGCCTCGGCCAGGGCAGCGCTGGGGGTCGGGTTTACTCTCCGGGGCGCGCCGGACCCTGGGGACGGGTCTTGAGGGCTCCCTGGGACTGAAATCTCCTCCACTCTGCCTCTGCACACCTTGCACTCACCCAGAATCTATGGGGGACTCTTTCTACACCAATTCCATGGGCTTTGGTTTCGGAGCTCGTAAACGTGCGTCCTTCTACTCCGCCATCTTGGCTCCGCCCCAAAGTTTTATTTTTAAAGTCACAATTGGAAGATATGCAAAATTTTACTTAGAGTTTAGTAAAAATAAGGATACAATTTTTCCCACCTGAAGTTCATAGCTCCCCAACACACACACACACACACACACACACACACACACACACACAGTCTCCAAAGTTAAGAAGGCCTGATCTAGGCCAACCTCTTCATTTTACAGATGATGAAATAGCTGAAGCTTAAAAGATTATGGCGACATGTTCAAATAGCTAATAGTTAAAGATAGGCTGGGACTTGAACTCACTCTTTTCTCTCCAAGTTGATTAGCAGTTTTATCAGTAGTTGGGACATAGACTACAGTAACAGCAGAGAATCTCCCAAAGTTCCTGAGTCTGCTTTTCTGAGGGGGCTCTTGAGGAGAGTGAGAGACTCAGGGCTGGGTACTCACATAGTTTTGCTTCTTAGAGATTATCTTTGATCTTTTTCGGTGTTCCTGGGCTGTGTTTTATTCTTTGTGCAGTGACAGTGGGGGGCAGATCAGAGAAATACTTGATCTGATTCCAGGGAGTAATTTGTAAGCACAGTTAGCTCTCAGAGCTTCGACATGTATCTTAGATCGCTCAGGTGCAAGGGAGACTAAACCACCTCATTCTGTCTTTGCAGGGCACTTACAAAAGAAGTCTCAGAGCTCCCTTCATGCTATGAATGGTCTCCCCCTTTCCCTACCCTTGCCACTGAGATAGTCGCAAGACATCTGAATGCAGGGAGCATCCATTTCCCAAGGGAGAGAATGAAACTGGCAGGGAATTCTGATGTTCATTCTTGTGCCAGCTTACTCGGAGTGAGATTGAATTTCCTTCTGCCTCTGGGTCTGAGGTGCCCCAGATGATTTGGGTCTGCCTTATCCCCTTTCCCAGTGGGGTTACCTGAACGGGAACTACAATTCTTTCCCAATTCTAATCTCTCTGTTGTCATGTGTATTTCTTTATTTTGAGGCAGTTGAAGATACCTCTCTATACGTGTGAGTTGGGTTGAGAAATGGGGAAATGAGACAACTGAGATTCTAGGGCTAAGGAAAGGCTAATACCTTCCCTAGGCTTGCCACCTGCTCCCCTATATCTCCCCCATCCCATTCAGCTGCCAGCAGCAGCAGGGTCCTGGAGGCAGGAACCTTCGAACCTCCACCCTTCTGGAAAGGGAGAGGAGGGGTCTTGTAGCTGAGGGCTTTAGTACCATTCTTTTCCAAAAATATTCTAGCTCTTCTGCTCAAGCCTTCCTTCAGTTTCTTCTTTTGGCATGGTGGCCATCCTGAGTACTTGAAAGCTGTTTCAATAGAATCTCATCCCTGCCAGGCCTCACTGATAAGTTACTGAAACTTTTGGGTGCTGGACCAGGGATGCACTGATGCATCTGCTTATCTGAACACAAGTCTGACTAAGCAGAGAGAGAGAGACTGATTGCTGGAATGCTCACCACAGGGAGGTGGATTTATTTTTGGTCATAGCAACTCATGCAGCTTGGTGGAACAGTTGGAAGGAAAGAAGGAAGGAAGGAAGGAAGGAAGGAAGGAAGGAAGGAAGGAAGGAAGGAAGGAAGGAAGGAAGGAAGGAAGGAAGGAAGGAAGGAAGGAAGGGAGGGAAGGAGGAAGGGAGGGAGGGAGGGAGGGAGGGAGGAATACCTCAATAAATATTCCATTTTTTGCTATTTTCATCCTCTGCCTTTGGACCTAGAACTCCAGACAAGTGCTCTATATAGTCAGAAGAGAAGTGGGGGGGAGGAGAAGGAAGGGAGGAAGAGAAGGAAAGAAGGGAAAGGGAGGGAAGACCTTTCTCTAGTCCTTTGTTTTCTGAAAAAAAGAAGGGATTGGCCCAAATAAGCTCTAAGCTCTCTTCCAGATGTAAAATTATATAACTGAATAGAGGGCTAGTTGAACAATATGTTCTCCACACATGGCATAGAAAGAGGCAGCATGGTGTAATGGATAGGTGCCTGGACTAGATATCTAAAAAGACTTGAATTCAAGTCCTGCCTCAGATACTTTCAGGTATGTATCTCTCTGGGCAGTTACTTAGCCTCTCTGTGACTCAGTTTCTTTATCTGTGACATGGAAAGGTTGACTCTAAGGGTCTCTAAGTTTTCTTCCAGCTCCAAGTCTGTGATGCTATCATCTTAATTAGATGCAAAAAGGTTTTATAATTTCCTAGGTATAGAAATTCCTTACCCCAATGAAGACTGGTAGCTCATTTGTCATTTAAAATTGTAGAGGTTTACTTAGGAGCACAGAAAGGTTGAACAACTTGCCCAAGGTCACCCATTTAGTATACATCAGAAAGAAGATTTGACTGAATTCTTGGCTACAAGTCTAGCTCTATAACCACTATGACACACTGTCTCTCTTCCAAAAATGCTTTTTAGAATCAGAGGTCTTATGGGGTTAAAGATATTAGATTTAACTTAGGAAAAAGACTCATCTGACTTTGTTATCCCATGCACAGGAGCAATGTTGTAGTAGTGACATCCAGGATATGTGTGCAAAAGTAGTTCAAAAAAGAAATTGAGCATCAATTGTTTAGCCATCCCATGGAGAAGGGAGATAAACAACTATACAAAGGGATAAAATAAAGTCAACAGAGAGATTCAAATGAATGGAAGAAAGGTCCCAATAATCCATTAATGACAGGAAGAGAGATGAAGTTCTTCCCCACAGCAACGAGGCAGAAGCTGAGAGGGAACACAAAGGAGACCCTAGGGCCAAGAGAGAAAATGAGTAAGCTGTCTTAATTCCTAGGAAGATCATCCATGGCAGCATGGACTGACTTTCCATGCAAGGGGAACAGACTGAAACAAACAGAAAGCTGAAAGAAAGAGTCTATGGAGGGATAGAATAAGAGGGGGAAGGAGAGGAATAAGGAGAGAAATACAGAGACACACAGATACAGACAGAAACAGACTGAGACAGGGGGAGAGAGAGAGAGAGAGAGAGAGAGAGAAAGAGAGAGAGAGAGAGAGAGAGAGAGACAGAGACAGAGACAGAGACAGAGACAGAGAGACAGACAGGGAGACAGAGAGAGAGAGAGAGAGAGAGACAGAGAGAGAGAGAGAGAGAGAGAGAGAGAGAGAGAGAGAGAGAGAGATGACACAGAGAAAGACACAGAAAGACAGAGACAGTGATAAACCGTAAGATGGATTTATGGAGCTGATTCTTGTGTTACTACTGTATTACCTTTTGCATCTGTGTATAAATTCCGTTGAATGAAAAAGCCATCTATACTGGAGTTGAGGAAACTACTAAACTTAGGGCTGATTTTCATCCTGAGCAAAAGACTGGTTGTTCAGAAAAATGGCATTGTTAGTGGTTAAAATTTGATCTGTCTATCCACTTCAGTCATCTCCTGTACTCATTAAATTTAATTCAACATTTTTTTCTTAAGCACCAACAACACGCAATATATGCACTATATATAAAATGCATAATATACTGCACTGTAATAGGCACTGGGGATACCAAAAAACAAAAACAAAAAACCAAAAACACACACACCAAAGAAACAGCAATAACCCTAAAACAATCCTCACCCTCAGAGAGCTTCCATTTCACTGGAAGATATAACATGAACACTAATACAGATGGCATTCACTCTGCACCTTCTCATCCTATAAGATTTGTGTCTATTATTCTATGAATCCACCCAGTCAGATGGAGGCCTTCCTCTGATTCTGTTTAATATTAGCTGAATCTCAATGCAATGCCTGGACCTATTCACCCATTTCTTTCATTATGGGACCATCTAACCTTATTTTCTGGTCATACATGCCCTTGAGGATGTGAGTCCATCACTGAGTATTTATACAATAGTGGTGGATGGAGATGTATAAGCTTGCTCCTCAGGCCTTCATGTACCACGACAAAGAGGGTCATCCACGATATTCTCCAGAAGTCAAGATAAAAACATTAAGTACGCAGATCCAGGGAGGTATGAATGGCACTTCCAGTACTAAGACAATCCTGGATGGCTCCAAGACATGTAACATCTACCCAATGCGGTATCACAGTAAATATGCTATGTCTGCTGAATATCAAAGCAGAGGACTTGGGCTTTGACCCCATGTCCTCTGACTTCAAATACAGCACCGCCTCCACTGTACCACACTGTCTCTCTAGTTTGTTCGACAAATAAAACTGTTCTTTATGCAAAACAATCAAACAGAAAAGTATGTTAAGTCCCCAATAGAATATAAGCTCCTTAAGGGCAGGGACTGTGTTACTTCTGTATTTGTATCCTCAGAGTTTAGTGCAGACCTAAAATATAGTAGAGACATCACAAATGCATTGATTGACACTATACTAATCAACTGGTTTGGGTCATCTTCCATTTAGAGATTCCCTACCATTAGCCACCACCTCCAGAAAAAGCAGCTAAGTGTTGGAGGTGATTCTCTTAATCATAAACCCTCATCCCAGACTGGTTTCCAAATCACAGAAACATCTCTCATTGCAGCTGTAGCTGACATGAGATTTATTTATTAAGATTTTTAGGCATTTACTGAAGGGTTTGGGTGGCAGCCGTTTCATGGGGTTATAAAAATTCTATTTCCTCAGACAGTCAAAAGTATAAAATGCATTTTGAAAAGTGAACTATAACATTTACATTTTAATCTTGCCCAATGCTTTGATTTCTGACAAGGTGGGTGTGAATTTTTTTTTTCTGTGAGAGATAGTAGTAAGACTAGCATAGGTGATAGAAATCATAATGCCAATGAGGAGGAAAGTCAAAAACCTGGAGATAAAAATTCCATCTATGGGACTTGCATTGTGCATGATCTGGGAACAGAACAACTTAGGGTTTAATAAACTACTTAATAAAGAAATTTTAAATCCTGTTGACTCAAAGTGATCAAGGCCCCAGAGTATATTAGAAGGAGGACCTAGTCAGCGATATGCCCTGCAAGCCCAAGGTACTATGAAAGACTCAAATTTGGGGGTGAAATGACTGATGGCTCTACCTTCTGAAAGTCAGTCTTCAGGGGTATGAGCATGGCCAGCTGAGAACATGCATGAAATAAAGGGAAAATATATCCAGAATGATACCTCAGTGTTTCAAAAGATCTGTGATATCAGGATATCACCACTGCAAATAGAAGCCTACCCTGAGTATATAATAATAATAGTTTGCATTTATAGAGTGCTTGCAGGTTTTCAAAGCTCTTTAGAAATATAATCTTCTTTTATTATCCTCATAATGTCCCTTACATTTAGGCAATATTATCACCCCCATTTTACAGCTGAGAAAAATGAGGCAGACAGAGATTAAGTGACTTTCCCAGGATCATGCAGCTTGTAAATGGCTAGACTGAGTTTGAATTCAGATCTTCCTTACTTCAAGTCTAGCACTCGAGGCAGCTGGGAGGTGTGGTAGCATTGTATAATGCAGAATCTGGAGTCAGGAAACCCTGTCTGTAAATTTGATCTCGAACTGACTAGCTGCATGTGACCCTGGGTAAATCATTTAAACACTCTCTGCCTCAGTTTCCTTAGCTGTAAAATAACGATAATAATAAATTCCATCTTTCCTGGCTGTCCTGAGGATTGAATGAGATAATATTTATTAAGTGCTTAGCATTGTGTCTGGTACATAATTGACACCAAATAAATTCTTCTTTCTTCTTCTTTCTTTTCTTTCCTTTCCTTTCTTTTCTTTCTCTTTCTTTCCTCCCTTCCTTCCTTCCTTCCTTCCTTCCTTCCTTCCTTCCTTCCTTCCTTCCTTCCTTCCTTCCTTCTTTCTTTCTCTTTCCTTCTTTCTTTTTCTCTTTCTTTCTTTCTTTCTTTCTTTCTTTCTTTCTTTCTTTCTTTCTTTCTTTCTTTCTTTCTTTCTTTCTTTCTTTTCTTTCTTTCTTTCTTCTCTCTTTCTTTCTTTCTTTCTTTCTTTCTTTCTTTTCTTTCTTTCTTCTTTCTTTCTTTCTTTCTTTCTTTCTTTCTTTCTTTCTTTCTTTCTTTCTCATATTGGAAGTGTCGCAGCCACTCACAGGCCTGATTCCTATATGGCATGGAAGGTTTTACTCGCTCCTTTACTTTACTTTTTCTGCTCTGCTCTTATTTACCCCTCCTTAGGTAGCCTGGTGACGTTCTTCTGGATGCTCACCATATTTGTGCCAGGCTTAGCTTGGATACCCGATTAGCTTTATCCTTACTACACCTTAGAACTCTTGAACTCAGATCCACCACCCTCAATCTCCCCTAGTAGAAGGGATGACAGGTCTGTATCACCATATCCAATACAAGTTCATTTTGAGGACTCCTGGATTATATTAAAAGAGCTGGGACAAGACCCCTTAGGTCTTTAGATTTCTTGTTCAGAATGCTTTCCATGACATCACACTGCCTCTCAAAGGCAGAGATCTATTAATATTACAAGTGATAACTAAGTGTAATAAACTGGTATGTGCCACTGAAAACCCTGGACAATTTCCATGCAGGTTAAATGAGCACTTTGACACATGGGACACACATAAGAGATGACCATAGGCCTAACATGTACACAGAGAAGAAATTTCTCAACGGATAGTTCCATTTTGCTATTTTTGTCCTATACCTTTGGACCTGGAACTCTACACAAATGTTCTATAGGGTCAGAAGAAAAACAAATATTTTTGAAGCATCTTGTTTAGGTTTATGGGACATTTTACTAGGTCGCTCTGATAATTATATGGCTTGGGCAACAGTTTGTTGAGTTTCCACTATAATTTTCAAGGTAAGGGGCAATAAGTCTCCCAGGCTTGGAACTGTTGGTGTAATCCTCCCTGTTTTAAGGAAACCACTTGATTTTTAGGCCTACATGACAGAATGCCCATTAAGAATATAATTGGCAATATGGGCAATGCTGCTTTCATAGACTGTCCTATGAGCACCATTTTAATACATCATGCCTTTTTCCTTTGAAGCAGTGACAGTTTTCTAGTTCCCTTGGATGGTCCTCCAGGGAATGCCATATTACCTAGAATCTGTCCAGATGGGAATGGACATACTCTAGACAGCAGTTGAGTATTCTCTTCTCTGAGACCTTCAGAGAATCATAGAATTAGAGCTAAAAGGGGCCTTTGAGATCATCTACTCCAAACCCTTCGTTTTACAAATGAGGAAATTAAAACCCAGAGATCTTAAGTGACTTGCCCAAAGTCACAGAGGGAGTGTAATAGAAAAGCTGATTCAAACTCAGGGTCCTCTAATTCCCAATTCCCTGCATATTTTGAGCTGTAATTAGTCAGGATTAGTTTTAAAGCATAATTTGCAACATTTGATCTTGTGTCTAGTGCTGACCTCGTAAGAATTTGTATTAGCCAAGGTTGAGCTGTTTTAACAAATGTGGCTTTTCTAGTGGAATCAAGCAGATTGTTAGAGATGGCCTGTGTTTTAGCAAATTGTCAAGGGTTTCTTGACCTTTGAAGTTATTGCAAATGTTATTGTACCAGCTTTGCTCTCTCCTTTAACTTAAAATTAACCTGCCAAAGTCATAAATGGGTAAAAGTCTTGATCACAACATGAAGCTAATAGTATTCTATTAGGCTGGAAAAGATTGCAGATTCATGGAACCAATGAAGGGGGACTCTAGCAGACCTAGGGGATTGGTGAAATTCTTCCAAAAGTCCTCTTTCCCAGAACACTGATGAGGAAGAGTGATGTATTTATGGTGAACTCAGATTTGATGATGCATTTTAAACAGGTAAATATCCAACGATTTGGGGAATCATGCAGAAAGCGCCATATTATTCTAAGCAGGAAGGCTAACCCAAGTCTTGGTGGACTGCCAACTAGCTGAATAAAATTGCTAATGAAATAATACCAGTTACAAAATGGGCCTACTATCAACTTGGGAGAGTGCTTTTCTGGCCCCAGGCCCAGATTTTGCCAGCACAAGGTCATTGATTGGACCCTTAGAGCCTGAGCAGCTCCTGGCATCCTTGACCGCCCCTCCCACTCATTTTGCCTTGAACATGGTCCTTTTCTTTTCCTGCTGTTTGCTATTCTTCTGATATTTTTTTCCAATGATGTGTTTGTGTTCTTTTTTTTTCTAGAGAGGAGAAATCTCATCTGTTCAAGGTTCCTGTTTTTCTCTGTAGTTCACACATCCAGCATAGTGTCTTTCCTCCCCCTCCCCCTCCCCCACCCCATGGAATTAAAGATAACTGTGTTGCATTTGAATTAAAATCAAATGAGTTAATCATCACTTTAAAATTGAGGTGTCATTTGTTAATGCTTTATTCATTATTAATGAAATGATTTCCACTTGCAGCAATATCCTTTATTTGTGCATGATTAAGTTATGAAAAGCAATAGAGGAAAACCTTAGCAGATAAGGGTGTGTTCATTTCTCCCTAAATGCTGCTCCCAAATATGTCTCACAGCAAAGTTGCTGTGCGAATGTCTATGGGGGTAGTGGAACCAATTATTCATCTGGCCATAAAGTGACATATGAGGAAGTCGTTAATAATAAATAATAAGATAATATTGTTAATACTAATGATGACCATGTACTTTGCCAATGGCCCATTAATAATAAACACTATCATTAATACAATGAATAATAAAGTATTACAATTAGTCATTTGCATATATCACCCAGAAAGCTATGGAACAAAGAACCAGGGCTGAGCATACACTGGCCCCTGAACTGTCCAAAGGCCAAACAAATGTAGATCCCGAAGGAAAAGAGATATTTAGATTTTGTCTCCCAAAATCTAAGACCCTAAATTATAAGAGAATGTTGTGGTTTTTAAAAAATGTCTTTTATTGTTACATCACGTTTATTTATGGATAGATTATATACTGACTGTTCCCCATCCCCATCCAGCAAATGAGCATTTTCTTTCTACAAGGAAAACACATTGGGCAGAACCACATATATGGCTACTTTCCTATGTGTCTGACAATGTATGCAACATTCTATACCAATAATCCCCCATCTCTCTGTTGAATGGAGGGCACCAATTTTCCCAGGGACCACGAATGGTCATTATATTCAGTGTTTGGTTTAACTTAACTGTTCTTTTCATTTATATTATTATCATTACATAGTATTACTGTCTTGGCTCTGTTTATTTCACTCCATATCTGTTTATACAAATTGGAAGAGTAAGTTATAGAACTGTTTGGCAACTTCTCTCCCCAAAACTACCCTCAACCACATGGGACATGCTGTTTTCAAAAGCAAAGGGTGTGAATTCTATTTTCTGCTGTTAGAGTAGAGTATGCACCCTTCTATTTTTGGAGAAGAAAGGATTGATGCTAGGTATTGAAGAACCCCAGGAATCAAAGCTGTCCCGGAAATGGGGCTATAGAATCTATGAGGCCCAAGAAAGAGAAGGCTGATGTCCCCTTAGCAACATAAACATTACAGTTAGGGAGTGTGTATTCATTTATAGCATAGATTCCAAGTGTCAGCTCTTCAGCTTCTCAGTCCCTCCCCAGCTCTCTATCAGTTTGCTTTGAAATTTCTTCTCTTCCCTAGGAAAATCTCCAAAATCAGTCTTATTTTCCTTTGTGTGTATTTAAGTAAGATTTCTAAAATGAATACAATTGGAACTATGCTATGTATGAACAAAAAGGTAGGGGTTTCTATGTCATAACATCAAGTAAATCATGGAGACAGTAGAATGAGCAATAAGGATTCTGGTCCCAGATCTGCTTTGACCTTGTTTCTGACCTTGAGCAAACCCCTTTTCCCTCTATGGTCCTTGGGTTCCTTCTCTGTAAAATGAGTAGGTTGGATTAGATGATTTTTAAAAAATGAGATTTAATCGATATCTTTTGGTTTTACATCATCAAAACTTCTCCCTTCATTTCTCCTCCTTCCCCGTACTCCCAGAGCCATTCATTCCACATAACAAATCTATTTTAAAGAAAAAAGAGGAAGCAAAGGAACAAACACTTATTAACAGTCAACTATGTGCTAGAGACTGTGTTAAGCACTTTAGAAATATTATCTCACTTGATTCTCACAACAACCTAAGGAAGTAGGTATTATTACTACCCCTGTTTTACAGTTGAGGGGCAATTAGGCATCTCAGTGGATAGAGTACTGGATCGGGGGTCAGAGACCTGAGTTCAAATTTGGCCTCAGATGCTTACTATCTGTGTGACCCTGGACAAGTTATTTAACCCTGTTTGCCTCAGTTTCTTCATCTATAATGTGAGCTGGAGAAGGAAATGGTAAACCACTCCAGTATCTGTGCCTGGAAAATGTGCCCAAATGGGGTCATAAAGAGTTAAACGCAATTGGAATGATGACAAAGACACAAATTTTACAGTTGAGAAAACTGAGTCAGAAAGAGGTCAAGTGCCTTTCCCAGGATCAAAAAACTAGTAAATGTCTGAGGGTGGATTTGAAGGAATAAAGGAGGAGGGGGAGGGAAATCAACAAAACTGATTAATACTTTGAAAAACTGAAAATATTGTTCCCCACCTGCAGGCACTCTGCAGTGTAGGGAGGATATCTTTTTCATAACTCTTCTTTGCAATGTTGCAAAATTAACTTTTGATGGTTTTATTGGGGTTGCTGTTTCTATTTAGATTGTTGATTTTGATTTTTTCCTAATGTTCCCACCAGCTCTGAAGTTTTATGCAACAAGGGGTTCATATGGCTTGAGAGACAGTGGGCATCCATGAGGCTTTATTGAAAGAGAATGCTTGGGACTTTAAGCTGCTGTGAACTTGTTTGATATCAGCACCTCAGAGTTCTGACTGAGGTGTGTGAGGCTGGAATGAGGCTGGTGCAGACACTGATGTCAAGCAACCCCGATGACAAAGAATAACATAGTCTGTCACATCCCACTTCCTATCAGCAGCCTCTCTGGGAGCAATAAGGATTTACTAGATCATAGTATTATGGATTTTAAGGATTTTAAACTAGGTCATAGGATCGTAAACTTAGTTCTAGAAGGATCCTTAGAAGCCAACAAACTCAATATCTTCATTTTATGAAAAAAGAAACTGAGACTTTCCTAGGTTAAGTGATTTTCCCAGGGTCATGCGGGTGGCAAATAGCTTATTTATTTATTGATTTATTTATCCATCCATTCATTTATTTATTTATTTATGAAAATTTATTTATTTAACTTTTTACATTCATTTTCACAAAATTTTGGGTTCCAAATTTTCTCCCCTTTTATCCCCTCCCCAACCCCAATACATCGAGAAATCTAATTTTCCCTATCACCAATCTGCCTTTTCTTCTATCACCCCTCCCTTCTCTTGTCCCCATCTTCTCTTTTGTCCTGTAGGGCCAGATGACTTTCTATTCCCCATTAATTGTATTTCTTATTTCCTAGTAGCAACGACAATACTAAACAGTTGTTCCTAAAACTTTGAGTTCCAAATTTTCCCCATCCCTCCCTCCCTACCCGTTCCCTTTGGGAAGGCAGGCAATTCAATATAGGCCCTATCTGTGTAGTTTTGCAAGACTTCAATAATAGTCATGTTGTGTAAGACTAACTGTATTTCCCTCCCTCCTATCCTGCCCCCCATTGTTTCTATTCTGTCTTTCGATCCTGTCCCTCCCTGAGTGTTGACTTCAAATTGCTCCCTCCTCCCTTTGCCCTCCCTACCATCATCCCACCCCCCCTTGCTTATCTCCTTCTCCCCCACTTTCCTGTATTGTAAGATAGGTTTTCATACCACAATGAGTGTGCATTTTACTCCTTCCTTTAGTCGAATTTGATGAGGGTAAACTTCATGTTTTTTTTCTCAGCTCTCCTCTTTTTCCCTCCACTAAAAAGTCTCCTGCTTGCCTCTTGAATGAGATATAATTTACCCCATTCCATTTCACCCTCTCTCCTCCCACTACATTTCTCTCTCACCGTTTACCTTAATTTCTTTTAAGATATGATCCCATCCTATTCAGTTCACTCTGTGCTCTCTGTCTCTGTGTGAGCGTGCATGTGTGTATGTGTGTGCATGCACATGTGTACATGTGTGTGTGTGGTCCCACCAACTACCCAGATACTGAAAAGTTTTAAGAGTTACAAATATTGTCTTTCTATGTAGGAATGTAAACAGTTCACCTTTGGTAAGTCCCTTATGACCTCTCTTTGCTGTTTCCTTTTTCATGCTTCTTCTCATTCTTGTGTTTGAAGGTCAAATTTTCTTTTCAGCTCTGGTCTTTTCATCAAGAATGCTTGAAAGTCCTCTGTTTCATTGAAAGACCATATTTTCCCCTGAAGTATTATACTCAGTTTTGCTGGGTAGGTGATTCTTGGTTTGAGTCCTAGTTCCTTTGACTTCTGGAATATCCTATTCCACGCCCTTCGATCCCTTAATGTAGAAGCTGCTGGATCTTGTGTTATCCTGATTGTATTTCCACAATACTGGAATTGTTTCTTTCTAGCTGCTTGCAATATTTTCTCCTTGACCTGGGAGTTCTGGAATTTGGCCATAATGTTCCTAGGAGTTTCTCTTTTTGGATCTCTTTCAGGCGGTGATCGATGGATTCCTTCAATACTTATTTTGCCCTCTGGTTGTAGAATATCAGGGCAGTTTTCCTTGATAATTTCATGGAAGATGATGTCTAGGCTCCTTTTTTGATCATGACTTTCAGGTCGTCCCATTATTTTTAAATTGTCTCTCCTGGATCTATTTTCCAGGTCAGTTGTTTTTCCAATGATATATTTCACATTCTCTTCCATTTTTTCATTCTTTTGGTTTTGTTTTGTGATTTCTTGGTTTCTCAGAAAGTCATTAGACTCCATCTGTTCCATTCTAATTTTGAGAGAACTATTTTCTTCAGTGAGCTTTTGAACCTCTTTTTCCATTTGGCTAATTCTGCTTTTGAAAGCATTCTTCTCCTCATTGGCTTTTTGAACCTCTTTTGCCAATTGAGTGAGCCTATTTTTCAAGGTGTTATTTTCTTCAGGATTTTTTTGGGTCTCCTTTAGGAAGGTATTGACCCATTTTTCATGCTTTTCTTGCATCTCTCTCATTTCTCTTCCTAGTTTTTCCTCCACCTGTCTAACTTGATTTTCAAAATCCTTTTCGAGCTCTTCCATTGCCTTAGCCCACCAGACATCCCCCTGGGATGTCTGGGATACAGAGGCCCCGACCTCCACGTCTTTCTCTGATGGTAAGAATAGTTCCTCGTCATCAGAATTGAAAGGCGGGAACATCTGTACCTCCTCAAAGTAGCTGTCTATAGTCTTATTTTTCTTCCCTTTTCTGGGCATTTTCCCAGCCAGTTACTTGACTTCTGAGATTCCTGTCCACCCCCACCTAGATCCGCCCAGCTAGTGCTTGGGGTCTGAGATTCAAATGTGCTTTCCGTGGCAGGCAGGGCTGTTATTCAATGTGAGCTTAAGTTCTGGTGCTTGGGTGGGGGCAGGGCCATCTCCTAGGCTCAGTTCCCTCAGGGGTTTTATGCAGAGACCTTTGGTAATGGCCCTGAACTTCTGTGTGCTGCTCGGGGAGTCCTGGGTTGCTGCTGCTGCTGCTTCTGCCGCTGCCTCTGCCACTGCCTCCCGAGGAGGCCCGAGTCACGGAGACACCCCGCTCCCCTCTCTGCCAGCCTAGATGTCTCTCTCACTGACCTATAGCGCCTGTGGGCCGAAGGAACTTCCCAGCTGCTGGAGATTCCGTCCCTGAAGCCTGCTCAGATCTGCTCCTCTGGGGCTGCCAGGCCACGGCAACACAGGGGTGGACTCCGCTTTCAGGGGCACGATGGACCCTGGGGACGGCTCTCCAGGGCTCTCTGGAATGGAAATCTCTTCCACTGTGTTTCTGCGTGCCTTGCAGTGATCCAGAATTTGTGGGGAGTTCTTCTTGCAGGAAATATATGGGCTGTGGGTTCGGAGCTAGCATACGTGAGTCTTTCTACTCCGCCATCTTAGCTCCACCACCCCCCCGGTGGCAAATATCTTGAGGAAGGATTTGAACCTATGTGATCTTGACTCCAGGAATCCCTATCAGAATCTCAGATGCATTGATCTTACTCCATTTTTTTCTTTATTTCTCAACTACACAGAGAATGTTATGGGTAGGGAGGGACTTGAAGTTCTCAAGGGATGCTAGTAAAGTAAAAAGAGTCAAACCTAATTGAAAGGGCAACAAAAACACAAATTTTGCAGTTGAGAGAACTGAGACAGGTAGAGGTTAAATGCCTTTATGAAAAGACTGTTTGGCTAAGCCAAAGATGAGTTAATTTGTCATTAAGGACAATAGACTGGGAATAGAGTGGGGTAGGGGTGGGGAGGACTTAGTCTGAGTTTAAACAGAGAGAACACTTGATGTAATATATAAATATATAAAAAATATAAAATATATAAAGAACCCTAGTTTAGGAGTCAGGTAGACTTGTGTTCTCGTCCTGGTTTTGCCATTGAATCACTCTCTTTGTGACCTGGAATGTTTTTTTCTCCGTGAGCCTCAATTTCTTTCTTTCTTTCTTTTTTTTTTGGTTTACAAAATAAGGACATTATTTAAAAGACTTCAAGGGGCCTTTCCAGTAATAAGGCAATATGATTTGATGTTTGTTCAAAGCTATTTCAGGGTAAAAGAGCTGTACCTAGGTGCAGAGTAATAAACAGGTGAATGGAGACCAGCATATGTTGCATTTACAGTGCACACATTGGATTCCCCTCTCCCTCCCAACTTAGGCTGGCTTTTTGCCGAGACTACTTGGCACTTCATTAATATATGCTGATGATGTCAGAGCACTCCAAGCAAGTATAAGTGATCCTTATTTTTCAGGGATGAGACAACTGCACCTCAGGAATATTGGATACCATCTAAGGCAGAGAATCTTAACCTTTTTTTGTCATGGATCTCCTTTTCAATCCAGTAAGGCTTGTGAACTCCTTGGAATAATGCTTTTAGATAATTGAAGGAAATGCTAAATATCAAGTAGAGGTTGGTGAAAATAAAATGAAAATAAAGAAGTAATTTTTTTTCTCACCCCAATTCACAGACCCCTTGAAATCTTACCATAAGCCCCAGGTTAAAGATGCTCAGTCTAAGAAAACTAGCAAAAAAAGTGATCCATACGAAATAAAAGAATTAAGGTCTGAGCCCAAGAGAACTCTCCTGGTTTACTTTGCCACAGCGGAGTCCTTTGGTCCCATTTCTGCATCCCAGTTCTATAAATGAATCCATCACTTACCCGTCACAAGACCAACCTTGGTGCTAAATGCTGGCTTAGCTCTCGTAGTGTTAAAGGCTGCCTGTGTACATGTGTGTAGTTTGGGAATCAAAACAAGGGGATGGCTATTTATGGCTAGGACAGACCTAAGGAAGCACATTGTCCAATGTCTTCATTTTATAGATGGAGAAACTGAGGCCAAGAGAAGGGCAGGACTTCGTTTAAAGTTACCTACAGAGAGGAAGTAAGTAGCAACATGACATTTCCAATCCAGGAGGTCCAAGTTCAAATTCAGGGCTTTTTACTCATATTAGACTGTGAGCTTACTAAGAGAAAGGATTAATGCTGGTTTTTCTTTTATCCCCAGTTCTTAGCACAGTGTTGACAGATAGTAGGGACTTAATAAATGCTCGTTGATTATTAACTGACTGACATCCTCCTCCTCAGTCCAATCAATACATGCTGAACAAACCTACCCTATATAAGTATTCTTTTTTTCTATTAAAAGAAGACAAACTTATATGACATTAACTATGCACACAACTTGCATCATTAGTGACTATAGACCCAAATATGTCTTTTACCTCTGAAATTCCTAGTATTTCTTTATATTTATCATGCTGAGGCATTTTAGATCTGCCAATTAAACTCATTTCAATTAAAATTCAAGAAATATTCAGTAAGAAGATATTGTAGGCAGGACACCATTCTGGAAACTAGGGGAAAAGCAAAGTTTGGGTAAGATCTTTATCGTCTGGGAGCTTTCTGGACTTTGGAGATTAAAATACAGAGACAATAATAACATATTCCTGTTCTCTGAAAACTGAGTCTCAGAAAGTTTCAATGACTAGCCTTCTCACCTAGGGTCCCACAGGTAGTGAGTGAATGTTAGGGCTGGGATTCAAATGCAGGTTCCCTGATTCCAAGTCTAAAATTCCTTCCAAGGTACCGTCAAAGTTTCTTGTTTGACTCTTTACAAGCTGATGCTATAGTGTGCTGCTTCTATAGCTCAGGTGTTAAATTTTGTGTTCCTTGATCTAGATATCCCCATTCCACACCACATACACTCATTGCTCTTACTCTGACCTTCAGGGCCTAGAAGAAACTTTGTCTCACTGGAGAAATGAGAATGTGCTGCAGAACTCAGGGTCTGAAAGAATTCAGCTTAAATTAAAATTAAATTAAATTCAAATAAAAAAAGACACAAAGCCTTGGTCCTTCACTTTCCTGGACTCTGGCTGCTGCCCAATGATACTCTATGCACCTGCACTAATGTCCTAGGAAGAGAGGTAGAAGAGAGGAAAAGAGATGCTGGAGTATGGGAGGTGGAAGTTGGAGGAAAATTATGAAACTCTGCAGCATTTTTGGAAAAGGCTTTAGAGCAAGCAACCTTTGTGTATTAGGAGCCTGGTCCAGGCCAGGTAGAGTCTCATCTGGAGTGCAGCCCAGACAGGAGGGCAGGAGACGCTCTCCCCATCCGAACCCCCCTTCCTTCCTGTCCTAGTCCAATATCTCTGTCTGAGTGCTTTGGCATTACCGAATGAGGCGCCACGCAAATGCCCTCTCTGAATAGAAATGAACGGATGCATTTTGCTCTCGCAACTCATCAGTTGTGCACAGAGCTCAGCCTCTGCCCCCCAGTGCCTGTGGAGACATCCTCAGGAAAGAGATTGTAGGACCTTCTCCACTTAGAGCTTCTCCCTCTCCCTAGCAAATTTAGAAAATCTTTTACCCAACACCATTAAGCTGTCATGCCCCATACCTTTCACTGGCTCACTCTCTTCCCTGCTATTCATTACCAAATGGACTGTGTTTAAGCATGAGCTCCCTGGCTTCTTCCTCCCAACTAAGCCACTGGTCCAACCACATGGCAGCCTCTGAGCTCATGCACATTAGGATCAATTATTTATATTCAGAAATGATTCCTCTTAGAGCAGGGATTAAAAGAAAAGAAAGTTTTCACCCGGGCTTGGATCCTGTTTTCTGGGTCAGGGAAGACTAGCATGGGACTTACCTGGAGTCCTATGTCCAGTTCTGGTTCTACTGCTGCATGGCACAAAAGATGGAGTATGGAATTTGGTATTTGCTAGCCCTGGGCTCCATTCTCAGTCATTAGCTGTGTGATCCTAAATTAGTTACTTAACCTCTCTCAGAAACTTGGTTTCTTGCCCTACAAAATTAGCATAGTAATATTAACACCTAACTCCCAGGCTTGTTGTGGGTATCAAAGGAGATGATGTATATAAAGTACTTGGCAAACCTTAAAGTATTATCTAAGATCAATATAAGATAATGATGATGATGATGAAGAAGGCTTTGGCAAGTCATTTACTTTATGACTTATAAGCAAACAACTGAAGGCACTAGAGGAGTAGAAAGACAAAGTTAGAGAGATAATTTGATTCAATCTCCTTTATATTTTAAATTATAACTTGTCAATCTATCTGTATATATGTCTTCATAGCTGTATATGTAGGTGCATATCTGTTTGCTTATTGTCTCTCCCATTAGATTGTGAGCTCCCTGAAGGCTGAGATTGTCTTTTTTGTATCTCTAGCACTTACCAGAGTGCCTACTATTTAGTAGACACTTAGTAAATCTTTATTGACTATTACTGAAGTCAGTCAATCAACAAAGGTTTATTAATCTAAATGCTGGAAATACAAAAAGAACCACAAAGTAATCCCTACCCTCCAGGAGCTCATACTCTAATGGGGGAGATGGAATAAATATGCACAAATGAGCTATATATAGGATAAGTAGGAAATAATTATCAGACAGATAGCACTAGAATTAAAAGGGATTTGGGAATGGCTTCTTAGAATTTGAGTGGGGACTTAAAGAAAGTCAGGGAAGCCAGGAGGCAGAGAAGAGGAGGGAAAGAACTCCAGGAATGAAGGAGGGTCAGAAAAAAATGTCCAGATCTTAAAAAATGGAGTGTCTTATCCTTGGAATGGTCCACAGCATCAAGGAGTACATGGCAAGGAGTAAGGTGTGAGAATACTGGAAACATAGGAAGGGGCTAACTTATGAAGGATTTTGAATACCAAACAGAAGATTTTTGTTTTGATCCAAGAGGTGAAAGGGAGTCCTTAGAGTTTATTGAGTGAGTGAGTGAGTGGGACAGCAGTGGGGAGTGACATAATCAGATCTGTGCTTTAGGAAAATCACTTTAGTGGCTTAACGGAGGATGGATTGGAGTGGGGAAGAGACTTGAGTCAGACAGAACCACCAGGAGCTTATTGTAATAGTCCAGGCACGAGGTGATGAGAGAGCCTGCACCACAGCGGCAACAGTGTCAGAGGATGTTGCAAAGGTGAAAGCAGTAGACCCTGGCCACAGATTGGAAAGGGGTAGTGGTTGTAAACCTGAAGGACTGGGAGGGGAGTGTTGCCCGCTACAATAATAAGGAAGGTTGGTGGATGGGGAAGAGTTTAGAGGACAAGATAATGAGTTTAGTTTTGAACATGTTCAGTTTAACATGTCCCCTGGCCATACTGTTTGAGATATCTGAAAGAATTGTAGATGCAAAATTGAAGGTCACTGGAGAGATTGGGATAAGATGAGTAGATTTGAGAATCACCAGCATAGAGATGGTAAATCCCTGGGATCTGATGTGTTCACCAAGGGAAATAGTAAAGAAAGAGAAGAAAAGAGGACCAAAACAAACCAGATAGAACCCCATGAGACACCTGTGGTTTAAGGGCATGATATGAATGAAGATCCAACAAATAAGACTGAGATAGGTCAGATAGGTAGGAGAAAAACCAGGAGAGAATGATGTCCTGAAAGCTAGAGAGAAGAGAATATTAAGGAGGTGAGGGTGATCAACATTGTCAAAGGCTCCAGAGAGGTCAAGAAGAAAGAGGATTGATAAATGGTCATGGGATTTGGGGAAAATGAAGAAACTGGCAACCAGAAAGGATAGATGACTCACCAAAGACATGTAGCTAGCTAATGTCAGAGTTGGGACCCATTCTCTGGAGTCTAGCACTCTTAGAATATGTGGTCTTTCCATTAATCATTTGGCTCTGTTTTTCCATCTATAAAATGAAAGTGTGGTAGGGAGGAGATTAACACTCAAAATTGTTCCCTCCTAGGTTTTTAATCCCTCCTCCCATTGACTCTCTCATTCTCTCTCTTTCCAGAATAAAAAAAAAATCTTGGCATTGAAAATGACTTTGCAGGTAATTTAACCCAATTTATACCCAACCAGGAATCATATCCAAAGTATCTTTGACAGATAAGATACTCAGCTTCTGCTAGAGCAACTCCAATGATGGGGATCCCATTTGGTATAGTTTTAATCCTTTTCCACATGACAATCTTTCAAATACTTGAAAAAGATCATCAGATACTGCCCCCCTCTCCTCACCACTCCAGACCAAATCATCTCTTCTCCAAACTGAGCATCCCTTGTTCCTTCGGTTGGTTCTCTTGTATATGCCTATATAGATTCATGTTGTCTCCCCCATTAGAATTTGAGGCCCTTGATAACTGAGATTGGTTTTACCTTTACTTTGTTCTTAGCACAAGGACTGACACATAGTAGATTTTTAATAAATACCTGTTGATTGATTGATTATGGCACGGTATCCCCTTTACAATCCTTGCCATACTCCAAATTGTCCACAGTCTTCCAAAAATGGGGCACCAACACTAAATACAGTATATCAGCTTGGACTAATCATAGGTAGAGTGCTGCAGGACTAATATCTCCTTCATTCTGGACACTCTATATCTGTTATTGAAATCATCACGTTTATTGTTTCCCCTGTTATGTAACATTTGACTCATATTAAGCTTGCAATTCAATAAAAGTTCCAGTTCTTTTATATAAACATTTGTTTAGCAACGCCTCTCCCATCCTATGCCTGTGAAAACAAATATGGGCATTTAACATGAATTCCAACTGCATTCCATCTTTTTAGATTCAGTTTATTCTTATAATCTATCAAGAATATGCTGACTCTTGGTTGTGTGATCCAATATTTTAGCTAACCATTCAGACTTACATCACTTGTCAATAGAACAAGTATGATATATATGATTATTATTCAAGACATTGATAAAAAAAATTAGCTCAGTACCAAGGACAGATCCCTGAGATTCTCCACTAAAGACTTTCCTCTTCTCTGACATTGGACCTTTGGTCTAGCTATTCAGACCCCCTACTCTCATCTATCCCCTATTTTTTCATCTTGTTCATTAGGATAGCATAACACGTTTTGTCAAATGAGTTGCTGAAATTGATATATATTGTGTGTATATATATGTATATATATGTATATATATATATGTATATGTATATATATATATATATATATATTTCTGGTCTACCACTCTAGTAATCCTGTCTAAGAGAAGGAAATACAGTCATTCTAAAATTTTTCTCTTAGTTTCTTGTTGTTCATCTCTCTTAAAAGGGAGTGTTTTCTCTTAAAAGTGGTGGCAACATCCAGTCCAACTTAGTATCTCAGACAGAACCAATAGTGTTGGGGCACATAGAAAAGTGAAAACATAGAAAGGACAAGTATGTAGCATAACTGAGGGATCATAGATAGTTAAGCTTGAAGGATAGCTTTGATCATCTAGTCAAACCCCATTCATTTTAAAGATGAAAAAACTGAAAGCTTTGAGAGGTTAAGCTTCTTGAGGTGATATTTATTTGTAAAGCACTTAGAACAGTGCCTGATGCACAATATGCACTTTAGCACATGCCTGCGTCCTTCTTTCTTTTTCAAGAGACACACAGGGAGAAGGGGCAAGATTGGGATTTTACCCTCATCCCCACTGTGGCAAAGAGGGTTTCCCCTCCCAGAAACTTGAACAAGGTGATCTTTAAGCATCCTTCTCCTTAGGAAACTTATTTGATGATTCTTTACTTCTCTCTATGGATTGTCTGCTTTGTTCAGCCATTGTCATTTAGTTTCTTCAAGGGCAGGGAGCAGATAACTGCTGTTTCGTGGAGTTGATGGAGGAAGTTTTGAGTCAACACAGAAGTGGAAGTGGGTGAGTTCTATCAGAGAACAAATCCTGACTCTACCCTTGACTCTGCAGGGAAAAACTTTGAGCAATACTGCCCTGCTTACCTCCTCTCAGCCTCCAGAAGGAGGAAGAGTTTCTCTGTCTGTTCAGACTAACCTTTGATAGGGAATCTTATCCAGTGTTCATCTCTATTCATTTAGTCAACAAATATTTGCAGAGGCTTTGTGACTACACAGCACTATATCAGGCAAATAATTGCTATTTCAACACTTCCTTACTGTGTGACTTTCAGAGAGTCACTAAACCTCTCTGAGCTTTTCTTCTCTCACCTTAAACGTAAGAGATAATAGTACTTTCATGACCTACTTTCTAGGGTATTTTGATGAGGAATTAAGTATAATATAAAATTAATGTAACTAATAATAATGCTTCAAAATATGTTCAATTTTATCAGTGTGGAGACTCCCTTCATGCTTCAGTGGACAGTTTTCTATAGTTGTTGTAGCCAAAAATATTCATCAGTTAGGGTTGTTTACTAGTCTTCTAGGGATATACCTCTAAGCACTCAGCTAGGCTAATATTTGGATGACAAACACACGGTTGTGGGGCATTTACTCAAAAACACAGAATTTCAGGCCATGAAGAGACTTTTCAGATGATAACTCATAACTGAACAAGAATATCCAACAATTGGTTATTTGATTTTGCTAGGAGAACTCCAGTGATGGTGAACTCAGTACCTCCCAAGTATCTTGAATCCTTTCCAGCTTGGTAGGATGTACCAAAGCTATTGCTCCACTGTCCTAACCCTGGAAAATGCAAAGTTACTTTAGTGATAGGGATTCTTAGCTTTGGGTCCACAGATCATCAAAAGATCTGTGGATAGATTTTACAGAGTCCATGGACTTTAGTGGTTTAAAAAAAAACAACTATCTTTATTTTCACTATTCTAACTGGGACTTAGCATTTCCTTCCATTATTAAAAAAACATTATTCCAAGAAGTGGTTCATAGGTTTCACCAGCCCACCAAAGGGGTCCATGAGACACACAAAATGGTTAAGAAACCTTGCTATACATCATAAGTCATCATATATTCTCAGATTAACATCTGGAAGAGAATTTTAGTAGTCACATAACACACCCCTTCATTTAAGAATGAAATGTCTCATGAAAATGAGACCCAGAGATGGGAAAGGACTTGTTTAAGGTCACACAGATTGTAATAGAAGCCTCTCTGGCTCTAAATCTGACACTCTTTTCCTTGTACCACAAAGGACTGATTTAGTGAAAGCATAACAGATATATCCCAGAAATGTTGCATGCAAATTGAATCTATGTAAATTAAATCCTAATTTCTCAGTGACTTACACTATCATTTCAGAGTTGTGCTAAATTAATTTCAGCTTGCTTGTCAGTTTCAGTGGCTCCTTGGAATTTAGCCTGAAGTTTCTAAGCTCCTTACCCAGAGACCCAGCTTTTCTGTGGCACAGTAGCCTGTAAATAAATGCTTGAAAACATCCAGAGAACTCAGCAGTGAAAAGAACTCTTTGGTGAGCCTTCACTCCCTTATCTCTTTGTAAATTCATTTCATTACAATATCCAGTGTGCAATGGGACCTCCTATTTTCAAAATAATTTACAATGCTTTCATCTATTGTTGCCTTAGATAACTATTTTCAAGATGGAAGAGACTCAGGACAAGGAGTATGAACTTGTACGTTCTCTTATGATGAGGAGGGTGGAATAGGAGGAAAACCTTGTTGGACTTGTGGTTTGGTTTGTAATCACTGTCTTGATCTGATGAAGAATGTCACTACAACATTTCAGGTTTCCTCTGTCCTCTCCATGAGCCCTTTGCTTCTTCTTCAGTTGAGTCCGTTAGCTTTGTATAAGATTTTATCAGCATATCCAAAGGACCATGGGACCTTTCCATGTGACTCGCATCCACAATCTCCACTATGTATACCATCCCCCAGTATTAGAATGTGAACTCCTTAACAACAGGGACTGTCTTGCTTTTCTATCTATATCCCAGCTGAGAACTGTACACATAAGCAGCAAGCACTTAATATATTTTTCATCCTTCATTCATTCATTCATATGTAGATACAAGTTTTTAGACATGAGAAGCTCTTCATTATTGCACCATGAGCCCAAGTGAACAAATAATGTTGCCCTTGTGCCAGTGCATTGATCTTCTCCATTCCCATCCCACATGCAAACATCTTTCTTCATACCTTCCCTGTGGGATTTTACTAATTCCCCTTTCTCTTTCCTCCCAGAGTCATAATAGTTGGAAGGACAAGGAAAGGTAGGAAAATGGGACCAAGATTCTAGCCCCTGTGGAGTCAGAGGTCACAGATTCAATTCAATACAATACAATTACTCAAAATTTGATTGCATTTTGTACTTTTTCTTGGTCCTTTTTGAAATAATCTCAAGAAATTCTGTAATGTTACCTAAGGTTGGAAAAAAGAAACAAAGCTCTTTCATTTCTTATCTTGAAGATATAATATCTAATGGTTACTCTAGTTCCTAAATTTTACAAGTCTATGACTGTATGATCCATTGTTCAAGAAAGGCACTAAAGAAATACCAATATATTGATAAATGCTTGCTGAATGGATTGGATTATCACTGTCAAGACTTTTGGAGGCTAAGATTAAAAGGAATAATATTTAGCAAACTTCATGAACTTTAAAATTTTGCATGTGAATTATCATGGCTATGTTTATACTATAGTAGTTACAGATGGTGCTCAGTAAATGCTTATTGATTGACTGGCTGAATGAACTTCTTTTCTGTCATCCTCTGGGAGTGTCATTATAATTCAAGCCACCTAAATCTTCCTCTCAAAATTTTCAACTGTCCTGTCATGCTCTGTCCCATAGATCAGCAAGCTTACTTATGGGGACCACTCTGGTATATATAGAATTTTGGAAGTATAACAGTTTTTGGATGTTGGGCTCACATGGTATCTTTTTAAATCATCTCCTTAGAACATCCGTAAGTGCATCTAAAGGTGTCAGCTAGGTGGCTTAATGGATAGAATACTGAATCTAAAACCAGGAAGATCTGCATTCAAGTCCAGCCTCAGATATTTACTAGTTGTATGTATGAAGGAAGACATTTAACTTCTCTTTGCCTTAATCTACTGGAGAAGGAAATGACAACCCATTCCAGTATCTTTGCCAAGTAAACCCTATAGACAATACTGGTGTGCTACGGTCTACCGGGTCATGAAGACTCAGACACAACTGAATGACTGAACAATGAGACAAGCATCTAAACAACACGTTGGTTCAGTCCTGGAAGGAGGTAAATTCCCTCAAACAAAGCTGGTACATTTTAATATCTGATTTTATGCTAGATAATCCTCTTTTCCAGAATTACTAATTGGCTCGAAGATGCTAATCCTTTGACAAGGGATCTGTGTTTTACTATCTCTCTACTTGCTGCAACTCATTTCCCCATCAGCCCTGGTGGTTCCATGCCAGTTGAAGGTAATATGCTCATTTGTAACTTTGGGGTTGTCCTGGCAAGGCCTCTGCTGTTTCCCGAGTTGAGAACTCTAGTTTAATGGGGTTGCCTCTGGTTTAATGGGGTGAGGACTGGGCCTCTGGGAGTTGCTTTCCCCAAATCTGAAAACATTTCCAAGTGTGGCCTCAGGGGCATCATCAACCTTATTATACCCTAATTTCACTGGAGGATTTGGCCAGCAAAGAGGGCTGAGTGTTTTATTCAAACAGGCAAAGGTTTAGTAAGGCTATTAGCTCAATTAGGGAGATTAGCTAAATTACAGGTTAATTTTATTGCCTCTTAGCTTCCATTTTCCCTTATAATACCCCACCACCCCCATTGCCATTTGCATTTTAAAAGTTGCCTACAGTATCAGAAAGATGCTACCTGGGAGAAAAATCTTTTGAATAGAAGACTGAGCTATAGCAAGAGAACAATTTAACTTTCTACAAACTACACAAATGTTCTCCTTGATATTTCATAGTTATGACAGGGTCCCTGGTTTCTCAAAGTCTATGACAATAGAGTATAAACTCTGACAGATTCTACCAAGTAGGCTGATGATAATGATAGCTAACATTTACAGTGCTTACTATGTGCTAGACACTGTGTTAATGCTCGTTTGATCAAGGAAGGCGCTATTATTATTATCCGCATTTTACAGAGGAGGAAATGGAGGCAAAAAGGGTTAGGTGACTTGCCCAGGGTCATGCAGCTAGGAAGTATCTGAGGCTGGATTTGAACACAGGTCTTCCTGATTCCAGATCTCCTGTTCTGTCAACCATACCACCTTCCTGCCTCTTCAGATATAGTCTGGATGAGGAATGCTGATCTGTTGCACAAAGACCAGCTCTTGCACACAGGTTCCCCAGCAGGTGATGACCAAATCCATCTCTTGGGGTGTGAAGAGACCATGATCTACAAAGATGTTGGAAGAACCCACATCAGAGCCTTGACTAAGAACTGACATAGCACAGGCTTGGAAAGGTTCTCTCTGGAGTCAGAGGACCTCAGTTTGAATCCTGTCTCTGTCACATGCAACCTTTATGACCTTGATGAGTAACTTTTGTTTGGGCCTCAGTTTCTCTTTTATAAAATGAGAGACTTGGGTTATATGACCTTTAAGTTCCCTTCCTGCTTTAAGCCTATTCAACCCCATGAGATCCTGGGGAAATATGGAAAGATCTCCAGATCTGAAGTGGAAGAGCTTGGGTTCAAATCCAGCCTCTGACATTCACTACCTGTGTCCTCTTTGGCATTTAATACCTGCCTCCCCCAGGCCTCAGTTTCCTTATTAAAATACACAAAAGGGACTAAGTAGTCTTTAAGGAAGGAATGTACTCGAGTCAGCTCTGACCAGCTTGTGAGAGCCAATTGTTAGCTTTCTTAAATTACTTATTTTATTTTTAACTTGTGAAATAACACAAGCATTTCCATAAGATAGTAGAATAAAAAAGGGATGATTGCATGTGAAACAACAAATCTATTAGGTGCAATTTGCTATTCCTTTTAAATACACAATGAAGTTATGGTGAAAATTTATTTTTTTCCCTCCCTTCCCTACCCTAGAGATGGCTACCATTAGACAGAAATATATATGAGTGTGTATGTGTATGTATGCATGTAAAATCATTCTATCCCTACTTCTATTTATCAGTTCTTTCTCTGTCTGTGGATAAAGTCTTCTTTCCTAGGTCCTTTGTAGCTAATTTGAATATTCATAATGCAGCCCCTTCCTACCTTTCTTTTTGTTAAAGTTCTTTTTTTTGTTAAAGTTACTTATTTCAGTTTCCAACATTCAATTCTACAAGTTTTAAATTTTCCCGCTCTCCAAGATGCGAATTATTAAACTATGAGCATGATCACTTACATCTCAGAAATCCACAAAAGGCTTCAATTTATTGATATGTTAATTGTCTGGAGTTTAAAAAGTGATGGAGAGAGTATTAATAATACAGATAAATCTTAAAATGTGTCTTGGAGAGCTGGTTGTTAAATTTCGCAGCCACACCCTTGTTTAGAGTTCTAAGTCTCTGAAACTGTGACATATGTGTACAGTGGTCTCTCTAGATTGTTGCAGAAAGGGAGAGTTTCATATACCCTGGAAGAAGAAATTTTGCTATTCCTTCATGGTAGAGCCCTGAGACAAAGCTCCATTCTAGTGACTTCCCTGGCCCACTAGAAGAAAGTCAATTCAACAAATAGTAAAGGACTATTCTGTTCAAGGTATCATGCTAAGTGCTAGAGTTATAAAGACAGAAAAACGAAACAGTCCTTACCTTAAGAAGCTTGAATTTCACTGGAGAAATACAACAGAATAAATAAATATAAAGTAATATCACAAGGGAGAAAACGTTATTAACTACAGAACTGGGAAATGCCTTATAAGATGTGGCGTTCTAGGGTGATTCTTAAAGGAAGCTAAGAATTCTAAGAGTTGGAGGTGAGGGACTATGCAAATGAATGGAAATGGGTGGTTACACATGGCGTTCGGAGAACAATCAATAATTCTGTTTGTCAGGAACACAGAATGCACTTAGGGGAGTAATATGGGATGAATCTGGAATAGGAGCCAGGTAATAGAAGACTTTAAATGCCAAGGTGAAGAGTTGATATTTTTTTCTAAAGTTCATAGGGAGCCACTGAATATTTTAGAGTAGAGGAGTGCCATGGTCAGGTTGGCAGCTGTTTAGAGGATACATAGAAAAAGGGAGAGATAGGAAGAGGGAGACTTAGTAGGATGAAATCATGGATCTTTTGAAGTACTAAATAAATTTCCAAAAGATTAGTTTTGAGGAAATGAGAAAGATATTCAAAAAATCCATATTGAAGATGTTATAAGGTCTAAACATGAATTCCCACAGAGTCACATGAATGTTCTATATCCCTGGGTAACTTGACCTCCAGGGGCATCTCATTCAAACTGGGACTGACGGTTCCTTTTCCAGGAGCTGAAGCTAACCTTCCACTGACAACCTATTATAAGATGGAAAACACCAGGGTTTTTAGGTGAATCTGCTAAAGCATGAATAATTAAAATCTGAATGAAGTGAACGTGTTACCCAACTCAGTGCAGCTCACTCAGTGCTGTCTGGGGCCCGTTTGAACATATTCATTATTAGGTCTGTTTTGATCTAGGAACCTAAAAGCCTCCAGCCCCATTCTTAATTGTAGCTGACTGAATGGGCGGTAATGTTGGAATCTTACTCCTGAGTCATTCAGGAAGGAAAAGCAAATGAGAAGTGAGGATATTTTTTCCTTTTCCCCTAAGCTAAAAAGACCAAGGTCTCCACTGCATCTGGGGCAATGTCCAGTTGTCCTGATCTATTTCCACTGAACCCAGATGGCTCCAGAGGGGTGAGGATAGTGACTTTGCCTTGCCTCATGTAAATCCGCTTTCAAGTCATGACCACCTTTCTGATGTCATAGTCCTCTTCCAGAACAAAGGACAAACAATAGGCATGTTTTCAATGACTTCACAGAATTTTATACTTGAAAAGAACCTCAGGGGTCATTCAATCCAACACTACTATTTAGTAGATGCAGCAGAGAGGGGAAGAGACTTAGGCCATAGAATCACATTTTGTTAGAGCTAGAAGCGACCTTAGAACATCAGTTATTAGACTTGGATAGGACCCTAAAAATCACTGGGTGTTACCTTCTGATTAGATTGATGAGGAAACTGAGGCCCAGAGAGGTTCAGTGAATAAATGAAGGTCATACAGCTGGTGAGTGGTATAACCAAGTCTGTTGATCATTCAGAGCACTGACAAAGACTTCCATTTCTGTATTTTTTTAAAGCTTATATTTTTATGTTTTTGTCTTTTGGTAGAGGTGGAGTAGAGGAGGAAGAAGATTATTCATTTTCATCTCAATTTCCTTCAAATCATTACATTAGCCCTGGGACTATTTGATTCCTGTTCGTTTTAGTTCAGCTTAACTCTTTGTTTTTCTATTATATAAATAACATTATATAATACATAAATAATAATATCATAATATATCTCTTTTTCATTGATCTCTTCTGTTTTTACATTTCCGAGTACATCCCTCCCCTTCTATGCCCAGGAAGGCATTCTTTGTAACCAAGATTAAGAAAAGGGGAGAAAGAAGTTCAGTCAAGCTGATCGGCATATCCATTTTGTCTAATTATATATGCATTATTCTGCACCCACAGTCCCTCACTTCTGTAAAGAGTGGAGGAGAGTTTATTTTCTTGACTCTTCTCTGGACTCTAGCTTGGTCATTATAATTATACATCATTTATTAACTATTTATTTTCTTCATCAAACAAAAACCCAGTCAGTTGCACTTCATGCCTAGGAAATTCCTAGCAGGAGTTCACTGCAGAGTTGACAAATGCCTCACTTTCCACATGTCCCCGCCTTCTCCCCCAGGTCTTGGACCTTGGATTGAGCAATTGACTTTCAGGAGGGTGGAAGAGGAAGAAAGGGTTGGTCTCCATTTTTCATAGCTACACTCAGGATAATGCATTCATTTACAAGAATATTTTTGCCTTCGCACTACAGGGAGACTATTAAAGCAAATCTCCAGGGCACTGGGCTCAGGTTTTTAGAACCTGTCAGGTGATAAACATGAATTGGAAATAAGCATCCTGATCTTCCAATTGTTGGTATTTATTGTGATTATTCTCTGCTCAGCATTTTCAGACCAAATCTGATTAGGCAATGGGGACCCAGAGTTGAAGGACTAGAAATCTGAACTCACTGAAGCAGCTCCTCTGTTTTATCCTATCATATCTTGGAAAGCCTCTTAGGTCAGGACAGCTCTATTCTTTCTTCTGGAGGGGCTCTTGATGGGGAACTCCCCTACTTTCATAATATCCCATATCCAAAACATATCTGAGAATCCAACACAAATCAGGAGGAATTATGTTTGGCTGAGTATTTGCAACACAAGGATTAATCAACTCTCGCTTCTAATCACTGGTTAGAGAAACATTACTGCCATTCTCCAGGCATGATCAGTAAAGCTTTAAACATGGATTGATATGAAGCCCTTTTCTTTACCACTTTGGTTATTGGTCATTACTGAAGAACAAACCCTGTATTCCTGGAATGTAATGCAATATAATATGACTCCTACAGCCTTTTGGGAGGAGCCCATAAGGCACCTGTTGCCATGACCATAAAGCTATTGTTAACATGAATATCAACTATATATTGAAAAAAACTCTATGTGCTTGGTTTGTTACTGTGTTTGCACAGCACTCCACTTGGATTGTATAGCCTGGGAGAAACTCCCCTCCTTTACCTCCCAATCTCCACATATTAGGCCCCACACTCAATCACAGGATACCTGCAGGTATTAACATCTTACAGGGTTCTGGTGCCCTTCATAGGTAAGAACTGTGGAGATACTCAATGGGAGTCACAATTTTTGTGTGTGTGATTTGGAGCAAACTGGGGATGGAAATAGGAAACAGAGTTGAATCTGATGTGTATGGGAAGGGGAGAGGGAAAGAATATGGGAGCTTGGATATGTCACAGCCTATATGGGCTTCAGTTACCTCAACTATAAAACAAGAGGGCCGGCTTAATAAGGTGCCTTCTAAAACTCTAGATCAGGAGTTTTTAAGCTGGTACCTCTGGAGGTCTTTAGATAGATTTCAGGGTTCCATGAATTTATATGGGAAAAATATATTTTTATTTTCACAAACCTCTAAGTGAAATTTAGCACTTTCTAAAATTATAATTTAAACAATTATTATAAGAAGAGAGATCCATAAATTTTACCAGAATGTCAAAGGAGTCCATCACCCCAAAACAGTTAAGATCTCCTGCCCTATGATCCCATTTTAAATAAGTATTCTTTCTAAGTGCTCTGCTCATTTATTCCTGGAACTTCAAAATTCTGGTGCCCTAGAGCAAGGTCCAAGTTGCTCTTCTTTCCTTAGTTTAGTTCTGTACTTAACAAGTAAATTATCAATATTTCTTTTGGTTTGTTTGTTTTCCTAAAGTGACAGATAAGTCTCTAATTGAAAACTACTGTGGTTTGCTTTTTCTCAGAATAGCACTCAATCTGACAGACCTCTGGCCATAGGATTTGCTACTCCATGGCCAATCTGATCATGTAAATATGTTACCAAATTCTCAAGGTTGTTTGCGTAAGTCAAGTGAGATAAAATATGTGAGAGAAAGTACTTTATAAAGCTTAAAGTTTTGTATAAATGTCAGTTCTCATTACTACTGTTATTGGCATGATTAGTATTGATAGGGATCCTACAGGGGGCCAGCTGTGGCATAAATCAGATTCCTGATGATGACCTTAGCATCCGGAATGAATTGCTCAGCTAGCTCCCCTATGAATGGTCCAGGGTAGCTCAGTCCCAGTTCTTGTCAGTAAACAGCAGCATAGGGCCGCACCAACAACACCCCATTTCAGAATACACAATGAGCAGGACACAGGTCTCTACAGACATCTAATCCAGAGTGAGCAGTTCCCAGAAGCTATAGTTTTCCGGAAAGCGGTAAATGACCTCATAAGGCAAGATGAGAGCATATAAGGAGAGCTCACAACAAGTATTGGAAATGAGCACAGAGAATCATTTCTTTCACTGAAATTAAGAGTATGCTATATGTAGACATTGGGGACATGGTACGCAATCTATGGCCTGCTTTTTCTGAGTCAGCTGCCCTGACTTCAATAAATTAAGGGACTAGTCAGTATATTCAGTGCTTTAATATATGCTGAAGTTTTGCCAGCTATTTCTAATGAAAATGCCCTCCAAAAAAAAGGCAAGATAAATTAAGCTGCAGAGAGCCATTTATTGTATATTCTGGTAAATGCTTCTGCAATGAGATTTATCTATTATAGTGATGAGGCTGTCCTGATTTATCTTCACCTGCACTGTTTCCAAACTTTTTTGGGGGAGGAGGGAATGACTTGGAGTTTGTAGCCTCCACAAGTTTGCCTCTGATGCTTCATTACAATGTGGCAGTTACCTGAGCCCTTGAAAAGTATGCCAGTGGAGTTCAAGCTCTGGCAGACTTTACCAAGCTGGGAAAGCTTTGGGAGTACAAGCCAGGCAACCCAATATATGAATGATTAGTGTTCAAGGTCCAGGACAGTTAATCCCCCAAAGGATTCATCACTAGGTTACCCACAAGGTGATAAAATTTTCAGTCACAGTGACACCCACAGACTATCCACTAAATCAGAGAGGGATTGTAACATATGTCTGTGGAGGGAGCTTCCAAGTCAATGAAATTATTATAGATGCTGAAATGATTGAAGAATGGGGACCTATGAAACAGATAAAAACATAATGCAGTTCTCAGTCCTGAATGGCACCTTTCCACTTCTACGGTGATAGAATATAAACTTCTTGCAGGTAGGAATTTTGTTTTCCATTTTTAACAGATGCAAATTTTATATCTTTGTATCTCCAAAGCCTAGCATAGTTTCTCTATATAGATATTAATCAAGTAAATAAGAAGGGGTCAGAAGATGGTAAGGATCCCCTACTTCTCACACCACCACATTTTAAGTGTTGGCATTTAATGTCCAATCTTTGTGCAATGACAAACCAACTGGAGAACCCTAATTAACTCTTCACTGACATTCTCACTATAAATGAAACCAGAATATATATAGCTAGAAAAGTAGGTGGGTTGGTCATGTAGCAAGAATCAAAAATAAGATTGGTCCATTACTAAAAGTAAGATGCATAATGATTAGTACATTTTCCTAAGTGTTAACATTGGCCATTGAAGTAGATTGAAGTGTGGGTGTGGGAAATAGTGGAAAGGTTTTTACATGATGGAGGACTGATGGAAATACAGGCATGGAAGAGGAGTCATTTGCCCCAGTGGAGGGTGCATTCAATTCAATAGGCATTTACTAATAAAAGTTTACTAAGAGCTTACCAAGTTGAATCCATCCTAATGAGATAACAAGCCCGCCTATGTATCAAAGCCAAGAATTTGCAGAACATTTGGGAGAAGTGTCTTAAGATTAAAAAAATAAAGCCCTCCTTTTTCCTTACCTACCCCCTAACTTAGGGTTCTTATAACTTCTTTTTGTTTCTTTTTTAGTTTTTGACTGTAATGTCTATCCTTTTCCATCTCATATTTATTATCTGACAAGGTCCTAAACTTGAGTCTAGCACTCTGGTGCCTTGTCTTAATGGTTTCCTTGCAAAGAGTGAAAAGGTGAAGCTTTTCCTGTAAATCGGCCCAAAGCCTTGAGTAAGGCTATGATAACTAGACATTAATTTTCTCCTTCCCCTACTGCTCAAATGAAATACATAAGCAGAGGCTCCAAAGCTTGGAGAAAAAATGGAAACCTGAGGAAAGACAAATTACTTGTAGACTGTTAGTAGCTGATTTCTAGTCATATGTCCTCCATTAGGTTTCAGTTCTTTTAACTGTTTTTTCTTCTGACTTTCTCAATTAGAAAAATG
Source organism: Bettongia penicillata ogilbyi (assembly GCA_023548195.1). NCBI lineage: Eukaryota > Metazoa > Chordata > Mammalia > Diprotodontia > Potoroidae > Bettongia > Bettongia penicillata. Next base: position 4,931,675 of record JAJHZJ010000500.1, read on the forward strand.
AGAAAAAACCATAAAGTTATTTGATAATTATTTATGTTTTGCATTATCTATCCTATTAGTTTTCTGTTATTTCTTACTTCCATTTATAAACTTTTCAAAGGATTCAGAGTTTCTTAATGTGAGATCTATTAATTTGTTTAAAAATATTTTAAGAATGCCATTTAAATATAATTAGTTTCTTTTGTAATCTCATGTATTTAATTATATGCCTTGATAAACATTATATGACCAGATAGATGGTTCAGTGGATAGAGCTCCAGACCTGGAGTCAGAAAGATCTTAGTTCAACCTCAGACAAATCATTCTATATCTTTGCCAAGAAAACCCCACACGGGGTTATGAAGAGTTGCACTCGACTGAAATGACTAAATCACACTAAAATTCACTCATAGAACAGTAAACTGTAGGATAGCTGGATGGTGACTGATCAACGGCAAAATAAACATTATTTTCAGAAGGTTCATAGGCTTGACTAGACTGCCAAAGGGATCTGTGATATGGAAAAGGTTAAGAGCCTCTTGCATGGAGTTGGGGAGGAGAGAGAGACACAGAGAGAGAGAGAGAGAGAGAGAGAGAGAGAGAGAGAGAGAGAGAGAGAGAGAGAGAGAGAGAGAGAGAGAGAGAGATGGAGAGAGATGAGTCTACCTAGAATAAGCTAAAATATCAAGAGATGGAGGTAGATTTCATGTACATTTTTAACTTGTTGAGGATTGTTAAGGAGATACTGTTTGAATTCAGGGGAGGCTAAAAGACCAAATATGCCTGCAGCTGCTCAAGGGCAGGTTGCATAAGGCAGTGTCAAGTCTAGACTGATTCACAGTGCAACTAGGTCATTATCTACCTGGTATGAGTTAAAACTCACTGGGAAGGATCCTGCACCAATGACATCTGAAATTCTGTCCCAGAATCATAGGATATCAGAGTTAGAAGGAAACTTGGAGGTCAACTTGACCAATCCTTGCTGAAAGCAGGAATTCCCTGTACAATATCCCAGAACCCACTCTAATCTATCCTTCCTTTGGCTGCCAAAGTTATTTTCCTCAAGTTGGGTCTGATCACTTGCTCAATAAAGGGTTGTCATGTAGAAGAGGGATTGACCATGAAGGACAGAACTTATATCTGTGGGTGGGACATTCCAAGAAGCAGATTTAAGTTCACAAAAGAAAAAGCTTCCTAACAATCAGTGCTGTCCCACAGTGGAATGGGCTGCCCTGGAAGGTTGTGGCTTCTCCCCTACTGCAAGTCTTCAAGAACTTGATAGGATATCATAGAGAGGATTCTTGAACACAGGATCAAACAAGTTCATCTCTGAGGTTTCCTCCACCCCTGAGGACTCCGATTCTATGGCCGTTCGGTGAGTGACCCTGAAGGAATGGCTATCTCATGACACTTGGGTACTTTTAAACAATTATGCAATTGTGCATAATTAAGCAATTGCATTATCAGTACTCTAGCTGTTGGTTAGATACATCATTCTCTCCCCAGATCCCTAAGGAATCTGACCTAGGAGGATCTAAGAGAGAAGTTCACTTCAGCACCACATGGCTGTCCCTGAAATATCCAAAAAGTTTTTCATGAAGTTAAAAGGGAATAGGAACGGAAAGTTTTGAAACAGTGTCTAATGAAAAGAAAAGTAGAATAGAAGTCAGAGGAGCTGAGACAAAGGCTCAGATCTGCCATAGACCACTATATAGCCTTAAGCAACTCACTGCCCCATTCTGGGACCTTTTCCTCATCTATGAAGTATGATGGTGGGTCCAGATGATTTCTGAGGTCCTTTATAGCAGTAAAATTCTATGATTCAACTTTAAATATTTCTTGAGTATTTATGTTACCAGCACTAAGTATCTTATATATAGAAATGTGTATTCCATAAGTTGCACATATTGCTATACTTTTTCAGTCTTTTGAGTTTAGAGGTGACCTTGGTTAGGATGATTTGTCTCCCTCACTGCATCCCCAAAGGGAAGACCTCAGAGCTGACTATAGGCAGAAGCACTATATTCTTACTAACCACACACACACACACACACACACACACACACACACACACACATACCACCCACCCAGCTCAAAACACCAAGGCTTAAGTAAATTGACTTTTTAATAACTTCCTACAAAAAGTATTTTGATGACTTTCATTTTGAAAACTGTTTGAGCCAAGCCTTAATGTTAATGAGGGAGCAACTTCTCCTAAAGAGGCAGAGCACAGGCATATATGTTCCAAGGAGGTAAAAATAAAAAAGAAAGGTCTTCTCCATCTAAATTAAAATATTCACAGCTGAACTTTTTGTGGTTGCAAAGAACTGGAAACTGAGTGCCCACTGATTGGGAAGGGGCTAAAAAGATTATGGTACATGAACAAAATGAAATATTGTTATACCGTAAGAAACACAGAGTATGGAGAATTCTGAGAAACATGGGAAAAGGTATATGAACTATAGCACATATAGCATACAAGAAGAACCAGGGCAGCAGTACACACAGGAATTTTAACAATGTACACAAAAATAAAGATGAAATAAAACCAAATACTGTATAATTATAATCACCGAGACTGTTTCCAAAAAAGAAATGAGAGAATGCACTTCCATCCTTTGTTGGAATGGTGAGGTAAGAAGCTAAAATTGTGGAATATTGGAGATGCTCTCAGGTGTGTATGATGTATTGATTGGGTTTGTTGAACTATTTCAAATACCTTTATATGTACATGTGAAATGTATGTATTTCATTCAACATATATGAAACATGTATGTTAGTATTTCTGCATGTTGTGTGTGTATGCACATACAAATCTTTGTGATGAGGGAAGGGTAAATAGAAGAGGGTGGGGGACCATATTTGGAAAAGAATGTTATGTAGAAACAAAAGACATCAATAAAACATTTTTTTTTAAAGAGGAAGAACAAAGGTCTTGTGACAGCCCCATATGCTCATTTACTTCAGTCTGACTCTGCTCTAGAGAGTGGGCACATCCCCTCCTCAGGCCTGACATCCCTTGCCTGTCACTTCCCTGCAAACTTTCCTACCCAATGCTTTGTTCCCTGGGGCTTCTACATTAGCCAGTACCTAGAACGTTTCTGTCTTTAGCATCAGAGACAAGAATTCAGCAAGATGTGCCTGAATGAGCACTGTCACTTCCCTGTAAAATGGTATTTGGCTTCTGTCCTGGTATGAAACTAAGTCCTAGGCTGCCCTCTATTGCCTTCCTCCTCCTCAGTTTCCTGGGAAGAGTGATGTAGAGTCTGTTTACTAGTCACAGGCCAGTGTCCTTGAGGCCCTGCTGACCCTCATCACCATGTCCTTCATTGCTTTCACTTACCCATGTAGCTGTCCCTAGGTGCTTTGCTTTGGCCCTGAACTTCCTGTGAAAGTTAAAATGCACTTATTAAAAGGCCTATTATTTTACACGTTACTGGTCTGTCAGATACTTTGGTGAAACCTCCTCTAAGTCAAAGACTATTAAGAAGTAGGAATTAGTTAGGACTAGAAATTAGAGGTCTAGCCTCTCTTGGGAAAGTCCTAAAACTGCTGAGTGGGGAGCCCATTAATGGAGCTGCCTTTTAGAACCAACTTTCTAGATTAAACCCTGGCAATAGTCAGCATGGGCTTTTTTCTACCTGATTCTAAAGGGCTTAGAGGAGAGAAAGACAAAGAAAAAGAGGTAGAGGCAGAATTAGAAAGAAACACAGAAATATGGAGACAGAAATATAGAGAGGATGTCATTTTTCTTAAACACCGTGGAAGTTCTTGTCCTTGAGAAGCCACTTTTGCTTGCTCACTTCTTTAGGCTGTTATAACACTTAGGGGCCATCCCTCACTTAGCACTGAACTATTACATTCGCCAACACTGATTTTATCTCTCAAAATAGATTATAAAATATTTCATTCATGCTCATCTACCACTGTCCTGGGGCAGAGCTTGGGTTCTCCACAACCCATCCTTGCCCCATCCCTGCTTTTTGCAGATGTTCCTAGTGTTTCTAAGTCCTGTGGATTCTACCTTTAACAAATTGCATTGAAACTAAAAAGAAAATATTGTGTTCCATTCTAGGCATCACATATAAGGAAGCACATACTGGTGGGCATCCACAGTAGTGACCAGGATGGTGAAGGTACTGAAAATTGTGCCAAGAGAAAGAGTGGTTGAAAGGACTTCCTTTAGGCCAATGAAGAAAAGACTTACAGGAGGAAAAGCATGAATTTTTTTTGAATATTTGATGAGTATCAAGTAAGAGTGGGATTAGATGGGTTCAGCTTTGCACCAGAAGGCAGAACTAAGAGCCATTAGCTGAAGTTGCAGAGAGGCAGATTTCAGTTCAACACATAGAAAAATCTTCAAACAACTAGACATTTTCAAAAACAGACTGGACTATTTAATAAAGCAGTTGAGTTCCCTCTTGTGAGAGGTCTTTTTAAAGAAATTTATTTTATTTTTTAATTTATGGAATCAAACCAGCATTTCTATAACATAGCATAATAATAATGATGATTGCACAGGGACCTGCAAATATATTATGTATAACTAAAAAAAAGTCTTTAATTAAAAGTGGGATGACCCTGCATCAGGGATGTCATAGATGATATTCCCACTTGAGAAATGGGTTGGATTAGATGATCTCTAAGGTTCCTTCCATCTCTGAGTTTCAGTCATTCTTGATTTTCCACCTGTATCCTCTCACATGGAGCTGGCCATGTAGTAGCCCATGTAGTAGAGGAAGTGAAAATCACTTGTTCTTATTACTATGGCACATTTGTAAGGTAAGTTCCTATTATAATTCTACAAAGATAGAAATTAAGATAAGTCACTCTTTGAGTAATGGTGGAAAGAACCAATGAAATAAGTCATGGAAAATAATCTGGAACAATGGGCAGAACTGGCAATGGAAACTTGATCAATCATTGGGTTGGGGGAATGGTTACCATTTCTGTTTTACAAATGAGTGATAAACTAGAGGTGTCTTCCCCCATCCAGGAATTTAATGGGAGATCCAATAGCGTCACTGACATTGAAAAGAATCATCTGTTTGGGGTTTGGGGGAGAAGCTGTAGTGATGTATCAATACTGCAGGAATGACAGCTCCTGCAATCAGCCCCATGTGGCCCTAGAACCCATAGGCCTCTTCTAGATGCCTCAGAGAAGCTAAAGTTGAGATTTACCAAGAAATTCCCCAGGAAAGTCTTATGGGGTGAGCTTCAATCACTACCAAGTGTCTTCAGGATTATCTGGCTTTTAAAGCCCTTCAAAACCTGGCCCATTCCGTCATTTCAGTCTTCTTACACCTTACCTCACCGTCCCATACATCATGACACTGCCTCCTTGCCATTCCTCATCCTGGATAATCCATCCCCTCACTGGGCATTTTCATAGATTGTTATCTTTCCCTAGAATTATCTCTCTCCTCATCTCCACCTCCAAACTTCCCAGACTTTCTTCAAGTCTTAGCTAAAATCCCATCTTCCATCAGAAATCTTTCTCAGGTCTCCATAACCTTGTCATGTTTTTCTAGAATTATCTCCAATTTTTCCTGTATGTAGTTTGTTTGTGCTTACTGTAGTTGCTTCCATGTTGTCTCCTCCATTAGTTTGCAAGCTCCTTGAGAGCAAGGGCTGTTTTTTGTCCTTCCTTGCATCCCCAGAGCTTAGCACTGTGCCTGGAGCATAGTAAGTACCTAATAAATCCTCATTGACTTGAATTGACGTAAGATGTGCCACCCAAATCAACTTGTAGCTTTCCTATAGTGACTTTAGGAGAGAGGTTCTGAGATCTATGAACTTAAAAAATGTTTTGATGGCTGTAATTCAATATAATTAGCTTTCTTTATAATCCTTTTATATTATTTTTCTTCATGTATTTAAAAGCAATATTCCAAAAACAGGGTTTCACCAGACTGCTAAAGGGTCCATGACACACAAAGAAGATTAACTGTCCTGGATAAGCCCTTGATTCTCATTACACTTATTTCTGTGTTTTTAATCACTTTTTTCTTACTTTAACATTTTAAGAGAACTAGGACTCCAGCAGAGTGAGCATGTCCTCTATCCACTGTTGATTACAACCTCTCTGTGTCTTAATAGATACCTTTCCTGAGTTCCTATGGTCAAAAGAAATCATTATTTGGTTGCTATCTGGTGATAAGCCTTCAAAACTTAACTGGAACTGTGCTATTCCTTGGTGTGCAGACAGACATAAGTCCATCCCTGGGTTAGTTCTGTCCTGGATCTTTACACTCTGGAAAAACTGCATTTGCCAGATCACATGGCCCATAGTCTTCACTGGTCCAAGGCCACTGTCATGCTGTAGTGAAACATTTGAGGACTTCAATAGGACTCATTCCTCCTTTCATTCTCTAATAAAATTATCAGTGAAAAATTCTGAAGTCTTGGGTTGACTAAGAGAAAAGTGAACTTTCCCTACTTTTCATCTGAAAGAGCAAGGGATCGAGAGTTCCAAAAAGCCAGATGTAGCAGCAGCTGGAAACAGCTGGGAGTGATGACCTCTCTCTGCTTGGGGCTCTCCATCAGATAGATGCCTGAAAAGTTTCTGTTCAATGGATCGATTAAAACCTAAAAAGGTGAAACGATTGACTGGGAGAAGAGGAAAATTTACTTGACCCTTTAAAACTAGACCTCCAAGGGCAAGCTTTATGTATTACCTCTTACTGATTCTGTGGAGCGTGTTTGCAGGCAAGGCTAGAAAACTTAGCAAGCCAAAGTATTTATGGGCAATCTTAACAATGGAGCAACATATAAATAAAGTCGTCAGAAATAAAAAATATGGATAGATTGTCTTGATTTACTTCATCTGCTTTTTGTATTGTATGCCCAGTACTTAGCACAAGGCCAGACAATTAATAAATGCTTTTTCTTAAAAAAAAAAAGTTTGTTTTTTTCATTCTTCATGCCTCTATTCATATTCCCAGGGCCAATCAGAACCACTGGCCTTGAAATCTACATCACATGAAACCAGCTCCCCAAATGTAGCCTTCAGGTTGTCTCTGCCAGTTTGGAATTTCACTTTGCATCAGATCAATGTTTAGCTGTGGGACAAACTGGACCAGACTCCTGCCTTTGTGATCTATGCCTGTATTTGTTTCTGGAAGGAACAATGGAAGAAACTGTTCATTGGAAGCCTAGCTAAGCAGCCATTTAGAACCACGAAGAGTGAGATGACATCAGCAGTCTAGAGGGGTGAAGTTTGACCATTCCTTCCTTGAACTGACAGCCTCCCCCATCGCTGCTGGAAGTGATTTTCTTCTTCATGGACCCATTACAAGGATAGTATGAAAACTTCAATGAGACATAGGTGATACCAATATTACAGCCTCATAAAACACCCAATACATAATGGAAAAAAGTTGTTAGCCTTTGCAAGAAGCAGCTGCCTTTTAAACCACAATACCACATACATCCCAGGATTGATTTTTGTTGTCGTTCGCTAAAACACAATTATGGGCCAACTGCTTGAAGAGCAGCACTTTTGAAAAACCTGACTTCTGTAAGATTTAATAGAACACTTCTCTGAACCTAGAAGGCTAATGGAACCTACAACTAACAAGGAACAAACTTCTAAGTTTCTGATAACATCACTGGTCTGCTCATAATATTCTCATGCTTTGCACTCTTCAGTGACTCCCTACTATGTATAAGATAAAATGTAGGGGTAGCCAAGTGGCTCGGTATAGGGCCTGGAATCAAGAGGACCCAAGTTGAGATCCAACATCAAACATTAGCTATGTTACCTTGGGCAAGTCACTTAGCCCCAACTGCCTCGAAAAGGAAAAGATAAAATGCAGACTCCTCATACAGGCAATGAAGGCTTTCTACAATTTGTCTCCAATCCACCTTGGCTTTACATCATGTTAATTATCTTCACATATTCTACCTCCTAGACAGGGGTAAGCTGGTAAATATTTAACAATCACCTTAGATACTTTTAAGTTTAATTTGCATAATAATAATTTTATCCCTTGCTTTCTTAAGTCTAGACAATCATCAATACAATACATCAAGCCCTGATCTATAGGGTTTGCTGATTTCTCAGGTGTAAAGGCTGACACTGAGAATTTAACAAGTAGCTCTGACAACATGATCCACATGGGCTCTAGTACAGCCCTGCTTCCGACTAGACTGAATCATTAGTTGTTCTGCTAAACTCATCGTAGATTTAGATGGGGAAAAGACATTAGAGGTCATGAGGTCCATTCTAGTTTTAGACCTGAAGAAACTGAGACCTGGAATGGTTAAATGACTTGGGGAGGAATCACATACTTGGTCATTATCTGAAGCAGGGAACCCAGGTCTTCCTGACTCCAGTTCTCACGATTTCTCTAATTATTACACAGCTTTGTCTCACAAATCCTTGTGCCTGGAAAGTGCTCACTCCTCTTCTCTGCTTTGGGGAAGTCCTTCTTTTCTGGCAAGGACCAACTTACGTGCCACCTCCTAAGTGGAGGCTTCCCTGTTCACCTCAGATGAAAGTATCCCATTACTTTGGACTCTCCCTCAAAACTTCCTAGATTGTTTTCTTTAGATTTTTCCTTTGCTCCTATCACACTATAGTCAGCATTATATTTAATGAACTCAATGCCATATTCCTCATTTTTAGAATGAAACCTTGGATTGAGGACCAGAATTGTATTATTAGGGAAAAAAAGCAAACCTTTGAAACTTTAGTGTCTAACAGGGGTAAGCAAGCTGTGGCCTCAAGGTCAAATGTAGCTCTCTAGATTCACAGGTGTGGCCCTTTGACTGAATCCAGGGTTCAGTTCCCCACCCCTGGCATGTCTTGCATACAGTAGATACTAATAGAAGCAAAGTGAACGAGATTAATTGCTCAAGGAACCAGGACAATGTAAAAACTTCCATGGATATCTCTGTGGTATATGTGTATGATTACTGTATGTATATATGCATATACATGTATATGATTACCATGTGTATATATATACATGTTTATGGCTACTATATGTATACATATATGTGTATATACCTACATATACCATGTATATATACATATGCATAAACATATGCATGCTTACTATTACTATATGTATATATACATATACATGCTTATTACTATACATATATATACATATACATGCATATGCATACTATATATATACATATACATGTTTATGATTACTATAATGCCCACGAAATGTTTTACACAAAATATGCAATGGTTATCATTGTTGATGTTTCTTAAATTATTTTATCGCCCACATTCTGTATGGCTTCACTTTTGTTTTTCTCTTAGAAAGGCACATTATGAACCAACAGACTGAAGGAGAAAAACCCCACAACATTTTGGGGAAGCTTGGCCTCTGCAAGATTCACCTGTAGAAGATGACTTCTCTGAACCCAGGATGCTGTTTGGACTGAGGAGCCATAGGAAACTGACTCCCCTGATGTTTTCCTCATGGCTCGGGCATTCTACCCCACCCCACTGCATGCCAGAGCTGTTTTTAGGGAACTAAGATAGTTTGGAGATCTCTGGTCATGACTAAACTAATCAAGAGTTCAATTACATGTGCCCAGGTCACAGACCCCCAGACCCCCAGTCCACCCATTCAGCTTGCTTTGAAGCCTGGTACTGTTCCTGGCCCTCCTTGGGGTCGCACCACTACTACCACTTGAGGACATATGTACTACCCAGAGACTCAGACTAAGGTGCAGCAGGAGGCAGTGCTGAAATCTATGGGGACAAAAAGTCAACTCCTGTTCTCTTTTCTGGACACTGACAGGCACCTGTCCATCAGCTCCAAGTTCAGGTCCATTGTTGAGCAATGGAGCTAAGAGAAATCAACAGAGACTAGAGGTGGAGGGATGATAGACAGAAGAGGAAACATTGTTACCTCACCTTAATGTAAAGCTTCATTTTTCCATCTAAGGAAAAACCTACCTCCCCCATGGCAGGGTGGGGACAAATGAGAGGACTCAGTAGAAGATCTCTGGACCTGAAAGAGTGCTGCAGAAATTCTGGAAATCATTATTAATGGTCACTATCACTAATGAGAGTAAAATTATCAAATAACCAAAGCAAGCTGAAGATTAGACCCTTCAGATCCCCGAAGTCCTTTTTGTCATAGGTTTTAATATGATGTCAGTTGCTCTCACAAAATGGAATTTCAGATACTTTTATGGTTGCAATTTACAAACGTGAAAATAATAAAAGCTTTCAAAGTGAAAAAAGAGCCTTCTTTTCTTTTTCCCAGGATTGAATACATTTGTATTTTAGAAAGCAAGCCTGGAGTGACATCATTTGGTCATGACTCCTGTTCCTTGCTTGTGGTGTCCTGAATCTGAGGCAAAATCACTGGAACACCCCAGAAGCCCTCAGAATGTTGTCATGGCAAGGCTGGGGTTCACTGGATAGGAACTATCACCTCAAGTTATATGTATTACCATATGTATATATATTTTAGAAATTGTATATACATATATTTTTATATACACATATAGAGAGAGACAGAGACAGAGAAGGGGACAAGGGAGGAAGACAAAAAGAGAAGTGAGGGGATGAAAGGAGAGGAAAATGAGAGGAGAGCTGTAATTTCTCCATCTGAGTCATAATCAGATCTAAGGACATTAGCCCTTCCATGATGAAGTGTGGCAGTGTGTCTCAATGGTCACACAAGTAGCTGGTCCAAGTCCCAATGGGCCCTCGTTTTGGTTGACCTACATAGAATGTTCCTGCTGTTAGATCTGTGTGAGCACATGGTATTAGGTGCTATAATTAGGCAGAACCAGGATCTTAGCGCAGAAAGGTCACATTCTCTAGCAACGTGTGACTAATAGCCTCTAAGTGTTCTGTGAACAGTGGTTCATGTCAAGATTTTACACTCAGCTGCCCCCCCCGCGTCTTTGTTTTATACAGTATTCCAAGTTTGTTCTGCTCCTGACCTATTCTTTCCACCCACCCAGGGATTAGTCAGGGGGAGGGATGGAAAGAACACCCTACATTGTTTCTTGAAACTAGCTGCTGATTAATAAATATTACTAATTGAACTGTCTAATTGTGGTTGCTGAGATCAAAAGGGCGGGACACTGTGAGACTATTTCTTATAGAGTCATAAGAGTTTAGAATTGGAAGGGACATTCAATCCAAATTTGCTGTTTTAGAGATGAGGAAATTGAGGTTCAGAGACATCCAGCCAAACTACACTGTCTCTTCCCTTCTCGTGTGCCTTTCCACACTCAGTGGTTTTGTTCACACCATCTCCCAGGTCTGAGATGGGCTCCACTCCTCTGCCTCCACTTTCTCTGGTCAAAAAGCATTTTCTTCCTTCTGGGGCCTTCTCTGATTCCTCCAGCTCTCCCTCCTCAAAGCTCTCATAATACACTGTCTGGATCGCTTCTTTATACTTATTACATCAACACCTGAAAGTATGTTTTTTGGGTACATTGACTATTAGAAAGTGAGCCCTTTAAGAGGAAGGACAGTACCGTATTTCATCTTTTCTCTTCCCTCAGGGATAGCTAAATAGTGAAGTAGAAAGAGTTTGGGTTCTGGAGTCAAGAAGACCTGAATTTAAATCCACTCTTAGATACTTACTAGCAGTGAGTCTCTAGGCAAGTCATTTATTTCTGTTTGCCTCAGTTTCTCAACTGTAAAATGAGAATAATAATAGCGCCTACCTCCAAGAGTTGTGAGAATATTTGTAAAACGCTGAGCAAAATGTTGGGTTTCCTTCCTTCCCCAGCATGTAGCATGTTCCTCGCCCATGGAAACAGACAAACAAATATTTCTTGAATTATACTGAGTTCAGTAGTATTAGCAAAACAAAACAAAGCTGAGAACTGGATCTGGAGTCAGGAAGACCTGGATTGAAAGTTTAGCTTTGTGACCCTGGGCAAATTCTTTCAATACGTCTGGACCTCACCTTCTTGCCTCTAAAATGAAGGGATCAGACTTGGTGGTGTCCAAGGCCCATTCAAGCTCTAAATTTATGGTCCTATGATGCTAAGTGCATGGTACATTGGGGATTTGGACTCAGAGATCCTTTCTTTGAATGCTAGCTCTGCTACATGTTGACTGTGGGACCCTGGACAAATTGATTTCTCTCTGTGGTCTCAATGTCCTCATCCAGGAAGTGAAGAGGTTGGATTAGATCATCTCTAAAGTCCCTTCCAGGGCAGCTAGGTGTGCTGGGCCTGGAGTCAGAAAGACTCATCTTCCTGAGTTCAAATCTGGCCTCAGACACTTACTAGCTGTGTGAACCTGAGCAAGTCACTTATCTCTGTTTGCTTCAGTTTCCTTATCTGTAAAATGAACTAGAAAAGGAAATCCAGTATGTTCACCAAGAAAACACCAAATGGAGTTATGAATAGTCTGAAATAACTTGAATGATAAAAGTCCCTTCCAACTCTAAATTATGATCCCTCATATTTCAGATAAGAACACTGAGGTTTATAGAGAAGAAGAAGATTTGCCCAAGGTCACACAACTAATAAAGAAGAGACCCATCATTAGGATGCAAGCTAACGAGGCCAGAACTAACACTCATTCCCCTATATCAGGATTCTTAACTTTTTTTGTGTCATGGACTTCTTTGGAAGCCTGGTGAAGCCCCTTTCAAAATAATGTTTTTAAATGCATAAAACTAATTACATGGGACTACAAAAGAAAGCAGATATGTTGAAATACATTTATCAAAATTTAAAAAATATTATGAATCTCAAATTCAGAGCTCCTGCCCTAAACCATCTCTAATACTCTCCAAAAAGCTCCCTTCCAAATTACTGCATCGTTTCTTTGATCATATAAACAATTCATCATAGAGTAAGGGGTGGGGGGAAGTCAGAGCCTGCTGTGACTCCCTACACCCCAAGACTTCAATCTCTGGTCAAGAAAAATCATAATAAAGTTGAACAAAGAAAGTTTCTCGGCAAATGCTTCAGTCCCTAAAAACATCCCAGGGAGCTGGGTGGCTTTGATAAGCTCTTTTGCCTTATTTATAGCCTCTTTGAGTAAGTGTGCCTGACACTTCTGATCAGTGAGTTTAATGACAGCGGGGTAGCCAAGGACCAGGATCACAGAGCACTCCTAAAAGCTGGCATCGCTAGAAAACACACTGAATGTAAGAGACCCTGTTAGGCAGGGCTCACCTGCTGTTTTGAGAAACAGCCAATGCAACCTCCAGATCACCTGGGAAGAGCAGTCCAAATCTGTTACATAAGAAAGCAAAGGAAAAGGATCGTCTTTTTTCTTTTTTAACTTTAAGGCAAGCGTTGGTAGAGTTTTGAGGAGAGCCAGTCAATTAGGCCAATTCCTTCAATAATCAGGCAGAGACAAGCTCTGAGAGCCTTGGCCTTGGAGCCAGGAGGCCTGACTTTGAATCCCAGCGCTGGTACTCCCTAGCTATGTGAGACTGGCGAAATCAATTCTCCTGTCTGCACACAGCCTCCTCATCTGCCAGATGAGAAGAGGACTTGACCTGGCTCCCTCCCAGAGCTAGTACGGCAAGGCATTTTGCAAACCTTTAATGCTGTGGAAAGGGAGCTTAATTAACTCATTAAAAGAGCCTGTCTTATAACTATGCTCCACTAATGATCACCTTTCATGCTTCTAAACACTTTCAGGTTCATAAAATAATTTCCCCACAATGGTCCTGTAAGTAATGCCCATATCATACCCATTTTACAGATAACAAGACTGGGACTTGTACTTCCCCCAGGGACAACTAGATGGCACACTGGATAGAGTGCCAGGCCTGGAGTCAGAAAGGCTTGAGTTCAAATCCTGTCTCAGAAACTAGCCATATGACCCCTGGCCAAGTCCTATTTGCCTCAGTTTCCTGAACTGTAAAACGAACTGGAGAAAGAAATGGCAAGCCACTGTAGTATCATTTTTCAGGAGAACTTCAAATGGGATCATGAAGAGTCAATCAAGACTGAAAAAGGACTGAACAGCAAAACTGGAGTTTATAGTAGTTACATCAGGGGGCTCTTCTGATGTTGACCATTGTACTGAGTACTAAAAGAAGAATTTCCTAAACCTTTTAATGATTGAAACAAGATGGGGGAGTGAGGGGTAGGGTAAAGGCTGGGCATTTAGCCTACTCAAGGGAGCAGATTTTTGGGGGGAGGGAGGTAACATCTTAGCACATTAATTGCTTCCATGTAAATGGATGCTGCTAATTACAATGGAATCTTACCGATTCATTAAAGAAGGTGCTCTAGGGCCTCTATTAGCAGGGCTTTTTGGTCATTACTGGAAATTCATGTACATAGGTGAGAGAATATAGATGTACTTTGTTAAGAGTCAAAATGGTTACCAATGAAGAATGATCTTCCCCCTCCCTCCTTTCTATTCACAATCAGCCTGAACTGATATATATCTCAATCTGTTATTTTTTGTGAATGCCTGTGATGAGGTGACAGGGGATTCTGTACTTTTGTTCTTTATCTGATTAATTACTTTATCTGATTAAATGAATCACTTTATCTGATTAAAGGTCTTGTCCATTCCCAGGCTGTAGGCAAACATGATTTGATCCAGTCCAATCCAATTCAATCTAATCCAATCCATTTCAAGCCAATCTGGCAAGAACTGATGAAGCACCTACTATTTGCAAGGTAACATTAGACCCCAGGAGATTAGAGGGATGCACTAATGAAAGTTAAACAAACTTCTATGAGGAAATAATCATTATCTAGAATGTTTTCTTTGGCAGGGTTAGGTGGTATAGTAGATAGAGTGCCAGGCTTGAAATCAGGATAACTCATCCTCCTGAGTTCAAATCAAATCTCAGACACACTGACTGTGTGACCTTGGGCGAGTCACTTAACCTCATTGGCCTCTATTCCTCATCTGTAAAATGAGCTGGAGAAGGACATGGCAAACCACTTTTCCAAAAACACAAACACACAAACAAAAAAACCTGCTGAACAGAATTTTTTTTCTTATCCTATTTTAAAAGACTTTAAGTTTTGGCTCTTATTTTATACAAAGGTAACAAACACTTCTGAAAAAGAGTTTATTGTGGGTTGTGGGTGAGGGAAATCCCTATTTATTGGATTTCTGTCATCAGAAAGTTCACTCAGGAATTAAGTTTCCTGAAAATACTAGTTAGAAAAACACAGGCAGAAGAGGATGGTAGGTCTTAAAACTGAGGGAGATGTGTCCAGCCAAGGATAGGCCTCTCCTTCCCTGGTTGCTGTAATTCTTTATCTCTGATATTCCCATCCTAGGATTTATTTCTGCTTCCAGGCTTGTTTTTTAATGGGAAAAGGGGAGAAGTAGGGCTGTACCACAGAAAGACCTTGGACTAGAAAATCAAGAGACCCCAAGCTTAGTTCCCAAAGTGACACTAATTGTGTTATCTCTAGCACTTAGCACATTACCTGACATATAGTAAATGCTTAATAAATGAAGATTGATTGATTGGGGAAATAATTTAACCTCTCTGGGCCTCAGTTTCCTCTTCTGGAAATAAAGGTGGTTGAGGCTGATGATCTCTAATGTCTCTTCCAATGTCTCTGGTTTGTTTTGCCTTTAAGAATGCTTTCATTTTTATGGGTGCAGGTGTAGATGATATGTAGTCTTTTTTTTAGACCAAAATAGGATTCAGTGTGACATGGTGGAAAAAAGATTCTCTTTGGAGTCAGAGGACCTGGCCCCCAGATCCTATTCTCATCTATAAAATGATGTGACTGTTTTAGAGGGTCTCTAGAATCCTTTCCTTCAGGCAGCCGGATGGCACAGAGTATAGAGTGCTGGGCCTGGAGTCAAAAGGATCTGAGTTCAAATTCAGTCTCAGACACTCATTAGTTGTGTGGCCCTGGCCAAGTTACTTAACCCTGTATGCCCAAATTTCCTCACCTATAAAATGAGCTGAAGAAGGAAATGGCAAACCATTCCAATATCTCTGCCAAGAAAACCCTAAATGGGGTCATGAAAAACCCAACATGACTGAAAAGTGATTGAACACCAAGGTCTCTTGTAGCTCTAGATTTGTGATTCTGTCATCCTAAAGAAATGAAAGAGTCCCATCCTGACTTTGAGGAGATAGGTAAAGTCACTGAGAGAGTACCAAGTGGATGACCTTTAAAAGGATGTGGAAGCAGAAACAGGAATTTGAGAAATGGTGGGAAAACTGGTCGGGGTGAAGGGTTCTGGAAAGAAGAGTTTGCTAATGCATTGGATGCTCCTTCACTGAAAAAGCTGGGGTAGGGAGGACATATATTTAAAAAGACAACATCCGCAGTGGCAGAGTTTGTCCAATTGGCTATCTGTACCCCTGGAGCTAGAGAGGGCATTCAGCCCCTGGCAGCCTCAAGCAATGGTAGGTGAGGTTACACTAAGTGGAGCTGCAGTGGTGGTGACTGCAATGCCTGCAGGCACTGCTGGCAGACTCCTCCAATCCTGTGGCTTCACTTCCTCACATCCTGGATGTTCTACTGCAGAGAGAGGCAAGGAGACTGTGCAGAAAAAGCAAGTTTGTTGTGCTGTGCAAAGGAGGAGGGGGAGAAAGAGAGGGAGAGAGAGGCCCACCCATTGACAGTAACACCGGGAGACACATAGATAGATAAACAAGGAGAGAAAGAGAGAAAAAGACTGAGAGACGGAGATAGAGGCAGAACCGGAGACAGAGAGACCCACCCATTGACAATGATGCAGAGAGGCAGAGGGGGAAGGAAAAGGGGAGAAGAGAGATAGATAGGGACAGAGAGATAAAGACCAAGAAATATAAACAGAATCAGAGCCAGAGACACACAGAAGCAGAGACCAACACAGACAGAGATAGAGATTCACAGTGCCAGATACACATACAGAGTGGGGAAGGGAGAGACAGAGACAAAAACCCAAAAAAGATGGCAAGATAGAAAGAAAGCAAATGAGTCTTAGAGGCTAGGTTTATTTTGGATCTCTTTCATGGAAACCACTAGTTTAAAGGTGGGGGGAAAGGCAGAGTGTGAGCTTTTTTTTTCCCTGATAATGTCTGGTGAATCAGGCTCAAAGTTCTCTCTGCCCAACATGCAAGGTGATCCACACTCTCACACCACTCAGTCCTTTCATATCTCCTTCCCTTAGGTCAGGTTTCACCCCTTGCCTCCACCTTGGAATGTCCTTCTTTTTCAACTATCTTCACCAATCCCACCTTCTCCATGAAATCTTCCCAGATTAAGACCTCATATAGCAAGCACTTCCTCATTGTACTCACCACCTAACAGTATGGATTATAATTTTCTATATTTGTGTCCTATTCCCCAATTAAATTTTAAGTATGAGGCGGAGACAGCTAGGGGACAAGGTGGTTAGAGTGCTGGGCCTAGAGTTAGGAAGACCTGAGTTCAAATCCAGCCTTGGACACTTTTTCATTGTGTGACCTTGGACAAATCACTTCACCTTTTTTTACTTCAGTTTCCTCAGCTGTAAAATAGGGATAATAACAGTATTTACCTCCCAGGATTGTTGGGAGGATAAAAGGAAATATTATTTGTAAAGCATTTTGCAAACCTTAAAGCATTATATAGATGCCAGCTATTATTAGTGGAAAGGGTTAACTGAGTTGGAGTCTGGAGTAGTGGATTCATAGATTTAGGGCTGGAAGAGATCTAACAGGTTCATATAATCCAACCCCTCTCATTTTACAGACTACAAAACTGAGACCTAAGGATTATAAGTGACTTGTTCAAGCTCGAGTTCACTTTCAAGTATCATGGTCAGGATTTGAACCCTAACTCTCAGAGAGACAGTGTTCTTTCCACTGTATCATAGATACCCTTTTCCAGGACAGGATACATGGTTACTTGTCAGCAATATTGTAGAGCAGATTCTTATGCAGATGTGAATTGGACTAGATGACTTTTGAGGCAGTGTGGTTTAATGGAAAGAGGTGAAGTCAAGAGTGTTTGAATATAATTTCTGATACTTCCTTTGTGACCTTGGGTAAGTTACTCTCTAGGTCTCAGTTTCCTCATCTGTAAAATGAGAATTTTGGACTATATGACTTCTAAGATACCTTCCAACTCTACATCAATGATGCAATGACCCCTTCCTGTTTCCATGGCTATTAGGGATATCTTCTAGTAGCCTCTCATAATAGTCCCGGTGCTGATGTAAGGAGAGCAATGACAAATCTGACAATAGACATAGGGTGAGTGTGAGATACTGAGGATGACACAGTCTGGGAACCTGGATTGACTGGGAGAATGGTAGTGCCCTGACAGTAACAGGGAGGGTGGGAAGAGGGGAGGGTTTAAGGGAAAAGATAATTTCTGTTTTGGACATGCTGACTTGGAAATGCCTTCAGGACATCTGATTTGAGATGTCCAACTGGCAACTGATGGTAGGGAACTGGGGCCCTGAAAAAAGAATAAATCTCAGAATTTTCTACATAGAGAAGATGATTAAACCCACGGGAGCTGATGAGGTCAGTGTGAGAGACAATACAGAGGGAGAAAAGAAAAGGCCCAAGGACAGAGTCTTCCCAACTTGAGAGAGCAAATGGGAAGTTGGAATAACACACCTACCACCTGATAGGAGTCTCTATTCTCCTCTAAGGTTCTGGCAAAGCTAAGGAGATACTTTTCAAGAGATACATAGACCTTCTGAGTCTATGAGCAAGGAGTCTTTGCAAGCCATAGAGCTGGGACATATGATGAAATGGAGGCAATCAGAAAAGTATCTGAGGGGGAAATGGATCTGATAGATGACAGAATTTAAAATATGAAAGGACTTTGGAGTTTCTCTAGTCAGCCTTTTCCCTCCTCCCACAAACTGATAGAAATAAAATGACTTGTCCAAGGTCATACAGATAGTACCACAGGGTAATAGAAATTCAAAGTTGACAGGCATCCCAGAGAGCAGCTAATTCGACACATCCTCACCCAGAATCTCCTCTATCCTATCCCCTAGAAAGGTAGTGGGGACTCGTTGCTTTCTGGGACAGCCTTTTCTGCTTTTGAATAAGTCTAATTTTTAGGAAGATTTTTTTTTCTTCTCACTTCAAGACAAAATTTTCCTCTCTGAAACTTCTGCCGACTGGTCCTCTTCCTGTACCCTGGCACCAAATCGACCAAATCGAACATGTCTCCTACATAACAGCCCTTAAGATGCTTGAAGGCAACAAGTATATCCCCAAAAGTCTTCTTTCTCATTTTCAGGCTAAATGTCCCCAGATGATTCTGACTGGGACTCCTTACAAATATGCAGGGAACACATAGCTGCCAGCATTGTACTCAAGGACAGCTAGCTCCAAAGAGGTCACTGGCACATTTTGTATGCAAACAAGAAAGAAGAAAGTTGTCTGAAGCCTTGGAGAGACCTAAGAAAGATTATAGGACTACATAAAGGATGGATACTTGAAAAACTGTAATAGAAGACAGAAAGGAGATTGGGGGCAAATGGATCCCATATTAGCCTTTACACTTGTTCTGATGGTTCAGGCATCAAAGAGTGAATCTCAGAGAGGAAAGCTATTTTGGACAAGTTGGCCACCTCACTGGCAAACTGGCATCTGTCTTGAATGAGAGCATTTTGTCCACTATACCCAAACAAGCTAGATTTTTAAAAAATATGATAAATGTAGAAGTACGAATTAAAGTAGGAGTGGGAAGCTGCCTTACATGATGGTTATTTTCTGGCTAAATGTCAGATGTGACAGTAAAAGTGACATCTTCCACCTGGGGTCAGCAATCATGTGGTTGTATCGTTTAGACCCAAGACATATTTTGCCAGTATCTGCTTTGACAGCCACAAGTCATAGCTGCTGGGTGGTGTTTGGGGCTAAGGTGGGGAGGAGGCTGGTAAAGGTTTTCACCAAGCTGATCTTTTATTATGACAGGTATCTTATCATCAGGAGTTCTCAGAATGTCAACAATCAGTGAGGGAAAGAGCAGTCCATGTCTCCACTCACTTCCCTGCCTCCTTTTCTCTCCTCTTGTCACCTCTCTTCCCACTCCCATTTCCCTCTGTCTACTCTCTTCCCTGGATGATTGGATTGCTTATCAGAATTGAGGGATGACTCACCAGGATGATCTCTAAGAGACAATTTTGTTCCAAGGTCAGGGAAGTTTTAGAAGAACGGGAAGATGCTAACTTTCTGAGCAAGTTACCAGAGTAGACTCTGGTGGAAAAACTGACCTCTTTACCAAAAGGAACTTTAGGGATCAGAGGATTTAGAAGCAAGTCTGGTGTCTAGAACTCTGGATTAAGGATCAGAAAGACCAGGGTTTGAATTCCTTCTCAGATATTTGCTGATTGTTGGACACTAGGCAGGTTACAAAACATATTTGTGCCTCAGTTTCTCATCTACAAAATGAGAATGATAATGGCAACTGACAGGGTCATTGTTAATTTCAAATGAGATAAAATAAGTAACGTGCTTTATAAACCTTGAAATGCTAAATGGAAGCTACCATTATTATTAGAACTACAAGAATCCTTAGAAATCAATTCGTCTGGGGCAGCTAGGTGGCACAGTGGATAGAACACCAGACCCAAAGTCAGGAGGACCTGAGTTCAAATGTAACTTCAAACATTTCCTAGTGATGTCACCCTTGGCAAGTCACTTAAACCCAATTTCTCCCCAAAAGTGTGGGGGGAGGCAATTAGAATTAGTGTGACCCTTCAGTTTTCAGATAAGTAAACTGAGGCCTACAGTGGAGAATAGATTTGCCCAAAGTCACACAGATTATAAATTAAGATTTAAACCCAGGGCTACTGATTCTGAATCTAGGGAAACCTATGCCCTTTGTTCTTATTTAAGATAAGGATGCATCATAGTATTTTGATGTATCACTGATAAAGGGATTTTTAAAAATTTAAGGGAAAACATTGACCTTTTCAACCTTCTCTCCTATTCTTCACTAACATTCATTTTCTGCTTCAGCTAAGCTGGATGATAGATTGGAGAATGTAGAGAGCAGAAGGAGGGAAATCAATTAGAAGGCTATATATAATTGGTATATTCGAAATGAAAGGTGATGTGGGACCCCAACACTCTACCCTCATTTCTGCTTTTGCTTATTCTGTTCATCTAACTGCACTAATTCCCCTCTCCTCATTGTATATGTAAATCCCATCAGGTTCATCTTAATTTCCACTTTCTCAGTGAAGTCTTTCCTGATAAAGATCACTGAACTGTCTTGAGTTTAATTCTGCCTCTGCCATGCATTACCTATGTGATCTTGGGTAAATCACTCTCTCAACACCTTAGTTTCCTCCTCTGTAAAATAGGTTGCTGTAGATGATCTCTAGGGGAAGTTAGATAGCACAGTGGATAGAGTACAGGTCTGCAGTCAGGAAGACTCATCTTCCTGAGTTCAAATATGGCCTCAGACACTTCCGAACTGTGTAACCCTGGGTAAATCATTTAACCTTGTTTGCCTCAGTTTCCTCACCTGTAAAATGAGCTGGAGAAGGAAATGGCAAACTGCTCCTGTATCTTAGCCAAAAAAAAAAACCCCAAATAAGATCACAAAGAGTTGGACACAACTGAAAAACAATGGAACAAAACTGAAGATAATCTCTAAGGGCCGTTCCAGCTTTAAAACAATGCAATTCTATAATTCCAATCTATTTCTCTCCTCTTCCTAACAATACCTTCTCATCTATGCTACTCATTTGGATACCTTATCACATTCAATTTACCATTTTATGTTATACTGTCATGTATCATGTCAATGTGGGACTTTGGGCAAATCATTTATTCTCTCAAGCCTTAGTTTTCTTACCTCTAAATAAGGGCATCAGGGTAAATTAAAATTCTATGGTTCTAATCCTTTGGAAAGGGTGGGTCTTTTCTCTCCCCAATAAAT
Organism: Bettongia penicillata ogilbyi; assembly: GCA_023548195.1. Taxonomy (NCBI): domain Eukaryota; kingdom Metazoa; phylum Chordata; class Mammalia; order Diprotodontia; family Potoroidae; genus Bettongia; species Bettongia penicillata. The sequence goes on from JAJHZJ010000500.1 coordinate 4,953,443, forward strand.
TCTGAGTTCCTTGATGGTAGGGACTATATCTTATCCTTATGTTTTATTCTCTACAATCATTGGCATACCATAAATATGAGTTTAATATAAAAAGATAGCTGTCATTCACATAGCCCTTTAAGTTCTGCAAAGCCTTTTATATACATTCTTCTATTTGTTAGAATAGACGGGAAGGGAGTAGAACATGCTGCAATTCATCTTATCTCATCGACTCCCCTCTACTGTCTGTTTGAAGGCACCCTCACCCTAATAGTCATCCAGTGCGCTCAGCTTCAGTTTTTCTTGATACTTACCTCTTCCTCATTACCCACCTCTACTCCATTCCATTCAATCAGCCACCAAGACTTACAGACTCTACCTCCATTCCACTCAGGGCTATTTCTAGTTCGTTACTTCCTCGTCACCTTTCACTTAGACTATACCAATTGCATATTACCTCTTCATTGAGTTCCCTGCTTCCACTCTCTACCTTCTCTAATATATCCTCCACACTGCCACCAAAACAAACTTCCTGCCACACAAGTCTAACGACACGATGTCTTCTTTCAAAAATCTTCAGTAGCTCCCAATCTCTGGAATAAAAGACAAATTCCTCCTCCTAATCATTTAAAGTATTTTCACATCTAATTCCATCCCATCGGTGCAGACTTATTTTATCAGATTAATTAAGTGGTTCCTTGAAGTTCCCAGACCTCAATACTCCATCCTCTGTTTTTCATTCATTTGCATAACTTATCCTTGATGCTTATAATTCACTCCCTGCTCACTCCTTAAGCTCTTAGAATCTCCAGTTTCCCTTGATGCTCAGATTCGGCGTTAACTCCGGTATGAAGCTTTTTTTTGATCCCTCTAGTTCTTAATGCTGTCTTCTCCCTCAAATTGTCTTGTATCCTGTGTTTTTTAACTAACTTTTGGGTTTCCCCCCAATTATCTAGCATTTTTTTCCTTCCCCCGTCCACTGGAGGAAAAAACCAAAAATACAAAACCATTTAAACCGATATGTACAGCCACACAAAACAAATTTTCATGTTGTCCATGTCTACTAGTGTTTGTCTTATTCCGCAGAGTTAGACTATGACCTCTCTGTCAGGAGGTGGGCAGCATCCTTCGTCACCAGTTCTCTGGAGTCATGGTTGGGTATTGTGTTGATCAGAGCTCTTAGATCTTGCAAAGTTGTTTATTTTCTTTTTTATTTATTTAAAGTTGTTTATTTTTACAATGTTGTTATAGGCTATATTTTCTCAGTAGAATGTAAGCCAGTCAGTCAGTTAATAAATATGTACGAAGCTACTACTATGTGCCAGGCAACATGATAAGCACTGGATATAAAAAAAAAAGGCAGGGCGGGGGGACAAAAGACAGTCCCTGTCCTCAAGAAGTTCATATAGGGACTTTCTTTCTTTTTCTCTTTTCTTTCCTTTCTTTCTTCTTTCCTTCCTTCCTTTCCCTTCTTTCTTTTTTCCTTCCTTCCTTCCTTCCTTCCTTCCTTCCTTCCTTTCCCTTATTTCTTTTTTCCTTCTTTCCTTCCTTCCTTCCTTCCTTCCTTCCTTCCTTCCTTCCTTCCTTCCTTCCTTCCTTCCCTTCTTTCTTCCTTTCTTTCATCCTCCAGTTTACCTAGCACAGTGCCTTGCACATAATAGGTCCTTACCAAATGTTGAATTCAACTGAAATAGAAGTAGGTTCAGTACAGGACAGATCCTCTTCTCTCAACCAAAGTCCAGGTTCCAGGTGGACTTTGTAGCCTTCTTTAAGCAGACTATAAGCCAAAACCTCTCTCCAATCTGCATAGGCTTGCCCAGTGATAGAAAAGAGAAGATGCGTGAAATTCTGGACCCCTGGTGAGATCATTAACTAAAGTGCAGCTGTTGGCCTCTGAGAACTAGCCTCCCACTTGAGCAAATTTCACATGATGTTCCAGCACAGCCTGCCAAATTTGTGTTGCTTCAAGCATGAGCTCAATGTGCAGCTGATAAATTAAGCTATTTGGATTCAACAGTGGATCTACCTCCATCAGCAATTAAACCCAATCATATTAAATGACTATGCAGCTATTACTAGGCTCTCCCTGTTCCCAGTCACCCCCCAAAACATTACCTGAGGTCCATCAAAGAAGTGGGAGACTCAAATGGAATCTTGGCATCTCAGCTTTCAAGGACCTTCTGTGTCAGAGTCCATAGATGAAAGACGTTTCTTTATTGGTGTGAGAGAGGGTGGCTACAAGCTGCCAGAGAAAGTCAGCCAATTCCAAATCAGATTCTAGATCCCTGGAGTCTCTGTGTGATAATGCACTCTTTTGTCATCAGAGGACTTCAAGCAGTTGTTGGCTCGCTCTGTGCCGGAGATGCTGTGGAGGGGATTCTTGTCCAGGTATGGCTGGGTCTAGGTCTCTGACATCCTTCTAAACTCTAAAATTCTATAATTCTAGGAAGACTGGTGATCACCAGGGAACCTGTAGAAGGAACCAACTAATGCATCTATGTCCTTGAAAACCTATCTTAGAGACTGAACATTTTGGTAGGAGTGTTTGTGGGAATGAGCCAAAGCTGAAGTCTTCTGCTACTGCCTCACGGGCCTGTGGAGATAATCCTGGGTTCTTGAAAGCCATGCCAATGGATCACAAACTTTGGACAGCCCAACTAAGCTACAGAGTCTTCAGGTATGGAGCCAGTGGTCACCTGGTCACTGCAGATCTGAACCTGCAATCCTATGAACCTTAATAAATGGTCTTATTAGTTGGCAAGGTCCAAAAAGATCATCTTTTGGCCACCAGAAGATGACCTTTGTGGTTCCTACTGTTGTTATTCCTATTTAGCCATTTTTGATTATGTCTCTCTGTGACTCCTTCTGGAGTTTTTTTGGCAAAGATACTGGAATAATTTGTCATTTCCTTCTCCAGCTCATTTTACAGGTGAGGAGACTGAGGCAAACAAGTTAAATAACTTGCATAGGATCACACAGCTAGTAAGTACCTGAGTCCAGGTTTGAACTCAGGTCTTCCCAACTCCAGGCCCAACACTCTATCCACTGCTAGCTGCCCATCCCAAGTAATAAAAACCATTTACCAGCTTAGTATGAAGAGAAGCATCCCCAGAGAGCTAGCCATCAGGAAATGGTTTTTGTTGACGACTTCCTCGAATGAAGTTCACTTACTAAAGATTATAGGTTTATAGATTCAGAGCTAGAAGGGACAACTTCGGACCTCCCTCATTTTGCAGACAAGAAGAGTGAGCTACAGATAGAACAAGCTATTTGTCAATGTCTCTCAGCAAGTGCCTAAGGCAGGATTTGAAACTGTGTCTTCTTGCCTCCATGTTCAGCACCCTATCCTCTTGTGTGGTTGATGGAGGAATACTGAGAGTGACAAAATGATGCCTCCTTGAAATGATTTTTATAAAAAAATATGAATTTATATATGTTGAAGTATGTACACATATGGTGGAGTACATAGGTACCCCTCAAATGCCACCAAGAAGCCATTTAATAAGTAGATTCTTCAATTCATAAATTAAATTAAACAAATATTTCCCCCAAACCTACTATTAACCCAGTTCTGTGCTTGCTTCTTACAGGAAGACAAAGAGGGATAGGGCTACAAAAATGTGCATACCCTTTGACCCAGCAATTTCACTTGTAGGACTATTTCCCAAAGAGATCATAAAAATGGGAAAGGGTCCCACATGTACAAAAATATTTATAGCAGCTCTCTTTGTGGTGGACAAAGACTGGAAATCAAGGGGATGCCCATCAATTGGAATGGCTGAACAAGTTGTAATATACGAAGGTAATGGAATGCTATTGTGCCATAAGAAATGATCAACGGAAGACTTCAGAGAGGCCTGAAAGGTCTTATATGAACTGATGCTGAGTGAAAGGAGCAGAACCAGGAGAACTTTGTACACAGCAACAATCACAGTGTGTGAGAAATTTTTTCTGATAGACTTAGTCCTTCACGGCAATGCAAGAACCTAAAAAATTTCCAATGGACTTTTGAGGCAAAATACCTTCCACATACAGAGAAAGAACTATGGAATTGGATCACAAAATGGAGCAGACCATTTTCTTTCATATTATGTTTTGTTTTATTTTGTTTTGTTTTATGGTTTCTCCCATTCATTTTAATTCTTCTCTTCAACATGACTAAGGTGAAAATGTATTTAATAGGAATATATGTGTAGAACCTATATAAGATTGCATACCATCTCAGGGAAGGAGTGGGGAGGGAGGAGGGAAGGAGGGGAAAGGAGGGGAAAAATCTAAGATATATAGAAGTGATTGTAGAGCACTGAAAACAAATAAAATAATTTTTAAAAAGACAAAGAGGGATAGGATACAATCCCTGCCATTGGGAATCTCATACTCCAATTAGAAGACAGAGTCAAGATGCATATGAAACAGGCTAAAATCCAGAAAGCAGGTAGTCTGGAGTAGTAAAAAGGTCAATAGATTAGGAGCCAGAAAACCTGTTTTCTAGTACCACTTATGCCATTAACTAGCTATAGGACTTTAGGAAAGTCAATTGTCCCTCTCTCCATCTTTGTTTCTTCCTCTGTCCAATGATGAGCTTAAACTAGATGGTGTCTAAGGTCCCCAAGCACTGATATTGCCTGCTTCTCCATAGTAGGCAATGCTATGAGAAACAAAGAGAGAGAGAGATTGGGGATGGGAGGAAGGAATGTGATTTTCCTTTTCTCAATTCAGCCATTTCTGACTCTTCTTGACTTCATTTAGGGTTTGGAATGGTTTGCCATTTCCTTTTCCAGCTCATTTTACAAATGAAGAAACTGAGGCAAATAGGGTTAAGTGACTTGCCTAGAATCACATATCTAGTAAGTGTCTGAGGTCAGATTTGAAGTCATGAAGATAAGTCTTCCTGATTCCATTCCACTCTTTCCACTGCACCACCTGGCACCTCACAACTTGTACTTTGCAAGATCACCTATATATTAAAGACCAGTCCTTATTGGGAGAGTTCATTAATATTATCCCCCAGGGTTGGTGGAGGAAGGAGGGGAGAACACCCAGTATCTTGCACCATAATAGGAGATTAATAAATATCTGCTGCATTGATTCAAAGGAGTAAGCCTAGGGCTTGGCAAGACTAGATTTGCACGGGGAAGAGCATGCCCAGGCGAGCTCCTGTCACTCTATTTATAGATTACCAAGGTGCGTGGACAGCCACATTAGGTAAAAAACAAACAGACATCAGCAGAAACATCACAACATTGCTGACTAGAAACCTGAAAAATTACCTGTTCGCATGAAGAATTGCAACCACAGCTTGGTCTTCCCTCTGTTAACCTTCCCAAGCCTCCTAACTTTTGCCTTGAAAGTCAGCTACAGAATGAGAAACTCACCAGGTGCCTCCACAAATGAAACGGGAGGTCCCTCTTTGGAGTAATTCTTTCTAGTGTCTTGCCATCCAGATGTCTCTAGACTGAAAGTCTATAGCTCTTCTGCCCCTGACTTGAGTCTTCAACACTTTCCTTCTAATCATCCCCTGCAGTCTATCCAAGTCCTCACGCACTGTGTTATAGACTTTGGAGCTCTGGGCTGAATCCAGACAAAATCATGACGTAGGAGTCATCTCCCTGGATACTTCTCCAATCCTTTCAATGCTCTTCTATGCACTCTTCCCATAGTCTTGTCCCACCTCTAACCCCAGGGCCCTCATACTTTCACTGTGCTGTTCTTGGCTACCCACTACTTATTCAAACTAAGTACCTGCTTTGGTGAAGCCCTATCCTTGGTAGTCAGGAAAATACGATGATAAATAGAACTCAGTCTTGGCTTTCAAGGAACTTACAAGTTAAGTGAAGAGTTTTAATTCAATTCAACAAGCATTTATCAAGCACCAGGCACTGTTTTGGGCCTTTGATAAATACTTGCTTAGTTAATTTATTAATCAAAAACTGTGTTTTTTAAATGTTTCTTGGGACCAGTGTGCATATGTGTGTATATGTGTGTGTGTTAGAAAGATGCATCTATCTACCTCTCCATCTATCATCTATATCTATCCATATATCTATCTATCATCTGTCTATCATCTATCTACCTATCTCTGTATAAAGGCAAAATCAAAATAATCCCTGCCTCAAGGAGCTTACATTCTACATGGGGTTAAGAAAAGAAAACAGCTTATATATAGATAAGGAAATATAAAATATAGACAAACTAAGGGCAAAGTCATTTCCAGGGCAGGGGAAAATACTAACAATGTTGGAAGAGGGGAGAGGATCAAGAAAGGTTTCCTGTAGGAGATAGCCATGAGCTGGTCTTTGAAGGAAACTAGGGTTTGCAAGAGACAGAGAGTGAGAGAGGAGAGCATTCCAGGCATGGGGCACAGCCTATGGAAAGGCATAGAAGTGGGATGAATCATACAGAAGATGGAATGTATCATATAGAGAACAGTAGCAGGACAGTTTGTCCTAAAATGTACATGGGAGGAAGTCATGTGAAGTCAGCTGAGAAATAGAGGTTGGAGATGGAATGGAATGCAACAGGCATTCATTAAACAGACATTGTACCAAGTGTTTTCCACATATTATCTCATTTGGTCTTCACAACAATCCTGGGAAGTAGGTGCCATAATTATTCCGCTGTTTACAGTTGAGGAAATTGAGGCTGAGGGAAGTTAAATGACTTGCCTAGGTTCCCACGAGACTGGGAGGTGTCTGAGGGGTGCTTAGCACAGTGCTGGCCACAGAGGGGCCACTTAATAAAAGTTTACTGATGATCTGAATACAAGTCTTTCTAACTACAGGTCTAGTGTTCTACCCACCGTAGCACCTACCTGCCCCAGTGCTAAGGCAGGACACAAATAACTATAATATAAAATAGAAACTTTGAAATATATGTCATTCATTCATTTGAAGACTTTCATTAAGGACCTACTGAATGTACAACCTTGTTCAAGACCCTTAAACAATATAGTCATAATCCAGGGGTGGGGAGCCTGAGACCTCAAGGCCACACGTGGCCCTCCAGGTCCTCAAGTGCAGCCCTTTGACTGAATCCAAACTTCACAGAACAAATCACCTTAATAAAAGGATTTGTTCTGTAAAACTTGGGCTCATTCAAAAGACTGCACCCAAGGACCTAGAAGGTTCTAGAAGGGTAGGTTCTCTACCCCTGTTAAATCCCTTCCCACATAGAGTGCACCATTTTATTTCTGTATATCACACACATAAACTACTATAATATACAATAATATGTGATAAAGATGCTGGAGATGGACAAAATAAGATGGTCCCTGAGGTCTGAGGGGGAAGTGTGAGGGGCAACCAGAGAAAATAGGTACAATGTTCAAAACCAAGAAAGAACCCTTGATTTGGACTTCAAGCATCGTGAGATCCCAGAGTGCTGGAAGGGACCTCAAAGTCATCTAGTCTGACCCTCTCATTTTACAGAAGAGGAAACTGAGGCCTAGAGAGAGAAATAACTTGCCCAAAATAGTAATAGCTGTTCATCCTTCATTTCAAAGAGAGCTGATGCCATCATGATTGGTAATATCTTGACTTTCTACTTGATTGAAGTGAGACAGAGTGGTGCAAAGTCATCAGCCTCACTCTCTCTTCCAGATTCGTGGAAGTCCAGTGGCAAGACAAAGTCAAGATGACTAGCAATGGCCCAAGATGCAGTGGACGACTTTGGCATCTTTGATGTCCAACCAAGCATGTGAGTAATGAAGGTGAGATCTGTACCTAGTATCTCTGCTTCCATCCAGCACACTTTCCATTACCCCATTACCTCTCATGCCAGGGTACCTGAATTCAAATCCTTGGGCTTCTTCCTACCATCTGTGTGACTGTAGGAAAGTTATTTTCCCTCTCTGGGCTTCAGTTTCCTCACCTATTGAATGAGGGTTAGTCTGGACTAATTTCTTTCAATTCTAAACCCTAAAAATCTATGAATTTCTGGCTGAGGCAATCATGGAACTTCATGGAGGAGGAGATATTTGAATGAGCTTTGAAATATGTGTTATATTGTGTGTTGTTCTATATGTGCATATCTTGGGCAAAGGAAGGGAATACACATTTATGTAGCACCTACTGTGTTCCAAGCACTGTGCTAAGCCTGTATCAAATATTATCTCATTTGATCCTTACAACATTCCTGTGAGGCAAGTGCTTTTATACCACCCCCCACCCTCATTTTACAGTTGAGGAAACTGAGGCAAATAGATGTTCAGTGATTTGCCCAAGGTCACAGTGTATGGTTGAGGGAAGATTTGAACCTTCTTAATCTGATCTCAAATCTATTCCTCTTTCCACCAAAACACAGTTTCTTCTCCTTTTCCTTCTCCTCCTCCTCTTTCTTCCTCAAATTATACCACATAAGCTTCGACCTATAAACTGAGTCTAATAGATGGAAACTTCGGGCCCTTTCTCCCTAAAATTTGGATGGGGGTGGGTGGAGTGAGAATGTGATTTTGCATGACCCAGGGGACCCCAAGGCTGAAAGGCTAAAGAATATATCAAAGGACAAAAGGTGTTGTTAAAGATGTGTTATTTCCCTAGGGGAAAAAAGCAAAATGAACAAACGACCAAAAAATAAAAACAACTCCCCATTACCCTTTCTGGGAGGGTAGGGAAACTTCTCCTTCATACTCCTCTAGGAAAGATAGGATCCTCGAAGGAAGGATGTACCTTGCTCTCCTTTTTCCCTTGAGAAAAGGCTGCCAGTCCACTGGACACTGCAGTGAAACTGCTGTCCTGTCACTAAATGTTGTTGCCAGGAAAGGAACTTTCTTATAAATAGTTTCAGGCACTGCTGCTGGCCTTGAATTGTAAAGCAAGGCTCTGCAGTACAAGCTCTGGAGGAGGGAGGAGGGTGGAGGGAGTCAGACTTGCAGGAGGGCGTGGCGAGGTGTGTGTGTGTGTGTGTGTGTGTGTGTGCAAGTGATTGGGGAGGGGTGGTCTTTGCTGACTATGTGGTCTAGGAAGCTATATGATCTAGGCCAAATACCTTCCCCTGTATCAAAATCTCTTCGGTAAAATGACCTGACAGAGATCTGATATGTTCAAGGTGTCAAATGAGACAAACATTTTTTGAATATGGCCAAGTTTCACTTTACTATCCATGTTTATTACAAGCTATTGTTTTTCTTTTTTTTTTTTTAAATTGGTGGTGTGGAAATTGAAAGGGAGAAAAACATGAGCATTAACTGAAAAATAAAATTTAAAAAAAAACCACAAGATACTAAAATAAATACTCTAAGGGGCTTCCCAGCTCTCATTTTCTGTAAATGGAATGGTAGAGAGAGCATTGGAAAAGGAGATGGGAGACCTGGATTCTAGTCCTTGGCCAGACATTTTCTAGTTCGGAGACCTTGGACAAACCACTTCATCTCTTGGTGCTGTGAAACAGAGTTAATAAACCTTGTACTGTCTGCCTCAGGGTTGCTATGAGCTCAAAAGAGACCAAATGTGTAAAAGTACTTTAGTTACCCCCATAGAAGTGGTTATGGCAGTCATCCATCTGTAACTGGATCTATTTGCATGCACGTACTTTCTCTGTACCTCAGATTTCTCATCTGTTAAGTCAGGGCATTGAGCTACATGATTTCAAAAGGCCCTTTTAGCTTTAAAATTGATAAGTGGATTGCATTTAGAGAAGGCCACCAAGAGAGCAAAGATAAATTCAAAATTATACCATCTGAGGATCATTTAAAGGGGGAAAATAGACTTCAGAGAGAATGGAATAGACAACTTCAAGTATTTGAAGGGCACTCATTGAATAGAAGGGTTTGTCTCGGTCTCAGAAGGCAAGGCTAGTGAAAATCATCAAGAAAAATTTTGTTGTACATGTTTAGCCTACGTCAGATTACTTGCCATCTTGGGGAGTGGGGATGGGAGGGAGAAAAATAATTTGGAACTCAAAACTTTAGAAAAGTGAATGTTGAAAACTATGTGCACACACATACACATATGCATACATACATATATACGTATATAATATAGTAATATATGATGTAATATATGTATATAAAGGCTTGGCAGGCACTGAGTACTTCTGAGTGTTAAAAAAAAAGAGAGAGAGAGAGAGAGAAACAAATCTGGGTTTGATATTAAGGGGAAACATTTTAACAGTTAGAGTCATCCCAAAGTGGAAAGGGCTGCCACTGGGAGATGCTGGGCTCCCCCTCACTGGGGGTCCTCAAGCAAAGGCTAAGTGACCCCTTGTTGAGTATGTTATAGTGGACTGGTCCCTCCTCACTCTGCCATTCTGAAATTCTGTGACCTTCAAGCTAGACCTGACAGAAAGCTTTGAATTCAAGTTTGACCTTGGACCAGTATGATCATGGGTAAGCCACTTAACTTCAAAGTTTGCATTTTCTTGATCTGTAAAATGGGGTTAATAACAGCACCTCCCTCTCAGGGTTGTTGTGAGGATAAAATGAAGCGCTTTGCAATGTAAAGCACTATATAAATACTAGCTTTTATATTGCTAGTTTTTTTCTTTAATAAACAGCTTCCTGTAACCATCAGCCCCTCCCCCCCTCCTCCTGTAACCACCACCACGCATGCACAAATCAGGACTTTGATTTATGCTTGGCTGACGGTCCTTGCCGGCCTCTGGGGCTCCCTAACTAGGGCTGCGTTTACTTATTCTGCTGCCATTTTTAGGTGTGTTTATTCAGCAGCCTTTCTCCGGCCCCCTCCTTCAACTCTGCTTGTTTCAGTATCAATCTTTTCTTGTTGGTTTTCTCTAGAAGAAGGGCACACACATCTCCAGGCTTGGCTCTTTCCTCATCTTGTCAGTTCAGTAAAAAAGACCCCAGCACTCCCCCTGCGGTGACCTACAGAGGCCTCTCCAGTGGACCAGCCCCTCAGCTTCTCAAAGAAAGTTTGCAGTGGCTTCCTATTGCACTCCCAAATACAAAAGACATTCTCACTCTGAAATGTGAGTCAGAACAGGATCAGACGTTGGCGGGCTGTTTGACCAATGCTCAAAAAAACAAAATTCAACAAGAAAAGGAAAGTAAATAGAATTCAATAAAAGTCAGTTACTACTGGGTTAAGACTCAGGAGACCTGGGTTCTAAATAACCAACTATATAGTCACTTAAGCAAAGTCACTTCCCTGCTCTCGTCTTTTTTTCTCTATCCCGGTAAAAAAGCAGAAGGGATTAGATACTTTCCTCTGTCTCTGACTTTTTAGGATTCTTTGCACTATACTTAGCTCTCATGAATAAGAACAATAGATTTCTACAGCACTTTCAGTTTTGCAAAAAAAATTACCTCACCTTTGAGCTGGGCAGTATTTTAATTTTCATTTTTACAGATGGGAAAACTGAGGCTCACAGAGGTGAAGGGACTCTACCACAATAACATAGCTATTAAATGTTGAAACCAGGAAAGAATACCAAATCTGGAACCAAAAGACCAGAATTCAAATCTCCACTCTTCCTCTTTGGACAAATTATGTCCCATCTCTGGGTCTCAGCTCAATCATCTATAAGAGGAGGGGCTCAAATTCAATGACTTCTAAGGTCTCCTCTAGCTCTAAATCTGTGTGCCTATGTCTTCATTTTGCCACAATTTTTCTTTTTCTTTTACTACAATCGTAATAGTTGAAATTCATTTCAAATGCTCCTGTCCAGTCTATCAGGTGACCAGTGTGATGCTGAATCAGGCCTGTGGTATTTAGGAACTACATCATCGGAGGTCTAAAGCTTAGAAGGTACCTTGTTTCACTGTAGTGTGATCTCAGAGATGGGGACAATTTGGTATGTCTTTCCCTTGCTCACCCAACTTTAACAAAACTGACACTTCCAGTTTCCAATAATTAAAGAAACCACTAATGTAATTGCCAGCCATGGTATAAATTTCATATAATTAACAGAGAGCAGGAGATTTCTCATAAAATGGCCATCTAACCCAAGATGATGGATTTGATTTGGTAATTTTTATTAGGGAACTAGATCCAAAAGTGGTGGCAGATTTGTAGGGAATTGGATATTCACACTCAAAGTGGAAGAGTAAATCTTCACTCCATATAACTCATATGCTGTTCACTCCTAGCTGCAGAAGCACTTTCTTCCTTGGCGGGTATACATAATAAAACGTTTTATCTTCATAGTGATTTACAAACGTTAGCTAAGTAGTCTCCACTGTTCTCCTATAGGATTGGGGTGACTGAGAACAGGAAGTTAGGGGCAGGGAGGACACCTAGTATAAGGTACCCCAGAGAGTACAAATCATAGCTCTGGGAGGTCTCAAGATTTGGAGCTGGGAGGAACATTAATATTCATCTCATCAAACTCCGTCTTACAAATGAGGAAACTGAGATTCCAAATGTCAAGTGACCTGTCCAAGTCCATATAGGTAGTGATTGCTGTTCAGCCACATCCAACTCTTTGTGACCTCATTTGGAATTTTCTTGGCAAAGATACTGGAGTGGTTTGCCATTTCCTTCTCCAGCTCATTTTACAGATGAGGAAACTGAGGCAAACAAGGTTAAATGATTTACCCAAGGTCACACAGGTGAGGCTGCATTTTAACTCAGGTCCTCCTGATTGGACGCTCTAACCATTGTGCCACCTAGTTGTTCCCATGTAGGTAGTAAGTGAAAGATAAAAGCTTGAGACTTAGGTCTCTGGGCTCCCAGTTCAGTGTTCCTTCTACCAAATTATATGAGCCCATGCCACCTCCTGACATATCCTTTGTGTCTTCTCCCCTCCCATCAATTCAGATATCAAACTGATATTCCCATCTCATCCCTCTGACTCAAGAGCCTTCAATGGCTCCCCATTGCCTCTAGGACAGGCATTCCCAACTTGGGTTATGTATTCCCCTCCAGAGGATTTGAAGTAAGGAGAATATATTGATTTGATTTTCCCAAATTTATTTCCACCCATGAATCTGCCAATTTTTCTATATTTCCTTAGAGAAGCACTTTCTATTCTTACTACATATGTTCACATGATTTTATTTTACATGTATGTACATGGAAACCTCTAGAATTTATTTCCTTTCCTATTGAGTAAGGGGAATGGGAAAATTTCCAGAAAGACAAGGGACATGGAGATCAAAAAAGATTGGGAACTCCTGCTCTACAATAAAATCCAATCTTTTCCATTTGGTATTCAAAGCCCCTCACACTCTGCCTCCAGCCTGCCTTTCCAGGCTGATTATACCTCATTGCCCTTCATGTTCTCCAAGATGCAGGCAAACTGGTCTGCTTGCTGTTTCTTGTAAATGGCACTCCATTTATTGCCTCCTTGTCTTTACAAAGGCTGGCTATCCTCTTAAGTCTGGAATGATTTCCCAGCTCAGCTCTGCTTCTTACAGCTTGTAGCCCTTTCAGCTGAAGTGCCCCCTCCTTTCAGAGGGCCTTTCTTGATTCCCTCGGTTGTTATCACCCCTACCTCCCCCCAAATTTCTTTGGATTCATTTTCTGTATTTTTCTTAAGTTATATCCACTCAGCAAAATGTAAGCCCCCTAAAGGTAAAAATGATCTCTCTTTTGCTTTTGTATCTTTAGCACTCAGCTCAATGTCTGATACAAGGTATGTCTTCAATAAAAGCTTGCTGATCAATTGTTGGTGTTTCCACCATCCTTTAGCATACCAGCTATCTAAGGGGGATTCGCTTTATCAAGCTTTCATCTTTTTTGGATATAAAACAAGGCATAGATCTTTTCCTGAGACAATCGAATTTGGAGTTCAGGAGAGAGAGAGGCTTAATAAATAAGACTGGAACTTGACCCAAGAGGTTCTGACTGTCTCTCAGGTCAATTTCTGAAGTAAGTTAGGTAAGTTTGCAGTTTTATTAGAGTACCTCAAAGATAAGCACCCAAAGCATGAGGCAGACCAGTGACTAGATGGAGATCTGGGATTAATAGAACATTGGAGAAAGGTGGTCAGGAGAAAGAGCACTAGAAGGCCCTGGAAACACTCCCCCTAACCAGGCTTAATCAATTAATGCAGGTTGAGTTACATAAGGCCTGCAGAGTCATACCAAAGAGATCATGTTTCCCCAGTGACCAACAAGATGATCAGGGGAAGAGAGACAGTAAAACTGATAGATGCAAAGAGATGGAGATAACACTTGGAGAAGAGACAGAGTCAAATGTAGAATAATGAGACACTTTGACTTGGACCATATAAACTATATAGACTCCCACAGTTGGGAGAAAGAGAGAATACAGATTTCCTGAGATCTAGGTAATCAAGCTTCTAGGTCAGAAAGGATCTAGTTCAAGAAAATGGACAGAATGATCCAGAACTGAGTAATATACACCACTGCACCACTTTCCAACATGTAATGATTGATTTTCCAAATGGGACAAAGTTAGATTCCATAATTGGGCTGTGTACCTGTAATTTGGTCATTCACAAATAGTGTACCTACTCACAAATGCCTCCCACTGTAGTTGGGTGCTGGGCTGTCCTCCAGGAAGAGCAACTGAGTGTTGTTCTGAGGATGGGCTCAATTGTAGGGACTTTGGTTGCTTTTTTGGACTTTTTTTCTGTAGTAAGAAGACAAAATGTAATCCTCCTCACCAAAATAATCAATTATTTTATATTTATCAAGGTCTTTTCCCTTTTTCTTCCTCCAGTTCTAAGTGTTTTTTTTTTTTCTGAATGAAAACATCACTGAAGAGAAGAAAGGTTTCTTAAAAGAAGAATTGTCCAGGCCCAGCCCAAAACAGCACAGGTGAGTGGTGTATTCAGAAAACTACAACCCTAAATTCAAAGGATCCATTCGCTCAGGAAATATAAGGAAGTTCCTCAACTTCACAGGACCATAGAATATAAGAGCTCAAAAAATCCCCCAAGATCATTTAACCTACCTTGCTCCCAAATTTTGGAGAGGCAGAAACTGAGGACTGTAGATGGAAAATGACTTGCCCAAATCATTTTCATCAATTAGGCAAGTTGATTTTGTCCCATAAGTCATAACCTTATTCCTCTTCACATATCCTGGATTTTGAAGTTTCTAAAATTATTGCCCTATTCCCTGTAACTGGACTTAATTGTTTAGCATGATTTGGTTAAAAATGACTTTGTTGACCATGAAAGTGTTTCCTCTCAATCTTTCCCCAAACTTTATCATTATATCCCCTTCTCCAACTACCCATTTCCTCTTTTCTCTCTCCCTAAACTTTCCTATTCTGTCCTCCTCCCCCAAACTTCCTCTAATTAATGCTCATTTCTCAGTCTCACATTTTGTGTTCCTATATCACCTCTGCCCATTTCTCTTCTCAGTCTTCCTTCCCAATGCCTACCTCTTACAATCCCAGGATTTCTGCATCTTAGTGGGAGACCTAATTTGACTTTATAACAATTTAAAAGGTTTTTACAGCCTTGAGAAGGGAAGAAAAATGTGGACACAATTTGTTAGAATGAGGTTTTTGTGTGTGTATGTGTATTAGGGGCTTTTTCTTTCTATGGATTCCTGCTGGACAGCAGATAGAGAAAAACCTGAGCTCCAAACCTATCTCTGATAATCTTAGCTAAGTGATAGCCTCTCCCAGCCTCAGTCTCCTCATTTGTAAAATGGGGATGATAATCCCTTTAGTACCTACCTCACTGGAGAGCCAAATTAGTATGTAAAGATCTTTGCAAACATTGAAGTACTACATAAATGTCAGCTATTTTCATTCTTAAGAGGTCTTAAAGACCTCAGCTTTGATGGGCAAAGGGATGGGTTGTCACCTCTGTTCTGGGCTTGCCTGTGGAGCATTTGTGTGGAGGAATGTCATCACATTTCTTTCCCCAGAGAGAAGCTTCGTCCTGGGTTCATGGATAAAAATTTTATGACCAATCTGAGTGCTTGAGTTTTGACTCATAGGAAGGGAATCTGGCATCAAACAAACCACAGGCACTGGATATTGCCATCACAGGGGCAGAGTCGTGAAGAAGCAGTCCATGTTCCATTTGGAAACAATATTGAGGAAAGAAAGACAAGTTCAAAGAGTGAACAGGGGGACATGGCCTCATGAAAGTATCATCTGAGAAAGTGATGCTAACTGCAGGACTGAGGCTTCCCTGGCCATTGCAGTTTGGACAAAACTACCTCCAATTTCCAGTGAGTTTAGAACCATTAGGGTGCAGATGAAGCAGAAGTAACAGGAGAAGACCTACACACACACACACTCACACACACGCACACACTCACACACACACTCTTTTCCTAGGAGAGACACACAGGGAGACAGGGAGATGGAGAGGAAAAGAAAGAGAGACAGACAGACAGAGACAGAGAGGCAGAGACAGAAGCAAAGGCAGAGAAAGACAGAGAGAAAAAGAGAGACAGAGGGAGACAGCAAGAGACAAAGAGCAGAGGCAGAGAGACAGAGAGAGGGAGAAGAAGACAGAGAGAGATTGAGTCAGAGAGAGAAAAAATAGAGAGAGATACAAAAATAGAGGAGTGAGAGAGAACAGAAGCCCCCCACCCCATTTTTCAGAATGGAAGGGTTTCTATTTTCTTTAAAACTAGCTTTAGGAGGGAACAACAATATTAATAACAATAACAGCAGCAACACCAAAAGATGTCATAGTAGAAATAGTATTGGATTCTGGAATAAAGAATCTTAGGCTTGCCTCCCAAGCCTTGCCCCATAACTTTTATGTATGACCTTGGATAAATCACTTTACCTCTGGGCTCCTCAATTTCTTCATTTGTAAAAGGAAGATATTGGAATAGAATATTGGCATCAAACTCAGATAGAAAAGGGAGTCACTAAATCATGCATAAGCATCTCTGTGGGCTGCAAACTGACCGAATTAAAATGTAATATCATCTATGTCAGTTGGACTTTTATCTATTTGGTTAAGTAGTTCTCCATTACATTTGAATCTGGTTTGAGTTATACTTAGCAGAGTCATGGATTGTGTCCGACACCAATCTCTAAGGTCAGTTCCTAGGACTCTCCATTTCTCTTGTGCTTTATCTTAAGAAGATTTTTAAGGTTTCTTCCAAATTACCCTGTGAATTGGAAGTACAGGTATTGCTACCTATGTTCTTCTCATCAAGACAAGTTCAGAAGATTCTGAGGTTTAGAGAGGTTAAATGCCTTGCCTAGGAACACATAACATAGCTAATACATTTTAGACTGGGACCTGAACCCAAATCTTCTGACTCAAAGTCCAGAGTTCTTCCAATCTCTAACCAGTACCAGTCCCATGGAAAGCCCCTACTCTGACTCCCTTCATCTCTTTTCCTTCATTTCTTCATCACGTACTTTCATGCCTTTATAATAACTGGGGTTATCCCTGAACAATTTAATTCAATTTGATTTGACAAGGGACTAGGCCTGTGATTTCATTAATTCAAAAATGTCCTGGATGAGGAACTTCCTCTCCCAGTTTCAATTTGGCACCTTCTTTGAAATTTAAAGTCACTTAAAGAGTTACCTGGAACAAAGCTGTTACACATGCACCCAGGGGCCAGACATACCCCTGAATACATTCAAACCAGATTAATGTAACTGGGAAATGTATAACAAAATAAATAAAAATGCAATGCAACATAAATAATGCTAACTTGTGGTTTTCTGGCTCAATACACAGCAGCAATAATCAGTTTCTATTTGAGTTTAATACCATTGACCTAGAATATTAAGAGGTTACATATTCTGTCTAAAGTCACTCTTGAACCTTCATCTTTCTGGCTATGAGCCCAGCTCTCTATCTCTACAGATGTCTTCTTTATGCCAAGCATTGTGGCAGACACTAGTAGAAACACAAGGTTTAGGTAACACATAGTCTCTTCTAGTTATCAACATGGATAACTATAATACACAATGTTACACCTTTCATTATTACAGTTCAATATTACAGAGAGCTTTAAGCAAAGCTCTTTGTGTGGGAAAAAGAGAAAGTTTCTTCCAAGGGTCATGAAGAAGAAAATAAGTATCTGAAGTGTTAGCATCAAAGCAAGAATTTCCCAAGAAGTGATGGGACCTGTGGCAGGCTAGGTAAATAGAGACTGCTGCCCTCCACCCAGGCTGGCTCCATTGTCCTCCACAGAAGTTATACTTATAACTACTTCCAGATTATATCTCATTCCCCTATTGAGACTGCCCCCTCCATCCCTCTTTGTGAGAAGTCATTGTTTCAGACTAGAGTCGAATACATTTCACCAAGGTTTAGAAGAAGATTGTGCTGAACTGAATTTAATTGAACCCTATTTTACTTTCTCTCTTCATTACTCAGCCTTCTGGGTATTGTTCTTTTGGTTCTGGATTAGCTCTGGAGAGGCTTTCTGCTGTCCCCCTCTCCCCCACTCCACAACTGGCATTATTTGAGCATGATTTACTTGAAGTCTATTCAGTGGTTTAAAAATGATGGAACATGCCTCAAGAAAGAAGTTGCTCCTCTCTAAAAGAAATTGAGGTTTCCATTAAAATATAATTGAAGTCTGATATACTTTTATGTTTCCTTAATAACCCTTCTTTGGGTCCCAATCACAATTACAAGGCAGACTCAGGCAGACCAGTGATGCTATACTGGTCCCTTTGGCTCTTACCAAGATCCCCACAAAAGGCACATTGTGCAGGTAAAATGATGCTGGTTCCTGGGTAAGCTGCCAGAAGGGAATGAGAAATCACTTTTGTTTTCCTGCTGTTCCTCTCATTCTCTAGCGTATCCCCCCAAAGGGATGCCTCTGGAGGCTCAAGGACACAGGAAGGTGTGGAGGCTAGGAAGTGTAGGTATGTCTTCCTTTTGTGTGTACCTACCCTGTGGTGTAGACATATGAGTCAGATAAGGTGATGACATCTAGCACCATATGATTTTGAGCTAAAAGAGACCTTAGGGAAAATCTAGTCCAATCTCCTTTCATTTACTAGATAAGGAAACTTAGATCCAGAGATTAAGTGACTTGGTCCAGATCCCAAAGATACTAAGAGGTGGAGCCAGAACGGGAAACTGAGTTCTTCGGTTGATGCTTCTGATGATTCTGTGCTCTTTTCCAGTATGCCCCAACAAGAAGCAATGTGGGGTAATGAGAAGAGATTCACTTTATGATTAGGAAAAATGGAGTTTAAGTCTTGACTCCCACATATAATACATAGATGACCCTGGAAAAGAACCCCTGGCAACTTCCTAAGACTACGAAGTGTTAAGGAACTGGAGACTAAGGGTGTGCTTGTCAATTAAGAAATGGTTGGACAAATAGATACTCTGTAGTTGAGATTCAACTCACAGCCTTTTCAATTTGACAGAATCTATCAGAAGTTTTATTCTGCTGAACAACTGGGGGTAGGAAAGACACACACACACACACACACACACACAGAGGAGAAGAGATGACTGACCGAAACCTTGATAGATGTCACTGCCTACAGGAGATCTTTGCCACGCAGTGCCAGAAGAGGACAGAGAAGCAAGATTCAGGGACAGCAGCAGCAACTAGCACTGATGAAGTATTTACTATATGCCAGGCAAGATGCTAAGCACTGGGGATACAAAAAAGGCAAAAACATGGTCATTGACTTCAAGGAGCTCATGCCCTAAAGGGGGAGATAACATACAAAAAATAGTATATACAGTGTAAATACAGGCAGTTTCAGAGAGGAAAGCATTAGCAGGTGAGGGCACAAGAAAAAGCCTGCAGAAGGTGGTATTTGAGCTGTCTTAAATAAAACTAGGGACAACACCAATATTATAAAAACAATTTTGAAATACTTGCAAATTCTGATAAACTAAATGATCAGCCATAATTCCAGAGGTCTGATAAAGATGATACTGCCACCTGTGAAAGAGATGATGGACTACAATGCAGGATAAAAAAAAAACAACATGTTTCTGAACATGACCAATATGGAAATATATTTTGCTTGACTGTGCTGATGTGATATAGGGGTGCTTTCTTTCCTTCCTTTCTTCTTTTCTTCCTTCTTTATCTTCCTTCCATTTTTCCTTCTTTCTCTTCCCTTCCTCACTTCCTATCTCCCTTCCTTCCTTCTTTCCTTCCTTAAATAAAATGAAGAGCATTATTGAACTATACGCCTCCTAATTTCTCCTCCAGATCTAGAATAATTATCCTATTCAATTGTGTGTCTTTCCTTTGAGAAGTTAGTAGTCAGAGATTAACCATCAGATAATGGATTTAGTTAACCTAAGGAAGATTGTTAAACTAAATCTAAATAGCTAGCCTGACTTAGTTAGTTAACCTAAGGTAGTTAGCTTAATGAAAATTAGTATAGTAAAACATGGAGAGGCTCTTGTACTTGTCAAAGAATTTCTATGCCAATAAAACTGTCTTGGAAGTACTGATGCCTCCCTCACAGGGTTGCTATGGGGAAAGGATTTTGTAAGCTGAAAAAGCAAAAATATGATTTATTATCCCCATTTTACAGAGAAGAAATCAAGGCTCAGAAAGGCCAGCTAATTTGACCAAGGTCATACAGCTAGCAAATAACACTGCTGGAATTTAAACTCAGGTCTTCTGACTCCAAATCCGGTGGCTCTTTATATAGTACTATTTTCAGAGAAGGAATATTCCTAAATGTGTAAGAATCACAAAACTAGAACAAGTTTTCCTAATCCTCCCCAGTAACCATTAGCAAGCAAATATTTTAATTAACTTCTTGGGAGTCATAAATTAGATTTCCTCATCTTTTAACTCAAAGCTTCAATAAATACAATTGACCTTTAGGACTTGGACTGGAGTCTCAGTTCTTCGTGATTGGCAATGAACCTTTTAGTTCTAAGATCCTTCCTGCTGCTGCACTGGCGGAGGGAGGTGGCTTCTCGAAAGCCACTTTGCTGGGACTCAGACTGCACACCCGATGAAATGTCATGAAACGTGCATGCATTGCAGTATGACCTGTCATTAATTCCACACTCCTTCATCGTCTATTCTCCACAGGGCTTCCTGAAGAGCTGCCTGGGAGTTAGACAAAATTGGAAGCCTGGTGTGTGCTGCCCACAAAAAGCGAGGCTGAAGATGCACATCGGAGCATTCTGCACTTTTTGGTAAAAGATTTAATCAAGTACTGCACTGGAATTAATTAACCAGCCAGGGTAATATCTTCACTAGGCAGATCTTGTTACTCTTGGAGCACAGATGAAACGGCCGAGATGCAGAGGTGAAATTATTTGCTCAAGGTGACATTGTAAATCACAAGTCTTACAATGTTAGGAAGAGCCGGGAGGTCCCTTAGAACAGAGAGTGACAGAGCTGGATGGGATGTTATCATACACAATGTTGCCAATGGAAAGGAGCTCAGAGGGCATTTATTTGGAGGATCTTAGATTTAGAGCTGGAAGAGAATTTATAGATCATCAGATCCAGTCCTTTTATTTTACAAATAAGGAAAGTGACTTGCACAGAGGTTAAATGGCTTGCCTGAGGCCACGCAGGTAGTGAGTGGCAGAGCTGAGATTCAAACCCAGGTTCTCTAACTGCACTGCCCTTTCTCTCTGGGCTGTGCTTTACTTCCCTCATTTCTGTGGAGGAACCTGAAACCTCAAGGAGATAAAATCTATCAAAAGTCAAATGGCAAATTAAGCAGCAGAACTAGAAATAGTGATCTGGAGTCAGAGAACCTGGATTCAAATCCTGCTTCTGATGCTTACTGCCTGTATGACAACAGGAAAGTCATTTCATCTCTCCAGGTTTCCGTTTCGCCATTTGTAAAATGAGGAAGGTGGATTACCTGTTGGGTTTTTTCTGTTGCCTTCTTGCTCTAGGTCAGCAAATCCATGAGAGCATGATTCTGGAATTTTGGGCTCTACAGTCCTGCCCTGAAGCTCTTTCTACTGTACAGAAATAGCCCACTCACAGCTTCCTTGGGTCTAAGTGATGGGGTGCTTGGTTGCATGTGCTTAGACCCCTGTCCTAAAATCACATTTCTCTTTAAAAATTGCATTTCTCCCTAGCCTCAAAACTCTATCCCAGGCAGTTTCTCCCCAGCCCAAGGACACAGCCTACCCCAGCAACCACTGTTATCTCCCTTCTTGATATAGTAGCCAGGTGCTCCAGAATTTATTAATTTGAACCAACTGTGTACTGGCTGAACTGGCTGTGTACTGAGTCATAACGACATTTACTACTCTCTGACCAATCATATGTATCCTAGACTTAAATATACATATATTCCGTTACATTTATCTTGTCTAACAAGACATTGATGAGAGCAGCCTGGTATTCCATAATCAGTCCTGACTATTAGTTGACTTAGTGATGTTTCAGGCCTAAAGTCCCACCTTCTTGTATCCCCACCTTGGGTTATTTCTCAATGAACTCTGGGTAAAATACCTGTGCAGTAGATAGTAAAAGTGTATTTTCCTTCAAGAAGTAACCACTCTCTAATGCCACCCTGAATCACCTAGTTAGCATATTTGGCACATGTTTTACCTCAGAATATCCTACATAAACTTTATCTGTACCCCTCTAAGGTTGTAGGTTCCCTATGAACTTTTGCCTGCTGAAAAGCACAATACATGAATGCTTGAATTCATGAATTCATTCCAGGCAACCTGCCCTTGTACTCTGGTCTTTGCAGGGTTCTGACTCCCCCTGCCTTCCAGCCCTCATCATAAGTATTATTCTGTTATCTCTCCTTTCTTTATGAGTACATCTAAAGGAAATGAGACATTTTGCAGAAGTGATAAGAGATGAACATATGACTTTTTAACTTAGAGCAAGGGTAGGGGATGGGGAGGTGACTCTGAGAGAAGGAAGGAAGAAGGTACAGGGAGAGGAAATATGAATGCTAGAGATGATCTTGTGCAGTGGAGAGTGGAGAGAATGATGTTCATTCATTCATTTAAGTCATTTTTAGTCATGTTCAACATTTCTTGACCCCATTTGGGGTATTCTTGGCAATGATGTTAGAGTGTCATTTCCTTCTCCAGTTAATTTTACAGATGGGGAAACGGAGGCAAACAGAGTTAAGTGAGTTGCCCAGGGTCACATAGCTAGAAAGTGTCTAAGGCTGGATTTGAACTCAAGAAGATGAGTCTTTCTGACTACAGACCTGGCACTCTATCCACTGTGCCACTTAACTGCCCCTATATGCTATTAGCCAGTCATGTAAACTCTCTAGGTCTCTGTGTCCCTACTGAAAAATAAGAAGGGTTGAACTATGTGACTTCTAAGGTTCCCTCTGGCTTTGAATCTATGGTCTATGAGTGTGAGCTTTAGGAGCAACCCACTACTCAGAAAGGTCATTGGAAATCATGATGGGAAACTTTTTAGGGAAAAGGTGGAGATGGCTCTGCAGAATTTGAGATAAAGGGGAGAATCCCAGGGCAGATATGGGACCATGGGATGGTCCATGTGTAACTTCTAACACATCTTTTTGGAGGAGATTTGGTAACTGAGAGACATTGACCAAAATAGATTACAGAATTTCTAAGTAAAGGGGCCTTACAGATCAGACAGTCCAACCACTCATTTCATAGATAAGGAAACTGAGGACCAGAAAAATTGTCACGTAGCTAGTGAGTGACATGGCTGGAATTGAAATCCAGGTTCTCTTACTTCTAAATCCATAGAGGGGTAGGGGCTTGTCCCAAGGTCATGAAGATAGTAAACAGCAGAGCTGGAATTCAAACCTGGGTCTATTGACTCCAAATCCCAGGGCTCTTTCCACTACTCTAACTTGCTTGTGTATGGGTATGCTTGCAGAGCTGGGATTGGCAGATGCCCCAGAATGGGCCCATATCCCACTGAAAATTTGCAGTCTCAATAGGTTTTTTGTATTCTTCACCATGATTTGTGAGACAATTAAAAGGGATATGATGCTGGGATCTGTAATGCTGTCTCTACCACGGCTTTATGCACCAGATAAGTATGACATTTAAGAAATGTTCCTCCCCACCTCCCCTCTCCCCAGGTCCTGCATCACACCAGCACCAACTCCAGTCCATCAAATCAATGAGTCAAAACTTCTGAAGATAAACAACAAATGACTCAGGGATCCAAAACATGTCAGATACATGATTTATGTTTCCCCAATTCTTTTATTGAAATAAAGTAATTGAGAGCAGATGATTCAACTGGAGCATAACCACTTTCTACCCTGAGACCTGGAGGAGATTCAGAAATGTGAGGAAGGGATGGAGTAAGCTTCAGGCTTTCAGGGTTGACCAGAGATGCTAGAACTTTGCTCTTAAGACAGACACCTTGCCACTGCAGAGCCAAGCAAATGAGACCAGACTAGGACTCACCTTGTCCTCACTTCCACAAGGATTTCACAGACAGATCATTTTGCCAAATGTTAGCACTGGAGAAGACCTTGGCACGCACTTGGTTAACCCCCTTCTTTTACAGATACAAAGGTGAAGTATAGAGAAGTGACTTGCCCAAGTCAGTTAGTAAGGGGCATAGCTGGGACCAAAATTCCATGCCCTGCTGACTGATTCATGTTTAACTGCTCTTATTATATGATATCCCTTCCAGATCCAGGAACAATGCTTAGCCCTTCATGTGCTCCGTAGGGCTTACTGACATAGATAAAGAAGTGGCCCAGCCTCTGGGGAAGAGATTAGCCATAGCATCTCAGAGTGAACATGACTATCAGAGGTCATCCACTGCAATTCACAATTGAACAAAAAATTTTCTTTTCTCATGAGGGAGAAGCTTGCACCTTCTGTGTTAGCTTATTCCAATTTTGAATCATTTTAATTATTAGGAAGTTTTTCATTATTGTTCTTGTGTTTTACCAGACTGATGCTTTCCTCTCCATAGGGGCTCTCATTCAAGTGCTTGATTAATGCAGATGGACATCTCAGAAACTTAAAGTCCTACAGAGTTGCCTGAGGGCAAAGAGAGGTTATGTGACTTGCCCAGGGTCACCAAGACCCTATCAGAGGTCAGGACTTGAGCTCAGGTCTTTCTGACATGAGGTTTTCCTTTCCTTTCTCTTTTCCTTGTATCAACTCTAAAACTCTCTTCAATTTCCATCAATTATTCCTATTCTTGCCAAAAGTGAAAAATAATTACTCACATCCATGACAGTCATTCAAATACTTGAAGACTTCTATCATGGCTCCCTTAAATCTTCTGTTCTTCAGGTTAACTATCCCCAGTTCCTTCATAATCTTCCTATGTATGGTCCCCAGTCTTTTCATTATCTTTGTGATGTTCCTCCAAACTCAAGTCTGTTAATATTCTTCCTCAAATGTGGTGGCCAGAACTTTGTGTCATCATGGCCCATCCTCTGCTGGGGCATACCTATGGAAAGGCATCAAGCAGCACCCTAAGCAGGAGTCCTGCTGTGAGGGCAGTCACCCTGACATCACCACAGCTTGTTCCTTACCACCTAGGAGTGAAGGGAGGTTGGGCTTGGTGAGAAAGGTACCATAGGAATGGGATGCCAAGGGTGGCAGACAGGGGCAGGTATGCCACATTTACATGGTGTAACTATGGGACTTTGAACAAGTACCTTTCTTTCTCTGAGCCTCAGTTTTCCCTTCTGAAAATGAGGAGGCTAGAGTAGATAACCACTGAAGTTTCTTCTAGCGCTTCTGATACTTAAAGATTACAAGAATGTTTGTGACATGCCTAGAAAGAGATGCTGTGGTGGAGACAAGAGAAGGGGAAGACACAGCCTTTGCCCTTAAGAATGATAGATTTTTATTTGAGAAATAAGACCACATGTACACAAACTGTTAAAACAGAAAACAACTAGAGAACAATATAAGAAGGAGTCATAATATGTAGCAAGGCAATATTTTCACAGGCATTCAAGAAAAGTCAATGTCACAGACTGAAGTAGCCTGGGAAGACTTCTCAGAAGAAATGGGATTTGAGTCACACATGGGAGAATCGATCGGGTTTGAAGATACAGAGAGGGAATTCAGAGGCATTCAGAGTCCTAACCCAACTTCTTTACAATTATCTTTCCCACATCATAAGAGTTCGGAAAATTCATGTGAAATTTTTTGGCCCTTCCTTTATTCCGGAGAAGTCTTAATTTTTTCTTTCTCTTTTGTGAAGTGTTTACAGTACCTTATTATAAAATTTGAGATAAATATTTGGTCATAGGCTCTGTGTCATCTGTGGCTTCTGCAAAACTTCCCCCAAATGTCCATTTAATTTCTTATGCTGACCTGTAATATGTTGAAACTGCAATTTGGAAAGTTGTGATGTAGGAGGGGTAATTGTATTTTACCAAGGTGGAAACAGAGGCCCTGACAAGTATTGTTTTGCTCCAGGTCATGAAGGCAGTATGTGTCAGAGACGGGATCTGAATCACAGTTAGTGCTTACTACTCCACTATGCTGCTACCCAAGCTACCAGAATAAACAAAAGTGTGGAGGTCAGAATGAGCAAGACATGATTGGGAAATGGGAAGACACTGGCTAGACTGGGGAGGGGTCATTGCAATTGGAGGGAAGAACACAAAACCTCCAAGAAAGCTCAGAGGCATTATGAGGATTAATGGAAATAAATCTCAGAGAGAATTTTAATCTAGGCAGCATGTACTCCAGCCATGGAGTCTTCAGGCAGTGCCCAGGTATCCTCTCTACCTTTCTTACTTCTCCCCTTCCCAATCCTTTTTCCTCCTTGAGCTAGTTCTACCACAGCCATTGAAAGCATTGAAGTCTGTGTAAGATCATGCTCTAGTCCCTACCTATTATTGTACAGACAACTGGAGTACTAGACTACAGTCGCCATCCAGCCAGTGACAGAGAAAGATTGATTCTTTTTTTCAGATATTTCTATATATCCTTCAATGCAAGACCATCAACAACTTGAGGAAGGTATTTTCTCTGTATCACTGCTCCTTTCAGCTACAAGTCTCAATGCTGGATGGATGGAGTTCAAGTGTGTTTTGTCCTTGACTGCTGAAGAAGACCATACCATCAGAGAAATGACAGCATGACTTGCACTAGACTTTGTTTTGAGTGAGGGAGGGCTGTGCAGGTCACCAGCCTCACTTCTCCTCCAGAGCCATCTGAATCCAGTGACCAGATATTCATGAGGATGACTGGAGATGACCCAGGATGAGGCAATTGGGGTTAAGTGACTTGCCCAAGGTCTCACAGCTAGTGAGTGTCAAGTATCTGAAGTGAGATTTGAATTCAGGTCCTCTTGACTCCTGCACTGGTACTCTATCCACTGCACCACCTACCTGCCACATGGTTGGAGCTATTGAATTTTTAAAGGAAATTTAAAGTTCTAGAAAAGTTAAAAATTTAAAAGCTGTTTTTCTAGTTCATAGCATGGGGAATATTGTTGTTATTTCTGCTGAGTTGTTTTAGTTGTGTCCAACTCTTTGTGACCCTACTGTAGGGTTTTCTTGGCAAAGATCCTAGAGTGATTTGCTATTTTTTCTCCTGCTCATTTTACAGATGAAAAACAGAGGTATATAGTAGGTGCTTAATAAATGCTTGCTGACTAACTGGTTGATTGTGGATACTCTAGGCCTTCTAATCCTCTTTCTCTTTGTCTTATCCTTCTGTATCTTAAGAAGGTAAAAAAATTGCTATCTAAAATTCTTGCCTGATTCTCTTTCTGCTACCCTATGCAGGAATAGGCTTTTCACAGCTTCCTCAGGTCTCTACTTTATTCTGTCGTCTCTGATCTTTTTTCTGAGTACATCTAAAGGGAGAAAACGTTCTTGTAGCTCCTAATATCTGCCAGTTATTGTGCTAAGTGGTTTGCTTGTTTGTTTGTTTTACAAATATTATCTCATTTCATCCTCACATCCTCTACCTCTGTGAGGTAGATTCTATTATTATCCCCATTTCACAGTTGAGGAAACTGAGGTAGACAGAGGTAAATGACCTACTCAGGGTCATATGGCTAGTAAGTATCTGAGGTATAATTTGAACCCAAGTTTTCCTGACTAAGTTCGGTGTTCTATACAATACCCTACTTTGCCTTTGAGCACTGGTCTTGGAGGCATGATGCCAGTGTCCAGATCTTGGCTCCGTCAGACAGTAGCTGTGTGACCATGGCTGAGTCACTTAACTTTTCTAAGACTCATCCGAAAAGTAGGGACAATAATACAGTACAATCTTAACAGGACTTTGTTGAAGAAAGTATTTTATAAATGCTTTATAAATAAATTTTATAAAAAAGCAAAAATTCTTTCAAAAGTCCCTTTTACACAAATAAAGTAGAATCTCCGATCACATATAGTAGGAAAGTCCTGTTTTCACCCAGGGTCCATATCCCTATGAATTTGAGTATCATGGGTTGAGGTTGGTCAAGTTTCCTCACTCAATAATAGGTCTATGTGTTAATGGTGGCTGAGACCAAAGCCATGGCAAGTATCTTATAAAAAGTTGGTTATGCATGCAGACAGCAGCGTCAAAGTCCCTTGTTGCATGGAAAGGATCAAATGATGGTCTGGCTGAGTGCCTGGTCTAGTCCTTCAGGCAAGAAAGGGCATGATGAGCAGTATGAACAGTTTATGTTGAACTCATTATATTTTGTATTTTGCTTAAAGCATATCTCCTCACTAGACACACATATAGTCTTTCCTCAGCTTTTACCTAGACCTAAAATGAGAAAAATGTTTTCAATGCAAGATTTATTTATATTAAATTAACTCGTAGTTCTGAGTCTGGGGGGTCTTTATTCAAGATCAAGCACTAGAGAGTCCTATGGCTGAGCTGGTTTCTGCTCTAGATTATAAAATTAATGATGCATGTGAGTTTGGTGCTTTGAGAAGCCCTGACACAGTGAGAAGAACACTGGCTCTGGTGTCAGAGGACTTAACATTGAAAACCACCGGGATGCTGAACAAGACAACAAATCTCCCTGGGTCTCAGTTTCCTCCTCTCTAAGAGGGGCAGCTAGGTAGCACAGTGGATAGAGCATGGACCTGGAGTCAGGAAGACTCATCTTCCTGAGTTCAAATCCAGCCACAGATACTTACTAGCTGTGTAACCCTGGACAAGTCACTTAATCCTGTTTGTCTAGTTTCCTCATCTGTGAAATGAGCTGGATAAGGAAATGGAAAATCACTCCAGTATCTTTGCCAGGAAAATCCCAGATGGGGTCACAAAGAGTTAGACATGAATGAAATGACTGAATGACAGAAACAAAAAATTAGGAGTTGGACTAAATGACATCAAAGGGTCTTCCAGCTCTAAATCCACGATCTTAGGAGTCTTTTGATTAGGTAGTAAGATGATTCCTTGTCATTCAAAGCCTTTGAAAGGTCTTTGAAAGATCAGTGACCTCATCAGTGGGATGTGCCCTACACCAACACACTGCAGAGCCTGACTGCACAAAACAGAGAAGCAACTTGTGAGTTTCTATCAGCATCTCCAAAGCTTAGCTAGGTTGGCCTTCCAACATCTTCACACCCATAATCTGAGTGACTAAATGAATGGGTGACTGAATGGAAAAGCATTTATTAAGCACTCGCTAGGTTCCAAACAATAGGTTCAGTGCTGGGGGTACAAATATAAAAAGTTATACAGTCCTTGCCCTCAAGGAAGTTACACTGTGATAGCAGACAACAGCATGTCTAGGGGAGTGGTGAAGTTGGTGCTATGGTCCAAAGCTTTCCAGGCTTTCACTTACAATTGCCATCACTCAAATAGACTTTGAGAGCACAGCCCTGGGCCCCATGAAGAGGCATTTAGAAGGAGGAATTTAGCGGAAGATTCCAGCAATATTATGAAAAAATGTGATTTTGAAGCAATTTTCCCCATGCCCTTGGTTCTGGATATTGAAATAATCATTTCCTGCTTCCTGGCAGGCCTGAATAATATAGACCTGGAAATCTCCTCTAGTTACTATAATTCTTGCCTGCATTCTCTATATTGTTCCAATTGCAATGTTTCATACAACCTTACTCCCCATTCAAATCAATTCAATATTAATTGAACACTTACTAGGAACCTGGCACTCTTCTGGGATGTCAAGATATATATAAGACACAACATTCAAGGAGCTCACAATCTGTTGGAGGGACATGTAAGCAAATAGCTATCACATAATCAGCAAACATTTAAAGTGCTTATGTACCCGGCATTGTGCTAAGCAATAGGAGACAAAGAAAGACAAAAACATACTGGAGATACTCATGGGAAGCAAAGTGTAAATAACTTGTATGTACAAGATATAGATAGATGAATATAGATACACACATGTGTACATTGGTATATATGCATATATATGTACACATACATACATACATATATAAATACTTACGGGAATCTCAGAGGGAAGGCGCTAGCACTGCAGTAGTGGTAGAAAGAGTGGGGAAGGCTTGTTGTAGAAGGTGGCATTTAAGTCGAATCTTGAAGGAAACCATGAGGCCATTCTAGGCATGGGGATCAGTCAGTGAAAAGGCTTCAGATATGGAGATGGAATGTCTCATGCAAGGAGTAATCCATGATGGTCAGTATTACTGGATTATAAGACATGTGGAGGGATTTAAGGACTAAAAGGACTAGGAAGGGAAGGAGGGACTACATTGTGAGGACATACAGAAGCCTAAGGGAAGATTTCATATCTGATTCTGACGATAATAGGAAACCCCGGAGTGTGAGTGGGGGTGGGGGTGGTAGCGATACAGTCAGAGGTGAACTTTAGGCCCCGGAGTGGAAGATGGACTGGAATGGGGAGAGACTTGAGTTAGGGAGATGAAACAGAAGGTTGATTTGGAATAATGCAAGCCTGAGGGGATGAGAATCTGCACCAAGGTTGTAGCTGTGAGAATAGAAAGAAGGGGATATATCTCTACCTGTATCTCTGTCTCTGTTTCTATCTCTATCTACATCTACATGCATATACACATATACATGCATGCACATACATATATACATACACATGTATACACATACATATATAGATATATACACGATATACTTATATACACAGAGATATATTCACATATACACACATACACATACATATATACATACATATATATATATATATATATATAATGTATATGTGTGTATGTGTGTGTAATGTTGCAAAGGTAGAAACAGTGGGACTTGGAAACAACTTGAACATATAGGGTTAGAGGGAGAGAGAAGTCAAAGATGATACAGTTTGCCAGTCTGACTTACCAGAAATGGTGGTATCCTTGACAGTGATAAAGAAGTCTATCAGAACAGATAATTCTAGAAGAAAGAGGGGTTCTGGTTTGAGCATGTTGAATTTGTAGGATGATGAGAAGGCAGAGGAGAAATCTGCACAAAGTTTTCCAGAACAGCTTAAGGAGGAAGATAGTCCTTTGAGCTAGGAGAACGAGAAAGGCTTTATAGAAGAGGTGACATCTAAATTTTGTCATTTAGATGAGAAGCACTAGAAATGCTTTTTAAAATGTAGAGAAGCGTTACAACAGGCAGACAAGAAGGAAGTATGTTCAGACAGGGCATGGGGAGTCTTCGTGAATGCCCAAAGATGACAGACTGAAATATTTGAGTAACAATATTCCAGTTAGACTGGAACTTAGAGCTTGTACATGGGAGTAACATGAGTCAAGTCTGGAAAGGTGGGTTAAAGCTAGAGTGTAGAGAACCAGAGTAATGACATCAGACCTGAGCATTGGGGAGATTATTTTGTAGCAGAGCAGTTGGAGATGCAAGGCTGGAGTCAAGACCAGTTAGGACTCTATTATAGTAGTGGGAGAGGTGATGAGCACCTGAACACATACAGATTTTGAACATATTTGTGTGTGTGTGTCTGCATGCATGCATGCACATGCATGTGCATACGTACTCTGTGCATGCACAGGTATGAAATGAGGAAGACTACATTTCTATTTTGTGCCCCCAAAGTTATTAAACTGCCTACACTAGTTGACCCAGACTACTGGATCTATTTCCAAAATGATTAGGGTAAAAGGAAAAGAACCTATATGCTCTAAAAATGCTTGTTGTGTCCAAGAACTGGAAATTGAAGGGATGCCCATCAATTGGGGAATGATTGAACAAGTTGTGCTTTATGATTATGATAGAATACTATTATGACATAAGAAATGATGAGTTCAATGATCTTAGAAAAACACTGAAAGACTTGCCCAAAATAGTGATGAGTGAAACGAGCAGAACCAAGGGAACGTTGTATATAGTAACAGCAACATTGTCTTAAGAATAACTTTGGGCAAATAAGTCATTTTGACTATTATAAATATCCAAATTAACTATACAGAATATGTGAAAAAAGATGCTATCTGCATCCGGAGAAAGAACTGATAAATAGAAATATGCGTAGAATAATTTTACATATATATGAAGAAAAAATTACATGATAAGTTTATTATATATTTAAAAGGAATAACTAATTGTATGTAATAGATTTGCAATTTCATGTGTAATCATATTTTTATTATACTATGTTATGGAAATGCTTGTTTTATTTCATAAATTAAAAAATAGTAATAAAAATGTTCACAGTTTTGGAACTTGAAGAGCAGAAAAGCAGAGTGGGGGGTATTAAGCAATTTATTAGGAAATGTAGGCCTCTTTCATGGTTTTCTAACAGACTTGATGCCAGGAGCCCTCACCTGTCTCCTTCCAGTCACCTAGGCTTGCAACCTAATTGTCATCCTTGACTCCTAACTCTCTCACTCCCATTTCCAATCTATTGACAAGGCCTGTCTTCTCATAACATCTCTTGGATATGCCCCCTTCTCTCCTCTGACTCTGCCTCTACCCTGGTATTGGCCCTCATCACCTCATGGCCAAATTGTTGCAATAGCCTGCTGGCTGAACCCTAGTATATGTTTCTCCCTACTCCAACTGATTTGTCAAAGTGATCTTCCTAAAGGGCAGATCTGACCATGTCATCCTTCCCCTATTCAATAAACTCTAATGGCTCCTTTTCATCTCCAGGGTCAAATCTAAAATCTTCTTTGGGATTCAAAACCCATCACAACTATCCCTTCCAAATTTCCAGTCTTTTTACACCTTACTTTATACCTTACTGAGAGTCTTAAAGGTAAGTTAGGTGATAACAGCGAATAGAGCACTGGCTTGAAATCAGGAAGACATCCTCATGAATTCAAATCTGTTCTCAGATACTTATTAGCTATGTGATCCTAGGCAAGTCACTTACCTCTGTTTGTCTCAGTTTTCTCACTTGTATAGTGAACAGGAGAAATAAATGGCAAACCACTCCAGGATCTTTACCAAGAAAACCCTGATGGGATCATGAAGAGTCAAATGAAATTGAAATGACTCAACAATCACAGAATCTTAGAAGACAGATTGGGGGCATTGAGATATTAAGTAATTTTCCCCAGACCACCCAGGCAACAGAGATAGGATTTCAGGTCTTGACTCTTAGGATGGCACCCTATCTACTACACCACATGCCTCCCCATTATTATTATAGCTGTTACACTGATTCCTCCAATGGACAGAATGAATTTCCCCCTCTCCAATTTCTCATAGTACTTTACCTGGACCTCTCTTTTGCACTTATGTTACCCTCCTTGATAGCAGAAGAGTTATTCAAATACTTGTCCTTCCCTCTTTTAAATTGTACTCTGACAGTAGAGTCTTCTCAGCACCTTGGAGGACCTCAGGGTCCCCAGAACTTTGCAGAGTGTCTTGGCATGTTTAACAAATATTAAATTGAGTTATTTGCTCCAGATAGGATTTTGGAGACCCAGATAAACATAACCTAGTTTTTACAGGTGGTCATGTTTTTTGTTTAATTACTACAGGCAGATAATTAGTTGGGCTTAGAACTGGACTGGAGATCACAATGAATGGGCACCATTTTCTGCTATCCTAAATTGCTGACTACACCAAAATCATTTCTGTGACATTAGCCTTTTCCTGCTGATGGCTATATGGCAGTGGGTCATTAAATGCCATGATCCTTAAGAGTCAAAAAGGCAAGTAAACCAAAGGACAAGGGAAAGACACAGTGGACATAGATTGGCTTTAGCATGTGATCATTTCCCATGGGACTGTGCTCCTCTAGTCTTCTCCATCATATCTCAGAGACTTCTCCCTTGAAGGTCACTGCTACCCTGAATTTCACACCTGGGGAATTTCACACCGGGGCCTAAAGTTCACTTCTCAGATTAGGGGCTGGAAAGCTTCTCTAAAAACTTCATTCCTTCTTTCCTTCCTTCATTTGATAAACATTTATTATGCCAGTCTCAGTGTTGCATTGTGGGGACATAAAAGAAACAAAAGACAGTCCCTGCCCTCAAGGATCTTGTTGTCCTTATTTAGTCACTCTTCAATCGTGTTTGACACTTGCCTTTTTTTCACTAGCTGTCCTCCATGCCTTTCATGCTCTGTCTCCTTATCTCTGCCTCCTGAAATACTTGGTTTCTTTCAAGTCTCAGCTAAAATCTCAACTTCTAGAAAAAAGCCTTTCCTGATCCCCTAATACTAGAGCTGTTCTCCTGAAATTATCTCCAATTTCTCCTCTATATATTTTGTTTATACATAGTTATTTACATCTTGTATTCCTGGTTGGATCATGAGCTTCTTGAAAAGGGACCTGGTTTTTTTTTTCTATCCTGGGTGCTAAAATGGTATCTAGCACACAGTAAGTGCTTAATCAATGCTTGTTGACTATTGGCTAACTAATGTGATATAAGACCAGAAAAAGAGAGAGAATAATCACATAGTGAAAATAAGAAGACTTCTATTGGGAGTTGGAGTTGCAAAGATAGATATACCACAAATCCTTATCCAAGGAGCTTGCATTGCACTGAAAGACACAAGGGTGAATGTTGTCTGATGAGGGAAAATGCTCTGGGAGCTGGAGACAGAAAAAAGCCAATAGATTGACAGCTCCAGTGTTATATTAGTAAACTAAACCATGAAGATAACTTGAGGGCATATGAATTTAGTGGAAAATTATTATGCCATAGGAAATGATAAATAGGAAGAATTCAGAGAAGCATTGGAAGTTGCATATGAGGTGATAAAAAAATAAAATAAGCAGAACCAGGAAAACAACATTCACAATGACTTAGAACAATATAACTAGAAAATGAAATCAAACTGAACTTTGTCATTATAATGAACAAGTTTCTTCCCTGAAGAGATGAGAAAATTCACATCCCTTTCTTCTTTGCAGAGATAGTGAACTATAGGTATATAATACTTCCAGACTCAATTAATTTGTTAATCAATTTTTCTGGATGCTTTTTCCTTCTTTTTCCTTTTCCTTTTTTGTAATAAATAGAGGATGGTCCTCTAGGTTGAGAAACGAAAGATAATGTGAAAATAAAAGATATCAATAATTTTAAAAAATCACATGCAGTGCCCTGGAGAATTTCTGGAAAAGCATATTCCAGAATTGTACAAGATGAGGGTGGTGGGGAAGGGTTGAGATCTTTGCTGGTGAAAAGGGTATCCACTGAGATCACACAAGCCCATGAAAAGATCAAAAAGAAAGGCAACAGGAGGCTCTAAAAAGAGTGTTAACTAATTTATGGGAGATATAACATTGGAATAATTACCATGGAACAGTGGTTATTGTAAATCCTTAGTCTCTCAGGAAACAGAACCCAGGTTCCTGTTTTCATTTTCAAGTCTGAACTGTGGTTCAAAGGTCAACAATGAAAGACCTTATGCCTCATCCAGCTAAAGTCATTAATTCTCCTTTCCCCTCCTTTCTGTAGGAAATTGTCAAGGGGGTTGTTTAGAAATCTCTGTGTGGAGAAGAGAACTGTTTGCAATCTGTGAAAGTTAAGCAAATTAGCAGAATTATTAGGAGAGAGACAATTTTCTCCAGCCTACGAACAACCATTTGTTAAATTGGTACACACAAGAGAATTCTATCGATCAGTGGATAGTTCAGGGCTGGAGAAGGGGCGAGGACTTCGGGCTTCCAGAGTGATGAAGGCAGCCCCGGCTTTATACAGAAACAATCACAAAACCTGGTTTTTAAAAGCACTCGCATGCTTTCTTTATTGCTTAATACCCAGCAAAAATCAGAGGCTATCCTTTTTGTACTTCCACTTTATATCTCTGCCTGCCCCCACTGGATTCAAATCAGAGCCAAAGAATAAAGCTTCCTAAAATAGAAGTGGGACGAAAAGGCTTGCTTGCATGAAGGCAAGGTATATCTTATGCCAGGTGTCCTATGCACCTGCTTCCTCTTCCCAATCCCTGAGACAGCTGCTGATCTACTTGTTTCCCCTTTGGACTTGAGTTTTGGGTCTCAGAAAAGCCAGTAACATGCAAGATCTAAAGAAATAAAAATAGGGAAAAAGAAAAGCCAATTTTAAAAAAGTAATTTATGGAAATAGTGATGACACTATTTCTAATAGCTTGTGTTCATTTTGCCATATTTGGCTATTGATTTGATACTTTTATGCATGAGAGGGGCACTTAGCAAGAAGGCACAGATTAGCCGATGAATATGCTTTATTAACAGATAGCTGTTAGAAACTATGTCAGTTTTGCATTTGAAAGAAGCATCTGATTTATTCAGTTATTGAATCAACTTATTCAGGCTTGAAGATATAGTAACACTTCATTTACAAATTTCCAGTGTAGAATTTCTCATTGCTTTACTTTGAATGCTCATTTCTCCAGTGGAAAAAGTAAAGAACAATTCTCCAGTCCCTGCCAAGTAGAGAAATGAGGCATATACAGGCAGGGTACTTTTTGTTTAAAAAAACTTAAGACTGATCATTTGGTTGTTTTCACTCCCATCTCAAACAGGAGGAGCTCCTTCCTATTAAATCCATAAATGGAAAAGTGGTGGTGTCCTCTGAGCTGTCAAATTAATGGTGAGAAGAACAAATCTGTATGCTCTATTGGTTAGGAATCTGGTGGAGATTCCTCCTCCCCACAGTTCCACTGTTAGTAATCAGTAAGCATCCTTCAATTACTATGTAATTACATACCTTATTTCATCTCTGAGAAAGAGCCAAAGAACCCTAGGACCATCAGACTGGAATCAAATGTAACCTCAGAGCCCAAGAGTCCAACACAACTGAATATCAACTGGCTCTCCCCTTTTAAAATGTTACTGTCAGCATTTGTGTTGTGAGATTCTGCAATGCTACGTATCAGAGAAGTAATTTGAGTCAGTTCAATCCAAATGAACATGTATTAAGCTCCTACTGTGCACCAATGTTATGTGCTAGAGATAAAAGAGATCTAAAATTCCATAAAGCAATCCCTACCCTAGAGGAAATCACATGGGGGATGGATGGAGTAATAATAAGAATACAGGCAATTAAATACAAAACATACATAAAGTATCTCTCTCTCTCTCTACACACACACACACACACACACACACACACACACACACACACACGCACGCACACACGTATATATAAAGTAATAATCAAGAAATGGAAGTGAGGGTAGGGTGAGGCTTTCTCTACAGCCTAAAATGTCATCAAATTATATTAAGATCAATTTATCAAAACCACTTTTGTTATTTCAACAAAACAAGCAATCCTCCTCCCTCCTTTTGCCCCTCCCCCCAAAAAAGTCACTCTCAGATGAGATTCACATAACAGCTAATTATCTACCACAAGGGATAGATCAAGTGCTGCTGGGTAATTTAGTGCTTTAGTAGATCAATCAGGTTAGATGGGGAACTCACATTTATCTGAAGTCAAATTATACTCTGAGAGATGTGTGAGACGGTCTTCTCCATGAGAAATAAA
Source organism: Bettongia penicillata ogilbyi (assembly GCA_023548195.1). NCBI lineage: Eukaryota > Metazoa > Chordata > Mammalia > Diprotodontia > Potoroidae > Bettongia > Bettongia penicillata. Next base: position 4,990,930 of record JAJHZJ010000500.1, read on the forward strand.
TTTTACAAAAATTCATTCACCACCTGGTCTGTAAGAGTAATTTGCCCACATATGAGCCAACAACTCCAACTCTAAACTGGTTCAGGAGAAGGCTGGACCACTCTAAGGTAAATCTCTCCAGTCTAAGGTAACCATGCACATGCATTCCTTTCCTACTTTATTCCACTTAGATCCTGCTATTTTTAGAAAACTGGTCCATGGCCAGGCCTCCCTAACTCAGAAAAATGGGAGGCATGGCAGTCTCAATTAGTGAAAAGTCGAAATTAAAGAAGGGTCTAAAAGAAATGCAAGCCATCAGCAACATCAACAACATCAAAGGTTGAGTGAGCATCCACTGTGGACTAGGGGGCTGGGGAGGGAGAGGGATCAGGCACTTTTACAGTCTCTGAGCATTCACTGAGGAGATAGGATGTAAACATGGCAAGTCATATCATTTATATTCATATGTAGTAACACAAATTAAAAACTAATCAAATGTGACAAAATAGTTATCTTGCTGCACTGCTTGGAGGAAGACCTGGAGACTACTTGAAGAATGGATGCTGATCATTCATAGTGGTCCACTGATGTCCTCTTGCCATGTTTCCCCCCATGGTGTGAAGACAACCTAGTCTCTAAAGTCATGCCATTACAGCATCAACTAAAGTGCTGGGCACATAGTAGACACTTAAATGTTTATCAAATTGAACTAATTGTGTACTTAATACGAAGCTGGAAAGGCATTGTCAGGACTTAATGGTAAACTGTGGCAGTCACCCAAAGATCAAATCAGTGAAGAGCAAAGAGGTTTGTCACCACAAATTTGTCTGCCAGGGATGGCATAGTTTGGTCACAGCAACTGGAAAAGATAATCTACTTGGGCACAGAGGAGGTGCTATTGGCACCAGTGAAGGAAGTGCCAATGGAATCACAAAAATATTAGATGTTAACAAATAATTTTTAATAAAGAGCTTAACATTCTCAGGTAAGCTAAATATTTTCTTTCCAATTTGGAGGGTAGTGAGGCATACTGGAAAGAATATGACATTAGGACTGAGAGAACTTGGCTGTGAATACTGTTTTGTGTATTTATTACCTTTGTGTCCCTGGACAAGTCATCTAATTTCTCTGAGTTTCAGTTTCCTTTTTTATACAAAGTTAGAAGGCTCAACAAGTTTATTTCTAAGATATATTACTAAATCTAAGACTCAGTGTTCACACTTTTTGCTCATTCCAAAAATTTTTTAAAGGTAAACCATGAGAGTCCATGACTTAATGGTCATAAATACTAAGTCATCCGGAAGTTTTATTTCACATGATTTCATGAGTTTCAAGAGCTAGATATGATTTTAGAGGTAACTGAATCCAACCTTACTCCCATTGCAGGAATCCCTCTTTGGCATTCTTAAGAAATGTCCACTCTCTTCTTGAGCACACATTTTGTGACAAGCAATCTACTACCTCACGAGGCAGATCATTCCTTTGTTGGAGAACTCTGATTTTTAGCAAGGTCAACTCTAAATTTTGCCAAAATATTCTTCCTTATAATTTCTGCCACTTGACTCTACATCTGCACCTGCATAGAATGTATCACCACATAGAGGAATCCAGGGCAGCTTAGCCGTGAGAATGACAAAAAGGAAGCTTTAGTAGGGAATGTCTTATATGACTGTTCAGTCATTTCAGTTGTATCTGACTCTTCATGATTCTATTTGGGATTTTCTTGGCAAAGATACTGGAGTGGTTTGCATTTCCTTCTCCAATTCATTTTGTAGATGGGGGAACTGAGGCAAGCATGGATAAATGACTTGTCCAGAGTCTCACAGCAAGAAAGTGCCCAAGGCCAGATTTAAAATCAGAAAGATGAGTCTTCCCTACTCCAGTCCTGGAACTCTATTCACTGTGCCACTTAACTGTCCAGGGAATAGGTTATGGGTGAAGGGGGCACAGAGTACCAGTCTTTCTTCCACTCTAGAACTACCTGCAGTTGCACATAAAAGCAAAAAAACTTTTTATAAAGCAAGATGTAAGATAAAAGAAAAATTTACAAAGATAAAAGAAAAAGAAACTTCTGGACTGAAGATGGAAAGTCTTGCCCACTATATTCCTGGTTTAGGGATGTGGGTTTTGGAAGAAGATAGAGTCAGCCAGGTCATTGCAGAGCTGTATGGTTTATTTTTCTTGGGTAACTTCCCCTGTAAGCCTCTGATTTCATGAATATTATATATGTCTGTGGGGAATGTCCTATGTGCTGGACTATGGTGTGAGATGCACAAGGTCTTAGATACAGAAAACATGTAAGGGATGGGGCAGTGATAACTGTCACTATGTCAGGGACAGCTATATCCTCCACAGCACTAGCTGAACCTTTCCGTTCCTTCAGGTGTGCCCATATGAGAAATTTCAGGAATCTTTCAACCCAGATTGAGGACCATGGGACCCTGATAATCCCTCATCCATGTAACACTACTTGAATTACTTGAAAACAATTATTAAATCTTTAATAAGAAGCCTAGTCTCCAAACTAAACATCCTCAGATCTTTCAAATGATCCACATATGAAATCAGTTTAAATTTCCGTTTTGTCCCAGTCATCCTCTTCTAGCTGGGCTCCAGCTCATCAATGTCCTTCTAAAAATGTAAGTCTGAGAATTGGACATCATACTTTAGGTATATTATTTTGACCTGCCTTAGCCTAAGATTTGTTTAACTTTTAACATTGTAAGAAATTTGCAAACATTTTCATGATGTGCTAATCTACGTGAAAAGGACCAGTGTGACTGAAGGACCAAAAAAGAATCTTAACTATATGTGTTTTCTCCGGAAACTCATTCATAGAATTTTTTGGAAAGATGGAATGGACCACAGAAGCCATTTAATCCAACCCATACTCAAGAGGAATCCCCACTCTAACAGATCCAGCAAGTGGTCATTCTACCTCTGCTTAAAGACCTACCTGGAGGACCTTGTTCAATATTAGGAAAGCTATTAGCATAATTGATCATATCAATAAGAAAAATCAACATAAATTATATAATTATTTCAATAGATACAGAAAAAAGTTTTTGACAAAGTACAGCACCCATTCCTATTAAAAAACCTAGAAAGTATAGGAATAAATGGGGCTTTGCTTAAAATTATAAGTAGTATCTATCTAAAATCATCAGCAAGCATTATCTATAGTGGGAATAAACTAGAAGCCTTCTCAATAATATCAGGGATAAAATAAGGATGTCCTTTATCACCTCTACTGTTCAATACTGTACTAGAAGTGTTAGCTTTTGCAATAAGAATAGAAAAAGAATCAAAGGAATTACAGTAGACAATGAGAAAACAAAACTATTATCCTTTACATATGATATGATGGCATCCTTAAAGAGCTCTAGAGAATCAACTAAAAAACCACTTGAAATAATTAACAACTTTAGTGAAAGTTATAAGATATGTGATGAACCCACACAAATCATCAGCATTTCTATATATTACCAACAAAGCTTAGCAGCAAGAAATAGAAAAACTCCATTTGAAATAACCCTAGGCAATATAAAATACTTGGGAGTCTACCTGCCAAGATAAACCCAGGAGCTATATGAACACAACTATAAAATACTTTTTATACAAATAAAATCAAATCTAAACAATGGAAAAATTTATAGGTTGCTCATAGGTAGGCCATACCAATATAAAAAATAACAGTTCTAGCTAAATCAATTTACTTATTCAGTGCCATACTAACTAAACTACAAAAATATTATTTTATAAAGCTAGAAAAAATAATAACAACATTTATCTGGAATAACAAAAGGTCAAGGATATCAAGGGAATTAATGAAGAAAATGCAAAGGAAGGTGACCTAGCCATACCAGATCTCATATATTATAAAGTGACAATCTTCGAAGTTATTTGGTACTGGCTAAGAAATAGCCTGGTAGATCAGTGGAATAGATTAGGTACACAAGACATAGTAGTCAACGACCATAGCAATCTACTATTTGATAAATCCAAAGACTTCAGCTTCTGTGATAAGAACTTACTAAAACTGAAAATGGTGTGCCAGAAACTAGGTCTAGGCCAACATTTTACACAATATACCAAGATAAAGTCAAAATACATTCATGCTTTGCACATAAAGGGTGATGTGATGCCATAAGCAAATTAGGAGGGCAAGGAATAATCTACTTGTCAGATTTATGGAGAAGGGAAGAATTTATGACCAAATAATACATAGAGAGCATTACAGTATGGAAAATGTATGATTTTCTTACTTTACATTAAAGGTTCTGCAGAAACAAAATGAATGCAACCAAAATTAGAAGGAAAGCAACAGAAAGGTGGGAAACAATTTTTTACACAGCAAATGTCTCTGATAAAGGCCTCATTTCTCAAATATATAGAGAACTTAGGCAAATTTATAAGAATATAAGTTATTCCCCAATTAATAAATAATCAAAGAATATAAACAGGCAGTTTTCAAAGAAATCAAAGCTATAGTCATATAAAAATTCTCTTAAAATACTATTTATTAGAGAAATGCAAATTAAAAGGATTCTGAGGTACCATTTTACACCTATCAGAATGGCTAATATGACAGAAAAATCAAATGGCAGATGATGAAGAAGATGTGGGAAAACTGAGACACTAATATGTTACTGGTGGAGTTGTGAACTGATCCAGCCATTCTGGAGAGCAATTTGGAACTATGCCCAAAAGGCAGCCAAACTATGCGTACCTTTTGATCCAACAATACCACTACTAGGTGTGTGTCCAAAGAGATCATGAAAAGGAAGAAATTACCTCTTTTGTGATGACTAAGAATTGGAAACTGAGGGGATACCAACCGATTGAGGAACGACTGAACAAATTGTAGTATATGAATGGAATGGAATGCTATTTTGCTATAAGAAATGATGAACAAGATTTCAGAAAAAGCTAGCAAGACTTAGATAAACTGATGCTGAGTGAAGTGAGCAGAATCAGAACACTGTACACAGTAATAGCAATACTGTATGATGAACAACTATGATTAACTTAGCTCTTCTCAGCAATATAATAATCCAAGACAATTTCAAAGGACTCATGGTGAAAAATAATATCCACATCCAGAGAAAGAACTGATGAAGTCTGAATGCAGATCGAAGAAAGCTACTTTCACTTTTTTTCTTTTGTTCTGTTTCTTCTTTTACAACATGACTAATATGGAGATATATTTTATATGAATGCACATATATAACATGTATTAAATTATTTCCTACCTTATTAAGGGGACAAGGGAGGGAGGGAGAAAATTTAGAGCACAAAATTTTATTTAAGATATTAAAGCTTGTTTTTACATGTAATTGGAAATAAATAAGATGCAATTTAAAAGATAAAAAGACTTCCTTGGAGGCAGAACCTACCACTTTGTGAGGTAGCTCATTCCATTTTGTTATTGTGTTTTAGTCATTTCAGTTGCAGTGCATCCAACTCCTCACAACCCTATTCCAAAGATACTGGAGTGGTTTGCCATTTCCATCTTCAGCTCATTTTACAGATGAAGAAACTGAGGCAAACAGGGTTAAGTGACTTGCCAAGGGTCACACAGCTGGGAAGTATCTGAGGCTGAATTTGAATTCAGGTCTTCATAACTCCAGGCTTGGTACTCTATTCACTATGACACCTATCTGCCCTATTCCACTTTTGGACCGTTCTAATTGTGAGGAAGTTTTTTCTGGGGTCAAATCTAAATCAGCCTATTTGTGAGTCCCACCCATTACTACCCATGCTCTCTGGGGCATATCCTTTGTATATAACTCCTTACTTCCATCCAGTCAGATGTGGTGTATAGAAGGGGATACAGCTGTCCTTGGTATTTTACTCAGTTTCACCTTGATGTTCTCCATTCTTTTTCATTACTCTCTTTCACCAATCAGTCATTAAACTTCATTGATTCTTCCTTTGCAATGTGAGTAATGCCCCTCCCCTTCCTTTAGTCTCCCATATTAGTATCTTTTTCTCATAGCTTACTTGGCTACAGCATTTTCACTGGATTCCCTGCCTCCAGTTTCATTTCTTATACCCATGCTGCACAGGCTTCAAGGTTAATCTCACTAGAACACTGCCATCAGTCTGACAATTCTCAGCTCAGACCCAACTTCATAGGTAGCCAGTATCCACACATAGACCAAGAGTGGTGCACCAAAGGGCTAATTCTCTATACTCCAGTTTGTACTTTCAATAGCCTATTTAATCTCTTCAGTATGTAGTTAATGTTACAGCTTCTTATCATAAGTCAAAAACTAAACAAAGACTTATTAAATGCCTACTCTATGCCAGACATTGTGTCAGTGGTGGACATACAAAGAAAGTCCCTGCTGTCAAGGAGTTCACAGTCTAACAGGAAAGAGAATATGCAAACATTATCGGGGAGAATTCTAGGCACGAGAGATTGCCCTTGTGAAGGCATAGAATTGGAGATGAAATCTCATATTAGAGGAATGACAATGAAGCCAGTAGCATTGGATTGAAGAGTAATAGGGTGGGGGAGTAAGGTATAAATAAAACTTCATATCTGATCCTAGAATCTTAGAGATGATAGGGAGTCATTGTAGCTTAGTAGTTGGGGAGGAACGACACGATCAGATCTGCATATGAGGAAGATCTCTTTGACAGCCGACTTGAGAATAAACTGGAGTGGGGAGAGACTCGTGTGGAGAGAAACCAACCAGCATGTTATTGCCATGATCCAGGCATGAGGTGATAAGGGCCTTTACCAGTGTGGTGGCAGTGCCAGGAGAGAGAAGGGGGCACATATGAAAGATGTTACAAAGGTTAAATCAGAAGGTGTTGGCAACAGACTGGATGTGGTGGTGAGAGAGAGCGAGGAGCCGAGGTCAACATCTAGTTTGAGAACTTGGCTTACTAGTGGGAGGCTGGTACCTTGGACAGCAATAGGGAAATTTGGAAGTGGGGATAATTTTGGAGGAAAGATGATAATGAATTCATGTGCCTTTGTTTTCTATTGAGAGTTTAAAATTTTGTTTTCCATTTCATTTGTAGTATCAGATGATCAAATATGCACATAGGAGACAAAAGTGTCACGAAAAGAAACAGGGCTTTGAACTCCCAAAGTAAAGAAACTAAGACCCCTGTTTGAAGCAAACTACAACAAACTTTTATAAAGGACCTACAGTATGCAGAATACTATGCTCAATTCTGGAGATGACACCAATTTTAGCTAAGACCTAGTTCTTATCTTCATGGAACCTACAGTCTAATAGATGGATATGACTAAAGCAAAACAAACTGTTATTCAGTTGTGTCCAACTTTTGTGACCCTATTTGGTGTTTTCTTGGCAAAGATACTGGAGTGGTTTGCCATTTCCTTCTCCAATCTCCTTTTACAGATGAGGAAACTGAGGCAAACAGCATTAAATGACTTACCCAGGGTTACACAGCTAATAAGTGTCTGAGGCTGAATTTGAACTCAGGAAGATGTCTTTCTGACTTCAGGTTCTATCTAGTGCACCACCTCACTGCCCTGAAGATAAATCTAATACAACTTACTTACAAATTATAATAATTCATAAGAGATACAAAAAAGGTGATGGTAAGGTCTGAAATGGCATTATTGCTGGGGAGATCAGGACCAATGTTAGTGGAGTAGTTGGCATTTGAGTTGAATTTAAAAGTATGATGAAGAATTCATCAGGTGGAAGAGTAGAAAAAATGCCATCCTATAGATAGAAAAGAGAATGAACAGAAATGGGAAACTCCAAGGTATAATGAGATGGGGGTGGCATGCAGTTCAGTTTGGCTGGAGAATGGAGTGAGTGGAGAGGAACTGTATGAGATAAGGATAGGAAGGGAGGAGGGTGCCAGATTGAGCACATGGAGCCACACATGCACATATGTTTCTTACTATGAAGGAGGGATATAGCTACTTCCCAATATGAAATTTCTGGTGGCTGTTTGGAAATTATCCACATTTTGACTGATTTTGATAGACTTAGCCCTTCTCAGAAATGCAAGGACCTAAAACAATTCCAGAGGACTCATGATGGAAAATGTCATCCATATCCAGAGAAAGAACTATGAAATCTGAATGCAGAGCAAAACAAGATTATTTTCTTTTTATGTTTTGTTTTGTTTTTTCTTTCTCATGGTTTCTCCCATTCATTATAATTCTTCTATACAATATGACTAATGTGGAAATATGTTTAATAGGCATGGATGCGCAGAACCTATATCAGACTGCATGCCATCTTGGAGAAGGAAGGGAGAGGGAAAAATTTAAAACTTATGGAAGTGAATCTTGAAAACTAAAAATAAATAAACTAAAAAGAGAAATTATCCACATTAATATGTGAAATCTTATAATGCAATTAAGACCAGCAAATGGAATGAATATGAAGAAATCCAAAAAGGCCATTTTGAAACAATGTAAAGAAAACAAAAATGAAATAGAAAAATACCCCCTAACTGTTAACATATGAGGAAAAGCGGAGAAGGAACAGAGCAAGAAAAAATCCCAAGAGAGACTTAGAAAGAATAACTGAAAAGCTGAGATATTTTATCCACTGAAATGAATTATTTTAGATTTATATGGTTACTAAGCAATTGTTTTGAGAAAGAAACTAATTCACAATTCTTTTCAAATTGGCTTTGAGGGATTGGGAAGACTGTACTTCTTCTAGAGACCCCAAATCTCTGGGAGATTTCTCTTTCAAACCAGCCTTTTTCACTTCATTACTAAAATAGGAGTTAGAGATATTTCATGGTTTGAAAGGAAGCTTTGGTGTCATCTCACAGGAGACAAAGTAATTTGAGGGGAAAAGCCTGACGGGAAACAGGGAAAGCTTCCTCTAACAAATGTGATCTTGTTGCTAAATCCCCTGAACCTGTAAGAGCATTTTATGAAAACAAGTCCCAGGAGAGGGAGAAGAAACATTCAGACATAGAAATACCCCAAGTAGAGATATATCCTTTTCTTTAAGAAATTGGGAGAAATGAATTTTTAAAAGCTACGAAGTTGTCCTCTGTGTTTATGTGGGACTGAATGCACTTGAAAAAAAATCATCTGCCAGAATTCTAAGAGCAATGTCTTAAAAGCATGAATATATATTTAAACCTTTAATTTACATTTAAGTCCATAAATATGCATAAATAATATATTACAACTTGTAAAAAAAATCTTAACCTCAGGAGACAGTGATTCACATTTATTTCTATAGCACTATAAGGTTTATTAAACACTTTTTTCATGACAGATCAGTGAGGTGGGTCATACAAATATTGTTACTCCTATTTTGCAGATGAGGAAACTGAGACTGAGAGGTGAAGTGTCTTTCCCATGGCTACATGACTAGGAAACATCAGGTTTAAGTCTAGGGCTACTGCCTTCAAGTCCCAAACTCTATCATGCCATACTGCCTCTAAAGATCATAGGTTGTAAAATCTGAACTGAATATTAATTCTTTCAGGACACGACCAGAAACTACTGTTTGAGTCCATTTTGTATTTCTCTGAATCCTAAATACAATCATCCTATAACATGATCATAGCATCCCTAGACTTCACTATATCCTGCATGAAAGGCCCTTACTGAGTACCAGGAGAGATGGAACAGACATGTATATGTCTCTTCACACTTACCAAGTCAATCAGTCAGCATTCACTAAACACCTACTCTATGCTAGGCTGCTAGTTAAAAACAGTGCATATAAGGGAAAAATAGTACCTTCCCTCAAGGAGTTCATGATCTAAGATCCTTCTGAGGGTAAATATATCTGATATTCATGATTTAAAGAAAGCACAGATAGAAATTCCACGTGAAAGCTATATATGAGCTACTCTGACAATGGTCCACACAGTGGAGGCATGAATCTTTCAATGGGATCACCAGGCATCTTCTCTATGTAACTTGGGGTAAATCATTCCGGGAACTAAACAGAAGCAATGAAAAGCTGCTGGTGTGGAAGGAAGAAAACTAGGCTTGAAATCAGAAGACTCAGTATGCTGAAGTTTGAGTTCAGACCTCTGCCATTTACTTTCTATGTAACTTGAGAAGCCCCTCTGATAGTGATCTTTCTCATTTGTAAAACTTATCACATGGGGCAGCTAGGTAGATAGAGCACTGGCCCTAGGGTCAGGAAGACCTGAATTTGAATCCTGCCTCAGACATCTTCCAGCTATGCGACTCTGAACAAGTCCCTTAGCCCTGAATCTAGAATCAGAGAACTTGGGTTCAGATCCCAACTCTTCTCCTTACTTATTGTGTGGCATTAGGTAAGGTTCAGGATTTCTAAGGTCCCTTCAAGCCCTAAATTCAGTACTTGGTACTCACCTCAAAGGGATGTCCTGAGGATCTATGATCTCATTTAGATCTTAGAATTAGATCCCAGAACTCAGAAGCCACCTAGTCTAATCTCATTTTATTGATAAGGAAACTAATTCTCAGAAAGGTAGCCAGATGGCACAGTGGAGAGTCAGGAAGATCTGAATTCCAATTCTGCCTCTCATACTTACCAGTCCTGTTACCCTGGGCAAATCACCTCCTTAATCTCACTCACGCTCAGTTTCCTCATTTGTAAAAATGGAGATAATAATAGCACCCACCTCCCAGGCTTCTTGTGGGAATAAAATGATATATGTAAAGTGTTTTACAACTTGACATCATTAGACTAGCCATAATAAATGACTTAGCCAGGGTCATACTTGTTCTAAGAGACAGAGGCAAGATATGGGTGAGAAGTATTTTGCAAAGTTCTACATTAATGCCAGCTCTGACACTACTCCATACTTCAGAACTCTATGTGAGCACTCTCAAAGGACACAGATGTCAGTCCCTCCACAACTTAGGAGATAGTGTGCTTGGGGGGGAAAAAGTATATAATCCTTCTTTAATCAACCTGCTAATGAGTCTCTTTGAACATGTCTAAGAGGGGTCCTTGGGCAATAAGTGCCCACTCCATAGCTGGGACTATATCCACAGTCTTTCCAGCTTAATGAGACCTGCCAGAGATTATGCTCTGCTGGCATAGTAATTTTTAAAATTTATTTTCTTTTTAATTTATTGATAGAAACAAGCAATTCTATAACACAGTATAATAAAAAAAGATGATTGCACATGAAACTGCAAATCTAGGATGTACCACTTGCTATTCCATTTAAATATATAATAAAGTTATCATGTAAATTTTTCCCTTTTTTCATTTTTTTCTTCCCCCCATAACTATGATTAGACACAAAAGGTATAAGAAATGATGAGCTCAAAGATAGTCCTTTAGAACCTTGCTATGGGAGGTTATCTCCAGGCTATAAAAGCATCTGAGGAGAGAGGGAAGAACAACAGTGATAGCTGATCCTGATATAATGCTCTAATGTTTGTAAAGTTATATGTTTTACATATGTTGTCTTACTTGATCCTCTCATACATATGTTATCTTACTTGATATTTACATATGTTACCTTACTTGATCCTCACAAAAACCCTTTAAGGTAAGTAGTATCATTATCTGCATTTTACAGATGAGGAAACTAAGGCACTGAGCACTCAAGTGACTTGCCCAGGGTCACACAGTATTGGAGGAAAGATTTGAACTCAGGTTATCTTGACTCTAAGTCTTTGGAGTTGTTCTGCAACTTGATGGCTCAGCGGATAGAGCACTGGGCCTGGAGTCAGGAAGATTTTAATTCAAATCTGACTCCAGACACTTACTAGCTTCATAACTTTGGGCAAGTCACTTAACCTCTGTTTATCATAATCCACTGGAGAAGAAAATAGTAAACTACTCTTGTATCCCTGCAAAGAAAACTTCATGTACAGTATGACCCACTGGGTCATGAGGAGTTGGATATGACTAAACAACAAATGGTCAAGTATCAGGTTTTTTTGTGGGGGCAACTGAATGGCAAAGTGGATAGAAGGCAGGGCCTAGAGTCAGGAAAGCTCATTTTCCTGAGTTCAAATCCAATCTTAGATGCTTACTAGCTATGTGACCCTCTCCAAGTCATTTAACCCTATCTGTCTCAGTTCCTCATCTGTAAAATGAGCTGGAGAAGGAAATGGCAAACCACTCCAGTATCTTTGCCAAGAAATCCCTAAATAAGGTCATGAAGAGTTGGATACAACTGAAAAATGACTGAACAATAACATCTTGACTCCAAGTTCAATGATCTTTCTACTGTGTTACCAAACTGTAGGATATGGACCATTAATATTGATAACTCCAATGCTAATTACATGAGAAATTCTCTGAAGAGATCATGGGGTCAACATTTGTCACAAATAACTTAGATTACCATCATCATCATCATCATCATCAAACATTTACTGACACCCACTAGGGTTTTTTGCTCACTACTAATGGAGAGAAAAAGATGAGAATGAGAGAATCCCAGGGACTGCCCTCCCAGCAGTTAATGAGGGACATGAGAAGTAAATACATAAAGAGGGGAAAAAATACAATGCAAAGTGGTATGAAATCATGGTCAAGTGAGCAGGACAAGGTAATATATGCTGTAACAATCAGAGGAAAGAGGGATAACTTTAGGTTCAGGGAGAGGAGAAATCCAGGAAAGCTTCCTAGAAGAGGTAGAATTAGAGCTAGACCTTGGCAGATGGGTGGGATATAGAGAGGCAGAGTGGGAAGAAAGGGTTAGGAATAAGGATGGGAAGAGAGGAATGTCTCCTGTAGATGTGGGGAGTCAAGAAAGTACAAGGCACAAGAGGAGTCATGGGGACAAATGAAGGCTCAAAAGACAGGAAAGAAAGAGACTATTTAATGCTATAGGAAATAATTTTGTTTTTCTACAGTGCTAAACTTGTATCTTAAATCTAAGATTTTAGATCAAAGGGGGGGCAGAGCCAAGATGACAGAATAGAAGGATGCACCAGCTGTAGTTCTTCCCCCATAACACATAAAATACCTGTAAAAAATTTCTCTAAACAAATTTTAGAGCATCAGAAGCCACAAAATGACAGAGTGAGATTTCCAACCAAAGGAAGTCTGGAAGGCTGACAGGAAAGGTCTATTGCAATGGACTCAGAGCTGAGTCCAGTTCAGCATGGGCTGCATTGTGCAGCATAGATGGAATGGAGCAAGCTTCAGGACATGGAATCAGAGGCAGCAGCTGAAGTTTCCAGATTTATCAACCCACAAATGCCAAAGACACTTTCAAAGGTCAGTGAGTAAGCTCTTTCACTTGAGTGAGAAGGGAGCAGGGTTTGGCAACATCCTGGCTTCCAGGGTGGCAGCAGCCACTGCAGCACAACTTCCACTTTTAGAGCCTTCAGCCTATAGACCCTGGGGGAATTGAGCAGCTGATCTGAGTCTCAGTCCTGAGTAGTGGCCCTACAGTGAGAAAGAGCACTGGTGTGGTGGAGCTGGTGGAGGTTCTGGAGAGAGATCCCTACTTGCAGACACTGGGCAGAAAAGCTTGCAATTGCTTCCAGACAAGAGCACAGGCCAGGGGAGGAGTAAACTCTTCTCCCTTGATTATACCACATTGGAGGAACTGAGAACTTACAAGTCCCTAAAGTATATCCTCCATTTGACAAAGGACTCAAAAGTCAAGTAACAGGCTGAGAAAATGCTCAAAAGGGGGGAAAAATAAGACTATAGAAGATTACTTTCTTCGTGAACAGGTATTTTCTTCCATCTTTTCAAATGAAGAAGAACAAAGCATACCATCAGAGGAAGATATAAAAGTCAAGCCTTATGCATTCACAACCTTCCAAAAAAATGCAATGGTCTAAAGTCATGGAAGATCTCAAAAAGGATTTTGAAAATCAAATAAGAGAGGTGGAGAAAAAATTGGGAAAAGAAATGAGAACAATGCAAAAAAAATCATGAAAAGTGAGTCAACAACTTGCTTAAAGGAGACCCAAAAAATGCTGAAGAAAATAACACCTTTTAAAATCAACTAACCCAAATGGCAAAAGAGGTTCAAAAAGCCAATGAGAAGAATGCTTTAAAAAGCAGAATTAGTCAAATGGAAAAGAAGGTTCAAAAGCTCGCTGAAGAAAATAGTCTTTTAAAAATTAGAATGGAGCAGATGGAAGCTAATGACCTTATGAGAAATCAAAAAATTACAAAACAAAACCAAAAGCATGAAAAAAATTGAAGACAATGTAAAATATCTCATTGGAAAAAGAACTGGCCTGGAAAATAGATTCAGGAGAGAAAATTTAAAAATTATGGGACTACCTGAAAACCATGATCAATAAAAGAGCCTAGACATCATCTTTGTGAAATCAACAAGGAAAATTGCTCTGATATTCTAAAATCAGAGAGTAAAATAAATATTAGAAGAATCCATCAATCACCTCCTGAAATAGATCCCCAAAGGAAAACTCCTAGGAATATTGTAGTCAAATTCCAGATTTCCCAGGTTAAGGAGAAAATATTGCAAGTAGTCAGAAATAAAAATTCAAGTATTGTGGAAATACAATCAGGATAACACAAGATCTTGCAGCTTTGACACTAAGGGATTGAAGGGCTTGGAATATGATATTCCAGAAGTCAAAGGAAGTAGAATTAAAACCAAGAATCACCTGCCCAGCAAAACTGAGCATAATACTTCAGGGGAAAAAATGGTCGTTCAATGAAATAGAGGACTTTCAAGCATTCTTGATGAAAAGACCAGAGTTGAATAGAAAATTGACTTTCAAACACAACAATCAAAAGAAGCATGAAAAAGTAAACAGGAAAGAGAAATCATAAGGGACTTACTAAAGTTGAATTATTTACATTCCTACATGGAAAGATAATATTTGTAACTCTAAACTTTTCTCAGTATTTTGGTGGTTAGAGGGATTATGTGCATATATATAGACAGAGGGCATAGGCTGAGTTGAATAGAAGGGATGATATCTAAAAAATAAAATTAAGAGGTGAGAGAGGAATATATTGGGAAGAGAAAGGGAGAAATGAAATGGGACAAATTATCTCCCATAAAAGAGGCAAGAAAAAGCTTTTTCAATGAAGAAGAAAAGAGAGATCGAGAAGGAAAAAGTGAAGCTTACTCTCATCACATTTGGCTTAAGGAGGGAGTAACATATACACTCAATTTGGTATGAAAATCCATCTTTCACTACAGGAAAGTAGGGGGGAAGAGGATAATTGGGGTAGAGAATGACAGAAGAGAGGGCAAATGGGAGGAGGGAGTAACTAAAAGTAAATACTTCTGGGGAGGGACAAAGTCAAAAGAGAATAAAATAAATGGGCAGAACAGGATGGAGGGAAATATATTTAGTCTTTCACAACATGACTTTTATGGAAATCTTTCACATAACTACACATGTATATGAATTGCTTGCCTTCTCAGTGAGGATGGGCAGAGAAGGAGAAAGGGAGAGAAGTTGGAACTCAAAGTTTCAGGAACAAATGTTGAGAATTATTTTTGAATGCAACCAGGAAATAAGAAATGCAGATAATGGCATATATAAATCTACCTTGCCGTACAAGAAAAGAGAGAAGTTGGAGATAAAGAAAAGAGGGTGTGATAGAAGGGAAGACGGATTGGGGAGAAGGGGTAATCAGAATGCACAGCGTCTTAGGATGGGGTTGGGGAGAGATGGGGGAGAAAATTTGGAACTCAAAATCTTGTGGATATGAATGTTGAAAACTAAAAGTAAGTTAATTAATTAAAAAAAGATTTTAGATCAAAGGACTGACAAATATGGGTCCAAGTTCCGTCATCTGTAAACTGAGGGAATTGGAATAAATGACCTTGAAATCCTCTTCCAGCCTTATCTATGATCTGATGGTTGATTCTATTTGTCCTATGACCTTTGCCCCTGAGAACATTTTAGACTCGAAGATGAAAGGCTTTGTCAAACATACCATGGACTTAAATAGAATTCCTTGGGAGAAAGAGTTTTGTCATTGAATTGTGGAGGGACCTTTACAGCACCAACACATCATCAATATTACTTGGAAGCCAAAAGAGCATAAGCTTCATATTTGTATAATGTTTTAAGATTTCTTAAGAGAACAATATGTACAGTAACACTAATGTTGTTTTAAGTATGACTTTGAGTAAATGTCATTTTGACTATCACAAATATCCAAATTAGCTATAAAAGGCATATGATGAAAGACACTATCTGCAACCAGAGAAGGAACTGAAAAATAGAAGTATGTACAGACTAATTTCACACTCATATAACTATTTGTGTCTAATGGTATCCATCTCTAAGACAGGGTGGGGGAGAAGAAAAAAAAAGAATTTACATGATAACTTTATTATATGTTTAGAAGGAATAGCAGGTTGAACATAACATGCAATCATCTTTCTTATTGTACCATGTTATGAAAATGCTTGTTTTATTCCATAAATTAAAAATAAAATAAATAAATGTGGGAAAAAAGATCTTTCAAAGTGCTTTCTTCACAATAACCTTGTGAAGTAGGCATTTCAGATAATTAGATTCATTTTATAGATAAATTGAGGCTTCAGAGGTGAAGTATCTTGCTCAGTTCACAAAATTGGTGTCAGTATCTTCACAGTAAATCCAAGGCCCCTCCTGAATCCAAATTTAGTCTATTTTCCATGAACTTATGGTGTCTGTGTGGCCAAATAAGGCTAAAAATGATTGTTATCACCTACTTTTATAATTTTGCTCATAACTATGTTTTTCATGTAGCCTCTTTTCTATAACACAGATCATGAACATTACAGGATTATTGGATGTATCTGATTTCTATCCCTTCTCTTTTTATCTTTTTTCTCCACCAGAGATATTAGAGAGTGACTCCCCCATCAAAAACTTAAGTGTCTAACTTGAAAAGTCCCAAATTCAGTGAATACAGCCACAAAATTTACAATCGTGTCAGGGCTAGGTTCATACTATCAGCCCCCAGACATGTGAGTCCATTCAATAGGGTTCTGAGAAGAGAAGCCAGACATTGAACAGATCACTTCTATGATCAGTCCAATCATCACAGTCAATGATAAACAAGGCTTTGGGGACTATAATTCATTAGGATGGAAAGATGAGGGCAATTTGCAAGAGTTATTTGCTTTTTTGGTTTATTTTTTATGTCTGTGCATATGTTCACAAATGTAGGTTTTCAAGAGTGTCTTTTAAATAAGGGACCTGGTAAAAAAAAAAAAAACAGCAAGAAACCATAATGATTACTGACATTTTTATAGTGCTCTATGTTTTACGAAGGGTTTTGAGTACCTACATTATTTCACATGATCCTCACAGAAACCCTTTGATGTAGATACTTCATAAATTATGATCTCCATTTTACAGATGAGAAAACTGAGGCTCAGCAAAATTATATGATTTGCCCGTGGATTTTAAATCCATGTCTTTTCTGACTCCAGGTCAAATGTTCTTTTGATAGGTAGACATATAGATGATAGATAGATAGATAGATATAGATATAGATGCATATATATGTAAATATATGTGTGTATATAGACACATATAAATATGTCTATATACACACATATATAGCATACTTATCTACATATTTCCTTGATGTCTAAGGAACATCCCTTAACCCAAATGTTGGGGAGACTATGGTTCTGGACAGGAATTCTCAGCAGAAGAGTCATCAGGACATGCATGTATCTACTCCTCAAACACCTGAATCTTGCCTAAAGTAATTTATAACATCTCTTAGCCACCTTTATCTTGGGTTCCTTCTGACGGATCCCTGAGGGTCTATGTGTCAGAATCAGTTGTGACAGAGATTGTTTAGGTGTGACTAGAGGTCTTGGCCTGTAGAAAGTACTAACATTTGGTGATTAAACTGAACTGAGTGGCCTATAGCACGTCAACTTCCAATGATTCACATTGGTGAAAGTACACATTAGGGACGTGAAGAACCTCCAGAGTGCATACAAAGGCACATCTATATTTGATAAAAATCTCACTCTTAGGTGGAACTTCAAGGATCACCAAATGTTTTCCTCATAGTAATCCTTTGGGGTAGATTGTATGAGTCATCACTTCTAACTTATAGATAAGAAAACTGAGATTCCTGGAGATACGTTAACTTGCTCAAAGTCATGTTCTTTACAAGTGTCAGGACCAGGATGAACCCCAGTAGCCAGTCTTCATACTCTGAGCCCTGGTCTCTTCTATTACTTTGGGGACACACCATTGACTCTGTGTCTATGTTTTCATTTGTCTTTCTATTTCTGTTTGACTCAGGCAAATGAGCTACGTGGAAGATTTCCCTTCCCCTTCCTGCGTTTATTTTCTGTAAAATGAGGAATGTGAGCTAGATGAGCTCCAAGAGCTCTTTGCCTGATGTTTTGCCTGATATTGTGTGGTCCCAAAATAGTGAACCAATATAATTTTGCCTAATCTAAGCTCCCACTGGCTAACTTTGGGAAATGGGAGTCTGGTATTAGACTGAATGAATGAAAATAGCCATGAAGAACTTGCCCCATAAACCACAGGCACATTATAGAGAGTTGCTGGTAATTGTGCAAATGAATTGGAACATAACTGGTTGTAACTGTTGATTGTCAACTGCTTCATTTCCTGATGGGAGGTTACTATCCAATAGCTACTCAAAAGAGGCAAGGGCAGTCTTCATCCCTTCATTCTCCCCTTAACCTCAACACCAGAGACCCCCCCCCCCCCGCCAGTGTTAGGTGGAGGGGTGAGTTTAGCAGAGAAAGAGAAAAAAAAGAAAATGAGTACTATCCAAATCAGGAAGGACAAAATTTTCTAATGGATAGAATGGGATACTCACCCCTAAGCCTCCCACCCCAAGCACATACTCCTCAATGAAGCCTCTCCTAGATCTGGTTACAATGAATAATAATAGCTATGTGTGCCCATTTGTCTTTCTTTGCCCTTTGGGTGACCTGCAATTTTGATTTCTCAGAGACTGTAATATTCTATGATTCACAGTTATATTGAAGAATATTGGTGGTAAAATAATGACATACATGCAAGAAATAACCTAATAGATATCATTCAGAAGATGTATGACAGGAAAGGGAGGTGGAGTGGTCATCTATCAAGAACAAGAGATTCCATGTGGACAACCTGGCATGTGCTTCACTGGCACCCATGGAATATGGAGAGAGCTAGTGGAAGGCCCCTAGAATATGGACCCCATATGGAGGATTTATGAGAGTTCATATAGAAGAGTCATACAAGCTGAGGAGTGAATGGAGTGCAATCTACACTGTAGGAGGAAATGTCCTCATTGATGAGATCTCAGAATAGCTAAGTATAGAAGCTCACATTCAATAGCTCACATTTCTATTAACACCTTACAATGTTAAAGCAGATGCCCCACAACAACCCTGTGAGGCAGAGAGTGAAAGGATTATTATCTGCATTTTTGAAAATGTGGAAACTGAGGCTCAAAACAGTTAAGTGTTCTAAGCCCTGCATTTCAGAAAAGACATTGTCCAACTGGAGTGAGTCCACATGAAAATGAAAATGACCAGGATGGTCATCTGAATAGAGACCAGACCCAGCAAAGATCAATTGAAGTACTGGTGATGATTGGCCTGTGAAGGGAAGGCAAGGTGATGTGAGACCAGGCTTCGAAGCATTTGGAGGGCTGTTTATTTAGTCTACTGGTCGAAGAGGAAGAATTAGAAGCAATGGATTGATGTTGCAGAAAGGTAGATTTCAGCTGAATATAAGGAAAAAAAATCCTGTTGTGAGGAAAAGGTTTAGCAAATTCATGAACTCTTTCCCCTTAAACACATGAGTTTTTCCATAGAATTCATCTATCCCCATGCCCTCATTTTACAGATGAGGAAGTTGAGGCTCAGTGGCTCACCCAAGATCATACAACAGATAAAAACAAGGCCCAGGTGTGGACCCCAGATCTCCTGGCTAGTCTGATGCTCTTTCTGCAATACCACATTCATCTCTAGTGAGACTAGACAGAGGACTTTGGCTATCTTCTTGGATATTGCCACTGCCATGATGATGCCTTGTCCCAATTACTTCTCCTCTCTGTCAGTTGCTAGTACTCTCCTTGCCAAAATGTATTTTGTATTTATTGTATATCACTTGTATAAACATAGTTATGTGAAGGCAATTTCCCCCAACAGAATGTAAATTCCTTGAGGGTTCTTGTGATTCTATTGTTTTCAGTCATGTCCAACTCTTCATGATTACATTTGGAGTTTTCTTGGTAAAGACACTAGAGTGGTTTGCTATTTCCTTCTTCAGCTCATTTTACCAGTGAGGAAACTGTGGCAAAAAGGGTTCAGTGACTTGCCCAGGACCGCACAGCTTATAATTGTCCTAAGCTAGAATTGAACTCATTAGAAGAGTCTTTCTGCCTTCAGGCCCACCACACTATATGCTGTGCCACCTCACTAGCCCTCAAGGGTAGGCAGGGACTACTTCATTGTTTTTCCTTTGTCACCACAGTGCCTGGAATATAGTAGGAATTTACTAAGTAGTTGTTAAGAGCTTGTTTGTAAATGCATTGGAATCATGTGCTAGGATATTACAAATGTCAATGTGAAATGCTACCCAATCTTCAGGACTCCAGTCGGGGAACAAATGTAGTCAATGGTCAGTCAGTTCTGGGGTGGAGGAATGAAGTCGAAAAATAACCAAGGAAATAAAAAGAAATTAGCTTGGGTAGGAGACAATGAGAAGCATCTGTGGACACAGACGTCTTATTAGAGACATCTGTATTTGTACCAGTTACCTGCATGTGGAGGGAATGTTCAATCTTTACAACCGTGAGGGCTCTAACAGCCACAGTTAGCCAAACGATGAATGTATGAATGTGTGTCCCACCATGAAACAGCCCTGAATTTTCAGTTGGAAAACCTGGGTCTCTGTTTCTTTTCCTTTCTTAGGGGGCTAGACCGTTATTTTTAAGATTATTTAAAATCTAAATCATGTTAAATTCTCATTAAAGGTCCAATTGGGATGGCAGAGCCTTACACAGGACAAAAGGAATAGAGGATACTTCTATATTTTGAAGGGTAGGGTATTAAGGAGTGAGGAGGAGGTGAGATGATCACTTTGCAAAGAAGGTAATGAGAATTTACTGAACTCTGGTGTTTCCACTCATGTAGGTGACTGTGAATTATATTTAATCAATTTAAAAGCTAATTGATTGACTTCTAAGGGTATTATAAACAAGCACTTTGGTCTCAGGAGTAAGAGGAGGGGGTGGGGATATAGAGAGTGTCTGATTTTTTCCCCCTTCACAAGGTGAATGTTGAATTCCAGATGACTCAGAAATCCCTTAGCTCATACTAGACTGAAATATTTCACGTGGGACTGCAAATGGGAATTTCCACTTTGGCAAGAAAGGCCAACTGTCAGGCAGGGCTAGGGAAGGGGTTGAGAACAGGAAGAAAAAGTAGACCCAAGGATATTGTAAGACTCCCAGGCTGTCATGGTTGGGTACCCCAATGTTTCATGGACTCAGAGATAAGAGGAATTTTGGAAATCTTCCAAGTTGACTTTCTTTGTGAATAAGAAAACTGGGGCTTTGGGGAAGAAGTGATGTACTTCCTCAAGGTCACATCATGAATAAATGACAGTCACCACTCTCTAAAGAAAATGGAAATAAGAAACACTAGTCCATTCCTTCTTCTCTCCTTGGTTTTTAAGGTAGGGCAATATTTACTTGCTTCCCTACTGTAATGGTATATCTACCTTCAATGAAAGTAAACCTTTTTAAATATGAACAGGCAATTTTCAGAGTAAGAAATTTAAAGCTATCTATATGAAAAAAATGCTCTAAATCATTACTGATTAGAGAGATGCAAATCAAAACAACTCTGAGGTACCACATCACACCTATCAGATTGGTTAACATGACAAAACAGAAAGGTGTTAATGTTGGAGAAGATGTGGGAGAGTTGGAATACCAATTCATTGTTGGTGAAACTGTGAGCTGATCCAACCATTCTGGAGAGCAATTTGGAGCTATGTCCAAAGGGCTACAAAAATGGGCATACCCTTTGACCCAGTAATATTGCTTCTAGGACTGTATCCCAAAGAGATCATAAAAATAGGAAAGGTTCCCACATGTACAAAAATATTTATAGCAGCTCTCTTTGTGGAGGCCAAAAACAGGAAATCAAGGGGATGCCCATCAATTGGGTAATGGCTGAACAAGCTGTGGTATATGAATATAATGGAATACTATTGTGTCATAAGAAATGATGAACAGGAAGACTTCAGAGAGGCCTGGAAGGACTTATATGAACTGATGCTGAGTGAAAGGAGCAGAACCAGGAGAACTTTGTACACAGCAACAACCACAGTGTGCAAAGAATTTTTCTGGTAGACTTAGTCCTTCATAGCAATGCAAGGACCTAAAAAATTTCCACTGGACTCTTGAGGCAAAATGCCTTCCACATCCAGAGAAAGAACTATGGAACTGGATTGACTGAATCGCAGAATGAAATAGACCATTTTCTCTTGTGTTATGTTTTGTTTTGTTTCATTATTTCTCCCATTCATTTTAATTCTTCTATGCAACATGACTAAGGTGAAAATGGGTTTAATAAGAATGTATGTGTAGAACCTATATAAGATTGCATGCTGTCTCAGGGAGGGAGGGGGGAGGGAGAGGGAGGGGGGAATCTAAGATACATGGAAGTGATTGTAGAAAACTGAAAACAAATAAAATATTTAAAAAAAAAAAAAGAAAGTGAAGCTTTTAAATGACTGGATGTTGCCGCAATGGATATGTGCATGTTTTGAAGCACCATAACCACAGAAAACTGCATTTGGATTGTTAATTGATCAATAAACATTTATTAATCACCTACTATGTGCCAGACACTGTGCTAAGCACCGGGGATACTAAAAGAGGCAAAAGACAGTCCTTGCCCACAAGGAATTTATAATCTAATAGGGAGGCAACATGCAAACAAATATATACAAAGCAAGCTACATACAGGATAAAGAGAAAATAATTAGCATAAGAAAGATGCTGGAATTAAGAGGGAAGCCTTCCTGTAGAAGGTAGGATTTATTTGATCCTTAAAGGAAGTGAGGGATATCAGTAGTCAGAGCAGAGGATGGAGAACATTCTAGGCATGGGGACCGCCAGATAAAATGATGAGCCTAGAGAGGGAGTGTCTTGTTTGTGGAAAAGTCTGGAAGCCAGAGTCACTTGTCAGGGAGGAAAGTACAAGAAGCCTGGAAAGGTAGGAGGGGATTGGATTATGAAAGTCTTGGTATGCCAAATCAAACAATTTCTATTTGCTCCCAGAGGCAATAGGAAGGTGTGGAGGTTATTGAGTAGGGGGGTGACATGACCAGATGCTGCTCTAGGAAAATCACTTCAGTGGATGAATGGAGGATGGATTGGAGCAGAGAGAGACTTGAGGCAGGCAGACTCTCCAACAAGCTGGCAATTATCCAGGCTTGAGATTATGAGGGCCTGAACAAAGCTGGTGTGGCAGTGTCAGAAAAGAGAAGGAAGCATATTTGAGAGATGTTACAAAGGTGAGATCAATAGTCCTTGACCATAACTTGCTGTTGGGTGAGAGAGAATGAGGAATCCGAAATGGTGAGCCTGAGGGACAGGGAAGATAGTATTGTCCTCTACAATAATAGGTAAGGTGGGAAAGAGGAGAGGATACAGGGGGAATGATAATGAGTTCCTTTTTGGACATGTTAAATTTAAGATGTCTACTGAACATCTAGTTCAAGATGTCTGAAAGGAAGTTGGAAGTCTGAGACTGTAGGTCAGCAAAGAAACTGTGGCAGGAAAGATAGATATGAGAATTATCAGCATAGAGATGGTAATTAAATCCATGAGAGCAGATGAGATTATCAAGTGAAGTAGTATAGAGAGAGAAGAGGAAAGTGCCCAGGACAGAACCCTCAGGGACACCTATGGTTAGAGGGCATGATCTGGAAGAGGATCCATCAAAAGAGCCTAAGAAGGAATGGTCAGATAGGCCGTGGAGAATCAGAAGAGAATGGTGCCCTAAAATCCTAAAGAGGAGAGAGTGATCAACGGTGTCAAAGGCTGCAGAGAAGTCAAGGAGAAGGAGGGCTGAGAAAAGCCCGCTGGATTTGACCACTAAGAGATCATTAATAGCTTTGGAGAAATCAGTTTTGGTGCAACGACAAGGAAGTCAAATTGTAAGGCGTTAAGAAGAGAGTGGAAGGAGAGAAAATGGAGGCATCTAATTGTAGATGGCCTTTGAGGAGTTTAGCGACAAAGGGCAGAAGGCTAATAGGACGATAGTTAGCAGGGACAGAAGGATCAGAAGGATGAGATGGAATGTATTACTCAGCTGAGTAGAGGAATTAAGGCTATTTCATCACGTGAAATAGGGATGAGGGAGGAAAAAGTAGCAGAAGGTACCTGAGCAATAGAAGAAGAGAAGCAGAAAAGAGGTAGTTCATGGAAGACTTTTTATGAGGAAGCTGCTGTGGTTCAGTGGAAACAGTAGTAACAATAACGACAACTAGCATTTCTGTAACATTTAAAGGTTTTTGAAGTACTTTAATAGATATTCTATTTTAATTCACAGTGGATTTTGAGTTTGAAGTTGTTCAGGCATTTTCAGTCATATCCAATTCTTCATAATCTTATTTGGAATTTCCTTGGTGAAGATACTGGAGTGGTTTTTCATTTCCTTCTCCAGCTCATTTTACAGATGAGGAAACTGAGGCATACAGGAATTAGTGACTTGTCTAGGATCACACAGCTAGGAAGTATCTAAGTCCAGATTTGAACTCACAAAGATGAGTCTTCCTACTCTAGGTCCAGCACTCTATCCACTGTCCCAGCTAGTTGGCCTCAAGTTGGTAAATCTGGATTCAAATCCTAGCTCCAATGCTCCTCAGAATAACTTCGGACAAAGCATTTAATCTCTCTGTGAATCAGTTTCCTTATCTATAAGATAACTTTCCTGCCTGAATCACACAGACATAATGAGGATTAAATGAGAGAATGTATATAAAGCTGCTTGTGACTGATGTCCTATGTACTGTTATGATACTAAATAGACTTACTGGGCTAAAGGAGTACCCAGTTTTACTCATGGTATATCTGAATCCAGATCACAATGATCTGCTACCATAGGAACTTGCTATTTTTGGAAAGTGCCCTAATCTCTTCACCATCCAATATCTTCTATTATTAATACAAAATTATTGTCTAAGTCCCGCCCCCCAATTCAGCAACATAAATAGTCCACAAAAGGACCACAATTTGAACTCCTACACTACCTGCTTTCATGTTATATGATGGAAAGTGCTGGATTTGGAGTCAAAGGGTCTGGATTTGAATTCTGCCTGTGACACTGACTGTGTGACCTTGGGTAAGTCACTTAGTCTCTCTGGAACTCAGTTCACTCATTTGAAAAATGAGGGGATTAGACAAGGTGATTTTGAAGGTCACTTCTAGTTCTAAATCTATGATCCTATGTTCTCAATTTCAGAATCCTGAAAATATCAAACCATCTCAAGTTATTGACACTGAAAGGTCCAAGGATCACTGCAGTGCTTTAGAGTGATCAGAGCTTGAGTCTGGAACCTGTAGAACTGTATTCAAGTCCCAGCTTTGTCACTTAGGACCTATATATCACCCTCACAAGTAGTATCTATGCCTCAGTTTCTCCCATTTTAAAATGGTGAGTTGGGTCTAGGTTGATTGCTATAGTTTATTCTAGCGCTAACATTTACTTTTCCAATCTGTCATCTAAATATTGAACAATGGAATGGTCGTTAGTTCCCTTTCACAGGTCTCCTAACTAGATATTAAATCAATATTCTCCTCTTGTGACCTCAGCAGTTTCCACCCACTGACGATTCTCAGCCCTTTTCACTCTATGGTTTACCTGTGAATGACATTTTCCTAGGACATACCTGGGAGGTAGTGTGAGATTGAGATTATGTCCATACCCTGTGGAATTAGGTGAGCAGGGTGAGACTGGCAGACATTGAGACAACAGAGGAAAGAAGAAGAGATGTCTGGAGAAAGGGGGAAAGATGAAAAAGAGCTAAGCTCCATTGGAAGGACTGGAGTGGAAGAGAGAAGGGAAATCATGTCTGTGGGTGAACTGTGCCTCCCTGGGTCCCCTGACACACATACAGGAAGGCAGTGAGAATTCTGGGGAAGTGCCTGCTGTGTACTGCCATCATTGAATTTCCCTTAGGAACAACCTCTTCCGCGGTCATCCCCCTCAGTCTTCTTTTCTTCACTGGAAACTCTCCTAGTTCTGTTAACTGGTCCACAGAGCTTCCTTCTCCAACTCACTACTCTCGTATCTTGGAGACCCACTGGAAAGAGTTCCCTAGAGCATTCCTAAGGTAGTCTATATGTTTCTTCCCAGCAAAACCCACCCTTTGTATCATTTTTCTAGGCAGTTATAAATCCCACCCTTCCCCCGCAAAAGTCCCTAAAGCAGTTATGATAGATGTATATGATCCAGGACTGTATTTGGCAGAGAAAATATTATTTAAATCCATTTACATTCAGTGTTTTGTGCAAATTATGATGCCTCAACTTTCTTGCTGGATTCAGTCTCTGTCTTTTTTGAGTAACTTAATTATCATCCGGCGAGGAAGAATTTTAATAATGGTGTTGTTTACATTAGAACCTGCTCTTGGGGATTAGAGAGAATTATTGAGATTGAGGAAGAACAGAAAGTGATGGGATTTGGTTTGGTTTGGTTTTGTCTTCTCTTTCCCTAAATCCAGATGCTCAGACAAGAACGGTATCTGTTCTATGAGATTTTTTTTCTGGATTTCCTCACCTCCCCACTCAGCAGCATATCAAAATATCTACAGGTCAGCCTGTTAGGAAAGAATACACAGTAGAGTGCCCAGTTGCCTAGGACTTTCCCTCTCCTTTTGATATAAAGGTTGACCCATCTTTTTGGGTTAATGAATGTCAGTGCCAGCAGGTGACATAGGGGGAGAATTGGGGCTCTGTGGTACATCAGGTCACAAGCTTGTTTCTCTTTCAACCCCCCAGGAAAACATTTCTAAAGTTACTTTCATGGATTAGGTTTTTGATGGCCAGAAATGTGCTGCCTTTTCACCCTAATTAGAAAGTGACTTTCCCGTGTAGCTTGAACAAACTCAGTCTCTGAGAGATTGAAGGCTGTCTTCATTCTTGTGGGGGAGGGAGGAGGGAATGTAATTTGGTGTTGTTGTGGTGGATAGAATGCTGAACTTGGCTTCAAGGAAACATCCATTCACTCCTACCTCATTTATTAGCCATGTTATCCTGGGCAAGTCATTTAACCTTTCTTTACTTCAGATAAATATCTAAGACTTAGCAAACCATAAATGGGCTGTAATCTATATTAGTAGAGGGTAAGAATGGCAGTGTGATATAGGCAGGGATGATATTTTACAGATGAGGAAACAAGCTCAGAGAGATGGAGCACTTTTTCTAAAGTCACTCTTCTAAGGAGCAGTGAAGCTGCAATGATGGTAAAACAACAGATTCTATTTACACTCATCAGCTGAACAAGATACTTAACATCTCTGAGCCTCCGTTTCCTTATTTGTTAAATGAGGAAGTTAAGACTAGATTCTAGTCTCGGAAGTGCCTTCTAGCTTAGATGTCAGATCTGGTGTTATGATGGCAATAAATGATAGGAAGAAAAGATGATGTGGTTATGTAGTGATGGAGAATTATGACAGCTGGGCAACCCAAGAACTCCACTGGTATCCTCAGGATTTCAGGAGAAAGGGAGGAAGCCTTCTTTTACGTTGGATGGACCCCCTATACAGAACTTATAGAAAGACATGAACTTAGATATAGCTAGATTGAGCTCGATTAAATATGGATAACACAGATAGATACATAGATTTTTGTTGTTGTTCAGTTGCTTTTAGTCCTGTTTGACTTTGTGACCCCATTTTGGGATTTCCATGGCAAAGACACTGGAATGGTTTGCCATTTCTTTCTCCAGCTCATTTTAAAAATGAGAAAACTGAGGCAAGAATTAAGTGATTTACCCAGGGTCACACAGCTAGGAAGTATCTGAACTGCAGTCTTCCTGACTCCTGGCCCAGCATGCTAACCGCTATGCCATCTAGCTGCCCCGAAGATATGGGTTAGATATGGATAATAAAGAGAGGTATAGATGTATAGATTAGCCATGAGAGGCAACATGCAAAGTGATTAGGGAAAGACCTCAGTTCCCATCCTATTGGTCCGTAATGTAGCAGTATGACTTTGCATATGAACTGCTTAAACTCTCAGCACTCATAGGAAACTCTCTAAAATAATCTGCATTAGTAGATAGAATTCCCACACTAATGAGATCACATACCATATCCACAGAAAAGGATATATAGTGTGTATATGTATTTTGTGTGTTCTTCTGCTTTCTTTAAGATTGGACCATAAATATTTCTCATAGACTCTAGGACCAGGAGAAAGTACTATGAGAAGATTTAATCATAAATCCTGGCTAATTATAATTAAGAAAAATAAAAACCTGCCTTCTCCACAGAGTGTAGGTGGGCACTTATATTTTCAGAGTTTCCTAGAGACCCTTGGATTTGAGTCATTCTTACTTTATTGAAATTTGTTAATCAAAGTCATCTTCCTTTCAAGCTATTTAAATGGAATGGTGGCTTCGTGCTTAGTTCATTCGCTTATTCTTCCTCTCTAAAACATTTCTTTCTTCTCTGAATGATATATACTATTAGCTTCTTTCTCTGTTGGAAGATGCCCCCCTCACTCCTCTTAATAAAATCTATTTATACAGAGTGATTTAATTCCTGCTTTTTTTCCACCTGAAATTCATACTCTTTATCCAACAAGGAAGTAGCGCCAAGATGAGCATCAGACTTGGGGCACAGTCTCCCTGACCTTTCCACCTCGGTCTTTTTCCTCCTGGTACCATACCCCCAATTCAATATGTAACTGGAGAAACATGCCTGTGAAAACCCAACTGTCATAAACGAGGAAGAAATACTCTACTGGTCTCAGTCTTTGAGAACTTGGGTCAGTCCTGGGGAAGGGACTTATGGATTTGCTGTAAAGTTAGGAGAAGATGACACTTGGCTTTCTCTCTCACCGATCATTATAACATGAGAAACTCAGTGATTTTCTTTAAGCCATTAGCATAACATCGATGCTCATTATAGCTAGATTGGGTGCTTTGTCTGGTGCCAAGTCCTTAAGAGTATAAGGTCATTTTAAAGGAAGAGATAAAAAAAAGATCCTGTTGGTTGTGTGGATAGGGGGAAGGAGGTAGAAGAGTCTGTCTGCTTAGGGTTATTCCATGAGCAAAGCCAGTGGCTGAGGTACTGTTATCATCCATCCCTCTTTCCATCGCCCTCTTGAAGACTTGGAGTTGCCGCTTGCAGCAGCACCCTGACTCATGTTGATGACCACAGAGATGACAGCACCATGAACAGTTTCAATAAAATCATCTCTTAAAAAAAAGAAAGAAAGCTCATTTTAGTAATAAGTTGATGCAAGTGCAAATAAGAGAATATTTCCACAGGTCTCTAAAACATTTTATTCACAGCCTAACCTTCCCAATGGTCCAGGTGGGAGTAAAGGATTTCTTACCAAGCTATAGTGAGAAATGTATAAATGGAAGAGAAAAAGTGAGAATCATCTCCTTTCTACTATAGAGCACAATTTTATATATGACACAGGGAAGTAAGAATCTTCCTGCTCTCCAGGAGAGTGCCCTTTGCTAGGACTGGAATATCTGCTCTGGACAAACACAGCTGATGTTCTTGGACAGAGCTAGAGACACTTCAACAATGATTTTCTCATCAACTCCTTTTCCCAGATTCCTCATGAACAGCCCTCTTCTGTTGACATTTGTCATTGGCCCAAGCCATAGTTAAACTTAGTTAGCTTACCATGGACCTGATGGAATTTGGGGAACATAGACTAACTAGACTCATCACTGCTCAGTTACAAACCATCTTTTGGCTGGAGGGTGGAGGGGAAGAGGAAGAACCGTCCCCATGTAATTCATCCCAGTCATTTTATATTCATTCCTGCTAGCTTCCATTTGGTTGGAGTTGGGGGAGGGTAGAAATATGTTCACACCTTGTCTCCTAATCTTAAAGCTATCTCACTTAGCAGCCTCCTATGTGCCCAGAACACACTGTCCTCACTTCCACGTCTTAGACTCTCTAGTTTCTTGCAAAGCTCAGCTCAAATGCCATTGCCTACATGAGACTCCTCCTGAATCCCTAGTTGCTGTGTCCTCCACCCTCTAATTACCTTGCATTTTGCATATCCTATAGCATACATGTTTTCTCTTCCAACAGAATGGAAGCCCCTTTGAAGGCTGAAAGTCATTTTTTCCTTTGTGTCCCCAGAACTTAGCACACTGCCTAGAAAATAGCAGTTACTTAACAAATGCTTGTTGGTAGACTAATTGGCTTAAAAAAACCAAGTTCTGTTTCCCAGAAATATAATCTTGAATTCCAGTGGGGATGAATCAGAAAGGATGCAGAATGGTCCATCTTGCTGGAGGGTGAGGGGAAGGAAAGCTATCTGGGGAGTGCTGAGGAGCGCAGGGTCTGTCTACATGGAATGGACTTGCAGTCGGACAGGATTCAATTTCACTGGAGCTGCTGTGATGCATCTCCTGGCTGATTATCCTCCAAGGTGGTCCCCACTTCTCTTTATACTCAGGCTACCCGGAGTACAACATCCTCTTAGTCTCACCGGCGCAATTAATGCACAGCTACAGCTGGTTGAAGGGGACCAAATCCATCGCACAGGTGATTTGGTTCCTTTTTACCAGCTTTAGCAAAGCATTGGGCTTCTGGGTCCATGGAGGAGGATGGGGACAAGGCCATGAGGGCAGGCCACTTCCTGGATCTTCCATTGCTGGGGGATCCCAATGGAGTTGCTTCCAAATGGCTTCATATTCAGACTTCTGGGATTTACTTAAGCTACTTGGTGATTAGGTCTGTGAGCAGGGAAGCTGTACATAATAAAAGGTTTAATGGATATAAAATTCCTGTGTGGCCTGGGAGACCTCCAGACCCCTGTCCACTATCTTCCAGAACCAGGGATATTCTAGAAGGCTGTAAGAAGAATCCATTGTACTTCATTTCATCGCCTGCCTTCAGTCCTCATCTCTTGTGGCCATACCTTCCTTGATATTACTGTAATGCAGGCTCACTAAACTTTCATGTATGGCATCTTGGTTTTACAAGTGAGGTTTTTTTTTTGAAAAAAAAAATAATTAATTTGTTAGCACCCCATTTGGAGGAGTACCTTGATTGACTAGGTTTTCTGAAGATAACATATGCACTCACTCAGAAAACTCATTGTCATCACTATTTGATCAGAATTAGGATTTAAGGGAGTGAAGTATAGAGGAAAGTGTGTCCAGCTTAGAATCAGAGAGGGCTAGGTTTGAATTCTGCCTTGGATATTTGCTGTTTGTGTGAGTCTGGGCAGTCACAACCTATCTGGACCTCAGTCTCCTCATCTATAAAATATAATATTACTTGTTCTACCTACCTTGTGGTGTTGTAAGAAAATACTACAGAAATGTGAGCAATTTGTATTAGGAGGTTCTGAGTCCTTCCCAAAGATGATTAAAGTTAGAATAATAAGGCCCAAGATATAAGACATATTTCTTTAGCCACAAATACACCTGTATATTAGGAGTATAGTCAAGGAGAGAAACAACTTTTAAAATCATTGAAATGCAGGACAGCTGCCTCAGGAGGACACACTGTTTTCATTCAGACTGTGGTACTGACCAGAAGGGTGATTGGGAACTCACAGTCCATCACTCTTCTAAAACACACCACCAGCAAAGGAGGTCATGGTTCCATGACATACTGAGTACCCCGTATTGAGAGAGAGACAGAGAGACAGTGATCCACAGAGACAGAGAGGGAGGTGGATAGAAGGGGAGAGAGAGGATAGAGATGACAGAGAAACAGAGACAAAGAGAGACAGAAGGAGAGAAGGAATGTAGAGACAGAAATAAGACAAAGAAACAAAGAGAGAAACTTGGGAGGAATGACTGTAGAAATGACTTTGCCAGATCACCAGGAGACATGTCAAGGACATATTTTGAAGTGGAAAGGGAGGAGACCTCAATTCTAGTTCCAGTTCTATCAATGACTTTCTGTAACACCTTCAACATATGACTCATGAGGCATTTTGGTCCTTCTCAATTCCGAGCTATCTGGACTCTAGGGAGTTAAAGCCATAGCCCTGAGTTTAGGACAAAGATAGTGAGAAAGCTGAGAGACTGCAAACTTGGCTCTTAGAAGTGTCTGCATAAAATATTTGAAATCAATGTGGACTTGGGAGGGGGTGGGGTGAGAGTCACATTCGTTTAAATGAGCTGCACTGAGTCAGAGTAAAAGATTTCCTTTTTAGAAAATTAGTTTTCCTACCCAATGCACTATTCATCAAAAATAATGATGTTTTGGTGAAGAAAGACTTCAGCAGCCTTGGGGACATGGTGCCCCATTCACAGAGCTTTCTCTTGAAACTTCCTTGGAAAACAAGGACATTTTGGTGGGTAGAGATTGACAGTGCATGTATTCACTTCACATAGGAGATAAAGCAGAGATAAGTTATTACATGATGAAGTTTTCCTCCTTCCCTCTCTCCCCCATACCTCTCAATTACTGCCATCAACCTACTATCAGTGAGTATCTGCATTCTCACTGTCTTCCTCTGGCCAAGACAGCACATTTGTGAGATGATAGACCATCTTTAAGGGTGATTATATAGCTCAGGAATAAAAGGGAGTTGCCAAGGGTTCAAATCCATAACCATGGCTTCATTATTTCTAAACAACTGAGTTTACAAGTCACAGATACAATAAGATACCAGGTTAACATGAATTCAATCATACTCATCCACTCTTTGGTCTAAAAAGGGATTAGTTTCTGACAGGGGACATTCTGAACATAATATTTCCTTATCTTATGTATCCTGTAGAAAAATGTAAGCCAGGGAAATAGCTAAATTGCATTATCCCTCCTTTACCTTGACTAATAATTGTTAGAAAGAATGACGAAAACTGGTCTATTCCAGACGACTGGTGACCCTGAAATGATTCTTCCATTAGAATGTCCCTTTCTTGCCCCTCCTCTTCTCCACTTGTGCAAATCCTACTTGTCTTTCAAGATTTAGCGCCAGTCTCTCTTCTTATGAGAAGCCTTTCCTGACCAGTCCAGTTGAGTTCCTTCTCTGAACGATCCTGACCCTTCAGGATTGTACTAATCATTCCTACTCTGACTTGTGGCATCTCTTTTACTGTTAGCAGAAACTCTTCCTATAATGATGGCTTATTACCTCAGCTTCCGTTTCTGAGATCCCTGGGGGCAGAGTTCTTGTCTTACTCCTTTGTATTCCCCACAACACTAAGCAGAGTGGTCTACACTCAGGGAGTGCATGGCAAATATCTGCTGAACAAAAAGTGATAATAGCAGACACTTAAGTAATCCTTTAAGGTGCACAAAGTACTTGACGTACATTATTACATCATTCAATTACTTCAACAATTCTGAACTGTGGGTACCAGCTAGCACAAAGCCTGGAACACAATAAATATTTGATAAATGCTTGTTGGTTGATTCTGAAGCTGTGAAAACCAGGGTTCAGAGAAGCTAGGTAATGTGACTGTGGCCATACAGGTAAGTGGCAAGTAAAATACAAACTTGAGTGCCTCTTAACTTTAAGTCCAGCATTCTTTTCACCAAACCAAGCTGCCAGTTTCTGATTGGGTTTTAGTTTTTTCCTTAGAGTTGAACAAGTTGAAAGCTAAAAAAAGACTTTCCTCTTCCTACCTCCATGCCTTTCTTCAAGTCATTCCCATTGCCTGGGATGGCCTCCATTCTGCTACCTGTGTAATAGCTACCTCCCTTTTTGCAAAACCTTACTAAGATTAACCATCCTAAGGAAGCCTATACTCTATACGGAACCTGGATGGTAGCACCTTCATGGTACATTTCCTTCGTGATTATGCTCAATCCGGACTTTTCAATGATGATTTGAATCTGTTTCCTCTGTGTGCTACCTCCTTTTTTTCTTCCCAAGCTGTCTCTCTGAGGACATGAATTGAATCTCCCATCAGGTTTAGGAGGGACTGTCCATTTTTTCTATAACCCACTCACAGGATGTATTACCTGGTCAAACATATAACATATTAATGTTGTTAGCCAGAATGCACAAGAACCCCCCTTATAAGGCAGGGGAGGAAAGGGCATGACAATCAATATTAAGGACCTAAAGTGACTGATCAGACCATCTTAAAATATGATCCTCTGAGTCTTCACTATCTAAACACACTGGATTGGATTCAATATGATCCTTCCTTAAAGCTATAAGATAAGGGGGTTAGACTGGATGGGCTCTAAATTCTATTATTTCCTGGTACCCTAGGATCCTGCAATTTGAGACTCCATTCCATAAGATCTATCACTACACCTGGTTCCAGGATATGAAATTTTGTACATTCAGAAGGATCTTGAGATGTCTACCATCTTGGTGAATGAAATTCAGGCCCTGAGAACATACCTATCACTTTTTTAAAAAATATTGAGGGACAAGATCTGGACAAGAGGGTGCAGTGCAAACCTATGCTAGCTTGCAAGGGCCTTTTACTCTGTCTAGATATGCTAATGAAGATGTGTTATAGACAGCACAGTCAAGCCCAAGAATTTATCACCAATTGTCAATATTCCTAATGAAGCGGAAGATTTGACATGCAATAGAATTAGCTCATATTGAACCATGGCTATGGCCCTCCCTGCCCAAATCACACCTTTTGCCACAATGCTTCTCCCTTACCCCCTCATGCCATGAGGGCTTCCCACACAGAGGAGTCTGCTGGCCTTTATCTGAGTAAAATAAAAGTCATCTTTAGGGCCAACACATTCACGATTTGTCATTCTCAAGTCCAATCAGAAGGCAAAAACCCAGCCATACCCAACATCGATTTTTCTCCAGCTTTATCTTAATGAAGTACACATTCCCTCAGTAATTAGCTTCAGGGCTCCCCCTCCCCCATTACAGTTAATGTGTTATTTGATTTCCATCCAAACATTGCTAAATCTGAAGGAATTTCCCCAAAATGAAATGACCTTTGGTGGTACGGTAAAATCTCTTATGCCCTGCCTGATTTTCCCATCCAAATGCTCTTTCTCCCTGAATCTCTGGATAAGATACTACCTGCGACTGGAATGGCACCTGAATCAACCTCTGGTCTGCCCTACATGCTCCCACTCTGGGCTATTTGTAAACTAAAAGGGCAGAAATGTATGTGTATATATGTATGTAAATGTCAATGAAAGCAAACCGATATGCATTTGATGCCCAGAATCATTAGTTTGCTTCAGTTATGGGTGTTGGGGATGGAGATTAGGCACCATGTCATTATTGTAGCCAAGACAAATTAGGCCTCTCTACCAACAAATTCAGAGGCCCTGAGTTGACTGCAGATGTCCATTTATTGTCTGTGTCCTTCCCATGTCCCCTTTTTCCAGACCCACCTTGCCCTGCTAATTGTATGAGCTCCCATCTCATGTCTCCACTAACCTATAAAATCCATGCAAACAGAGGCTAGTATTATCTATACTTTGTACATTCTTTAGCAAAGAACATGTTAGGTACTTAATAAATGCTTGTTCTTTAGTGGAGCTCCTAATTTTACTGCTGCAAAGAAACAAAACATTTTCCTACATAAGCAGGGTTGCCTTTCCTGAACTGTGGAATCCTTGGTTTTATTTATTTGAAGACAGAGAAGAAAAAAGCGAGAGGGAAAAAAAGCACAGACTCTTACTTTTAGGGTAGAAAGGTACTTCAGTGACTGTCTTGCCCAACCATAAATAAAAAGAACCTCCAGTCCACCATGCCTGATAAATGGTCATTGAGTTTCTCATCTTGTAGTCCTCCAGAGAGGTGGAATCCACTTTATGCAATCCACTGCACTTCTGGACAGCTCTAATTATGAAATATTTTTCCCCTGACATCAGACTTAACTTTGCCACTTTGTGACTTCTATTCATTGCTCCTACTTCTCCAGGGAATACTAGTACTCTGAAAAACAAATCTCCTTGAAGTTAGTTTTCTGATTTGCTTTTCTTCTAGATTTGAAAAGGTTGAGGCCACTTGGCTTCTGCCATCTAAACTTATCTGATCTCAGAGCTTTACTTTTATACATATGCCCTAAATTCCAGCCATCCTGGTCATCTCATTCTCCTAGGAATATAGTGTGTATGTTATTTGTATATAACATGTTTCATATAACATGTATGTATATACAGATGCATATATACATGTATACATATATGTTCATACATATATGTTCAATATTAGTATTCATATATGTTCTGTCCCTGCCCACTCTATCCAGCCCTAAAGCTCACTACAAGCCCACTTCCTCTGTGAAGTTTTCTTTGACCCACAGCCACCTCTATCATCTCTTAACTGCCTATATACTGATTACTTCTCTCTAAGGTCACTTTTTTACATCCTATCTTAAAATACAGCTTTGTGTACCTGCATTATTTCCCCTGCTAGGCTGTAAATTCATAAGGCCACAGATGATGTTAATTCACCTTTGTCTTCTCTAAAGCTCTAATGTTTCCCCCCCAAGACCAAATATTTAAAATCCTTTTTTGGGAATGAATTCGTTTTTTTCTTCCCTTTCCCTTTTGTTTTATATTCACCATTTCTTTTGAACTTCACAACAGCCCTAGAAGGTAAACAGTACTTATAAAATGTTTGTTGAATAAATGAATAAATGCCTCTGTGTTTCTGTTTGTCTGTCTTCAGCTGGAGAGTAGAAGAGCTGTGTCCTACTCATTTGGGGAACATGACCATTATTTGACTTCTGCATCATCCTATCAAACAGCTTCCATCATTTGTTTCATGCATTTGACAATACCTCAGTGGTTGTGTCCTAGGTGTCTTTCTCTTATCACCCTTTCAACCACTGAAACAACCTATTCCTGGGGTGGGTTGTTGGGGAGGGGGATTATTTCTTGTTTAGATCAGTTAGTTCTTGAAATCATGTGTTTCCATTGAATCCATCAAATATTAAGCTCAATGTGACATTAGACTTGTAGACAGTAGACCTTATTTGGTTTATACAAATTGTTGGGCCTCACATAAGTCATTTCTTTTCTCTAGGCTTCTGTACTCTTCTGCAAAATTAATCTAATATCACCATGACCTCCTGGCTACTTAAGGATGCCATGGACTCTTTGTCAGCATGCTCTCTCCCTTTGATGAAGTAAGGTTATAAATAGCTTACAGTCTAGGTCCAGATACACAAGTGACCAAGCTGTCAGTCCATAGGGTCATGGGATCATAGCTTTTGAACTTTTACATCATCCAGAGAGGTCATCAAGGCCAACTCCCTCATTTTACATGTAATAAAATTGAGTCCTAAAAAGGCCTGAAGACTTATCCAGTGTTACACAGAAGTTAAGTAGGTAGACGAAGCATGTGAATTCATCTCCTCTGACTACAACCCTAACATTTTCTACCACATTGCTTGTACAGAGAAGCCCATCTCTGGAATCCACAATTCCATGTACCTCTCAGTATATCTTCTGTTCTAGTTGGCCAAGAATATATATGAGATTGCATCCCACAGGCCCCCAGGAGAAGCTTTTCCTCTCCTCCCCACACCCTTCACATACAAGTAAACAGCCTTCGATCTGCTACATTATCCTAACTTTCTTCCCAGTTTGGATTCTCAGGGTAGAGAACACACTGGCCAGCCCTACCCTGACTTGTACACAGGCAACCCTCAGGCCTGAATTTTTGACATTTCACAAGGCTAAAATTACATCTCCGAAATGCCACCTTTTCCTGATCCCTTATCATTTTTCCTGCCCTCCCCTTTGAAAACCTTGACATTGATGCTGTGCAGAGAGGAGGTTACTTGAGTCTGGCAGCTGTACTAGGGTGCTGTGGGGCAGTAGACCCCTGGCCTTTGTTTTATGAGGTTATTTAAAGCTTGTATTCTATCTGAAGCCACTGTGGAGAATAAGGCAAATGAAGTCCACCACCTATTCATTAGC
Source organism: Bettongia penicillata ogilbyi (assembly GCA_023548195.1). NCBI lineage: Eukaryota > Metazoa > Chordata > Mammalia > Diprotodontia > Potoroidae > Bettongia > Bettongia penicillata. The sequence goes on from JAJHZJ010000500.1 coordinate 5,028,845, forward strand.
CAATTTGTCTCTCATTAAGGGAGAAAGGGGAGATTAGTAACTGAATCCTTCTCTCCATTGTCAGCTTCCTCAGGAAATTTCAAACACCAGGATCTTGCGAATGTGACCCGGGCAGGCAAGAAGAAAAGACTCTTAAAAACCATTCATCTGAAAGGCAGCTACGTTTGTTTCCTGGAAAAGTCTTTTCTCCCAGCCCACAAATGCAACATTTCTTCTCTCTCTCTCTCTCTCTCTCTCTCTCTCTCTCTCTCTCTCTCTCTCTCTCTCTCTCTCTCTCTCTCTCTCTCTCTCTCTCTCTCTCTCTCTCTCTCTCTCTCCCTTATTTTAACTAAGGTACTAAAACAGAATGGAACTGTTCACTAATACAGTTTGTGCATTTTACGAACCAAACAATTAAATAGGTTTTAAAACATCTGCTGACTGAATAATCCCATACAGAGAGGTACACTCAGCATTTTTAAACAGCAACTGATAGGAGATCCTGCTTCATGCTGCAAAACACCAGAAGTCCTGTTAAAATCAATAGAAAATTAGATGCTATGAAAATGCAATATGTGTCCAATTAGTTATAATTGGAGCAAATGGTGATGTATATAAACTCTCAGAGTAAGATGTATTTGCCTAGAACTCTCCCTGCCTGTTTTCTGCACGGGGCTGGCTTGGCAGGCCTCTCCTCTGATGTATTCATAACATGAATGATGAGCCAGCTAATACACATATGCTAGCTGTTATCTGATTAGGGTGTTTCAGGGGGGAGCCTTTCAGATTCCTCCATGCAGGGCCCGGGGGCTACGGGACTGAAGTCTCTGTCTCACCAGAGAGAGCCTTGATGCATTTGTCAAATTATTCCAGGGAACTTGATAAAGGACCAATGGTAAGAGTCATCTGGGCAACAGTTGAAGGAAAGTGACATTTCTGAGCATTATTTAAAAAGAATCATAACTCTGACCAGCTTCCTAAACTGGACAGTTCCCCGACATATCAGTCAATGAGCATTTATTTTAGCCCCTTTCCTAATTCTCTCCTTTTGTTACAACAAGAACTGTGAGGATTATCCAGGATAATCTCAACCCTCAGTTATTTTGCCAATTTGGACTATTTCTCTCCAATATATCCTAGACATTTTAGTCATAGATGTCTTCTAATGCACGGCTTCTATCACTTCTCTCCCCTGCTCAAATAACCTTCAATGGATCACCATTTCCTATGGGATAAAGTTCGAACTCCTTAAGCTAACATTTAAGACACTCCACAATAAGTCTCAATCTTTTCTGGCCAATCTTAAGTGCCACTGCCTCTCCTCATGTAATTAATCTAATTGGATTAACCACTTGAAGTTCCTTCTACATAGCCCAGGTTTCACAACCTCCAGCTTTGGTTCATGCTGGTCTCTGTCTTGTATACTCTCTCCTATGCTTTTGCCTTTTGAAATGTTACTCATGCTACAAAGTCTAACATGAATACCACCTCCTCCACGAGGTTGTCCTTGATTTCTCCAATTGGATGTGATCCCTTTCTAAACCAAATTTCTTTAATAACTTTACAAAAAATTCAATGTTTCACTATCCTTTTGAAGTCTGCAAAGTGCATGGCATGAATTACCTCATTTGAATTCCTAGTAGCCCTGTGAGCTAGATCATATAGATATTTTTATTTTGAAGGTGAGGAAACTGAGCCTCAGAGAGGTCAAGTGACTTACCCATAGTCATACAGCTAGCAAATCACAGAGATAAAATGTGAGCACAAGTCTATCATGCTTATGACATAACCACTGCCTGCTATTTTTGCCTCCCCTGCTAAGTTTCTTAAGAGAAGATACAGTGTTTTATTTACCCTCCCCCTCCAGAAATTCTTCCTGAAGCAAGCTTAGTTGAAAAGGGGAAGTTAACCTTGGACGGGTTCAGTCTCATCAATTAGCTCCTCACTCTCCCACTCCACTCCCCCGCCAGAGAAAAGGGAAGAGGAGGTGATGAGCAGGGGCAACAGCATCCTGAGAGAAGGATCAGATCTTGTGGCAGAAGATAGTCCCAGGGACAAGGGTGGGACTTTCATGACATGGGACTAGTAGAAGGCTATAAGGTATACTGTGTGTGTGTGTGTGTGTGTGTGTATGTGTGTGGCAGCTAGTGAAATGGTTAGAATAGTTAGTGAAATGGATAGAATACTGGACCTGAAGTCAGGAAGACTCATCTTCCTGAGTTCAAATCCAGCCTCAGACACTTACTAGCTGTGTGACCCTGGCCAAGTCTTTTAAACCTGTTTACCTCAATTCTCTCATCTGTAAAATGAGCTGAAGTAAATGAGCTACTCCGTGTTGCCAAGAAAACCCCAAATGGGATCACAGAGAGTCAGACATGACCAATGTATGGTATAGTGTTAGTGAGCCACAGTGAACCACAGGATTATAAATTTAGAACTAGAAAGGACCTGAGACATAATAAAGTCCATTTTTTTATATAAGGAAATTGAGGCTCAGAAATACTAAATTTCTGAGCAGTGTTGTAAGCGTTGAAGCTAGTACATGTTTGAAATGAGATTCAAACTCATATGTTCTGACTTCAAATCTAGTGCTTTAGACATTAACTATATACCACACTGTGTTCCCACCTCTATCCCCACACCGGATGTTGGCACACTCACTGGCCTGGTTATAACTCTCCTCCCAGCATCTAGCATAGGACCTTCCACCTAGTAGGCATTGAATAAATGCATGTTGGATGTTAAAAGGAGGAAGGTCAACTCAAAGAGCATTTACTAGACCAATCACAAATAATCGTTGATGGGAAGTGGAATTTCCTTTGAAAACTATGTTTTTTCACACTCTGTGCTGTCCTCTGCTATAGGGAGAGATTCTTTCACTTGAAATGCCTTCCTTACCCAACACTGCATCCTTCTTTATACTGCCCTCAGTGACTATTCCTAGCCTATAAGTGAGATGTTAGTAACAGAATTCAAACCTCAGGATTTCAAGAAAAACAGGATAATATACTTAGAGATTGAAGGGATGTTAAAGATCATCTACTACAACCTTGTCTTTTTTATAGACAAGGAAACTGAGGGCCAGAAATTTGAACTGATGACTAAGTTTCTGTAGAGTCATGATTCGAACCCAGGTGCCCCTATACTCCAAATCCTGTGCTTTTATTATCAACTCACACTCTCTGGAAGCTGTAATAAATGGTCCTGCCTCTTCTTATACACTGCCACAGGAAGAAGGATTCTAATAAGCACTTGTATTCAGAGTCATTTACTTCAGTAGTTAGAGGATCTGAGATTGCATCAGTATGAACAAGTACTCCTTCCACCAGTGCACGCCACAACCTTCTCACTTCTTAAGGAATAGTCTTATAAATCGCAGTGGCCAAAAAAAAACAACCGTTGGCCAAAAAAAACCCCTCCAAAACATAAACCTCTCAAAACTTACAATCTAATCAAATATTCTGTTCTTCACCAGGCTAGTCCCTGGTTGACAGAGAGAGTAATTCATTAAAATAGGAAATTAGCTATACCTAGTGAAAATAAGATGTCCAGATGATGATGAGTTCCCCCTATTTAGACTTTGTTCTCTCCCCAATATCAACCTCCCCAGAAACTATATAAAGAGGCCAATTCCTAAATCTCTATTTCTTCATTCTAATGGGGTATCCTGGGGGTTCTCTCCCCACCCTCTGAAGTTTCGCATGTGTGTGTATGTGTGTCTGTGTGTGTATGTGTGCATGGATGTACACATGCATGTATACAGAGGTTTGTGGTCTCTTACTTCACTCAATTCATCTGAATTTGCTTGAAAAAGCTGACTCAAGGACACCTTTTGTGCCACTTGCTTGTGGAAGCAAGATTTCTTCACAAAGCAAAATTCCCTGCAGGAAGATTCCTTCTAATTCCCAGTGTAGAGACTATGACTTTCTTTAGCTTCCTTAGATGAGATTTCTATCAATTCAATCTCTCTTTGGGGCTGAGAACATCTACTAAGGCTATCAAAATCTGGAGTAGATCTAGGAAAATTTGATCTCTGCAATCTTGGAATTCCTAAGAAGGAGGCTTAGAGGTTATCTAGGTCAAACCCTTCATTTTACAGATGAAGAAACTGAGCCTTAGAGAAGAAACATGTCTTACCTAAAGAAACAAGACTACAGATCCAACCTCCAGGCTCCCTGTCTAATGTTCATATACAGCATTTAAAGGCAGGGTGAACGTTGAGAAATTACACCTGCCACCCAGAGAGAGGGTTCTCTGTACTGTAAGCTCCTGTGATGAGACAGTCTTAGTGAGAGAGAGGCCAGGTCTAGTATGGTGGTGACCACAGACCAAAGAAGCTGCCTAGCATGCAGAATTATGTCACACACTCTTTGTGGAGAGGGATGTATGAGCAGACTCACATACACAATCCCCACTTATCACTCCTGCTTTCCACACCCAATCTGTCATTCCACTACAAAAAGAGCATGAAAGTATCATAGAATTTGGATCTGGCTTAGTTCAATCACCTCTTTTTAAAGATGTAGAAACTTAAGCAAAGAGAAGGTTGTGATTTGTTCAAGAGTCATACAACTTACAAATGGCAGAGTCAATGTTCAAACCCAGATAATCTGATAACAAAATCACTGAGTCAGCCAAGTAACTAGGGGGCACAGTAAATAGAGCATTGGATCTGAAGTTAGGAATATCTGCGTTCAAATCTATCCTCAGATACTTAGTTGTATGAACCTGGCCAAGTCATTTAACCTCTACCTGTCTCAGTTTCCTCATCTGTAAAATAAGGATAATAGCGCCTACCTCAAAGGGTTGTTGTGAGGATAAAATGATACTTGTAAAGTTTTTAAAAAAAAAAACCTTAAAGTGACATATATATAATATATATTTTTAGCCTTATTGTCATCATTGTTTTTATTATTTTACTACATGTACTCTTAAGAAAAAGCATTGTAATGAGCAACCATGGCTCCAGAGGACCAATGATGAATACTATCTACCTCCTTTTAGAGAGGTGATAGACTGAGACACACCTTTTTGGATGCAGTCAATGTGGGGATTTGTTTCAAGGGCTTTTTCTTTATTTTTTTCAGTGTATGTGGAGGGAGAAAAAATACTTAATTAAAAACATTTTTTTAAAAATAGTAACTCTTTTAGTCCTTGCTTGGCTTGACTCCCAAATTCATTTTCCTCTCTGGGAAGAAAAAGCTTTCCAAGATAACTGATTGGGTTCCATCTCCTGCCTCTGGGTAGGTAAACCTCTAAACTCTCCAGGAAAGATGGGGTCAATTCTTTATTTGAAGACTTCCAGGGACAGAAATTGCTCAGCCATCGTTGGTCACCCATTTCAGACTTGATGGTCTGAAAATGAATACATTAATGTCTGACTGCAATATTTCTTGCTCTCAGCCATGCATAGGATGTGAACCAGGCCATCCAGCCATACTCTGTGCCTACTCATGTTCCTGATTTATTTTTTACCTTTATCTTAATTTTTACTTTATTTCTTATAAGTATAAGAAACATCTGATCAGATCCTTCCCAATAAGACCCTTCCTAAACCTTTTTTTTTTTTGAGACTGAGTCTCCCTATTTTGCCTACCTTGAAAGAGGCAGGGTTATATACACATGGGCCTTATTCCACTACTTATCAACACAAGAGCTTTACTTACTCTTGTTATGAGCTAAGCCAGTTCACCCTTTCTTAGGCAGCATGGTGAATCCCTGCTTCTAGGCAGTTAACTATGTTGATGATAGGGTTAGTGCAGACACCCAATCTGCTTAACTCACTGCTGCTCAGAACTCTTGAATTCAAGAGATCCACCAGCTTCAGTCTCCCAACAGCGGGGTTTACAAGTATATCCCCACCATATCTGACCCCTTTATATATTTTCAAACACATACATGTGATTATGTCATTTTCTCTGCTCTAAATCTTAAGTGGTACCCATTTCATATTTTTAAAAATAAAAATAAAGACCTTTTACCCTAAAATTTAAAGCTCCTTGTACAATCTGTCTCCAGCCTTCCTTTTTACATTATTTTCTTGAACATTTTGTATATTTCAGGCAACCCATACTAGTTGTTCCACATGTTTGTCTTTTCATCTCCAGCCTCTATGCATTTGTATAGACTGCCCCTCATGCCTAGAGTGTACTTCCTTTTCATCTCTCTCTAGTGACATAAGCCTTTTATTAATTGTACTGCACTGGACAAGTTATTAGATGTTTCCGATCCCTACCTTCATTTGTAAAATGAAGTACTTGAAAATCTCTAAGGTTCCTCCAAGCTCTAAATCTATTATCCTATAAGCTCTCTCCTCTTAAAACGTAGCTCAGGGGTCAGATCCTTTATAAAGACCCCTCTGCTTCATCATGGTGGCACACAGAGGCAAAGGCATGGAAGTGCTGACCTAAATGGGCTAAGCTGATCACAGCAAATTCAACATTACCATGACTAGCCACTGGAAGAAGGAGTTTCCCAAGGAAAGGCTAATCAGCTCAGACCAAAAGTAGAGCAGATCAAGCTTCTGGGCTAAACAGAGAGGGATTGGGTGTGTGAGTAGTTCCTGTACTTGTATCCTGGGCAAGATAGGGACCGTCTTTTAAAAATGTTTAAATTAACTTAATTTTTTAAAAATCAACCTTAGTTAACTCTCCTATGTCCAGTTGAATGAGAACTTTGTCTTCAGATTTTCCTAGGGCCCTTTCTTGAAATCTCTTTCCTATCTCAAGCTTTACTTAGGACAGCTAAGTGATACAGTAGATAAAATGCCAGACCTGGAGTCAGGAAAACCTGAGTTCAGATGCAGCCTCAGACACTAGCTAGGTGACCCTGGGCAAGTCACATAACCCTATTTGCCTGTTTCCTCACCAGTTAAATAAGCTAGAGAAGGAAATGGCAAACCACTCTGGTACCTTTGCTGAGAAAACTCCCCAAAATAAAATCCCAAGAGTTAAGACTGAACATGCTACATAAATATTTGCATGTAAACTATATTCCCTCTCTTATACTGTATGGTACTAGAAGTAAGGTGTGTATAGTAGTTATAATTTTATCTTTAGCACTAAGCATGGAACTTAGATTTAATAGGTGATTTTTTTAACTGAATATACTTAAAAGTTTTAAGAACCACCCTCAAGCATTCTTCTCTGAGTAGTTTTTTTAAAAAAATATTTCTACCTTTATCACATTCTTCTAAATCACAGATCAGGGAAAACAAAAGCAAACTTTTCCCATTATAATTCTTGATATATAATATAGTCAGTAGAGTGATGGAGATACAGCCAGGGAGACCTGGGTTCAAATCGCACCTGAGACACTTAGCAGCTTTGGAATCTTGGACAAATTAATTAGCCTTTATGTGCCTCAATTTCCTTCTTCATAAAATTTGGATAGTAAATTTAAATGATCTAAAAAATCCCTTCCAGCTCTAAATCTGTTACTTTATACCCCGACGCTATTTTGGATAATTTCCAGCCATCTCTACTATAGTAACTTGAATTTGTACCAACCAGGGCCGTTCAGAGCTTAGCCCAGGTTTGCATAGAATTATGACTTTTTGAGGGCTCTTGGGTACTGCCCAGTCCACAGAGTCCTACTCAGACAGTGATCTTCAGAAAATTTCGTGAGAATTTTCCTTCACACTCACCTATTATAACACACTTAAGTTTGCTACAGTCAAATGTTCCTTGTAACAAAACATGACTAAAAAAAAATCAGGTAGGATATTCCTTTTTAAAATTTTTTTCTACTGTGATACTTTACAAATATTAGACACAAATGACCCAGTGTTACATTTTGTGGTGTCATTTCACCTATTAGTACTCAGTCACTACAAAATTAATTTTTAATTCCAAATTTCAGTTAATTATTAAAATTAATAGCAAAGTATCAAGGCTTTTGACTGCTGAGGATTATAGAAAATTAGAAAGTGATGATTTTGCATATGTCATGCTTCCCCCCGCATTGTAGCCTCCTAAGACATATGTTTTCTACTGGGGGCCACTGTACTTCTGTTCCTTAAGAGGTCATTAGAAAGACCTCAAATGGAGAGGGGAGGAGGGAAAGCCACCCCCAAATCAGAGTTACTTCTCTTTGTCCTGCTGACTCAGCCAAACCCTGAACAAGAAAGGCTCAGACTCAATCCATAACTTTTCTGTCTATTCAAAGAATGTATTATTTCTCAACACTGATAAAAGTTTAATACGGAGTTGCCTGGGTTTTTAATAAACTTGTCAACAAAAGAGCAAAGCAAATTGATGGGGCCCTTCCTAGAAATAAATTCGGCTTCAAATAGACCCAATGAGCATGGAGGACAGGGAGGAGGGGGTTGGTAAAGGCCAGTTTTGCTGTTCTTTGCAAAAATGGCAAAATAGATTTTTGTGTCTTATTACCTTAAAGATAGGGCCAACAGTAAAGCTGCTTTCATTTAAGGAAAGAAAGATGTTCAGCTTCTAAGTGCACTGGAGAACTCTGCCCCAGAAGAAAAAGGGGGAGTGTGGAACCTGGTGGATTAAATTAATGACTAATACATTCTGAGATAAGAAAATGCCATTTCTAACCTAGAAGATGCCCTGGCTGCTCTCCCCCTACTACTCACAGATTTGAGAAAATCCTCTGGTGATTTCGAACCAAGCAGGTTCGATTTTACCCTTGTTTATGGAGGTGTTAGTGCATGGTTTATTTTCATTTGAGCACTTGATTTCAACCAAAAAATAAAAGGCAATGGTAAAGTGTTCTCTAAAGTCTTTTCCAGTTCTAAATCTCATGATCCTTTTTAATGGCTGCGTCCCACAAAGGAAGACCAGGATTCGTGTTCCCTGAAGATTTGTTGCTGAAATAGTTACTTCAGAGACGATAAGAAGCAGCCATGTACACAGGGAAAGAGTTCATGGATCTTGGGGTTGGGAAAGACTCAACTTCAGATCCCACCCTAACACTTATTAGCTATGTGAACCTGATGAGGACGGGAAGTAATATTTGTCCTTACTCTCCTGTTATTGTAAGGGAAAGCATTTTGTAAATCTTAAAAAACTGCAGATATGGAAGCTAAGATCATAGGAATAAGATAAATTAGCACAAATTATAGCTACCCCCAGAGCAGCCTTCACTTGGACCCAGTCTTACATAAATTAATTCACAACTAAAACTAACAGAGCTGATCAATAGGTTTATTTATGTGTGTGTTTTTAAACAATGCAATGGATTTTTGTTCATTAATCCTAGGACAAATCAAGCCTCCATATTTATCATTGTTTTGTAGGAATCAAAGGACTGACTGGAAGATATATTTGATACTAGGGTCAGACTTAAACAAAGATGAAATATGATTTGAAAGGTACTTAGAATCCCTTCTTTCCTTTGAAATCTCTTTCAGTTTGGTTGCCCAACATTCCACCAATAGAACTCCATTCCCTGGATTAAGTTTTTTACTGTTAAAATGTAAATATTCCTACAAAGGGTAGCAATAATAACTAACATTTATATAGCTTCTTTATAGACAAGAAAACTGAGGTTCAGTGACTTGACCAAGGTCACACAGTTCATAAGTATCTCAGGCCATATTTGAGCTGAAGACTTCCTGACTATAAGGCCAGCAACATTATCCACTGAGCTGCTTCTTGGTCATCAGTACCTAAGTATGAATTATTCTATTGGATTTTCCCCAGAGTTCTTAGAAACAGAGAACTAAGAGGTACAAGAAGAATATCTTTTGATGAAAAAGAAAATGAATGGGAGGTCTAAAGAGATAGAGAGAATGGGTCCATTTGGATCCCTCAGAAGGGGCTTGAGATGGTACAAGGGGCGAGTTAGTCCATGGATACCAAATCCCTGAGTAGATGAGAGTATCATGACAAGATGAGAGCGGAAAACAAGAGAGGGAAGAAGGTGCCCAGTGGTCAGGCTCAGAGCGAAGCAAGACATCATCATCATCATCATCATCACTGCCTCAAATTATGTTAAAGTTTACAAGGCACTTTCCTCACAAGAGTCCGTGAGGGAAGTAGTATACGTGTGTGTATACACACACACACAATACACATGCATGCACACATATATGCCATATGTACATACACATGCATATACCTACATGTGTTGTTGTTCAGTCATTCAATTGTGTCCAATTCTTCGTGACCCATGGGTTATATCATGTCAACACTGTCCATGGGGTTTTCTTGGCAAAGATAAGGGAAGTGGTTTGCCATTTCCTTCTCCACTGGATTAAGGCAAATAGACATTAAGTGACTTGCCCAGGGTCACACAACTAGTAAGTGTCTGAGGCCCAGTGTCCAATCCACTGAGCTACCTAACTGCCTGCATGTCTACATATACATATGCATGTAAACATATTTGTGTGCATATATTAATCATAAAACTTCCCATTTTACAGGTAAGGCTCAGAGAGGTAAGGTGATTTTTCCAAGGTCACACAATGACCAGACTTTGAACCCAGGCTTTCTAACTCCAGGTCAGCCCTATCATAGTGCTGTTATAGGAGTTATGCTTGGCACATTACACACATACTGTTCCCGCTCTAAGTCCCTTCTCAAAGCATTGCGCAATTTACTATTTTGAGTCTCCTTCAAAAGGCAAATAGGGCCAAAGGACAGAGATCCTAAAGGAAACTGGCACCCCAAACCATAATGGCCAACACTGGCTATGCGCCCTGCCTTTGACAATGACATTGCCACCAGGGCACCAGATTCCTGCTTAGAGCCAGCCCCTTTGTTGCAATGCCTTTGTCTCCCTTGCCTATACAAGGTATGAGGGAGGGGTTGGTGGGGAAGGGAGGGAACTTCTGGGAAGTAGAAGGTAGAACCAAACCACTAGGGAAAAGAATGGAGAAAGCTCATCCAGGTTCTGTCCATGAAGTTACAAGTTCCTAGATTCAATCCTTTTGCACTTCTGTCTTAGGTTCAAAGGACCTGACACAAATTTTCTGGCCTCTATGTCATTTGAGCCAGGTTTGGATAGTTGGGACAGCTGAGAATGAAGACTATTTATATCATGGGTCCTGTGGTCCTCTTGGCCTTGAAAGAGGTGTCACAGATTTTATGGAAGGTGGTATGCTCTCTAACACTAGCCATATGTGGGCAAGGCGAACCACTCAAACACATGACCCCCTGTAGCAGGGGGTGAGGAGATGAGGAGGGGTGAAGAGACGGCAAAAGCCTATCTGTTCTGTATGACAATTGACCTTGAGGACTCCCCTCGTTCAGGGGACAAGCCAGCACTCTCTCAGTATTGAGTCTTCCAGTTAATAAGTGCTCACTTCTGCTGACATTTTCCTACTCTAAAAAAAAAAATGCCTGGATTAATCTATCTTGCCCAGGCTTTCCAGCTGTTTCACACTTACACTTTCTTTTCTCTCATGCAGACATAATCGTGCTGGCCCAAGCACATTCACAAGAAAGCTTGCACACGGGTGTGGCTTTCACACTACAAAGCAGAGAAGTTCCCCAGGGCTGGTTTCTGGGAAACTTCAGGGAAACAGGCTCACCTTAGTGACTGATAAGGACATAGACCAGTTGAGTAGGATAGCAATTTGGCTTACACCTTGGCTAAGAGTCTACAAAGTCTCAAACTTTCTCATCTGGGTTCTTGCCTGCAGGATCTAGGATGCAGCTCCAACTTTGTTTTTCCTTCTTTGGATCAAGATAACTGTTTTCCTCTTACTTTTTTTGGTAAGTACATAAAGAGGCTGAGGAATCTGTGGTGGGGTGGGTCTCAGGATTTTGGTCCTAATTTTCCTGATCTCCTATAAAACCTAATCACTTGAAATTCATCCCTTTTCAGATAACCCAAGCAACTGTGCCCACTAGAACACTTCTCCAAACCACGTGTACTTCACCTATTGGGTTATCATTGACATCAGTGAAAACACTCATGGAAATAACTGGAGAATTAAAACCACCAACTTGCAAGACCCAAACCAATTACAGCCCAGCACAGTATCAGTGAGCCTGCAAAGTTACGTATAGACTGAATTTCCTCCCTAAGTCAAACTCTGTTTTACATGTGCCAAGGAGATAGAGATATTTAAAGAAGTCATGTAGCAAACACTCTCTTGGAGGGAAAAATTGCATTGCAGAGTGGGTATAACCACGGCTGCTTCATCCAGTTAACTTTGGATGAAGGCACTCAGGCTTTTCTCAGAGAGCACACACCTTTACCTTGCTTGCCCTTGAAACACCACTGCCATCGCCGCATTCACCTTACCTCATGCTGCCCTCCACAGCCCCGCACTGCAGGAGTGGTCAGTGCAAACTCTCCTGCAGCATCCCAGCTCCACCCAGTTCTGCTTTGGCTTGTCATCTTTCCCAACAAGTGGTAAGTTGTCCTTATGAGCCTAGAGCAAGACTAGATGGGAGTCAGAGAAGCCCTCTACTTGGAGACAGGGGCTGAGATTTACCATCCACACCAGGGCCTCCTGGGCCTCATCCTGATGGTGTCCATTCAACGAAGCCTAGATGTCCTGCTGTAAGTTTCACAAAAGAGAAATCCACAGGCTTTGAGCCTTATGATGAACATTCCCAATGAAGGTCTGAAACTCAGGAAGATGGTAGTGTTGATCTAAGAATGACACATGAGAAATTCTTTTTTTTTTTTTTTTGCCTAATTTGTCACGACTAGTCCCTACTCAGCAGTTGCCAATATATCTGGATGTATCCTTGTGGAAGCCCAGAGATCAATCCAAAAGAGTCGAGTGGATGGACACCTCATTTCCTCCTCACGACCTATACCCCTGGAGCTCCTGGGACAGAAAGGTACCAACAGAGAAACTCAGCAGACCAAAGCATAACAGAAAAGACTCAACGAAGGGGACGATGATAGAGGCTGAATGCTGCAAGAAGTCATGCAATTCTGTGTTACTCAGCCCTCCTTCTTCTCTTTTTCCACACCCTTCATTTTCATTTCCATCCCTTGGCCTTGGCCAATTTATCCAGAGAGCGAGAGTTTCCCGCCGCTGACTGAGCATGAGGCAAGGCAAGCAAGGATGTTCCCGGAAGAAAGCTATACTTGTCTTTCCTCCTCCCCCAGTCTCCCTTTTCTGAGGGTTTCTCTCTTTCTAGGCCTCAGGCAGCCCTAAGAAACACAAGGGGAGCAATGCCCTGCCAGGCTGGTGTCAAAGGCAAGCAGAGATGCTGCACTGCAGTGCTGAGTCCCTTTCTGCAATCGGACGTGCACAGTCCAAAGGCTGACTCAGCACAATTCTTTTTTTGATCCGTTGGTCTGAGGAACATAGTTTTCATTTATGCTAAGGTGGCAACAATTAAGATATCATCCCCCACCCCCCCACCCCCAACCCCCACCCTTTCACTCCTGGCACTTCTAGCCCTCTGAATCTACTTTGTAAGTACCTCCCCCGAAGTCTCTCCTGGGTCCCAAACAGTCTTAGGTTCCTCCATTTTTTTTAATTTAGGGCATTTAAAAAAATTTGCAATTCAAGCGATGCTCACTGTGATTGACTCATGCTGCAGCAGCTAAAATATCTGTCCTGCAGGTCAATCTAATCATGCTTAATAGCAGTTTATTCTTCAACGCAACATTTTTCACGTTGGGTCGACAGTTTTAAATGAGATTGCTGATGCCCCCCTTTACTAATGCTTTTACCAGGGGCAGCACACGCTTTGAAATACTTGTGCAATAAAATGCTTTATTGCTCTTGATGAATGCACTATTAAACTGGAATTGCAAACAGCCCCTTCTTTAGAAGGAGGTAGTGAAATTTATTTGGCCACCTGGCTGAGAGAAAATAAAAAAAAACTCGTCATCAACATAAACAAACAAACAAAAATAATGGGACCGATGTCCCTTCCACAAATGGGTCTCTTCCCCGCCACCTCTCTCTCTCTCTCTCTCTCTCTCTCTCTCTCTCTCTCTCTCTCTCTCTCTCTCATACAATCCCCATTCCTGACACGGTGCTGGTTCCCCTCATATGCAGAAAATTCATTTTGAGAATGACTAGATTTTGTGAGCCATAGAATAGAAAAATTTAACTAATTTGGTCCACTAAATTTACGAGTTCTGCAATTCTCAAAGCTACTCTTTCCACCCCTAGAACTTAAGTACAATCGGTTGACTGTTTGGTTGATAGTGATGAAACCCTCCAATGGTCTCAACAGCAATACTGACACATCGTGTACCCTCAGGATTCTCTAGAACCAGCTTGGACATGCTCCAGAAAACTTGGAATAAAGACTACTGCCTGCTATTCCAGGGCTGCCTTCTATACACACAACCAGATGAAAGCTAAGGGAAAACATGAGGCAGCATCACACTGATCACTGAGGAATGGACCTTACTTGAACATCCTCATACATTAGTTTCACCATACGAATATGGCAGGTCTTAAAAATACTTTGAGTGCCCTGCATACAACCTTCTCTGTCCCTTCTTAAAAGCATTCCAGTGAATCAAAGCACAAATAGCGATTTCTGAGGTGTGTTGCCACTTCCCCTCTATCTCCATTCCCTGGAAGTCACCTTGGGCATATAATATTTGGAGTTAGAGGAGGCCATAGAGATCATCCAATCCAGCCTCCCTCATTTTGTAGAGGAAGAAACTGAGATGCAGAGAGGTGATTTGTCCAAGGTCATGCACACGTAGTAGATTCATGCTTTGAACTTAGTTCCTCTGAGTTTAAATATAATCCTCTTTCCACCGTTCCTCAGGTGTGTTATCTTGGCCAAAATCCCCTCTCACAAAATACAAGGCAATCCTAACACAGGTCCCCATTCTACTAGCCTCTCTTTTCTTCTACATTAAAATGTTAAACTAGTAAAATGTCACAAAGATGGTGCCCAAAGGCCCAGTCAGTATTGTAAAAAACACTTGCATCAGAAAAGATCCAAGCTTAGTTACTTCCTACCGTTAACCATGCCATTTGATTCACATACCTTGGAATGCCAAAGGTAGAAAGGGAGAGAAATGGGGAGAGAGAGAGAGATAAAAATTGCATTAGGACTGGAGATACCTATTGTAAATCAGCCCCAATTCCAAAGCCGGGGCAGTGGTGAGCAGTCAAAGGCTTACGGTGGGAGTGGGAAATGGGGAAAAAATGCTAAGAAAAGAAAATTTGGTTTTATATCGAGAAGAGTAAGGATTGTTCTCATTTTTAATTCAGCAGATCAAGAGAATGGAGGTGATTTATAACAAAGAGAAGGCAGTGACTATCCCTGTGAACTCTCTGGTTTTACTGCTCAGTCAAACCTAATTTCAAAACACTAATGCTTTTATTTAAACACCACATCCTGCAATAAAACTTTAATGTAAAACAGGGACTTATCGAAGTGAAGAGGCTGCGGCATTTCTGTGGTCGGTTAGCAAATCTCTGTGGCCTGCTGTTTCTGTGGCCTTGCCATTTTCACTCACTGTGGCCGGAGTCTTATCCTAATAGGGACAGAAATGCCATTTCCTGGGACAAACACCCACTAGATGCAAACTCTCCCATGTCTATGGTGGGATCAAAAAGCAGATGCCTTCTCTCCCTATTAAGTTTCTCCTAGTTGTCATAATATAAAAAAAAAACCAAACAAACCTGTATACGTGTGTGTGTATTAGCGAGAGAGAGCAAGATATTCAAAAGACATGTACAAAGGGATATATGAAACACCACATATGGTGCATGTGATATGATATATGATTTATAAGACAGGCTAGAAAAAGTAGGACATGTAAGACATACTGTAAGCTATGTGATATATATGCATATATATGCTATGATCTATGATGTAATATACAAGGCATGCTATGAGTGATATGTGATGGGTCATATAGCTGGCATATCAAGCATTTTAAGTTTCAGCATGGACTGGTCTCATGGCCCTTTTTCAACATGTTGCCTGGCCTGGACCTCAACTGCAGGGACAATATAGCTGAATCCCAAGTTGAATGGATGTGACCAGAAAGAAATGGGGGGGCTAACCTGATCTTCCTTCTTCCTCTCCACCTATATTCATGTACAGAAGTCAGCATTTGATTGAAAATTCCCAACTCTAGTTGGGGCAGAAACACCTGTTGCAGGTTCCAGAGGCCAGGCACACCAAAGATAGTTCCAAAGAGCAAAGATTACATGATGTGTAAAAAAAAAAAAAAAAGTCCTAGCGGCAGCCAGACAAATATTCCCCAGGCTTAAATAACTGCCTTCCTCCTACTCTGCTAATACCCCACTATGCTCAGAGTACCTGAGGACACAATTTTCCCTCTAGAGCCAGGGCCTGCAAAAGCACCACCTCTGGGGTGATAAGAAATGGCAGAAATTCCTCCACATTCTGTTGTGATACCGTAAAATCATTGTGAGACTCAGCTCATTTCTTCCCAGAGAACATTGTCCCAGTGGCAAGGTCCTATCTATCTCTCTCTTCTGGGAATCCTTCCTTTCAGTTAAGATCCTCTTACTTAAGCAGAGGAAATAACTGACCATTGGGTGGAAAGGGGCACTTCAGTAAAATCTAGACCCTGGGTTTAGATTTATCTCTTGGGTAATCTAGTTCCATTCAGAAGTGGCATTATGGTACTCATAGTATAAAATTCAGATTTGCCTCCATGATAAGCACCAAGCCAGGGAGGAAATCAGTTGTACTTTCTCTCTCTTTCTCTCTCTCTCTCTCTCTCTCTCTCTCTCTCTCTCTCTCTCTCTCTCTCTCTCTCTCTCTCTGATGGAACAGTCAGACAGCATTAGAGAGGACATCATCTTCACACCAAGTGCAAGCTGCTTTAGATTTCACATCATTCTAAAGCTACTGCACAGCAAGTCTCCCCCTACTCTGTTGATGGGCATAAAAAATTAATCTAATTTTAATCTGGGGAAATGCAGAAAGAAAATCATTTCGGGGGCTTTAGATTTAGAATAACCTCTGCTTGAAAAACTCTCAGAATATTGGAGTTCAGGCTCCTACGTATGGCATGTTGGCTAAAATTCTTCCAAACTTCCTTGAGTATTCCTTCATCCAGAGACTATTAGTGGTTAGGTCATAGAGTATTTAAAAAAAAAGAAACAAACAAACAAACAATGACGATACATAAAAGTATGGGTTAAAGTATGGTATGTACTGTGATTAGTATACAGATAGACTATGATTGAGTTTTAGATAGAGTGTATGAGGTTTATGGGTGTTGGATTCCCTAATCACTTCCCTTGTGTGCATGGTGAGTGTCACATTAAGTGGCACAACTCATTTGTGTCATTGCCAGAGTGAAAAGTGATCATGTCTGAAAATGTGAGAGTGAAAGACACAAGTATACATTGCTCTGGGTTTAGAAAGTCTTGGACTCCTCTCCCTCCCTCCCTCTCTCTCTCCTTCCCTCCCTTCCTCCCTCCCTCCCTCCCTCCCTGCCCCCTCTCTCTCTCTCTCCCTCTCTCCCTCCCTCCCTCTCTTCAACCAACCCTTTCTTCCCTTATCTGTTTGAATCTACATTCTATATTTCTCCCACTGGTTGTACAACTCACCCTACTCTGCTAATGTCTAGACTCCTGTAGGCTAAAGGCAGGGTGTGTGTGTGGTGGGGGGAGGTGGAATGAGGAAGAAAAGTACAGAAACCTGCAAGTCCCCAAGATCTAGCACTTGACCTGGGCCCCTGCAAACACCAGAAGCGGACAACGGGCTTTCTTCTGGTGTTGCCTTTCCAAGCGCCTGCCGCAGTCAGCACGTTGAATATTTAATGTCCTGATGAGCATTTCCACCTGCTGACACAGGCAAAGTGACAGAACAATACAGCCCCTGGAACACGGTCATCAATTGACTCCCCCAGTCAGTCTGCCATGTCAGGCATTCCAAAAACAAAATCTGTCTGTCTCTTTCTCCCTTGAACACGGGTCACCCTGCTCCCATGAGAGAGATGCCCTACCGGAAATACATACTTCTTTACATTCCATAGCTTAGCACGTTCATATGGGCATATAAAGTAGTATGTTTCTCAAGCAGGTAGTTTTCAATATGCGCATTTATATGTTTGAAGAGGAAGATAGCACTGCTTTGGAATTCAAACCCCATGTGCACTGAGTGGTAGCTTGGTTTAATGCTGCTGAGTTACTGCCCCATTTCCATGACATCTTCCTCAAAGCTTCCTCACACACACACACGCACACACACACACCTCTTTTCTATAACTCTTTCCCAATAATCTACAGTTGTTCTTTCACTTTCTTTTTTTTCCTGATATCTATCTGTGTCTCTCTGTGTCCCTATGAACGCGCGCACACACACACACACACACACACAGTCACGAGAAATAATAGGGTGATGCCTTTGACAAAAGTCTGAGAAATCCGGCAATTTGTCCATTTCATAACTAATTCTCACATAAAAAGAATCAGACGCATGACAAAACCTCTCCTTTCCTCCTGAAAAGTACATATATTTATCACTGAAACTTTTAACTACACAGAAAATACACATGAAATATAGGTAGACCATAGTGCTTTCTCTCCACGCCCACCCACCCCTACTTCACCCCCACATTAAAAATTAGGACTAAGAAATAAAGGTGTGGAAGAAAAGACCTAGAAATTCCAGAAAAATACAATTCTTTGTATTCCTCAGATAAGGACTTAGTAAAAAAGAGAAAAATAAACAAAGACTGGTCCTTTCCCCTTTTCTGCAAAGCTTAGCACTTGCCCATCTAGAATTCGAACGTCCAGTTTACAACTTAGACAGCAACACAAAATTGCCTTCTTATGAAAGCATGAGTATGAGAATACTGAGGAAACTATTCTGTTAAAAGACAAAGGATTCGTTCAACAATTGACTGGGACTGAGGAGAGAATGGGCATTAAAAAGGCAGCTAGACATTGTAAATAGAAGCTCTTACCTAGTTAAGTCCAGGATTTCCTCTGCCTCCCAAAGAGAAGAGCACCGAAAAGAGAATGTCTTGACTTTCTTTCTTTCAGTGTTAGGAAAAAGCCATCCAGTTGAACTCTGTAACAGCTGAGGCCAGTTGTGGTTTACCTGACAAATTGTCAAATCGAAGGTTCATAGGGACAACTGGAAACCTGGATATGTGAGCTTAGGCCAGAGTAGAAGTCAAGGAGTTACTCCTCAAACGCTCGTGTGTGCTTGTGTTCACCCACCCATTTGTGCCTTTCTTCTCTCTGCACCTCTCTTCCCTCTCCCTCTCCTTCCCCCACCTCTCTCTCTCTCTCTCTCTCTCTCTCTCTCTCTCTCTCTCTCTCTCTCTCTCTCTCTCTCTCTCTCTCTCTCTCTCATCCCCTCCCTCCTCCTTATCCTCCTCTCTCCCTCTTCCTCTCCCTCTCCCTCTCCCTGTCTCTCTCTCTCTCCCCCCCCACCATCCTTCCCACTTTGCCCCTTTTCACTCATTGCCTCCTAACCCCTCTGAGCTCTAAAGCTCTTCTAACAATGTGGCCCCACTGCCCCACTGAAAATGATGATAACACTGAATAGAAGACTATTATGGGCAGGATTTAGGTGCCCAGCAAACCAAGAGGTCATTTGGGGCGCTTCCTGCTCATTCAGCATTGCTGTAATAGTATGCTCCGACTGTCCACTCACCTGCTCCGTTTGTCTACTACCCCAGCCCGAGCCCTCCAGATCAATACCAATTTACAGGCAAATGCAGAATGGCTGCCTTAGTGTTAATGAATTTTACTGTTTCTCACAGTCTTCTAATGAACCCTTTAAAGAGGGTTTAAGTAAACTTAGCAAGTGGTAAACTAAGCACTTTGGAATACTTAATTATATTGATGGGTTTTCCCCTGCATTTTAAAATTTCTCTGTGAGCAAAGAAGGAAATGTTGCCCCCATTCTCTATCATCATCATTTACAAGTTCTGAAACAGTCAAATTAAAAAGTCAAAGTGGAAGGGCAGCATCTAAGAGAGATCTGGGCGAGCTCCTATTCCCATGCCCAAGCTTAGTTCCTGACAAGCCAGAAAGTAACTAGATCTCAAGTTAAGTCAATCGAGTTGGTTCCTAGGAGTTTATTGAGCAGAATGAAGAAGAAAACTGTGAAATGTGTGATAACACTTAAACCCCAAAGGGATTCAAATGGTTATCACCCTCTCTGCTCATTGCATGAAGTCAGATTAACTCTTTGAGGGATGGGAAGGTGGGGAGAGGAAGAGTTGGGTGTAGGACCAGGAAGCCCTATCCAAAGAATAATTCAGCAACAGAAAGTGTGGCTGCAGTTAGGTAAAGTGGGGGGAGACTTATTAGGAACAGGGATTGGGTTGAGGATTTGGGGGCCATACATACTCTGAAAACAACTAGACAAAAGCAAGAATTCAGTGCAGTTGGGCTTTCTTAGCTTTAATTAGAGGAAAATTCAATAAAGGAATTAGAAATGTTTTGAAGGTCAAGGAAGCTAACCTATTTGTCACTCCACTAGAATTACTGTACCCAGTGTGGATAATCACCCTTCTCCTGTACTGCTCATATATACCTAGGATCCCTAGATAGCAAATACACTATTTTGTAAAATACTACCCCCCATCCCCAATACACAGATGCTTCAGTAGAATAGGCTACCAGGCTGTGGTCCCTGCAAAATCCACTGGTGTGTGAAATGGACAGAGTGGACCTTTCAAATACCTGGAGATGATCTAAGAGGAATAAGTCAGTTTCTCACAAGAAGATGAGGAAGTGGATTATGGCTCTGAAAAGTGCCCTTATCTTCTATTTGAAAATGGAAGAATGATTTGGCAGGATGGAACAGAGAAAAGACCTGCTGCCCTATTTACATTTAGGCACTGTTATTTATCATTTTCATCTAGTCAAGGATGAAAAAGGACAACTTAAACGGCATATTCCTGTTACCCAACTTTTCTTTCTGAATCTCCAATGATTTAGCTGAGATCCTTGCATGACAGCGTGAGCTGAAATCTAGGTGAGAAAGAATCCTCAATGTTCAGTGTCTCCTGACAGATGAGAAGTGTGTGCAGGATGAGGGGGAAAGGAGGGCAGGAAGCCAGTGAGGGTGGAGAGGGCAGACTGGGCAAGGGGAAAGTATGTAAGTGTGAGAGATAGTAGTGAGCAGATGGTTTTCTAGCTCTAGATTTCTCTGTGCCCTCAACTCTATGTCAACTTCCATATTGACAAAGGTTAGTTACAAATGTCCCCCAGGCAGCTGAAACTTTGGAGAGATCAGACTAAACAGGTGAAAAAAACCCAATTTATAGGGGGAAACCTGAAGTTTCAGGAAGTTGCCCACATGAACCTTTTGCTCATTCTCACACTAAACCTAGTTCTTTTTTGAAACAAAGTTCTACTTCCTGAAATAAAAGGTGCACCAAGCAGTCTGCACAAGCACAGCCAGTAATCCAAAGGACCAATAAACCCAAGAATTACAATGTCCTTTAAATTGCACAAGGCTGCTTAGACTATAAATACTCACTGAAAAAATATACTACATTCTGTGTATGTGGGAGTCATGCTAAGTCAAAGAGACACCCTGTATAAATCAAACCTATCTGGTTCAGAATATGTGAATAAGTGTGCATATGTACACGTTTTCCTAATGGGTGTGCTTGTACATACACCAGCATATTGAAAACCTACACCCCACAACACATGAGCTTTGCATACTTGAAGCTTAGAGAATCTAGGCTGATATAGATAAGGTGGGTTTAGGAGACTGAGGCCCACTCCTGCCTTCAGAAATAGCTACAGTCTCAATACAGCGGGATATCCCCTGCCTCTACCATTCCTTAAAGTCAAACCGGGACCCCCTTCTTCCATATCTGATGTGGCTCCTCTAGGCGGTCTCACATTGGTTATGAATCTCTCTGCTCATTGGCATTACAATGGTTAAGGACCGCAGTACTAGGAATGTTGCAAGTTGGGCTGTAAGTTGGAGCCACGTTCCTGTTCTAGCACTGGGAGGAATTGCTAGAGCCCAGAGCCCGTTAATCATACTCTCCCCTGACCACCAGCCCCCTCCCCCACCATCACCCCCGCTATGACAACCCCAAACATCCCTCCAGCTGTCACTAGCCTGCACTTCTAAACCAGGGAACACAGACTGCCAGCAGTCTTACAAAATGATTGTGTGTCAAAGTTCTTACATTTGAGTTTAAAGCATTCGAGCTATTGCTGGCTCTGCAGTTTTTAAAATGCAGAGGATACCGCACGGCAAAGAGAAAACTCCTAATCCACCCCATAGGAAGACACACACACACACACACACACACACACTGCCCCCGGTGCAGTGAGGCACATAAGCATACACACATACACACACACAAACACACATACACATACACATATACCTCCAACCCCTGTCCCCTTCCCCAAACCCAGGCAAGTTTGTTGGAACCCATAAGTCCTGCCTGAGCCAGTGAGTGTTAAAAAAGAAAAGAAAAAAGAAAGGAAGGAAGGAGAAAAGAAAAAGAAAGAAAGAAAAGAACCGAGCTAAGCTGGTGCCATTAGAGGAAAGAGAGAAAGACGTACCAGTGAGGAGATTCTGTTGCAGCAGGGGAGCCTCCAGAGCGCTAGCTGAATCAGCTTTAAAGAGTTAGGGATGCATGGAGGAGGGTCATGGCATCGCAAGGTAATAATGCGCTGGATGCTGCAGCCATCGGCTTCCTCCTATAGGCAACCTCTAATGCAGGGAGGGAAAGAGAGCAGGCCCAGGGATGGCATTAGTCTTCACTTGGAGAGAGGGGGGAAAACACATACACACACGAAAGAACAGGCAAACAAACCCTCAGTCTCTTCCTCTAACACGCACACTCCCTTCCCCCACATGCACCTCTGTATCCCCTCCCCTCCCACCAGACACCACCACCACTCAGCCCTCCTGCTGCAGCGCAGACTTAGGAAAGGGAGGGAGCTCTTTAAAGCTTACAACTGAGAGAGAGAGAGAGAGAGAGAGAGAGAGAGAGAGAGAGAGAGAGAGAGAGAGAGAGAGAGAGAGAGAGAGAGAGAAACAAGAGGGAGAGAGAGAGGGAGAAAGCAGGAGGGAGGGAAGAGAACAGACAGGAGAAGCGGAAAGCAGGAGTTAAGGAGAAGCAACCTTGCGTGCTGGGATTACCGCACACCTTGATGTATAAGGGCTGTGTCTGCAGAAGTCTCCCCTCACCCTTTCCTCCTTCTCCCCCCTCCCCATCCATACCCCCCCCCAAGAGAGGGTCACCATGAGGTAGAGGTCAGGTTGAAACAAAAGAGTATCGTCTGCCCGCATGCTCACACACAAATGGGGGGAGGGGAGGGGGCTGCTTCCTGGTAGGAAGAGGGAAGATTGGGGGGTTTAGGGGGAACCTCTGATCAGAAACCAAGTTCACCTTTCTAGTGCTTATATACCCAGCTAAGCATCTGAAACATGCAGTCCCAGCCAAGTGGCTCCTTCTCATGCCATTCCCTCCCTGACCATATTTAGTCAACCATGGGAAAAAATAGACTGTCAGCTGCGGACAGCCGAACAGGGAGTGCTGGGAGTTCAATCGCTTCTCTCAGCTCATTGACTACTAGTCCTGCAGAGCCCTGAGTCTGCCCCCCTTCCCCACCCCCAACTCCCACCCCTTGCTCTCCCCTACTCTCCCCACTGCTATTTTTAGACAGGCCAAATAAAGAGGCATCTAGGCTTACAGGCCTGGGCTGTCCCAGGCCTTCACCAGGCCCCTACTATGTATGGTCAGTGAGAGACAGCCGGGAGATATCGACAGAAAAGTGTGTCGATTTTGGGAGACCTTTCCTGTGAAAGGCCCCCATTCGCCCCTCCCCATCTGCTGGAAATGCTGTCAGGAAGGAGGAGAAGGATGTTGAAAGACTATTGATTTTTATCATTGGGAGCCAACAGGCTGTGAGCCAAGCGTGTCCCACTAAGGGGGTTTCCTATCCACCACTTCTCTGACTCTTGATGCCAACTTTGATCCCACTCCTCCCATCTCATTCTCTTTATGCTAAGTTCATGAGGAACATGGACTAGGTGCCGAACAGATCCCTTTCTCTGCTTTGCCTTTGGGGATTCTGGGGTCAAGAAAATGAGAGTCAGTTGTTACTTTCTGGGTTTGCTGAATGATCTAGTAAAGGACAACATTAGGTCACCTTGGTGACCAAAAATAATAAATTTGCTGAGGCCCATGAATAATGAAAAGATGCATTTACTTGCTTACCAAGCCCCAAATCTGTGCTGCTCATTAGGCTAATGATCTTTCCCCCTAATTTGTTTCGCAGTGCTAAGTTGTATAATTGGGATCATACCAGCCAGCACATATCCCACCATCTTTTTATTCTCTTGATGTCCAGATCTGATGACCACATTTAGCTTAGCATATAGACAACTCTCAATTCATTCTCCACAATCTAGAGGAATGTAAGAGAAACACAGACATGGGTAACCAGCAAATCACTTCTACTTTAAATGCCTTTTTCAAAATTAATGAATAAACCTTAGAGACACAGCTTTTCTTTCACTTAATTTTTCAGTTCTAAGGGCAAGTAGATGGTCTAAGGCAGAGGTGCCAAACACACTGCCTGCAGTACTACTAAGAGAGAATCACATTAAAATATAACTGGGAAATATTTAACAAAAGAAAAAAATGATACTAGAACATAAATACTATTAATATGTAGTTTAATAAGTTAATGTGCAGCCTGCAGGGATCCTTGTGTATGGTTTAGTTCAAAACTACTGGTCTAAGACATTTTCTATGTTGCTGAAAAAAAAAGGTGTCTTCCTTGAATTTTAATTCTCTAAGTAATCAGTTAATAGGGGTGGAGGGAAGGGTTTTCTGCTACTGAAACCTATAGTAGTAGATCTAGAAATATTTTTAATAAGGAAACAGTAGCATGAATAATTATGGGGTTGGTTTTAGGTTTTTTTTTTCAGTTTCAACATTCTCATTTCAAGTTAACACCGAAAAGATGCTAAATAGAAGTGATAGGATTCCTAGATTCAATTGGACCCACATTTTAAGGACCTACTATGTACAGGGCATTGTGCCAGTCAGTGGGGCTATAAATTTAAAAATTAAGCAGTTTCTTTTCTCAAGGAGCATGCTAGTTTCCTGGCAGAGACAACATGAAGAAATACTTTTTAGTTGTACTGGGCGCAGGAAGATACAGAATTCAAAAAAGATGTGGTTCCTACCCTCAAAGAGCTTTCAGTATGTTGGGAAAATAAGACACCTGCACGGAGAAGAATAATACACAATATTACATGAAAAGTGCGTGGGAAGGATTATAAGCCTTGAAGGATGACAGGATCAGATCAAAGACTAGAATCAGAAACAACCGAACTCAGTGTGTGATTAACCCAATAATATTAACTATTTGGGAGAGGACAATCTATTAGAATAGAGATGCTAGCAAAAGGAATGAAGTTAAGCGGAAAGTGTAGCAGCATATTACACCACACACTAAAATAACTTCCAAATGTGTATGCAGCCTAAATATAAAAACCCACATCATTAAAAAAAAAAAGAAAAGAAAATGTAAGAAGATACCTTTCATAACTATACAGGACTAATTATTTTTTCTTTTTTCTTACTACGAAGAGTAATCTGTCCTTATACAAAGAATAGAAAAATATAATTGCAAATTACATCAGGATTCCTTCTATGTATTCTTTTTCAAAATGTATGGTTTTTATTTTTTCCCCAATTACATGTTGAAAACAATTTTTAAATATTTTTTAAAGTTTTGGGTTCAAAATTCTAAACCCTCTCTTCCTCCCTCCCCAATCTCCTCTGTGATATGGCTAAATGATTTACTAATGCCCCTATTTTGTTCAGCTGCACTGTAGCACCCTACTTTCCCTCTGTAACTCTCTCCCACCAAAATATAAAAGTTGCCCCTTGTAAAAAAAATAGTATATTAAGCAATCCAAATTCGTATATCGCATTCTACACCTCTAGTCCTTCACCTGTTCTGCCAAGAGATGAGAAGTATGGTCATCAATCAGTGTTCTAGAGTTGTGATTGGTCATTGAATTTATAACAGTCCTTAAGTTTTTCACAACCATACAATCATTATATAACTCGTATAAATTGTCTCCTCTTCTGCTCAGTTCACTCTATGACAGTTCACTTAATATGTATGTATATGTATATATATATAATATATATACATATACATGTGTGTATACGTGGTATGTGTGTGTGTTTCAAATATTTTGACCATTCATCTACTGGGGAATAGCTTGTGTTCTTATAAAATACAACCAGGAACTGATTAGGGCAAGTAATAAATATAGTCCCTAAAAGGATCACATGTGTTCATATTCACATTATTTGAAGTTATAGTTATATGAAATTTGGTGATTGGTTCCAATTCAGTGGAAATATGTAGTGAGAATTCAAATCATTTGATCTTTTCAGGGAGCTCATTATTCACATGAATTGGGACCTAGTTATATTTGTATCAATGCCTTATATATGTTGGATATCAGATCTTTATTAGAGAAATTTTATGCAAAGATTTTTTTCTCAGTTAAATATTTCCTTTAGAACTGCATTGATTTTCATAAAATCAAAATTGTCCATTTTCTCTGCTGTGGTCTCCTATATCTCTTGTTTGGTCAAGAACTTTTTAAGAGATGAAGTTTAATAAGTGACAAAGTCTGTCATAAAAAATAGTTTCAAGAAAGTAAAAATTCTAAACATTATCACATGAACAAAATCAATAAGGCTAGGGATAGAAGGGATATATAGAGAATTAACACAAATATAGAGACCAAGAATAACTACACAATGGATAAGTGGTCAAAGAATATGACCCAAGAGTTTTTATAAATTGTAAACTATAAGCAATCAAATGAAAAAATTGCTCCAAATCATTAATAAGGGAAATAGAAATTAAAACAACTCTGAGATTTTACCTCACCTGCAGAAAATTAGCAAAAATGACAAAAAATGAAAAGTCAACGTCAGAGGGGCTACAGGAAGAAAGGCACACTAATATGCTTTTGTTGGCGCTGTGAATTGATTCTATTGTCCTGCAAAACAATTTAGAATTATGTGAAAAAAATCACTCTTTTAAACTTTTGACTGAGTTTTCACTACAAGGTGCAAAAGGAAGTAAAAAGAGAAAAGAAAGAAAATAATATTGATAACAAAACACTCAGAAGAAGACTTTTGGTGGGAGCAAAAAAAAAAAGTAGAAACATCGTACATGCCCTTCAATTTGGAAATGGATGAATAAATTGTAGTGTAGAATATTATTATGTATAGGAAAAGATGTTTATGAGGAATTTGGAAAAAAAAAACATGGGATGGCTCATATGAGCTGATACAGAGTAAAATAAGTAGAACCAAGAAAACTATAGATGCACAATTACAATAACTTAAATTTTAAAAAATTAAAAAAGTCAAACAGTGTATAATTGCACCAACTTATCTTGATCCTGAGAAGAGAAATGGATTTCCGTTCTTTCTTTGAAGACTTGGGCTACTGGAGTTTTGAATATTTGTATATGACAGGAGAGCTGGTTGCTGTGTTACTTGATTTTATTTCACCATTTTTCTTTGTAACAAGGGAAGACTCAGTGGGTTGGCATAAAAGAAGAGAAATAAAGGGGGGATAAGTATTCAGAAATGACGATGACATGAAAACAAAACACATAAATACAATTTTTTAATTTTGTTTAAAAAATAGATAGGAATTCAATAGCAAAAGGAGAAAGATGGGCGCTCCAGGCAGAGGGAAAAAATGTAATGTAATGTAAGTCACAAAAGTCCAGTCTTTGTTCAGAAGACAAAAAACCAAACAGTTCAGTTTGTCAGGAGCATCAAATAATACAGGGGAGAGGTTTGAGATAAATCTAGAAAGGTGAGGTGGGGCCAGATTTTAGAGCTCTTTGAACGGTAGGGAGAGAGTAAGCTGAGATCAAACATTTGCCACAGGTAACCCAGAATGGATAAGCCACATGTAGATGATAAAGAGGGTTTTTCCGAGGGAAACTCACTATTCTGGTGGAAAGAGAGGTGGTGACCAAAGATACAAAGAAGGGTTGGAGACTGAATATCTTTACTATCTTTGTCAGAGAATGTTTAGGTATTTTCACTTTTGAGCAGGTGAAAATCTTTCTAATATGCCTTTTCATAACGTTAACTCCTCTCCTGCCATACTTCTTCCTCGTTGGTCCATCCTCTCCCTCCATAAATGGGATTAGGGATAGAACAGGAAAAGTGGGAAGAAAACCATTCCATTTCCTCTCTTCAGAACTTTAGGACTATTGATTATATCCGAACTGGAAGGAATCATGAATAATCGAATTCAACCTTTCATTTTCCTGTTGAGGAATTTGAAACCTAGAGAGGGAAGATGTCTCTAAATTCATGTTAACACATAGTAGAGACAGGATTAGTATCCAAAATTTCCAACTTGCAGCCAAAGGATCTCCTTATTACACAATCCTGCCTTGTTTTGGGGTTAGAAAAAGTGAACGTACAGGATCTTGCCTTGAATGTCTTCCAGCTCCTTGAGGGTGCTGTTTTTCTCTTTATATCCCCACTGCTTCCCATACTTAATGTAGTGCTGGAGATATGGTGGACATTTGAAAATTTTTGTTGGAATGAATGAATACCTGAATAGTCTTGAGGTTGCACCAGAGTGACTCCAAAAAAAAAAAATCACTGGAACTCAGAGGATGAAGTGCCTGTGTGAGCAGATTTCTCAGGCACTGTTTTGTTTTCTTTTGAAATAATGATGGCATCACCACAAACATGAAGAATGAGATTGTGCTAAACAGGAATTTTCATCAATCAGGTTGTTTAATGACCCTCTCTTAATGGCAGCAGAGCATTTAGTAGAATCTGAAATGGCCATGAGGTCATTTGACCATTTTTTAAAACCAGCTTTTACCATCCTCATAATTGAAGCCACTCTCAGCCTTGTTTCAGGGGATAGTGAAGGTGTTGGTTTGGCCTTCACCTGAGGGTTAGGAATTATAGAGGAGCTCCTGGGAGGGTGCAAACCTACAGAAGCTGGACCTTTCTAGAGCTTGCTTTACATTTAAAGAGCATATTTATTTCAGAAATTAATCAAGCAAAATAAAGCAAAGAGAGATAAGGGCAGAGGATTCTTGACTTGTTCCCATCTGAAGAAGGCCTATTGACTCACAGGCAAAGGTAAGAGACCTGAGGAAAGGGTCGTAGAATTTTAGAGTTGGCAGGGACCTGGGGGGTTCATTGAAGGAGAAACCACTCCTTCAATGGTTTGGGGAAAAAAAGAAAAACTTTCCATCCTCATAGAAAAGACTGGTAAAGAGCCGATTGCAAAGTTAACAAAAACGGGAGAAGAGGGAGAATATCATTTATGCTTCACAATGCTTCTAAACATCCATAATCTCATCAAGGTCACTGACATACCATTGCAAATCACAACCCTTCCATGTCTTAGCAGACAGCTTCATGAATTGTTTGTCTAAAAACGTCATTGCATGGTAACAATGAGCCATTTCACATTTCTATAAAACTTTAGGGTTCCCAGGTTTTTTCCTTGCATCAACCTTGTCATGGAGGTAGTGCAAGTACTATAATCCACATTTTACAGATGAGGAAACTCAGACTCTGAGAGGTTAAATGATTCAATCAAGGTAACACAACAAGAGAAAACTTGAAATTGGAATTTAAACTTAAGTAAATACATAGATCAGTAAAGCATTTATTAAGCAATTAGCATGTGCCTGCACCATGCTAAGTGCTTGGAAGACAGACAAAAATTAAAATGTTCCATACCTTCAAGGAGCTTATATTCTAATGAGACAAGACAACACAAAAAGGGATCTGAAAAGCATTGGTATGGGATAGGGGATGGGGAAGAGATTTTCTTGGAGACAAATTGGAATGAGTATGACTGGCTTGGCATTCTCTCAAATTAAAGTTCAGGAGAGGAACTCATCAAATGTATGAGGGGGCCACAGGGGCAGAGACACTTTCCAGGGTAAGAAGTTCACATGGGAGAGGCATCTTCTGAGACAAGAAGGTTGCTGGGTAAACATGAAGAAGACCAGAAGAAGCCTCATACTTTCCAGTATGTCATATTTCCCTCTCTGATGTCCAGTTTTTTTATGAAGAATCTCTCTGCACTTAGCATGACTGCTCAGATGACAGGCCCACCATCTATCATCAGACCATAAGAGATGATAAGTATAGAAGATACAGTGGTGTATAGAAAGACATGAATTAATGCAAATTGAAGTAAGCAATGGGGCCAATATATGGATTTGTTTTGCTTGATTAGGTACATTCATTACAAGGGAGGGCTTCTATTACGGGGAGAGGGAGAAGGTTATTTTAATGTGTGAGACATATGCAAAAAAAAAAAAAGAACACTAAGGAGGAAAAGGACCTATATGTGTAAAACCATTTACAGTTTGCCATTTTCCTCTCCAACTCATTTTACAGATGAGGAATGGAGGCAAACAGTGTTAAGTGACTTGTCCAGGATCACACAGCTAGTAAGTGTCTGAAGCCAAATTTGAACTGAGGAAGTTGAGTCTTCCTCTATGCTCTACCCACTGTGCTACTTAGCTGCTCAGGAGAGATTGGGGTTAGACATAAGGGAGAACTGCCTTTTACAAGAGTTATTAAGCAACAGAGCAAATTACTAAGGAAAATATATTGCATGGGGAGAGCCCTATCCTGAGTGGTTTCAAGGTGCTATGGTCCTCTGGACACTGTTTCTGAAAAGTAATCCCCCTGAAGGAATGTACCATTTCTAATTTATTTCAATATTTTCCTATAGTCTGAGATAATTGTGAGCACAAAATGCAAGTGTTTTACAGAAATATACCAAGTCCTGACTGGATATCTGAAAGTTGAGGCTGTAGTCTGATAGCTCTGATTTCCTAGAATTGCACCGACTGGTTGTAGTGAAATGAGCCATAGCTTCCCCAGGGCCTGGTGGCTTCTCAATGAGCAATCATTACTGATGATCCCTAAGTGGGCAAGGGTAAGAAGGGAAGCAAAGATAAAGTGACTTTAAAACAAGGATGAGGGATCTCAGCCCCAGGCATCCCTGTCTCCTTGCTACAATCTAAACCAAGCTGTAACACTACCTCTGGGCTTCAGAGTACCAGAACTAGGCTGTAGGTGAGACAGTGTCATAGCAAGGTCCTTTTGAGACATTCAGTCATTCCCTGAGCTTGGACTTGGAGTTGAAAAGATCCCACACTTCCTAGCTGTGTGACCCTGGGCAAGTAACTTAACACCTCTTGTCTCAGTTTCCTCATCTGTAAAACAGGGATAATAACAGCACCGACCTGTGTATCAAATAACACAAGAATTGTAAAGCTCTTAGCATAGTGCCTGTCTGTGTAAATGGTAGCTCTTATTATTCTGGCACACTGAATATTCTGGCACACTAGCTCCTGAGGCAGCTAGATGGTACAGTAGATAGAACTTGGACTTGGAGTCAAGACCTAAGTTCAAATCCAGTCACAGACAATTCCTAGCTATGGGACCCTGGGCAGTCACTTAACTTCTTTTTGCCTTAATTTCCTCGACTGTCAAATGGAGCAGTCTATCTCACGGGACTGTTGTGAGGACCAAATGAGCCTATGCTGAATGGATCAAATGTGCCTGACTCATAGTGGATGCTATATAAAGATTATTACCTTCTTCCTTCTTCTCTGTCCTTAGAAAAACTCCAGAAAACAATCAAGATTTATTCCAAACAGTATAGTGAAGGTGAATGAACCCTGGATCTGCAGTCAAAAGGAAGACCTGAATTCAAATTCCAGCTTTTCTACCACTTATTATTTATGTGACCTAGGGCAAGTCACTTAAGTTTCCTCCTCTACAAAATGAGGTGGATGGATGACATGACCTCTAAGCTCTCTTCCAGAGCTAAATCTTCATCTGCAAAACAAGCTGGGGAAGGAAATGGCAAACCACTCCAGTATCTTTGTTAAGTAAACCTTAAATGGGGTCACCAAGAGCCGAACGGGACTGAAACAACTGAACAGCAACAGTCAGTGACTTATAGCACAGACCTGGGGTATTTGTTTTGTTGTGGTGGAACTGTGTCCACAGGTCTATTGATCAGTCTCTTAGTTGATAAGCATTTATTAATCATCAAAATATACCAAGCACTGTTCTAACTGCCAGGGATCCAAAAGTGTCTTTGGGAAGCTAACATTCTATCAGAAAAAAAAAATATACAAATGTAAAAGAAGTTAAGAGGTAGTAATGGCTGAAGAGGGGTCAGGTCTCATATCAGAAGGGAGGTGACACATGAGCAATGCTTTGAAGGAAGCTGGGGATTCTGACAGAGAGAAGAAAGGAAGAGGTGCCTTCCAGACTTGGGGGCCAGCCTATTCAAAGCCAAAGGTGGGAAATGAAAGCATAGAAACAGCAAACAGGACAGTCTGAAAGGAGTGTAGGATGGTGAAGAGGAGTAATAATGAACAAACCTGGGAAAGTAAGCTGGGACAGATTATGAAGGATTTTGTACTTCATCGTAGTGGCAATAGGGAGCCATGGGAGGCTCCCTATTTGAACAGGGAGGTGACAAGGTCAAACCTTTAGGAACTTTGCTTTTGCAGTTGTGCTAAGGATGGATTGGAGGCAAGAGAGACAGGAGGCAGAGAGACTAATAAATCAGTTATTCCACTAATTCAGGGAGAGGTAGTGATGACCTAAATAAGAATGATTGTAGGATGAGTAGAGGAAAGGGGGAAAAGGTAGAGTTAACAAAACTTGACAGAGTGAGGCGGACCTAAGTTCAAATCCAGTCTCAGACACTTACTAGCTGTCTGATCCTGGGCAAGTCACCTCCAAAAAAAAAAAAAGAAAAGGAAAGAAAACCAACAACTTGTCAGTTGAATGGATATAATGAGTCAGGTGGGGCACGATGAAGAATGAAGTTTGTTAACTTCTGTGAGTGGAAGGATGCCAGTGCCCTCAACAGAAACAGAGGAAGAGAGAGGAGTTTGGGAACAGCAGTCAAAGAAAATAAATTAATTCCAACATTCTCCAAGATTGGGAGGCCTTGTGACATAGTGCATAGAGATCCAGTCTCAGGATCAGGAAGACCTCGATTTGAGCCCCACCTCTGACTGACTTCAGGACTCTAAGCAACTCGTTGAACTTCTGAGGGAGGACCTCAGGCAATGCCTAAGAGTTTCCTCACTGCTTTGATAGAGGGCATTTCCTTTGTTGGGATTTCCCTCTGCCAGTAAAATCACAATAAAATCAGAGACTTGGGAGAAAGAAGAGTGAAGGGGAGAAAAAGGCCCTTTATCAGGATAATATTTTTAAATTATTAAAGGAAATGTTAACTTTCATTTAGAAGACACATTTTTTTCTCCCTTCCACATTCATAAGATCTATCCATGAATTCTGTGGGGAGGAGTGTATATGGACCCCAGGTTAAGACTCCCTTCTTGGGGGCCAGAGGTCATTCCACTACATCATGCTGCCTCCTATGCAATTTGCTTTAGGTCTCGGATCCTTAGTTTCCTTGTTTGCAAAATTCAGGTAATGAATTTCTGTTTACTTGAAAGTTGTTATGACTATGAAATGAGATTATGCATATAAAGTGCATGAAAACTTAAAGGTACATAAAGCTAGTTTTTATTTGAAATGGCTAAAAGCAGCCTGATTCCAACTTTTCTTCCTCGATTTACAAATTATTTCTAAGTATAAAACAAAAAAACTAAATCTACTATATAGCTGTTTCTGTCATTGACCTTTACCCTTAAAGAATTTCTACTCAAAATCAAGTTAAGCCAAGGCATTAACACAGAAGTGACTTCAACAGCTTGGGATTTCATGGCTGCCAAGACTAACTAATGCTGCACCTTAAACCTCAATGTATCAACAGAAGTACATATGTATGTATATATGTATATAGACACACACGCATATACATATATAATTTGTGTATAATATGTATGCATATGTGGTATGTATGTCTGTATATGTCTTTATATAGACATGTGTATGTGTGTAATATATGCACTGCATATATGTGTGTATATACATGTGTATATATGTGCATGTGTATCATCTATGTATATGCATGCATTTGTGTATGTGTGCATATATCTATATATGTGTGTGCATATGTGTGTATATAAAAAAATCAACTTCTAGATGAGCTTCTCCACACTTAGCCAGACTGCTCCTCAAATCAGAGACAAAGTCCGTCACCTGGCACGTACTAGGAGCCTCTCCAGCTTGGTCACACTTGATCAAATTTGACCTTTGCCAGAAGAGTTTTTAAGAACCTAAGGTCATTTCCAGGTGATGATGAAGCATTGGAGGAGGACTTTCCTGGAGGCAATGGGCTTGAGGGTAAATACATCATTAGGGTGAAGAGAAAGGGGATAAGGACAATGGTCACTGGAGTTCACTTTACTTGGTCACTGGAAGAGGAAGCCATAAGATATTCTCTGACTAATCATGGAGGGCTTCATGAAGAAAGTGAAGCTTTAGAAGCTATTGGACCCCTACTCAGTTAGAAACTCCTTTCATGATGTCATCCTGTAGTCCACTGTAAATGACCTCTTACTCAGTTGGGTTTGGATTCTGCTTAGAAATGGCCCAAAAGCTGGCCATCCTTCTCTGAAGAGAAAGCAGAGTAACTGATCTCATCCTTCTTGTTGTGGTTTTCTCAGTTGGCTTGGGGGAATTTTGTGTCCTGGACAAATCACTTAACCTCCCCTCCTCAATTATATTAAGTTTAATTCAATGAAAAGTAGAATAGTTTTCTGTGCCTCAGTTTCCTTATCTCTAAAACTGAGTGATAGTAGTAGATGCAGTTTTTACTAGGTCAGCTAGATGACACAGTGGATAGAATGTTGGGTCTGGAGTGAGGAAAACCTGTGTTCAAATTCAATCTGAGACATTTACTAGCTGTGTGACCATGGGCAAGTCATTTAGCCTTGTTTGCCTGTTTCCTAATCTGTAAAATGAGCTGGAATAGGAGCTGACAAACCACTCTAGTATCTTTACTGAGAAACTTCAAATGAGGTCACAGAGAGTTAGACATGACTGAAATGACTGACCAACGATAAAATAAAAACTATGAAACTACAGGTTTGCAAAGTGACTTACTTATGCTTGTGTGATACATCCTTTCAAGGTTGGTGCTGTTATTATCCTTATCTTTCAGATGAAGAAACTGAGGCAGAGAAAGGTTAATCAACTTGCCCAGGGACACCTAAATGACCTGAGTGTCTAAGGTAGAATTCGGGAGTCAGGTCTAAGTCCACACTGTATTCACTGTGTCACTTACTTGCTTTAAACACTACATTGTTTTAAGCACCACTGCCTTAAACTTCCATGGTACAACAATTCTTACTTAGTAGAGTTGTTCTGATGACCCAAAGAGTTGCTGTGGGTCAAGTTCATTGCTGACCTTAAAGAGCTATAGAATTGCAGGCTATCACTACAATTATTGTGGTCCATTTTTGCCCATGAACGCTTATTTTACTGAGATGGCCTTAAGGTCAAAGAGGTGTGAGCACGACAGCTTTTCTCTTCTCAAATCACACAGGCTGTCAGTAAGCATTATTTGAGTATCAGCTGCTGCCCAGCCTGAAATTTTGATTGTCTGAGTAAGGGAGCTCTGGTGAACACAATAAGGGAGCCTTTTTCTTCGGGTGATTCCAGTTTTCTTTCTGTTCACTTCCTTTACTTCACCATAGAATCAAGACAGAGCAGCCAAGAAACTCTCCATCTCATCCCCATCCCCACCCCCGTGCCATGTGAGAAGACAGGTCACGATGGCTCCTCTGGAAGCTTTTGTGGTCCATTAGGTGGATACTGTATTTACAGAATTCTTCAATGCTGATTATGTAAACATGTATTTATAAACTTTGCCAAGTGCAAAGTATTGACCCCTGGACAAAGTTCCCCCTTCCACAAGCACATAGGGATGGACGGATGGCATATTGATGACTGCTTTCTTCATTGCCAAGCTTTAGTGACATTTCCCTCTCTAGAAAGCCACTGACATTTAAATTTTACCAAGTACCAAAGGCAGAGGGTGTGATGGGCAAGTAATCCTACGGCTATTATTTCCTAATTCCACAAGGGCAGAAGAGTAAGAATCTTTACTTTGTTCACGGATTAAGCTTCCATGCAGCCAGATGATGCAGTGGATGGTGCTGGAATCAGAAAGACCTGAACTCAGATATGACCTCAGACACTCACTAGCTGTGTGACCCTGGTCAAGTCACTTAACCCATCTTTACCTCAATTTCCTCATCTCTAAAATAGGGATGATAGTAATAGTTCCTTCCCACAGTTGGTGTGAGGCTCCAATGAGATAATAAATGTAAAGTGCTTAGCACAATATCTGGCACATAAAAAGTGTCATATAGATGTTAACTGTTATTATTGCTATTACTGCTCTTGGAAATATCTCAAAAAAAACAGATTAGATTTTCTCAGATCTTCACCATGAAGGACCTGAATGTCATTTGTTGTCAGTCCATGCTCCGATGTCCTGATGGAATGCCGGGGTAGTTGCTGGGAAAGGTTTGTGGTTGTCATCGTCATCTCTCCACTCTATCCACTATGTCATTTAGCTCCCTTTCTGTCACTGTATCACATTTTTTCTCATCATCATTGTGATGGTTTAATTTCTAGGCTATGATCTTTAGTCAGATTCATAGAATCTCTGAAGGGAAGTAAGCAGGGGTGTGCTGGAGTCAGCTCAAACTAACTGGCAAGAGCTGAATGTTAAATTTTCATTGTGAGCATTTATACATTGGAAATCAACAAAAGCTACAAATCAGGGCTTGATTTATTGCTTTATTAATTGTCTAGGGTTTAGAAACTGATATAAAAATTAATGATGCAGATTAGACTGAGAAGTCTTCCACATTTAGGGTGGAAGGGAAAGGAGAGCTGATTGTTAACACTTGTCATCATACGCCTGCACCTAAGAGATCATAGGATCATGCATCTAGAGTTGGAACAGACTTCAGCATCCATTTAGTTCCACTTCCTTATTTTACAAAGGAGGAAAGTAAGACACAAAGAGGCTGGGTTATTTGCTGAAGATCATCCAGGAATTAGGTGTCAGAGATGGGATTTGAATCCTGGGTGTCTGAGGCGGTTATGTTTCCACTAGATCATCCCCCTACTAGTGTTCTAGTCCAACGTGTTCCTGAAAAGAAATTTCTTCTATAAAAACCCTCAATAAATAGTCTTTCAACCTATGCCTGAAAACCTCCAATGACCGTAAACCTTTTACTTTCCAAGGATCACATTCCACTTTTGGATAGCTGTAATTGTTATGAATTGGGTTTTTTTTTTATTTGGACTCAGAATGGTATCTCTGTAACTTCTGTTCATTGCTCTTACTTCTATCCTCTGAACCCAAGCAGAATAAGACATTAGTTGCCTCTCATAATGCAGTATTTTCAATACTTGTTGACTGATACCAACTCCTGGTCCCCCAAGACTTCTCTTCTCCATTCTTCATTATTTCAACCAATCCTTTTGGCTCGTTGTCATTTTCCTATAAAAATTCTTTTGTTTTCCAATGTTCCTCCTAAAGATATGGCCCCCAGATTGTTTGAAAAGGGCAGAGGAGAATGGGGAAATCATTTGCCCTCTTCTGGACATTCTGCCTCTCTTAATTCAATTTGGATCTCTAAGACGACATTTCATTTATGGCTTCCCTATCAGTCTACCTATCAGTCAACAGACATTTATTAAACACCTATTACATACCAGGCATGTGCTATGCCTCAATGTTGACACAGTCCAAACACTTTTTTTTAGATGAACTATTGTCTAGCTACATGTCTCCATCCTTTACTTGTGTAATTGATTTATCCATGTGTAGAAGTCTATATTTACCCATATTAAATTTCAGTCCTATTTGATTAGACTTATCATTGTAGCCTGGTGAGATCTTTTTGGGATTCAAAACTCTGTTCATCAACATGAATGCTTTTATCCAAGTCATAGAGTCAAACAACTTTGTTTTCAAGGGTGAGTATAAATCAACAAGTCTTTGTTGAGATCTATTGTGTGACCAGTCTTCAATTCAGTATGTGGAGGGGATAGGAGAAGAAGAGACAGAGTCAATAACCTCAAGAATTTTACCATCTTCAATACCTAGGACCAGGACAGGGTTTAAATATTTTATGTGATACTGTGATTGAGAACTAAATGGAATAGAATTACCTTCAATGCTGGGGAACAAGTGCTCCAATTTGCCTTGAACACAGACTGCATGAAGGAGAGTGATATGAAACAAGACTGGAAATCACAGAATTATACAATCACAAATTGACCATGCTGCAAGGGACTTCTGATGCCATTCATTCAGATCTACACCTGAAAAAAAGATTCCTTATGATAACCTAACCACCAAACTCTTGTCCAATTTCGTCTTGAAGCCCTCCAATGAGAAAAGCCCATTACCACTCTAGGCAGCCCATTTCACCTTCAGACTGTTCTCATTGCTGGGCACTTTTCCCTTACATTTGCCTCTTTTTTAACTTCTCTCCATTGTTTCTACTTCTGCCCTTTGGGCCCAAATGGTATAAGCCTAATTCATGCCCTTGTGGCAAATTTTCAAATACTTGAAGATAACTATCATGTTCACTTTGAGTCTTTTCTCTTCCAGTTCAGTACTCCAACTCTTCATCTGGCAAGCTCTTCACCATTCTGGGTGCTGTCTTTTGGAAGTTCTCTGACTATCCATATCCTTTTTAAACAATGGCACCCAGAATTAAACACTGTACAAAGCAGAAAATAGTAGAGCTATGTTCACTTTCTTACCAAACCCTATGTCTCTCTTAATGCATCCCAAGATTATATTAGCTTTGAGGGCTAGCATGCATACTGTTAACTTGTATTCAGCCTCCACTACACTAAAATTCCCTCGTCTTTTGTAGTCAAACCCTCCCTTATTTTGTATTTGTGTCTTTTTTAAAAAAACTTCCATGTCAGACCTTATGTTCATCCCTATTGAATTTCATCTTATTTGATTCAGTCCATCTTTCCAGACTGTGTTATCCTGTGCGTTAGCTCTGTATCATCCCTATTTGAATTGTCTTCACATTTGATAAGGACACATTCTATACCTTTATCTCAATCATTTATTAAAATGTTAAAAAACTCAAAATCAAGGTCAGATCACTAGGGCACTCTGCCATAGACCTCCAGATTATCTCACACAAAACTGGAATTTAAAGAGGTTGTACTTGATCCTAGAAATAACAGAACTATTGAAGGTTTTTTTTTAGGTGATGAGACCTATGACTTAGGAAGATTGTAAAATTTCATTTATATTAAGAATAGACTACAATGAGAACAGACTGAAGGAACAGAGCATTATAAATAAGACTGCTATAATATTCCAAGTGAAAGGTGATGAAAATACAAATTAATGTGGTAGTTCTGTAAATGGAAAGAAAGAAACAGCCAAGAGATTTTATAAATGTAAAATCAACAGAATTTGGTAACTAATTGCATATGGCAGATAAGAGATTGAGATGAGTCAAAAATGACTATGAAGTTATAGACCAGGGTAGCTAGGAGAATGAAGAAGGTTATCTTTAACAGAAATTGAGGAGTTTGGAAAAGGGCTATGTCTAGAGGGGAAGAGAAGGATGTCAGGTTTGGACATGTTGGACCTGGGGTGCTAAACTAGTGGAAGATATAGGGAGATGCCCATTGGGCAATTAGAAATATGAGACAAGACTGCTGGAGAGAGATTAGGACTATTAATCTGAGAGTTATGAGAAGATAATTGAATCCAAGGGAGACAGTATATTGAGAGAAGAGAAGTGGACCCAAGATCAAGACTTGAGAGATGCCCGTGTAACTGGGTGAGAGGTCCAGCAAAAACAACTGGGAAAGAAAAGTCATAGAGGTAGCAGGAAGTAGTATTCTGGAGGCTAAGTGAAAAGAAAGTATCCATTTCATGAACAGAATCTAGTGACAGATACTGCAGAGATAAGGAGGAAGATGACTGAGAACTGTCCATTGGATCAAGCAGTTAAGAGATTGTCGTATTATTTCAGCTATAGAAAAGTTGTGTCTTTTTATTTAAAAGCTAATTAATGACTAAAGTGAAAATGTATTTAATAAAAATGTGTGTGTAGAAAAAAAGCTAAATAGCTATAATTGCAAAATTCCATTCTCTGCAATGAGTACTCTTCACAATGGATGAGTGCTGAGCTCTATTATATCCCATTACATTGTGATAACCCCATTTTCCCTGCCATTGTGATGGCAAAGAACAACATATCTTAACTAAATTTCAGACAAAGGCCCAAGAAGAAGCTGAAGATGGGACTTTAGTTTAGTTCAGTAAGGATCCCAGAAGTGCAGAGCCAGTTGGTTTAATTGGTAGTTGGCATATTAGGGAATTTATGGCTGGTGATTTGGCTCTAACCTTTCCATCTAGTAGTCTTCTCCAGATACTTAGCTTTCTACTCCAGTGGGAACTTCCTGCCCTCTGTCCTCTAGATATGTCTCAGATCAGTTGGCACCTAGCCATGGGGACTGGGGGAAGGAGGCAGATAGTGGCCCAGACCTAGACTTCTTGACACTACAGATTGTCTCTAAAAGGAGCCAAGCTGTTGTGACCAAAGTAATGAGAGGTGAATTGATCTAATTTTCTCCTGGCCAATGGGGCAGTGGAATGAGAATTCAGGTTAGAAGTTCACTGCCTAGTTCAGCATCATGAACGCTGTGGGTTTCTCAATAAATGTTAATTGCACTGAATTAATTGAATTAGGCTGGGTTTCCTGACAGGGAAGGTTATTAGACACTGAGAATGGGCTACAGAGGGAGGTTATGGGATTTCATTCTCTGAAGGTCTTTAAACACTTGAAAGATTTCCATTCATCTGGAATGCTTAGCAAATGTTTCCAAATCTGCAAAGTGGGGTTAATAACTCCCACCATGACTACCTCACAGGGCTCTTCTCCACTGAGTATAGCCCATTGGTTTGGGGGGGAGGGGCAAAACTAGCCAAGTAACACCTTTGCCTTCTGACTTTCCTGACTCAGGTGAATTAATTCATAAACCTCCCACCAAGGGAATGAACA
Source organism: Bettongia penicillata ogilbyi (assembly GCA_023548195.1). Lineage (NCBI taxonomy): Eukaryota > Metazoa > Chordata > Mammalia > Diprotodontia > Potoroidae > Bettongia > Bettongia penicillata. The sequence continues at coordinate 5,069,749 of JAJHZJ010000500.1, forward strand.
GTTGCACTGCTGGAGGATAAAATGAACCAGCTTGCATTTCAAGGCTGGTGAAGTTTTTGTCTGATGTTCCATCCTTTCCACTGGATGTAGCCAGCTGTGGCTTAGAAGGTCATGAAATTGTTATTGGTGAAACATTTGTATCCAAGAGGACAGAGATGTGCAACCTGCTATTTTTCAGTCAGTTCAATTTTACTATTTCATATATCTCTGATTTTGAAAGTCAATCAATCAATGTTTTGTAAGCATCTACTGTGTGCCAAGAACTGCACCAAGTACTGAGAATACAGAAACAAAAATGAAACAGTTCCTGCCTTCAAGAAACTTATATTCTACCATGAAAGAAATATGAAGACATTTAAATAATTATAAAATTGTGAGTAAAGGGAAAGGAAGATACTAGCAGCTGGAGGAATTAGGAAAGACTCTATATAGGAAATGAGATTTGAAAAACAAATAGATCATCATCCAAACCCTAGAATTAGACTCTAGGGTCCTTTCAAAATAGCCATACAGACTCCTACTGCCTAGGTGACACAGTGGATACAGTATCAGGCCTGGGGTCAAGAACACTCAATTTTCTGAGTTTAAATCTGGCTTCAGTCAGTTATTAGCTTTGTGATCCTAGGCAAGTCACTTAGCCCTGTTTGCCTCAGTTTCTGTATCTGTAAAATGAGTTGGAGAAGGAAAGGGCAAATCACTCCAGTATTTCTGCCAAGAAAACCCCAATTGGGGTCACAAAGAGTCAGATACAACTGAAAAACAACTAAACTGTCTGAATCACAAATGGCACTCCTGAAGATCTATCACTCTCAGGCTAGCATACCTCTCTCTAGAGCAAGAGTTCTTCATCATTTTTGTGTCATGAGCCACTTTTACAGTTTTTAAATGCATAAAAGAAAATACATAGCATTACAAAGGAAAACAATTATGTTAAAATGCAGTAGAATTTTAAAAGAATTTATTACAATTTTATTAACATACAAACCAATCTTGGAAATCAAATAAGAAAAATGTAACATCTTAGGCTTTTCTAACATAAAAATAACCATAACTACAATTATTTAAGATATTGGGAAAGCTTGCATTTTGGTGCAAAGTTTCTCAAAATGTAATGTCTTCAACGCTACTGTTACTCAAAATTCTTTTTCAAATATTGAAACAGTTATGAAAATACTACAAGTTCCAAACTCATGAACTTCTGGAAATCTTTCCGTAAACTCCCTGGGAGTCTGTAGATGCCAGGTCAATCCATGATCTAGGCATAATCGGAGGTGGCAAATCAGAAAAAAAAAACACCTAAAGATGAAGCAATGGTCACTTCAGAGTCCCAAACCTCTGCTCTTATGCATTTGCTCTCTGATGAGGAATGATCAGACTCTCTCTTAATTGGTTTCTCTGATTCAAGTCTCTCCCCACTATAATCTTTCACATATAGAGATGGCAAAGTGATTTTTACTGACATTCAGATGTGACCAGATTACTCCCCTGCTCATTAAATATCATTGTCTCCCTATTGCCTCAAGGATCGAACAAATTCTGCTGTTCGACTTTTAAAAGCTTTTTACAATCTGGTTCTAAACTACCTTTTCAGCTTCATTATGCATCGCTCCCTTACTTCTTTGCTGTAGTCTGTCCTTCATTCATTAGAACTGATATTCTTGCTCTTTCTCATGTTCCACCTCCAGGATGAGTTCCAGGCCAGCTTTGGTTATCTTCATTGAGTACTGAATAAGGCAGGGCATGAGAAAATGTACTAATTTTGCCCACTGAGTGTCATTTTAGGCTGGATGCATATTTTGAAGAAGAGTTTAAAAAATGAACTCCTAACCTGCCTATCAAATGATTAATTGGCAAACATTAACTGCATAGCATCATGCTAGGTGCAATAAATAAGACAAAATCAAAACCATCCCTTCCCTCATGGGGTTTACATTTAATGGAGGAAATGACATATACGCAGTTAGGTATATACGAGACTCACACCAAGTAGACAATGTAACCTTGGATAAAAAGGCACTAAAGTTGGGGGCTGGCAAGAGGGAGCGTGGCCTACAAATTCTGAAATGTGAGTTAAAATAAGGGGTTGGAACAGAATCTATTATGCTTCAGCTGAAGTAAGAAAAAGATAGGGGTATCAATCATGATCTCAGACAAAGTAAAAGCAAAAACAGACCTAATTAAAGGGGATAAACAGGGAAACTATATCTTGCTAAAAGTTACCATAGACAATGAATACAATAAAATAAGTAAACCACTGGTTAATTTGATTCAAAAAAGAAAAAAGAAAACCAAACTACTGGCATAAAAAAAATTAAGAGTGAGTGGAACATTAATGAAGATAGCATTAAAGTAATTAAGAGTGATTTTGCCCAATCATATGCCAACAAAACTAAGTGAAATGATGAATATTTATAAAAATATAAATTGTCCAGATTAAAAAAAAGGGAAACTATAATGTTGAAATAATCTCTAGGGGAAAAAATGAACAAGTCATAAATGAACTAATCCCTAAGAAAATAATCTCCAGGACTCATTGGGTTTAAATGTGAATTGTGTAAAACAATTAAGACAATTAAGTCCAAAACTATATAAACTATTTGAAAAAATAGGCAAAGAAGGGTGCTACCAAATTCCTTTTATGACACAAATATGGTTTTGATACCTAAACCAGAGAGTACACAGAGAAAGAAAACTATAATCCAATTTCCCTAATGAATATGGATGCAAAATTTTAAAATAAAATGCTAGCAAGAAAATTACAGCAATATATCACAAAGATCATATAACTTTGAAATATGTCTAATATGGAAATATATTTTAAATGACTTCATGAATATAATCTGTATCAAATTGCTTGTCTTCTCATGGCAGGGTAAGGGTAGAGATGGAAAGAATTTGGAACTCAAAATTTTTAAAAAATATTTTAAAATTTTGACATGTAATTAAGAAATACTTGATAAAATAAAATATATTGGGGGGGAATATCAAAGGAATCAATAAAGAAAATTAGATGGAAGATAACCTGGCAACATAAGATTTCAAAGTATGTTACAAAGTGGTAATTATCAAAGCAATCTGGTCCTGTCTAAGAAGTAGAGTGGTGGATCAGTGGAATAGAATAGGTACGCAATCCACAGTAATAGATGACCATAGTGTTCTAATGTTTGATAAACCCAGATATCTAAGTTTTAGGGGCAAGAACTCACTATTTAACAAAAATTATCTGGAAAATTGAAAAGTAGTTTGATAGAAACAAGTCATAGACCAATACCTCACACCATAGACCAACATAAGGTCAAAATGGGTAAAAGATTTAGACATAAAGAGTTGTATAATAAGTAGATTAGGAGAGTATGGATCAGATTTATGGATAAGGAAAGAATTTATGACCCAACAAGAGATAGAAAGGATCACAAAAAGTAAATTGGATAATTTTGATTACAAGAAATTGAAAAGGTTTTGTACAAACTGAATGTAGTCAAAATTAGAAAAACAGTAAACTGATGTGGGGATAATTACAGCACATTTCTCCGATTTCATTTCATTTCTCAAATATATGAGATTTCATTTCATTTCTCAAATATATGAGAAACTGAACCAAATACATACATATATATATATGAAAAGAGCCATTCTCTATTGATTAATGAACAAATAATATGAATAGACATTTTTAGAAGAAATCAAATAAAATGCTCTAAATCACTATTGATTAGAGAAATGCAAATTAAACCAACTCTCATGTACAACTTCACACATATTAGAGTGGCTAGCATGATAGAAAAAAAATTTATAAATGCTGTAGGGGATATAGAGAAATAGGCACACAAATGCACTATTGTTGGAGTTGTGAACTGATCCAACCATTTTGGAAAAAAATGTGGAACTATGTCCAAAGGGCTGTAATACTGTGATTACCTTTTGACCCAGAAATACTAAGTCTGTGTCCCAAAGAGATCAAAGAAAAAGGAAAGGAATCCTTCTTTTTATCCAATGTATAGTATCTATTTTTGTGGTGGCAAAGAATCAGAACTCAAGGTTATGCCCTTCAATTGGGGAATTGTTGAACAAATTGCAGTATATGATTGCGATGGAATACTGTTGTACCATAAGAAATGACAAGTAGTATGGTTTCAGAAAAACCTGGGAAGACTTATATAAATTAATTAAAAGTTAAGTGAACCAGGAATACATTGTGCACAATAACAGTAATAATGTAGCAATGATAAGCTGTGGAAGTCTTAGCTCCTCTGATCAATACAATGAATGATCCAAGACAATTCCAAAGGATCCATGATGAGAAATGTTATGCACCTCCAAAGAGAGAACTAATAAACCCAGAGTGAAACATACTTTTTTCAATTGTCTTTATATTTCTTGCTTTTTATTGTGTCTTTTTTTTTGCAACATGGCTAATATAGAGAAATATGTTTTGAATGACTTCATATATAAAATTGATATCATAATGTTTGCCTCTTCAATGGGTGGGGGAAGAAAAAGATTGTTTTTAGAAAAAGAATTTTAAAATAAATAGTATTTTTAAAAGATAATTAAGAAAGATACAAAATTATTTAAGAGGTAAATTAGTGAAAATAGGAAGTCAGCAAAAGGCTGAAGGGGATTTGTGTGTTCACAGTAAGGAAAGCATCTTCAGGGGTGGAGTTTTTAAGAGGCAATAATGGGCTGTAAAAAGTTGTACCCAGTTCCTTAAAGTTGAATAAATAACCACAGGGAGTTCAAATTATCAAGGTTAAAAATTTCAGCTATTTTGTAAAGAAATTATGCAATGACTTGCTTAGTACAAGAGTATATTGTATATAACTGTGTATATATATATGTATTTATACATAATATACATGCACACACTTGCATGTGAATATATGAATATATATGAGTATGCTGAGTATACTAAGAACATGATATTTGTATTTCTTCCATAGCTGGGAAAGTATTACCTAAATGAAATATGAGACAATATTTCTAAAGCTCTTGGCAAATCTTAAAATGCTGTATAACTGCTAGCTATTATTACTGTCATTACTAAATGACTATCAGTAACATCTTTGTTCCCAGTATAGGTCAATTTCTCTCCAAGAGAAGAAGAGAAAGAAACAAAAAAATGCCTCGTCCCTATTCCAGGTGATTGGAGAGAATAAAATATTCCTATACCCAATAGAATCAAAGCTTCAATGGGGAAAAGAAGAATCTAAAGTTGAGGAGGGGAGAGCTGGCCCTTATCAGGATATTGGAGAAAAGCAGGAAAGGAAAGAATATATATAGAAGATCCAGGAACAGAAAAAGACAGCTATAAAATTAGAGCTTTAAAATAGATTTGAATCTCTGGAGATGAAGGAGTTGGATGTTCTGAGAAGACAGAAGCTACTTGTCCTCCAAATAGTGATAGAGCAGAGCCAAAGAAACTATCTAGTGACGGATCATTTAGTAAGGGTGAGAGGAAAAGGGGGAAAGTAGTCATAGATGATCATTCCCTACTCGGTATTGCTGAGGCAACTATGTATTGATTTGATAACAACACCAGAGTTCTCTTACCTTCCCAGGTATCCAAAACAAAATAGAGACCCTCCTAAGACTTACCAAAACAGATAACCAGTACTTTGGGTGATTCGTGTGGGCACAAATGACATTATCAGAGGAATCTAAAAAGTATTGCCAACAATTACGAAGTTTTGCTTAAGAAACTGAAGTTCACAGAGGCATAGGTTATGTTTATTGGACAGTTGCCTGTTGAAGGCAAGGTATGTAGGGGCAAAAAATTAATTTGGGAATTGAACAGCTGGTTAAGAAGGTGTTATCTAAAAGTGGGATTTGGATTTCTGGACCATGGCTTAAAATATAGGGATGATAGATCACTGGCCAGAAATGGAGTACACCAACAAAAGCTACTAAGACTGTATTTGCCAGGTGTCTTAATTTAAAGAACTATAAAGCAAAAAATGATGAGAGAGGGGGAAGACTGCCTATACATATTCCTCCCAGGTTAGAGACCATAAATTGTAGCTTCACAGAAGAAAAGAGAATTTTACTTGAAAAATCTAACAGTTCATGGGAAATAAAATCCAAGAAAGGAGAAAATAGCAAACCCCATGGCTTCAATTATTTGCAAATGCCAAAAGTTTAGGCAATAAACCAGAAGAACTAGAAATCCTAATGCAAGGAGGCAAACTGACCTCATTGATACCCATTGAAACTCAGAGGGATTAAACTCATGACTAGATTGTGGCTCTGAATGGGTATATATTAATCAAAACAACAGGTTAAGTAAGCATATTTTATATTAATTATTGAATATTAAGAAGGTATACTGGTGAAAGAAAATCCAGTAACCAAAAATGTGAAAAATGGTGGAGAACATTTGGAAAACAATCAGTGCAGGGTTCAGAAACATATGAACTTTGTTGTTAAAGTATTCTACAGACCACCTGTACAAAAAAAAGAAAAGAAAATAGATGAGGATGGATGAGATACATCATAATGTAATGAAGATGTGAAACTTCAATTACCCAGATATCTGCTGGAGCTCTCTCTCTGCTGAAAGGAGAGCAACTAGAAACTTCTTGACTGGTCCTTAGCACAGGGCATGGCACATGGTAGAAATTTCATAAACTCTGGATGCCTGATTGACTTACTATTTTTAGTGATAATTTCATTCTTCAAAAGGCAGAGGAACCAACAATGGGAAATTTTATTCTGGATTTGATGATCATAAAAACTGTTTGTTGGAGTGGAAATTATGGAAACTTTGGGAGAAAGTGTCAATTATCTTCTAGAGTTTATAAAAGGGCAAAGCCAGGCATAATCTAATATGAACATTAGATGGTGGGAAAGCAGATTTAAAAGAATTAAGAAAATGAATAACTACACCCCTATAGATTAAAATTCTATAGGGAAAAGTCATTTCAGGAGGGATGAAAAATATTTAAGAATGAAATTCTGAAGACCCAAAAGGCAATGATTCCCATAAGGAGGAAAAATGAGAAGGTAGAATCAATAGAATTTGGAAATAGATTGGTATGAGGGAAGGTGTGTGTGTGTGTGTGTGAGAGAGAGAGAGAGAGAGAGAGAGAGAGAGAGAGAGAGAGAGTGAGTGAGTGAGAGACTGAGAAAGTAGAGGATGATAGGAGAATAGGTTGAAGGAACTGGGTAACTGGGTATATTTAACCTGGAAAAGAGAAAACAAAGGAGAGTTGTCTTCAAGTATTAACAGTAACCTGTTAATGTGGAGGAAATACAGAATCTGCTTGATCCCAGAAGGCAGAATTAGTAACAGTGGGTTGAAGTTGCAAAAGCGCAAAATCAGGTTCAATTTCAAGAGTAACTTCCTTACAATTACAGCTTTCTCAAAACAGAGTGAACTTCCTAGAACTGTTGGGTTGCTTCTCCTTAGATGTCTCCAGGTAAAATCTTGATGACCACATGTTATATATGGTATGCTCTGGCTTCCTTTCATGTATAATTTGAACTAGAAGGTCAATGGGGCCCCTTCCAACCTTCAGATTCTATGAGTTCATGCATTTGAGGCAAATTTGCTGTCCACTGTACTATGCTCCCTCACCCAAGGGAAATTTCTGTGATAGATACAGCTGTCCAATTCTGGAAAAGAATGTCTTAAAAACTAATAAGCTCCATGTCTAGGAGAGGTAGCTTGAAAGGTCATTTCTAGGGCTGTTCCCTAATATCTCTCAGTGACTGGGAATCTATATAGACAAAAACATTTTCCAAGATATGTGATGAACGTTGGCAGGGGTGTGGTATATTTCCCTTCCTTTTTATGATTTCTCCATCCTCAAAAGGGAAAGAGGTGTTTGTGGGACACTCAGAGGGTGCGAAGTGACCCTGATTGCAGTCCTAGACCTAACACTAAAAGGTCAAACTTCTATAGGTGACTATTCTTCCCTCATAATGAATACCATCTGCTCTAGTTCCCCCTAACACTCAGAGGCTACAAAGATAAGCTCTTGAATGAATGGAATTTGAGTGATTTGAGGCTTAGTCTCACTGATAGCACAGCTCTGTGGCTCCATAACTATCGGCCCTTTGTTTTGGCCACCTGTGTGTCCAGCACACTTTTAGAGCTTAGGGACAAGGCAAAATTAGGAAAGTCTGCAGACTTAGAGTATCAAAGGCTAAGTCTTATCAAGAATCCATCCTTGTCACAAAGGGATGGGAAACATCTTACCTTGGAGATGAGGGTGGAGAAAATGTCAGTTCATGCCCTAAATCAATCAAACCAGTGTGGTGTCATGTAAACAAGACAAAGAAATAATTGAACTTAAATCACAAAATGTTAGTCAAAACTGACTTCAGAACATAGAACAGAGGCTATCAGAATTGGAAAGGTCCTTGGAATATAAGACATAAATGGGAATCCGTTAAGTGCTTACTCTGTTCCAATCATTGGGGTACCTAAAGAGAATGCAAAGAAAAGTAAAGAGATGACTTCTAGTAAGGGAGAATATTAAAGTTGTGAGGAATCTTAGAACTCAGAGCTAGAAAATACTTTATAATACAACATAGATTGTTGAGGTTAGAAATCATCTAAAACTTGATTTATTTTTCCCCCTTTTGAAATTGGATATCTGGATAAGGCATGGATAGTCACTCACAGACCTAAATACACACATACACACACACTCACACACACACAACATTGATTGGGCCAGAGGTTTTGACCAGCTCTGTTTCAACCTGGAGCAATTTACTCCTCCTCGGACAGCGTGGTTGCCCCAATCTCTCTGCTCCGCTCATGGGGGCTCACCATATTGAAAATATGCATTGTGTGTATAATCAGCTTTAGCTCAACTGTAGTTTACAACTCCTAAACTTGAGTGATCTACCACTTCAGCCTCTCCTTGCAGCATCACCACACCTAACTGGCCCAAGAGGTCTTAAATCCCCTTTGCCAGGGTGGGGAAACCTGTGGGGATGCCTCCTTAGACTAATATTTAAAAAATTTATAATTGAGAAAAATTTCAGTTAAAGGCTGGTGAAACTAAAGATGTAATAATTTTCCATCCAAGTTCTTGCCCCTTTCTCCAACATGTAAAGTATGGCATAGTGGTACAAGTATTGGTCTTAGATCTGTAGACACCTGGGTTCAAATCTCTCTTCTGATATTTTCTTCTTCTTGAGTCCGAAGTAAATAATTTAATCTGTCATTACCTCAGATAACTTTCTAGGACTATCTACTAATTTATAGGTATATTATGATATACCAGGAAGAGGAAGTTACTACATGCATACCATGGAAAGCACAGATCCCTGATGAGTTAACGTATATAAATGATGTTGATAGATAATTTTGTTAGTGTCTTCTACTCTTTTAATAAGAAGAATAGAATATCAGAGTTGGAAATACATTTGGGCCATGGAAGGAATCATATTTTTTGTTATAGATGGAAGGAGGAGATTATGCTGTATATACAGATACAGCACATATCAGTAAGGGGGACAAATAAAAGATTTGAAAAAGCCTAGGGAAATCAGGTGGGAGAGATGAGCAAAGACTTCACAGAGTATGTGGACATCTCAATTGAGCTTTTTTATTCTTTAATTTTCTTTATTTTATTTTGAACTTAAATAAAAAAGTATTTCCATAACATAGTAGAATAGAAAAAAAAAGATAATTATACAGGAAACAAAGTTCCTGAAAGAAAGAGACAAGGTGGGGAGGCTGGGCATGGCCTCAATTAAGACACTAAATTTCAGCACAATCTGCCCCATGTTTCCTTGAGGTACTTCTGTTATTAGGACATCATCATATGTATTGCTCTTTTAGGTTTACAGAGCAGTTGGCATGCGTATTTACCTTTCCTCTGGGTCTCATTCGTCCTTTTCTATAAAACGGGGGCCTGGATTGAATGCCCTACAAGGCCCCTCTCAGCTCAAATCCTGGAAAACTGTCTTCATTACCTTCACTTTTGTTTGATGGAAAAAACCCAAACATTTTAGCTCCACAGACTTACCTTACCTTTTATATGGGTTCATTTGCATAAATTTCAAAGGCTTCTGAGAGCATACTGAGCTAATCAGAGGCGTGTCTGTCATCCTTCATATCTACCAAAGGCATCACTAGATTTTAGACTTCTAGAAGACTGAGATGATTGGTTTAGGTTATACCTGGTATTCTGGGGAAATTCTTGGATCCTAAATGAATTAGATTGTCCAACAGCTTTATGGTTGATACAGCCACAGTTTAGCCATTATTCCGGTCATTCAGAGGGTGAAAAACACTTCTGGGTACTGGGACTCCAAAGTTGTAGGTTGAAATCTTTGGTCTACCACTCATGAGTTGTGGGACTGGAGACTGATAATAGTGACTCACATTTACATAATGCCTTAAGATTTGCAAAACACTTTACAAATATTATCTCATTTGATCCTTACAACAACCCTGAGAAACAGATGCTATTATTATCATCCCCATTTTACAGATGAGGAAACTGAGGCTGGGAAAGGTTAAGTGGTTTGTCTAGGATCACATCCTAGCAAGTATCTCAGGCTGGTTTTGAACTCAGGTTGGCAATTCACTCCAAATGGAGTCATAGAGTCAGACACAGCCGAACAATAACTTGTTGACTCTAGGTTCATCATTCTATCCATTACGCCACCCCAGCTTCTTTCTCTTCATTTTAAGTCTCTGGGTCTCAATTTCCTTATCTATAAAATGAGGTCCTTGGACGAGATAACCTCAAAAGTTTCTTCTCCTTCACTAAGTTATATTATATGAGCCCTTTTATTCTCTGATTCTTTGATGCATTTCTTACCAGGCAACTGTGTTTTATTGGGGTGGGAGAGAATTGTTTTCTTTCTTTCTGATTTATTTCTTCCTTTCAGGTTTCTATTTTATTACCTGAAGGGCAGCAGTGGATAAAGCACCAGTGCAGGAGTCAGGAGAACCTGAGTTCAAATTTCACCTCAGACACTTGACACTCAAGTACTAGCTGTGTGACCTTGAGCAAGTCACTTAACCCCAACTGCCTCATGCTGAGTCATCTCCAGTCATCCTAATGAATATCTGGTCACTGGATTCAGATGGCTCTGGAGGAGAAGTGAGGCTGGTGACCTGCATAGCCCTCCCTCACTCAAAACAAAGTCAAGTGCAAGTCATATCATTATTTCTCTGATGGCATGGTCTTCTTCAGCAACGAAGTCGAACACACACATCCCTTCAGCCCAGCACATATGGAAACTGATGGTTCCCCATACTACATAGCCCATAATATACAGTCTATCCACATATACTATAAAAACAAATATGCATACATTTATTTAATAGCAGTAGGAAAAAATCTTCCTGACAGCTAGTAAAAAAAAAAGTTATATTTCATGGCCATAATGTCACTAGAGAGCAATTTGTTACAGATGTAACATCACAGTCCAGGATAATGACAGTCTTAAAGCAGGAGAAAAACACTAAACAACTTTTGGAGCATTCTCACCAATAAGTTTGTAATTTGAAGTTACATTTATGTTGATTGGTTCAGCACTTTTTATGTCTTCCCATAATCCCACAAACTTGGGACTGTCTTGAGATGGAAGTTTATGTGATAAACAAAAAAAACAGCCAGAAAATTCCTGTGAGTAGTCTTGAGAGACGACTAAGATTCAGGCGTTACTTCTAGTCAGCTGGGTAGAGTTGTCTCTCTTTCTTCAAGAATCGCAGCTGAGAGAGAAAATGGACAAAGTTCCAGTTATCAGGAGAGGGAAAGTTCTAGAGGAGGGGAGAAAGATGTTAGTCAGTGATGCTAAAGTGGGTAATAAAAGAGAAGTGTTATCTCTGGGATGAGAGGAGGGGCTATACATTCCACAAAGAGGTATCTAAGCTGCTGCAGGACTGGCCATTGCTCAGAGGCGATGGGTATAGGGCAGGGAAAATTACACATCAGGGACATGACTACAAGGGGGAGGATGGGGCTGTTGCTCCCTCTAAATTTTGGTGCCGTTATCCAAAGTCCCAACCATAGCAACCAAGTTATAGTTTGGATGCTAAATTACAAAATAAACCACAACCAATAGTTCTCTATGTATCGTTTCTATATCCATCTGAATTCTTCTCTCATCATCTTTCCAGGTCATTTGTTTGTGATAGCAGATCCTTTACCTTTTCATGTACTTTTTTCAGTCTTTCGCTTTTGTTCTAATATTTCTTCCATCTGATAAAGTTATCTATTGTGTTTCATCTATTTTAATTTAAAGAGCTGTTACTTGGGGAATATTTGTGCCTTCTTGCTATAAAGAATTTCTTATCCTCTCCATTCTTTCCTCCAGAGGTTTGATTTCCTGCCCCTCCCCCATTTTTTGTCTCTTGCTTCATATCTAGGTGTTATTGTAGTCCTTGTGGGAAATGTATTTTTTCTCTGTGTGTCTACTTGTAGGTGTTAAGGAGCTGTTAGCTTCTTTTGGATTGGATTTTGGTCATTTTGGGATCTATCCTAATTCAGTATAATAATCTATTTCTTCCTCTGCATGCCTATCTCCCCAGCTTTAGTTATTGAACTGATCCTTTATGTCAAGACCAGTCTCTGTCCTCTGCTGCACTTTTGAGTAGGGGTAGTTGACTCTGCTTGATCTTGATATATGTCATCTGACTTTCCAAATTGACCTCCACCTACATGAGTCAGCCTCACCTGGATCTTTGAGGTTCAGAATACTGAATCTTCAGAGGCCTCTAGAGTATCACATGACAGAGTACTAGGGACATCAGAACCCAAGAACCAAGAGTGCTACAATCTGGACACTGATAGAAACATGGGCACATCTAACTAATGACTGCCAGTCCCAGTTACTTTAAAGTTCCCTTCTGTAGGAACCCTCTTTACTGGCTGCCTCTGGACAAAGAGGTTTGCAGAGTTCTCAGTCTCTCATCGGTCTTTGATGTATAATAAGGCTACCATTTTCTTTGTCCATAATGAAGCTGGTTTTACCAGAGGGTCCACTTTCTTATTGCCCATGAACTTCTAGCTTATGTTTTTGCATTTTTAGGATGGAAAAGATCACCATTTATTGGATTATTTTTTCATCATTGGGTTTGGTGTGACTTTTTAGGCTTTACTGAGGTAGGTCTTATGGGAACTGGGCTTTCTGCTTCTATTCATGAGTCTTTCTCCATCTTTCTCAGATCCAATTCATTACTAAGTATCTATGCATAATGCTGTACTAGATGCTAGAGGAAATTTAAAGTTTAGATAAAATATCCTTCCCACCTTCATAGAATCTGTCATCTAATAAAAAATATGTATGATACATACCTAAACAACTATAGTATGAAGTAATGCAGACATAGGAGGTACAAGTAAAGTGTTCTATGAGATCTAAAAGGGTAAAGATCTTTACTTTAAAGGTCAATACAGACTCTCCCAAATCCATTACTGAATAGGAAATCAAAGAGGACTTCTTGTAGTAGGTAGTATTTGAGTTGGGCTTTAAAGACTCATTGATAATCCAACAAGTAGGCAAGGAAGAGTGATAGGAAAGGGCAAGGTATACATGGGGAATTAATCCAGGTTGATTAGATAATAGGACCCATGAAAGAGACTAATATAACATAAGACTGCAAAGTGAAGGATGGTCTCAAATGAACACATTATAGACATTCAAGTTGGAGGGATAGCAAGAATAGATGGGCATTTCAGGCAAAGCTTTAAAAGTTCCCCTCTCCTCCCTCCCTCCCTCCCTCTCCCCCCACTCTCTCTCTCTCTCTCTCTGCAATTAGTTTCACAGAAACCTACTGTTAAATATTACAGTTGGAAACTATAGTAACATTCCCCAGAAGGTTAAGAGAGGAGAGGAGAGGAGAGGAGAGGAGAGGAGAGGAGAGGAGAGGAGAGGAGAGGAGAGGAGAGGAGAGGAGAGGAGAGGAGAGGAGAGGAGAGGAGAGGAGAGAGGAGAGGAGAGGAAAGGAGAGGAGGGGAGGGGAGGGGATTGAGGAGATAGAGAGAAAGGGAGGAGGGAGTAGTCACCTTGAGTCAAATAAAAGAGGAAGATGCTGATCCTCTTGATCTGTGTGACCTTAACCTTGGTGCCCTGTGAGTTCCAAACCATTTTCTATAACTCTGTACAAAGATAGTCTCCAGACCACCCACTCATAGCACTTCCTCTTGGTTTTACATATTTTATCCTTTGTTTTGTACTTTGATCTAATTACTCACATACCTAGCTCTTATTCTATTTGCCCAGTGCCTTTCAAATAGCAAATTCTAGAAGAGTTTATTAAGTGACTATACACCTTTTTGATCTCTTTGAGACCATCAAGGAAGAACCGTGTTTTCTTCCTTCCGTTTCCCCCAAGCCTGGGTATAGAGAAAGCTCTCAGGGAAAATGTGTGGAATAGAAGTAGAGTGGAGTGAAATGGAACCATACTAATTATACACTCCATCCTCCTGCATTACTAATTTTCTGGGTCAAGAAATATACCTATTTTTTTTCTTTTGGAGAAAGAAGAACCTTGTCATAAAAGAATGGAAAGCAATTGGAGGAGGGCAGGGAGGGAAGGAGGGAAAACGATGCATTAGATGGCATTTCTGGTTGCATTTTAGAAATCCTGTTTTAAATGTAAAAATTTATCAGCACAAAAAGCTTTCCTGGCTCCTGCTGTGAGTTAAAGATCAGTTTGATGTTATAAAATTCAGAACAAATCTTTATTCTTCAATACAGCCTCTCTCAAATCCAGAAGATCTCCCAGAGAACTAGTCTGTCAATCACTACTATTAAAAGTATTGTCAATTATTATTCCATTACCATAGTCATTATCCTCTGATCTCTGAGCTCCCACCAGGTGCCAGGCACTGGACAAGTCACAGCAGTCATGTTTTTCAGGCAGATCTTCAAGACACTGCCCAGCTATGGAAATTCTATCCCAATGCACTCTTGGAGAGTCACAGCAAAGGACTCCCTGATCTCATTTGGGGCTCAATACAAAAATGTGAACAATTACCTATATGCATTTTCGTGCAGAGGAATTGGATAATTAATCCAATTTTTTTGTTTTCAGCTGAACAATTAGTACCATTTAGTATCACAAGATTGTGGAATGTTAGTTTGGAAAACTAACTGAGAGAGCCTCTTGGTTAGCCCCATCATTTCTATCCAGAGTTTACTCAGAGTGTAGACTCATTGTTAGCATCTCTTTCTAGTCCATCTCCTGGTTCTCACTGTGGGCTGGTGCACAATACTTGCTCCTCAAGAAATCATAAAACTAGGGGGGGCAGAGCCAAGATGGTGGAGTAGAAAGATACATGTATACTGGCTATCCCCACACAGCCCATAAAATACCTGTAGAGAGGGATTCTCAAGAAATTCTGGAGCAGCAGAAGTGGAGAACTACAGAGTGGAGGAGATTTCCAGCCCAGGGTGACCTGAAAGGCCCACAGGAAACGTCTGTTGCACCAGACACGGAGCAGAGCCCAGCCTAGCCTTGGCCTCAAGGGCATGTGACTTGTAAACAGCCCTCAGGGGTGGAATCTCCAGTTGCAGTCCCAGTGAGTTCACAGATCCCTCAATCCACAGGTGCCAAAGGTCAGTGACAGGGTTTTTTCAGCTGGCCAGGAAGGGTGAAGGGCCTTTCCATAGCTCTGGCATTAGGCAGTGGCCACAGAGGCCACATCCAGCAGGCAGCAGCAGTTCCCACAGCAGCCCCTACAGCAGCCCACATCCATTGTTGTATCGTAAAAACCCTGGGGGCACTGAGGAGCTGATTATTACCTCAGCCCTATGTAGAGGCCCTGAGGGAGCTAATCTTTATCTCACACTGAATGACAGCCCTGCCCATGCAGCTTATCTGAATCTCAGCCTTCACTGCTGACATGGCAGAACTGGAGGCCAGGTGACTGTGGAAAAGAAACTGCTAAGGTTCTGGGCACAAAAATCTCTTCCTACTCACAGACTAGTGTACACACTTGGTTGTGCCACCTTGGGGGAACTGAGATCTTACAGATTCCCAGAGTATACCCTACTCTTGACAAAGGACCCAAAAGTCAAGTAACTGGTTGGGAAAATGCCCAAAAAAAGGAAAAATAATAAGACTATAGAAGCTTACTTTCTTGGTGAACAGATATCTTCTCCCATCCTTTCAGATGAGAAAGAACAATGCTTACCATCAGGGAAAGACATAAAATTCAAGGCTTCTGTACCCCAAACATCCAAAATAAATTTTGAATGGTCTCAGGCCATGGAAGAGCTCAAAAAGGATTTTGAAAATCAAGTAAGAGTGGTGGAGGAAAAATTGGGAAGAGATATGAGAGAGATACAAGAGAAGTATGAAAAGTTGGTCAACCCCTTGCTAAAGGAGACCCAAAAAAACGCTGAAGAAAATAACACCTTTAAAAACAGGCTAACTCAATTGGCAAAAGAGGTTCAAAAAGCCAATGAAGAGAAGAATGCTTTCAAAAGCAGAATTAGCCAAATGGAAAAGGAGGTTCAAAAGCTCACTGAAATAAATAGTTCTTTAAAAATTAGAATGGAACAGATGGAGGCTAATGACTTTATGAGAAATCAAGAAATCACAAAACAAAACCAAAAGAATGAAAATACGGTAGACAATGTGAAATATCTCATTGGAAAAACAACTGACCTGGAGAATAGATCCAGGGGAGACAATGTAAAAATTATGGGACTACCTGAAAGCCATGATCAAAAAAAAGAGCCTAGACATCATCTTTCATGAAATTATCAAGAAAAACTGCCCTGACATTCTAGAACCATGGGGCAAAAGAAATATTTCAAGAATCCACTGATCACCTCCTGAAAGAGATCCAAAAAGAGAACCTCCTAGGAGCATTGTGGCCAAATTCCAGAATTCCCATGTCAAGGAGAAAATATTGCAAGCAGCTAGAAAGAAACGATTCCAGTACTGTGGAAATACAGTCAAGATAACACAAGATCTAGCAGCTTCTACATTAAGGGATCAAAGGGCTTGGAATATTATATTCCAAAAGTCAAAGGAATTAGAACTAAAACCAAGAGTCACCTACCCAGCAAAACTGAGTATAATACTTCAGGGGAAAATGGTCTTTCTATGAAATACAGGACTTTCAAGCATTCTTGATGAAAAGACCAGAGCTGAAAAGAAAATTTGACTTTCAAACACAAAAATCAAGAGGAGCGTGAAAAGGTAAACAGCAAAGAGAAATTATAAGGGACTTACTAAAGTTGAACTGTTTACATTCCTGCATGGAAAGACAATATTTGTAACTCTTGAAACTTTTTTCAGTATCTGGGTAGTTGGTGGGATTACAAACACACACACACACAGAGCACAGGGTGAGTTGAATAAGGTGGGATCATATCTTAAAAAATGAAATTAAGAGGTGAGAGAGAAATATATTGGGAGGAGAAAGGGAGAAAAGAAATGGAGCAAATTATCTTTCATAAAAGAAGCAAGTTAAAGACTTTTCAGTGGAGGGAAAAAGGGGGTAGGTGAGAGAAAAAACATGAAGTTTACTCTCATCACATTTGACTAAAGGAAGGAATAAAATTCACACTCATATTGGTATGAAAACCTATCTTGCAATACAGGAAAGTGGAGGAGAAGGGGATAAGCAGGGTTGGGGGGGATGATGGAAGGGAGGGCAATGGGAGGAGGGAGCAATTAGAAGTCAGCCCTCTTGAAAAGGAACAGGGTCAAAAGAGAGAATAGAAGAAATGGGGACAGGATAGGATGGAGGGAAATATAGTTAGTCTTGCATAACATGACTATTATGGAAGTCATTTGCAAAGCTACACAGATATGGCCTATATTGAATTTCTTGCCTTCCCTGTGGGGATGGGTGGGGAGAGAGGGAGGAAGAAAAGTTGGAATTCAAAGTTTTAGGAACAGCTGTTGAGTCTTGTTCTTGCATATAACTAGGAAATAAGAAATACAGGTAATGGGGTATAGAAATTTATCTTGCCCCACAGGACAAAAGAGAAGATGGGGATAAGGGAAGGGAGGGATGCTAGAAGGGAGGGCAGATTGGTGATAGGCGTAATTAGAATGCTCAGCATTTTGGGGTGAGGGAGGGGAGACATGGGGAGAAAATTTGGAACTCAAAATTTTGTGGAAATGAATGTTCAAAACTTAAATAAATAAATTTAATAAAAAAAAGAAATCAGAAAATTGCCAGACAACAGGTTCTAAGAAAAAAATTGCAATTGCACCATGAGGATTCACTGACCCCTCTCCTAGCTGGTTGTGCTGTTCTAAGCCATTCTGTGCCCTAAAGAACCCACTATTCCCCTATACAGTGTTTAAGAGGGGTTGGAATAGGGCATACATCATGGAGCAATCCTGGAGATGGACCTATAGGGGCCATCCCATGCAACATACTTGGGATTGAGTTGAGTTCACTTGACCAATTCTAGTGACATGTACACAGCATTTAAGAGGAGAGGCAGCATGGCACAGTAGAAATGTTATTGAAAATGCTGGAAATCCTATCTTTGCCAATTATTATTACCTAAGTGACTTTGGTCATATTACTTAATCTCTCTGGGTCTCAGTTTTTTTTCTCTATAAAATAGGAGCATTAGACTAAATGACCTCTATGATCCCTTCTGGCTCTTAAGTTGTGATCCTGTGAGCTTTGGGATCATGAATTAGTCCCCGTAATGGTGGTAAGAGGAGGGGACTATGTTGGCAATAATTGGCCACTGAGCCAATAAGAGTGGTCCATTCTAAAAGGAGCATCTCTGCTCTCTTGTGTTCTTCTAATCTGCAGAGTGTACAGAGACTCTTTTTTTAAAAAATCTAATAAAAAAGCATTTCCATAACATAGCACATTGAAAAAGATGATTGTACACGAAACTGCAAACCTACTATGCACAACTTGCTATTTCTTTCAAGTATTCAACAAAATTATCAAGCAAATCTTTTTCTTCCCCTCCCCCACTCTAATGATGGCTACCATTAGAGACAAATAAGTACATATATATATATATACACACACATGTATGTATGTATATGTACACACACATGTATGTGTATATATGTATGTATGTATGTGTGTCAATTTATTCTATATATACTCCTATTTATCAGTTCTTTCTCTGGATTCAGATATGTATTTTACAGTTAATTTGGGTATTTATAATAGTCAAAATAAATTATTCACTCAAAGTCATTCTTAAAATAATATTGCTGTTACTGTGTACAGTGTTTTCTTGGTTGTGCACATTTTACTCTTCATTCTTTCATGTAAGTCGTTACAGGTTTTTCTGAGAGCATCCTGCTCATCATTTCTTATGGGACAGTGGTCGTCCTTTATAATCATATACCACAAATTGTTCAGTCATTCCCCAATTGATGGGCAGCCTTGCAATTTTCAGTTCTTTGTCATCACAAGTAGAGCTGCTATAAACAATTTAGAACATATAAGGTCTTTTCTTTTTTCTCTAATATGAGGACTGTTTGAAGCTCTTTCTTAGACTTCCTGTCAGGAGTAGGCTCTCTTCTCTCTCTTTTTCCTCTCTCCCTTCTTCTCCCAGATCTTGTGACACTGACTCAAACATGGCCTTAAACATGTGTGTTCCCTAAGTAAGCCTGAGTCTGGGTCTTGGACCTCTGTCTGTCTCTTCTGCCTTGTGATTCTTTGAGCATAAGTGATGCTCAAAGTGAAATGGACTTTGAAGACAACCTCATGAGTCCAAGAGGTCAGTAATTTCTGCATTCCACATCAGAGATGACTGGTAGCAGGAGTAGTTTTCTATAACTAGCCCCTTCTAAGAAAAAAAAAGATCTCCTAAAGAAGAATGAACTCACACCTTACCCTGGCTTGCCAAGAGACATGAACCATGAGGGATTTGTTCAGGGAAAGCAGAGACAAAGTAAACACAAGATGCTGTTCAGCAATTCCACTGTGTCTTCCGTTTTAAGTATCAATCTCTTGGGAGAACATAAGTTATGTGTTAAGTCTATGTCAGTGAGTGCTTATGATTATTTTATGTCTTGCACATTTATTTTGTGTAGAGGAAATAAAGAACTACCATATTCATGATCTGTATTGTACAATTATTTCCTTTCTAATTCCTTTTGGGAAGATCCCAGATTTGAGCCAAACCTAAGCTTAAAGTTATTTTCCCTGAGACTTCAGGGCAGAGGCATAAAGACCCAAAGACAATGCACAAGGAGGTGGACCTCTCTCTTTGGCGGCTAAGTTCCTCCAGGACTGAACATGGTCCACATAAACCCAGAGCTGATGTCCATTTATCGGAGGGGCCATCCCTGAAGCCTCTGGAACAGTGGGATCTGTTCTTACAAATGTTAGTTCCTTAAGGAAAATTTTTGTTGTTGCTCAATCTTTCAGTCATGTCAAACTCCTCTTGACCCCGTTCGGGATTTTCTTGGCAAAGATACAAGAGTCGTTTGCCGTTTTCTTCTTCAGTTCATTTTATGAATGAGGAACTGAGGCAAACAGAAGTTAAGTGACTTGTCCAGGCTCACACCACTAATAAGTGTCTGTGGCTATATTTGAGTCTTCCTGACTCCAGGCCCAAGGTTTTATCCACTGAGCTATCTAGATCCCCCTATTAAGGCAAATAATAGGTACTTAATAAATGTTTATTGATTGATTGTACACTGTCATCCTAATAGTGTTCCTAAAATATTATCTTTACCATTCAAACATTTCTAAAACTCCCTATTGTCTACAGGATTAAGTTCAAACTACTCAGCCCAACATGCAAGGCCATTCAGCATCTGACCCTATCCTAGCTATCCAATCTTTTCTTTCAACACTACCTAACTTATACATTCCTTAACAGTACAACCAGCTTCCCTCCATCTAGATCTTTCTTGACTCCATACATTTGTTTATACCAATTTTCTCTACC
The DNA here is from genome assembly GCA_023548195.1 of Bettongia penicillata ogilbyi. NCBI lineage: Eukaryota > Metazoa > Chordata > Mammalia > Diprotodontia > Potoroidae > Bettongia > Bettongia penicillata. The sequence goes on from JAJHZJ010000500.1 coordinate 5,090,572, forward strand.
CAGAATACTTGCTAATTTCTTCCTTTCTTTCTTTTCTTCCTTTCTTTCTTCTTCCTTTCTTCCTTTTTTCTTTCTTTCCTTCTTCTCTCCCTTTAAAACCATTTTTATTCTTAAGAAACAATGACTCTTTAATCTGCTCCTCTCACTACCACTTATCAATGAATTTTAAAAATTTCACAAGACCTAGCTTCATAGTTTAGGAAAAACAAACTCCTACATTAGCAGCATCTCTTTCTGAATTTTAAGTTTATAACGTCTCTGCTAGAAGGTGAGTGGTACATTTCATTTTTATTCTTTTGGACTCATCGTTTATCAGTGCATTGATCAGAGTTCTAAAGTATTTCAAAGTTGTTTTTGTCTATTATGTTGCTATATAAAGAAATGATTGTTCTGGTGCTGCTCACGTTGCTTTATATCAGTTCATAAAGGGCTTCCCCCATTTCACTTCATTTCATTGCTTGTGGCACAATAACATTCCATTACATTTACATACCACATTTTGTTTATCCATTCCCTGGTAGGAAGGTAGAGCCTTAGTTTTCAAAGCCTAATTACCATTTTTAAAGAGCTGTTGTAAATAAGTTTGTCCCTATAGAACCTTTTCTGCTTTCTTTGATTTCTTTCTTCCCATTTCTTTCTTCATTATGTATATCCTACTTATTCTCCAATCATAAAATCTCAGGATCAGAAGGGACTTCAAAGGACGCCCAATCCAAGATATAATTAAGCAAGGGGAACCATCTATAGTATGCTTGGCAAGTATTCATTCAGACTCCACTTGAAGATCTTAACTGATAGGAAACTCATTATGGTATTTATTCATTATTTAAAATTTCATTGGTTCATTCAACAAACACTTATTAACAAACACTATTAACAAGCAGAACAGTATTCTAGGCATGGAGGAAGGTAAAAAGTTTTAGTAAGATACTGTCCTTGGCTTCATAGTGTTTATAATTTAAGATGACAATATGATATAATACAGAAAACTATAACACACTATTTCATGACAATGGAACAAGCATTTATTAAGTATCTACTATGTGCTAGGCAATGTGCTAAGTACTTTATAAACATTATCTCATTTTATCCTCACAACAGCCCTCTGAGTTAGGTGCTGGGATGCTCATTTTATAGATGATGAAACTAAAGCAGATAGAAGTTAATTGACTTGCCTGTGGTCACATAGCTAGTAAGTCTCTGAGGCTGGATTTGAATACAGGTCTTCCTGACTCCAGATCCAGAGCTCTACCTATATCAGCACTTAACTATCTCTAGGAGAGTACATTGAAGAGGTTCAAAACCTGTGCTGCAAGGTATGGGGAGTAGAGGGGTAAGATACATGCTAAGGACCAATAGGAAATAAGCAGGCAGGGAGAGGAAAGCAGGACATTTCTAGCATAGGAAGTGGTGATAACAAAGGCATTGATAGAGATGAGAAAGCACAGGGGGTATCTGGGGGGACTGAGAATAGTCCAGTTTGGCTAAAGCATATTGCATATAAAGGAAAGAAATATGAGATTTTTGATGTTTACTCATTTCAGTCATGTTGGACTATGACCCCATTTGGGAATTTTCTTGCGAAGATATTGAAGTGGTTTGCCATTTCCTTCTCCAACTCATTTTAGAAACAAGGAAACTGAGGCAAAGAGGATTAAGTGACTTGTCTAGGATCACACAACTAGTAAATTTATGAGAAAGAATTTGAACTCAGAAAGATGTCTTTCTGACTTCAGGCCTGGCGCTCTATTCACTATACCACCAACATGGGGAATGGTATCAGGTTGTGGAGGTAAGTGAATTCCAGGCAAACAAGTTTACATTTCTCTCAGTCATCCATATGGAGCTACTATATATTTTTTGAGCAGGAGAATGACATGATTTGATCTATTTATAAGGAAGATGACAGGATGAAGGATGTATTGGAGCGACCAGGGAGTGGAGGTGGAGACCCCTATTTGGAGCCTATCACAATAGTCCAAGTGGGTGGTAATAAGGATGGTAGCAAAGGGAGTAGAAAGGAGGAGATGGATGATGGATGTTGGAGGTCTTTAAAGGTGGATTAGATAGAAATTGGTGACAGCTTAAATTTAAGAGGTGAGGGAAAGGAAAGACTTAAGGTTTATGCCAAGGTTTCAAACTTCAGTCTAGGTGAATGGTGGTACCACTGACAGAAACTGTCAAGGCCGAAAGAAAAACACATTTGGAGGCACAAAGAAGGAGATTTATTTTGGATAGAATAACTTTGAGATGATGAGGGTACATGCAGCTGGAATGTCTTATTGGCTATCTGGAGTTTCATGTCTAGAGCTCAGAAGAGATGTCATAGGCAAAAATATACATCTGACAATTTTAGTTTATTTTTACATAGAGGGGATAAATGAAACTATGGAATTGAATGAGTTCCCAAAAAAGATAGTCTAAAAAGAGAAGAAAAGAGGGCCAAAGACAAAACCTTGGGGAACACTCAATTTAAGGGAGCAGGAAGTAGGTTGAGGACCTAGCAAAGGAGGGTAGAATACGTATTTAGGAAACCAAGAAAGTATGACATCTCTGAAGCCAAAGGGGAAACCTCATTCCTCTTTGGGATGGATCTTAGCATTAGGAAATCTTTTCTTCAAGTGAGACAAAATATACTTTCAAGTAATTTCTACTCAGTGCTTCTGCTTTTGTGCTCTGAGTCCTAGTAAAAGAAGTTAGATGTTTGTTCCACATAAAGGAAGACCTTTTCAAATACTTGATGTTAAAATTCTCATCACCCTGAAACCTTCTCTTCTTCAGGTTAAATACCTTCACCCAAATTCTTCAAATAAAACCTTAATGGATTCTGTGACCAGTACAATTCCCAGTTCCTTGGTGAAGTTTTATTTTATTGCCTGTATCCCTTGCATATATCATGTTTCCAGTACCTAGCATATATCATGGGGCAAGAGGGTTGATCAGGGGAGCCTTTCTTGATTGAATTTCTCACTCCATTTGATAAAATTGCAGGATATAGGAGGCAGGAATCAAAAACAATAAGGTGGAGCAGTTTTAGCCTCTTTCAGTAGTGCAGTGGTCACACTGGCACACTTGAAAGAGTAGATCCCTTTCAGATCTTGGAAGTGAAATTCTTCACTTTGTGAAAGGTGGGAGACCTCATTTTGTTCACTTACTGAGTGGTTTCTTCCAAGACTGAAAAGATTGTGAAATAGGATGGCCCATTCAACAGCTTGTAAAAGAAGTATAAAAAAGTGTTTGTTTTCTTTTTTAATTTCTTTTTTTATTTTTATGTTTATATTTCTTCTTAGTTTTCAACATTCATTTCCATAAAATTATGAGTTCCAAATTTTCTTCCCATCTCTCCCCTTCCCCCACCCCAAAATGCTATGCATTCTGATTATCCCTTCCTCCCAATCTGCCTTCCCTTCTATCATACCCTCCCTTCCCTTATCCCCATCTTCTTTCTTTTCTTGTAGGGTAAGATAGATTTCTATACCCCATTGCCTGTATTTCTTATTTCTAGGTTGCATGCAAAAACAATTCTCAACTTTCATTCCTAAAACTTCGAGTTCCAACTTCTCTCTCTTCCTCCCTCCTCACTCATCCCCACTGAGAAGGCAAGCAATTCAGTATAGGCTATATATGTGTAGTTCTGCAAAAGACTTCCATAATAGTCATGTTGTGTAAGACTAACTATATTTCCCTCCATCCTATGCTGCCCTCCATTTATTCTATTCTCTCTTTTGACCTTGTTCCTCCCCAAAAGTGTTTACTTCTAATTACTCCCTCATCTCATTTGTCCTCCCTTCTATAATACCCTCCAACCTACTTCTCCTCTTCTCCTCTACTTTCCTGTAGTGTAAGATAGATTTTCATACCAAATTGAGTGAGCATGTTATTCCCTCCTTAAGCCAAATGTGATGAGAGTAAGCTTCACTTTTTCACTCTCACCTCCCCCCTTTTCCTCTCCATTGAAAAAGTTTTTTCTTGCCTCTTTCATGAGAGATAACTGCCCCATTCCATTTCTCCCTTTCTCCTCCCAATATATTCCTCTCTCACACCTTGATTTTATTTTTTTAGATATCATCCCTAACTATTCAACTCACCATGTCTTCTGTGTGTGTGTGTTTGTGTGTGTGTGTGTGTGTAATCCCACCAACTACCCAAATACTGAGAAAAGTTTCAAGAGTTATAAATATTATCTTTCCATGTAGGAATGTAAAGTGTTCACCTTTAGTAAGTCCCTTATGATTTCTCTTTCCTCTTTACATTTTCATGTTTCTCTTGATTCTTATGTTTGAAAATTAAATTTTCTATCCACCTCTGGCATTTTCATCAAGAATGCTTCAAAGTCTTCTACTTCATTGAATGATCATTTTTCCCCCTGAAGTATTATACTCAGCTTTGCTGGGTAGGTGATTCTTGGTTTTAATCCTAGTTCCTTTGACTTCTGGAATACAATATTCCATGCCATTTGATCCCTTAATGTGGAAGCTGCTAGATCTTGTGTTATCCTGATTGTATTTCCACAATACTCAAATGGTTTCTTTCTAGCTGCTTGCAATATTTTCTCCTTGACCTGGGAACTCTGGAATTTGGCTACAATATTCCTAGGAGTTTCTCTTTTTGGATATATTTCAGGAGGTGATCTGTGGATTCTTTTGATAATTATTTTACTTTCTGGATCTAGAATATCAGGGCAATTTTCCTTAATAATTTCATGAAAGATGATGTCTGGTCTCTTTTTTTTGATCACGACTTTCAGGTAGTCCCATAATTTTTAAATTATCTCTCCTGGATCTATTTTCCAGGTCAATTGTTTTTCCAATGAGATATTTCACATCATCTTCTATTTTTTCATTCTTTTGGTTTTGTTTTGTGATGTCTTAGTTTCTCATAAAGTCATTAGATTCCATCCTGCTCTATTCTAATTTTTAAAGGACTATTTTCTTCAGTGAGCTTCTGAACCTCTTTTTCCATTTGGCTAATTCTGCTTATTAGAGTATTCTTCTCCTCATTGACTTTTTGAACCTCTTTTACCAATTGAGTTAGCCTATTTTTTAAGGTGTTATTTTCTTCAGCATTTTTTTGGGTCTCCTTTAGCAAGCTATTGACTTACTTTTCATGATTTTCTTGCATTGTTCTCATTTCTCTTCCCAATTTTTCCTCCACCTCTCTTATTTGAGTTTCAAAATCTCTTTTGAGCTCTTCCATGGCCTGAGACCATTGCATATTTATTTTGGGGGTTTTGAATGCAGAAGTCTTGACCTTTAGGTCTTCCACTGATAGTATGCCTTGTTCTTCCTCATCTAAAAGGATGGAATAAAACATCTGTTCACCAAGAAAGTAGCCTTCTATGGTCTTATTTTTTCCCTTTTTTGACCATTTTTGCAGCCAATTACTTGTCTTTTGAGTCCTTTGTCAAGAGGAAGGTATACTCTGGGGACCTGTAAGTTCTCAGTTGCTCCAAGATGCCAAAATCCAGGGAGAGGAGTTTACTCCTCTCCTGGCCTGTGCTCTTGTCTGTGAGCAATCATAAGCACTCTGTTCTGCCCAGGATCTGCAAATACAATTCCCTCTCCACATTAACCTCCAGCTCCACCATGCCAGCACTCTTTCTCAACCCAGGAGAGTCAATCAGGGCTGAGATCCAGATCAGCAGCTCAATTCCCCCAGGGTCTTTAGGCTGAGGGTTCCAAAAATGGATACTTGCTACTGCAGTTACTGCTGCCCAAGGGGCCAGAACCCTGTTCCCCTCTCAAGTAGATGAAAGAGCTTTCTCACTGACCTTTGAATCTGTCTTTGGTGTTTGTGTGTTGAGCAATCTGGGAACTGCAGGTACTTGCCGGGGATTCTGCCCCTGAAGCCTGTTATGGTCCTGTCCCTGCCACACCATGCCAAGACTGGGCTGCACTCTGTTCCATGCCCAGTGCAATAGACCTTTCCTGTCAACCTTCAAGGCCGTCTTGTGCTGGAAATGTCTTTTACTCTGTCATTTTGTGGCTTCTGCTGCTCTAGAATTTGTTTTGAGTCCTTTTTTTTACAGGTATTTTATGGGCTATGGAGAAGCTCCTCTACAGGTCTGTCCTTCTACTCTGCCATCTTGGCTCCCCCCCTGCCCCACCCCAGAAGTGTTTGTTTTCATTGCTCCTTTAGGAGACATGCAGAAGTTTTCTCCATCAACTTGATGTTATTATAGGCTGAAGGATTCCTGATAATTTTTAAAAAGCAAGAAATGTAATTCTTCACTTTTTCTAAGGGAGCTATCTGTCAGTTATTAGGCATCTTTAGCAATCTGGAAGAGAGCCTTCTATGGAAAACAAAGCCACCTCCTGAAAGATCCTTCTTTTTCTCTTCTCTTGTTCCATAAGGGGATGGTAGTGGAGGAGGGAGATTTTTTTTTTCACCTTTTCTTTCACTGGAGAAATTCTATAGAAGATGCCTTATCCATCAAAGAGCAGACAAAGGGAGCCCAGTGGAACAACATGCCCAACAGAGACACTATATCCAGGGAAAATGATATAAGATAACCATGAGAGAGAGAAAAAGCATCAAGGTCTTGCGGAGTCAAAGGTTTAAGTTGCCATGGCCATGTGTGCTCACTACACAAATGCCTCTCCACTTGTATATTCTATGTTTGTACTTAGTGTTCTCACTGATGATGAGTGTATTTGTGGGAGAGTATGCAATGTACAGTTTTAGAGATATCCATTGAAGCCAAGTCCAGGCCTTCTGGCAGAAAAACCTTCTCCTGACTTTCCATTGGTAAGAATTTGAATCTAACCTTAATTCTCTTGGAGCAATGGAGAGATTTATTTTCTGTTCCATTTTGAATGGAGCACATAATCAAGGCTCAGCACCTCCCTTTAAAGTTTTATAGACACTGGGTATAGGGATGGTGTGACATTGCCAAGGAATTCCATTATTGAAAACTGAAATCAATTCAACAGCAAAACAAAAGTCTCACTGTCTTCTGTGCTGCTAAAGAAAAAATTTCTTGCTTTATGTAATAGATATATGCCTAGAACTTAATGAGCAAACTAAATGCTTAAAAATGAAATACTGCATTTTTCTCATTAGTTTCCATAATTATTTGTTGAATGCTGCTTCATCTTCTGTTAATGCCTAGTACCTCAGTTTTATTATTTCTCCCTGCCTCTCTATCAAGATGGTGGCCTGTGAAACAAGATTCAATAGTGAACCTTTAAGTGGACCTTAAAGTTCAAAGAAAATCTTTCTCCTTCTCTAAAATAAGGATCCTAAGGTAAGAAAAATTGTTGCCCTCAATTTATCTGTTTGACAAATGTGATCTCCTTAGAGTGACTACCACATACAAACAGGGTTACAAACAGGGTTGACTTAGCAACTGGCTTCAATGTGTCCAAGAACAATAGGTAAGTCCTTGGAAAGGGTGGCCATCCATTAACAAGGCTGGGAGATAGAAAGCCCTGACATCTTCCCCATCCCTTGGCAGGGAAAGTTTCTTTATTATGTTATAATATATCATAAATTTCCAGAGGGCCCTATTTGGAGGATTGTAACTGACAAGTGAATAGCCCTCTTTCACTTATCTGTCTATATAGCTATCTTTTTCTATCATCTCACTATCTATCTGTCTATCCTTCTGTCTGTTGGTCTATTTGTTGACCTGTATGTCTGTCTCATGCTCTCTCTCCTCCACTGGCTGGCAGGTAGGGAGGTTACTCTTTCCATGACCTGCAACATTCAGTTTAGGTTGAGTAAAGAACATTGAGGAAGTACTGAATCCACACCAAGGGCTTCAGGCTTTTTCTTCTTTTTCTTTTTTTTAAAGTTCTAACACATTTTTCCTGCACTCCTTGTACAAGGTAACAAGAGAGATGATTTATTTAGCACACAGCAGGCAGCTGCTTAGAAGAAGTGAAAGTTTTTACAGGATCATGTTCATTTTTCAGGGCCTCCTAAAGACCTGTATTTATAAACAAACTGCCCTGAGCTTCAGGGTACATTTTTCATACTCTACCGTGATTTTTAATCACCATAAGCTTTCCCTCAATTCCTCCCTCTCCGCGTCCACCTGCAAGCTCAGTGTCTTGGCAAAGCTTATCTTTCAGAATTCACAAAACATCACCAGCCTATGGCATCTGCTAGAAAAAAGAAATTGGGGAGGAAACTGAGGCCCAAAGGCAAGAGCTCAGTCAGATATTATACCGAGGCTTGAGATCAGGCCAGGAGTCGGAGACTCACAGAGGAGAAAAATACATGCTAAAGTATATTCTTTAATTTCTCTTGGTTACTAGCATTGAAGAAGTCTCTCCTCCATGTCTAACTGCTTTATTGCTACAATTTAAGATCAATTTCCTTTTATTCTGACCCTTTGATTCTGAGATTTTCATCATTCTTATAATTTATGGAATAGAATTAATTCCAGAAATTACTTAAAATTTATAGAACTGTAGGAGTAAAGGGCTTACAGAGGTTATTAAGTCCAACCTGTCTCTTATTATAACTTTTTTTTAAGGTGGAGTATTTGAAGGGAATCTGAAGCAAATGATGAGGACAGGAAGGGAGAGTGGTCCTATACAACTGACCTTCACTTTATAAAACAGAATCATAGGTCTTTGAGCTAGGAGGAAGTTTAGGGAACATAAATGCAATACTCTCTTTTCAGATGAGGAAACTGAGGTAAGGAAATAGAAAGTAGCAGAACTGGTATTCAAAGTCTTGTCTTCAGGCTGTAGTTTCTGTGTTCTTTCCATATGTCCTCAATAAATGCGTTCCAGAGATATTTGGGGTAAATAAAGACGTTGCAGATAATATAAAGGCACTAGGAGAATTCACTAATTAAGGAAATCTGCTTTATTGATAACTTTTGTTTTCATATCACCTTCATTCACCTTGTATTCCACCTAGAGAATCATCTGTTATAATGGAGAATGTTTTTAAAGGGGAAAAAATTGTTCCACCGCCATAAAAAAAAACAAAGGGGAAAAATGTTTGACAAAACTAGTCAACACAGTAACCAAATCTGGCATTATATTCAACGTCCATAATCCTAGTCTCCCACCTCCTCCAAAGATGAAAAAGAGTTACATCTTTGGGGTCAAGGCTGGTCATTATATTTACTCAACTTTCAGTTTTGATTTGTTGTTGTTATTTACATTCATGTTGCTACATTTGTGTCATGATGGATAGTGTTTTCCTGGTTCTGCTTACTTCGCTTTACAACAATTCACATGAGTCTTCTGATACTTCTCTATTGTTTTCCCATTCATCATATAGCACAGTAATATTTCATTATATTCTTATACCACAATTTTTTAGTCATTCCTCAACCAGTGGGCATCCACTTCCCACCTCTCCACGTCTCTACTATTACAAAAAGTGCTGCTATAAATATTTCCATGTATATAAGACCTTTCTTTCTATCTTTAAATTCCTTGGAGTTATATACCTCACAGTAAGAACAAATTGGTCATTTTCTTAGTATAGTTTGAAATTGTTTTCCAGAATGGTTAGAATCATTCTCACCAATGGTGTAGTAGGGTACCTATCCTTCTACAATCCTTCCTATCTATACTCATTTTTTGTGAAGTTCTATTTTTGGAAGAGTTTTAGGTGAAGGGGAATCCATTTAAAATAATTATTTTTGCAAAGTGAATCAGTGCTTCCAAATTTCTCTTTTGTGTAAATCTATATTTATATGCAGGGTGAGGGATGTACTTCTTATCAGCACCTTTACCAACTCTTGCCACTTTCTCCTTGGATGGGGAAGGGAGGGGAGGGGAGGGGAGGGGAGGGGGAGGGGAGAGGAGAGGAGGGGAGGGGAGGGGAGAGGAGAGGAGAGGAGAGGAGAGGAGAGGAGAGGAGAGGAGAGGAGAGGAGAGGAGAGGAGAGGAGGGGGGAGGGGGAGGGGGAGGGGAGGGGAGAGGAGAGGAGAGGAGAGGAGAGGGTCAGTTCAAATGTTTCTTTTCTAAGCCCAGAATTACTGAAGACAAGAGAGTAATGTAAAAAATTCAACCCAGCATTAGTTGTAAGCTACTTTGTGCTCAATAGGGCAAACTTCTTTTCTCAGTCATATCAGATGCTATGAACTAAAGCTATGAGATTATTACTTCAGTTTCAAAAATAGATACAACCCAGTCTTGAGCTTGAGTCCTGGTTCAAACACATCAACTATAACACTCTGGGCAAATTAATTAATAGCCCTCATTCTCAGTTGGTACATCTATAGGATTGGGATATAGTAATAAAGAGGGCCTATTCACTGAATGGGCATTACCTCACTTTAAGTGAGTACCTGAAAAAGCCTTAGCCTAAAAGGATCTTGGTCCCCTATTGCATCCTGGGCCATCTCCAGTCATACTGATGGATATCTGGTCACTTGCTCCAGATGGCTCAGGAAAAGAAAGTGAGGCTGGTGACCTTACATAACCCTCCCTCACTCAGAGCAAAGTCAAGTGCAAGCCATGTCATCATTTCTCTGATGTCACGGTCCCTCTTCGAAAATGAAGGACAAACATAACACATGAGGAGATCAAGCTACCTAAAAGGGGGACCCAGGTGGTGAGTTACTCCTTCCCTTCCCTTTCCTTCCCTTCCCTTCTCTTCCCTTGCCTTTCTTTCCCTTCCTTTCCCTTCCTTCTTTCTTGTCTTCCCTAAAACCTTAGACCCCATACACCCTGAAGCCCATGGCTTGAACAAGGAAAGGTCCCTGCCAACCTCCAGTCAATGACTGGTTTTGGACCCTCCTGGCTTAGAGTGAATATCAACAGCAACAGTTTCTCTTTGCAACAACAACCCTCAGGCTCCTGCCACCCACTCCCCAGCGTGATTTACCTACTCATAGTGTTTGCATGAAGAAAGTGTTTTGTAAATATCAATGTATCAATAATTGAGCAGTCATTATTTAACATTACTAGAAGAATAGCATCCTGGTCCAGGAAGGTAGGAGTCCTACCGTATTCTGCTCTTCTACATTTGAAGTGCCACGTTCAGTTCTGAGAGTCATCTTTCAGAAACAATATCGATGTACTGGACAGCTCCAGAGGAGAAACCTGGATGGTGAAAAGCCTTGCTTTCATGCTATATGTGAGGACCACTAGGAGGCTGAATTGGGAATTTTTAGACTGGAGAAGATTATTTCAGTTGAGGACACTACCACCCTTCTAGTCATCTTAGTTCAAAAATTTGGAGTCGTTTTTGATCCTTTCTTTTACATCACTCTCAACATCCAATTAATTTTGAAGTCAGATTGATTCTACCTCTATAACATCTCTTAGATCTGTTCCCTTCTATTCCCTTACATAGTTATTACCTGCATTCAGGGATTCATCCCCTCTTACCTGATCTGTGTCCTTTCTTCTCTAATCCATCCTCCACAGAGCTGCAAAATTGATCTAAGTCTTTATTTCATGTACTTCCTTTGCTAAAAATTTAAATTAAATTTGAAAATCTTCAGTGGTTTCCTAATGCCCCTAGGATAAAATACATCATCCTCAGACTGACATATAAAGTCCTTTGTTATCTGATTTCAGCCTATCTTTCCAGTTTTATTTTATATTATCATCTTTCTTGTACTTGGCTAAATTGACCTTCTAGCTATTCCCCAAACTTTATATTCCTCCTCCTCTCTCCAGGTCTTTGCTTAGGCTGTTCCTCATTCCTAGCATGCATCCCCTACTCACTCTATCTCAGAGAATCTCAACTTTTCTTTAAAGTTAATTCAAGGGCCACTTTCCTCAGGAAGTCTCTCCTGACTCTCTCTTCCCTACCCTCAGCTGTCAGTTAAGTTTATTTTTGTTTCTGTGATTCATTTATATATAATATCCTCCTCACCCCTATCCCCACCTCTAGCAGTGGAATTGAAACTAGTTGAGGTCAAGGGGGGAGTGTCCTTCCTTACTTCCTCTCCCTCTTTCTTTTTCTTTCTTTTTTCCTTTCCTCCCCTTCCTTCCTTTCCTTCCCTCCCTTCCCTTCTTCCTTCTTTTCCCATCTTTCCTCCTTCCCTCCTTCCTTTCCTTCCTTCCTTCCCTCCTTTCTTTCCTTCCCTCTTCTTTCTTCCTTTCCTTTCCTTCCTTCTTCCATCCTCTTTTCCTTTCCTACTTTCTTCCTTCCTTTCTTTCTTAGTCTCTCTGTTTCTAGTGCTTTGCACATAGCATGTGCCAAACAAACTTTTGTTGAATTGAATTAAGGAAGAGCAAGTTAAGTGTCTTAAAGTATTTGTGTGCTGTCAGTTCAAAGAGAGGTTAGAATTGTTCTGCCTGGTTCAGGGGAATGGAATAGGAGTAATGGGCAGAAGTGGCAAAAAGGCAAATTCAGGCTTGATATAAGGACAAATTGCTAATGATTAGAGCTATTTCAAGGAAGAACAGATCAGTTAATGGGACAAAAAATAATAATAACAATGTGATAGGGGTAATTATCATCATGTATTACTACATATTACGTCACACATTCATCTTTGCTAATTTGAATTATAATTATAACTGATATTCATATAGTACTTTAAAGTGTATAAAGTAATTTTACATACTGCATGTAAGGTGATGCGTTCCCTTTCACTGGTGGTCTTCAAACAAAAGCCAGACAGCTAGTTATTGAATATACAATAATGATTGGACTAGACAGTCTGTGAAGCTCTCACCTCTGCCTTCTTATGATTCTTTGAACTAGGTTTTTGACTTTCTAGATATATTTCTTGAACTCTCACTGGCCTTCCAGGAGGATATGCTCCTAGGGATTTCCAAGAATGCTGAATTGTCTTTAGCCATTAGGACTCAAATGAGGCTGCCTGGCTTAGAGAATTCTCTCCCTGTTTCCCCATCCCTCCCCTTCTCTCTGTCTCTGGGGATTCCAGTGAGATTCAAGAGTGTGCCAGTAGTTTTCATCCCCAGATGCCTTTTCTCACTGAACTAAGACTGTTGATACAACAGCATCTCAGGAGCAATTAGTCATTCCCATATCTCTGTTCTATAAATATTTATTTGGAGATTATTATAAAAGGTGCTTTTTAAAAAAAAAATACAAGCTTTATCTGAAGGAAGGCACTTGAGCGGCTACCCAAATTAAGGTAGCCAAATTGAATCACTTTATTGATTGAATGAAAAAGTTAGGGCAAAGATGATTTTTACTTGTTAAGCCAGATTGGAGGGGAACTGGGAGTAAGGAGGAAGTGATAGATGGACAAATAGGCAGAGAGAGAGACTGAGAAACAGAGATAGAAAGACAGAGACAGATAGACTGAGAGTCAGACAGAGAGAGAGAACAAGATCCTGTATTTTCTTAAATTTAGGATAATTTTCCCCCCTTGTTTTCCATGTTTAAGTAAAAATCAGCAAGATGTGTGCAGGAATTCTTAACCTCTTTTTTTTTTTCTTTGTCATGGACACAGGTTGGTAAAGCGTATATCCTCAGAAAAAAAAGTTTTTAAATATATAAAACAAAATACAGTTACAAAGGAAAGCAGTTACATTGAAATAGTTATCAAAATGTTTTTTTAAAAACAAGTTCATAGATGTCATATTAAGAACCCACATGAGATGCATTTCATTAGTGTTGAACTTAAAATTCTGACCAAAATCTCCACTGATCCCAGCATCCCTTTGGCAAGAGACACGGGAGGTGCAGGAGTTTGAAACCAAGAGCCTGCTGCTGATTCCCAGCTACCAGTCCTTAAATACAGAATAACTGGAGAGGAGAGGCTGGGCTGGAGGAGCTATATCTATGCCTAACCCTCACCAATCCCTACCCCTACCTCCACCCCGCAACAGCTTTATGTCACTAAAATAACTCCATAGGGCAGCCTCACCTAAATTAGGTTTAGTTCTCAATAGTCACCCAGAACCAGAGGCTGAGGGCAGAAAAAAGTTCAAGAAGCAAAGATTAAGAACCCCTGAGTTACAGGAAGAAGAATTCCCCATTATTTCACTCTTTTCATCTCTGTCTCCTGCCCTCCCTGGCTTTTTTCAAGCCCCAGCTAAAATCTGACTTTTTATAGGAGGCCTTTTCCTATCCCCCATATTACTAGACCTGTCCTACTTTATCCTGTACAGACTTTGTACAAAGGTATTTGCATGTTTTGTACCCATTAGACCGAGAAGTTCTTAAGAGCAGAGACTGTTTTTTGCCTTTCTTATCCCCATTGCTTAGAGCACTTCGTGGCACGTAGTAGGCACTTAGTAAATGCTATTGACTGGTTGGTTGACTATTCCCTGTCAAATCACAGAGAAGAAAGGATGTGTTGCTGAAACCTCAATCCTGAGAGTCATAGGGCCTCATTATATTGTGATTTTGTTGTGATTTATTTTTATTTTGAAATCTTTTTTCTAAAAAATATGATTTTTGTTATTACATTTCATTCATTTTCATATATATATATATATATATATATATATATATATATATATATATATATATATATTCCCTTCTCCCTCCCCTATCCACTGAGTTATGCTTTGTAATAAATAGGGGAAAAGAAAGTGAAAAAAATTTTCAGAAATTCCAACAAACATTGTTGTGCAGGATACACAATCTAGCAACATATACAAAAATCAAACAGCAAAGCACATCACTACTAAAAAGTGCTCATTCCCCACTCTTTTCCCAAGTCAAGTTTGGTCATTACTATTATAGAGTATTAAGGTATTGCTATTTCTATTTGCACCATTGTAGATGTTGACTGGTTCTTCTCATTTGGCTCTGCTTCATTTTGTACAATTTTTTCCAAGTTTATTTTTTTTCACAAATTCTTCCCATTTCTCACTTCTTCCCTTGCAATAATATCCCCCTTCACTCAATTACTATACCTCATTTAGACATTCCCTAAATGATAGGCTCCAAGTTTGTTTCCAACTCCTTGTTACCATAAAAAAAAACAAAAACTGTTGCTATGAATACTTTGACATATATTTGATCTTTCTTTCTTTGACTTTCTAGGGGGCGGTCTACATCTAACAGTGAAATCTCTGGTCAAAAAAACATGAGAAAATATTTCTTGTTTAAGTCCGAATTACATTTCATAATGGCTGGATCAATTCATGTTCTATGGAATGTACCATCACACTTCCAGTCACCCATGTTCTCAACCTCAGTATTATCCTTAGCTCCTCACTCTTACTCACCTTATATATACGAACAGTCGACAAATATTGTCACATCTTCCTCCATAATCTTTCACCTATGTCTCCTACTCTTTACTCATACAAACTCTACTCTCTTGTGGGCCCTCATCACCTTTCACCTGTACTAAAGACTATCCCCAATTCAATATAGCTTTTACTAAGCCACCAGTGATATTCTTGAAGAGCAGTTTGGATTGTGTCAATATCTTCCCCAACCCTTGCCTCTACACACACACACACACACACACTCCATAAACTGCAGCGGCTTCCCATTACATGTAGGATCAAATACCAACTCCTCTGTTTTGCATTTAAATTTCTTCATAACCTAGGCCATTCCTACTTTTCCAGTCTTCTTACACATTTTACTCCCTCCTAATCACTCTACAATATAATCACATAGACCCTGCTCATTGTTCCACACCTACAACACTCTTATCTCCCTTTACATAACTTCATACCCGCCCTCCTCCCATGCCTGGAGTATACTCCCTTCCACCTCTGCCTCTTGGCACAAAAAATAACAACCATACTAGCTAACATTTACATAGTGCATTCTATGTGGTAGTCACTATGCCAAGCGCTTAACAGTTATTATCTCATTTGATTCTTACAACAATCCTGGGAAGTGTTATTACCATCCCCACTTTATAGATGGGAATGTGGAGATAGGAAGCTGAGATAAACAGATGTTAAGTGAACATGATAAGTGACATGCCCAGAGTCACACAGCTAGTATGTATATGAGGCTGAATTTAAGCCAGGGTCTTTCTGACTCCCTGCCTGGAGCTCTATCCATTGAGCCACCTACCTGCCCTGGTTTCCTTCAGATTAAGTATAGCCCTTCTGCATGGATCCTTTCCTGGTCACCTCCAGCTACAAGTGCTGCTTCTGAGTCATTTCAGTCATATCCAACTCTTCATGACCCGCCTGGTTTTCTTGGTAAAGATACTGGCGTAGTTTGCCCAGGAACTCTCTCCCCAAACTACCTTGAATTCCTCCTTTATGTATTATGTATAAACTTACCATGTATATGTTAACTCCGCTTTAGAAGATACGCTCCACGAAGGCAGGAACTATTTTATCTTTGGCTCCAAATGCCCAGGCCTTGGCATACAGCTTGGCACATAGTAAACGCTTTACAAATACTTGGTTGATTTCCTGTTCTCTTAAAGACTCTCCAACACTAATTTTGACCTGCTTTTCTCATCTTGGGCAATTTCTTTACTATGAACTGAAACCCAGAGATTTTTTGATTTGTATTTCTCTTCTTATTAGTAATTTGGAACAATATTCCATATAATTGTTAATAATTTATGATAATTTTTTTTGAGAATTGCTTGTTCATATCCTGTGATCCATCAGGAAAGTGGTTCTTGGTTCCTATTAGAAAAGATACTCATAAACTCAAGAGTTTCCAGAGGAGCATGAATAGTATGGTTAAAGGCCTGAGTTCATGTCATAAGAGACTGGGAGCAGAAAATGAGAATATTTAACCTGGAGAGGACTCAAGTGAGACATGGTTGTCATCTTCACTTATTTGAAGGGCTAGCATATGGAAAAAGGGTTAAACTTGCTCTGTGCATGGCAGAATTGGGACTCACCATTATCATCATTTCTTTTTTTTAAATTTTTATTTATTTTATTTATAATTTATAGATGAAAACAGACATTTCCATAACATAGACTGATTTCAAAAAAGATGATTGCACATGAAACTTCAAATCTATTATGTACAACTTACTATTCCTTTTAATATGTAAAAAAGTTATGATGCAATTTTTTCCCTTTTTTCTTCCCTCCCCTCCCTTAGAGAACACCATCATCACTCTTTTGTGTGCTCAATATAGTAAATTACAGGTTACGCTGTCTATCAGAGGACAGAAGCTAAATGTGTTATCTTATCTCCTAATAAACACACTTCTGTGACCTTTCTGGTCCATCTCTTGGATTTAACTAAAACATTTTTCCTGCCACTTTCTCATTATCCTGATCAAGAATTGTGTGTAAACCCTTTTAAACCTCTTGATGAAAGGTAGAAAATGTTATCAATTGTTTGGGCTGCTTTAGAGACAACAAAACCAATTTGTATCCAGCTGGATGATAGACTGAATTTTCTTATTTCACATACTTAACATCACATACACAGAGACCATATAATTCTTGAATGACTTGGAATTAACTTTCCTTTCCAGAGAAGTTTGCCAGTAAATACATTCAAAGGAAAGTTGTTTTCCTAAACCCTCAACCTAAGAAGTAGTTGTGATATGTGGAGTAAGGAGATCTGAATTTGGAGTTCTGGAACCTGAATTCTATCCGTAACACACTTGTGGACCTTTGAAGAGTACAGTTTTCTCATCTGTAGAAGAGGATGTTAGAATACCTGTAGATCTCTTTTAGCTCCAAATCTAGAAGCTGTGGTCAAAGGTAAGGTGATTTTAATAGCTAAGGTTTGGAAGTGACCTAAGGAGAGTAGAAAGATGGGAGTCGATCTCATTACCTCACTGTCCTTCTGATTACACACTCTCAAAAGCATGAGGTAAAGGAAAACATTCTTTAGGTTATGTTTGACTTAGTATCTTAGTCCACCTGTAGACTTGGTCAGGTTGTCAAGCAGTCATGTCTGATTCTTTGTGACCCCATTTAGGGTTTTCTGGGCAAAGATACCTTAGTTTGCCATTTCCTTTTCTACCTTATTTTACAAATAAAGAAATTGAGGCAAACAGGGTTAAGTGACTTGCTCAGGGTCACGCAGTTAGTAAATGTCTGAGGCCAGATTTGAACTCAGACTCTAGGCCCAGTGCACAATCCACTATGCCACGCTGCCTGTGGTTGGTCTGGCGAATGGTCTCTCCCCCCACAAGTTTCAGTCTGTCCCCCAAAACATTCAGCACTAGAAAGTCTTCCCTTCCTAATGGAGGATTGAATTCATTGCTGAAGAATCAGATACAATACAATTTGACATATCTGAAGGATATATAATCACCACCTGATCACTTCTGTGATATATTGAACTCCATGTTCTGACTACCAAGCAGTACAGGACTCAGGTGTGGACTACACAAGAACCTTAGGGAAACACAGACAAACTAGAGAAATACCTAATCAACTGCCTCTCTTGAGGTAAAAACAGACAAGGATACATAACATCAGTCAGATAAAAGGGGGAAAATACAAGAGCACCACAATCAAGCCTCTGCAGGCTTCTTGGAACCTTACCTGCCATCTACTTCCTCAATCTCTGGTACACTACAATGTAAGTTACACAAAGGTTAGGCCAGCTTGTCAAAC
The DNA here is from genome assembly GCA_023548195.1 of Bettongia penicillata ogilbyi. NCBI lineage: Eukaryota > Metazoa > Chordata > Mammalia > Diprotodontia > Potoroidae > Bettongia > Bettongia penicillata. The sequence goes on from JAJHZJ010000500.1 coordinate 5,108,946, forward strand.
ACACATCAGCAATCTAGTACAAAACTGACTCATGTGCCACCTGAAACTCAGTGTCATCTCTAATGCACATTTCTGGGGCACAGACTACAGACTCGATTGAACTCCTTCATATTATGCTTGTTACTAATTACAAAGAAATTAAATGAATAGAGATTTGGTGATCACCTTTGGAAAGATCAGTTACCCATGTCTGCTGTAAAGAGACCCAGGTGGACTAAGTTAGTGGCAGCAAGGAGTCAATATCAAAGAAGGGCACCAGGCTGAAGAAGTTGTGATATGCTAAATGTCAGTCAGTATACCCTGGTGTATCTCAAATGGTTTCTTTCTAGCTGCTTGCAATATTTTCTCCTTGACCTGGGAACTCTGGAATTTGGCTACAATATTCCTAGGAGTTTCTCTTTTTGGATATATTTCAGGAGGTGATCTGTGGATTCTTTTGATAATCATTTTACTTTCTGGATCTAGAATATCAGGGCAATTTTCCTTAATAATTTCATGAAAGATGATGTCTGGTCTCTTTTTTTTGATCACGACTTTCAGGTAGTCCCATAATTTTTAAATTATCTCTCCTGGATCTATTTTCCAGGTCAATTGTTTTTCCAATGAGATATTTCACATCATCTTCTATTTTTTCATTCTTTTGGTTTTGTTTTGTGATGTCTTAGTTTCTCATAAAGTCATTAGATTCCATCTGCTCTATTCTAATTTTTAAAGGACTATTTTCTTTAGTGAGCTTCTGAACCTCTTTTTCCATTTGGCTAATTCTGCTTATTAAAGTATTCTTCTCCTCATTGACTTTTTGAACCTCTTTTACCAATTGAGTTAGCCTATTTTTTAAGGTGTTATTTTCTTCAGCATTTTTTTGGGTCTCCTTTAGCAAGCTATTGACTTACTTTTCATGATTTTCTTGCATTGTTCTCATTTCTCTTCCCAATTTTTCCTCCACCTCTCTTATTTGAGTTTCAAAATCTCTTTTGAGCTCTTCCATGGCCTGAGACCATTGCATATTTATTTTGGGGGTTTTGAATGCAGAAGTCTTGACCTTTAGGTCTTCCACTGATAGTATGCCTTGTTCTTCCTCATCTAAAAGGATGGAATAAAACATCTGTTCACCAAGAAAGTAGCCTTCTATGGTCTTATTTTTTCCTTTTTTTGACCATTTTTGCAGCCAATTACTTGTCTTTTGAGTCCTTTGTCAAGAGGAAGGTATACTCTGGGGACCTGTAAGTTCTCAGTTGCTCCAAGATGCCAAAATCCAGGGAGAGGAGTTTACTCCTCTCCTGGCCTGTGCTCTTGTCTGTGAGCAATCATAAGCACTCTGTTCTGCCCAGGATCTGCAAATACAATTCCCTCTCCACATTAACCTCCAGCTCCACCATGCCAGCACTCTTTCTCAACCCAGGAGAGTCAATCAGGGCTGAGATCCAGATCAGCAGCTCAATTCCCCCAGGGTCTTTAGGCTGAGGGTTCCAAAAATGGATACTTGCTACTGCAGTTACTGCTGCCCAAGGGGCCAGACCCTGTTCCCCTCTCAAGTAGATGAAAGAGCTTTCTCACTGACCTTTGAATCTGTCTTTGGTGTTTGTGTGTTGAGCAATCTGGGAACTGCAGGTACTGCCGGGGATTCTGCCCCTGAAGCCTGTTATGGTCCTGTCCCTGCCACACCATGCCAAGACTGGGCTGCACTCTGTTCCATGCCCAGTGCAATAGACCTTTCCTGTCAACCTTCAAGGCCGTCTTGTGCTGGAAATGTCTTTTACTCTGTCATTTTGTGGCTTCTGCTGCTCTAGAATTTGTTTTGAGTCCTTTTTTTTACAGGTATTTTATGGGCTATGGAGAAGATCCTCTACAGGTCTGTCCTTCTACTCTGCCATCTTGGCTCCCCCCCTGCCCCACTCCAGAAGTGTTTGTTTTCATTGCTCCTTTAGAAGACATGCAGAAGTTTCTCCATCAACTTGATGTTATTATAGGCTGAAGGATTCCTGATAATTTTTAAAAAGCAAGAAATGTAATTCTTCACTTTTTCTAAGGGAGCTACCTGTCAGTTATTAGGCATCTTTAGCAATCTGGAAGAGAGCCTTCTATGGAAAACAAAGCCACCTCCTGAAAGATCCTTCTTTTTCTCTTCTCTTGTTCCATAAGGGGATGGTAGTGGAGGAGGGAGATTTTTTTTTCACCTTTTCTTTCACTGGAGAAATTCTATAGAAGATGCCTTATCCATCAAAGAGCAGACAAAGGGAGCCCAGTGGAACAACATGCCCAACAGAGACACTATATCCAGGGAAAATGATATAAGATAACCATGAGAGAGAGAAAAAGCATCAAGGTCTTGCAGAGTCAAAGGTTTAAGTTGCCATGGCCATGTGTGCTCACTACACAAATGCCTCTCCACTTGTATATTCTATGTTTGTACTTAGTGTTCTCACTGATGATGAGTGTATTTGTGGGAGAGTATGCAATGTACAGTTTTAGAGATATCCATTGAAGCCAAGTCCAGGCCTTCTGGCAGAAAACCTTCTCCTGACTTTCCATTGGTAAGAATTTGAATCTAACCTTAATTCTCTTGGAGCAATGGAGAGATTTATTTTCTGTTCCATTTTGAATGGAGCACATAATCAAGGCTCAGCACCTCCCTTTAAAGTTTTATAGACACTGGGTATAGGGATGGTGTGACATTACCAAGGAATTCCATTATTGAAAACTGAAATCAATTCAACAGCAAAACAAAAGTCTCACTGTCTTCTGTGCTGCTAAAGAAAAAATTTCTTGCTTTATGTAATAGATATATGCCTAGAACTTAATGAGCAAACTAAATGCTTAAAAATGAAATACTGCATTTTTCTCATTAGTTTCCATAATTATTTGTTGAATGCTGCTTCATCTTCTGTTAATGCCTAGTACCTCAGTTTTATTATTTCTCCCTGCCTCTCTATCAAGATGGTGGCCTGTGAAACAAGATTCAATAGTGAACCTTTAAGTGGACCTTAAAGTTCAAAGAAAATCTTTCTCCTTCTCTAAAATAAGGATCCTAAGGTAAGAAAAATTGTTGCCCTCAATTTATCTGTTTGACAAATGTGATCTCCTTAGAGTGACTACCACATACAAACAGGGTTACAAACAGGGTTGACTTAGCAACTGGCTTCAATGTGTCCAAGAACAATAGGTAAGTCCTTGGAAAGGGTGGCCATCCATTAACAAGGCTGGGAGATAGAAAGCCCTGACATCTTCCCCATCCCTTGGCAGGGAAAGTTTCTTTATTATGTTATAATATATCATAAATTTCCAGAGGGCCCTATTTGGAGGATTGTAACTGACAAGTGAATAGCCCTCTTTCACTTATCTGTCTATATAGCTATCTTTTTCTATCATCTCACTATCTATCTGTCTATCCTTCTGTCTGTTGGTCTATTTGTTGACCTGTATGTCTGTCTCATGCTCTCTCTCCTCCACTGGCTGGCAGGTAGGGAGGTTACTCTTTCCATGACCTGCAACATTCAGTTTAGGTTGAGTAAAGAACATTGAGGAAGTACTGAATCCACACCAAGGGCTTCAGGCTTTTTCTTCTTTTTCTTTTTTTTAAAGTTCTAACACATTTTTCCTGCACTCCTTGTACAAGGTAACAAGAGAGATGATTTATTTAGCACACAGCAGGCAGCTGCTTAGAAGAAGTGAAAGTTTTTACAGGATCATGTTCATTTTTCAGGGCCTCCTAAAGACCTGTATTTATAAACAAACTGCCCTGAGCTTCAGGGTACATTTTTCATACTCTACCGTGATTTTTAATCACCATAAGCTTTCCCTCAATTCCTCCCTCTCCGCGTCCACCTGCAAGCTCAGTGTCTTGGCAAAGCTTATCTTTCAGAATTCACAAAACATCACCAGCCTATGGCATCTGCTAGAAAAAAGAAATTGGGGAGGAAACTGAGGCCCAAAGGCAAGAGCTCAGTCAGATATTATACCAAGGCTTGAGATCAGGCCAGGAGTCAGAGACTCACAGAGGAGAAAAATACATGCTAAAGTATATTCTTTAATTTCTCTTGGTTACTAGCATTGAAGAAGTTCTCCTCCATGTCTAACTGCTTTATTGCTACAATTTAAGATCAATTTCCTTTTATTCTGACCCTTTGATTCTGAGATTTTCATCATTCTTATAATTTATGGAATAGAATTAATTCCAGAAATTACTTAAAATTTATAGAACTGTAGGAGTAAAGGGCTTACAGAGGTTATTAAGTCCAACCTGTCTCTTATTATAACTTTTTTTTAAGGTGGAGTATTTGAAGGGAATCTGAAGCAAATGATGAGGACAGGAAGGGAGAGTGGTCCTATACAACTGACCTTCACTTTATAAAACAGAATCATAGGTCTTTGAGCTAGGAGGAAGTTTAGGGAACATAAATGCAATACTCTCTTTTCAGATGAGGAAACTGAGGTAAGGAAATAGAAAGTAGCAGAACTGGTATTCAAAGTCTTGTCTTCAGGCTGTAGTTTCTGTGTTCTTTCCATATGTCCTCAATAAATGCGTTCCAGAGATATTTGGGGGTAAATAAAGACGTTGCAGATAATATAAAGGCACTAGGAGAATTCACTAATTAAGGAAATCTGCTTTATTGATAACTTTTGTTTTTCATATCACCTTCATTCACCTTGTATTCCACCTAGAGAATCATCTGTTATAATGGAGAATGTTTTTAAAGGGGAAAAAATTGTTCCACCGCCATAAAAAAAAACAAAGGGGAAAAATGTTTGACAAAACTAGTCAACACAGTAACCAAATCTGGCATTATATTCAACGTCCATAATCCTAGTCTCCCACCTCTCCAAAGATGAAAAAGAGTTACATCTTTGGGGTCAAGGCTGGTCATTATATTTACTCAACTTTCAGTTTTGATTTGTTGTTGTTATTTACATTCATGTTGCTACATTTGTGTCATGATGGATAGTGTTTTCCTGGTTCTGCTTACTTCGCTTTACAACAATTCACATGAGTCTTCTGATACTTCTCTATTGTTTTCCCATTCATCATATAGCACAGTAATATTTCATTATATTCTTATACCACAATTTTTTAGTCATTCCTCAACCAGTGGGCATCCACTTCCCACCTCTCCACGTCTCTACTATTACAAAAAGTGCTGCTATAAATATTTCCATGTATATAAGACCTTTCTTTCTATCTTTAAATTCCTTGGAGTTATATACCTCACAGTAAGAACAAATTGGTCATTTTCTTAGTATAGTTTCAAATTGTTTTCCAGAATGGTTAGAATCATTCTCACCAATGGTGTAGTAGGGTACCTATCCTTCTACAATCCTTCCTATCTATACTCATTTTTTTTGTGAAGTTCTATTTTTGGAAGAGTTTTAGGTGAAGGGGAATCCATTTAAAATAATTATTTTTGCAAAGTGAATCAGTGCTTCCAAATTTCTCTTTTGTGTAAATCTATATTTATATGCAGGGTGAGGGATGTACTTCTTATCAGCACCTTTACCAACTCTTGCCACTTTCTCCTTGGATGGGGAAGGGAGGGGAGGGGAGGGGAGGGGAGGGGAGGGGAGAGGAGAGGAGGGGAGGGGAGGGGAGAGGAGAGGAGAGGAGAGGAGAGGAGAGGAGAGGAGAGGAGAGGAGAGGAGAGGAGAGGAGAGGAGGGGAGGGGAGGGGAGGGGAGAGGAGAGGAGAGGAGAGGAGAGGGTCAGTTCAAATGTTTCTTTTCTAAGCCCAGAATTACTGAAGACAAGAGAGTAATGTAAAAATTCAACCAGCATTAGTTGTAAGCTACTTTGTGCTCAATAGGGCAAACTTCTTTTCTCAGTCATATCAGATGCTATGAACTAAAGCTATGAGATTATTACTTCAGTTTCAAAAATAGATACAACCCAGTCTTGAGCTTGAGTCCTGGTTCAAACACATCAACTATAACACTCTGGGCAAATTAATTAATAGCCCTCATTCTCAGTTGGTACATCTATAGGATTGGGATATAGTAATAAAGAGGCCTATTCACTGAATGGGCATTACCTCACTTTAAGTGAGTACCTGAAAAAGCCTTAGCCTAAAAGGATCTTGGTCCCCTATTGCATCCTGGGCCATCTCCAGTCATACTGATGGATATCTGGTCACTTGCTCCAGATGGCTCAGGAAAAGAAAGTGAGGCTGGTGACCTTACATAACCCTCCCTCACTCAGAGCAAAGTCAAGTGCAAGCCATGTCATCATTTCTCTGATGTCACGGTCCTCTTCGAAAATGAAGGACAAACATAACACATGAGGAGATCAAGCTACCTAAAAGGGGACCCAGGTGGTGAGTTACTCCTTCCCTTCCCTTTCCTTCCCTTCCCTTCTCTTCCCTTGCCTTTCTTTCCCTTCCTTTCCCTTCCTTCTTTCTTGTCTTCCCTAAAACCTTAGACCCCATACACCCTGAAGCCCATGGCTTGAACAAGGAAAGGTCCCTGCCCAACCTCCAGTCAATGACTGGTTTTGGACCCTCCTGGCTTAGAGTGAATATCAACAGCAACAGTTTCTCTTTGCAACAACAACCCTCAGGCTCCTGCCACCCACTCCCCAGCGTGATTTACCTACTCATAGTGTTTGCATGAAGAAAGTGTTTTGTAAATATCAATGTATCAATAATTGAGCAGTCATTATTTAACATTACTAGAAGAATAGCATCCTGGTCCAGGAAGGTAGGAGTCCTACCGTATTCTGCTCTTCTACATTTGAAGTGCCACGTTCAGTTCTGAGAGTCATCTTTCAGAAACAATATCGATGTACTGGACAGCTCCAGAGGAGAAACCAGGATGGTGAAAAGCCTTGCTTTCCTGCTATATGTGAGGACCACTAGGAGGCTGAATTGGGAATTTTTAGACTGGAGAAGATTATTTCAGTTGAGGACACTACCACCCTTCTAGTCATCTTAGTTCAAAAATTTGGAGTCGTTTTTGATCCTTTCTTTTACATCACTCTCAACATCCAATTAATTTTGAAGTCAGATTGATTCTACCTCTATAACATCTCTGAGATCTGTTCCCTTCTATTCCCTTACATAGTTATTACCTGCATTCAGGGATTCATCCCCTCTTACCTGATCTGTGTCCTTTCTTCTCTAATCCATCCTCCACAGAGCTGCAAAATTGATCTAAGTCTTTATTTCATGTACTTCCTTTGCTAAAAATTTAAATTAAATTTGAAAATCTTCAGTGGTTTCCTAATGCCCCTAGGATAAAATACATCATCCTCAGACTGACATATAAAGTCCTTTGTTATCTGATTTCAGCCTATCTTTCCAGTTTTATTTTATATTATCATCTTTCTTGTACTTGGCTAAATTGACCTTCTAGCTATTCCCCAAACTTTATATTCCTCCTCCTCTCTCCAGGTCTTTGCTTAGGCTGTTCCTCATTCCTAGCATGCATCCCCTACTCACTCTATCTCAGAGAATCTCAACTTTTCTTTAAAGTTAATTCAAGGGCCACTTTCCTCAGGAAGTCTCTCCTGACTCTCTCTTCCCTACCCTCAGCTGTCAGTTAAGTTTATTTTTGTTTCTGTGATTCATTTATATATAATATCTCCTCACCCCTATCCCCACCTCTAGCAGTGGAATTGAAACTAGTTGAGGTCAAGGGGGGAGTGTCTTCCTTACTTCCTTCCCTCTTTCTTTTTCTTTCTTTTTTCCTTTCCTCCCTTCCTTCCTTTCCTTCCCTCCCTTCCCTTCTTCCTTCTTTTCCCATCTTTCCTCCTTCCCTCCTTCCTTTCCTTCCTTCCTTCCCTCCTTTCTTTCCTTCCCTCTTCTTTCTTCCTTTCCTTTCCTTCCTTCTTCCATCCTCTTTTCCTTTCCTACTTTCTTCCTTCCTTTCTTTCTTAGTCTCTCTGTTTCTAGTGCTTTGCACATAGCATGTGCCAAACAAACTTTTGTTGAATTGAATTAAGGAAGAGCAAGTTAAGTGTCTTAAAGTATTTGTGTGCTGTCAGTTCAAAGAGAGGTTAGAATTGTTCTGCCTGGTTCAGGGGAATGGAATAGGAGTAATGGGCAGAAGTGGCAAAAAGGCAAATTCAGGCTTGATATAAGGACAAATTGCTAATAATTAGAGCTATTTCAAGGAAGAACAGATCAGTTAATGGGACAAAAATAATAATAACAATGTGATAGGGGTAATTATCATCATGTATTACTACATATTACGTCACACATTCATCTTTGCTAATTTGAATTATAATTATAACTGATATTCATATAGTACTTTAAAGTGTATAAAGTAATTTTACATACTGCATGTAAGGTGATGCGTTCCCTTTCACTGGTGGTCTTCAAACAAAAGCCAGACAGCTAGTTATTGAATATACAATAATGATTGGACTAGACAGTCTGTGAAGCTCTCACCTCTGCCTTCTTATGATTCTTTGAACTAGGTTTTTGACTTTCTAGATATATTTCTTGAACTCTCACTGGCCTTCCAGGAGGATATGCTCCAGGGATTTCCAAGAATGCTGAATTGTCTTTAGCCATTAGGACTCAAATGAGGCTGCCTGGCTTAGAGAATTCTCTCCCTGTTTCCCCATCCCTCCCCTTCTCTCTGTCTCTGGGGATTCCAGTGAGATTCAAGAGTGTGCCAGTAGTTTTCATCCCCAGATGCCTTTTCTCACTGAACTAAGACTGTTGATACAACAGCATCTCAGGAGCAATTAGTCATTCCCATATCTCTGTTCTATAAATATTTATTTGGAGATTATTATAAAAGGTGCTTTTTAAAAAAAAAATACAAGCTTTATCTGAAGGAAGGCACTTGAGCGGCTACCCAAATTAAGGTAGCCAAATTGAATCACTTTATTGATTGAATGAAAAAGTTAGGGCAAAGATGATTTTTACTTGTTAAGCCAGATTGGGAGGGGAACTGGGAGTAAGGAGGAAGTGATAGATGGACAAATAGGCAGAGAGAGAGACTGAGAAACAGAGATAGAAAGACAGAGACAGATAGACTGAGAGTCAGACAGAGAGAGAGAACAAGATCCTGTATTTTCTTAAATTTAGGATAATTTTCCCCCCTTGTTTTCCATGTTTAAGTAAAAATCAGCAAGATGTGTGCAGGAATTCTTAACCTCTTTTTTTTTTTCTTTGTCTTGGACACAGGTTGGTAAAGCGTATATCCTCAGAAAAAAAAGTTTTTAAATATATAAAACAAAATACAGTTACAAAGGAAAGCAGTTACATTGAAATAGTTATCAAAATGTTTTTTAAAAACAAGTTCATAGATGTCATATTAAGAACCCACATGAGATGCATTTCATTAGTGTTGAACTTAAAATTCTGACCAAAATCTCCACTGATCCCAGCATCCCTTTGGCAAGAGACACGGGAGGTGCAGGAGTTTGAAACCAAGAGCCTGCTGCTGATTCCCAGCTACCAGTCCTTAAATACAGAATAACTGGAGAGGAGAGGCTGGGCTGGAGGAGCTATATCTATGCCTAACCCTCACCAATCCCTACCCCTACCTCCACCCGCAACAGCTTTATGTCACTAAAATAACTCCATAGGGCAGCCTCACCTAAATTAGGTTTAGTTCTCAATAGTCACCCAGAACCAGAGGCTGAGGGCAGAAAAAAGTTCAAGAAGCAAAGATTAAGAACCCCTGAGTTACAGGAAGAAGAATTCCCCATTATTTCACTCTTTTCATCTCTGTCTCCTGCCCTCCCTGGCTTTTTTCAAGCCCCAGCTAAAATCTGACTTTTTATAGGAGGCCTTTTCCTATCCCCCATATTACTAGACCTGTCCTACTTTATCCTGTACAGACTTTGTACAAAGGTATTTGCATGTTTTGTACCCATTAGACCGAGAAGTTCTTAAGAGCAGAGACTGTTTTTGCCTTTCTTATCCCCATTGCTTAGAGCACTTCGTGGCACGTAGTAGGCACTTAGTAAATGCTATTGACTGGTTGGTTGACTATTCCCTGTCAAATCACAGAGAAGAAAGGATGTGTTGCTGAAACCTCAATCCTGAGAGTCATAGGGCCTCATTATATTGTGATTTTGTTGTGATTTATTTTTATTTTGAAATCTTTTTCTAAAAAATATGATTTTTGTTATTACATTTCATTCATTTTCATATATATATATATATATATATATATATATATATATATATATATATATATATATTCCCTTCTCCCTCCCCTATCCACTGAGTTATGCTTTGTAATAAATAGGGGAAAAGAAAGTGAAAAAAATTTTCAGAAATTCCAACAAACATTGTTGTGCAGGATACACAATCTAGCAACATATACAAAAATCAAACAGCAAAGCACATCACTACTAAAAAGTGCTCATTCCCCACTCTTTTCCCAAGTCAAGTTTGGTCATTACTATTATAGAGTATTAAGGTATTGCTATTTCTATTTGCACCATTGTAGATGTTGACTGGTTCTTCTCATTTGGCTCTGCTTCATTTTGTACAATTTTTTCCAAGTTTATTTTTTTCACAAATTCTTCCCATTTCTCACTTCTTCCCTTGCAATAATATCCCCCTTCACTCAATTACTATACCTCATTTAGACATTCCCTAAATGATAGGCTCCAAGTTTGTTTCCAACTCCTTGTTACCATAAAAAAAAACAAAAACTGTTGCTATGAATACTTTGACATATATTTGATCTTTCTTTCTTTGACTTTCTAGGGGGCGGTCTACATCTAACAGTGAAATCTCTGGTCAAAAAACATGAGAAAATATTTCTTGTTTAAGTCCGAATTACATTTCATAATGGCTGGATCAATTCATGTTCTATGGAATGTACCATCACACTTCCAGTCACCCATGTTCTCAACCTCAGTATTATCCTTAGCTCCTCACTCTTACTCACCTTATATATACGAACAGTCGACAAATATTGTCACATCTTCCTCCATAATCTTTCACCTATGTCTCCTACTCTTTACTCATACAAACTCTACTCTCTTGTGGGCCCTCATCACCTTTCACCTGTACTAAAGACTATCCCCAATTCAATATAGCTTTTACTAAGCCACCAGTGATATTCTTGAAGAGCAGTTTGGATTGTGTCAATATCTTCCCCAACCCTTGCCTCTACACACACACACACACACACACACACACACACTCCATAAACTGCAGCGGCTTTCCATTACATGTAGGATCAAATACCAACTCCTCTGTTTTGCATTTAAATTTCTTCATAACCTAGGCCATTCCTACTTTTCCAGTCTTCTTACACATTTTACTCCCTCCTAATCACTCTACAATATAATCACATAGACCTGCTCATTGTTCCACACCTACAACACTCTTATCTCCCTTTACATAACTTCATACCGCCTCCTCCCATGCCTGGAGTATACTCCCTTCCACCTCTGCCTCTTGGCACAAAAAATAACAACCATACTAGCTAACATTTACATAGTGCATTCTATGTGGTAGTCACTATGCCAAGCGCTTAACAGTTATTATCTCATTTGATTCTTACAACAATCCTGGGAAGTGTTATTACCATCCCCACTTTATAGATGGGAATGTGGAGATAGGAAGCTGAGATAAACAGATGTTAAGTGAACATGATAAGTGACATGCCCAGAGTCACACAGCTAGTATGTATATGAGGCTGAATTTAAGCCAGGGTCTTTCTGACTCCCAGCCTGGAGCTCTATCCATTGAGCCACCTACCTGCCCTGGTTTCCTTCAGATTAAGTATAGCCTTCTGCATGGATCCTTTCCTGGTCACTCCAGCTACAAGTGCTGCTTCTGAGTCATTTCAGTCATATCCAACTCTTCATGACCCGCCTGGTTTTCTTGGTAAAGATACTGGCGTAGTTTGCCCAGGAACTCTCTCCCCAAACTACCTTGAATTCCTCCTTTATGTATTATGTATAAACTTACCATGTATATGTTAACTCCGCTTTAGAAGATACGCTCCACGAAGGCAGGAACTATTTTATCTTTGGCTCCAAATGAAGGAGGAGATGGATGATGGATGTTGGAGGTCTTTAAAGGTGGATTAGATAGAAATTGGTGACAGCTTAAATTTAAGAGGTGAGGGAAAGGAAAGACTTAAGGTTTATGCCAAGGTTTCAAACTTCAGTCTAGGTGAATGGTGGTACCACTGACAGAAACTGTCAAGGCCGAAAGAAAAACACATTTGGAGGCACAAAGAAGGAGATTTATTTTGGATAGAATAACTTTGAGATGATGAGGGTACATGCAGCTGGAATGTCTTATTGGCTATCTGCATGTCTAGAGCTCAGAAGAGATGTCATAGGCAAAAATATACATCTGACAATTTTAGTTTATTTTTACACAGAGGGGATAAATGAAACTATGGAATTGAATGAGTTCCCAAAAAAGATAGTCTAAAAAGAGAAGAAAAGAGGGCCAAAGACAAAACCTTGGGGAACACTCAATTTAAGGGAGCAGGAAGTAGGTTGAGGACCTAGCAAAGGAGGTAGAATACATATTTAGGAAACCAAGAAAGTATGACATCTCTGAAGCCAAAGGGGAAACCTCATTCCTCTTTGGGATGGATCTTAGCATTAGGAAATCTTTTCTTCAAGTGAGACAAAATATACTTTCAAGTAATTTCTACTCAGTGCTTCTGCTTTTGTGCTCTGAGTCCTAGTAAAAGAAGTTAGATGTTTGTTCCACATAAAGGAAGACCTTTTCAAATACTCGATGTTAAAATTCTCATCACCCTGAAACCTTCTCTTCTTCAGGTTAAATACCTTCACCCAAATTCTTCAAATAAAACCTTAATGGATTCTGTGACCAGTACAATCCCCAGTTCCTTGGTGAAGTTTTATTTTATTGCCTGTATCCCTTGCATATATCATGTTTCCAGTACCTAGCATATATCATGGAGCAAGAGGGTTGATCAGGGGAGCCTTTCTTGATTGAATTTCTCACTCCATTTGATAAAATTGCAGGATATAGGAGGCAGGAATCAAAAACAATAAGGTGGAGCAGTTTTAGCCTCTTTCAGTAGTGCAGTGGTCACACTGGCACACTTGAAAGGGTAGATCCCTTTCAGATCTTGGAAGTGAAATTCTTCCCTTTGTGAAAGGTGTGAGACCTCATTTTGTTCACTTACTGAGTGGTTTCTTCCAAGACTGAAAAGATTGTGAAATAGGATGGCCCATTCAACAGCTTGCAAAAGAAGTATAAAAAAGTGTTTGTTTTCTTTTTTAATTTCTTTTTTTATTTTTATGTTTATATTTCTTCTTAGTTTTCAACATTCATTTCCATAAAATTATGAGTTCCAAATTTTCTTCCCATCTCTCCCCTTCCCCCACCCCAAAATGCTATGCATTCTGATTATCCCTTCCTCCAATCTGCCTTCCCTTCTATCATACCCCTCCCTTCCCTTATCCCCATCTTCTTTCTTTTCTCGTAGGGTAAGATAGATTTCTATACCCCATTGTGCCTGTATTTCTTATTTCTAGGTTGCATGCAAAAACAATTCTCAACTTTCATTCCTAAAACTTCGAGTTCCAACTTCTCTCCCTTCCTCCTTCCCCACTCATCCCCACTGAGAAGGCAAGCAATTCAGTATAGGCTATATATGTGTAGTTCTGCAAAAGACTTCCATAATAGTCATGTTGTGTAAGACTAACTATATTTCCCTCCATCCTATGCTGCCCTCCATTTATTCTATTCTCTCTTTTGACCTTGTTCCTCCCCAAAAGTGTTTACTTCTAATTACTCCCTCATCTCATTTGTCCTCCCTTCTATAATACCCTCCAACCTACTTCTCCTCTTCTCCTCTACTTTCCTGTAGCGTAAGATAGATTTTCATACCAAATTGAGTGTACGTTATTCCCTCCTTAAGCCAAATGTGATGAGAGTAAGCTTCACTTTTTCACTCTCACCTCCCCCCTTTTCCCCTCCATTGAAAAAGTTTTTTCTTGCCTCTTTCATGAGAGATAACTGCCCCATTCCATTTCTCCCTTTCTCCTCCCAATATATTCCTCTCTCACACCTTGATTTTATTTTTTTAGATATCATCCCTTCCTATTCAACTCACCATGTCTTGTGTGTGTGTGTGTGTGTGTGTGTGTGTGTGTGTAATCCCACCAATTACCCAAATACTGAGAAAAGTTTCAAGAGTTATAAATATTATCTTTCCATGTAGGAATGTAAAGTGTTCACCTTTAGTAAGTCCCTTATGATTTCTCTTTCCTCTTTACATTTTCATGTTTCTCTTGATTCTTATGTTTGAAAATTAAATTTTCTATCCACCTCTGGCATTTTCATCAAGAATGCTTCAAAGTCTTCTACTTCATTGAATGATCATTTTTCCCCCTGAAGTATTATACTCAGCTTTGCTGGGTAGGTGATTCTTGGTTTTAATCCTAGTTCCTTTGACTTCTGGAATACAATATTCCATGCCATTTGATCCCTTAATGTGGAAGCTGCTAGATCTTGTGTTATCCTGATTGTATTTCCACAATACTCAAATGGTTTCTTTCTAGCTGCTTGCAATATTTTCTCCTTGACCTGGGAACTCTGGAATTTGGCTACAATATTCCTAGGAGTTTCTCTTTTTGGATATATTTCAGGAGGTGATCTGTGGATTCTTTTGATAATTATTTTACTTTCTGGTTCTAGAATATCAGGGCAATTTTCCTTAATAATTTCATGAAAGATGATGTCTGGTCTCTTTTTTTTGATCACGACTTTCAGGTAGTCCCATAATTTTTAAATTATCTCTCCTGGATCTATTTTCCAGGTCAATTGTTTTTCCAATGAGATATTTCACATCATCTTCTATTTTTTCATTCTTTTGGTTTTGTTTTGTGATGTCTTAGTTTCTCATAAAGTCATTAGATTCCATCTGCTCTATTCTAATTTTTAAAGGACTATTTTCTTTAGTGAGCTTCTGAACCTCTTTTTCCATTTGGCTAATTCTGCTTATTAGAGTATTCTTCTCCTCATTGACTTTTTGAACCTCTTTTACCAATTGAGTTAGCCTATTTTTTAAGGTGTTATTTTCTTCAGCATTTTTTTGGGTCTCCTTTAGCAAGCTATTGACTTACTTTTCATGATTTTCTTGCATTGTTCTCATTTCTCTTCCCAATTTTTCCTCCACCTCTCTTATTTGAGTTTCAAAATCTCTTTTGAGCTCTTCCATGGCCTGAGACCATTGCATATTTATTTTGGGGGTTTTGAATGCAGAAGTCTTGACCTTTAGGTCTTCCACTGATAGTATGCCTTGTTCTTCCTCATCTAAAAGGATGGAATAAAACATCTGTTCACCAAGAAAGTAGCCTTCTATGGTCTTATTTTTTCCTTTTTTTGACCATTTTTGCAGCCAATTACTTGTCTTTTGAGTCCTTTGTCAAGAGGAAGGTATACTCTGGGGACCTGTAAGTTCTCAGTTGCTCCAAGATGCCAAAATCCAGGGAGAGGAGTTTACTCCTCTCCTGGCCTGTGCTCTTGTCTGTGAGCAATCATAAGCACTCTGTTCTGCCCAGGATCTGCAAATACAATTCCCTCTCCACATTAACCTCCAGCTCCACCATGCCAGCACTCTTTCTCAACCCAGGAGAGTCAATCAGGGCTGAGATCCAGATCAGCAGCTCAATTCCCCCAGGGTCTTTAGGCTGAGGGTTCCAAAAATGGATACTTGCTACTGCAGTTACTGCTGCCCAAGGGGCCAGACCCTGTTCCCCTCTCAAGTAGATGAAAGAGCTTTCTCACTGACCTTTGAATCTGTCTTTGGTGTTTGTGTGTTGAGCAATCTGGGAACTGCAGGTACTGCCGGGGATTCTGCCCCTGAAGCCTGTTATGGTCCTGTCCCTGCCACACCATGCCAAGACTGGGCTGCACTCTGTTCCATGCCCAGTGCAATAGACCTTTCCTGTCAACCTTCAAGGCCGTCTTGTGCTGGAAATGTCTTTTACTCTGTCATTTTGTGGCTTCTGCTGCTCTAGAATTTGTTTTGAGTCCTTTTTTTTACAGGTATTTTATGGGCTATGGAGAAGCTCCTCTACAGGTCTGTCCTTCTACTCTGCCATCTTGGCTCCCCCCCTGCCCCACTCCAGAAGTGTTTGTTTTCATTGCTCCTTTAGAAGACATGCAGAAGTTTCTCCATCAACTTGATGTTATTATAGGCTGAAGGATTCCTGATAATTTTTAAAAAGCAAGAAATGTAATTCTTCACTTTTTCTAAGGGAGCTACCTGTCAGTTATTAGGCATCTTTAGCAATCTGGAAGAGAGCCTTCTATGGAAAACAAAGCCACCTCCTGAAAGATCCTTCTTTTTCTCTTCTCTTGTTCCATAAGGGGATGGTAGTGGAGGAGGGAGATTTTTTTTTCACCTTTTCTTTCACTGGAGAAATTCTATAGAAGATGCCTTATCCATCAAAGAGCAGACAAAGGGAGCCCAGTGGAACAACATGCCCAACAGAGACACTATATCCAGGGAAAATGATATAAGATAACCATGAGAGAGAGAAAAAGCATCAAGGTCTTGCAGAGTCAAAGGTTTAAGTTGCCATGGCCATGTGTGCTCACTACACAAATGCCTCTCCACTTGTATATTCTATGTTTGTACTTAGTGTTCTCACTGATGATGAGTGTATTTGTGGGAGAGTATGCAATGTACAGTTTTAGAGATATCCATTGAAGCCAAGTCCAGGCCTTCTGGCAGAAAACCTTCTCCTGACTTTCCATTGGTAAGAATTTGAATCTAACCTTAATTCTCTTGGAGCAATGGAGAGATTTATTTTCTGTTCCATTTTGAATGGAGCACATAATCAAGGCTCAGCACCTCCCTTTAAAGTTTTATGGACACTGGGTATAGGGATGGTGTGACATTACCAAGGAATTCCATTATTGAAAACTGAAATCAATTCAACAGCAAAACAAAAGTCTCACTGTCTTCTGTGCTGCTAAAGAAAGAATTTCTTGCTTTATGTAATAGATATATGCCTAGAACTTAATGAGCAAACTAAATGCTTAAAAATGAAATACTGCATTTTTCTCATTAGTTTCCATAATTATTTGTTGAATGCTGCTTCATCTTCTGTTAATGCCTAGTACCTCAGTTTTATTATTTCTCCCTGCCTCTCTATCAAGATGGTGGCCTGTGAAACAAGATTCAATAGTGAACCTTTAAGTGGACCTTAAAGTTCAAAGAAAATCTTTCTCCTTCTCTAAAATAAGGATCCTAAGGTAAGAAAAATTGTTGCCCTCAATTTATCTGTTTGACAAATGTGATCTCCTTAGAGTGACTACCACATACAAACAGGGTTACAAACAGGGTTGACTTAGCAACTGGCTTCAATGTGTCCAAGAACAATAGGTAAGTCCTTGGAAAGGGTGGCCATCCATTAACAAGGCTGGGAGATAGAAAGCCCTGACATCTTCCCCATCCCTTGGCAGGGAAAGTTTCTTTATTATGTTATAATATATCATAAATTTCCAGAGGGCCCTATTTGGAGGATTGTAACTGACAAGTGAATAGCCCTCTTTCACTTATCTGTCTATATAGCTATCTTTTTCTATCATCTCACTATCTATCTGTCTATCCTTCTGTCTGTTGGTCTATTTGTTGACCTGTATGTCTGTCTCATGCTCTCTCTCCTCCACTGGCTGGCAGGTAGGGAGGTTACTCTTTCCATGACCTGCAACATTCAGTTTAGGTTGAGTAAAGAACATTGAGGAAGTACTGAATCCACACCAAGGGCTTCAGGCTTTTTCTTCTTTTTCTTTTTTTTAAAGTTCTAACACATTTTTCCTGCACTCCTTGTACAAGGTAACAAGAGAGATGATTTATTTAGCACACAGCAGGCAGCTGCTTAGAAGAAGTGAAAGTTTTTACAGGATCATGTTCATTTTTCAGGGCCTCCTAAAGACCTGTATTTATAAACAAACTGCCCTGAGCTTCAGGGTACATTTTTCATACTCTACCGTGATTTTTAATCACCATAAGCTTTCCCTCAATTCCTCCCTCTCCGCGTCCACCTGCAAGCTCAGTGTCTTGGCAAAGCTTATCTTTCAGAATTCACAAAACATCACCAGCCTATGGCATCTGCTAGAAAAAAGAAATTGGGGAGGAAACTGAGGCCCAAAGGCAAGAGCTCAGTCAGATATTATACCGAGGCTTGAGATCAGGCCAGGAGTCGGAGACTCACAGAGGAGAAAAATACATGCTAAAGTATATTCTTTAATTTCTCTTGGTTACTAGCATTGAAGAAGTTCTCCTCCATGTCTAACTGCTTTATTGCTACAATTTAAGATCAATTTCCTTTTATTCTGACCCTTTGATTCTGAGATTTTCATCATTCTTATAATTTATGGAATAGAATTAATTCCAGAAATTACTTAAAATTTATAGAACTGTAGGAGTAAAGGGCTTACAGAGGTTATTAAGTCCAACCTGTCTCTTATTATAACTTTTTTTTAAGGTGGAGTATTTGAAGGGAATCTGAAGCAAATGATGAGGACAGGAAGGGAGAGTGGTCCTATACAACTGACCTTCACTTTATAAAACAGAATCATAGGTCTTTGAGCTAGGAGGAAGTTTAGGGAACATAAATGCAATACTCTCTTTTCAGATGAGGAAACTGAGGTAAGGAAATAGAAAGTAGCAGAACTGGTATTCAAAGTCTTGTCTTCAGGCTGTAGTTTCTGTGTTCTTTCCATATGTCCTCAATAAATGCGTTCCAGAGATATTTGGGGTAAATAAAGACGTTGCAGATAATATAAAGGCACTAGGAGAATTCACTAATTAAGGAAATCTGCTTTATTGATAACTTTTGTTTTCATATCACCTTCATTCACCTTGTATTCCACCTAGAGAATCATCTGTTATAATGGAGAATGTTTTTAAAGGGGAAAAAATTGTTCCACCGCCATAAAAAAAAACAAAGGGGAAAAATGTTTGACAAAACTAGTCAACACAGTAACCAAATCTGGCATTATATTCAACGTCCATAATCCTAGTCTCCCACCTCTCCAAAGATGAAAAAGAGTTACATCTTTGGGGTCAAGGCTGGTCATTATATTTACTCAACTTTCAGTTTTGATTTGTTGTTGTTATTTACATTCATGTTGCTACATTTGTGTCATGATGGATAGTGTTTTCCTGGTTCTGCTTACTTCGCTTTACAACAATTCACATGAGTCTTCTGATACTTCTCTATTGTTTTCCCATTCATCATATAGCACAGTAATATTTCATTATATTCTTATACCACAATTTTTTAGTCATTCCTCAACCAGTGGGCATCCACTTCCCACCTCTCCACGTCTCTACTATTACAAAAAGTGCTGCTATAAATATTTCCATGTATATAAGACCTTTCTTTCTATCTTTAAATTCCTTGGAGTTATATACCTCACAGTAAGAACAAATTGGTCATTTTCTTAGTATAGTTTGAAATTGTTTTCCAGAATGGTTAGAATCATTCTCACCAATGGTGTAGTAGGGTACCTATCCTTCTACAATCCTTCCTATCTATACTCATTTTTTTTGTGAAGTTCTATTTTTGGAAGAGTTTTAGGTGAAGGGGAATCCATTTAAAATAATTATTTTTGCAAAGTGAATCAGTGCTTCCAAATTTCTCTTTTGTGTAAATCTATATTTATATGCAGGGTGAGGGATGTACTTCTTATCAGCACCTTTACCAACTCTTGCCACTTTCTCCTTGGATGGGGAAGGGAGGGGAGGGGAGGGGAGGGGAGGGGAGGGGAGAGGAGAGGAGGGGAGGGGAGGGGAGAGGAGAGGAGAGGAGAGGAGAGGAGAGGAGAGGAGAGGAGAGGAGAGGAGAGGAGAGGAGAGGAGGGGAGGGGAGGGGAGGGGAGAGGAGAGGAGAGGAGAGGAGAGGGTCAGTTCAAATGTTTCTTTTCTAAGCCCAGAATTACTGAAGACAAGAGAGTAATGTAAAAAATTCAACCAGCATTAGTTGTAAGCTACTTTGTGCTCAATAGGGCAAACTTCTTTTCTCAGTCATATCAGATGCTATGAACTAAAGCTATGAGATTATTACTTCAGTTTCAAAAATAGATACAACCCAGTCTTGAGCTTGAGTCCTGGTTCAAACACATCAACTATAACACTCTGGGCAAATTAATTAATAGCCCTCATTCCCAGTTGGTACATCTATAGGATTGGGATATAGTAATAAAGAGGCCTATTCACTGAATGGGCATTACCTCACTTTAAGTGAGTACCTGAAAAAGCCTTAGCCTAAAAGGATCTTGGTCCCCTATTGCATCCTGGGCCATCTCCAGTCATACTGATGGATATCTGGTCACTTGCTCCAGATGGCTCAGGAAAAGAAAGTGAGGCTGGTGACCTTACATAACCCTCCCTCACTCAGAGCAAAGTCAAGTGCAAGCCATGTCATCATTTCTCTGATGTCACGGTCCTCTTCGAAAATGAAGGACAAACATAACACATGAGGAGATCAAGCTACCTAAAAGGGGACCCAGGTGGTGAGTTACTCCTTCCCTTCCCTTTCCTTCCCTTCCCTTCTCTTCCCTTGCCTTTCTTTCCCTTCCTTTCCCTTCCTTCTTTCTTGTCTTCCCTAAAACCTTAGACCCCATACACCCTGAAGCCCATGGCTTGAACAAGGAAAGGTCCCTGCCCAACCTCCAGTCAATGACTGGTTTTGGACCCTCCTGGCTTAGAGTGAATATCAACAGCAACAGTTTCTCTTTGCAACAACAACCCTCAGGCTCCTGCCACCCACTCCCCAGCGTGATTTACCTACTCATAGTGTTTGCATGAAGAAAGTGTTTTGTAAATATCAATGTATCAATAATTGAGCAGTCATTATTTAACATTACTAGAAGAATAGCATCCTGGTCCAGGAAGGTAGGAGTCCTACCGTATTCTGCTCTTCTACATTTGAAGTGCCACGTTCAGTTCTGAGAGTCATCTTTCAGAAACAATATCGATGTACTGGACAGCTCCAGAGGAGAAACCTGGATGGTGAAAAGCCTTGCTTTCATGCTATATGTGAGGACCACTAGGAGGCTGAATTGGGAATTTTTAGACTGGAGAAGATTATTTCAGTTGAGGACACTACCACCCTTCTAGTCATCTTAGTTCAAAAATTTGGAGTCGTTTTTGATCCTTTCTTTTACATCACTCTCAACATCCAATTAATTTTGAAGTCAGATTGATTCTACCTCTATAACATCTCTGAGATCTGTTCCCTTCTATTCCCTTACATAGTTATTACCTGCATTCAGGGATTCATCCCCTCTTACCTGATCTGTGTCCTTTCTTCTCTAATCCATCCTCCACAGAGCTGCAAAATTGATCTAAGTCTTTATTTCATGTACTTCCTTTGCTAAAAATTTAAATTAAATTTGAAAATCTTCAGTGGTTTCCTAATGCCCCTAGGATAAAATACATCATCCTCAGACTGACATATAAAGTCCTTTGTTATCTGATTTCAGCCTATCTTTCCAGTTTTATTTTATATTATCATCTTTCTTGTACTTGGCTAAATTGACCTTCTAGCTATTCCCCAAACTTTATATTCCTCCTCCTCTCTCCAGGTCTTTGCTTAGGCTGTTCCTCATTCCTAGCATGCATCCCCTACTCACTCTATCTCAGAGAATCTCAACTTTTCTTTAAAGTTAATTCAAGGGCCACTTTCCTCAGGAAGTCTCTCCTGACTCTCTCTTCCCTACCCTCAGCTGTCAGTTAAGTTTATTTTTGTTTCTGTGATTCATTTATATATAATATCTCCTCACCCCTATCCCCACCTCTAGCAGTGGAATTGAAACTAGTTGAGGTCAAGGGGGGAGTGTCTTCCTTACTTCCTTCCCTCTTTCTTTTTCTTTCTTTTTTCCTTTCCTCCCTTCCTTCCTTTCCTTCCCTCCCTTCCCTTCTTCCTTCTTTTCCCATCTTTCCTCCTTCCCTCCTTCCTTTCCTTCCTTCCTTCCCTCCTTTCTTTCCTTCCCTCTTCTTTCTTCCTTTCCTTTCCTTCCTTCTTCCATCCTCTTTTCCTTTCCTACTTTCTTCCTTCCTTTCTTTCTTAGTCTCTCTGTTTCTAGTGCTTTGCACATAGCATGTGCCAAACAAACTTTTGTTGAATTGAATTAAGGAAGAGCAAGTTAAGTGTCTTAAAGTATTTGTGTGCTGTCAGTTCAAAGAGAGGTTAGAATTGTTCTGCCTGGTTCAGGGGAATGGAATAGGAGTAATGGGCAGAAGTGGCAAAAAGGCAAATTCAGGCTTGATATAAGGACAAATTGCTAATGATTAGAGCTATTTCAAGGAAGAACAGATCAGTTAATGGGACAAAAATAATAATAACAATGTGATAGGGGTAATTATCATCATGTATTACTACATATTACGTCACACATTCATCTTTGCTAATTTGAATTATAATTATAACTGATATTCATATAGTACTTTAAAGTGTATAAAGTAATTTTACATACTGCATGTAAGGTGATGCGTTCCCTTTCACTGGTGGTCTTCAAACAAAAGCCAGACAGCTAGTTATTGAATATACAATAATGATTGGACTAGACAGTCTGTGAAGCTCTCACCTCTGCCTTCTTATGATTCTTTGAACTAGGTTTTTGACTTTCTAGATATATTTCTTGAACTCTCACTGGCCTTCCAGGAGGATATGCTCCAGGGATTTCCAAGAATGCTGAATTGTCTTTAGCCATTAGGACTCAAATGAGGCTGCCTGGCTTAGAGAATTCTCTCCCTGTTTCCCCATCCCTCCCCTTCTCTCTGTCTCTGGGGATTCCAGTGAGATTCAAGAGTGTGCCAGTAGTTTTCATCCCCAGATGCCTTTTCTCACTGAACTAAGACTGTTGATACAACAGCATCTCAGGAGCAATTAGTCATTCCCATATCTCTGTTCTATAAATATTTATTTGGAGATTATTATAAAAGGTGCTTTTTAAAAAAAAAATACAAGCTTTATCTGAAGGAAGGCACTTGAGCGGCTACCCAAATTAAGGTAGCCAAATTGAATCACTTTATTGATTGAATGAAAAAGTTAGGGCAAAGATGATTTTTACTTGTTAAGCCAGATTGGGAGGGGAACTGGGAGTAAGGAGGAAGTGATAGATGGACAAATAGGCAGAGAGAGAGACTGAGAAACAGAGATAGAAAGACAGAGACAGATAGACTGAGAGTCAGAGAGAGAGAACAAGATCCTGTATTTTCTTAAATTTAGGATAATTTTCCCCCCTTGTTTTCCATGTTTAAGTAAAAATCAGCAAGATGTGTGCAGGAATTCTTAACCTCTTTTTTTTTTTCTTTGTCTTGGACACAGGTTGGTAAAGCGTATATCCTCAGAAAAAAAAGTTTTTAAATATATAAAACAAAATACAGTTACAAAGGAAAGCAGTTACATTGAAATAGTTATCAAAATGTTTTTTTAAAAACAAGTTCATAGATGTCATATTAAGAACCCACATGAGATGCATTTCATTAGTGTTGAACTTAAAATTCTGACCAAAATCTCCACTGATCCCAGCATCCCTTTGGCAAGAGACACGGGAGGTGCAGGAGTTTGAAACCAAGAGCCTGCTGCTGATTCCCAGCTACCAGTCCTTAAATACAGAATAACTGGAGAGGAGAGGCTGGGCTGGAGGAGCTATATCTATGCCTAACCCTCACCAATCCCTACCCCTACCTCCACCCGCAACAGCTTTATGTCACTAAAATAACTCCATAGGGCAGCCTCACCTAAATTAGGTTTAGTTCTCAATAGTCACCCAGAACCAGAGGCTGAGGGCAGAAAAAAGTTCAAGAAGCAAAGATTAAGAACCCCTGAGTTACAGGAAGAAGAATTCCCCATTATTTCACTCTTTTCATCTCTGTCTCCTGCCCTCCCTGGCTTTTTTCAAGCCCCAGCTAAAATCTGACTTTTTATAGGAGGCCTTTTCCTATCCCCCATATTACTAGACCTGTCCTACTTTATCCTGTACAGACTTCGTACATAGGTATTTGCATGTTTTGTACCCATTAGACCGAGAAGTTCTTAAGAGCAGAGACTGTTTTTGCCTGTCTTATCCCCATTGCTTAGAGCACTTCGTGGCACGTAGTAGGCACTTAGTAAATGCTATTGACTGGTTGGTTGACTATTCCCTGTCAAATCACAGAGAAGAAAGGATGTGTTGCTGAAACCTCAATCCTGAGAGTCATAGGGCCTCATTATATTGTGATTTTGTTGTGATTTATTTTTATTTTGAAATCTTTTTCTAAAAAATATGATTTTTGTTATTACATTTCATTCATTTTCATATATATATATATATATATATATATATATATATATATATATATATATATATATTCCCTTCTCCCTCCCCTATCCACTGAGTTATGCTTTGTAATAAATAGGGGAAAAGAAAGTGAAAAAAATTTTCAGAAATTCCAACAAACATTGTTGTGCAGGATACACAATCTAGCAACATATACAAAAATCAAACAGCAAAGCACATCACTACTAAAAAGTGCTCATTCCCCACTCTTTTCCCAAGTCAAGTTTGGTCATTACTATTATAGAGTATTAAGGTATTGCTATTTCTATTTGCACCATTGTAGATGTTGACTGGTTCTTCTCATTTGGCTCTGCTTCATTTTGTACAATTTTTTCCAAGTTTATTTTTTTCACAAATTCTTCCCATTTCTCACTTCTTCCCTTGCAATAATATCCCCCTTCACTCAATTACTATACCTCATTTAGACATTCCCTAAATGATAGGCTCCAAGTTTGTTTCCAACTCCTTGTTACCATAAAAAAAAACAAAAACTGTTGCTATGAATACTTTGACATATATTTGATCTTTCTTTCTTTGACTTTCTAGGGGGCGGTCTACATCTAACAGTGAAATCTCTGGTCAAAAAACATGAGAAAATATTTCTTGTTTAAGTCCGAATTACATTTCATAATGGCTGGATCAATTCATGTTCTATGGAATGTACCATCACACTTCCAGTCACCCATGTTCTCAACCTCAGTATTATCCTTAGCTCCTCACTCTTACTCACCTTATATATACGAACAGTCGACAAATATTGTCACATCTTCCTCCATAATCTTTCACCTATGTCTCCTACTCTTTACTCATACAAACTCTACTCTCTTGTGGGCCCTCATCACCTTTCACCTGTACTAAAGACTATCCCCAATTCAATATAGCTTTTACTTAGCCACCAGTGATATTCTTGAAGAGCAGTTTGGATTGTGTCAATATCTTCCCCAACCCTTGCCTCTACACACACACACACACACACACTCCATAAACTGCAGCGGCTTCCCATTACATGTAGGATCAAATACCAACTCCTCTGTTTTGCATTTAAATTTCTTCATAACCTAGGCCATTCCTACTTTTCCAGTCTTCTTACACATTTTACTCCCTCCTAATCACTCTACAATATAATCACATAGACCTGCTCATTGTTCCACACCTACAACACTCTTATCTCCCTTTACATAACTTCATACCGCCTCCTCCCATGCCTGGAGTATACTCCCTTCCACCTCTGCCTCTTGGCACAAAAAATAACAACCATACTAGCTAACATTTACATAGTGCATTCTATGTGGTAGTCACTATGCCAAGCGCTTAACAGTTATTATCTCATTTGATTCTTACAACAATCCTGGGAAGTGTTATTACCATCCCCACTTTATAGATGGGAATGTAGAGATAGGAAGCTGAGATAAACAGATGTTAAGTGAACATGATAAGTGACATGCCCAGAGTCACACAGCTAGTATGTATATGAGGCTGAATTTAAGCCAGGGTCTTTCTGACTCCCAGCCTGGAGCTCTATCCATTGAGCCACCTACCTGCCCTGGTTTCCTTCAGATTAAGTATAGCCTTCTGCATGGATCCTTTCCTGGTCACTCCAGCTACAAGTGCTGCTTCTGAGTCATTTCAGTCATATCCAACTCTTCATGACCCGCCTGGTTTTCTTGGTAAAGATACTGGCGTAGTTTGCCCAGGAACTCTCTCCCCAAACTACCTTGAATTCCTCCTTTATGTATTATGTATAAACTTACCATGTATATGTTAACTCCGCTTTAGAAGATACGCTCCACGAAGGCAGGAACTATTTTATCTTTGGCTCCAAATGCCCAGGCCTTGGCATACAGCTTGGCACATAGTAAACGCTTTACAAATACTTGGTTGATTTCCTGTTCTCTTAAAGACTCTCCAACACTAATTTTGACCTGCTTTTCTCATCTTGGGCAATTTCTTTACTATGAACTGAAACCCAGAGATTTTTTGATTTGTATTTCTCTTCTTATTAGTAATTTGGAACAATATTCCATATAATTGTTAATAATTTATGATAATTTTTTTTGAGAATTGCTTGTTCATATCCTGTGATCCATCAGGAAAGTGGTTCTTGGTTCCTATTAGAAAAGATACTCATAAACTCAAGAGTTTCCAGAGGAGCATGAATAGTATGGTTAAAGGCCTGAGTTCATGTCATAAGAGACTGGGAGCAGAAAATGAGAATATTTAACCTGGAGAGGACTCAAGTGAGACATGGTTGTCATCTTCACTTATTTGAAGGGCTAGCATATGGAAAAAGGGTTAAACTTGCTCTGTGCATGGCAGAATTGGGACTCACCATTATCATCATTTCTTTTTTTAAATTTTTATTTATTTTATTTTTAATTTATAGATGAAAACAGACATTTCCATAACATAGACTGATTTCAAAAAAGATGATTGCACATGAAACTTCAAATCTATTATGTACAACTTACTATTCCTTTTAATATGTAAAAAAGTTATGATGCAATTTTTTCCCTTTTTTCTTCCCTCCCTCCCTTAGAGAACACCATCATCACTCTTTTGTGTGCTCAATATAGTAAATTACAGGTTACGCTGTCTATCAGAGACAGAAGCTAAATGTGTTATCTTATCTCCTAATAAACACACTTCTGTGACCTTTCTGGTCCATCTCTTGGATTTAACTAAAACATTTTTCCTGCCACTTTCTCATTATCCTGATCAAGAATTGTGTGTAAACCCTTTTAAACCTCTTGATGAAAGGTAGAAAATGTTATCAATTGTTTGGGCTGCTTTAGAGACAACAAACCAATTTGTATCCAGCTGGATGATAGACTGAATTTTCTTATTTCACATACTTAACATCACATACACAGAGACCATATAATTCTTGAATGACTTGGAATTAACTTTCCTTTCCAGAGAAGTTTGCCAGTAAATACATTCAAAGGAAAGTTGTTTTCCTAAACCCTCAACCTAAGAAGTAGTTGTGATATGTGGAGTAAGGAGATCTGAATTTGGAGTTCTGGAACCTGAATTCTATCCGTAACACACTTGTGGACCTTTGAAGAGTACAGTTTTCTCATCTGTAGAAGAGGATGTTAGAATACCTGTAGATCTCTTTTAGCTCCAAATCTAGAAGCTGTGGTCAAAGGTAAGGTGATTTTAATAGCTAAGGTTTGGAAGTGACCTAAGGAGAGTAGAAAGATGGGAGTCGATCTCATTACCTCACTGTCCTTCTGATTACACACTCTCAAAAGCATGAGGTAAAGGAAAACATTCTTTAGGTTATGTTTGACTTAGTATCTTAGTCCACCTGTAGACTTGGTCAGGTTGTCAAGCAGTCATGTCTGATTCTTTGTGACCCCATTTAGGGTTTTCTGGGCAAAGATACCTTAGTTTGCCATTTCCTTTTCTACCTTATTTTACAAATAAAGAAATTGAGGCAAACAGGGTTAAGTGACTTGCTCAGGGTCACGCAGTTAGTAAATGTCTGAGGCCAGATTTGAACTCAGACTCTAGGCCCAGTGCACAATCCACTATGCCACGCTGCCTGTGGTTGGTCTGGCGAATGGTCTCTCCCCCACAAGTTTCAGTCTGTCCCCAAAACATTCAGCACTAGAAAGTCTTCCCTTCCTAATGGAGGATTGAATTCATTGCTGAAGAATCAGATACAATACAATTTGACATATCTGAAGGATATATAATCACCACCTGATCACTTCTGTGATATATTGAACTCCATGTTCTGACTACCAAGCAGTACAGGACTCAGGTGTGGACTACACAAGAACCTTAGGGAAACACAGACAAACTAGAGAAATACCTAATCAACTGCCTCTCTTGAGGTAAAAACAGACAAGGATACATAACATCAGTCAGATAAAAGGGGGAAAATACAAGAGCACCACAATCAAGCCTCTGCAGGCTTCTTGGAACCTTACCTGCCATCTACTTCCTCAATCTCTGGTACACTACAATGTAAGTTACACAAAGGTTAGGCCAGCTTGTCAAACACACATCAGCAATCTAGTACAAAACTGACTCATGTGCCACCTGAAACTCAGTGTCATCTCTAATGCACATTTCTGGGGCACAGACTACAGACTCGATTGAACTCCTTCATATTATGCTTGTTACTAATTACAAAGAAATAAATGAATAGAGATTTGGTGATCACCTTTGGAAAGATCAGTTACCCATGTCTGCTGTAAAGAGACCCAGGTGGACTAAGTTAGTGGCAGCAAGGAGTCAATATCAAAGAAGGGCACCAGGCTGAAGAAGTTGTGATATGCTAAATGTCAGTCAGTATACCCTGGTGTATGGAAAAAATGGTGATTGATGTGTATCTGTGACAGCAGTGCTCCCTGGTGAACTGTGATTTATCCCTGAGTCCCCAAGATACCTGAGGCTACTATACGGAAATATACAAATGGATGTGATCTCATTGATTTGGGGAGTTTTATCCAGTGGTAAAGATTGAAACCCTTCTAGGTATGCTTATCTCTTAGATCTCTCAACCTTGTCTTCCCAAAAGTTCCACACAGGGAGTTCACCCAATACTCTGGAGAATTTTCTCATTTCTTCTCAATATTGTGAGGGTAGCAGTGGAGCACTGTTCACTCGTCATCACACCCTCTTGCTATATGAACAACTCATCTGTTCTTCCTGTCATACAATTTTTTTGGTGTTTTGCTCTTTCCTGGTCTTCTTCAGAGTTCCTTATTGACTGTATGTTGCAGCCTGATCACACTCACAATTTGCTTTTCCATTGCCTCTATGTGAAGCTCATTTTAGGACTTTGGAGGCAGGGATATTCCCCTTCTTTCTGCCATATAGTCGCACATAGAACGAAATGTTCACATTCAAAGGATGGACCTTTGCTGTCACTGGAAGCTTGGGGCCAGTAAAGGTGCTTTGAAAGGTAATTGAACTCCTCCTCTAGGCCTTTTCAACTGTGGGTTTAGCTCACTGTCTATTTGGTCTTCTCTGTGTGGACAGACAAGTCAAATTCCTTTGAGGGATTATATATATCTTCCAGTAGGCTTTGTAGTGTCTTAAAACTTGTTGCAGTCAATACAATATCATCTACAACCTGGTTATTTCCTGAGCTGCACATCAACAACTGTCTATTGAACATCAAACAGGATGTCCCATAGACCCCTCAAAGTCAATACGTTCAAAATAAAATTAAGTCCCCCCTCCTCCAACATTCTCATCCCTCTTCCATATTTTGCTAATTCAAAGACATCACTATCCTTCCAGTCTATCACATTGAAAATCTTGATTCATATTTTACTCCTACCTCTACTTCACCAGAAATGTCCAATCAGTTAAGAAATCTTATCTTTCTACTTCCAGAATATCTTCACTTCTGTCCCCTTTGTTCTAACTCATTTAGCTACCATAATAGTCATCACCTCTTAGTCAGTCAACAAGCACCTGATAATAGCCTTCTATTTGACTCCCTGCCACAAGTCTATCCCTCTGCGATTCATTTTCCACATAACTGCTAAAATGATCAATATTCCTAAAGCACGGGTCTAAAAATGCTATTTCCCTACTCACTAAACTCCAATGACTCACTGTTGTCTATAGATTAAAATATAAACTCCTCTATTTAACATGTAAAGTCCTTCATGACCCAGCCCCAACTTCCCTTTCTAGCCTTATTTTAGATTATTCCACTCCCAACATTCTATGGTCCAGCCAAACTGTCCTCTTGTTATTTCTCATGTTATTTCAGCCCATCTCCTGACTCCAGATCTTCACACTGGCAATACTGTCATGCTCCTCACCTCTGAATCTTCTAAATCATTTTCTTCAAGACTGAGCTCAAATCTGACCTCCATGAATCCTCTCCTGACCTTCTCCCTCAATTCCTAAAAGCTTCCATCCCAGAATTCCCTTGTATTAACTTAGTTCATATTCCATATGTACTCATATGTGTTCAGATACAGTGCAAAGTCTTTGAGAATAGGGACTGTTTCATTTTTGCCTCTATATCTCCAATATTTACCACAGTGTTTGGCATACAGCAGATACTTTAATATATTTTTATTAATTAATTAGAAAGTCCTTTCTGGCTCTAACATGTTATGATTTTAGGCTTCTAAGATCAAAAGGATGGTGAAGAATGATAAAAGGTAGAGAGGATGAAGGGAATGGAGGGGAGGAAAGAACTTCCATGGTTATAGAGAGGATGGAGGGCAATAGAACAAGATGAAAAGGATGGTGAAGAATGATAAAAGGTAGAAAGGATGAAGGGAATGGAGGGGAGGAAAGAACTTCCATGGTTATAGAGAGGATGGAGGGCAATAGAACAAGATGAAAAGGATGATGGAGAATGATAAAAGGTAGAGGGGATGAAGGGAATGGAGGGGAGAGAGAGGAAGCTCCATGGTTACAAAGAGGATGGAGAGCAATAGAACAAGATGAAAAGGATGGCATGGAGTAGAAGAAAGTGAAGAGGAGTGATGGGATGGAGGGAAAAAGTGAAGCTTGAGTGACATTAAGGAGTACTGAATTTGAGTGCCAACTCTAAAACTATGTGACCTTGTTCATGTAATTTCTCCTTTTTGAGCCTCAAAGGTTCAAAGTTACCTCACCTGTAAAATGAAGTGGTTGTACTAGATCATCAGAAAGGTTACTTTCAACTTTTTCTATGATTTTGAGATTTTTGAATTAAGAAAAGGAGGAGAATGGGGGAGGACTATAAAAAGTAGAGAAGGTGGAGGAAGTTAAGGGGGATAAAGAAAAAAAGGAAGCAATGTATGAGAATATGGGAAAGTATAAAGATAAAGAGAATGAAAAAGGATGAATAAAGATGAAGAGGAGAAAATGAGGAGAAAGGAAATGAGGGTTATGGGTGATTTCAAGTACCATAAAGGACCACTCTCTCAAAAAATAGGACATTATCTTCTCACTGCCATTACTTCTCATCTGCCACCACTGGCTGAATTTTTAAATTTTATTCATTTTTCTTGAAGCTTTGATCCCTGTAAGAATGTGCCCTCTTCATGGAGGCACTACACTCCAAACTGTTCTCAGTCACTATAGTGCTACCTCAGGGTGCATTTAGGGTCAAAACTCAAGTTTTGATAGGGGAGAAGGAAAAGAGAGCATGTAGGCACTTGACAGAAAATCAAGAATGGTACAGGGGGGACAGAAAGCAAAACAAAGAAGCTGGGGAGGCTAGAGATACATTTTTGCCAAAGTTTTGATGATGCTGGAGGTCAGTCCTGTCTTTTCTGCTCTGGTGGGCAGGGAATGAGGTCTCTGTGCCAAGCAGGTAAACTGCTCTATCAAACTGAGATCTAGCTCAAGAGTCCTCTCTTTCCTTCCTTTTAGCACAGGAAGAAGCTTTTTTCGTTTTGCCTGCTTCACGCCTGGAGAATCTTCAGTCTGGGGGAGAGAAGGGCCGAGCCAGACACTGAGCTCATTGTGACTTAGGTTGGAATCCCTAGCCTGTTTAAAGTGTAGCAGGTATTGCTGATTTGAGGAGCCCAGAGTTTCCTCCACAGTTACCTTGGTGGACTTCCCCTGAACGACTGTCAAGAAGGATTTGTATAAGTCAGATTGCCAAGAAAATACAAATGATATAGCCTGTGCAGGGAAACTGCCATTTTTCTCTACTATGCTGTGGGCTGTTTCACTGACATTCAGAGTGAAGCCCTTAATCCAAAGAGCCCTTAAGATTTTTTGTGAATTTGTAAACAAATCATCTTCCCTCTGGGTATGTGGGTGACCTTAGAGTTTAGGGAAAGAGCAGAGAGTCTAGTCTAGCCATGTCTTTGCCACTGATCTGCCACTGAAGTTCAGACTTCGCTTCTATTATCTGTCTGTATCTCAGTTTCTCTATCTGAACCCGGAATCATAGATTGAGAGGTAACAGTCCATTAGTCAACAAATGGATAGCTAATCCAACTCTTTCATTTCACAGACAAGGAAACAGACCTACAGAAGTTAAAGTGACTTGCCCAATGCCACAGAAGCAGGAAGGGATAGAAGCAGAATTTGAAACTAAGTCACATGGTGGCAAAGCCAGCAATTTTCCATTTCCTCTCAAAAGGAGAGGATTATATTTGGGAAATTGCTCGGTGCTTTTAACAGTCCCCAAGTTTTTCCGTGAGACAAAGGCCCATCTTGTTAACACCAAGGATGATATATGACTGGGAATCTGGAAATATGAGTCACCCAAAAGTCAATGGAGAGACTGCATCATTGAAAGAAGAGGCTGCATCATTTTACCAAGAAAGCACTGTCCAAGAAAGGTGTCATAAATTAATGAAGGAAATAAATGCTTGACCAGAAAATGAGGTGGGCCAATCATACGGGAAGAGGGAGACATGAGTGATAGACAGTCATTGGTACTCAACTATTGGTACCAGGGTAATGTCAAGAGACATAGAGAAAGATGCTCAGAATGTTGGAGCCCCATGTAAAGGACCTATGAGAGAAAAGGAGTAAGTCACATAGAATGAGAAGGCATGGATGGGTCTGGTGGATCTGAATTGTTGTAAAGAAAGGTAGCATGGACTATATGGTGATATCACAATTCCATTGAAGCAGGAAAAGAAAAGGAGTATAACCATACTTTCTCTGAGTCCATCACCAAGTTGTGATCAAGATCACAGAATCCTAGAATGCCCCAGTAATAAGGGGGTTTAGATGTCATCAAGACCAATCATCTCATTTTATAAAAGAATAAACTGAAGCCTTGAGAGGTAGAAGGATTTTCCTATGATCACACAGTGGCTTAGTATCAGGGCCATCTAAGTCCTTCTGATTCCCAGGAGATTTTCCAAAGAAATGATATATACATATATGGGTATATACATCATACATACGTGTGTGTGTGTGTGTGTGTGTAAAGCATTGTAGGTACCTGATGGATTATTATTCTAAGAACTCCTCTTGCCACTTGAGAGATCTGGGCTCTTATCTCTCTACCTGGTCTAAAAAGTCCTCCAAAATCTTTTTGTGGTATGTAAAACAGTCTGATTCCTTTCAATCCCTGTAACTGATAAGCAGATCAACTTCCAGAGCTTCTTACCCCTCCCCCATTCCTCTGCCCAGGAGATCTGCTGAGTTGTTGCCTGGCTAATCTCTGGGGCTATCAGATCTCTAAGGTCTCTTCCAGCTCTAAAAATGTTCTGAAATTCTATGCCAAATTAAGCCTTCAGGACTTCTGGGTCCTCCTGAACTCCCAATATATCTCAAAAGAGGCAGCATGGTAAAGTAGAAAGAATTCTGGATTTGGAGTGAGGGGACCTGAGTCCTGTGATCTACTGAGTCCTACTGACTTGGATCTACCTGTGTGACTTTGGGCAAGTTGCTTATCTGGGGGGAGCTCAGTTTTTTCAGCTTTAAAATGAACTAAGATTCTTTCTACCTCTTAATGTAAGATCTGTTTGAACAGGTTTGCAAGTGTCAAGTGAAGAAATCTTTAAGTCAGTTTCCTAACTGGCAGAGAAGTGGACCTTCTACATGCATCTTCACATAGATTTGATTCTAATAATTGTGACTGATGATTCTTGAATACAGGTGGAGATGTACTGGAGCTAACTCAACCTGGCAAAGAGCTGAATATTCAATGTGTTCATTTCAAAGAGTTAAATATTCAACGTGAGCATTTTAACTTCAGAAACTCCCAAATGCTACAAATCATTTATTCTGTTGATTGGTTAGACTTAAGGAAATAAATGATGGAGAAAATGTTAACAATTCCAGTTAAACTTAAAAGTGTGTCCTGCACACAATATGACATCTAAGGTGACCCATATAAAGCCCTGATACCTGAGTTTGGAGTTCAGTACAATCTTTGATATCTCATATTTTCTACTGAATATTTTCTACTAAGCCAGGAGAAGATAACAGTTTGCACGAAGTATCTTGCTTAGTGCAAATTAAAACAGAGTATGTTGGATATGGTGTCAGAGAAACTGATTCAAATCCTGTCTCTTTTACTTCCTGCTTAAAAAATCCTGCACAAACAGCATAACCTTTCTTGCTTCAGGTTACCCCCTCTGTAAAGTAAGGGGGTTAAACAAGAATCTAGACACAAGGGTGCCCTGGAACCATCTCATCACTTGTGAGATCCAGTTGTTAAATTGTCACTGTGAGAATTTATACCTCAGAAATCAGCAAATGCTATAAAATAGGTTTTGATTTTTTCATTTTGTTGATTGTATAAGCTTTAAAAATAATGGGGAAAATGTTAAAAATACAGATTAAACTTTAAAGTGTAATACGTTTTTTCAGAGAGCCAGTTGTTAAACATTCACCAGTACATTCTGTCTCTAAAGTACCTTCCAGTTCTAAATTAATGCTCCTATGAATCTTATAAGGTAAATAGTGCAAATATTATTTTCATTTGAGGATGAGGTGACTGAGAGTCATAAAGATAAAATTCCTTGCTGAGGAATTGACTAACTGAGCACTTAAACCCTGGCATTCTGACTCTAAAGCACCAGTGTACTCTTACACCACAGTTACCTCTTGATCTTTTTATAATAATAAGCATATTTATACAGCCCTTTAAAGTTCACAAAACACTATACATATATTATCTTCCCTGATTTTCACTTTGAGGTAGATTCTATAATGATCTTCATTTTACAATTGAGGAAATGGAGGCAGACAGAGGTTAAATGAATTACCCAGGATCACACAGCTAGTAAGTGTCTGAGGCCGGGTTTGAACTCAGATTATCCTGATTAGACAGGAAAACAAGCACATTCTTAGAATGGCCATTTCTCTGCTTTGATAGAGCACAGGAAAGAGAGGAGTACTAAAGATTATCTTATGTATACGACACCATCCTCCCCCAAGTCTTATTCTCCCAACCAACCCCTGCCCCTCCCCAGGCCACCTCTTTGGATATTTTTTCCTTGTTATTACTACCCAGGGAACCAGTACATGTTCATCACACAAATTGAAATGGATCAAGTGAGTCTTTGAGGCTTTTTTATTTACTTATTTCTCACTTTCCAGAGCTTCTGGCTCCATCATAACTACTCAGGAGAGTTATTTTCCCATAATGATTTTCTCTTTACCATTTAGGAGAAAATCATTCCTTCTCCCCATATTTTTAGTTTTGTGATTTTAAAGGCCAGGGTTTCCCAGGCAGGAAGCACATAGACAATCAAGGCTCTGATTGCGTTCTCTCAGTCCACGCACATGCCAGTAGGTTGGATTTCCAGAGCTAGGCTGGCTGCATCTGCAGTTCGGGGTTCTAGAGTCCCCCCTAGAGGGGGGCTGGTGATTCTTTCTAAAGCTCTCATCTCAAGCCCCCAGGGCAGTTTGTTTTCCCCTCCCCCTCTTAACCACCAGTAATTAGTGCCCCAGGTCCATTTAATCTAGTAACATGAATTAGCATTTGCAAAGGGATATTTACTACAAATACTTAGCAAGAACCCAACTTTCCCCCAGCATCTAGAGGCATGTAATCACCTATTCCACCTCAGTTCTCTTCCCCCGCCCTTCCCGCACCTCCCCTTCCCTGCTCCCCTTCCCCGCCCCCACCCCCCCGCTGGTGTTTGAACTTAAATCAGTTTCTACCTAACATCGTTTTTACCAAGTTCACTTCCAAATGCAGCAGAAAATACAAATAAGTCTTTACTCAGCCACTGATGGACCTGATGGATCCTGAAGGTGGCTCCTGGGGGCCTCAAAGCTAAGGCGACTGGCTGTGAAACCTGGCATGGACACTGGCTCCTGGACCTCTG
Organism: Bettongia penicillata ogilbyi; assembly: GCA_023548195.1. NCBI lineage: Eukaryota > Metazoa > Chordata > Mammalia > Diprotodontia > Potoroidae > Bettongia > Bettongia penicillata. The sequence continues at coordinate 5,144,916 of JAJHZJ010000500.1, forward strand.
GTGCCTCACCATTCTTATCTTTTGAGGTTCACAAGGCTGTGGCTGTTTCTACGAGAAGAATAGATCATACAACAGAGACACACTAAAGAGCAAGACCAGACATTCATGGACCACACTGAGGAAGCATTGATGGGAAGAAATAAAGACCTGATGCCTCTCTCCCAACTCACAGAATGATAGCATTCTCTGCTTCCACACTGGACTATAGCTAGACAGGAAAGAGTCAGACTAAGCGATCCGCTTTGGATGCACTACATTTTAGCTCCATAGCCCATCAAAAAAGATCCTCTTCACCGCATAGTTAGTGGACCAGAACCAGAATGTCTGCACATGCTCCAAATCAGGAATCAGAAGTCTTCCATTACAATCATCCTATCTTTCCAGAAGCAGGGCCCTCCAGCCCTTCCACATGGAGATTACATCTGCTAATTGTGCTCACCAGCCAACTATTAAGCGTTTAAGTCAGTGGATACAATTAGGAATAGACCAGAGGAGAAACAGATGCCCTTCTAGAGGTCTCTCCCTTCTTTGGCACTCCCCAAAATTGAGATTTCAAATAAAAAAATTCTTCATGTTTTATAATCTTATTAATGTAGGCAACATATTGTGAACTAATGAAAATGTGGGTCAAAGTTGGATTCCTTTCTTAACATTTATTTTTAAAAAGCTTCATTTGCTAAATAAATTAAGAGAGCAGACTTAAATGTTGGGAAAATCTTTGCCTATTAGGAGTACATGGCTTATTAGTAACCTCAGAAGCCTCTATTTACATAAGAGTAATTTGATTCACTCCTTTAACTTAGTGATACTACTACTGAGCAAATACCCCAAGGAGTTCATATACTCAAAAATATTTATAGCAATACTTTTTGTTGTAGCAAAGAATTAGAAACAAAGTGGTCTTGACACCAAGTGACTGGGAAATGGTTGAAGAAATTGTGGTATATGAATACCTAACACTTACTACTCTGACTCCCATTCTCTGCAGGTCAGATAGGTTGCATCTCATGCTTTCCCTAGGATTCTCTGAGAGAATTGGGAAAGGAGGGTGTTAGGCTCACTGCCAAAGGCTCCACCAATACTGTGTCCTTAAGTGTAGGGAGAAGTACCCTGTATCCCAGTTCCATTTAGCCATTAGCAATCAGACAGCTTTTACAAAGACATAGTACTTCAAAGGTGTGCTAACAAATATACGAACAACTTAGTTCACAATTTTGGGGCCTTAATTCTCCACCCCTGCAGCCCCTCAATTTCCTTACTTGGTTGCATTAACTTGGGGACCTCTCAGACTTTTTCACCAGGACCCAGGAAACTGATTATTGGAAAAACTTCACAATCCTGCGAGATTCTATCAGCCTAGGTCTTCCTCTTCATCACTATCCTTTGCCTCTCTGATTACAGGGTAGGACCATGCACCCCAAACCTCCATTTAAGGAGAGAACTCAGCACAGAATATCTCATTTCTCACATTCTGAGATTTTTCCGAATTTTTTATTATCCACCTATGTTGGGTAGCTTTCTGCCCACTCCCCAACTTTATAGCTTCCTTTTGTGTATTGTTTTCCCCCATTGAACTGTAAGATCCTTGAGGGCACAAATTGTATTTTTTGGGATTTGTATCCCTGGCACTTGGCACAGTGTCTCTGGCACATCATAGGTACTTAATAAATGTGTGTTGACTGGCCAGGAGGCTATCAGACTCCTAGCTTAACTCAGTTCCTATAGGGCACAGTCCCAGGTCCCAAATTCCAAATCCCCCTTGGTCTGGGGTCCCAGGACTAGGACTTCTCTGGGCTTTCCTGTCAGACTGACTGATTGGCTGCAACCACACTGATCGCATATGGAATCCTGGCTCCAAGGTGGTCATGGTTTGAACGCTCGGGTCCCTTAGGGATCACTGCCTAATCTGAAACTGAGGACAGACAACACCCAAGAAGACAAATATTCCAAACACAGGATTAAAAAAAAAAAGGAAAGTAGGAGAAAGAAGGACCTCCTTTTCTCCCCCATAATTGATTCAGTTCATGGTGCCCATGCTTGGAATGAACTGTGATTTTCATCCTCTGGTTGCAGTAGGAAAGCATACATGGGGAAAAAAGAGACCATCTCAGTCTGGAAGTTTGTTTTTGCTTTTAAAGACTCAGTCTGCTCTAGAAGCACAGGCAATCAAAGGAAGCTACTCGCCCTGTGTGGTAGGGAAACAGAAAATCTGAGTGCCTCCATGTTGAATGACCTGGGCACGCTCCAAGGCTCTAAGGCTTCACTGTAAACGTAATGGAACATTACTGGACCAGAAGAAATAACAAGCATGAAAGATTCAGAGAAATTAAGAAGACTTTTATGAACCTGTCCAGAGTAAAACAAGCCAGACTAACAGAATAATTAGAATCATGTAGAGGAAAGCACCACGGAAGGACATCAGAACTCTGATAAATGTAAGAGCCAACCTTGATCCCAGAAGATAGTCAAGAAGCTTCCCTCCTCTCCAAGAGAGACAGCAGACCAGTGGTTCAACCTGTAGTCCAGGGAACTCTGTGTGTCCCTGAGATCCTTTCTGAGGGTTTTCAGAGTAAACTGGTTTTCATGATACTATTAAGACATTTTCATTCCTAATATGGTAAATATCAATAAATAAAACCCACATAAACTAAAATGTTTTTTTTGTGGGGTTGTTAATTTTTAAGAGCATATAATGGAGTCCCGAGAACAAAAAGTTTGAGAACCACTGCGGTAGACTGGAACAGAATGAAGTGTGTCTTGTCAGACATGACAGATGTATTGATTTGTTTTGTTTAGATATGTTTCTTTATTACAAGAGAGGGTTTTATTGTGGGAGGGGGACAAACAACCATTGGGAAGTGACAGCAATGTAAAAAAATCAATAAAACATTTATTTTTTTAAAAGAAACATATAATGTGATTCCATTGTAAACAGAAGTCAGCACTGTTTAGGATAGGGCCTTAATATGTTAATTATAAATCTTTCATATGTGCTCACTTGTGATGAATGTCTATTAATAATAAATCCTAAAACCTCTTTCCATTAATAAGCATTATTCATCACATAATATAAAATAATGTACTGTTCATTGTTGTCACAATACAACTGAGCCTCTATTGTTTCAATGTATATGGTCTGTTTTGCTTGCCACTGCCACAGGGTGGAGAAGGGGAGGTTCAGATCTGTGTTCTCATCAATATAGAGAGCTCCAGCTAAGTAATGCCCTGAGGCACCAAAAGGGGGTAGCAAGACTTGCCCAAGGTCAAACAGTTAGTGTGTGTCAGAAGTAGGACTGCAACCTGGATCTTCTAACTCTAAGGCCAGTTCTCCATCCACAAACTGAACCAATGGTGGGGGTGAAAAGGATGACTTCCTTCTTTCTCCTACTCTCCGTTTTTTCATCCTGTGCTTGGAGTATTTATTTTATGGGTTGTTTTCCCCTGATGGACCTGGGAGTTCAAGCCGCCACCATCATCCTACCCTGACACTTCAGAAAATCTGTGCTCTCATCCATAAGGATAATCCTACCATCAATACAACCCTTTCTCCTGTTAGTTGAAGTTTTCATGAATTGGTTTGATCATCAGCTTCACCAACGGATGAAAGAGTGATGAATCTCTTAAAGCTCTCCTTTAAAATAAAATATGCAGTCTTGGCATAGATGAAAGAGAAAGCACTCCAAATTTTCCACACATTTCAACATCATACCTCAGGCCTCCTCACCCTGGACCATACCTCTGCTATAGCAACTCCTTTCTTCTTATTGCTGAGTTTCTCTTGGAATCTCCATTTCTGAGAGGGGGCCAAGTCTGCTAACCTTAATTCCCCCACTCCCATCATGCTTCTGACCCTCTGGACTCTATCCCTCATTCACTCCCTGGTCCTTTCACTTTGAGTTCACTTTTGTGTGTTGTTTTCTCTTATTAGAATATAAGCTCCCTGACAGCAGGAACTTACTTTCCTTGTTTCTGTGTCTCCCACCTCCCTCCGCCTCCAGACATTTGCAGAGTGGCTGGCACATAGCACTTAAAAAATGCTTGTTTCATCATCTAATAGGTCCTGAATCACACACAAAAAATTCTATTATAAAACTCTCAGTTGACTACAGACAAATGCATGGCTATAGACAAAGTATGGGCAACAAGCAAAATGAACTAGAGATCCTAACACAAAGAATCATCTTTGGAATCATCATTGAAATTTGCTAGGGTAAGAATCATAACTAGAATATGGTACCTCATTTAAAAGGAGTGGGGTATATTAAAGCAGGGAAGAAGAAACTCTTATCAGGATATAAGAAATACAGAGGAAAGAATTGTTATAGAGAAATATGTGAAAGAAGATTAAAGTTAGGTAGAAATGGGGGTGATATTATCATCAGATTATACTACAGACACCCTGCACAGACAGAAGAAATAGATGAAGACCCGAAGGAAACAGATGACAAGTCTAGTACAGTATAACAAAATGAGGATGAGAACTTGAACGGTCCAAGCAGGCGTTCAAGCTCTCTTTTTTTGCCCCAAGCAGAAAAGTTAATCATGTCTTAACTTTTCTTAATGGTAATTTTGTCCTTCAAAAGATAGAGAAAATAAAAGGGAAATTTTGAAGTTATACATGTTTCTTACCACGAAAGAAGAATTTATCATAGGAGAGAGCATTATAAATAACTCTATGTAAGTTCATCTTGCTTTCTTGGAAAGAAGTGACCATTCCATTGTGGAATTTGAAATAGATGAGGACAAGAAAGGCAGACACAGTCTGACTTGTACCCTAGATTTTGAAAAAAGATGATTTCAAAGGGTCAGAGAAAGAACTGGCAGGATCTTATAAAATTTTAGTAGGGAGGTCAGCCCAGGAAGATCAAGAAGGTTTCAATCATAAATTCTGAACACACACACGCACACGCACACACGCACACATGCACACATACCAGTTTTAATGCAGAGGAAAATGGAGTTATCTAAAGAGAACAATATGGTTACAAATAGAATACACTGAGAACTCAAAGTTTAACAACATATATATATATATACATATATATGTAGATAGATAGATAGATAGCAAAGGAAGGTGATGGAATATAAAATTAAAAATTTGGCATAGTCCTTTAATGATAAAGTCAGAATGAGCCAAGGCTAGTGAGCAAAACTCAGGACAACAAAAAGAGGAAGGTTATTTGTTTGGGGGTAAAGGAGAGGTCGGAGAAGGGATAAGACTGCTGGTGGAGGTAGAAGAGACAACAAAAACAGATATCAGAGGGAAAGCAGAGCTACTCAATTCTTGTTTTGCTTGTCTCTTCCAAAGAAGATGATCATTGGACTGGAGGGGACTAAACAAAAATGGTTAGTAGTTTACACTTCCAGTGAGAAAGGAGAGAGAAAGAGACTACCTGGCACTGAACTGGGAGTCAAGAGTCCTGGACCATGTTGTCTCTGTCACTATCTGTGCCACTTTGGACAAGTCACTTAACTTTTCTAACTGCCCTTAGTAAGTTCAAGCCCCTTAGGACAGCTGAGCTAGATCCTGGGATACTGAAAGATTTGGGGCTAGAATCTAGCGTCCTGCACCATCCTTGCCAGTGCCTGGGGTTCCTAGGAATATGATTTTACTCATCTGCAGTGCCTGGAATCTTCAGAAGATTGTGGTGAACATGAGAGGAGGAGCTGGAATGGAGATTGGGAAATACCCTGATTTTTAAAAAGAGGGAAGAGAATGGGATCTGAAAGCAAGTGGACTTGACTTTGACTCTTCGCTTAATTCTTGACTGCATTACTAGTTAGAAGAATGATTAGGGAATGTTTAGAAGGAAGAGATAATCACAAACAGTGACCATGGCTTCATCAAGAGCAGAGCATACCAGATGAATCTAATTTTAATCAGTTCTGTTTGTTGAAGGCTGGGTCTTCTTTTACCAAGTTGGAAGTGTGGAAGTCACTCATCATCGTCATCATCATCATCATCATCTTCATCATCATCATCATCATCATCACCAACAACTTCAATATAGCATTTTAAGGGTTGCAAAGCACTTTCAAATTTATCTCATTTGATTCTCACAACAACCCTGGAAAAGGTGCTATTATTATACATATTTTACAAATGAGAAAACTGAGACAGGCAGAGATTAAGTGACTAGTAACTAGAGCTTTTCAAAGAATGAATGAACTGCCTGAATGTGGGGGAGGGATAGGGATGGGGGTAGTATAGAAGGTTTCCCATTATTAGAAATCTTTGAGAAAAAGCTGTCACCCTTTGTATAGCCCTTGTTCCGTGCTAGGTTGAAGTAGATGGTCTCTGAAGTTTCTTCTAATTCCAAGATTCTGCAATGCTGTGGCAGAGATTATGTTCCAGTAGCATAACCCTTAAGAACCTTGGGCTGCTTCCATACCATGATGAGGCACCAGAGAAACAGGTTAGTGGGAAGTCAAGTCACAAGACAAGTCAATACCAACAAGCATCAATTGAGTACTTACTATGTACCAGGCACTGCATTAAGTCCTGGGGACACAAATACAAGCAAAAAATAAAGGATTGCTGTCCTGGACCCTTCTTCGAAGTGGAGGTTCTGGGAAGAACTAACCAATAGGAAAAAGAGGTTGAGAGATCAGGAGGAGGCAACTGAGTCATGGTGGCAAAGTCCGGAAAAAAAACGATTCTCTCTGTTCTGGGCCCTTCCTTAAAATGGAGGTTCCAGGAGAAAACCACCAGTGGGGGTAAGGGGCCAAAGAGGCAGAGGAAGAAGGTTTCACTTACAGGGAGGCCTACTTCTTTTGACTTCTTTATTTCTAAATCTGGCAGTGAGGAATAGGATTTCCAGCTTAACAAATGGAGTTATATTCAATCCTGATTAATGTACCTATAACTTTTAAGGTCGGTCAAATTCAAGTTCTAAAAGCTTTCCCAACATTCTTTTAGTATAATATATAACCTAATAAATTATTCACTACAAGCTGACATATATCTTTTAAGAGGAAAAAAAAAATGATTGTGACAGCTGATCATTTTGTTTCAAGAAAGGAATTTGTTCTATCTCCTGTCATCACAACTGAAGATGAGATCCCTAAAGCAAATATTCTCAGAGGAGGCAACATCGGGAAAATGTGGGCTTACAGAAAAAGACAGAGGCCAGCAAATCAACCATTGCTCTTTCCCATCGGAACTCCACCCTACAGAAATTCCCATTTCTTCTTTGAGTCTGATTTCGACTCAATTGGGGTTTTGAGGGTCTAGGGGCTTGAAGCACAAGGGTTGCCATGCATCACACCAGGAAGGTGTCACTGTCATTGCTTCCCTCTCTCTGAGATCATTTGACAGTGGAATTGTGCTGGCATTTTTGTCAGGGTATTTAGAAGTCCCGAGATGTAGAGAATGGCTGTAATTCAGTGGTGGAGACTGTATTACTTGGTTTCAGCAGATGATATGTGTGTGTTAATGGAGTGTTTGAGGGTAAGAGGGTAGGTAGAAATGAGTAAACACTGGAAGGTGTAGTGTTGGTCGTGGGTAATAGGCACATTAAGGAAAAGGCCAAAGATAATTCTTGCTTCAGGGTATGGACACCTGGCCCCAAGCTCTATGTTTTAGAATAATAGAGTTCTGAGCAGAAATGAAGCTACATTTGAGATAATGGGGTCATAGATACTGAGCTAGAAGGGACCTTTGAGACAATGAACCTTTTTTATACTTTTACAGATGAAGAAACTGTGTTTGTCCTTTGTTGCCGAAGAAGACCATGCCATCAGAGAAATGGTGACATGACCTGCACTTGACTTTGTTTTGTGTAAGGAAAGGCTGTACAAGTCACCAGTCTCACTTCTCCAGAACCATCTGAATCCAGTGACCAGATATTCATCAGGATGACTGGAGATGACACAGAATGAGAGGCAATTGGGGTTAAGTGACTTGCCCCCAAGGTCACACAGCTAGTGAGTGTCAATTGTCTGAAGTGAGATTTGAACTCAGGTCCTCCTGACTCCTGCACTGGTGCTCTGTCTATCCACTGTACCATCTAGCTTCTCCATTATATAGATGAAGAAACTGAGGTACAAAGGTTAAGTGACTTGCTCAGTCACACAGCTAGGAAGTGTTTGAGGCAGGATTTGAACCCAGACTTCCCTGAATCCAAGTCTAGTTCTTTCTTTATCCATTATACCAGGGGAAGAAACTGAGGCCAGAGAAGCTGAGATATATGTACTGAGATCAAATGGCTAACAAATCAGTACTCTTCACCAAGTCTTTAAGTCTTCCTTCCCATGTACTTGTACTGTGTTATGTGGATGACATCTGTGCCAAGTCAGGTTTGTAACAATGCTTTACTCCAGAACGCATCAGTATGGAGAAGCAGGCAGTGACGAAGTTATGAAGTCAGATTTCTGTGCACCTAAATGCTACCAACTGCAATAACTGAACTTGTTCCTGATTTCCTGTTTCTGGAGAAAGTGTTGGGGGCAGGGGATAAAGAGAAGGGATACTAGAAAATGTAACAGGTGTTAGCATGAATTATGAATTATGCTAATAAGAACTTTCCTCCTAAGGTGTGAATGACTGATAGCCTAACTCTCCCAAGGGTATTTGCATTTCAAGAGAGCAATTTGTTAAGCTAAGTGGATAAGAAATTGGTGTATATTTCAGGCTACTGAGATAAGGTGGAGAATTTGAGGCTGTAGGAGCATGGGGCTGGGGGCAATACTTATGCAGAAGGAGGGGGTGGGTCTTCCCTGTGCCAGGAAATAATGCCACAAGGCTGCCTATGTTCTGCTATGACCAGAGTCACCCTGTTTATATAAAGTGACTACACCAGATGTTTCACTTTGTCCTTGGAATAGCCCTGACAAAACCAGTCTTTTTTGGAATCACAGAAATTCAGACTTGGAAGGGACCTTGAGACCATCTAGGATGACCATAGCGATCACAAAATTATCAATTTAGAGATCATAGCATTTAACCCCCTCATTTTATAGATGAGGAACATGAGACACAAAGAGTTTAAATGATTTGTCCGGGGTCACACAGTAAGTGTATGAAGTGGAATTTGAATCCAGTTCTTCCTGACTAGAAGTCCAGTGCCCCAGTCACTATTGCATAGTGCATCTCTACTCTAAGACAGGCTTCTTTAAGCTGCCTCCAGGGCAACACTTCAGGAGAACAATTATCCAATTCCCTCTTAAAGACCTTCAAGTTTCCACCTTTGTACAATGACCCATTGGTTTGGATGATTCCAAAAACCCAGTAGGCCCATTCCACTTTGTGGCAGCTCTATTAACACGTTTTTCCTTGTATGAAGCATGAACATGTCTCTCTACAAGTTCTACCCACTTCTCCTAGTTCTTCTCTCCAGGTCCAAGCTGAAGTCTAATCCAACTTTTTCATCAGTCTTTGAGATATATAAAGTTGGCAACCATTTCTCTTCCCTCTTAGCCTCCTCTCCCCTCAGTCAATATAACTTAGTACCTCATGGTTGCATAATAAAAAAAGTCTTTTCATCACCCTGATTTCTCTCATTTAGACACACTTATTGTGTCCTAACTAAAATGTGATGCCCAGCATTGAGCACAAGCCTCTAGATGGGGTCTGCCAAGAGGGAAAAAGAACACTGAACTGGGAGTGAGAAGATCTGGGTTTGAACCTGAGATCTAGGAAACTCTAGATGTGTAATTTTGGGTAAGTCTTTCCCTCTCTGATTTTCAGTTTCCTTCCCCAGGATATCACAGGATTTAAGATGATTATCTCTAAGGTCTCTTCCAGCTCAAACCATCTATGATTCTCTTATTGCAAATACAGTAATGCAGCCTAAAATTGTTAACCCCTTTGGTTTCTGCATCTTATTGCTGACTCATACTTGAGTATGCATTTTACCAACCCTCCTTCCCTTCTTTTAAGATCTTTAAGCTATCCTTTATGTAACTTTCCTGGCAATCTGGGAAAGCCTACTTTTAAGTATTTTGCATTTATAGTAATATTTCATTTTAGTGCACTGTCAGAAAAAAAGAATCCTGATTGTGTCATTGCACACACACTCATACACACATATATTTCAACCGAATAATAATAATTTTCTGCTTAAACAGTGGATGCTGTTATTGTCTCTTACCTTATGTTTTCATTAATTAGAAGAAAGTAGAGAGATAACAAATGATTCCCTTGACACTGAAGTATTCATTTTTCACTGTCAGGTTTTAAGAGGCAGCGGGCAAAGCCAATAGATCTGCTAGCCAGAGTATTCCTTGTCAGCTCAACATGGAAGTTCAAAGGAAGAGCACTCTTCTTGAAGGAAGTGACTTTCTCTGTGGAAACTGTTGCCTTAGATGGATTCTGATCAAAGGTTCAGACAAACAAGGGCTATGAGAGGTTTGAAGATGGGGGGCCAGACAAATAGAGGAGGGTCTCCAATCCACTTCTAGAATCAAGTGATTGAAGGTAGAGATGGCAGATCATTTTTCCTAATCTTTGTATCTTTTTTGACTACCATAGGACCTTGCACATAATAGGAGCTTAACAAATGTTTGTTGAAGAAACAAATGAATGACTTAGAACAGGAAGATCTTGAAAATACCTTAGAGATCACTTAGTTCAATCATTCCTGTCATGTTTGTCAACTGACTTTTGACTGACTGAGAAGGGAAGTGAGTATTAGAAAGGACACATTCTTTTCTCTTGGAGAGTAGCTATGTAATTTGCTCAAGGTCATAGAGATAGCGAAGGGTTGGAATTCCTGCTCTGGCACTCACCACATATGTGACCTTGGACAAGACAGGTAACTTCTCTATGCCTCAGTTTCCTCACTATAAAACAAGAGGCTTGGACAAAGTCTCTTCCAACAATAAATCTATAAGTCAATAAAACAACCTGCCTAAGGTCACACAGCCATTTACAAGATAAGGGATTATTAACGTAGGATTCATGGATCCCAAGAGGGTCACAGACAGATTTCAGGGCATGGGTGAATTTGGATGTGAAATAAAGTTTACATTTTTATTTCAACATAATTGGCTTCCTTTATAATCCTCTATATTTTATTTTATGTGTTATTCTGAGTTGTCCATAAACTTCACTAGACTACCAAGGGAGTTGATGACATAGAAATGGTGAAGAACTCAGAACTAAACCCTAGCCCTCGCTCTTTCTCTACTCTTGGTCCAGTGTCCTTTCCACTGCAGCACACTGTGATGAACTAATACTTAAATGAAACATACTCATTCTTAATGTAGGTAGCTACCGGTAACGCTATCTCTTCTTGAAGTAATCTCTCTACCTATGGTTTACAAAAATACCTCCATCTGGAGGAAAAGCAATTCATCCTGTCACAGGAATTGTTTCCTGTTTGTTCTGAGAAGAGAATTTCTTGCTTTGATCTCATAGAGTCACATTACCAATAATCAGACTCTTCTTTTACCTGTCTTTGTCAATCAATCAGCAACAAATCTTTCTTTGGTGAGTGCCTACTGTTTACCCTTACAGGACAAAGTTTGGGACAGGAACAGGAAGAAGTCACTCAGAGGAGTCTGCCCCTTTGGTCCAACTGCTCAGTTCTCAGATTGATTCTCAAAAGGCACATTAGACCTGAGAACTCCTCCAAAGGTCAGTGAGCAATCCAACATTGGGTGGATCCCTAGAAGTAGTCCTGGCAGACAAGAGATTCTCTGGGGACCTAATTAACCTGACATTTGTTCCCAAGTACAGCAGTATGTGGCAACAGTAGGCCATGAAATTCAGCCTAACCCATTTCTGGGCAGCTGAGATTTTGTACATTCCATCCCAAACTTGTTACTACTATATTTAAAACTGAGACTGGGGCCATAGAAGTAACCTGGTTTGTCTGAATCTTGTATGGATGAAGATCTGTGTGATCACAAATACAACTGGCTTGAATGAAATTTCCCTTTTTAGCAACATTGCCTGATGCAATAAACATTGGACAAGGAGGAGGGAGCCCTCATTTTTGTCCTGGCTCTGCCGCTAGTTTGCTAGGTGACCTCAAGCAAGTCACCACCCCCAACCTTGAGCCTCTATAAAATGTAAATCATAGTAACACATGTCTTAGCCTTCACCACAGGGCCAATGTGAAGGCCAAATGAGACAACCACTGTTAATATGCTTTGGGGGTGTGTGTGTGATTTTTTTTAAAAATACAAATGGATTTTTCATATTACAAGAATTTAAAGGTTATAATGATTTAACCTTTTCTCGGGTTTCTCATGCAATGCTTCTTTGCTTTTGAGACAGTCCCTGATTCTGATATTCCTTTATTGGGCTTGAATAATAAATTCAGAACTTCAGAACTAGAAAGAACCTACTCATGTTGACTATTCTAGCTCTGCTTCTCACCCCTTTTCTTGTCAAGATACTTTAAGTCCAATCCCTCAGGAATCCTCATAGATTCCAGTGATGGCAAGATGAAGAAAGAGTAATTTATCCCAGAGGATGGAATTCTGTGCTGGAGTAAATGTAACTTTAAAACAGACACTTATCCTCCTCCTTGGAAATACAGTCTGGCAGGGGGAATGAAATTAGACCAGCTGCTCCAACTAGGAGGCAGCTCATCTTCTCACTGGCAAGGGCGGCATGGCCAGAGTAATCACTTCTTGCCAGGCAGAGATTTGATCTCTGTCATGCCCAACTCTCACCCAGGTAGATGCTATCCCCCATCCTTCTTCCTCATGGTCACAGGACAATGATGCCCTGCCATGGGCAATGCCCCCTCAGCTACACTTTCATGAAACCATTTCTAGGGCAATGCTGGCCATTTTTCTCTGTCTCTCTGTCTCTCTGTCTTTATTTCTTAATATTATACCTTGAGCATGGCACATGATCCAACCCCTTGATTTTATGATAGGGAAACCGAGGACCAGGGAAGTAGTGTCTGTAAACACCTCCCTCTCCTCTCTCTCTCTTTCCCCTGCCCTCCCCTCCTCCTTCTTCTTCTGCTCTGTCTCTGTCTCTCTCTTTCTCTCTGTCTCACGTCTCATTCTCTCCTCATCTTCAGCCCCCTAACTCTGATTCTTTCTCTCCAGCCTCTCCTCTCTATCTTTCTGTACATGTGATCATGAGAGGGTAAAGTCAAAAAAATCTCTCTCATTGCCTCTGGTCAGAGGAGAATAAGCATCCCTAATTCCTATTAAGGTTAATCCCTCCACCTGGAAGTTTAATTCTGCTCCCACTGACTCCTCTATGATGGTATTCCAGCACTCATCTTTTCTCATTCATCTTCAATCATTCCCTCTCCACTGGTTAATCCCTATATTTTGACTATTCTCCTTCAAATAATAACAATGGTTGTGGGATCAAAGAGGCAGATCAGTTTAGACTAGCTATTTTAAATGCTATTTTGTAAGACAATAAACATGTATTTCAGGAATTTTATTAAAAAATCATGTCCCCTACTTGTACTTTAGCCATATAAATGCTATTTTTCCCAAGTGAATATTTGACAGTTATGATCTGTATGGGGCATTCTTCTACAAAACAATAAATACACTGAATACCCTTTAAAAAGTCCTTTCTTTAGCTGTGGAATTCCTTCTTTAAAATCCAACTTAGAGCTGTCTCCTCTCTTCAGCCTATAAGTAATTACTTTCTTCCTGAGACTTCATATAGTAAAGTCAAAAAGCATTTATTATAACCCATTCTGTATACAGCACTCTGCTTTTTTTTTCTTTTTGTCTAGGTAAAAGAAACCATTTTTTGCCTCATTTCTTACCTATCTTTAATCACTGAATAGGTGTTTCCTCAGTCAAACTGAGAACTGGGAAAGACTTTACCTTAAAAAGGTCAATGTCTCCCACTGCATCCAGAGCTATGTCCGGTTGTCCTGATTTATATCTTACCACTGGGCCTAGATGGCTCTGGAGGAGAAAGAAAGGCTGGTGACTTTACAGCCCTGCCTCACAAATCTAACTCACTTGCAAATCATGGCATCACCTTCCTGAAGTCATGATCCTCTTCGAAAACAAAGGACAAAAGACAACCTGTGAGCAGCGTGAGCTGCCCACTGGGGATCCAGCTGGTCTATTCCAGTTGGGCAACGTGGCTCCTTTCTTCCTTCTTCCTCTCCTCACCTCTCCTCTTTCCTCTCCCTCTGTCCACAGAGGGTACCAATCATATTCTTACTTGTGGGTGCTCTGCCCAAAGAAATGCAAATTTTGATTGCTAAAACCTCAAAAGATATCTTGGGGTTTACAAGCCAGGTTTTTTTTTTTTCTTAAGAACTACACCTTAAACCTAAATCACTGGCTCACTTTGATTTGCCAACAATAGGTACCAGTCCAAATCTAAGGGGTCATTGTTTGGCCCCTGATTGTTCAGAGTGAATGTAAATAGCAATTGTTTCTGTTTTGGCCAGAAATCCTGAGAGTCTTCCCCTCCCAAAGTGATTTTTGCCTAGGTAAACGAAACCATTCTTTGCTTCATTTCTTACCTAGCTTTAAACACTGAATAGGAGTTTCCTCAGTCAAACTGAGATCTGGGAAAGACCTTTAATTTATAAAGGCCAACATCTCCCACTGCATCCAGGGCCATCTCCATTTATCCTGATCTACTTCTTGCCACTGGACCCAGATGTCTCTGGAGGAGAAAGTGAGACTGATGACTTTACACAGCCCTCCCTCACTTAAATCCAATTCACTTGCATGTCATGGCATCAACCTTCCTGATATCATGGTCTTCTTCTAGCATGAAGGACAAACAATGACTGTGCTTACAGGGTCACAAAAAAACATAAAAGAACCCCTGCTCCCAAGGAGCTCACGGTCTGATAGGGAGATAACAAGTGTGTACTCACAGAGAGGGTAAATTGGAAATAATCAGCAGAGAGAGAGAAGGGGCTAGCAGTAGGGGGACCAAGAAAGGCTTCTTGCAGAAGGTGGAATTTTAGCCAGAACTTGAGGGAAGTCAGAAAGTGAAGACGAGAAAGAAAGGACAGGGTGTGAGTCATGGTGGCAAGTGAACATGTCCAAAGTCAGGAAATGGAGTGTCCTATGAGAGGAACAGGGAGATGCCAGTGTCACTGGATGGAAGAGTCCACTGGGCAAGACTGGAAAGGTAGGAAGTGGGCAGGTTATGAAAGGCTTTAAATGCCAGTCTAATCACTTTGTTTCATAACTGTCTAGAGTATTTGTCATTTAAAATATTCCAGCAGGACCCATGACTACCTGTCACAAATCTTAAAGATGGAGTTCCTACACAGAGTAGAAAATTAGAATAGATAATCTTTAAGGTACTTTGGGCAGCTAGGTGGCACAGTACAGTATATAGAGTTGGAAAGACTTGAATTCAAATCTGACCTCAGACACTTACTAGCTGTGTGACCCTGGGCAAGTCACTTAACCTTGTTTGCCTCAGTTCCTCATCTGTAAAATGAGCTGGAGAAGGAAATAGCAAACCACTCCAGTACCTCTGCCAAAACAACTCTACTGGGGTCACAAAGGATCAGACATGATTGAAATGACTGAACAGTAGCAAAAAAAGTACTTTCCAACCCCTGAAATCTTGTGATATTGCTCATTATATGCTTCTATTATAATTTTCCATGTTTGTATCTTATCCTTTTATTATTAGAATGCTAGCTCTTTGAGGTCAATGACTATATCTCATCTAAATTTTGTATGTACCTAAGTGCCTTGCAGTGAACTCTGCAATGAGTAAATTGCAGTAAATATGAGATTAATGGAGATTTATTGAATTTGTTGAAGGGATTCTCTTTAGATTGTGTCTGTTCAAGAATAAGGGAGTAGAAATAAATCCAGTCTGTTCACACTCCTATCTCTCCTCCACATTGTTCTTCTCCCCTCTCACTTCCTACAAAACTAGCACTGCTTGAAAGATCTTGTCTTTGGTTTGTTTGGGCTTCCCTCTACTTTGGGAGGCTTGATCCTACTCTGTATTGCCTCTTTTACAAAATCATTCAGGTAAGACCTTACTAGAGAGTCAGGATCTTGGTTTCTACATCTGTAAAATAAAGGATTGGACCACGTGTTATGCTATGGCTCCAATACTCTGGATGCTATTTATCTCCTGTGTGCTTTTCCTAGTAGCAAAGCCTATGTAACAGATTCTCTCATAGCTACAGTGCCCCAAGGCAATATGTGGAGGGGGCAAAGCTCTAGATTAGGGGATGGGAAACCAGAGGTGTTCCTTCCAGTTCTGCAACTAACCCATTACTGTAACCTTGAACCTCACTTACCTCATCACAAAATTGAGATAATAGCTGTCCTCTTGACTTTCTTAGGTTGTTTAAGAGTCAAATGAAATAATGCATGTGAAAGGACTTAGGAAAAAAATATTTTAAAGTGTTTCTCAGGTCAGTGTGATATAGTAAAAAGATAACAAGACTAGGAAACAGAAAATCTGAGTTTGCATCCCAGTTATGATATCTAGTGGTTATATGACCTTCTTGCTTTAGCATGACCTTACATGAACTTACTTCTTACTTACATCTGACCTCTCTGTGATTCCAGCTATGAAATGAAGGGGCTTGATTAACTGGTGTCTAAAACCTCTTCCAGCTGTGTGATCCAATGAGATCTGCCCATTGACATCATGGCTGTCATTTCCAATGTGCCAGAAACTGAAGTGCTACGTTGGAACTGTCATCTCCAGAGATATCTGCTCAAGTGGCCTGAGTATCCACGAGGATATCACAGTGCTCCTGCCTCCTCCTCTTTCTCCTTCTCATTCTTTCAAACTCCAGAGACCTCATGGATCAGTAGTGCTCACAGAGGCAAGGTGGGTCTTTTTGAGTTCTGGCTTTGACCAGAGGGTTAAAAAACACTGAGATAAAGGCTCAGCTCTTCTCTGAGGCCCAAATGCTCAGATTGGATACAAGTAATTAAATATGATTATGGTATTACCGACCCTGAAACCTTCATAATTAGGTCAGGATTTTTAATTAGTTTCACTAATAAATGCATCAGAAACTTCCCTTTAAAAGAGATATTTATCTCTGCAGCACCAAACTGGAGGACAAAAGCAAGCAGATGTCTTAAACAACCAGGAGGTTTTTAACTCAAAACTTTAATACAAAATTGCATTAACTAATAACATAAAAATGCCAATCATCTGGTTCATTGGAGTAGCCACTCTAATTCCATTAAGAGTTTAATAAATGGCACATCACTGTAAAACACTTAGGCAGAAATGAGTGGTGCTTACACTATTAGTCTACTCAGCAAAAACAGTTCTCCATCTTGACCTGTAATAATTTGGTATTTTGGAGGGAGACAAATTCAAATGCCAAGAAAGGTTTTGGTGTTGTACTTCACCCGTCTGTTTTCTCATGACGGCAGGTGATCTCAAGGTGATTCACCAAAAATACGTTTTTGGAAAGATTAGTTTTCTACATTTCACTGTAAAAAGCTCCATAAGTCAGCCAACCTGGGTTCTTATGCTGGATCTGGCTCTGTGATCTTGGGTAGAGTCACCAAGAATTGACAAGCCTCAATAAGCCTCCCTTCCCATCACTCCTGTCTTTATCCCTGGGCTACAGGTTAACATAATTGAGATTGGGTCCCTTTGCCTGAAGTTAGCTGTCAGAAAGCTTTCTACTGATTCCTTTTCTTCATCTGACTCTTCCAGGCTGACAGTCTAGTAGTAACAAATCTATAGGGAAGAATTAGAGGGGCAGTGAAATCTACTCATAAGATTTGCTCTTTTTTATATGCCTGGTGATGTCCATGTTCTTTTGAAGAATACAGAGGAAAACTGGACCCCTTGGCCACCACAGAGCATAGGTGAATTCTAATATTGTACACCCAAGAACCAATTGAAGATTCCATAGCCTGGACTGCCAATCCATTAATTTTCAGCTCCTGCCACTGGATGAGGTCTTTCTTACTCATTGACTAATTATTTTAATTTGACTCAGTTTGTCAATTGCTGTCTTTGAAACAAAAGAAAGATACCTCTGTGCCTTGTCCGAGATCAATGTCTTTCCTTGTTGGCATTCACAAAGGACTGGACTTTGTATGAAGTGCTGACGATTTTTTTTATTAAAAAAAATTTGTCTCCAACTACAGGAATTTAGTAATTCTGACCTCCAACCTTTATTCCTGAGTTATGATTTTGAAAATGTACAGCTGATGGGTTTCCCCTTAAGACCTTAAGCCTATCCCCTGGCATTAGCAGAACTGAGTGGTGGAGATTCCATCAGGAGCTGAGGAAATGTGTAGGAGCAGGTAATGGGGTAGGAAATTTTTCTCTTAGATTATCCCACCAGCATCTCAAATTCAACATATACAAAATGTACTGAATTTATCGCTTTCTCCTCTAAACACTTAAGGTCCTCTTCTTAAATATCTAAATCCCTCTTCTACACTTTCGTATTTCAGTTGCCACCACCCTCCTCCAAGTAATTCAGACTCAATAGCCTTATAGTCATCTTTAACTCTTCCTACTTTTCTTTCACAGTCAGTCAAATGCCAAGTTAACCTCAATAACAGTTCTTGTGTCCTTACCTTTCCCCACTCACCCTATTTCCCCAATCATTCAGGTCTTAATTACTTCTCCCCTGGAGTATGATAATAGCCTGCTAATTGGTTTCATGTCCCTAGTTTCTCCCCACTCCACTATACTTCATAAAAATGCCAAAATAATCTTCCTTAGCCACAGGTCTGATCATGTTACATCTCTATGATCCAAAACTTTTAGTGGCTCCCCATTGTCTCCAGACAGAGATATACAGCTGGGAAATGTATCCTGAACATACTTTTAGGTTTAATCAGCATTATCAACACTTCCGTAGTTCTGTACTACACTTGTTAAAAATTCCAGCTACAATGCTCCAAAGTAGGGCAAAACAGACTTAAAAGCAATTAATAAAATAAGTAAAAATATGATAGAACATAGGATATGCTAATATGTGGTTTTCTAAATCAGTACACAGATTGCAGGGTCCATATGTTTAGTAGTCTGTTTCCACTTGGATTTGACGCCACTGGTCTAGACATTTAACAAAATAATAAATCAAACAGTGATTTATTGTTATTGTTATTTAGTCATTTTGGTCATGTCCAACTCTTGGCAAAGATACTAGAGGGATTTATCATTTTCTTCTCCAGTTCATTTTACAGGTGAGGAAACTGAGGCAAACAGGGTTAAGAGTCTTGTCCCAGGTCACACAGCTAGTGTCTATGGTCAAATTTGAACTCAGAAAGCTGAGTGTTTCTGATTTCAGACTTGGCACTCTTATCCATTGCACCACCTAGCTGCCTCCTAGCCCCATTTATAGCATTTACTTATTTCAGATGTACAAATGTTCCCCCTTCAAAAAATAAAATTTAACGATCAGCTCTCTCAAGCCTATAAGGGCTGGCTTCAGCACACCTGTCTTTAGAATAAAATGCAAACTCCTTACACTAGCATTCAAGGTCTACCATAATCTGACTCCAGCCCACCCTTCCTACCTTTTTTCATATTAGCCTCTTTGATGCACTACATTTCAGCCAAACCAGAATACTAGCTGATTCTCAAAAATCACACGGCATCTCCCACATCTTCACGTTTACACAAGGGGAATCGTGCCCGGCAAGAATTCACTCCCTTCCCACGTCTGCCTATTGAAATCCTCCTCTTCTTTTAAGGCTAGGATTAATTACCACTGCCTTAAAGAATCCTTTCTTGATCTCAGCAAGTAGAAGTGTTCACTCTCCAAGGTCCTAGATCAGTTTGTCTGGACCTCTCTCTTGTCTTCATCTATTCTAGGAATTATATCTCCAGCCCGCTGCTCCATTCCACCCACATAGCTTTGAGCATTGTTTAATAAATGTTTGTTTTATTGAATCAAATTACATTAAATGACATACCATTCCCTCTCTCTACCTTTACAAAGGTTCATAGTCATTACAGTAAGGAAGTCAATATAAGCATTTGCCATAAGCCATTCTTGGCTGAGATATAGAATGTTATTCCTGTTTTAATAGTATGATTTCTATCATTGCTCCCCTAACTTATCTCCCACTATTTCACAAATTGAACATTATAGTCCTGTTCATCATCTGACACATGCTTTATGCACACATGTGTGTGCATATACACACATATACACATACCAAGTTCATTGTCATCCTGACCTCCATGTCTCTCATCATGTGGCTCTGATCACATGGAATATAATTCCTGTCTTCTAACTCTTGTTCAAATGCTGCTCACCCTTCAAGGCCCATCCCAAGACCTACCTCCTCCAGGGATCCTTCCCCAATGACCTCAGATGATGTTAGAGTCTCCCCCTAGACTCCTGGACCTTTCAAGCTGAAAGGTATCTTAAAGATAATTTGTTACAACCCTATGGGAAAACAGAAACCGAAGAAGTAGAGTACTTGCTGTGGATACATACAAAGTTGGCAAAACTAAGATCCAACCCCAAGTCTCTTACACACTCAGTTCAGTTCCTTGCACTGCTTCCCTGCTCTGAATCCCCATCACTTCATTTTTTCACTTTCCCAGTTTAACACTTAATTACATACTTTTATTACAATATTCACAGTTTTCAAGTTCAGTATTAGTCTTCTGTTCTCCCCTTGTTTAGGTACTCTCTGAGGGCACCAACCTTCTCTTAAAGTCTATGTGCTTGTCTATGATCTACAAACAGTACTGAAAACACAGTATATATATAATATACATATTATATATATACACATACACATGCATGTATACACACATGCATACATACACATTTATGTATATATATATTTGTATGTGTGTATGTATATATATATATATACATATGTATTTAAATTTAGGAATTGTTGATTTACTATTAACCTTTCATGAACTTTTTTGGTTTGTTTTTTTTTTTGCTATTTGCTCCTTTTTTGTTTTTTCTCTTTTGTCCTTTATTTTTTCTTTACACCATAAGGGTCTCAGTTGCACTAGCCATCCTAAATACATGTGACTTTCTGGCTCCATCACTTTATTTATGCTTTTTCCTCAAGACCACTATACCCTATTTCATCTAAATATAAGAAATAGCTTCCTAAAATGAAAAGGGGATGAGCAGCTTCATAACATAAGGAGACTCCCATCACTGGAAAGCTTGCACCAAAGACTGGATGACCACTTATCGGGTTGGGGAGATTATATAGACTATATCAGATTATATAGATTATATTATAGAGAAAACTCCTGTTTAGGAATGGGTTAAAACTTTAAGGTAACATTCTAGGATTTATGATTCTAAGTGGTAAATATTAGAACTGATATTGCATATACCAACTTCCACACTTCTTCCCTACCAGGGAGCTTTAATTTGGCAGCATAATAGAGAGTTAGCAATCACAGATCTCACCTAATAATTGATTAATTGTATGACCATGACAAGTCAAAGAATCTTAAAGTTGGAAAAGACCTCAGAGATCATCCAGTTCAATTTGTACCTGAACAGGAATTCCCCCTACAAGAACCCGAAGAAGTCAGCTTGAAGACCTCTGGCAATGGGAAACCCCCTGTTGGTGTTCTGAGGCATCACATTTATCACTCTGGAATAGTTCCAGTTTTAGGGCTCAGATTTCTTATCCTTTATATGTAAAATGGAATAGAGAAGGATATGGGGACTGGATTTGTGATTTGACCAGTATAGGGAATTTCTGATGAAGGAACTTTTTTCCACCAATGTAGGTCAGAACCTTCTTTGCAATTTATAATCCAAGAGTTGCCTAGAACAATTTGAGACTAAATGACAATTTCAAGGTCACATAGTCAACCTGCATCAGAGGCAAGACTTGAACCCATGTCTTCATGGTTTCAAGGCTAGCTCTCTATAGGGATAATAATAATTGAAACACTTACTTTCCTGGGTTATTGTCAGAAAAGCATTTTGTGTTTAAGGAGCTTAAAGAAATGTGTGTCTTTATCATTATCATTATTCTTTTTCTGAAACTGAGTCTTTCTGGGTTTCCCTACAGCTCTCTCCTGATCTAGACACAGTCAGCTTGACTCTCTCCGAGTAGAAATCCGGAGCACTTTTGTGACCCAACAAGAAATCGAAGATTAGTCTTTTCCCAGAGCATGCCGAGCAATGCGGTTTCTGCTCTAAGTGCAGAATCAGGAGAAATGGACCCTGTGAGTTGCGAGCCAGTTGGCATCCATCTTGTGGAGACAGTTTAACATATTTAGATTGCTTGCTCTTTCAAAAGCCCCCAGTAGTGGCCAGGGCCTATAACTCAGCACAGTTAGCCACCCCCTGGCCAGCCTGAGCAGAGAGGAGATTAGTAGCTATATCCCAAGCATTGTTTGTAATAAACCTTCGGAGTTCATCTGGAAGAAAGATTTATGGAGTTCACAATTTACTGTAAGTAACAGTAGCCTGGGTCTTTGACCTTGGTCAGGTAGGAAGAATACTTTACACCTGTCTTTATCTCTTTCTGTGCATTTCAATGAAGTATAAGAAGGAGGATTTAAAAGAAAGTGGGGGAGGATTCAAGAAAAGAAATAAAACAAAAAGCAGGAAAATTCCAAGCTACTTTATGAAACTGGCATGGTTGTGGGTCATAGTAGCTGCTGAACCTGCAGGGAAGTCATCTCCGGAAGTGTAGCAAGTGTTCTTTTTTAAGCCCTTTTCAAATGCTTCAGATGTACATCTCTCAAACATCCAAAGTGCCAGGTTGCCCTGCTGGTGTCTTTGGGAGCTTGCTGGGAGACTGGGGGGAGATTGGTCAGCTCTGAGCTACAAGGCTTGTTCACCATAGGTCATCCTCTTTAGTACCACAAAATGAAAAAAAAAAATCTCAGTCCCTCCCCACCTCAGCAGAGGTAGTTTTAAGTAACATTTCTACTCTACTCTATGGATCAGTCATTTATTCAGCCTTCCTCATGTCCATCAACTCCTGACTCTTTTGCTAAGCAGAGCTCAGTTTGATGGTGTTAATAAGGTCAAGGGTGCAATTTCGTTATGGTCCAGTTAGTTTTTTGAAGAGAAATATTATGTTTCTTGTCAACTAATTCACTCCTAGTGATTCTTTAACTCAGACTACAGGCTAATCCCTTGTACCTTTGACCGCAGGCTGAGAACTAACCCTGGCCACAGACTGTATTTTCAACCCCAATTCAATGTTGATCAAATGTGTATCATTGGGATAACTGGGCAAGAGAAAGTTTAGGGCAGGATGGTCCATCCCCCATTTCTATGATTGGAACCAACTCACAGGCAACGTGGCATAATGGATAGAGGGCTGGACTTGAAGTCAGGAGATATTGCTCTATTATTCTACCTTAGACAAATATGAGTTATGTAGTGACAATGGGAAAATCAATCAATAAATATTTATACAATCCTTTTATGTGCCAGGCACTGTGCTAAGTTCTAGGGATACAAAAAGAGGCTGCCACAACAAATATATACAAAGTGAGCTCTATGCAGGCTAAAAGAAGTAATTAACGAAGGGGAGGCACTAGAATTAGGAGGAGTCAGAAAAGGCTTCCAGTGAAAGAAAGGATTTTAGTCAGGACTTAAAGGAAGCTAGAGAAATCAGTAGGTGAAGTGGAGGAAGGAGAGTGTTCCAGGCATGAGGGGCTGCCCGAGAAGATGTCCAGAGCTAAGAGATGGTGTGTCTTACTCTCAGAAAAACTAGGAGGCCAATGTCACTGAATCAAAGACAACATATCAGGGAGCAAGATGTAAGAAGACTGGAAAGGTAGGAGGCAGCCAAATTATGAAGGATTTTAAGTGCCCCCAAGAACATTTTGTATTTGATCTTGGAAGCAAGTGATAGGGAGCGACTGGAATCTATTGTTTTTATGTGTGGGTATGGGGCGGGGTGGGGAGAGGAGGGGATGGGAAGTGACACAACTGGACCTGTGCTTTAGGAACAATATTTTGTGTTCGTCCTTCATTGTCGAAGATGACTGTGCCATCAGAGAAATGATGACATGACTTGCACTTGACTTTGTTTTGAGTGAGCAAGGGCTGTGCAGGTCACCAGCCTCACTTCTCCTCCAGAGCTGAATCCAGTGACCAGATATTCAACAGGATGACTGGAGATGCACTGGGAGACCTTGGGCCCTTTAGGTTCTCACCTAGGGTGAAGCAATGCCCATTTATTGAATAGAACTGTTTAAGCAGTAGCCAGGGCATGACCCTTTTAATGAGGCCAAGAAAAAGGAAGACATCAGGCTGGGTGGGAATCAGCAACAGTTGCTACTGATAATCACTCTAAAGCTAGGAACAATATTTTAGTGACTGAATGGAGGATGGATTAGAGCAGGGAAGACTTGAGGCAGGCCAACTTAACCCCAGGCTACTAAGATAGTCTATCGACTCACTAGGACACCCAAGCTAACCAACTTGTGGCATAACAATACATACATATCCTGTTCCACTTCTGCTTTTAGCTTTTACTCAGGGAGCAAACATCAAATGAATATTTTATCATTCCTACTGGAAAGGCTATGGCAAAATATTGCCCTATGGTTCAAAACAGGTAACTGGATAGACCAAAGTTTCCTTCCCTGGTCATCACTCCCTGATATGTGATGTAGTCCTTTCATATGAAGTAAGTCAATTCAGGGTAAAGATAATTTCACTTTTGTATTTGTATCCCCAAGACCTAACAAAGTGCCTCAAACACAGAAGGTAGTTTGTAAATGCTTATTGATTGATATTGATTGGATGATTGACAATCTCCTTGAGCTTTACTTTTCTCAACTGTAAAATGGGAATTTAATACTTGTTGCATTTGTCTAACAGTTCAGTTGTGAAACAAGTGTTTTGGAGACCAATAAATATGAGTCGTTATCAGTGCAAGTGTTAGTTCATAGAAAGAGACAATTTTGAAAGGTCACATGACTTGGAATCAGAAAGAAGCTATGGGGTGACTACTTACTGGACTTGTCGTAGAGGTCACTCTTGCTTAGAATTACATGGGTTAGAATAGATGACTCTGATATCTCTTTCAAATCTAAGATTCTACAATTCTGTGTTAGACTTTGCTAACCACATGACCTTGAATAAGACCTTTTCCTTCTCTGAGACTCAGGACCCTCATCTGCAAAATGGACATGATAATGATTACCTTATCTATTGGGAGGATTGTCAGGAAAATCCTTCAGAAACCACTGAGCCTCTAGAAATGGGAACTGTTACTATTAGTGTCATCTTGGAATGCTAGCCTATGGACATGAATGAGGTTGGAGATTTTTCTTTCCTTTGTTTTTTGTTTTGAGACTAGGTATTCCTATTTCACCAAGGTGGAAAGTACAGTGGCTGCTAGTGGACCCAATCCCACTGCTGATTAGTATGAAAGATATGACCTGCTGTTTCTGACCTGTGCCAATTTCCCCTTTCCAGTAAACCTGGTGTCCCTCAACATGGAGAAGCTTAGTACATTGATGTCAGACTTAGTGTAGACACTGAGCCGTAGACCTAATGCAACTCAAAATTCCTGAGCTCAAGTGATCCACCAACTACAGCCTCCCTAGTGGCAGGAATTATAAATTTGTGCCAACCAAACCTAAGGCATCATGGAGAGGTATGAAGTTGTTGAGACGCTGCCCCTCCAATATGGTTCCTGCCTGAGCATATTTATGGACGCATCCAGCTCCTCATTTCATAGCCTTCCAAACAGTTCCTCTCTCTTGTTTTTGTTTTGATTTTTTTCCTTTTCTGAGGCATTAGAGCAAACTACTTTCCTATTGACTGTTGGGCTCCTGGTGAACTGATCATTGATTGGATGAAAGGTGAAACCTGAAACATTCCCAGTTGCCGGTAAACAGGATTTTTAATTGTTTAAGCAACTAATCACTGGTATCATTAGCTTCACAGGAAGCAGGAGGGGAGAGGAGAGGCAAAGAGTCCACTTTGATTCTGTAATAACAAGGTCAGACACTGCTTTTGAGAGGATAGTGGTGCCTGTAACATGTAACAGGGTGTGATGCAAGTGCATCGCAGGCTTCAGATTCTCTCCTGGGCCCTCCTAAATCCATTAAGGGGGAGGGGGAGAAGTCAATAAAGTGTAATAAATATCAGCAGTGCTTGTCTGCTCAGGGGAGGGGAAGGAGAATACTATCCCTGATCAGCTCATGTCCATATTTCCATGGGCTTCTTTTCTTTAAAGGGGGTCAGTGTTTCCAAAAACACATTGAAAGGTGTAGATTCTTATTGGTTGTGAAGCTGAATTGCTCTGAATTATCATAAAAGCAGCTAAGAATTGACCTAGCAATATTTCCTGATAAGTTGAGATCGTAGATATACCTCCCCTCTATGGGGAGGCAAATTCACCAAAGCAAAGTAGATTGTAAAATGAATTTCTGTAAAGTAAAACCTAATTTCTCCATTAACACCAATTACAAAATCAGAGCTATACTCTCACAGAAAAACCAAATATCTCCAATTCCCCAAGTTAAAAATTTGTGGCAATGTAGATTCAAGTTGGGCCCATAGCATGCTGGTTGTGGTACAGGGTTTCTGTAGCATTTTAGAATGCCTTAGTCTTTCTACAGCTCTAGGAGAAATGGAAAAATGAAAGTTCTATAGTACCAGCAGAATCATACCCTGTCTGGTCTGGTTATTCCCTTGGTAACACACAGATAAGTATGTTAAGGAGACATTACCTCTTTTGAAGAGAAGGAAGGAAGGGAAGGAGGGAGGTGGGGAGAAGGAAGGAAAAAAATAAAGGAAGGAAGGAAAGAAGGAAGGAAGGATGAAAGGAGGAAAGGAGGGAAGGAAGGGAGGGAGGGAGAAAGGGAAGGAGGGTGGAACAAAGTAAGAATAGATATGGATTAATATCCTCAATCCTTAAGCTCTAACCAAGAAAGTTCAGCCTTTTGACGTCCTAAGTATGTATGAGATTCCAATCTAAATACCAGAGGAAGAGGAGGAAAAGGACTCTTCATTATCATATTTCAAATTCATTAAGGGCTATCTGACATTTCTCTTAGAAATAATTAATTTTTATATCCCCTCCAAAAGAGATATCAACCCAAAAAGGGTTTTCCAATATTCAAGGTCATCTTGGGCTTTGTCAGGGTTTCTCTGTCGGAGTCAGTCTACTATTCAAACATGTCTTGGTGATAAATGGACTCTCCAGTCTTGCTACAGAAGGAAAAAAGTAAAGAGAAAGTTGGAGGCTGCTTTTCTATTTAAAAAATTATTCTAGACCAAAGTTTTAAAGCCAACAATTCTGAACCAGACCAAAAAGAAGGCATTAATACTGAGAAATGAGCATGTTTCCTTCTCCTTTCATTTATTAAAAGAGGGAGGAGAAGGATATACAATGGAAGGTTCCTCTCCCTTCCCTTAAAAACTCTTAACAAGCCCAAATCCAGACACGCAGAAAGATCAATTAACCTACAAAGTAGCCCATTGCTAGGGCCCTTTGAATAATCAGTTACCCAGTGCATTTCTAACAAGATTAAATTACAGAAATATAACTTGCCCTGGTACACTGTCTGTCACCTCAATCAGTCAACATTTATGAATTGCTTTCTATGTGCCAAGCACTGTGCTAAATGTTGAAGACACAAAAAGAGTCCTTGCCCTCAAGGAGCTTACATCTGATGGGGAAGAAAACATGGAAACAAATATATACAAAGCTAGCTCTATACAGGATAAATAAAAGTAATTAACTGAAGGAAAGTACTAGAATTAAGAAAGGTTTGGAAAAGCTTCCAATAAAAGATGAGATTTTTGTCAGGACTTAAAGGAAACTAGAGAAGTCAGTAGGTGGAGTTGACTAGGGAAAGCATTTCAGACATCAGGGATAGCCAGAGAAATAAGAGGTGAAATGTCTTATTTGTAGAAGAGCCTGGAGGCCAATGGCAGGGATGGAAGTGTCCAGGAGTAAGGTGTAAGAAGACTGAAGAGGCTGGAGGGTCTAAGTTATGAAGGGCTTTGAATGCCAATTAAAGCATTTTGTATTTGATCCTGGTGGCGACAGAGAACCATTGGAATTTATGGAGTAGGGAAGTGACATGATCAGACTGCTTTAGGAAAATCACTTTGGTAGCTGAATGTAGGATGGATTGGAGTGGGGAGAAACTTGAGGCAGGAAGATCCACTAGCAGGCTATTGCAATAATCCAGGTTTGAGGGGACGAGGGTTTTTACTAGAGTAATGGTAATTAAATCCATGAGAGTTGATGAAATCACTGAACAAATTAGTATAGAGGGAGAAGAGAAGAGGGCCAGGACAGGACAGAATCCTGAGGGATACCTATTGTTACAAGGTATGATGTGGATGAGAATCCAGAAAAGAAGACTGAGAAGCTATCAAATAGGTAGGAGGAGAACCAGGAGAGATTGGTGTTCAAAAGCCTAGAGAGAAGAGAGTTTCAAGGAGGGGAGAGTGATCAATAGTGTCAAAGACAGCAAAGAGGTCATGGAGAATGAGAAATGAGAAAATACCATTGGATTTGACAACTAAGGTATCAATGGTCACTTTGAAGAAAACAGTTTCAGTAGAATGACAGGTGTAGAAAAGTGATTGAAAGGTATCAAGAAGAGAGTGACAGGAGAGAAAGTGGAGGCACCTATTCTAGACAGTCTTTTTGAGGAGTTTAACTACCAAGGGCATAAGAAATATAGAATAGTATTTTTTGGGTATGGAAGGATCAAGTGAGGGATTTTTTCAGGCTTCCCCTGAAGCCAGATCCTCTCGTAGAGACATCCCCAGCATCCTCCAGTTCTTCAGGGGTGGCAAAGAGCCATCAAGAGAGATAAGAATGGAAGCAGGAGGAGAGGAGGCTCTATAGCTCCTATAGAGTATCACAACTATGTAATGGATTGACATTTCTGCCTTCCAAAATACCAATGAAGAAGAACTAGGTGTGAGGAAAGGGCTAAAGAGGAAATAAAGTCAGGAAGATTAAGAAATGCTTTAAGGAAAACAGGAACTAGGGTCTGTAGCACATTAACATGGGCAATATTGTCCATCTAGGTCTTTAGGTCTTATCCAAGTGTGAGTCTTCTTTTAGATTCTAGGCTAAGTTCACTGAGGCCAGGAACCAAGGCTCATGCTATGTTCTTCATAGCACCTGGCAGAACCCTCTAACCTTAATTTACCAAGCACCACCTTTATGCCCAACACTGTGAGACAGCTGGATGTAGTAGCAAAGTGACTTTGGGGAAGTCAGTTGGCTTTGCTGAGGATCATTTTTCTCATCTGAGGAAGTGAGGGAATTGGATCAGAATCTCTGTGAAGGCTGCTTCTAGCTCTAGATTCTAGAAGATACAATGACTGGACTTGGCATCAGAGACTTGAGAGTTAGCCCAATACTGCCTCTTAAGTAGCTATGTGACTTTGGACAAGTCAGTTACCTTCTCTGGGTCTGTTTCCCTTATCTGTCGATTAGAAGATATTAGATCAAATGACCTGTAAGGCCTCTTCCACTTCTAATATTCTAAGGTCCTACTGGCTAATTGAAAACTCTAACCTTGAGACCTAAGGTCTATACCCTGTGCAACATACAAACATATTCTTATTTATAGATGTCACAACGCCGTGTCAGTAATATTTAATGTACATTTGGTTCATGTTTATTAGAATGTCCTTTATCCCTCACATTCAGGAGTCAGAAGTAGAAGGAAAATCTTGATTTTTTTCTCATATCACAAGAAAAGGGGAAAAAAAGAAAAATTAGTAGGTCCCTAAAGGCAAGAGACCAATGAGCATGGGAAAAAGAGATGCCTGGCCCCTTCTGAGCACAGCAAGAAAACTCCTATTTGAAGGAGCCATTTAATTAAGATAAAATGAAATATTATGCTGTATTCAACTTTTCCCTGTCAGCCCTGGACTCTGAGCTCTGAATACTAACTCACGACCACTTGGGACTAAGGAATCCGTTTAAGCAGTTGAAGGAAGAAAAACCAATTGAAGGAAGAAAAGATAGAATCTCATCCTTTTGAACACTGCCGACTGGGAGGAAGCTATAATAAAGCCATTCAGAAAATGACAGGTTACAGGGCTGTGTGATTTGGGAACTGATTTCTATTAAATTGACTTATTTTCCTTCACTGGTGGCAGTGATGCTGAAATGCATCTTCTGTTGTACTTTCGATCAGTTCACAATTGAGCTTTCCTCACCCAGCACTCATGCATGAAACTGGAAGACTGACTAATGCCAGACCTTCCCCCAGACTGGGGCTGCTAGATACTAATGTCAATTTGCTTCAGAATTTTGCTCTGTAAACATCCTATGGAAGACCTTCTTTCTCAACACTGGGAGACAAAGAGAGAAAGTAATCCTTAGTCTCACATGTGTAGCTGTAGTGAGAGAAATGGTTTGTAAGGATGGAAAAATAAATAATATGCATACAACTATACATACATATATGTAAGCATGTGTATATGTGAGCAAATATGCATTTTTATATATACGCATACATACATATATTCTAAGTCTCTATTAGAAGTCACCCCAAAATATTGGGGAACTGGACACTAAGGAAACAGAGACAGAAGCATTTTTAATATATTTGATAGATAGTAATGAAAAACACACATCTGAATGTTCCTCCACACTGCCCTGGTCGCTGCCATTACCCTTATATTTCTGCATAATGGGATTCTGATATAAATTAAAACCAACAGAGAGATTGCATCTGTGTAGCTAAGGTCAGACAGTCTATCTGAACCATTGCCCTGAAATATGCTCACCCAACTTTATCCACCTTATCATGGCCTTCAGTGACAAAATTCCTAACTCTTATGTGTTCCTTATGGGTTCCCCAGAAGCCAGTATTTCCTAAGGGCTTTTTAATATAGAGAATTAATGATGTTTAACCAGAACAAAGTGGCCTATGTTAGAAGACTTTCAAGAGATACAAGGCTGTTAAATTTTAGAGTCTGGCAGCACTGGTCCGAAAAAAAAAATATTTGCTACTATGTGCTAAAACTTCACCCAAAGGTCAAATGTATTATGCCAAGGCCTATTTGGAGTAGCCCTTTCAAAAGTAAGAATCTTACTAATTATTGAGCCAGAGGATTGAGATTTGCAAAGATCTCAACAGCCAACCATCCCAAGTTATATACAAAAAGGACTCACAATGACAACATACCCAACAAATCCATTCCAACTTGTGGTTGAAGATCTCCAATAAAGCAGGAGCCTACTACCTCCCAAGGCAGCCTACTCCTCCTCTGGAAAATTTCAACTATTAGAGAGATGTTCTGGATTTCAAGCCTAAATTTGACTCTTTTCAGCTTCCACCCATTATATCCTGCCCATTTCACCCTTGTTCTGCTCTTTGGGGTCAAAAAAATAAGTCTAATCTCTCTTTTGTCTGATAGCCCTTCAAATTCTTGATAGCTATCATGTGCCCCCCAAGTCTTCCATTCTCCAGGCTAAATGCCTTAGTCTCCTTCAACCAACCCTCAGATGACATGCCCTCAAGGTCTATCACCAGCCTGGTTACCTCTTTTACATAGTCCATTATCACATTAACCTTGCTACCTGTCACATCACAGTGCTGACTCCTACCATATTGACTTCCCACTATAGCCCCCCATCACTTCACACATATTGTAACTATTGTAATAGCCTGCTGGTTGGTCTCCCGATTTCAATTCTCTCCCCATCCAGTCCACCATTCACTCAGCTGCCAAATTAACCCTCCAGCATCACAAGTCTCACCCTCTCTCTCTCCCTCTCCCTTCCCCTTCCCCTTCCCCTTCCTACCCCCCTGGGTCTTCTTTCTCTCTGTCTCTTGCTCTCCCCTCTCTCTCTCTTCCTCTGTCTGTCTCTCTCTCTCTCACACACACACATCCAGTAGATTCCTATTATCTTTAGGATCAAATATAAAACTATCCCTCTGACTTTTAAAGCCCTTCATAACCTGCCCCTTCCAATTTTCTTACAACTTTTCCAGTTTTCTTGCAATTTAGCCCCTACACATAGCCTATGATCCAGTGACACTTGTCGCCTTGTTGCTCTTTTCACAGGACACTTCATCTCCTGCTTCAGAGAGTTTTCACTGTCTTTTCCTCATGCCTGGAATGTTCTTCCTCCTCATCTCTACCCCTACCTTCTCATCTAAGGTCCCTTCATCTACACAAAGCCTTTTCCAGTCCTCCCGAATCTCAGAGCCTTCTTTCTGAGACTATTCCCAATGTATTCTGTATATATCTTGCATACCGTGATTTGTATGTGGTCTCCCCCATTTGACTCTGAACTTGAGAAATAAGGACTGTTTTATACTTTTCTTTGTGTCCCCAGAACTTAATACAGTTCCTGGCATGTAGTAGTCACCTAATAAGTGCTAGCTGGCTGACTGAAATCTTTTTCAGATAAATAGTTGTCTCATGGTGCCTCACCTAAGTTATATTTACCAAGTTGATTTTTGGTACTCTAATGGAAGACTTCATATTTATCTTTACTGAATTTCATCTTATTAGATTCAGGACAATGCTCCAGCCTATTTCTTATTAGATTCAGGACAATGCTCCAGCCTATTACAATCTTTCTGGATTCTCCTTCTGTCATTTAATATGTTATCAATCTCTCTTCATGTTGGAAATCAGTTGATAATTTAGTTCTACACCAAACCACCAAGGTGGCTTTATTTTTTCCCCCATCAAATTGATTGGATCTACCAGTTGTCATGTTGTCATGTAAGATACAAAGCCCCTGACTGAGGACAGTCATAATCACCTAAGGTAGGAATTAGTGAATGAAAGAAAAAAAGTACAGTTATCCCTTTCACCTTGCATGGGTTATAGGTATGGTACCCCCAACAGCTGGAAAATCCATATAAAGTGTTTTGACTCTCTCTTCTTACCAGAAAACCCTGAATTATTATGGCATTAAAAGATAAAATATGTTATGATATAATCCTATACATATATTTTATGCATTTCTGAGTTTCTGAAGTTTTTGTGTGTCATCTGCTGACCTTCAGATGTTGTCTGTGGCTTCCAAAAACTCCCCCAAAATTCCTATTTAATTTTTCAAGATGACCCATGATATGTCAAAACCACAATGGGAAAAATCATGATGTGGGAAAGATAATGGTATTTATTAAACACTTACTATGTGCCAAGTACCATGGTAAGTACAACAGAATTTACCAATGTCACCCATGAAAGGCAACCATCACATTTAGAGACAATAATACAGAAATATTCTCCTTTGAATAATGAGGACCCCCTTCTGTCTCTGTTGTGATATCATTTCATGTTTTTAATAAGACATAATATTGACATCAACAGATCAAAATAACAATTGTTATTTCTTCACTTTCTTTAAAAGCCATATATGAAGTTTTAAAGATATGATATGTGTGTCTCTAGGACCACAGGTTAGTGATGTTCCCCAAATCTGAATAAATATGTGTATATGGATCTGCTTACACATATGCAAGAAGTGGCATAGAAATGTAGTTCTTAGCTCACAAAAACCACAATCAATCTTGGTGCACTCCCTCTAAAATCTTTTTGGTTCGTTCTCTAAGTTTTCCCTAGGAATAAAAGAACTTGACTCCTGTTTCAAAGAGCCCTAAGACACCATGCAAGTATCCAGGCTAACAAAATGTCATCTATAGACGATATTTTATTTTTACATAGGAAAGGGCAGTGAATGGGCTTTTGAGCAAGTCTAGAGCATCAAAACCACTCAACTTTTTAGTCATCTCTACTTCCCTAGGGAAAATATAGTCTTCTGTAGTTCTATAGTCTTCTGTAGTTCTGTAGTGCTTCCAGTGATGAGCCCACCCCCTCCACCTTCAAGTGGGAGAGAACAAAGATTGCCTAGCAGTCAAGGAACCCTTCACTCCAGTGAGTTCCATCTTCCCTTAGAACCATTGCAGTCCACAATCAGCTAAGACATCAGTTCAAGTTATTCCTCTATATTGTAATTTCATTTTTTCCCCTTTGCTTCTCCCTTCTACACTACCATGTCAGGTATTGGCCCCTTCCTCTGAAAACTGGTCCCTCTGTGTCTCCATCTGTGTTGGTTTCTCTTCTTTTTCTTTTTTTTTCTTTTAGTTTTTAACATTCACTTTTATAAGATTTTGACTTGCAAATTTTTCTCTCTCACCCCCAAGCAATCTGATACATATACAATCATATTTAACATATTTTCACATTAGTCATGTTGTGAAAGAAGAATCAGAACAAAATGGAAAAATAAAAAAAAAAACAAACAGAAAAAGAAAATAGTATGTTTCAATCTGCATTCAAACTCCATAGATCCTTCTCTCGATGTGGATACCATTTTTCATCATGAGCCTTTGAAATTGTCTTGGATCATTGCGTTGCTCAGAAGAGCTAAGTCTATCAAAGTTGGTCATCTCACAATGTGGCTGTTACTATGTACAATGTTCTCCTGGCTCTGATCACTTTGCTCGGTATCAGTTCATGTGAATCTTTCCAGGTTTTTCTGAAACCTATCTGCTCATCATTTCTTATAGCAAAATACCACAACTTATTCAGCCATTCCCCAATGGATGGGCATCCCCTCAATTTCCAATTATTTGCCACCACAAAAAGAGCTGCTATAAATCCTTTGGGGTCAAAGGTTTTATAGTCCTTTGGGCATGATTCCAAATTGCTCTCCAAGATGTTTGAATCAGTCCACAATTCACAAAAATGCATTAGCGTTCCAATTTTCCCAATTTTGACAATTTTCTCCAACATTTGTCATTTTCCTCTTTTGTCATATTAACCTGATTTCTTTTCTTTTAGGGAGAAGGGAGGGGAGGATGATTACTTGGAGACTGGCCTTTGCATCTATTGTTGTTATTGCTAAGGGAGAAAATTTGTGTTTGTGTGTAACCCCTACCCAAACCCCAAGTCCAAAGGTATAGCTCAGGTGTGTCAATTACTACTTAACTTGAATAGTATCAGGACAAGGGCCTCATCATCAGACAAATGGGACTGGGACAAAGAAAGTTCCCACTGTCCAGAGAGCTCACACCTTTTCAAGGAGGACTAAGTAGGAGGGGGAGCTCTGTAAGGACCTCCTGGGGCATGTCTGTACACCCCTGCTACACCACACATACACACATACACATACATACATCCACAGATACACACACACATACACACACACACAAAACATATTCACCATAAGCACTTTAAATATACCACATACAATTCAACCTCTCTGCCCTTTATGTAAGATATTTACCCCCTTGTGTTGCATACTCTCGTGAAGGTTAAGAGGGGCTGGTGAGAGCTTCAGTTTTTGTCTTAGTTAAATGAAATCGAGTCTAGTCCTTTCCTATTCTGGATTGGGCCAACTACTTGGGCTCACTTGAAACCATCACAGGTTAGGAATTTTTCATTTCTGGGGTTCATTTTCCACATAATATGGGGGCAATAGCATTAGTAAGAGACCACACCTCCTAATTCAGAAGCAGGTTTTTTCTACTCCCAACAGGTTTATGCCAACCAGTGAATGTAGGTAACTAGAGAGGGATACCTGGGTTCAGACTAGCTGTATGACCCTGAAGAGTTCAATTAATCCCTTAGAGCCTCAATTTCCTTTTCTCTAAAATAGGATTAATAATCACATTTAGTGCCTAGAATATGGTAAATACTTAATACTTGTTGACCAACTCTCAGGTTATTACAAGGATCAAATAAGAGAAGGTATAGAAAGAAATCTGAGCATACCACATGAAATATATCAAAGATATTTCCTATGTAAATAGATTCTAAGGGCAGGTTGGTAGCTCAGTGCATAGAGTTCTGGACCTGGAGTCAGGAAGTTTTATCTCCGAGTTCAAATCTGGCCTCAGACACTTGTTAGCTGTGTGACCCTGGACAAGTTAGTTAACCCTGTTAACCGTAGCTTCCTCTTCTATAAAATGAGCTGGAGAAGAAAATATCTAACCATTCCAGTATCTTTGCCAAAAAAAAAAAAAAGCCAAAATGGAATCATAAAGAATTGGATACAACTTGAAACAACATATATTTTGATCCAAATCTGAGATTATTACATAAATCTAGGAACCTCTCAGAGAGAAAAGTCTCTCTACAAACGTAGACTGGCAACTATTCACCAATTTACAACCTTAGAGAATTGATGATGGGGGCATCATCATCATCATAGTGATTAATACTCATATAGTACTCTAAGATTTGCAAAGCACTTTACAAATATTATTTTGCTTTATCCTTACAACAATCCTGGAAAGTGGGTAGTGCTATCAATTCCATTTTACAGATGAGGAAACTGAGAGAGCCAGTAATTCAGTGACTATATTATATATTATATAATATATATAATCCAGAGTTATATAGCTGGTATATGTCAGATGCAAGAGTCTGCCTCCTGCCTCTAAAGGCAGCCCTCCAGCCACCATGCCACACTAACTTTCGTGTATATAGATAATATAGAAATCAACATGGCATTATAGAAAGAGATACGAACTTGGACTTAGAGAACCCGGGTTCGAGTCCCTGCTCTATCACTTATTAGCTGTGTGAGTCCGAGCAAATCACTTCATTGCTCTGGGCCTCAGTCTGTTCATCTGTAAAATGAGGATAATGATGGCCACGATGCCTTCCTCGCAGTGAGGAGCCAATAAAACTGTGAATGTGAGGAGCTCCGTAATGAAAAGATACCATTGAAACATGACTCATTATCCACACGCTCTATCCATGCACATACATATGGATATAATATGTGTGTGAAGAAAGTGCCACAATGATATTAAGCAAAGAGTTTTTTCTGATTGCTAAAGGAACTTTCCCTCTCGTGTCCCAATGCAATTTTGGCTGGAAGTTACCAGACGGAAACTTCATTTTTACTCAACATTTCCTGCCCAGTTCAGTGTGTAATTGGCTCCTACTTCCCCTTGGCAATTTAGCAGAGAGCACTGCAGCTTATAAAAAAAAATAAATCTAAATAAAACCTGGGGAGCAAAAAGACTCCAACTCAGTCAGCGTTTTTGTTCCTTCAAGAAAAATGATCTTCCCTCCTGGTGAGGCCCAGAGAGGCTCAGTTCCCCTCAGTCACATTCTCTTTCTATCAGGAGAAGGAATAGCCAAATATCAGCTTCTTTGAGGCTCCTGTGTAGACTTAAAGGAGTATGAAGGTGAGAGCCCAGATCTAGGAGGTACAGGTGGTGGTAGGCAAGAGATATTTGAACTGCGGAGCAATAGTCTTGCCTTTGACTAAGGGACAAATCACTCTTCTTTTGTAGAGACTTAGTTTACTCAATTGTTTATCAACATCATTAAACAAGAGGATAATCAATAGGTAAGTGCTGAAAAATATTTTAGATGCTGTCTAGTATAATGCCTTCATTTTCCAGATGAGTAAACTGAATCCCAGGCCATTGCCAAGGTCACACAGGTAGCGACTGACAAGAGAACTTGAACTTGGATTCTCTGATTCTAAATTCAATGCTCTTTCTACTGTATAACACTGTCTCCAGTATAACCTAGGCAGGGAATTTTCAGATGCTATCATCCAGAGTGAAAAATCAACTTTACCTTCCCATCTGCATTCTTTACAGGTGAGGAAACTGATGATTAGAGAACCACAGTGACTGCTTGTCCAAGGTTATAGGTCTTTGACTCCAAAATCAGGGTTCTTTTTACTAGACCATGTCCCAGATGGACAGAGAAAAGTTAATCATGGCAATTCATCTGAAGTCACCAAATATTACAATTGGAAGGGATCCTAGAAATGATCTCGTTCGTGCTCATTTTAATGATGAAGAAACTGAGTCCCAGGAAGAAGGGACTTGCCCAAATTATTTAAGTGCCCAGACTTATGGAACCAAGGGATCCATGAAGAAGAGGAAGAAGAAACCAAGGAAGGAAGGAAGGAAGGAGGAAAGGAAGGAAGGGAGGGAAAAAAGAAAAAGAAAAGGCAAGAAAGGAAGGAAGGAAAAAGAACAAGAAAGTCATGTCCAGGGAAGACTGACAGAGCTTTTATTTGACAGGTTTCTCAGTAGTAAATTACTTCTCCGGGAGTCCTTGTCCAAACTTTCATCGACTTTCTTGACTAATGGATGATTTTGTTTAAAATCATCCATTAGTTAAGAATTACAACTTATGTTAACAGAAATCCAGTAATATCATTAATTGGAATCAATGGATGGATAGTTTTTATAGGAGATTTGAATGAAGGCAATATTCCTCTCCAAAATGATTTTTATTAGAAATTTGCCTGACAGCTGAGAAAGTGATGCCCCAACAAGCTATTCCCAGGTTATGTATCTACATGATGATTTGTTCAGAATTTTTTAATGCTTTGGTGAATATTGGATCTCACTAGTGCAACTTCAATATCCACCAGAGCAGATCACAGTCCCAACATGCCTTAACATCATGTAAATTTCTTGTCCACATATTTCTATAAATCCCCCATGGAAGACTAGCTCAAAACAGTGAAAGGTATCCTTTAGCTCTTCAGACATTCTGTGAATACTATTTCAACACTTTAGACTGCCCGTCTATTTTCCCTTCATTTTCATTTTCAAGACTGGTCCCTCTCCTTTATCAGCGAAGGAAAGAAATCACCTGGTGGCCAACTTTTTAGAGGAGACTGTGCCCTTAGGCTGGTTCTTGGAGAGCAGATATACACGTCACTGCTGGCCCTGTATCCACAGCCCCTCCCAGCCTGGGACAAGTGGCCAATTTTACCCTTTGCTGACGAAGCCTTCAAAGTATCACCTCAGTGCCGCAGTACAACAGCAAAGAAAGACTGTAAATAAGAGAAACAAAGCATTTTTCAAACTGTTGAGTGACATCATGCTCCCATGAATGAAAGCTTTCTATTTGGGGCCTTTCAGTAGATTCCCATTTCTGTCTGTGATTCACAATAGGAGCTCAACAGCTTCTCTAATGAAGACTTTTCCTTCAGTGCTGTTCTCTGGATACACTGGACAGAAACATTAGTTTGAAGGGTTCTATAATTCCAGGGCATTAAACAGAGGTAACTAGACATTTATCCACCTGCTTAATCTATGCAGAATTACAAAATCACAGAATGTTAGAGCTGGGAAGGAATTTAGAAATCATCCCATCTAATATAATTCATTTCACAGAGGAGGAGACTGGGTCCCAGAAAAGGGAAATGATTTGCCCAAGGTCGCACAAATAATAAGTGGTAAGACCAGGCCTCAGACCTTGGTCTGATTCCAAGTTCAGCATGGTTTCCAAATCAATTACAATATTATTGTCTGTTTACTTCAACTTCAATTTCCTCCTGCACCCTTGCCAGAAGTGAGGTTGAAAAATGATCAATCTCAACCCAAATCTTTTGATGGCTCAAGGGTAGAGAAGGTGGGAAATATTTGTGAGGGACTAATGAACAGGAAATTTTAAATATGCCTGCCTGAGATAGTCTTGCATTTGACCTTTCTAGAATTTTGAGGAAATCAGCAATCTAATTACAAAACTTCTATAAAAGATAAAATGAAAAAGTCATGAAATGTATGGATTTCTGTAGCTGAGTAATGTCTGAAGTGTCTTACCTTGGCTGTAATTGAAATGAACCAAATCATCTCTTACCATTTGGACACTGGTGAAGCTGGAATAAATCATTGTAATGGTGTCCTGTCCTTAGGTCTGCTCTGATCAAAGACTTAGATGATTAACTTGTATTAGCTATGAAGACAAAATTCAACATCCTCTGTTATCTCCAAATTTCACTGGTGGCAGTGTTCATGCTGGAAGCCACTGTTCTGAGTCAGCAAGTTGCTTCTCTAGATGTATAAGGGCCACATGTAGTTCACAGAGAGGTCACACATGATTTTCATTGCTTGATTTCCCAAAGGACTAAGTATGTAAGCAAACTATATGTGTGTCCTAGAAATCTGAAACATAGGGAACTCAATCATGATCTTTTCTTAATGAAAAAATAATTATTTTTTAGCATTCCCTTTTATAAGATTTTGAGTTCTAAAAATTTTCCCCCTCCCTCCAATCCACCCTTCCAAAGATGGCATGTGATCTGATGTAGGCTATACATGTATGATCATATTAAACGTATTTCCACATTAGTCATATTGTGAAAGAAGAATCAGAACAAAAGAGAAAAACCATGAAAAAGAAAAAAACAAAAAATAACAAAAGAAAGAGAAAATAGTAGGCTTCACCTGCATTCAGACTCCACACTTCTTTCTCTGGATATGGATAGCATCCATCATGAGTCTTTTAGAATTGTCTTGGTTCACTGCATTACTCAGAAGAGTTAAGTCTAAAAAAGTCGGTTATCGCACAATGTTACTGGTACTGTGTACAGTGTTCTCCTGGCTCTGCTCAATTCACCAAGCATCAGTTCATGCAAATCTTTCCAGGTTTTTCTGATACTCATCTGCTCATCATTTCTTATGAAACAATAGTATTCTATTGCATTCATGTACCATAATTCATTCCCTAATGGATGGGCATCTCCTCAATTTTCAATTCTTTATCGCTACAAAAAGAGCGGCTATAAATATTTTTGTACATGTAGGTCCTTTTCCCTTTTATATGATCTCTTTGGGAAACAGACCTAGTAGGGGATCACAGTTTTATAACCCTTTGGGCATAATTCCAAAATGTTCTCCTGAATGGTCAGATCAGTTCACAACTCCACCAACAGTGTGTTAGTATTCCAATTTTCCCACCTCTTCTTCAACATTTATTATTTTCCTGTTTTGTCATGTTACTCAATCCGATAGGTGTAATGTGGTTCCTCAGAGTTATTTTAATTTGCATTTCTCTAATCAATAGCAATTTAGAGCACTTTTTTCCTATGACTATAGATAGCTTTAATTTCTTCATTCAAAAACTGCCTGTTCATATCCTTTGACCATTTATCAACTAGGGAAAAATCATGATCTTTTTTTGGCCTTTGAGATACTGAAGTGGTTCCAAGGTCATTTCAATTACATTGAGACAAATAATTTATACTGAGATTCTCCCTATCAAACAAGATTTTCAGGGCAATGTTGATAGGTATTTACTCACTGTTATTCCTAGGAAATAGCATAACTGACAGGGGGCATACAAGATGACCTCTAACGGTCCTTCCAGGTCATAGTCTATGATCCTATTTGTTCATGTTGGATTTGGAGCACAAAGAGTATGATTCGTGACTTTAAACACATTGTCACTCATTCAGCAAGTATTTATGGAGCACTTATTGTGTATGGCAGCTAGGTGACACAGTAGATAGAGTGCCCAGTTCCTCTTCCTGAGTTCAAATCCGGCCTCAGACATCTATTATCTGTGTGACTCTAAGAAGCTACTTAGCCTTATTTGCCTCATTTTCCTTATCAGTAAGATGAGAAAGAAATGTTAAACCACTCCAGTATCTCTGCCAAGAAAACCCCAAAATGGGGTCACAAAGAGTTGGACATGAATGATAAATGACTGAATAGCAATTGTATGAGTAGCGTTGCACTGATCTACATGAAAGAATCAGTCATATAGGAGGGTGTCTAGAATATAGGCTATAGGACACTGGAACATAGGCCATTTTGGAAAAGAAGGGATGAGGTAGGGAGAAGAGTTTAGTTGCTATTATAATAATCTACAAATATGTACTTAGATCACTGGACTATAGAT
Organism: Bettongia penicillata ogilbyi; assembly: GCA_023548195.1. Classification (NCBI taxonomy): domain Eukaryota; kingdom Metazoa; phylum Chordata; class Mammalia; order Diprotodontia; family Potoroidae; genus Bettongia; species Bettongia penicillata. The sequence continues at coordinate 5,186,345 of JAJHZJ010000500.1, forward strand.
CTTAGAACTAGAAGGCACTAGAAATCATCTTATCTAACCTCTTCATTTTATAGCAGGTCAGATTATGTGTCAGAGAGGTTAAGTGAGCTGCCTAGGGTCACTTAAGTAGTCAGTAAGTAGCTGAGTTAGAATCTGAACCCAGGTCTTGATTTCAAATTCTTTCCAATATTGCAAGCTCCATGACAGCAGGAATGGGGTCTTACTTACCTTTGTATCTCCCACAGCATCTCTAGCATTAAATCACTCCTTATGGAATGATAAGAGAATAAGAGGCAATTGAATTGTCTGGGCCAGTGTTGTCAAAGTACTAAACTATGGTGTGGCAGCAGAGGGGATGGAAAGCAAAGGATGAATTTGAGAGACATTTCAAAGAAAGAATTGATGACCTTGGAGAATGATTGGACAGGTGGGTAAGGGAGAAAGATGAATTGGAGATGAAGAAGTGGCATGGTGTAGTGGAAAAATCACTGGATTTGGAGAGGACCTGGATGTGATCAGTTGTTCTATTTAATACCTGTGTGACCATGAACAAGTTATTTAATTTTGCTGGGACTTAGCTTTCTCATCTACAAAATGAAGGGGTTGGACTCTATGATACTATGATCACTGTTACATGTACTAGCTATGAAATCATTTACCCTCTCTGAGCCTCAGTTCACTCATCCGTAAAAAGACTTCTAAGATTCTTTTCAATTCTAAATATTATAAGATTATATGACCAAAGGGAAGCCGCTTGGACTCCATCAGCCTCCATACTTTATTCTGTAGAATGAAGGCTTGAACTAAAATATTTCTAAGATTAATTGCATCCCCAAATATACAATCTTATAATCTAATGACTCCAAGTTTTCTCTCAGAGTAGAGCCACTGACAAAATTAGGGACTGGACACTTTAACAAATATAGAAGTATCCCACCTAACAGTTGGTTAATTGGTTTCATGGAAATACATTAGACAAAACATTACAGGGGCCATTGGTTCTAAGAGAATTGTGTTATAAATGTTTCTAATGGGTGATAGGCCAAAAAAAAATGACAGCAAGGTTGTGTGACATGACCGTAGGCTTTGGTTATAACTTCCCCCTATCCTGCTGCTTGTCTGAAGAGGCACATAAAATTATCCAAGGGCCAGGATAGGCAGGAATAGTACCTTTGGAGAATAGCCAGTGTGCTGAAGAACCCTGAGCATGCAAATTCAACCCAATAGCCCCGACAGCTCTCAAATTCTGTTCCCTGTGTGGTGATCTTTTGTTCATATTTATGACTAGAATGCAGTACTTTGGTGTAACTTCCCGGATCTCCATCGTAGGAGAAGATTGCACTTATTTTATATTTTCCTTTGGAGGGATCTTCTTGGTATGGCTATATGCATAGTTACTCATCTCCCTTAAACATTGAACACCTAGATGGTGACACTTGGCACGATTATGAAATGATTTTGGTAAGGGTAATTTGATGTGGGGTGTGCTGATAATTCTAGCATCTGTGAAGAAGACCCAACAATGATTGCTTCCAGGAGAATTTGGGCATAATCTTTCTTAACAAAGGATCATGGATTTAGAGCCAACAGGGATGCTAGAGGTCACTTAGTCCAAAATCCTGAGGAAACTGAGACCTAGCAAGGATAAGACCAAGACCACACAACTAGGAAGAAGCAAAGATGAGGTTTGAAAACCCTGATACTTATGTGAATTATCCCTAGCTTCCCTTTGATAAGACTAATGCATAGTACCTATTATTTACACAGCACTTTAAGGTCTGCAAAGTACTTTACAAATATTATCTCATTTTATCCACCACCTTGGGAAGTAGGTGTTATTATTATCCTTATTTTTCATTTGAGGAAACTGAGGCTGAGAGAATTTAAGTGATTCCCATTCAGAAGAGGGACAGTTTTGAACTTTTACGACCCTAATGCTTAGCATCTAGTAGACATTTAAAAAATGCTGGGATATTCATCAATTAACTGCATCATTGGTCAGAGCCCCTTTCAGTGAGGGCACAGATTCATTTTAGTATGTGATTAGATCTCTCTACCCAACACAATTGATGGTGGATTCTGCCTCCTTTATATCTTTCTATTCTCAGGGCCAAACTTTCACATAGTAGGAACTTAATACATTCTTGATGGATTGAATTGGTTGAAGTTAATCAAGGAAGGAGGTGAGTCTCAAAAATTTGATAAAGTACAAGCAACAAGTCAGTTCAGACAAGGAGAGTAGCATGAAGAAAGGGATGGAGGAAAGAATGAGAAAAGGCTAACAATATCAGTCTGGCAGGAGCAGACAGCCAAGGTAGGGGATACAGAATGATGGAGTAGCCTAGCTAAGGGAGCAGTAAGGATCTGGTTGAACTTGGTCTCAGATATTTGCCTGAAAATTGCAGATGTATTGTACCTGACATTATTAACTGCTGGAAATGTATCAGATGAAATGATATTATAGAGTGGTACCTAAATCTATAGGATCGAAGATATAGTATGAAGAGGCAATCAGTTGAACATCATTATTGTAATATCCCATGATACAGTGGGGTTTGCTTAGAATGAATTAATGACATTAATATAATATAACACTAGTCAGAGTAACATTTTATGGAACAGGTCTATTTGATATGCGGTAAGATGCCTCTATAAATCCTTAACTAATAGAATAAGATGGTCAAAATAAATACTGCGCCTGTTCCCCTCACTTTCTGTCTTCCCTGGCTTCCTTCTAGAGTCAGTTCAGATTCTACTCTCTTCAGAATGCTTCCCCAGCCCTCCCCAGATGCTAAATCCTTCCCTCTCGTGTTCCCTTCCATCTACTCTGTATGTACTTTATACATCACTAGTTATTTGTACCTTGTCCCCCCAACTAGAATGTAAGGTCCTCAAGGACAGCAACTACTTTTCTCCTGCTTAGCATCCCCACTGCTTAGCATAATGAATAATGAATAAGCATTTATATGGTATATATAGGTTGAAAAAGCATTTTACAAATATTATCTCATTTTCACAACAACCCTGAGATAACCCTTGCTTATTGTTTATCCCAATTTTACAGATAAGGAAACTGAGTCTGAGTAACTTGCTAAAGGTCACACAGCTGATAAGTGTCTGAGGCTGCATTTGTCCTCAGAATGACATATCTACTACGTATCCTGTATCCATGAATTTATCTAAACCATTACCGAAAGAATATTTGTTTCCCACATATAATACTTTTGGGTCATCCCACACAAAGCTTTTTAATGATATGCTGGGACTTAAGACACTATTTCAAAGGGAAACAGAGACCCAATCCCTGCCCCTTAAAAACATACATTCTAAAATGTAAGAATCGTGTTGTGTAAGACTAACTGAATTACCCTCCATCCTAACCTGCCCCTCATTGTTTCTCTTCTGTCTTTTGATCCTGTCCCTCCCCGAGTGTTGACTTCAAGTTGCTACCAGGAAAGAAGACATACAGTTAATGAGGAATAGAAAGTCATCTGGCCCTACAGGAGAAAAGAGAAGATGGGGACAAGAGAAGGGAGGGATGACAGAAGAGAGGGCAGATTGGAGATAGGGAAAATTAGATTGCTTGGGGTATTGGGGTGGGGGGAGGGGATAAAATAAAAAACTAAAAAAAAAAAAAAAAGAATCACTTTAATTTTTCAAACTTCCACGAGGCAGACAATTTCTAGGACTTCAAGAGAGATTTCTCAAGGAGGAACAGTGAACGTAGTTGAAGGGAATCCTAGAGACATATCACAGTTGTAACAATTCATTCTCAAAACACTATGGAGTCTGAATGCAGATCGAAGCATACTGTTTTCACTTTGTTTTTTGCTTTTTCTTTCTTGTGTTTTTTCCCTTTGGTTCTGGTTCTTCTTTCACAATATGAGTAATGTGGAAATATGTTTAACATGATTATACATGTATTACCTTTATCAGATTGCCTGCCGTCTGGGGGAGGAGAGAGAAAAATGTGGAACTCAAAATTTTGCAAGAGAAAATGTTGAAAACTATCTTTAAATGTAATTAAGAAACACTATTAAGGAGAAAAAGCATTCATTCTTGGTTTTCTGTCTTCTATTTCCTTGCTTCTATTCATGAGTTCCTCCATGAGTCCTGTCCTTCCCTTTCTTCAAAGCTCAATTCAGGTGCCTCCCCCCCATGAAGCCTTCCTTGCACTCCTTACCCACACCCAAGGGAAAGTGATCTCTCTCTCTCAACTATCTCCTAACGCTTGGCCTATTGCTTTTTGTGTATTTACCTCACTTGCCCTCCTATCATGCTTAATGATAAAATGAAAATAAAAGCAATTCCTTCACAGGGCTCCCCACTCCCTCTAAATTATAAACTGCTTGGGAAGGGCACTTACATTATACCTATATTGTGTATCCAATATGCAGAAGAGTGCCTTATGCAAGCAAGTATCCTATGACTGAGTTTAATTTCATTTCATTGGAAATAACAATGGGGAAATACTGAGGTAAAAGAAAGTCTCTCCAAGATGTGGCCACATTCTCACCTCTCCTCTTCTACCCTTACTTCCCTGTATCTATTTTCTATTTCAGTGAGGCCTCCTCTACCGTATCATACTTCTTCCCATTCCACACCTTTGCTCACACCATTCCCTCTTCCTAGAATGTTCTTACCCTTCTTTTCTCCGAATCCTACCTCTCTTTCTTGCCTTTGTTTCCTCAACTGTAAAATGAGGATAATAACACCACCTACTGCATAGGATAGTTGAGAAGATCAATTTTGAATTCATATTTGTAAAATACTTAACAGAGTGCTGAAGGGCAGCTAGGTGGTGCAGCAGTGGAGAGAGCACCAGTGCAGGAGTCAGGATCTGAGTTCAAATATCACCTCAGATACTTGACACTCAGTAGCTGTGTGACCTTGATCAAGTCACTTAACCCCAATTGCCTCATCCTGGGTCATCTCCAGTCATCCTGATGAATATCTGGTCACTGAATTCAGATGGCTCTGGAGAAGAAATGAGGCTGGTGACTTTGCACAGCCCTCCCTCACTCAGAACAAAGTCAAGTGCAAGTCATGTCATCATTTTTCTGATGCAATGGTCTTCTTCAGTGACAAAGGATGAACATGCTGGAGCAGAGTGGCTAGAACATGAAGGGTACTTAATAAATGCTTGTTACCTTCTTTCCTGTCTTTCATGAGCCAGACCAGCTTTTATCTCCTCTGCAGTGTCTTTCCTAACTACTCCAACGCACAGAAATCTCCCTTCTGTAAACATGCATTATCTCTTCCATTCACTTTCAATTTTGATCCCTTACTAACTTAAAATTAATAATTACTGATATTTTGCAATTAAAGGTTTGCAAAGTACTTCACATACATTGTCTCATTTGGTTTTCATACTACCCAGTGAAGTAGGTGATAACCTCCATTTTATAGAAGAGGAAGTTGAGACAAAAGTTGTGATTCAGGCAATGTTGCATGTCTAGGACATATCTGAAGTGGGACCTTTGAAATGACCTAGTTCAGATAATATCACATTGCTACCTCTTGTCTTTATACAAATGAAGAAATTGGTTCTGTGAAAGTTAGAATGACTTTTTACCTGAAGTCATCATCAAATGTAGGTCTCCCTGACTGAGTTCAGCACTCTTTTCTACTCCATATTACTGTTATTCAATCAAGTAGTAAACATTTATTAAATGCCTAATATGTTCTAAGCACTTTGCTAGGTAGGAGATGTTGCTCATCTTTCATTTTCAAAGAGGACATGACCATCACAGGTCATGTCTTGACTTAAGCATGGATTGGATTCATGAGGCAGAGTTAAACATAGTAATCAGCCTCCCTCTTTCTTCCAGAGTCATCGAAGTACAGTGTCAGGAAAAAAAATCAAGACTACTGGTGATGGTCCAGGCTGCAGTGGATGACCTTGGCAGCTTTGATATCTGATCAAGCCCTATGAGCTCCACAGCGTATGCTTCAATTGCCTTCATAGCCTTTGGAATAAATTGTTCTCATCCACTCATTCCACTGGGGGATGTCTTCACATGCTTGGGGTAGATACCTTCTACTTCCCTGATTGAAGTCTAAGATGGAATCAAAGCCATCTTTGCCCACAAGGAGCCAACATTCTATCCAGAAGATAACATATACATATATAGATCCAGTTGGGTCCTACAAAATGCAAATAATGAATCCTCTGAAGTGACTGCAGTATTCAAATCCATGCTGCACATTTCCATTGGTTTGGAACCAATTACCACATTTTAAGTAATTATAACTTTGAATAGTGCAACTTCAAATACATGAGACCATTTCAGGGGATTTCGAGACTTCATTATTTACATTAATTAGGAACGAGATTTATATGCAAAATAGATAAAAGGTGGCTAAGGGGAATGAACAAGCAGTTGGGAGAGAGGGGGAATCTGTAAAGGCCTCTTGTTAGAGATGGCACTTGGGATGAATTTTGAAAGAGACTAAAGATTCCAAGAGGCTGAAGTGAAAAAAAAGTTAATTCCATGAGGGAGGGACAGACAGTGCAAACGTATGGAGATGGCCAACCAATGAGCCAGGGTGATTTGGGTTTAAGGCTTTGTGCTTAAGAAAGAAATCTAGCCTTGTAAGCCCCAAAATATGTTGCAAGTTTTCAGTGATCAAAATTTATATTCATTTGGGCAGAGCACTCACAGGTAAAGGTATGATACCCTATGTGGAGAGAGGGAGAGAAAGGGGGAGAGTAGGAAGGAAGGAAGGAAGGAAGGAAGGAAGGAAGGAAGGAAGGAAGGAGGGAAGGAAGGAAGGAAGGAAGGAAGGAGGGAAGGAAGGAAGGAAGGAAGGAAGGAAGGAAGGAAGGAAGGAAGGAAGGAGGGAAGGAGGGAAGGAGGGAAGGAGGGAAGGAGGGAAGGAGGGAAGGAAGGAAGGAAGGAAGGAAGGAAGGAAGGAAGGAAGGAAGGAAGGAAGGAAGGAGGGAAGGAGGGAAGGAAGGAAGGAAGGAAGGAAGGAAGGAAGGAAGGAAGGAAGGAAGGAAGGAAGGAAGGAAGGAAGGAAGGAAGGAAGGAGGTGTGTTGTCCAATTAGACCTGTCCATTTGGTCACCAGTGGGGCAGCTCTTACTACTCACAAGCTGCTGTTTTTCCTTCATGCTCAAAGAGGACTATGATATCAAGAAGGTGATGCCATAACTTGTAAGTGAATTGGATTTACCTGATTTTTGATTGGCCAACAAAAGGTCTCAGCCTAAGTGTATACATAGGGTCATTGTTTGGACCCTGATTACTCAGAGTGAATGTAAATAGCAATTATTTTTCTTTCGGCCAGAAATAATTTCCCCTCCCAGATTAACATTTTTTTCTCTTTCTTTTTTGACTGGGTAAAAGAGGCCATTCTTTGCTTCATTTCCTCCCTAGCCTTAATCACTGAATGGGTATTGCCGTGGTCAAACTGAGACCTGAGAAAGACTTCAGCTTACAAAGGTCATGGTCTCCCACTGCATCTGAGGCCATCTCCAGTTGTCCTGATCTATATCTTGCTACTGGACCCAGATGTCTCTGGAGGAGAAAGTGAGGCTGGTGACTTTGCACAGCCCTCCCTCACTTAAATCCAATTCACTTGCAAGTCATGGCCTCACCTTCCTGATGTCATGATCCTCTTTGAGAACAAGGACAAACCACAACATGGAGACACTAACTTAAATATTTTATGTATGAATTGCCCAATCTCTATGATGACTGCAAACAACTTCCTCAAGGACTGGTACTCCATCCTTTTCTCCTCTCCCTCTAGTAACTCACTCAAGCCCAGGCACATGGGAGTTGTTCAATAGAATCTTGTTAACTTGCATTGACTGGAATCAAATACATTCTGGTAATGGTGAAGTATCAAGAAATTGTATGGATCAGCAATCGAGAAATCTCATTTGGTGAGTAATTAAAACCTGCTCTCACAGTGAGCTGTAGCCTCCAAGAAACTGCCAGATTTACATCCCTCTGTGTGACATTCTGTGGAATTGGTAAAACTGTTGGAGGAGGGGGTCAGCAGAGCTTCTCACTCAAATCCAGACTCAGAGAATGGGGAGGAAGGGAGGGACATAGGAATTGAGTGTATAACATGTAGATAAATGAACATGTTATTGGGAAATCTCAACCAGAGACAAGAATAGCAGTGAGTGTGTGTGCGTACATGCATGTGTGTGTGTGTGTGAGAGTGTGTTTGGAGGGAAAGTTCAACTAGATCATATGTTCTAAGAAAAACAAATGACTTCATAATAGTCATATAACAAGTAGACCCATTTCACTGGCATGCTATAACCTGCTCTCTGCTCTTCCTCAACTAGTGAGTGTCAAAGGTGGAGGAGGTTCAGGAAGGAGGGGAGGACTTAGCAGTGGATCTCTCACAGCCCATAGCCCAGACAGCCCTACACCAGGGAACATTCATTGGAGACCCTAGTGGAGGGGGTGGGGGTAGGAGGGGAGAAGAGGAGGAAGAGAGGAAATCAATGCTTCCTTTGGCGATCAAGTGCCAAGTCATCAGTCATAAAATCAATCTGGCCTTCCAGGAAGCAAATACTAGCGGCTCCTTCTCTCAAACATGAGGCTAGGAAAGTCTGTGCACTCACTGCTTCTCATGCAATCAAGCATTTATTACACACCTACTCTGTGCTCTGCACTATGCTAGGGGCCTTGGAGACAATGAATTAAATAATCGCTCCTCTTAAACAGTGTACATTCTGAGTTTATTCCCTCTCCCTTTCTCTTTCCCCCTCCCATCCTGTGTCCTCCTCCACCTCTTTTTCTGTCTCTGAATCTTCCCCTCTCTTTCTCTCCATCTCTCTCTCTTTCCTTTCTCTCTGCCTCTGTTTTTCTCTCTCTAGTCTGTTTCACTTTTCTTTTTCTCCTCAAGTATTCATTTACTAAGTACCTAGTACATTCCAAGCTTTGTGCTAGTTGTTGGGGATACAAATACAAAAATGAGACAATCCCTGCCCTCAAGAAACTTTTATTCTTCTTGAACTGATACACGTATTCACAGAAAAGTAAATAAAAGATATATATACACACACACACACACACACACACACACACACAATGTAAACATAAAATAATGGCCAGAAGTGCTAAAAACTAAGGAGATCAGGAAAAGCCTTATCTGGAAAGTGATGCTGTAGCTGATTCTTGAAGAGATCTTGATGACAGCCTATGCAAAAGTATGGAGGTTTGGGGTGGGGATGAGAATGTCATATACAGAAGACAGAAAGCAGGTCAATTTGGCAGGATTATACTGTATGTGTGCTTCTATAGGGAGACAGTAAGGGGCATGCAATGAATAATCGACCTGAAAGATAAACTGAGAACAGACTGTGATGGGCTTTAAATATACACAGAGAAATTTCTATTTTATTCTAGCAACATTTCCACATTCTCCCTCTTTCTGTCTTCTCTGCCTCTTCCCATAGCCTTTCTTCTGCTACCCACACACACTCCCAGTACTAAGTTACCAAGACTTTAATAGCCATCTCCATTTAATTCTTGGAAATTGGATTTTAAGAAGGAATTAGAAAACAGAGAGTAATGAATGGTGTGGTCCCACAGTCATAGAATCACAGAATGTCCAAGCTGAAAGGAAACTTGAAAATTATTTAGACCACTTCACTTTATTTTACAGATAAATAAACAAACCCTGAGAAGGTGGAAAGTCACTAAAATCACATGTAATTTCAAGACTGGAAATGTCCTCAAAGACCAGGTAGTCCAACTCATATAGGAAAAGAGATCCCCTCTACAATGTATGACAAGTGGTCATTCAGTCTTCCCTTGAAGACTTCCAATGAGGAGAAACTCACTACCTGCTAAGACAGCCCCTTCCATTTTGGGATAACTCTACTTGTTCTAAAGCTTTTCCTGATACCAAGTCTAAATTTCCATTCCTATCCATAACTTCCACTCAGTAGTGTGCTGATAAATGTTTAACATTTACTGGTGCTTAGCTATCCCTCCACTTTACCAAAAAAATAAAAATTACCCACACACACTTTAAAGTTCAAACTGTATTATTAATGTTTCTCCTTCACTTTCTTAAGTCTAAATTTAAAAAAAAGAACCACAAATCAAACCCCGATTGGTAGCATTTGTCAATTTCTGGGATGTAAATTCTCATACTGAAAATTTAACAATCAGTTCTCATGAGTATTATCTGGCTTCAGGATAGCTTTGATCCTACTTGTAATTCTTCTCTCTGGGGTCAAATAAAACAAATCCAATCCTTCTTCCCCAGGGTAGCTTTTTGAACATATAAAGATAGCTATGGTGTCTCCTCCATCCAGGGTCTTCTTTATTTTCCAGACTATAGACTACTAATGTTTTCAATTATGATCCTCTTATGGCAAGAACTTGAAGCCCTTTCCATTCATGGTTGACTTTCTCTAAACCTCACCAACTTAATGGGACAGTGGATTTGGAATCAGGAAGACATGAATTCAAATTCTAACTCAAATCCTTTCTAGCTATGTGACCCTAGGTAAGGCACTTAACTTCTGTTTGCCCTCATTTTGAGGGTATCATCATTGTTATTGTCAATAGCCTTCCTCAAATGTTGTGCCCAGAAGGTGACTTGCCCTGAGTCTGATGAGTAGCAAAGTCAAAACTCTGGGCCAGGTCTCTCGACTCCAAGGTCACTGATCTTTCCACTAGCTGCAAATCAGTTCTGGGTCCCCATGTTTTAAATAAAAATTAAATTGTTGCTATATCAATGCCCAGTCAGCTGCTCACCATGAATCACCATGATTCTCATTACTACACTTGAAATATCTCTTGTCCTATCTCACATTTCCCCTAAGTATATCCCAAAGGCACATATACTTGTCAATATTTTGGGCTACTATTTCCAAGACCTCTCAACCCAACCTTGGCATAGTGATAAATGTACAATAACTTTGCTCCGAGCAATCTCCTGGGAGGCAAACTCAGATAGTCGTGTTTCCAATAACTGGGATCAGAGAAGCTAGATTTACTGGGTCCCTTTATAATAAGACAATGTAATAGCCTCTTTTCTGACACTTTGACACTACCTTTGAGATCCTGGACAAGTTATGTGATCTCCCTGACTCTGTTTATTCACTTATAAATAAAGACCAATCAAACAATGAGCATTTATTAAGCTCCTACTATGTGCCAGTCCATAAGCGCAGCAGTGGTGATGAAAATACTTGTATTGCTGACTTTGTAGGGTTGCTATGAGAAACATTTTGAACTCATAAAGCATTACATAAACTTGAGTGATTCTTCTGGCTTATTGGTTCTCCCCAGGGTATATGAAATTATAATTTCTTCTCTGACTACCTCTTGGGCTTTGGGTGAAGAAAGCAGATGCTTGGTGGGCAAGAATTTTGAAATAATAACTGATATTTACACATCCCTTTCAAGTTTGCAAAACATTTTACAAACATTATCACACTTGAGCCTTACAACAGCACTACAATGTCCATTTTACAGATGAGGAAAGTGAGATTCAAAACAATTAAATGACTTATCTAAGGTCACAGAGTTAAAAATTATCAGAAGAGGAATTTAAACCCAAATCTCTCTGACTTCATTCCAGTACTACACACACTACACCACACTAGTTCTTTAGATTAGTAGGTATTTTATGAAGGCCAGTTCTTGTTCTGGTCATGTGTCTTAATAAGGACAAGGGGCAGAATAGAAAATCATAGAACCTCTAGGGGCAAACAGATCCAGGTGTCATTGTGGGAGCCTGAGCCATCACCATATGCTGGACACTCCCTAAATGGAGGCAAATGCCACCCTGTTGAGGGGTCTGGGGAGGGGGAACTCATTCTTACCCAATGATTCACCCCTTGGAAAGTCCTAAGATGGGATACCATTAACAACTTGTATTGGATTCACTTGAGTCAGGGCACAGGGAGTCTCTCAGTCGCCTCCCAGCCCCCATCACTGTTAATTCGAGTGGAATTCTTGGCTGGTATGGCTCAGAGACCCTGCTATCTTAAGCTCCATGAGCCCACAGTGGTTTGAGCTGACCCGACAGATGGAGACATGGATATGTCATTTTGTGCCTCGCCCCTACCCTCCCCACACACCAACCCTGCCCTTCCCTCCCAAGCAAGGTCTATAAGATTCCTTCTGTGAGCTCACCCCCTTGAAGCCAGAGCACATCCCAGTCCATTAGCAAAGGGCACAAAATCATTCAGATCATATACTTATTTCTCTACCATCAGGGTCAGTATTAAAAAGATAAAAGAATTTACATTTAACATATTAAAAGGACAAATAGAGAGGGATATGTATTTGGACTAGTCCCTCATTCCCATCAATATGAAAGTGGGGCTAAGGGCAGAAAGGAGAGAAGAGAGAGAATGGTGGAGAGAGGACAGCCTGAGAGAAGGAAAAGTCTTCTTGATACAAATTTCTGAGTTTTACGACCCTAAGAAGTTGCTTTAAGGGGCAACATAGTTTAGTGGAAAGAGTAATGAATTGATGAATTGGGAGACAGGACAGATCTATCCTTGGTTACTAGCCATGTAGCCATAGATAAGTCATTTAATTCCTCTTAATATTAGTTACCTCATTTGTGAGATGAGTATTATATACCTATTATACCATATACATATATATATAGTGTATTATGTATAATTACTTCACAGAGTGTGAGGATAAGAAAAATAATCTATATAAAATGATTTGCAAAATGATATATAAATGATTGTTGTTCTGTTGCTTTTCAAAGGGTAATTCCCAGTATCTTTGTGCTCACAAAGGAGGAGAATTGTTCACCATATCTTCAGAAAAAGACCACGGAGCTGCATGCTGTCTTTTTCTCATCATTTCCTGATTTCGGACTCATCACCTGAATCTCTCTGCGTGGAGGTTAGTTTCTTTGTACTGGTATCTTTGGCTCTTTGAATAGAATCAGAATTCCTAAAATAGAATTTTTAGACTGCTCCAGTAGAATAAGAATTCTGAAAGATAGTCTTAGAACTCAACAGGCTCAAAACCCTACAACAACAACAAATCCCACTGAATTCTCTAGCAGAATCAAAATTCTAAAATAAAATCTTATAATCTTCCAAAAGATTCAGAATCCTAAAACTTCTCCCAATAAAACTAAGTTCTAAAACAAAATCTTAGAACATTAGAATCCTGAAATAAATTTCTGCTTGCAGAGTATATAATAGAATATTGTACAAATGGAAACATAAAATTAGTCACGAGACACAGAGCAATGCAGGAGAGGAGACAAGATCTCTTGTTTCCACCAATGTTATTGGCTTTCTGAGCGATTGACTAATATCAGGGCAGGCGATAGCAGTTTTGTTTTTCGTACTGCTGATTGACAGCTCAGTCAACTACAGTTAGGGTATATCTTTCTCCATTTTCTCTCCTTTGATTTTTTCACACAAGGTCTCAAGACATAATCCTAAGATCTAAAATGTCCACTGCTACTCCAGACATACTGTAGTCACATATAATATGTACTATAGACTCCTCAGGCTACTGTAGTGTCCCTCTAGCCATATTGAATGTCACTAGAGGGGCTCAGGGAGGAAGAAGGTCCACTTGGCACCCAGGCACCCCCAAATGCCCCAGCATTATTGTAGAATGTCTCCTACCTGCATCACTGCTGCAGAGAAACCTGAACACCTTTGAGAAAAACAAAAGCCCTTCAGGGGATTCAGTGATTTATGAGCTCAGAATGAGCCACCTTGCTCACAATGAATCAGCTGGCTCCTTGGAAACTCCATGCCAGGAGTATGCCAACATCACAAGGACTTCAAAGGAGCATTTGACCTGCCGTTGTTCTTGGGGGAACACGAATATTCTCTAAAGGATTTCTTCTTTGCTCCAAAAGAGCATATGTTATAAAATATGCTTTCTCCGAGTCCTTTTTAGGCAGTTTCCTTCTGAAATCCACTCAAGACAACAAACATTTCTTAAATGTTGACTTTTAAGTGATAGACATCTTCACTCATTACTGAGAATGCAAGACTGAAAAATGACTTAACCTCTGCCCATAAGCAGCTTACAATCAAATACAGGAGTTATGTCACATATATAAAAGCAGAATGTGATACAGACATACGCCCCAGGTACATTGAGGAGGAAAAAAATACTTCCAGCTGGGGGAATCAGGGGAGCTTTGCAGTGGAGGTACCATCTGAATTGAGACGATTACACACAAAATGGAGAAACAAAAGCCCTTATGGGCTTACCAAAGGTGTAGAAAAACCACTTCTGCCCTTACATTTGTCCCTGACTAGCCTCCAAGCAGTGTTTGAGTTACTATTTCGCTGATTTCAGAAGAGGGGAACATATTCACCCCTAACCAGCCTGTTGGAGGTCCCCAGCTGCCTCTCCATATCTCCGGGACAAACGGGATCCCAGAAAAAGAGTCTGGCCAGATTTCTGTTAAGTAATTGGCTAGAGCAAATGCCCTCCAAGAAGCCCTATCACATGCCTCTGGTGCCTATACATCCAGAGATTTGGCCCTTTGTAAATCATCTCTTACATTTTAGCATTCCTTATGAAGCCCAAGCCCCTACTCCCAATAAAATACACTTACTGAGACTCATACCTGGAGACAGGCATTCCGAAGTATATAGGGCAGCTATGTGCCCTCCTCTTTGACCAAACTTGTCTAATATACCATTTATCTTTGCCATTTCTCACCCCTTTTCCTTCTTCCCATCTCCACCAACTGAAATATGGACCAGATGAAACAACTCTATGAAGGTCCCTGCCTAGAGTGTCTCTCTACTACTGCACAAACTCAACTGTGGAAAATGGGGAAAACATAAGCAATGGTGTGAAGCTATCTGCAGCTGAAGCAGCTGCAAGGAGATAAAACAAGGTTGAACCTGCTCTAAATTCTAGGACTTGGAAGCCTGGCATTCTTAACAATCAAGCCAAACTGGGAAATGTACCATTTGGGAAAGTTCAAATCCATTTGCATACCCAGATCCTTGGACTCTTGCCCGACCTTAGACCACACTTGTCTCTTTTGTCCTTTGGTTTCCACTGTCCCTGCATTGCAGACCCATATTTCCAGACCTTGAACACACTTCCTGTGGATGGCCTCTTCCTGTTTGTGGTCAAAGAGCTGACCCTTTTTTCTTTGTCAGATCTCCCAGTTGCCTCTGACTCCTCACAACCAGAACTGTACTGCATTCAGAGAGCCCCCATGCAGACCAGACCAGGACACCCTCCCTAGATTGCAGCTAATCCTTGTCTTAATCTGTAAAATGAAGGCATTAGATTAAGTGGCCTCCAAAGTCTCTTCCAGCTCTAGATCTATGAGCCTATGATCCACGAAATAGCCACTAACTAGCTACTAACAGCCACTAAAACAGCTACTCATTTAATACAGTACCTTAAGGCATAGAAAATGCTTCCCCCACATTCTCATGAAAGCATTTTAACCCTCATTTTACAATGAGGAAATGAAGACTCAGAAAGGTTAAGTGATTTGCCTAGGGTCACACACAGATGGTCTCCTGGCTTCAGGTCCAGTGCTCCCTTCACTATGGCTCACTGCCTTTCCTTGCAGAGGACAGTGAAGAGAGAACAGAACAGAGGCTAAAGGTGACCTCAGATGTCATGGCTTTAGCTGTGGTAGAGAAGGGGGGACCAACAAGAGTCATGAGGGATGAAGAGGGGACACCCAGGTTATTTTAAGGTGAGTGCTTGAAGATGTTGTACTTGGCAGAGGTGAGTTGGGGGAGGTATAATCCTAAACCTGGGAAATTACTGGCTACAAGAGACCTGACAGATCTCCACAAGTTCTCATCCACTCCTTTTCTGTATGTGACAGCTGGGGGTCTCTGTTTTACATGGCCCAAATTAACTTTCCAAAGAGGCAGTAATTAATTACAGGCCAAAGTACAGGAAAGTGACAGGAGGGATATTTACTGTTTCCTGCCCATCATGTACAAGCAAAACTACAGTCAGGAGTCACCAGATTTCTCAATATAGCCAGCTACCTGAGAAAAAAGAAATAACTACGTATTACCTTGTCACTGTGTGGAATTTGGTCTGCCATGCAATTACATGGTACTAGTTACACTGCTCTGCTCTGTGGTGGATGGTGCCTTGTAAATAAATTTTTAAAAAAGCCCAGATGTCCAGACATGTGAGCACCTCTTTGGGCTGAGACACACTAGAAGCACTTTCAGCACAATAAGGGAAGGACTGGTGATTTCTTTTCTTATAGTAGGTCCGACTTGTATAAAGAGCTGTGTCCACTATTGTGTCCCTTCAAAAACACCTTCTCTACCCTATCCTGTCCTCTTCCCTTCCAAAGATCACTCTGTATAACGCATAACTGATATTTACTTTTAATTAAGGTGAATTAAAATCCGTTTAATTCACTTGGGCTACAAACACTCCCATAAGCCTCTCTGTGTTGGCTCAGAACACACAGGATAAGAGTTATGCATAAACTGAAATCTGTAAAGGAACTTAGGGGTCATCTACTCCAACAATCTCATTTTACAGGCAAGGAAACCGAGACCTGGAGAGAGTAAACACTTTGCCAAGGCTTTGAATTAGTCAGCGGCTCCCCACGTGAAAGTGCTCTCCCTCGTCGTCTCTGCCTCTTGGTATCTCTGGTTTCCTTCAGATCTCAGCTCAAGCACCACCATCTACATGAAAACTTTCTCGATTCCCTCCCACTCCCCTCTACCATGGCCAATAGTGTTCTCCATCCTAAAATACCTTGTGATCACATAAATGAACATTCTGCATACATTCTTGTATACTTAACATGGACGCATTGTCCATGTTCCTCAAAGGTGAAGATTTTTATCTTCGTATTCTTAGCACTTTACATAGTTCCTGGTATATAGTAAGTATTCAATAAATGTTTACTGATTTTAGATTGATTTATTGATGTGGCTAATTTGTTCTGGCTTGAATTCTGTTGTCTCATCTGGGATGGTTTAAACTCCGCCCCTCCCCTCTAAAAAGTGCATCCTTTTTTTAGGCAGTATGATATAAGGCAGGGGCAGGGAACCTATGGCTTCGAGGCCACATGTGGCCATAGGTTCCCCATGCTTGGTATAAGGAAAATAAAAGTGATGTAGAGGCAGGATACATTGGTTCCAAACCCAATTTTGCCACTTATTCAAACAATAAGACTACATCCAGGGATGGGAAGAAATCAATATCAAGGGCATCCAACTCCCCTCCCTTTTCCTTTTCTCCTCTTCCCTCTCTTCCCTTCCCCTTCCCTTCCTTCCCCTTTCCTCCCCTTCCCTTCCTTTCTCTCTCCTTCCCTTCCCTTCCCTCCCCTATCCTCCCCTCCCCTTTTCTTCTCTACCCTCCCCTCCACTCTAGGCTCTAAACCTATTGTCCTCTGACTCCAGAGTCAGCTCTGCCTGCTGTGCCTTAAAGTTGTAATATGAATTTGTTATTACTACTGCCTCACAGGTTTGTTAAGTGCTTTGGAAGCAATTCTGTAGAGTGGAAAGGGGATTTGGATCTGAGATTTGAATCTCACCTCTACTGACGCTAACTGTATGACCCTAGGCAGTTACTTCTTCACCCTGGGATTCAAAGGAGGAGGTTGCAATAAATTATCTCTAAGAGATTGTTAGCTGCCCCATCACATGATACCCAGGGTTGGCAGGATCCCATGTCTATGGAATCAACCAGACCACTCCTGCCTACCAAGATTCCTAGTCCAGGATCCTCCCTTCCCAAATCTTTGTGGCTGCTACTCATGCCACCCAGCTTGACAAACAACCTGACAACGTGCCTTGTGATGATCGGAGCTAGTCACAAGGAGTCCAGGGGTGCCCCCCTCCTTCCTCTCCATTCTCCAAAGGGACAGTTTTAAATTTGCATATGATCTCTGCCCTTATTCCCATTTTCCAGCCTGGGGAATATAATTGAATACACTCTTGCCCTTCTTATAACGAGCTCCAGCTACCAAAGGCTAAATGTTTTATTCCCCAGAACAGCCTCAGAGATAAGATTCACTGACTGTGGCAGCATCGTGCAGATCTTGGCGAGAGAAATAAATGTCCTTCCCTTTTAGAGCTGTCTTGCCTGTCCTTTATTTGTGGTAGACAGAGACTGAGCCCTGCACTCTCTGTGCTACTAAACAAAATTGAAGATAACAGTTTCCCCCAAGTACATGTTCCTATAAAAAGGAGTCACATTTCATATTTAGTTTAATTTATGTTCATGGTGTCTCTTCTCCCTAATTTTCAGCCTCCTTCCTTTCACACATGGCTAATTTATTTTTGTCTGTAAAAGTTGATAGTACTTGTCACTTCTGCTTTCTCTGACTCTTTTTCCTTCTTATGGTCAATGTCCCTCATCCTTTTAGGGCCCAGTGTCTTCAGTCTCATTTCTATTTTTCCCTGTCGCATAAAACATAGTCATAGAATTTAGAAGGGGTCTGAGTCTTACTCATTCACTTGACGAAAAGAGAAAATGAGGCCCGAAGACATGAGGTGACCAGCAAGTTACACAAGAAGCAAGTGAAAGGGTCAAAGTCCTTGGATGCCAAAACCAAAATTTCCTTGCATTTGACACATATACCAGCCCTGGGAATGCGGAGGGACCGGTGTAAACACTATGCAGGACAGAGATAAATATGACCGAATCTCTACGTTCCCAGATTGTGAAGTCTCCCCTAGTACAGACAGGATCCTGGAAAGAAGAGGACCAGAGGTTAAGGACATGCTAGCTGAGAACAGAGTTGGAATTTCTGGATGTCTTGCAGATGTCTTACACTCTATGCATCTCAAACTGAACTCGTTATTTGTCCCCCGAACTCTGTCCTCTTCTGAAATTCCCAATATGATAGGATCTTCCCAGTCACCCCAACTCCCAACTTAGGAGTCACCTTTGACTCTTTACTCTCACTCTCCATATATAATCAGTTTTCAAGTCTTATCATTTCTGCCTTCATAACATCTCTCATTTATGTTCCCTTGTCTTCTATGGTAATGCCACCACCCTGGTATGAGCCACCTCATACCGGGACTATTTCTTTAAGTTTGCTGGTTGGTCTTCCTGTTTCAAGACTCTCTCTGCTACAATCCCACCCTTCATTTAGCTGTCAAATTGACAACTAAAGTCAAGTTGAACCATTTCCCTCTTCTATTCAATCTGCTCAAGTGGCTCCCTCCTGCCTTTGGGATCAAATATAAAATTCTTTGGTTTGCAAAGTACTCCATAAATTGGTTCCTTCCTATCTTTCCACTCTTCTTATACTCCTTATACTTCTTATATTCCTTATACCCCTATCTCTACATACATAATTTCTCTGTGTATCTTTTTGTCTGTCTGTCTCTCTCTGTATGTGTCTCTCTCTGTCTCTCTATCTCTGTCTCTGTCTCTTTCTATCTCTCTCTCTCTCTCTCTCTGAACAATTAATAATTTATTGACTTGCCTAAATGAAAAACGGCAGCCTTCAAAAGGTGAAGGAACCAATAAGGAGGATTTCAACCCAGGGTATGTTTCTTACCATCAAAGAGGAATTGGTTGCTTAGGCAGAAATTTTGAGAACCTTAGAGAGAAAATAAACGTTCCATCTTAGAAGTTATGCTAGAGGAGAAAAAAGTCAAGCATAGACTGACATGACTTTCAGGTGTGGGGAGATGAATTTCAAAAGGTTCAGAGGAAGAATAGGTAGTTCCATATTCAATAAAACCTACTTGGGGAAATGAACCTAGAAGAGATAGTCAACTCTCAAGAACAAAATTCTAAAAACAATTGATAATGATAACTGACTTACAAGAAATATCATAATTGCTCAATTCTTTGCTTCTATCTTTGCCCCTTATGGGAAAGATGTTTGAACAAAAAAGCACAGAGCAAAAGTGACTAACAGGGAGTCAATATTAACATCTTGTTTTAGCGTGTTCGTTTTTCTAAGAGGATCACTGACATCTGGGATGACATCCTTACTTGAGCATGAATTAGATTTAAGTGAGTCAGAGTTGCCCAAAGTCATCAGCCTCACTCTCTCTTCCAGAGTCATGGAAGCCCAAGGGCAAGACCAAAGTGAAGATGATTGGCAATGGCCTGGGATGTAGCGGATGACTTGGAGTCTTCAATGCCTGACCTAATTAAGCTTTCAACAGCACCTGTTTCATCCACTTTCATGGCAGTTGGAACAAACTCTTCTCATCCATCCATTATTCCTTGGAAGTCTTCACTTTCTTAGGGTAGACAACCCCCCTAACTCACCAATGGGTTTAAGGCCTGTTGGTTACCCTCAACGTGGTTTAGACATCTCATGAGATGGTCTACCAGAGTGTGATTGCTGAAGTTTGCTCCAGCTTCTTGGAGTCACAGGTGAGAGTTGGGTGAAGGTAAGATGCCAGAAATGGATAAGCAGCCCTGAAAAGGGCTAAGTGGGTAAGTTTCTCCCTTTTTAAGAAAGTAGAGAAATAGTAAAAGAGCATCTAGTTGCCTTTTAAGGTCATCACCAAACCCATTTACTATATCCCAGTGTACTGAAAGAATTGACCAATGTGATTACTGAACCACTATTTATAAAATTTTAAATATCATGGTGAATGGACCAGGTACCACAGGACTGGAGAAGAGTAAATGTTTTTGTTTTTTTTCCCTGAATGGGGCAGCTATGTAGCACAGTGGAAAGAGTGACCTGAAGTCAGGTAGATATGGGTTCAAATCTGACCTCAAACTCTGCCTAAGTCACTTAACTTCAGTTTGCCTCAGTTCCCTTAGCTGCAAAATGAGGATCATAATAGTGCCTATTCCACAGAGTTGTTGTAAAGACCAAAGGAGATATTGGTAAAGAGCTTGGTACAGTGCCTGGCATGTAGTACACACTTAACAATTGTTGGTTTCTTTTCTTTCTTTCCTTCCACCATTCACAAAGGAAGAACATATGGCCTCCAAACTATAAGTCAGTGAGCTTGACTTTGATTCTTAGGAAAATTCTAGAATATAAGGATGATGAATGAATATCCACAGAAAAATTGGTGATAATCTCAAATAGCCAGCCTGGTTTCCTCAAGAAGAGATCATGCCAAGCTAACTTCATTCCTTTTATTTTGATAGTTATGAGTCTGATGCTGTAGATGTGATTTACCTAGATATTTATAAAGCCACTTAATATTTCCATAATCAGCTTGGAGAAAGGTCTAGTTATAACACTTATCAAATTTATAAATGATGAAAAATAGTAGTCCTAGCTAACACATTGAATGACGAAGTCCAGATCCAAAAAGACCTCACTAGGCTAAAAGGATGGGCCAAATATAATAAGACAAAATGTAATAGGGATAATGTGAAATCTTACTCTTTGGTTTAAAAAATCAACTTGTCAATTACAAGATTGAAAAAAAGTGGCTAGGTACCAGTTCATCTGAAAAAAATTTGAAAATTTTAGCAAACACAACTAATGAACTCTCAGGCTGCATTAAGGCAGCAATTATGTGTAGCACTAGATAGGTAATAGTCCTATACTCTGCCCTGGTCAGACTACATCTGGAGTATTATGTTCATTCCTGGGCAGATATATTTTTGGAAGAGTACTGATTACTTGGAAAGTTCCAGAGGAATCTGAGGTCTTTGACCATCTTAGCTGCCCTTCCTGATCAACTTGATGAATTTACAGGGTGCCATGACTTTGTCCAAGAATTTCAAGTGCATCTCCCTAGATTGAGTATAGGCACACCTCATGAAGGATGAGTTTCATTAATAGTGGCTGTTTCAATCCTGCTCCAGTCCATTTACTAACTGTGTAATCCTAGATAACTCATCTAATCTCTCTGTGACTCAGTTTCCTTATCTGTGAAATGTGCTTCCTTAACAATATTTTGTGAGAAAGAACAATGAGAAGATATATATAAGATGTTCTGCTTAAATATGTTAGTTATTATTATTGCAGGATGGACAGTTGCAGGAAGAATAATCCCTCTTTCAAATGGCCTATAGAATGGAGACTGCCAAACCTTTTGATTCTCCTTTTCTCTTTTGCCTTCCTTCTGAAGAGATCCTAAGGACACAGTAAGTGTGGAGAGGTTCTCTTCCTCAAAAGTCATTAATGTCAATTACATGTCAAGATGATTTATTAATCCCACACAACATGAGAGAGTATTTTCTGGACCCAGGGACCATCCAATCACTTGCCTTTTAGTCCTAAATACAATAGCCTCTTAGTCCAAGAGGTAGCAGTAATATGATAGTCTTGGGTGTATTGGAAGGGTACATGATAAAAAGAAAAGATATGTTTCCATCTATATGGCCTGAGAGGAGAGTTTCTGATCAATGTCAAATACTAACTTTAATAAGGCAGTTATATGGTCTCTCATCAATTGGGTAGCCATGAAGGCAGATCATGGAAGTTAAGAATGTAGCCAAGTGCTGACAGTTCCTTATCTTCAAGTTCAACAGTCCTGGAATTTGACCTTCTAGTCAGAGGAGAGAACTTTCCTAGGAAATACTGAAATTTAACCATTTAACAAAAGAAAATATGCTTCTCAGGCCACCTCAGCCTTGGAGATGGCCTTGTTGTATAACCTCAAGTTTAGCAATCTGGTCTTCTGACAAGGGAGGAGGAAATTCCTAACTAAGTATGGTACCTCCTGGAGAAAAAAGGCAATTATACCCATGTTACCTCATGTTAGAAAGAGCAGCATCAAGAAATTAAAGCTACAACAAGGGAGAACAAGGGATCTGGACTCTGACTTTTGCTATTTATATTACTTATTTCACAGATGTGGTCTGATGGAATTTACTTAAAAACTGCAAGTGTTTCTCTTCTAGTGAAAATCCAAACAAAATGAAGGCTCTATAAGTCTGTAGGACTTTAGAAACCTGGGGAAAAGTAGGAGAGAGAGGAGACTAATACCAATTATTGATGGAATAATATGGGACCTTTTCCATGTTTATCCATTTTTGGAGGAGTGGAGTAAAGCCTGTCTTGTATCAAACAAAACAAAACAAAAAGCAACCCAATAGTATTACCTTGAGTGCTGATACAGAATCTGGGGAGCCCTAACATGCTCTGTGGAGACCTCACTCTATATAATGAGACTACCCAGAGCAGCTCTGGATAGGGGATAAGAAGTCAAAGACATGAGTGATATTTACCACAAAGATTAGTTCTAGACTGTGTAAGCTCAAAGCTTTGGGGTCTTCTACCATGGTTTACTTGCCATAGATTCAGAAATTCTCCCTGTTAAGTAGCTCACTGTCTGGCTAATGGGGCAGGAAAATCTAAAAGGATATTATAAAGACAATGTATAGCAAAGTGCTAAATTGCATGTAATTTTGAATCAAAATGTATAGTCAACACGTGCCTTTGGAACTCAGAGGAATAAGAGCTCAGGAGTGGTTGGAATGGTCTGAGATGACTTCCTGGAAGCAGCAGGAATTAAGGTAGGATTTGAAGAATAGATATTCAAATAGGATTTGAATAAACAGGGGGAAGAAGGGAGATTATTTCAATAAGTTGAAGATAACCTACATCCTTTCCTTTTTATCTAGAAACTAAAATATGAAGTCCCCTTTGCCCACCCACTTCCTCTTCTTTTTGCCATCCCTTTATTAGCCTCCTTCCAAGGCTAGAATATTATATGAAAGGGTCAGAAGTCTAGCCTAGTCCTTAAAGAAGCATGCCCACCTTTGTTGGCCATCCAATAGGTTCTGGGCCCTTGACCAGAGAGACTATGTCCTGAGTTGCCAGGAGGCAATTCAGTCAGTCCAGTTGCTGCTGGACACCAGCATTCAGGCTAATAAGCAAGTGATGGAATGGAGGTCATTATGTAAACACTAAAATTACCAAGTGATCAGTGTCTATGATTGATTTTAGCCTTAATGAGGTATTAATTAAATTTTATTAACATGTTAGTAAAGCTGCTTCCACCAAAGTTAGGAAACAGGGTCTATTGGCTATTCAAAAAAAAAAAAAAGCCCATAGTTTGCTAGGATTTATGTTGACCAGGAGGGCAGGTCTTTGAGACATTGAACACTCTCTGTTACTGATGAATTCTTGTGGCTACTCCCTTCCCTTTGCAGCAAGAAGATAAATATGTACAGATTTACTCTTAACTTTGTTGTCTAGAGGAGTTCTCAATTTATGGTGGCAATTATACCATTGGCTCAATTAATGCCCACTAAAAATTTTATGCTATAGTATCACATTAATGTAGTACCTTTGAAGTAAATGGCTTTACTTGCAGCCTAAGAAATTCTTATTTTTATGGTGTTTACTAATTAATATATAGTTGCAAGTTCCTAAAGTGTGATTTTTATTCTCCATCGACTCCGTTTATCGAAGTGTAACTGGTGAAAAGGGGGGCTGGGGAGTGATGAGTTTTCTGGGGGGACAGCAGTATGGGTAATTTGCCTGTAAGCTCTTCAGTCTTTTTCGCATTCACTTTTTTACAGCACTGGGCATCACCGGCTGGGAAAACATGCTTTCTTTTTCGTCTTTATGGTCCCTGAACAAGTCTAAGCAAAGTGAAGACTTTTGAAACAGCTTCCAGAGCAAGTAGGATCCCTATCTGACTATCTTGGAGACTTGGATAAAGAAAGTATTTTTTTATTTTTTGTCCTCCTGAATTTGTTCATTTCCATCTGGCTAACACTGATTGTTTTCCTCTCATTCTCCCCTGACAGTTTATTTTAAAAGGGTCTAAAATGACATGCAGCTGTTTGATTGAACAACTCCAGCTTGTATCATACCTTATCTTGCTGCAGGATCTCTGTCTGGGAGCCAGATCTAGTAGTAAGACCATCAACACAGCCGGGATAGAGACCTACCTGAAGTCATGAGGTTGGGGCGGGGGTGGGGGGGAGAAAAACACCCCAACATGGTACATATACAGGGAGTCTAATTTCTTCATCAAGGCCTGCTCTAAATGGAATACTCTAAGCCAGAGTTTATTAACTTGGAGTCCATGCACTTTAAAAAAAAAACAACTTACTTTGAAAAGTATTTCAACGTGATTACTTTCCTTTGTAATCCTATGTATTTAAAAACATTATTTTCAGAAGGGATCTATAGACTTCACAAGAAGGTTAAAGGGGTCCATGACATAAAAAGAGTTTAAAAACCTCTGCTTTAAATAAATCTCACATTTATTATCTGTATGACCCATCTGTGTGAAATCTCATTAGTACAACTTTATTAAAAATAGTTCTGCTCTCAAGTTTTTCTAGGCAAATTGGGTTTGAACACATTTATACAAGTCACTTAACCTGCCTGGGCTTCAGTTTATTGTAAAATGAGGGGATTGAACTGGATGACCCTGTAGGACCCTTTAAACTCTAAATATATGGTCCTCTAATTCTATGATCTATTTGATACTTCGAAAGATCTATGACTTCATATAAAAGTTTGTTTCTTCTGAAAGATGCAGATTGCAATCCCTGCATGCCTCAGTAGACAGACGACCATGGCTGAAAAGAATTGCCACCTGTTGGCTGACCTTCTGATGATGAGTTTCTCCAAACTTAGCTCAGCCTGTTGGTCTCTTAGTGACAGATGCATGGTATCGTTGCCAGGCTTTTACTTAATGCCTGACCAGCTTGGGAAGGGAAGGAGGAATTGGGGAGGGGGCTGCTGCCAGAGCTCAATCTTCACTAATGTAGTCTTTGTGAACCCAGGACACCTCTCCACAACCCTAATAAGAAATCAGAAAAGTATTCAACATTGGAAAATCAAGAGCTGAACAAAAGGTAAAAAAATAGTTATTTAGTTTATGAGACTTCCTTCTATAAATAGGAAGTTGCCCTCATGCATTTAAAATAAGATTTATTATGTTGATGGATGCCACAGTTCGTTTTTTTTTTTTTTTCTGAAACTCATCACTGTGCAGAGAAACTGATGAAGAAGGACCATGGAGACACAGGACCTGGCTCTGCCACTTACTACCTTTGTGACCTTGGATACTTAACCTTTCTAGGTCTCAGGATCTTATCTGAGAAATAAAGGGGTTAGATTAAATGACCTGGCCCTAAATCTGTGATCTGGCATTATGGTTTTTGGTGAAGTTCTCATTAATATAGCTTTATTCAAAGTAGTTCTGCATTCAAGCTCTTCAGTTTTAGGCACCTTTGGTTCCAAAATGAGTTTGAACACAATCTGCAAGGTTAATATATTTAAAGTGAGCCTGTGAGCTACATGTGACCCTGTCTAATTATCAGTATTTCCTAAAACTGCCCTGTTGGAGAGTGTTTTGTCAAGAAATACCTCTCAGTATAGTCATTTGTTAATAAGTCTATGTAACCATTACCCATGGCCAGCAAATGTTACCAAACACAGCCTTTAAAAATGCCCAGAATAATATCTTTTGTACAAAATTACTTTATATGGTCATTAGCAAATTCCTGTTCTGACAACATTTCTGGTAAACACATTTTCTTTAACACAGGATGTCATTTTGTATCACATTTTTGCCAATGAATGGAAGGATGCTGAGCCTGGAAAAACACAATTCCCTACATCTCTTTTAGCCTAGATAAAAAAAGATACCTCTTCTAGTCTCACTGTGGCAAGGAGGTGACCCTGGGCTATTTCTCAAAGGCAATGCCCAAAGCTCTGACAAGTCTGACCAAGCTTGATAAAGGTTTACTAGAGGGAAAGCCTCATACAGCATTGTCTATCTTTGAACACCAAGTCTGGTGATAGCCTCATTTCCAAAAAGTTGGCCACCAGCAGGTGATTATTTTTGATTATAGCAACTCACAAATAAAGTCTGTCTTCTTTGTTAGAGGGAGAACCCAAACTCATGAGACCATAGAGTTTTTGAAGTAGTAGCATATTTGTTAAGTATGATCATGGGGTCATAAATTTAGAGCTAGAAGAGACCTTAGAGTCCACTTTCATAGATGAGGAAACTAAAACCCCGAGAAGTTAAGTGACAACCCAAGGTCACCCTGTCAGTATGTGTCAGATGTGGGACTGGAGTTCAAGTGTTCCTGGTCCCCAACTAAACTGGAATAATTATAATAGTTAATATTTATATGCTGTTTTCAGGTTTGAAAAGGGCTTTATATCTATCATCTCAATTGATCTTAGTAACAAATCTGTAAGGTAGATAGTATTATGATCCTTATTTTACAGATGATGAAAACTGAGACTCAGAGGAAATTAAGTGACTTGCCCAAGGTCAAACAAATATTAAGTCAGAATTCAAATGATGCCAGCACCAGCTTTCTCCCTTTTTAAGGTATAAGCTCTTCAAGAGCAAGGACCCTACCTCATACTTCTTTGTCTCTTTCATAACAATGTTGAATGAATTACTGATATTACTATTGTATTTTAAGGTTTACAAAACACTTTCTTCACAACCCTCTGGGGTAAGCAGTACAAATGTCATTATTCCCATTTTATAGATGGAGAATCAGGCTTCAAAAAAGTCATTAGAGTCACATTCTAGAACCTCCCTCAGGGCCTGGGCTCACCTCATCGGGAAAGATCCCCTAGCCCCTGCAGACTTCTTATACTAGAATATCTCTCTGCTATGCTGATCTGTTTTTCCTATCTCCCATTGGTAAGTTTCTTTTCGGTCCTCAATTTTGTAGATTGTCAACCTTCATTCTCCTACCACCTGTGCTTCTGGCTTTCCAGATTTCAACACGACGCATGGAGGGGATCCTTCCCTCCCAAACCCAAGGATCTTGACACATACTCCCAAACCTCCCATCCACACCCTACTTTTCACCTCTCTTTTGTGTACTGTCTTCCTCCATTATAATGTAGATTCTTTGAGGGTAGGGATTCCCTTTGAGGGCAGGGACTGTCTTTTTGCTTATATAGTATCCCACTTAGTGTCTAGCACGTATTAGGCCTTAATAAATGATTGTGGTTTTCCCTTGACTTAATTTCGATTTTGGGGCAGCTAGGTAGCACCATGGATAGAGCACTGGGCTTTGGATTCAGGAAGATTCACCTTCCTGAGTTCAAATCTGGCCTCAGACACTCACTGGCTCTGTGACCCCTGGGCATATCACTTAACTGAGGCCTGTTTGCCTCAATTTCCTCCTATCTAATAGGAGCTGGAGAAGGAAATGGCAAACACTCCAGTATCTCTGCCAAGAAAACAGCAAATGGGGACACAAAGAGTCAGATATTATGGAGCAACATTTTGATTGTTGATCGCACTGCTAATGAGGCAGAATTCAAAGTCAAGTCCCTGGGCTTGCAAGTCCAACACATCTTCCACTATGTTGTGCTATCGTAGTGTATAGATGCTTAATAAAGATTTGTTGAATGAATAAGAAAATGAATGGAAAAATTAATCAGTGGCATTCTAACGAATGTCAACCATTGTCCTAAGAATCCTATGAAAGTCAAGTCAGGAAAAAAGTAAAGTTATCCCAGGTCAACATGTTAAAGATGACATGTACTTTCTTCTGTGGTTTATATCCCCATGAGCTCTGGCAGGAAGTCTGAGTAGCCTGTAGCTACCGAAATGGTTCAGAGTCTATTAACAAAAAAAAAAAGACCATAGCAAAATGAATTCCTCCTTTCAAGAGAGAGATGGGGATTTATCTGCCTTCCCAGTGAAATTAATTTAGCTCTACATGTTCCCCCTCACTGGACAATAAAGACACCAAATGAAACCACCACACAGTTTTGACAAAATTCACAATTGTATGCAAAAGAGGCCATGGGTAATTTACCACTGAAACTGACTCAGCCTCTTCCTCCACTGAGGTTCCAGATAGACTGATGCATTGAAAAGTCTTCAACTGAGCCCAAGACTAATGGATGGGGTGAGAAGGTAATAAGGTCCACTAGCATCTAGGGTCAGGGACAGAAGAACTCTGTGGGGCTGAACATGCTGCTAATGAGGGCAAGGTCAGAGGTTTGTCCCAGAACACGTTTGGCACAGAAAAGAATGTCTTTCCCACAGGCACAAAACAGACCCAAGATCTCCACAACCGTACCGTGGATGCGTAAGAGTGTGGATAGGGCTGTGTGGACACACAACCCTTGCCAGACAAACTGGCTCCTGTTAAGGGATTTAGAGATATCACTGCTGCATTGGAAGGACAGTGCATTTTCTTTTTCAGGGAATGACAGTTTTGCCATCTGCTTAACTCGGTCATAGGCACTAAGCCTCTGTCCCTTTCTCTGACTGTGTGCGTGTGTGCTCATGTCTGTATGTCTGTCTTTCCTCTCTCTGTTTCTCTTTCCTTCACTGTCTTTCTCTCTGCTTCTCTCTGTCTTTCTATCTATCTCTGTCTCTCTGTGTCTCTGTCTCTTTTTCCTTCTGTTAGTTTCTCTCCCTCACTGTCTGTCTCTATTTTCCTGTCTCTGTATCTCTTGTCTCTGTGTGTCTCTCTGCCTATCTATCCCTGTCTCTCTGTCTCTGTCTCTGCTTCTATCTCTCTCTGTCTCTCTCCCTCTCTTTCTCTCTTTGTTTCTCTCTCCTTCACTGTCTTTCTCTTTCTGTCTCTTTTTCTGTCTCTGTACTCTTGTCTCTGTGTATGTGTCTCTGTTTCTCTGTGTCTATCTCTCTCTTTCTCTGTCTCTGGCCTCTATCTCTCCTCTTTCTCTGTTTATTTCTCTCTCCCTCATTCTCTGTCTGCCCATCTCTCTGTTTCTGTCTGTCTTGTCTCTCTGTGTGTGTATCTCTCTCATAAAATTTTGCCTTTTCTACATCCCCTTTCTCTGAAGATCTTGTTCTGTTACTCAGTGATAAGAGATTAATAGGCAATCATTTCTCAGCAACATGTGACTTTTAAACAGGCTGCTCTAGAGACATAACATAATTCGAAGGAATAACTGAGATGGGTGGCATAGGGAAGAAGAAAGAGAACCGAACTGGGAGTCAAGGTCCTTGGGTTCTAGACTTGACCCTGCTGCTAACTTATATGACCTTGCTAAGCTGCTTCCCATCTCCAAGTCTAAATTTCTCACTTAATGAGGCCATGTTCCACAATGGAAAAATCTCTATATTTAAAGCCAGTGGACCTGGGTCTGCCCAAGTCTTAGTATTGATGTGATCTTGGGTAAATCATTAAACCTATCAGGACTTAGTTTCCTTAGCTGTAAAATGAAGCTAAACAAGATAGCTTCCAAAGTTCGTTTACGTTCTAGATCTTTGATCCTGCCTGATAGTGTTGGACACAGTGGTCTCTATGACCTTTCCTAGCTCTGGATGCTGCTGTTCTAACAGCGGAATTTCAGGCACAAAAGTAGGCCAATTAATGAGGTATTTGGGGACAGGCAGAGCCTTCTAGAGTCTTTCAAATCACAGTTACAAAGGGGACAATCCCAAATCCATTAATCACTAGCTACCACCACCTCCATTCACCCATTTTCAGGTGGAACCATGTAAAGGAAGTAGATACAATCAATCCATCAATGAGTCAACAAACATTTATTAATCACCTACTGTGTGCCAGGCACTGTGCTAGGTGCTAGGAATACAAAGACCAAAAAAAGGGGAGGGGGGAATTTCCTACTTATCCCTGATGGATGCTTCTCTTTTTCTAATTATCCAAAGGGTCTGATTCCCTTTACAAGGTCTCCAAAAGAGGAGGAATGGCTCCACAAAGGCATCAGGCCGAGTGACCCGTAATACAGCATAGCTCATTATTTGTGTTTATAGCTTATTTGTGTCCAGGGCACTGAAACTACAGGAGTGGGAAAGGGATAATCTATACCTGCTGTCTGATGCACAAATTTCTTGCCAGCCCTAAAAAGTAAAATCAAACTTTTTTTTTAGAGATTGGCACCTTTCTAACTAAAATGTACCAGACTTCAGGCACTGTGTGACCCTGAGCAAGTCATTTAACTTTTTTGCCTCAGTTTTCTCATCTGTAAAATGAACTAGAGAAGAAAATGCCAAACCA
Organism: Bettongia penicillata ogilbyi; assembly: GCA_023548195.1. NCBI lineage: Eukaryota > Metazoa > Chordata > Mammalia > Diprotodontia > Potoroidae > Bettongia > Bettongia penicillata. The sequence continues at coordinate 5,217,114 of JAJHZJ010000500.1, forward strand.
TTCCAATATCCTTACCAAGAAAAACCTCAAATGGGGTCACAAAGAGTCAGACACAACTGAAACAGTTGAACAACTGCCATGTTCAACTCAGATCAAAGCTCTAAGCTTAACTACCATGCATAGAAATCTTTGTTCTCAGCTCTCCTCTGAAGCCAAAAGTGGTAGCCCCAACAAAGAATCTTGAACTGGGAAGTCAATAGCACAGCTGGGACCAGAATGCAGATCTCAACTCAATGTGTGACTTTCCTCTGTCTGAACTTCAGTTTCTTACTTTGTAAAATGGGGGAGGAGTTGGACTTGGTGATACCTAAGGTCCCTCCAAGCTCCAATATTCTAGGACTCTGTGCGATTCCAAGAGAGATGGCAGGTCCTGTGCTTGGCAGAAGGGTTTTCCTCATGTTCTTGGCTTGTATCTGAGAGCACGCTTGTTTCCAAGAATGAAAATCAAACTGGGAAACCAAGTGTCTTGAATCCAGTAAGGAAGAACATAGAATTAAAGACTGTCAAAGTCTGTAGAGACTTTAGAGATAATCAAGTTTTACTTTTCAAATAAAGAAACTGATGCCAACAAAGTGAAAGTGACTTTCCAAAGGTCACATGGCTGCCATCTTACCTTCATTTCTTTGGCTTCTTTCAAGACTCAACTCAAATCACATCTTCTATAGGAAGCCTTTCTAAGCCAGGCAAGCTGCTAATGCCTTCTTCTCTGATTAACCGTATTAATTCTTTCATAATTATAGTACATTATAATCTGTTTATTAATTATGCCTAGTTATTTACATGCTATAAATTAGAGTATAAGCTCTTTTAGGTCAGGGACTGTTTTCATTTTGTTTTGCTTTTGCTTTCCCTAACATAGCAGAACACTGGGTACGTAGAAGGCACTTAGTAAATGCTTATTGACCATGTGAGCTCCAACTTTATCCTCAGATAAAACTGTCAAATTGCAAAAGGTGAACCCCATGCACCCCAAAATCTAGCCAGAACAGCTCTCTTGGCCAACCAATGGAGCTATTTACAATTTAGAGGAAGCGTACCCTTTGCCAGCTCAGCCTCTACAAAAGAGCAGGATGCTCAGCCCTCCCCCTCCCTACCTCCCTGCCCAGTTCCTAAGTGGATGAGAACAACATTCAAGAGTGATGCCAACGTCCAACATGTGACTGGTAAGCAAGCATGTAACAGAGACAGGTTGGCAGCAATGAGGAAGGCTGATGAAGAGGTTTTCTAGGGAGCTGAAATTCTATGTTGGGGGAGTAGAGTGAATCAGAGGGTTGTTATTATGATCAATATATTAATGCTCAGCAATATTAGTATTTGCTTCTAGCTGTCTGTAGTGTCTGCTTGTTGCTATTTCCAAATTCCTTGTATAATTCTGTTTCTACCTCTCTTACCCCTAAGCTCCTTATCCCAATCTCTCTCCTTCTCCTTCCCTTTTTTTCTGTCCCTTTTCTCTCAATCCAACTCTGTCATTTTATAAATGAGGAAACTGAGCCCCAGAGATGTTCAGTGACTTCCCAGACAGTAGTAACAGAGCTAGAATTCAAACTCTGGTCTTCTTGATTCCAAATGTGAGTCTCTTCATTATACCACTCTCGATCCTCATAAGAAGTAGTTAATATAAGTATTCCTATTCCCATTCTACAGATGGAGAATCTAAGGCTCAATGAAAGCAGGTACCTTGTCCAAGGTCATTCAATCAATAACTGTCAGAGTCAGGACTCAAACCCTGGGAGCCCAAAGCATGCAGCATCTTACCGATAACTTGACCCAGTCTTTCAAGTCTTTTGATAGGGCAAAGCCCTATGGTCTATACATGGTCTATACATCTCTGCTGCCTTCCCTATACTTTCTGGTAGTACTTGGTACTCATTTTCTTCCATCTCTCTCTTCTTTCCTCTTCCCCCTCCTTCCATTTTCTTCCTTCTTTTTCTCCTCCTTTTTCTTGTTCTTTTTTTCTTTTCCTTTCACTCCTTCCCTTATTCCAATCTTTTCCCTTACTCCTCCTACCAACTTATCCTCTACTGTGAAGCCTATTCTAACCTCCCCAGAATTTTTCAGATTATTTAATTTGTACAAGCAATTAAATGACCAGTTTTCAGATTTTTCTCCTTCCCTCTCCTCCTAGCCCCAGTCACTTCCTCCTGTATAGAGCTTTCTGGTCTCAGAGGAAGCTGGACCATGACATCCCATCACAGAGTCATGAGGATGCATTTGTAATACAAGAGCTTTGATTTGGGGAGTAAACTCAGTTTGCGTTGGAAGAAGTTAGCTTTTCATACTGATTTCCTTTCTATCTTGCTATGCCATTGTTAGGAGTGTTAGTGTGTTAGGAGAAGGAAAGGGGAATTAGGTTATCAGGAATGTTTCAAGCAATTCAGAGATCAATCAGTCACAAAATGAACGTTTATTAAGTACCTACTATGTGCCAGGTATTGTGTTAAATTCAGGGGATACAGATACATGAGATCATGAAATGTTTAACCCAGAAGGGGGTCTTAAAGATCATTTAATCCAAGACCCTCCTTTTACTTCTGCAGAAATTGAAGTCTAGTTAGGGGAAGTGGCCCAGGACAGGTCACTCATATAGCTAGTCAATGGCAAAGACAGGTTTGGGACCCAGGTCTCCTACCTCCCAGTGCATTGCTTAATTTCTCATCTCTTTCTTTCCATGATGTCCTCCTAAGGTATGATGGAGCCGCCAATTGTTAAGTTTTCAGTGTGAACATTTATATCGACGAAATTGGCAACCACTACAAACCAGGGTTTGGTTTGCTGTTTTGTTGATAAGTCTACATTTAAGAAAGTGATAGAAAAATGTTAACAGTACGGATTAAACAAAGAGTGTATCCTGTGTACATGTTCCCCACAGAGAGCTGGTGATTAAACACGTACCTAACAAGTTCTGAAGGAAAGGAAGGAGTTCTAGCTGAAGATTTCTGAGGGTGTGATTTAAAGCCCTCTTTGGGAACAAGTTTGGCCCTCTCAGCCTTCTCCACACAACCCCTCCCCCACTGCACACACTGCCCTTTCTACCCCCAGAGCCAGGCAGACTCTCTCTTGTGACTCAGGAGTTATATTAAGGAACAGGGGAGGACGGATCAGGGTGGGCTTCACATGTTTGTAACCAGAGAAGTTCAGTAAGTCACAGTTGTTCAAAGGGCCAGATTTATCCCAGCTCAGATGAAGGTTGAAGCCAGGGACCTGGGTCAGTTTACCATAACTCTGTATCTACCACTGAAGTCCTACAGTAGAATCAGGTTCTGCTGCCATCCAGCCAATGACATCCAATAAAGCACAATCTGTCCGTATTGACCAGCTGGGGCAGGCTTTCAAATTGATCTAGGAGAGAGTAGTTTCCATATAGAAATACATTTACCGTACTTGGGTTAAAAATAGCATTGTGGGACCGGAGTGCTGTGGTCTGGCTAACCACCCTCTGCAAAACTTACAAGATATTATTCATTTCAATTTTGTTTTTCCTTCAAGTTACCAAGAATTATTCCTCCCAAAAAGAAATTAGCCAATGATGGGAATTTAAGCAATTGATCATTCCTTCAGTAGACACAGATGTTGGAGGGGGGGAAAATGGGATATGAAATACATTTGCTAATAGGATATAGTTTCCCCTTCAGGCTCAGAGATCCTGGTGCTTGAATATTTCATTAGCCTTTATTCATTGTGTTGCACTTGCGGAAGCATTGTTTAAAGTGAGATTAGTGGCTGAAAAATGACTAGCTAAGGAGGGAGACAGCCATGGCATAGGAGAAGTCAGCCCTGGGGTAGTGGGAGTCAGGAGATCTGGATTCGAGTTACAACTCTGCTCCTGATTTACTTGTCATGTTGGAAAAGACTATCTGCCTCTCTTAGACTCAGTTTCTTCACTTGCAAAATGAGGGTGCAGGTGGACTCTAGGCTCCTTGTAAGTCCAGTGTTCATTCTATGTTCCTCTGGATATCAGAACTTTACAGAATCTTATTTTATTGATGTGGAAACTGAAGCCCACAGAGAGGAAAGATCTCTCCAGAAATCCTATAGTAGAGCTAAGTCTTCTGGCTCCAAGTGTAAGATTTTTTCCTGAGGTCAAAGACATAGTTCATCAGCCAAAACTGCTGTCTCTCATGGGATTGGTTTACAAATCACCCCTATTTTTATAGCTGCTGTCCACATGAACTCTGGGTAAGAACAAGCTTTTCCTCTCCTATGCCCATACCTGAGCCCTGTGTTTGCACTCAGTTGTGCAATCCTAGCAAGCCATTTAACTTCCATGGCCTCAGTTTCCTCCTTTGCAAAGTGGGGACAGTACTATTATACTATATAAACACTAGCAGTGAGTAAAGTGTTGACTCTGGAGTGAGAGAATCTGGGTTTAAATTCTGCCTCTTCTGCTTTCTTCCTGGACCTTTCTCAGCTTCCTCACTTGTTAGATGAGCAGATTCAATGCAGTGACTTCTGACAACCCTTGGCTTCCGCGTCTATGACTCTATGAGCTACCTCACAGACTTTCAGGGAAAGTACCCTGTAAACCTCAAGACACTATAGCAATATGAATTATCGTAATTAATATACATAATATTCCCCTTGTCCAAGGGACAGCACTGTGAGATCCCTTTTACTCAGATAACTCTAATAACGTACTGTTCTTTAAAATGTCACATTCATACAATACTTTGCATTTCATTTATCTAATATTTATTTTTATTTTATTTTATTTGTTTATATTTCCAATGACCATCATACCTGCCTTTTCATTTTTTTCATTAAACCAATCCTGTGGAAGATGGAGAATGGGTCTTTGTACTCCCATTTTATATTTGAAGAAACTGTAATTCAGGAAGTGTAAATGAACAGAATGTGCTATTTGGTCCCTGTCCACTCATATCCGCAGGAAGCTTTGCATGCTCATGTCCATATTCTGTCTCTCAGTCTTACTACAGAGTGACTCATCTCCTTTATAAGCTTACAAGTCCACAGTGATGGCTTTTACATGCCTTATCACATGCAAGTTAATGTAAGTAGCACATAGCAACCTACTTATCACTACCATTTGTTTCTCCATTAACCTTTGATTCATATGCTATTGTGACTCTTCTGAGATCATGGCATTGCATGATTCATAGTTTTGCAGTATTGCTGGGAGAATGTTACTATTTTAAAATTGACTTTTAAAAAAAAAAAAAGGGAGGAGCAGCCAAGGATCATTCCTATATAATTTCCCAAGTTCAGTTGAGCCCAATTTCCTCCTGCTGTTCAATCTAGCCTCAGTTTACTGTCCATCTTTAGCATCTAAGACACAGGTATTAAAGGACCAACTCAGTGGGCTGCTTTGGAGAAATGAACCCTTTCATGCTTGAAATTTTTACCCTAGTGGGAATCCAAAATGGTGGTCATTTCAGTAGCCCCCGATAGCTACCTGTCTCTAGTCATACTTTATTTCACTTTCCAGTTATCTCTTCACTACCAATCATGATGACACCAGTGTGTATGACTCCACCTCCCCTCCCTTTTCAGCTGTGGAAATATAATTAAATCAACTCTGACATTACTCCCAGAACAGGGATGTCGATCTGGTCCTCTAGAACTGGAGTTCTTGAAGATCCAGGGAATTTTGGTGATCTCTGAGACCCTTTCTGGGGACCCACAAGGTCAAAATTATTTTTGTACTAATACAAGGACATTCTTAGGTGAATCAAATCAGGGACCTGATAAGATACAGTCGGGTCATCAAGGCTCTTCCCTACTTTTTGGAAAACTACATTTTAATTAGAATAAAGGTCACATGAAAGGAATAGTAAGTTGAGTGTTTAATAACCAGGTTGGGGTGATGTATGTAAAACATTCTTTTACATTGAATCTAAAAAATAATATTTTCTCTATTTTTAAGTCTAGAAATCAACAAAATAATATAGCAAGCTATGACTTATAATAATAATGATGATACAAGGATATTATTTGCCTGTTAAAAATGTTCCTCTCTCTTCAAATTACCTATCTGTGTGAGGCCAGATTTTCTTTATATCCTCAATAAAAACAAGAGATCACAACATATTGAAGGCAGAAGTAGATATGAGAATCCAGCTGTCTCCAAATGAGACAATATTTGTAAAAGTACTTCACATGGTGCCTGGCATATAGGACGTACTTAATAAATGCTTGTTTCCTTCCTCCCTAACTACTAAGCCAGACATTAAAGATTTGAAAAAAATAAAAGGAAAATAACCTCACTCTTCTCACTAATTTTTTTGTTTTGGAAAATATAGTTATTTGTATTAAATATACTTTCTATTAACACAGAATTGTTTATTATTATAAAATAATAAATACTTTAAATGTTTATATTTGAATTTCTAATATGGCAAATATCAACAGATTTATCCCACATAAACAAAAGCTCTTTGGAATTCTCAGTAATTTTTTGAGTGTAAAGTGGTTCTAAGACTTAAAAGTTTGAGAATTACTATTCTATAGCTTTACTCATCATCCCATAAATTTACAAACCAAAATATTCCTTCCTAGTGACCAATTCCATATATTGCCTCCTCTATTAGAATGTAAAATCCTTAAGTACAGGGACTGTCTTTGCTTTTTTATTTAATTTTAATTTACTTAATCCCCAGTACTTGGTACATTGTAAGAGTTTAATAAATACGTTTTCATTCATTCATACAACTTCATATAATACCCTTTCCAGTGTGTATACTTCATCCATTCAGTTTTCCCTATGTTGATTGTTATGCTTATCTCTGTTGAGCGACTGTGGATCTCACTGAGAAAATCCTGTGGTATTCTGGGTCTTGGTGCAGACCTTAAATATCATCCATAAACAAGAGCATCTGTTGAATTCTACCATCTTCTTTTCTGTTTGAACTTTGTCCAGGGCATCCAATATGGTGCTGGCAAATAGCTTTGGAGAGAAAATGTAATCTTGGGCTACAGTGATAGAAGCAAAGTATTCAGAATGATGAAAGATGATGGTCCTTTATGTTCTTCCCTAGTCAGACCATATGTGAGTTGTTACATTCAGTTGTGGGCAACATATTTTAGAGAAGATATTGATAAGTAGAAGTATTTGCAGATAAAGCCTTAATATGGCAAGGGTATTCAAGATCATGTCTTAGAAATGGGCCTAATGCTGACCCTACTTAAATCTAATGATATAAAGCTTAAGGTTGTAGGAAATGAAGCATTCATTGGTCATTGGGTAGTTAACAAATGGAAGTTTATTTAAACATAATAAATCAAGGATATATAACAAGAATATAGTGGCATTTAGCTTCTAGAGACACAGTTGCCCTCATCTCCATATGGAGCCATGTCTGCTCGGTGGGGCAGAGGGTGGTAACTCTTGTGTTTTTCTGTCCAGTATCCACTAAATCAGGGAGAACTCCAGCTCCATGTGGGTAGGATTTTTCATATCTCAAGGTGACCAGGAAGCCACAGCCACACAGTAAGGTCACCAGAAAACTGTACCAAGCAAGGCATAGCTTGAGCCTTCCCCCATTCTCAGGCTAACCAAGCTCTGGGTTTTTCAGGGTTAACTCATGTATAAGAGAAGTCTTACTGATATTACTCCTATATCTCTATGCCATAGGAAGCTCGATTGAAGGAACTGACTCTGCTTCACATAGAGAAGAAAAGACTTAGGAGGACATGATGGCTATCTTTAAGTATCTGAAGAGCTTTCATGTGGGGGAAGTATTTGGGGAGCTTATTTTGCTTGGCCCCACAGAGAAGAATGAAGAAAAATGCCCTTATAGTAAAGCCAGTCCATGGACTGCTTGAGGTGGCCTCAAAGTGTTCTCCCTGATATTGGAGGTATGCAGTAGAAGAATCTTGGTCAGGATGGATTTTTCTGAATGCACAGGGATAGCAGATGGAATAGCAGCCTCTGAAGTGAGGTTACCCTACAACTTGGTTTTTTACTTCCTTTTGAGAAATTGAATTATTTTCTTTATTTGGTCCAGATAAGTATTCTCAATCAGGGTAGGTAAATCCCAGTATGGAAACATCTTTCACTGACAGAGATCAACAACTCATCTGTAACCTGTAGTCTGAGAGAGCTTCTGGGAGTACTGACAAGTTATGGGACCTACCATGCAGCTAGGTGGCACCATAGGGCATGGAGTGCTGGGCCTGGAGTCAGGAGGACCAGAGTTCAAATATGACCTCAGATACTTATTAGCTATGTTGTAATCCTGACCAAATCAAGAGGCCTATTCATTCAATGGGCGTTACTTCCCTCTACATGAATACCTGGAAAGGCCAAGGTCTCCCATTGCATCCTCAGTCATCTCCAGTCATACTGACGAATGCCAGGTCACTGGATCCAGATGGCTCTGGAGGAGAAAGTGAGGCTAGTGACCTTGTACAGCCATCCCTCACTCAAAACAAAGTCAAGTGCAAGTCATATCATCATTGCTCTGATATCATGGTCTTCTTCGAAAATGAAGGACGAACACAACAACAACCTGGAGGTATGCAAATACGGAAGTGGCTATAACAGGGATGCTGCAGATGAGGTTCCTGTTTAAATATGGGTTGGACTAAAATGGACTCTAAGCTTCCTATTAAGCCTACGACTCTGTGAAATTCTACCTTCTTAGTGGAATTCTCTTCCTTCCCTGAGTCCTTTCATCTATCAATCAATAATCACCTACAATGTGCCAGACACCATGCTAAGTGCTTTTCCTCTTAAGCCAGCCACACTATTTTGCCCTTAGTTGTTCCTTGTTTTTATATGGGCAGTTACATAATGGATAGAGTGCCAGGTCTGGCAGGAGCAGGAAGACTCATCTTCCTAAGTTCAAATCTGGCCTCAGATATTTACTATGTGACCCTGGGAAAGTTACTGAACCCTGTTTGCCTCAGTTTCCTCATCTATAAAATGAGTTGGAGAAGGAAATGGCAAATTATTCCAGTATCTTTGCCAAAAAAAAATGGGGTCCCAATGAGATAAAACTCAACAATAATAACAACTTTTCATGAAAGTCTTGTCTTCCCAACCGGTTTGTTAGTTCTCTGAAAGCAAGGACTACATCTTACACAACTTCCATGTATATTGGCTGTGGGGTGATAGCTTCCAGCGGTGAAGAGAGGGCTAGCCTCGTGATCGGGACTAGAAGTATATAGAGTGAATTGGTGGTTTCATTACTATGGGAATTAGGGGGATTGGAGCAGCAAGTGGTGGTAGGAATTGACTCCATCTTGCAGCTCAATTCTGAAACTAGCTCAATTCCTTTTCCATTCAATTATGGGTCTAGTCCAATTTCTGTCTTATGAGAAAGCTTTATTTAATTTTGGGAACTGGAAGAAAACTTCACTGCATTGTTTGAATCCAGCCTGTGGCTGGGAAGCTGGAACACCTTTAACTGCTGTTTTAGAGACACTTAACTCAGGACCTAGGTTATGCTGACCAGAAAGACCCAGAGACTGATGCAAGGAGTTTTCTCACAATTGTACATCTCAAACAATTTATATGTCTTATCCGAAAACCGACCCCATATTGATAAATCAGTTATTGTCTCCATATTCTCTTGCTTCTTCTCAGACATTTGAGGAGGAGTGGGATACCTCTTTTTCTGATTTCAGGGAATTACACCTGTTCTTTCTCCTCCCAACTTAGAAGGTCTCTGATCTTTCATCCAATTAGAAATTAGGATTATTTAATCTTTTATTGTTTCCTTTTAACTAATTGGCCTCACTTGATTAAATGTTTTTAATGTATAAAAATCTGTCTCCTCCTATATTTGGGGGTCCAGTGCCAAAGCTGAGGAAGGGGCCTGATCCTGATTTGTTAGGTAATTACCATGCGTTGCTAAATGAATTGATATGCTAGGAAGCTCAAACCTTTGTATCCTCAAACATTACATCTTTTACCAACTACAGTTAGGGAAAACTGAGTGTACTAGGGTAGACCAGCACCTTCTTTGTGTAGTCTTAGCTACCTAGAACACTAAAAGGTTAAGTGACTTGTCCATTGCCTAGCTGTATCAGAGATGGCTATTGAACCCAAGTCCCTCTCTCTACTTCACCACATTGCCTCATCAAAGCAAACCCTATGCACTTGATAAATAATTGATTGCTTGACTAACTCTAGCCACCATGACTCTTCCATCCCTACTGAATTCATCGGGTGGCCCTGACATTTGGCAAGGCCTCAGGAGGTACATTGCCAAGACTAAGCTATTGACGTTAGGATGACACAAAGTTCAGCCAACTTTTGCAAATCTGTGACTTCCTTTATCTTTACAAAGAGGGAAACTGCCCTCTGAAACACAAATAGTGAAGTCCCCACTATGGCTTCATCTCCATGGTACTCAAGGACCTTAACCTGGAAGTTAGGCAAGGAAGAAGAGTTTTAGACTAGAGGCCAGAGGGACTTCAGTTTGAATTCTGATTCTACTGCTGTGGAACCACTGGCAAATTACAAAACCTCTCCAAGCTTCAGCATCCTCATCTGTAAAATGGGGGTAATAACAGCACGTAACTCAGAGTTATGATACAATGCTTGGCAAATCCTGAAAGCATTGTACAAATTTGAGCTATTATTAAATGCTTCATTCCAAGCAGTGATCCTAGGACCGTGAATATGGGTATAGATATTAAATGTGCCCAATTCTGAGATGATTTGGGAAGAAAAGCAATATTTCTCAGTGAAATGCAATTTTTCTGAATTGACTTATCATCTTTTCCTCATAATGGAGCTGGTTATCACTACTTCTCTCTGAGTTATCTCTACAGCTTTAAGCTTGCTTTTTGTCCCTTGTGCTTAGCATATGTGTTAGCACTGGAGTTAACAAATACTAGTTGACTATCTGTGTATCTTTCTGTCTATCCATCCAGTCATCAATTTTTCTCTGTACCTCAAATTCCTCCCTGGATTCTCCAACTCAAACCTACCACTCTGACAGATTAGTTGCCTCATTGTATCCTAGATACAATAAATTTGTTTCTTTATCCATAGATATATTGATTCAGTTTCCTTCTGCCTATTCAATGGTTTAACAGGGTTTCTGGGCAGCCACAGATAATACCAGTTCTAGAATGCATCCTTCTGGAACAACTATGAAGAGGAAGGCCTGGGCAGTAGTAAGAGACTTGACTTTGGAGCCAGAAGACCTTTCTGCCTGTGTGACTTTGGGCAATACCTTTCCCTCTCTGAGCCTTACTTTCTTCCTCCAAAATGTAAAAAGGTTTGTATTGTATGATTTCTACAATTCTTTTTCTGACATTTTATGTTCTAAGATTCCTTGAGTCTCTAAATCTAGAATCACATGAAATATTCTGATATACATAATGTGCATATATATATATATACACACATGTACTTATGTATATGTCTGTGTTTATGTGTTTATATATATACTACATCATACATCTTTCTTCTGAATAATTTTCTAGAAAAATTATTTCCAGGATTCCTTGATTTAACCTTTTTCCTCCCAGACACATTAGTTGTCTCAGGATCTCTCAGATACACTACACCTATTGCAAGTGGTGCATTGGATAGAGCACCCAGCCCGGAGCCAAGAAGACTTGAGATCAAATCCAGTCTCAGACACTTACTAGCTTTGTAACTCTGGGCATTTCACTTAACCTGTTTGCCTCAATTTCCTCATCTGTAAAATGAACTAGAGAAGAAAATGGCAAACCTCTCCAGTACCTCCGCCAAGAAAACCCCAAATGGGGTCATGGAGAGTAAGACATGACTGAAACAACTGAACAACAACATTCCTTCTTCTGATTTTACTCACATAGTTTCCACCTTCCTGCCAATCCTTCATTCCTGCTCTCTGTTTGCTCCAATCCTATTCTGTCCTTCAAGTCCTTTACTCCCCCCAGAGCCACAGTAGGAGTTTTTGTGATTAGAGTAAGGACTCAAAACCAAAGCAAATGGTAGAAAAGATCCTCTTAGGGGGAGGACATCATACCAAAGGGAGCCACAGATACCCTAGGGCATCGACTGGAGGCTGCTGGTGGTGAGGCCCTGATGGAGAAGGTGAAGGAAAGAGAAGAACTCACTCCAAAGTCATCCAGTACTACTTTAACTAGTTACTCTGATTAACCTGGTATTAAACTCTTGATATTGTGCTGCTGAAAATTCCAAATTCAACACTCAGGGTCCAGGAGAAAAGCCTCACTCTTAAATTAATTCACAACCTAATCAAGATGTCATTGATCCTCTTCAAAAACGAAGGATGAGTAATAATCCTCATGATGATGAAATTTCAGGTGATCAGTCCCAAGTTGGGGTATCATGTGCCTCTTTTCAAGTAACTTAAAGTTTGATGTCAAATACTCTAAGGTGCTGCGGATAGGGCAATAGACTCAAAATAAGAAGGTCCTAAGTTTAAATCCTGCAACAGAAGCTTAATAGCGATGTGACCCTGGGAAAGTTTTTCAGCCTCTTTGGGACTCAATTTCTTCATCTATGAAGTGAAGGAGTATGACTCTTTGGCTTCCAAGGCCTCTTCCAGTGCTAAATCTATAATAGAACAGAAAAATCATCGTATTGAGCATCAAGAGACATAAATTTTAGTTCCACCTCTGCCAACTTGCCAGCTTAGTCAAGTCATTTCCCTGTAAGGGCCTTGGTTTCCTCTTTTGTAAAATGAAGGGATTTGGACTTGGTGAAATCTAAGAACTCCTTTCTGTTCTGACATTCTATGAATCCTATTAACTATTAATAACTATTAACGCTAACATCTATCCATTGTGCCATGCTAACTCTAATCTTGTCTTTTGGGAAATGTTTTCAATGTATCTTGTACCACAGTGGGTAGAACTTCAGCCTCTGAGACAGGAAAGACCTGAGATTGAGTCTGTTTTTGGATGCTTAATATCTATGTGAGCCTGTGCATGTTTGCCTTAGTTTCTTCATCTGTAAAATGGGAATAATGATAGCACCTTCCTTCTAGAGTTATTGTAAGGAGAGAATGAGACAACATTTGTAAAGTGCCTGGCACATAGTAGTCACTTATTAAAGATCATTTCTTTCCTTTTGGAAAACTTGACTATACCTCATAAAGAAGTTCAAATGCCTGTCTGTAATGCCAGCTAAAAAATAAAAATACTACCTGCAACACTTCATTTGGCAATGAAACTGTGCATTGACTTGGGATTAAGCTTTACCTCCAAAAAAATAAATATCAGATCCTAAATTCATCAGTATGTCTGGATTTCTTCTATTCTACTTATGAAATTATAAAGACAACTAACATGAAGGTGAACAATGTGCAGATTCCATCTAAGAGTAGACTGGAGTCTGGGAGCAAATGGTTTTTTAGAAGTCATGAAACCTTGATCAAATATCAAATATCCTCTTTCTCTCTAAATAATTGCTTGGCATTAATAGGTCATGGTCTTGCTATCCTCTGGTCAGAACAAATTGTCTCACATGGAAGCTCTCTGCAACCACCACCATGTGAGTGGATGTAGCCTCCTCTGTTTGGCTACACAGCAGAAATAGGTTGAGTCTTAAAAAAAAATGCCAGACTGTGACGATTTCTTTTTTCCTGCTTCACCTTCTTTCTGGCTTGAGCTCTCTTTCCAACATACTCTGTTCTGTTGTGTCTTGAAGATAAAGATCACAGATCACCAACAGGGTGACTCCCATGCTCTTCATCTCTTTTACCCTGGCTCCAAGAAATGGGACTAGGGGGTTTTGTCTCTGTTCTGTGTTATTTGTTTTGTCAGTTTCAGGTACCAGCGATGATCCCCACTAGACTTGAGAGTTTGAGTCATGGCAACCTTGGAGCCGGGATTTTTGGTGGAAAAACCAGTCATCCTGGAACAAAAACCCAGAGCCTAAGATTTGAGTTTGAGGTAGGGTTTGGACTTGAAACTGGGACTGTGCTCTGTAAGGAGGGAGTTAAGGTATGAGAAAATCCCCTTCCTCTCTCCCCCACCAAAGGTGATCCTCAGAGTCCTCTCCTCAAAGAGACTGAGATGCCATAAGAGGTGGGAAGATGGTTAAGGCCCACGTGATGGTGAGCAAATTTATGTTTTTGTGATTATGCTTTTTGAAGTAAATTCATCTTTGCAAAAGTTACTCCAAAGTTTAAAGAGGTTAAATGGCACCAGGGTATAGAGGACTCCCCCATTCACCTGGGGACACACTGTCAGTGGGCTGCAGAAAACCTAGACAACTCCCAATGTCCCTTAAGGGTACTGGAGTACTCCAAGGGAGGTTTGAGGGATGAAGCACTCCTGACTTTCCAGGTAGATAGTGGAGTCAGTAGTACACATGAGGACTTGAGTCCTACGTAACCTGGCTTCTCCAGAATTCCAAGCAATCTAATTGATGGCAACAGCTTCCCTGGACTCCTGACTCTTAGGTCACCATGGCTCAAACATCCAAATCAGGTGTGTTGGGTGAGGATCAGTGCCTGCTCCTATGAAACAGATCAAATACAAACACTCCCAGGCCCATTTCTTGGAGTCAGGGTAGAAGAGATGGGGCAGGGTCCCCTTTTACCAGTTCAGCTCTCAGGGTCCATGCTACAGGAAAACTGTGGTCTTCACCCTCTAGATGCAGCAGGAAAGATTACACAAGAAAGAGAGTGTGAAAGTACAATCCATAAGAAAAAGAGTTTTTAAAAACTGATCCTGTTCCTGCTGCATAGCCAATCAGAGGAAGTACAACTACTCCCATGGTGGGGGACCCAAGCAGCCTCCACATTAGGCCATCAGAGTATGCGTCAAAGGTTTTTACCTAAGAAAATAAAATTTAAACTCGTAAGCCTGTCTTCCCACAGTCCCACCAGTAATTGTTATTTTTCTTTTCTACCATTTTGCCAATTGAATAGGTGAGAAGAATTGTTCAAATTTTAATTTCTCTGTCAGTTATTTGGAACATTTTTTTATGTTTATTGATAACTTGGATTTCTACCTTTGAGAATTTCTTTTCCATAACCTTTGATCATTTATTGACTTGAGGAATGGCTGTCATTCTTATATATTTGAATCAGTTCTTGATATGTCTTGGATTTCAGACTTTATTAGAGAAACTTGTGGCAAAGATATTTTCTCCCAGTTGCCTATTTCTGGGTGGATTTAGGGTATTACCAAGCTTGAGCATATCTAGAGGAAACTGGGATAATAGGAGGATTGGAGACCAGTCTTTGCCACAAGAGCTATTCAGGTAGGAAAAGATAGCTCTCATGTCTGTGAATTTTCTCTTTTTTAGTACAGTTCCTTCAACTGATTCTCCTACAGTATAATTTCCAGTCTTCTCATCATTCTGGTTTCTTCTGGATGTTAGAGGTTATTAATGATCTTACATGGGTACCCCATCCATGGGTTGAATGCTAAGTTCTGGGTATTGAAGGCCTAAGCAGCATTCCCAGTATGCCTGCAAGTACAATCACCCCAACAATATACATTTTGTAGGCTAAACTCTGAATTTGTGGATGTGTGCTTTCTCATATCTCAAAGAACACAACCCTTGCTTCATCTCTGATCCAACTTCCTGCCAAGACTTTCTCTGGACAGGTTTGGTGTCTACTGTTTAGGTTTGAAAAGAGGAAGTCCCTCACTCCTATGTTACCCACTTCAATCTGTTAGCCCAGATCATCAATAATTCCACGTTCCTTCCCCTTCATAATCCTCATGTTTTCATTTAGTTTTAGGACCTTTGTACATTTGGGATCATAGTTTCTAGAGCTGGAAGGACCTTAGAGGCTGTCTAATTCAAACCCCTTTTACAAACGAGGAAATTAAGGCCTAGGGTAGTTAAGGGATTTGGCCACGGTCACATAGCTTGGAAGCTGTCAAACCAAGATTTAAAGGCAAGTCCTCTGACTGCAAATTAAAGCTCTTTTTCCATTCTATCCTGCTGCATGGTAAGAGGTAAAACTCACCCGCCACCAGACTAGTGTTTTTCTCTCTTTAAAATTTATTTATTTATTTATTCCCTCCCAGGTAAATATAAAAACAATTTTTAACATTCATTTTTAAAACTTTGAGTTCCACATTCTCTCCCTTCCTCCCTCCACCCCCCCCACCCCACCCCAGCTACTGTTTTAAAGAAGTGAGTCATTTAAGCCAAATGTATACGGATAAACAATCACTTCAGGAGCATCCAATGATCAGCTGGATAGCATACAAATAAAGTACTGTAGGGTTTTCTATGCAAAGGTCATAGATTTAGGAAAGGAAGGGACCTACAAGGTCATATAGTCAAATCTCACATTTTACACATAAGAGGAGGGGAGGGATTGATTAGGGGCCAACCCAAGGTCATATAGGCAGTAAAAGGAAGAATTTAGATTCAAACACAGGATCCTCTGACTACATTTGGAACTGTTTCCACTATACTACACTGCCTCTGCGACCTGTTAAACACACATGCTTGGAGTTAACTTTTCAGTGCTAGAGACAGATTCTTCTACTGAAGTTCTTTTCTGATGATTCCTCATCATAGTAGCAGCTAATACAGCCAGTGAAGCCAAAGTTGGACTTGAAAGGCTTTGAGAATGGGTCTGGAAAGAAAATTCAATGTGCATCATTTGTTGAGGGGTTACCTGAGAATCGACCTGCTTACACTGGCGGGGGGGGGCTTACCACCAGGTTGGCCACAAGGGGACATTCTTTCCACCACAGAAAAGATCATCAACCAAGCCATAGAGGGTTGGGTTCTTTGTTGGTCGAAGTATCTACTTTTACAAAAACTCACAGATCCTTGGAGAATTGTAATATAAGCAACAAGGGGTGGGTACTAATGAGTTAGGCAGGCTGCGCTATCAATCATCCCTGTAGACAGAAAGCCTATTTGAGCATTTCTGGATCACTCATTCTCCCTCTGCTCACATGGGCCTCCCCCTCAGGATTATGTCTTTGCCTTTCCAGACAACTCAATCCTCTTCCATTCTTGGGGCTGTGACTCTTTTTAAAGCCAAAGTGCGAAATGATGAACACAATGGCTTTGCTCCCTTTACTGCCTGTAGTTTTTACCAGCTTGTGATTTTATTTCTTGGTTTATCTGGGTTCTAAATTCTTTGCCAGTCTCGTAACAGTCCAGTACCAGTGTTTCATGACTTCCAAGGTTCCAACCTAATACAATTAGGCAAGATCTCCTGACTTTCTATCTTCCTGACTCACAGAGACAACTGGTAGCACAATGGATAGAGCATTGAGCCTGGAGTCAGAAAGATCAGAATTTAAATATGGCTTCAGACACTTGTTAGCTGTATGACTCTAAGCAAGTTAGGTAACCTCTGCTTGCCTCAGTTTCCTTAACTGTAAATTAGAGATGATGATAATAATAGGGAGGTTGTTGTAAGGATCAAGTAATACTTGTAAAATGCCTAGCATATAAATGCTACATGAATACTTATTCCCTTCCCTCCCTGAAAGGAGAATCCACTCCCTTAGAGACCTTTCTCTCTCCCTCTCTCCCTATCTAAGATTCAATCTAAAACTTTGGATTTGTTGATCAACACTTTTATCACATTTGTTGGCTTAAGAAACGAAGTAGACATTTTGAACAAAAGCTCACAGGGTAGTAGGTTATTTAAAGTAAGTGGATTGTCTATAATATAGTAGACATTCTCTGAGGAAGAAGATAAGTAAAGGGGAAAGGAGTATGGACAGTACTTTTCCCCAGGTCACACTGGAAGAGCAGAGCAGCTTCCTGCCAGGAAATAGATGGCACTAGATTGTATCACTTCGAACTCGGCTCCTGATGCTCTGAAACTTTCCGCTTCCGTCCCTGGAGCCCCCTCCTTTAGTTGATTAGTTCCTATCCAATATGAAGAAGGGCCTTGGCCAGCCATGCTCACCCCAAATCTGGCTCTGTTCTTCATACACACATACACACACACCCCATACACACACACACTTTTAATCTCTTTTCATGTTATCTTTCCCCCATTAGAATGTAATACCCTCTTTAAGGATAGAGCTATTTTTCTCTTCTGTTTTAATTTGTATTCCCAGAGTTAGTACACTGCTTGACCCATAGTAACTGATTAATAAATGCTCTATCATCTATTTATCTATCTACCTACCTATCTATCTACCTATCATCTCTCTCTGTCTCTCTGTCGGTTTCTCTGTCTGTCTCTGTCTCTGTCTCTGTCTCTGTCTCTCTCTCTCTCTCTCTCTCTCTCTCTCTCTCTCTCTCTCTCTCTCTCTCTCTCTCTCTCCACTTTATCTCAGGACTGCTCACAGCTTCTCATCTGCTCTCTATGACCCTGCACTCCTGTCTCCTGCCCACAATGTTTCTGCTTCCTCCTTTTTTCCTTGCTTCTGCATTTAAGAATAATTAATAACAAGTACAACAAGGCATTTATAAATGCCTTACATATATAATGTCATTGTCTACCAAATTTTGTGGTGGAGGAAGTTGCAGGAGAAACTTGTTAGTGTAGGACAGTTCACCAAGTCAGTTTCTTCCCACATCTCTTGAGTTACTGTCCCCTGGGCATGACCAAAGACCAGTGACATTGTCTTGTGTGTGCTTCTTAGAGGCCAAGGATGGCACATTTGTGAGACAGTGGGTCAGAGAATAAGACCTTGGTCTCCATTATCAGTTCCATATTCTAACCAAATAATAGGATTAAAGATTTAGAGCTAAAAGGGAGCTAAGAAAATGTGTAGTCTAGACACCCTTATTTTACAGGTAAGAAAATTAAGGCTCTTAGAGGTTAGGTGATGTGCCCAAAGTCACACAACTAAAATGGCAAAAAACTTTGAATTGTCAGGTCCTATGACGACAATTCCACTATTCTTTCCACCAGACAATGACTCTGATGTTCTACTTGCCACAGGTGAATTTAGGAGAAACCACTGAAAGATTAACTCATATTTGAAAAAAATTTCTGCTTAAATTTTTATTTCAAACATTTCAAGCATCCATGATTGCATGCATGTGGCTACTCCTTCTACTCAATCAGTGTTCCAAAAAAATGTTTATTAAGCATTTACTATGTGCCAGACACTGAGCTATGTGCTAAGGCCACAAAGACAAATAGCATTCTCTACCCTTAAGGAGCACATTCTCAAAGATATTTTACTAAAGGAAATAACAAATACACATTGCTAGGAGATAGAGTGGCTAGAACTCTGAGCCTGGAATCAGTAAGACCTGAGTTCAAATCCTGCCTCAGACTGTGTGGTCCTGAGCAAGTTATTGAACCTCTATGTCCCTCAGTTTCCTCAGCTACAAAGTGGGAATCATAATTTCACCTACTTCCCAAGGGAAGATGAAATAATATTTGTAAAGTATTTAGAACAGTGTCTGAAATGGGGTGGACAACCTGCAGCCTCAAGACCATATGTGGCTGACCAGGTCATCAACTGTGGCTCTTTGACTGAATTCAATGGTTTGGAATCCCTGGCCTGGAATATAGTAAGTGCTTAATAAATGTTTATCCCTTTCTGTAAAGAATAGAAGAGGATGCTCATCTGTGAAAAATATATGTGGAAATTCCACATTTTAAAGCTAGCTGTCCATTTCTCCATGCATCACTTAGTGGACTGGCTCTCACATGTATCACAGATTCTCCTTTTCCTGGGTTTAGCATACTTCTGCCTCAAGGGCTTATCTCTAATAAGTCTAAAGGTGAATAAATATATATTTTGTTCTTTCTTTTTTCTAATCAAATTGGCCAAAGGTTTATCAATTTTATTGTTTTTTTCATAAAACCAACTCTTAGTTTTATTAGTTTAATAGTTTTCTTAATTTCAGTTTTATTCATCTCTCCTTTGGTTTTCAGTATTTCTAATTTGGTATTTACTTGAGGATTTTCAATTTGTTCTTTTTCCAGCTTTTTCAGCTGCATGCCCAATTCATTGGTCTCCTCTTCCTCTATTTTATTCATGTAGGTGTTCAATGACATAAAACTTTCCCTAAGAACTGCTTTTTCAACATCTCATAAGCTTTGGTAGGTTGTTTCTTTATTGTTATTCTTTTGAATGAAGTTATTAATTGTTCTGTGGTTTGTTGTTTAACCCACTTATTCTTTAGGATTAAACTATGAGTTTCCAATTAATTTTTGGTGTATCTTTCCAGGGCCTTTTATTACATATAATTTTCATTGCATTATGATCTGAGACAGATGCATTGACTATCGCTGCCTTTCTGTGCTGGATTGTGAGGTTTTTATGCAGTAGTACATGGTAAATTTTTGTATATGTACCATGTACCACTCAGAAAAAGGTATATTTCTTTCTATCCCCATTCAATTTTCTTCAGAGATCTATCATATTTACCTTATCCAGAGTTCTATTTACCTCCTTCATTTCTTTCTTATTTATTTTAAGGTTAGATTTATTAAGGTCAGAGAGGGAGAGGTTGCGGTCCCCCACTAGTAGAGTTTTACTATTTCTTTCTGTAATTCCTTTAACTTCTCCTCTAAGAATTTGGATGCTATGACACTTGGCACACATATGTTTAGTAATGATATTGCTTCATTGTCTATGGTGTCTTTTATAGAGTTACTTTCCTTGTCTCTTTTGATTAGGTCTATTTCTACTTTTGCTTTGCCTGAGATTAGGAATAAATAAATATTTTGTCAATCCCTCTTTGCTTATAGAGGTTCTTTTTCATGCACCTGTGCTTGCTGTTCAGTTTCAATGTACATCCATTACCTGTGTCACTTCCAAATGGAGTCACTCTCTGTTCCTCCTCCTCCCCTACATTCCAGCTTCCTTGAAGCCATGGATATTTCTCCTGTCCCTCTACAAAGATCCAAGTCTTTCACCAAATTTCCACCCATTCTAAGACTAACACAAAAAAGAATTTGATGGTTGCCAAAAAATGTTAAATATAAAGTAGAGAATTAAAGGGCAGAGGAAAATGAAAGGGCAGAGGGCAATAAATGGGATCAGTTCTTCTGGACACAAGAAGTCAGTGCTCACACGACTGGTCACAGAGGATGAAACAACTTCTCCAACCCCACTTTCCAAACTTCCTCCCTTTATAGAAAGTACAGACAAAAGCTCAAAAGAGTTTGACAATTAATAGGAACTGCTCCCTCTTCAAGCATGAAGTAGGAGGAAAGGGAAGGGAAGGAAAAAGGTGAAGGACTTGCATTATCTCACCAATTATGTTCTCAGTTCCCAGCAGTCTCTTTGGAACTTCACTGGTCCAATCGCTTAGTCCAGCAGCAGTGACAGTAGCCAGTCAAAGTTTCATAAGAAAGGGGCAAGAAACCAAAGACCCAGAGACTAGATATGCCTACAGAAGCTGCCCAAACACATGGCTCCAAGAGGGAGAATGACCTCTCTTCTTCTGGCTCCTCTCTCCCAGAATTCTCCAAAAGGTAATGCCAGAAATCCAAGATCAAACATATCACCAACTAGTGAACTCTAGAATAGTGTCTGCCAGATTTTCTCATCTTCAGAATTCTGGGTAGCATGTTTTAAGAACATTGAATTGCTAAGTGTGTTTGAAAGAGGTTATTCAGTGTAGGAAAGGAAAGTAGAAACTATTTGACAAGAGGATTCATTGAAAAAATGTGAACATTTACCCTGGATGAGAGACAACCTAGGAAAAAGGAATTGCTGTCATCAAATATTTGAAGCTCAGTCATGTGGAAGAATAGAAGACAATATAAGAGATTTTGTATTGGAAGGGACCTTAGAGGTCATGAAGGTCAAGACTTTCATTTTGCAGATGAAGAACTAAAAACTAGATAGATTACATGATTTCCCCAAGGTCATACAGATAATAAGCTGGATTGGAATTTGAATACAGGTCCTAAAATTCCAAGTCTAATACTCTTTCCACACTATTATTCTACCTTTATTATTTTACTCATGTGGAATCCCTTTTCACATCACACACACAAATACACATATGCATTGTATTTGCACTATTAGACTGGATCCCCTACCTCCTACCTGAATATAGGGGTAACTCTATGGGTGACTATTCCTAATATTCTAGCTCATGAGCCCCTATATGTATGTTTCCCACTAACAATCAGCCAGCAGACTACATTAATTCATAAGAAAAGATTCAACTAACAGCAAAAACAGTGATAGTATAGTATTCCTCTTCAAGCCTCAAACATATCTCCCAACAAGTAGCTATAGTCTGTTGGGAGCAAGAAGAATTGCATAGTTTTAAAAGTATAATTACAGTGGAGAACATGTGTTGTGGACACATGTGGCCAAGGCATCTCACAATTCAGAACTATAGGACTCTGGTGCCCTTTTCTTTAATCTGTAAGAACCTCAAGAGGTTCACTGTGGGAAGGGCATTTGTGTCAGTGATGGATGAATAATTTCAGTGCCTAACTGGCATTTCTCTATGTGCTACACAGTGACTCTGCTGGAAGTATTCGAGTTAGACAGGTTTCTCAGCCATTGGACTGAGGAATTCCTTGAAGAATACAAAATCTCTGCTGGAAAAATAGATTCACTGGACTCCCTGCATACACTTTTCAAAGGATAAATGTAACCTCCACTAATTCTAGTCCCAGGCTTTACTGGATGCTTCAATATTCTTTTTAATTGGAGTATTATAGTATTCTTTTTTTAAAAAATAATTTATTTGTTTTCAGTTTTCAACAATCATTTACGTAAGTCTTAAATTTTCTCCCCTTCTCTCTCCCCTCCCTCTCTGAGATAGCATGGAATCTTATATGGGTTCTACACATACATTTTTATTAAACACATTTTCACATTAGTCATGTAGAAGAATTAAAATGAGTGGGAGAAATCATGAGAAAAAAACATACCAAAATATAACACAAGAGAAAATAGTGTGCTTCATTCTGCATTCCAATTTTGTTCTTTCTCTGGATGTGGATGGCATTTTGCCTCAAGAGTCCTTTGGGAATGTTTTAGGTCCTTGTATTGCTGTGAAGGCTAAGTCTATCAGAAACAGTCCTTGTACACTATGACTGTTACTGTATTTCTCCTGGTTAATCTCATTTCACTTAGCACCAGTTCATATAAGCCTTTCCAAGCTTTTTTGAAGTCCTCCTGTTCATCATTTCTTATAGCACAATAGTATTCCATCACATTCATATACCACAACTTGTTCAGCCGTTCCCCAGTTGATGAAAATTTCCTTGATTTCCAGTTCTTGGCCATCACAAAGAGAGCTGATGTAAATATTTTTGTACATGTGGGACCCTTTCCCATTTTTACGATCTCTTTGGGATATAGTCCTAGAAGAGATATTGCTGGGTCAAAGGGTATGTACATTTTTGTAGCCCTTTGGGCATAGTTCCAAATTCCTTTCCAGAATGGTTGGATCAACTCACAGCTCCACCAACAATGAGTGTTCCAACTCTCCCACATCTTCTCCAACATTTATCATCTTCTTGTTTTGTCATGTGAGCCAATTTGCTAGGTGTGATGTGGTATCTCAGAGTTGTTTTGATTTGTGTCTCTCTATTCAATAGTGATTTAGAGCACTTTTTTCATATGACTATACATAGCTTTAATTTCTTCCTTTGAAAACTGCCTATTCATATCCTTTGACCATTTATCAATTGGGGAATGATTTGTATTCTTGCAAATTTGATTCAGTTCTCTACACATTTTAGAAATGAGGTCTTTATCGGAGACACTAGTTGTAAAAATTCTTTCCCAGTTTTCTGCTTCCCTCCTAATCTTGGTTGCATTGAGTTTGTTTGTGCAAAAACTTTTCAATTCAATGTAATCAAAATTATCGATTTTGTACTTCATAATGTTCTCTATCTCTTGTTTGGTCATAAATTTCTCCATTCTCCATAAATCTGATGAATACATTATCCCTTACTTCCTTAATTTGTTTATTGTATCAGCCTTTATATCTAGATCATCTACCCATTTGGATTTTATTCTTGTGTACGGTGTCAGGCATTGGTCTATGCCCAATTTCCACCATGCTATTATCTAGTTTTCTCGCTATTATCTAGTTTTCTCAGCAGTTTTTGTCAAACAGTGAGTTCTTATCCCAGAAGCTGGGGCCCTTGGGTGTATCAAACAGTAGATTACTATATTCATTGACTGTGTGTCTTGAGTACCTAACCTATTCCACTGATCTACCTCTCTATTTCTTAGCCAATATCAAGTGGCTTTGATGATTGCTGCTTTATAATAGAATTTGAGATCTAGTAGGGCTAGGCCACCTTCCCTAGCATTTCTTTTCATTAATTCCCTTGATATTCTGGATCTTTTGTTGTATTATAGCATTCTTTCAGAAATGACAGAGACCCTTAATCTTAGATTGGCAGAAGCCCCTCCCATTCTACATACTTCAGATGTAGGCTCTGAGATTTGTTACCTCCCAAGTCTAGCATAGGAGAGGTATGCCCTCTCTTGTTTGGCAATTTTTCCTGGTTCAGACCTGGGTTCCTGTAGTAAGATACCTCTTCTTGGCTTCTGGTACTGCTCTAATTACATTACGCCTTACTCCCTGACAGGTACTGTTTGATCCAATGATGTTGACCTCCTGGCTGTCCCACAGACAAGACACTCTATTTCTTGGCTCCAGGAATTCTCTCTGGCTATCTCCTATGCCTGTAATATTCTCTCTTTGCTCCAACTACTGACCTCCCTGGTTTCCATTAAGTCCCAACTAAAATCCCACCTTCTACAGGAAAATTTCCCCAACTCCTTTTAATTCCAATGTTTTCCCTCTGCTAATTATTTCCTAATTTATCCTATATATAGCTCATTGCATATATATTTGTGTGCATGCAGTCTCTCTCATTAAATTGTAACCTCCTGTAGGGCAAGAACTGTCTTTCGGCCCTTTTTGTATCCCCAGTGCTTAGCATAATGCCTGGTACATGGTAGGTGCTAAAGAAATGTTGATTGATTTCTCAGTTTTCTATTGTGTCTTAATGCAAAAATGTGACTTAGGGACATTAGGGAAGCTAGGTGGAACAGTAAATAGAGTGCTAGAACTGAAGTCAGGAAGACTCATCTTTCTGAGTTCAAATTTGGCCTCAAACACTTAATAGCTGTTTGACCCTGAGTGAGTCACTTAACCCTGTTTGCCTCAGTTTCCTCATCTGTAAAATGAGCTAGAGAAGGAAATGCTAAACCACTCCATTATCTTTCCCAAAAAAACTACATATGGGGTCCAAAAAACAGGACTTTATTTTGGAGAACATAAAAGCAAGGCAGTTTGTACTCTGGGAGCAAGTTCCTGCCTCTATTGGTTTTTTTACATGCAACTAAACTATTTGAAGACTCAGTTTATTCAAGGTCTCAACTATTCCCCCGAAATGCTTAATTTATACATGAAAAAGCTTTCTTTTCTACATTCCATTTTCTCTATCTTTACCCATTATAACATTAAGCTTCAATGAAGTCAAGACAGAGCATACATACTCTTACCCTTCCCTTACCACTGAGGTTGAAAGGCCAGCTCAAGGTAAGAAAAATCCCACAGCAAATAGTGAGTTCTCCATCCTAGAACTCTCCTACATAACCACTTGTCAGGAGAGTTGTGAAAGGATTTAGGGCTTAGGATTTGGGTAGGGGTCTGACCAGATGACCTCTGGGATCCCTTCCAACTCCAAGATTCCCTGATTCTGCATTCCAGTGGCTAAGATTACATCCCCCAAAGGTCACACCTGTTTGGTGTCTAATGCCTGATATTGTTACCCAGTTTCGCGGGTTCTCCAGATTCCAGTGGGCTCCAGCCCAGGAGATATCCCCTTTCTAAGCTCATCCTGATGCTGCTCCCTAATCACAAGCATTTCTAACAACTATCGTTCTCCTTCACCAATATTTAGCTGACATTATAATGACATCGCCATCATTAATCACGAGGGACAATGGATCTGGAGACTTCACAGAGAGCACTAAACGTCCCAGCTGGAAGACCCAGTTTGGTCTTTGAATCTGCTTTTGTTCCAAGCCCCTGGCTTCCCTTCTGACATTTTCTTTAGACCTTATGAACCGTGTTCCTGTGACAGGGTTTTCCTAAGTGAGACAATTGCTTGTTTTAATGAACACTCTCAAGCTTTCACGTTCCATGATGTCCTTCCAAAGCTATCTCTGTTTGCCAGGAGGACAGGACACTGGGGGCATGTTTCCTTTCTCTGTAGAGTAAATGTTTTGTAGAGTTTGTGCCCTACAGAAGCCCAATCAGCACTGAATTAGACATTGAGCCCTGGCTACAAGTCCCAGTTCTGAGGCCCCCCTCAGCAAACACCCGCCACAGATGAATTGGCATTGTCTGGGCATTCAAATCATTGCTTTTGTATCCTTGTGCTCTCTCCTGGGGAGAGAAACCAAGGCAGTGTTTGAATCCAGGGCTCTGCACTTAGTTACTAAACAACCCTGGAAAAGTCACTTAGAATCATAAGAGCGGATTTAGTACTGACCCTCGATGTCCCCCCTGCCCGTAAAAAAGGGGTGTAGACCAAAATATCTTTAAGCTTCCTTTTTGTTCAAACAGTATATGATTCTGTAATCTCTTTAATTCTGTGATCCAACAAACTAGAAAGACTGAAAATAACAGAAAACCCCAGCGTGGGCATAGGCAGAGTACAGAGGAGGTGTGAGAACTGGGGAGTGAGCTCTTACTCGTTTCAGCAGCTTTCTTCCACCTGTCTGTCCTTCCTTATAGTGTTCTGAAAGTTTTCACAGCAAAGACCTGCATTGCAGCATACAGCAGCTTCCTTGCCCTCTCCCTCCTCCTCTCCGCCCTGTCTAGACCCCTCTCCCCATCCCGCCTTTATTCTTAAAGCTCTCCTTTCTAGTATGAAAATTTGGGGATTCTACCAACAAAGAAAGCTATAAAAAGAAAAGGGCAGTTTGTGGGAAAGAACAGGAAAACCCAGAAGGGGACTCAATGGGAGCCCAAGAGGGATGTTTGAAGGGCTATGATGTACAGCCATCTTTCTAAAATGATTCCTCTTTAGTCATCTCAGAACTTTGAGAAGCAGCTGTTCAGCAATGACCAGCCAGGCCTTCTGATCAGGAGAGGTCACATTCCAAATGAGCTCAAGCAGTAGCCTTGCCCAAACCTTGCCTGCCTGCTGTCCTTTGCGTTGGCCCCAGGGAGGATGGTTCTGAGCCAGGTCAGGACAGTCCAAAGGGTAACTCTCACCCAAAAGCCTCCCACTGAGGCTGGTTCACAGGCAGAAAACTGGTTGAAAGCATGTGATGGGCATAGTTTTCTTTTTCCTAAGTTCTTCCAAAAAGGAAAATGCAGAATACAGGGAAGAAAAAGCAGGAGAAAAGAAAAGGGGAGACAATAAAATATTTGGCAGCCTCCCTCTGATGTGACTGAAGTCCGGGTTGGGTGCCAACTTTTCCTACTGCAGTGTAAATTAAAATGCTTGAACTACAGTGATAGACACAGAGTAGGGAGCCCCAGATGGTTCCCTATAGCTCAAAGCAGTGGAACATCAAGGGGGGAGGGGAAGAGAAGGAAGGAGGGAGGGAAGGGAGGAAGAGACAGACGACACCAGACAATAAAGCAGTAAAAGCAAAACTACAAAAATTGCAAAAGGTTGGGAGAGCCGATGCAGTAAAATATTTCTGGGAAGCTGATGCAGTCCAGAAAATAATTGACTTCAGCACTGCATAGTCACAGAAAGGATTGCTGTTCATAGTTATTGGTCTGAGGATAACACACTGAAACCCTGAGAGTCCTCTCACCAAACTCTGAAGTTCCTTTCTGCTCCCTGACCCTTGCCCATCTCATCTCTGACCTGGGGAGATGAGAGTCTGTGGAAGTTTTAGGGAGGTAGTGAGGGTCCCTTTATTTGGAAGGGACCTCAGGTCATCTAATCCAGGGATTCTTAAGCTATTTTGGTGTTATGGACTCTGTTGACAGTCTAGTGAAGCCTATGGATCCATTCTTTGAATCTGCATAAAATAAAATACATAAGATTACAAAGGAACAAATATAAAATACTTATCAAAAATATAATTCAAAAATCATAGACACTGGGTTAAGAGCCTCTAATTCCACTGCAGCCTGTACCCAAAAGAAATCCTATTGACAATATTTCTAACAAGTAGGCACACTGATTCTGCATGAAGATATCCAGTAACAGAAAACTCATTACCTTTTTTTAAAAAATTGACATCTTTTGTTTTTACATTATTTTAATAATAAGAACTAACATTTATAAAGCACTTTACATATATTACTTCATTTTATTCCCACAACAATTTTTTCAGAGAGATGCCATTATTATCCCCATTTTACAAATGAGGAAACTGAGGCTAAGAGAGGTTAAATGACTTGATCAGGATCATATAGCCAAGTGTCCAAAGGAAAGATTTGAACTTAGATTTTCCTGACTTTAGATCAGGTGCTTTATCCACTAGCCACTACTGGTGTGTTAGCCATCACTTTAAGTTCCAAATAGATCATGTTCCTTTCAACCCAGAAAGCTAAAGAATAAATTTAAAAAAGAGGGGGAGGGGCTGAAGTTCAGCAAAACTAGTCAACCCTTCAATCAAGTCCGAAAATATATATTCCATATCCACAATCTTTCACCTCTTCAAAGAAATGAAGGTACATTTTCTCTTTTCTTCTCCAGGGCAAAGTTAGATCATCATAATTATACAGAATTAAATTGACCAAGTGGAAAGGGGAGGGAGGTTACTT
Organism: Bettongia penicillata ogilbyi; assembly: GCA_023548195.1. Lineage (NCBI taxonomy): Eukaryota > Metazoa > Chordata > Mammalia > Diprotodontia > Potoroidae > Bettongia > Bettongia penicillata. The sequence goes on from JAJHZJ010000500.1 coordinate 5,245,636, forward strand.
TTTCTATGTACATTGTGAATAGTGTTTTCCTATTTATGCTAACTTCATTTTGTATCAGTTCAAATAAACCTTCCCATGCTCCTCTGATTTCTTCATACTCATCATTTTTCATGGAGCAATGATATTCCATTAACTTTAGTAACCACAGGTTGTTCAGCCCTCTTGCAATTGATGGGCCTCTGGTGTGTTTCCATTTCTTTGCTCCTATGAATGAAAAGTCCCGTGGTCAATATTTTGGTGTATAGAGAACTATCCACATTTTGAGATTTGTCTTTATATACTTTTGAACAGCACTAACTGGTAGGAAGGCACATCCCTGTAGCCTCTAATCTAGCTCCTGTCTTCCACATGAGAAATTTTCAAATACTTAAAAGATAGTGACCCCATTCCCACAATCCAACCCCAGTTCTTCAAATTATCTTTGCATGGCATGGTCTCACCTTTCTTCTCATGCTCTTCAACCTCCCTTGGGAAATTTTGCCCTGGTCAGAACAGTTCCATATAATCTTGGGCCGGAACTCAAGCTTCCACTGGTAGATTGTGTCATTTTATGTTGTCTTTTTTGCTTGTTTGTTTTGAATCAACCTCAGTTTGATAGACATGGGACAAACCTAGAGAATAACAAGAGGGTCGCAATTAATCTCAGTGAGTCATGAGTTGAGCTATATGTACAGGGACAAAGGAAACACAAAGTCTGGTATTCAGTGTGAAGCCTCTCTACCCATGGGACAGCTGCACTGGCCATTCAAGGACCCAATTCCATTCACAAACCCATCTTTAATCAATCCAGACTTTTAAGGGTACGTAAATACCAAAAGCTCAACTAGATTCAGAATTATAAGGAGAACAGGGCTTTGACCCAGTGTGTCATCTCTTGGAGACTTTAAGCAGGTAGAAATAAGTTAGGAAGAATAACTAGTTTACAGTAGAAAGCAAACAGATGGGAGCATTTTCTCTCTGTTTCACTTCCTTCCCAAGGGAGTTCCTCCCCAACCTAGTCCTTCCCTTCTCTCTCCTTTGGTGTTAATCTCCTGAGTAGACTCAGGTTCTCTGTCCCTCTCTGTCCTCTGTTTCCTCCACAGAGCCTTTCTTTGGGACCTCTGAGTTCTCTTCTCCACAACTTAGTTTGTCTTGAAGAGTCAATCTGAGGGCACCTTTCATACGTCTCATTCCAGGGTCCGTTTTGTACCGCTTGCCCAATGCACTCAGATTGCTAGTTACTGGCTCTGATGAGAGCATCACAAATCAAATGCCTGTATAATTTGTAGGGCTGGGATAATAACAGTAGTTAACATTCCTTTCAATCCAGCACTTTAAGGTTTGCCAAGTGCTTTACATATTATCTTATTGGATCTTTACAAACAACCCAGTAAGATAAGTGTTAAGAGCCACTTAACAGTTGACAATGACAATGGATTGACTTGCTTAAGGTCACACAACTAGTCGGTGCCTGAGGTGAGATATGCACCTAGGTCCTGATTCCAAGTCCTACACCCCCTCTACTAGAGCACCTAGATTGAACATATTCACTTACTTTTATTTTTAATCATAGCATTTGAGGTTAAGTGATTTACTCAGGGTCACACAGCTACTAAGTGTCTAAGGTCAAATTTGAACTCAGGTCTTCCTAACTCCAGGAAAAGTGCTCTATCCACTGCATCACCTAGCTGTCACAAACTTATTTATTCTTCGCAAGAATTTTGTGAGATTGGCAGCCCAGGAACTATTACTCCTATTTCACAAATAGAGAGACTGAGGGGCAGAAAGGGTGAAGTGATTTCCCCACGGTCATGAGAATTAAGGCAGGAACTGAAGTCTTCTGATTCATCTTGCTTTTTAATTAGGGAATAGGCTATTATTTGGGATTGCATGAAAGTATTTGATGATGTACTTGACTAAACCTAGTCCTACAGGAGTGAAACTGTTTCATAGGTGCATCTAATTTAGAGTTTTGCCCCACATCAGAATGGGAAGGCATCTCAGAGTGCCCCCTAGACTCTAAATGTTCTTACCATGTATTTGAAGTTGCATCATGAAGTTCCTTTTGGCACTAGCATTTAATTAGTTTGGGCCTAAAAGTTTAGTTGGACAGATATAAATCATTCATTTTTAATCACATCTGGGATTCAGTTACTGATACATTACAAAGAAATGAATTCAGTCAGTTTCTTTCAAAATAATACAATACCATTATTACTTCATTTGATTATCACAGGAACCCTAGAACATAGATATTGTTATTATCCCATTTCACAGATTTTATGGTGACTTATCCAGGGTCACTCAGCTAACTAGTCAGCAATATTTACACTCAGGTCTCCCTGACTCCAAGTCCAATACTCTGTCCACTATACCACTAGCTGCTTAAAATAACTACTTAAAATTTGTTAATAATTTAGTTTAAAAATGGTCTTAGATGTATACTTCATAACATAAAATACATTAAATTCCATTATATTATATACCAACATTTTTAAAGCTTTGAAACTTTAGGGGGGAAAATGTACTATTTGAGTAGCTAGGTGGTATACTGGACAAAGTACCAAGTCTGGAATCAGGAAGACTCATCTTCCTGAGTTCAAATCCAGCCTCAGACACTTACTAGGTGTGTGACCCTAGGCAAGTCACTTCCCTGTTTGCTCTGTTTCCTCATTTATAAAATGAACTGGAGAAGAAAATAGGAAACTATTTCAGTATCTTTGCCAAGAAAATCCTAAATGGGGTCATGAAGAGTCAGACACAGCTGAAAACAGCTGAATGACTACAATATTTAGCTCTATGTGAAAGAAAGCTAAATTTTGATCCATTAAACAAATAGAAGAAAATTATTGGGAAGAAGGTAGATATTGAGAGGTAATATGTTATAGAGGATAGAAGCTGATTTGGGGATCAAGAAGACCTGGATTCAAATCTTATCTGGGTAGGCACATCACTTAATCTTTCAATGACCTTAAGCAACATTCTGAGACTATAAAACTGCAGTGCAGCTGCCAGTCTTCACTGGTACTGGTTGAAGGGATGCCACGCTCATTGTTTCCTATCCTAATAAAATCTCCAGTAAGGTTTAAAGGAAAAAGGCAGATACTTTTGATTACATGGATAGTAATATTATTTATATAACAAGAAATAATATAATCAAGATAAAAAGATTACATAAGAGACTGGGGAAAATAGCTTTAGCAAATACAACAGATAAAAACAACTTCTAAAATTTATAAACAATTCATAAAAATGTTAAGGACAAAACCTAATCTCCAGCGAGCAAATGGTAACTACATGTGGATAGACAATTTACAAAAGAGGACACACAAATTGTCGATGACCCCTTGGGGGAAAAAAAATGTCCAACCTCACAATCAAAGAAATGCAAATTAAAACAAATTTTAGACAAAACTTCACAACAATTAAAATGGCTAAAAATTTATTCTAAATGATTAAAAACTCAATGTTGATAGAGCAAACAAGAAACCTATATACCTCTACTTTGCTGCTGGAGCTGTGAAATGTTAACATTCTTTTGGAGAGAAGCATAGCCATACATTGCAAACATTATATATCTCATCATTCTGAATATGCACAGTATTATTGAAAATACAAATCAGAGATATGTGTTCAAAGAAATTTAGAGTATTATGATTCATTATTATAAAAAAAGCAAAAACAAAAACACTCCATAGAAATGTATACTTAACTAAGCAAATTGTGGCCTGTCAATAAGATGGGATATTATAACATAGTAATAGCTAACATTTATATAGTGCTCCAAGAAGGTGGCAAAGTATTTTAGAAACATCTCCTTTGGGGCAGCTAGGTGGCACAATGGATAACATAAAGGCCCTGGAGTCAGGAGGACCTGAGCTCAAATCTGGCCTCAGACACTTAATAGCTGCATGACCCTGGGCAAGTCAATTAACCCAACTGCCTCCAAACAAACAAAAAAATTTCATTTAATATGTTAAAGATTGGTAAGTATGACTAAGATAAATAAATTTGGAAAGATTTACATAGAATAATTTAAAGTAAAGAAAGAACCAAAAGAGAAGAGAATACACCATCTAAGACTATATAAAAACAAAATATACCCAGAGATAAACGAACAAAAATAAGAAAATTATTTTGTTATATAACATTGTTATATAAAATTGTTATAGACACTTGATAATATTAAGCCTAGGGACTAGACCTATGATATCACTGGCATAGTTATAGTGTTCAACATCTTGTCTCTGCAACCTGTGAATTTAGAACCCTGAAATAAACTTCCCCAGGGTCACAAAGACAGTGTTATGTGGGAGGCAGGACTTGTGTCTTCTCAGCTCTGAGATCAGTTCTCCATATGATCTACCAATATCACCAGTACTTGATAATGCTGTGGTGTTGTTGAGTCATTTCAATCATATCCAACTCTTTGTGAACTCATTTGGGGTTCTCTTGGCAAAAATACTGGAGTGGTTTGTCGTTTCCTTCTCCACCTCATTTTACAGATGAGGCAAACAGGGTTAAGTGACTTATCCAAGGTCACACAGCTATAGTAAGTGTCGGAGGCCAGATTTGAACTCAGGAAAAGGAGTCTTCCTAATTCCAAGTCCAATGCTCCATCCACTGCAACACCTCAGCTGCCCTACTTGGTAATATTAAATTCACATAATTAATGATAGATAATAACTAGTATTTATAAAGCACTTTAAGTTTTGCAAAGAACTTTACATATGTTAGCGCTTTGGATCCTGATAAAAGTCTTCCAAGATAGGTCTTATTATTATCCCTGTTTTGCAGTTGAGGATCCTGAGACAGATAGAGATTAAGTGATTTGCCCAGATTTACATAGCTAGTAAGTGTCTGAGACCAAATTCAAACTCAGACCTTACTGACTCCAGATTCAACACTTAAACCCAGCCATCCTCTTGCCGAAGATAAATAAATAAGTTGTAAAATAGGTCAAATTGGCATCTTTTCTGCTTAAAGTTAATTTCATTTAAAATATTTTATAGGATGACAAAATTAAACAAAAACACTAGTGTTATAGAATTCAACAGGTAAAAAAGTTCTTAAGCACTAGAGGGTATATAGTGAATGGGACTCTTGATCAGCTATGAGACAGATTAGAGGATTCTTTGATGTCTTCCAAAGTAGAATTCTAGAAGCTGAGATGTTTGTAAATATGCATTGGTGAAACTTCTCTCTGTGTAGACAATGAGTAACTTACACACTCAGAAGATAGTGGTTGAATGAATGTGCTGCACAAGCTCTGGGGCTCAGTCTCCTAACCCCATTGGGACCCCAGAGGGCATCTGAGCACTGCTTCCTTTAGGGTCTAGGGATAACTTTGAGGAGTTGGAGTTTCTAACATGATTATTCCAACCGATATCAATTACCTTTGACATAGAGATATTTACTGAGAAGGCATGTATTATATATACATACATAAATACAAATATATATGTATATGCATACACAGACATACATACATATGTGTGTGTTTATATGTATGAAACTTAAGTACAATCCCCCCAAAACCTGGGGTACACTTTCCCCTGTACATAGTTACTCAATCCCTGGGGAGAGTGAATTCTAATCACTAAAATTGATTGCTAGAAGTGAAGGGAAGTGGGGAGTACTGACCTAAAGTAGATAAAGTACCAGACCTGGAATCAGGAAAATCTGAGTTCAAATTTGGCCTCAGACACTAGCTGTGTAAACCTGGGCAAGTCATTTACCTCTTATTTGCTTCAGTTTCCTCATTTGTAAAATGGGGATATTAATTGCATTACCATCAAGGGCTGTTGTGAGATCAATGGCACTAATATTGATGAAGTGCTTAGCACAGTACTCAGTACATAGTAAGCACTACACAAATGTTAGCTATTATTATTAATAATTATTTTCAGATTCCCCACCGAGTTCACTTAAGGATGTGGCACAACCACTGGACAAGTCTTTTGATCATAGGACATGGTACCTTGAACGCCTAGTTGAGTCTTTGCTGGAACAGATCAAGCAGATCACTCCTCAAGGCTGTCTCTTTACTAGACTTAGCTGCTTCTGCTATTGACTCTGATTTCTGAACATACCTTTAATGGTTCTTCTAACTTTTTGAATCACTAATCTGTTCCATCTTCAATATTTATTGACCTAAGATCAAGAAAGAATAAATGCAGTAGAAACTAAAAAAGCACAGGCACCATGGTGTCATGGACATATCGCAGCCCAATGGAAAGATAAGGCAGCCATAGTAGGACACAATAAATCATGATTTCTCTCCTTCTACTCAGAGACCCACATCACTTACTCTTCCCCTCCCAAGAGTCACTGAAGATGGCTTAGAAAAGATAGAGTTCCTCATTTGAACACTATTATGTTTACATGTGTTCTGGGTCAAAATGCAGAGGCTTTGTAGTATTACTACAATATAGTAAGACAACAGGAAATAGTCGTATGTGTGGCAGATGGCCTGCATCCCCATGTGGCTCAGTGATGTGGTGAAGAAGAAAGACATGGGCAGGTAGAAGAAGATAGGGCAACTCCGTTTAATGATCTGAGAGTCTGAGTGTTTATAGACAGAAACTGCAAGTCCATGTGACATTCTACTCTTCTCCTGTCCTAGTGATTTGGCCAGTCTTATTGTCTTAAAAACTGTTAGCCTAGAGGGCATCTGTTTTACATATCCCTTGTATTCTGTAGTTCTCTTGTTTGTCTCACAGAGACAGCAACAACTGGGGGGCATGTAGAGTCATTCCGGATGATAACGAGCACAGTCTCAAAGAACAGTTTTCCTGAAGGTCTGTCCTGAACTTGTCAACCAGACTCCATCCTGGCCCTCAACACTTATGCTCTAAAACGGAGGGAGAAATGTCCCTTCCAATATGCATTTCTGGAAGCAGAGTCACTATAACTCCATGTGGATTGGCAGCAGGCAGAAGGGATTGTACATGTTTTAAGTACTGGGCTCCATCTGGCCAGTCCCTCATCCATAGCTAATGAAAGTTGATTTAGCCTAAAATTCCCTTCCCCATTCCCTATCCCCATAAAGAGATCTCCAGCTTTGTCAAGTAAAAGCCTTGTCCCTCAACTATTATTACTTTGCTATACACATTCTCCTCATTGATAAGGTGTCTCTCTCTGTACTGCCTATTTACTTATACCTATAATTTTCTTGTTCAGGACATTACACTTGCACAAATTTGAAAAGATATGAATATCATAACTTATTACAAAACCCAATAATCATGAGTATTTCCCTTCACCTGAAAGATAATTTATGTTGCCTAACCCTTGGGAAGAAGAAAATAATTTCCTTCATATAAATCAGGTTTTTGCATTGGTTAGATGTGAGTAGAGAAGGTCTGGTGGTTCTAGGAGCTATAGAGAAGTCCATAACAGAGGTTCTGTTCATCTCTTCTAGGACACCACCTAGCTCTCAGTGGGTAGATGACACAATCATCAACGGAGTGACCAGAGGTTTTACAAAACCAGGAATGTCTACAGGACACTGCAAACCAGCACAAGTCTTCACATTCAATTTAGATAGGTAGGATTTCCAAAATGAAATAGGATTCCATCTAGTTTATTAAAGTTCTTCCCAATTTTTTAAAAAAATAAATAAGGTCCAGAAAGCTTCTCCAATGAAAATGAGTAAAAGTCCTGGTAGGTTGAGATACTACTCTTCAGATAATTCTGGTTTCCTCACACTGGACTCTAGAGTCTCTTAATGACACAAAAAGTAAACTCAAGGTTTCTCATTTGAATAAAAATAATTAATAAACACAGGATCACTTTATCCATTAGAATGGTCAGATTTGTCAAATACAACCTAGATCATATGAAATAATTTGTGAATGAGAAAATAGAAATAATAGGCCATATTCAGTGAAGTAGATTATTGGTACCAGTTATAAAATACCTTAATGTACATGTAAGTGTACATATTTCTTTCAGTGTTGCTCCAAATGATGTTGTCTCTTCAATTTAATATGCAAATATAGGCAATTGGTATTTAAATAAATATCTGTGCTATTATTTTAATATGAAATTTATTTATATAGAAAAGGTATATTGGTATCTGGAAGCATTGTCATTATTATATAGCAGGAGAAGAAACTAATTGGCCTATGTTTTATAAACTGAGAAAACTTCCCATATTTTTGGCATAAGGTCTAGGAGAAACTAACTAGCCTCCAGGGGACCTGCCTTACAAACTCTACCTTATTTCAGTAAGGGCAAATCTCCATGTGAATAGACATTTTACTGCTAGCTAGTGTTTTAGTGACTCCAATTCAGCATTTAGTCACATTCATTACCACATTGGAGCCCCAGAAATAGACAAGATCCTGTTCAGGCCACAAAACAAATTATATATATACATAAACAGTACACTTAATCTGCCTTCAAAGGGGCATGCTCTTGAAGTTATTTTTCTAGTTATGGAGATGCAGGATTAATGCAGAAAAAAGACAGGCAGGGAAAGACTTGTGATCATCAACAGTTTCTGGCTTATCCCAGTGAGAACACATTGGACTAAAGAGGAAACCAGAACACCTGGTGATGAGACAGCTGTTGGTGAAGAGGAAATCAGAGTAAAATGAGAAGAGAATGGCACCATGGGATAGGATTCATTAGTGAATGGTCATGAACTCTGCACTATCTCCCTCACTTAAGAGGAGATTTGTCATAAAGAAAATCAATTGTCTTACTCTGGCTTACAGATGTCACACTTCATTGAGTGGTGTCTGCCAGGGACTGGGATATAGAAGTCTTGTCTTTTACTCCAATTTTATCTCCAACTGTTGGAAAAACTATCCCTCACACATTGTACCTGTAAAAGTGGAAAGATTATAGAGTTCTTTAGATTCTTCAATAGGAACTTGTATTTTGAAGGCAAAAAAATTGTTTGTACTTTTATAAAAATAAAAATTTTATTGGCACTGATTTTTAAAGTGAACAGCTGTCACTCTTCCAATGACTATGTATGTGAGTATGCATGCCTCTGTGCGTGTGCATGCACACACACATATACATATACACACACACATACACATACACACAAGCCTTTCTTTGTAATAAAAAAGTACAATTAAACAAAGTAGACACGTATTGGCTATTCCTGGCAATGTATGATTCATCCCATACTTAAACACAATCACTTCTTGGCTCCATGGTCCTCCCATACAACACTCCCTGCTGTAGTGATTGCTCCCATCATTGATCAGAATCCCGTTACTTTTAATATTATTTTCCTTTACATTATTGTCATCACAGTATAAATTGTTCTTCTGCTTCTATTTACTTAATTCTGCATCATTTCTTTAAGGTTCAATACCATTTTTGGTAATGTGTTCTCCCTCAATACATTTCTACCTTAGCTCGTACCAGATTGCCAAAGAAATAACCATTGATTGCTTAAGCGCTAGTTTATTGGTTTAATATTTGCTCTATTGATATTGTCTTCCTTTTTCTTTTTACTGTTGAATGTTAGAGATTGTCAATAAAACCAATGCAGTTTTAGGGATTTAGTGCTCAGTCTTTCACTTGGAACAAACATCGTGGTAATAGGTGACTTTACAGATGCTTCCTCTTGAAATGTGTCTCCCATGGTAAGATGTGCCTAGCCAGTCATTAATCAGTCAGTAAACATTTATTAAGAACCTACTATGTGCCAGGCATTGCACTAAGCATGAGTATTAAAAAGAAAGCAGCAAAAGGCAATCCCTTCTTTCTAGGAATCTACACAGTCTAATAGGAGTAATAATAGTCTAATATGCAAACAAATATATACACAGCAAATTACATAAAGGCTAAATAGGAAATAATTAGTAGAGGGAAGGTGCCAGCATAAAGGACTGTTGGGGAAGGTTTCCTGTAGAAGGTAAGATTTTGGTAGGGACTTCAAGGAAGCCATGAAGGTCAATAGTCAGAGAAGAGGAGGGAGAGTACTTCAAGTATGGGGGACACTGGAGAATCACTGGAGCTAAGACATGGAGTGTCTTGTGGAACAGCCAGGAGGCCAGTGCACTGGATCAAATACACTTGGCAAGTGAGATGTAAGTTGCCTGAAAAGGTAGGACAGTGGATAGATTATGAAAGGCTTGGAATGTCAAACAGAAGATATTATATTTGACCTTGCAGGCAATGGGAAGCCACTGAGGTTTATTGAGTAGGAAGATGACATGATCAGAGCTGTGTTTTAGGGAATCATGTTATAGGATTGATTGGAGTGGAGAGAGACTTGGAGTAGGTAGATCCATCAGCAGGCTATTGAGATAATCAAGGCATGAGATAATGAGAGCCTGTTGTAGAACAATGGTGGTATCAGAATAGAGAAGGGGGCACCTTCAAGAGATGTTGCAAAGGTGAAATCGAAAGGCCTTGGCAAACTTGGATATGTGAATGGTGACAGTGAGGAATCTAGGATGACTCCTGGGTGTGAGCCTAAGGGACTGGGAGGATGGCATTGTCCTTTACACTAATAGGGGAAAAGGTAGGGTTTAAGATAATGAGTTCTGTTTTGGACATTTTGAGTTTGAGATACATGTATTGGACTTCCAGTTCAAGATGTCTGAAAGACAACTGTAGATGCAAGACTGGAGGTCAACCAAGACATTGGGGCAGGAAAAAATAGATTTGAGAGTCATCACCAGAGAGATGGTAATTAAATACATGAGAATTGATGGGATCACCAAGTCAAATAGTATAGAAGGAGAAGGGGGCCTAGGACAGAACCCTGATAGGATGTGAACTGGAGGAGGATTCAGATCAGGAAGACGTGTACTGGAAGCTCCTTCTCCAGCTGTGGGAAGGGATTTGCATTAATGAGAAACTCCAGGCTTGAACCCCAAGATTTAGCCAAGCCTGGCCTCCAGATCAGCTAGGAAAGTTTCTGGGAAGGCATGAAAGTCCTCAGCATCATAGTCATCGAACTAGGCTGGCAATCTGGTGCTCAAAGTCCTCCAGAAATCTAACATCAGCCACCCTTACTTCCCAATATGCCTCTGTACAAACCCTAGCTTAAACTGACTTGTCTAATCACTGGCCCCTTAAAAGACTATACACAGCCAAACTCAGATAAAATGCGATCAAGCAAGCAAGCATTTATTAAGTGACCACCACGTGCCAGCAACCATGCTAGGCCATTAGGCCTTCAAATGGCTTACATTTTATCAGGGGAGATAACATACAAATATATAAATATATGCAAATACATTCCACAGAAAGTAATCATTTTAGGGAGGGTGGGGAGACCAGCAACTGGAGGAAGGGGGAAACAATTAGGAAGGGTCTAATGTAGAAGCCAACATTTCAACTGAGTCTTGAAGGAAAATTGGGATTCTGAAAGGTAGGAGTCATGAGACAATGCAATCTAGGCATAGGTGACAGGCTATACAAAAGCAGAAATGAGAGATTGAATGCTGTGCATGAGGGACAGCAGGGAGGCAAGTCTGGCTGCCCTGTAAGTGTATAAAAGGAAGTGATGTATAGTAAGGTTGGAAAGGTAGAATGGACACAGGTTGTAAAGGACTTTAAATGGCAACTGGAGTCATTTGTATTTGATCTTAGGCATAAGACTAAATCATTATAGTTTATTGAAGAGAATATTATGGTCAGAATTTTGCTTTAGCAAAAGCATTTTGGCAACTCTCTGGAGAGTGAATTCAGAAAGGGAAAGAGACTTGAGGGAGATAAATTAGAAGAATAATTCGAAGTGAATGGAGAGAAGAGGGTAGACGTGAGAGGTGTAGTGGAGATAGAAATGAAACTTGGCAACCACTTGGACATGTGGGATGAGAGAGAATGAGAAGTCAGGGATAGCTTCAAGGATTGCACTTTGGATGAAATCAGAATGAAAGGTGGTATCCTTGACAAAAAGAAGGAAATTAGGAAGAACAGTGGGCTAGCATCAGTTGTGGGGGGAGGAGAGTAAATGAGCTTTGTTTTGGACATTTTGAGATTGAGGTGCCATTAAGCAGTTGTATTCTGGTAAATGTTTAATGGAGAGAGCTAGATGGCTCAGTGGATAGAGCTCTGGGCCTGGAGTCAGGGAGATCCAAGTTCAAATCTGGCATCAGACACTTACTAGCTAGTGACCCTGGGGGAGCTAAAGCCTCTGTTTGCCTTAATTCCTGTCTCTTTGCCAAGAAAACCCTATGGAGAGCATTGGTGTGCTCTCCCACAGGGTAATGAAGAGTTGGACATAACCAAACAGCAAATGATTAAACAATCACCTCCCCAGAAGGGAAAATGTACACATGACACATTCTTAAGTTTAATCTGCATTGGTAACATTTCCCCATAAGTTTCTTAAATCTAGAAAATCAACAAAACACAAATAAATCAAGTCCTGATTTGTAGCATTTGCTGAGTACTGAAGTACAAATTCTGCAACTGATAATTTAGCAATCATTTCTTGAGAAGAGGTTTGAACTAGCTTCAGCACAGCCCTGTGGATTCCCATGGGACATCCGATTCCAAATATTCGATACATTATCAATGATGTGAAACTGGAGCTTAGCAGGGACAGTGAGGCTGGATATCTATCTGGATCGGCTAGTCATCTAAGTAGAGGTGATAATTGAACCCATGGGAGTTTATGAGGTTACCAAGAGGGAGAGTCTTCAAGGAGCATCTACAGTTAGAGATGGTGATAAAACAAAGAGTTCTGAGACATGGTAAGAGAAGCAGGAGGAGGACTGAAGACAAAGTAGTGCCATGAACACCCAGAAAGGAAAAAATGTCCAGAACAGGGTGGTCAGCCATGTCAAATGCTATAAAAAGTCGCGAAGAATGAAGATTGAAATAAAATCATTGGATATAGCAATTAAGATTTCATCGGTAACTGGAAAGAGGAGTTTCAAATGAGTGATGAGGTCAGAAATCAGATTTTAAGGATTTGAGGAGTCAGAAGAGAGGAATGGTAGACAGTTGGTGGGGCCTTTTTTCTTTCAGAGCATGACGTTGAAAGAGAGGAGAGATGGAAAACAATAACCTGAGGGGAGATAGTAGGCTCAAATGAGTGGGTTTTTTTTTATTTTTCTTAGGAGAGCAGAGAATGAATCAGTAGATATAAAGAGGTTTAAGTTTAGAGAAAGAACAAGGGCGATTGTGGGAATCTTCAGGGGAAATGAGAGGAGAAGGAATTGAAGGTACAAATAGAGGACTTGGACTTGATGATAAAAACCACCTCTTCTTTGGATACTTAACTAAGAGACTAGGGCATGATGTCAAACAGTTTTAATATGTAGAGGGGAAAAGAATAGGGAATGCACTGGAATCTCTTTTATTTTTTTCAGTAAAGTATGAGGCAAGGTCCTCTGCTGAGAGGGTTGGGAAGTGAGTGGTAGGGCCAGCTGGAAGAGAAAAGAGAAAGCTTTATGGGAAGGGAGGAAAGTAAAATTAAAGCCTGGGAGAATTCTTAGTGGTGAAATGACTGGAAGTGACAACCAAGAAAGAGTAGTTTAGGGGAAGTGTGCTTAGAGAGAGATGAAGTGAGAAGAGGTTAGTGTTAGATAAGAATATTTCAGAATTCTCCATCATGGAAATAGAACACGTGGCTGATGATGAGTTCAGGAGTATAATCATCCTCATGTGTATGACTGGGCTGATATGAAGACACTAAAGATCAACTATCATTCTTGATCCCAGAGAACAGATGAGTTTCAGTAGAGGTGGAGGATTGTTCATGCGGAATGTTTCAGATGCTGTCAGACAAGACAGCTGGTAAATTTGGCTTAAACTGTTTTACTTTGCTACAAAGAAAGGGTATCTGGTGTGGCAGGAATGCTATGCCAAAAGAGGACTGTGGTATAGAAAACTTACTGATTAACCCTTTAAAGAATGAGCTAAATGGTACCTTAGAAGTCATTGAGACTTATCTCCTCACTTTACAGAAAAAGAAACTGAAATCTACCCCAAATTCACACAAAGAATATAACAGCAAAGCTAGGGTCTGAACCCAGCTCTGCTTCCAAATCCAGAGCTCTTCCCACCTCTTTGCAACCAAATACCTGTGTCATGGATTTACTGCCTCTGTCATTCATTTTGGTCCTTTTCCTGTATTCTTATGTTAGATAAAGTCTTGGGCTTGGAGTCAGAAAGGTCTGAGTTCAAATGTGGCCTCAAGCATTTACTAGGTGTGTGACTCTGGGCAAATTACTTGACTTCTCTTTGCCTCAGTTTCCTCATCCATAAAAAAAGGATCATAATAGTACCTACCTCCCTGAGTTGTTGTGAGGACCAGGTGAGGTAAGTGTAAAGCACTTAGCACAGTGCAAGGCACACAATAATCACTATAGAACAGTTATTATTATTATTATCTAAATTTCATGCCTCCTCAACTAGATCACTAGCTCCCTGAGGGCAAATTCCCAGGTAGAGAGGGTTGGCGGTGGGCAGTCTGCAGAGAGAAGAGAAGAATTAGAACAGGCACTGTACACATCAGGCACAGGTGTGCCTTTTCAGCACCCAGGACAGGGCTAGGTAAATAATAGGTACAAAAGAAATATGTAACACTCACAAAGGATATTTGTATAAGACTACCCTCATTGAGGGAGACTGATTATTTAATGATCTGTGCCTGTGTGAGGGGCAGAGTTGGTGAGAACTGGAGACTTCTGGGTTTTGAGAGAGAAGATATGGTCCCAACCTCCCTTCAATTTGAAGAGAGAGAAAAAACTCTGGGAAGGAGTCAAAACATGAAGGAAGGAAGGAAGGAAGGAAGGAAGGAAGGAAGGAAGGAAGGAAGGAAGGAAGGAAGGAAGGAAGGAAGGAAGGAAGGAAGGAAGGAAGGAAGGAAGGAAGGAAGGAAGGAAGGCAAAGGAAGGAGGGAAGAAAGGGAAGGGAGGAGGTGAAGGGAGAGACGGAAGAAAGGAAATAAAGGTGGAAGAAAGGAAATAAAGGTGGAAGGAAGAAAGGAGGAAGGAGGGAGGGAGGTAAAGGTTAGAAGAAATATTCACTGAATATCTGAAGATAAAAAATAGATTTATGGTTACAATGGTACTAGAGACCCCTTGAACAGAGTAAGTCTAATTCCTCTGCCTACTTTTAAAAAACCATAACACATAAAATTTCAAGTCAAAGGACATTAAAGAAATAGATCTTTTGTATATATATATAAAAACCATAATACATAATTTCCTCTGATTTATCCTCTCCCATTTAGTTTTCACTGGTGTTTCTGCCACTGCGTGTCAAATGAAATATTTGCCTTCTGAGATTTTTCTGATCCTTCCTAAAAGAGAATGTATTCAAATGTTTCTGCCAACAAATGGAGCCCTCGGCAAGAAAGGATGTGAAGCCTTGGATATCACAGACTTTGTAAAGTTAAAGGAGGGAAAGAATGTGGAATCTCTCCCTTCCCCCACCCTTCAGTTTTTGCTACAGCTCTGCTCTATTGAAACTAAAGATACTGTCCTGGGCTGTCCACATTTTAATGCTGCAAATCCTCCTAAAGAAAGATATAAATGTACTGTCTATGGGGAGAGATAACACAGGGGTGGGGGTGGGAGTTTAACTAAAAGCAAGCTCCTTTACAACCAAAATTATTTCAGAGCCCACTGATTTCCACATTCCAGGTTTAATAAAAAGAAAGGGGAAAGATCTGTAACATAAATATGACTCCATTCCCATATAGCAGGTAGATCTACAGAAAATTTTCCTGATCAGCCTGTCTGTACTCGTGGCATTGCTGTTACTGTTTGCCCTTTGTTCAAAGAGGACAGTGACATCAGGGAGACGATGGCATGACGTGCAGTCGACTGACTTAAGTGAAGGAGGGCTGTGCAAGGTCACCAGCCTCACTTCTTCCTCCAGACCCATCTGGGTCCAGTGGCCAGATAATCTATTCATCACGATGACTAGAAATGAGGTAGAGCAGAATGCAGGAGGGGGTACTGCAAACTTATTTCAGACCTTTTGGAGACGGCTTTAATTCTGCTCCCTAACATCTGAACTGGTACAAATGTCTTCAGATCATCTTTCTTCCCATTTTCATCCCATTCACCATCACTGGGCAAGAGTCAGATCCAAACCCAGTCTAAAACCAGTGATCTTCTTTTCTCAGATGGAGTAACTGAGGATCCCAGAAGTTAGGTGTTTTGCCCAAGGTCACACAGGTAGTAAATGATAGAGCCAGGATTTGAAGTGCTCCAAGTTCAGTGCTCTTTCCAAACTTTTATTAAGCATTTACTCTGTGGCTTTCCAAAGATACAAAAACAACCAGGAACAGGACCCTGGTCTGAGAGAGCTTATAGACTAATAGAGAAGATAAAACACAAAATAAGTGACTATGAGGCAAAGTTGAATATAAAAGTATAATAAGATTTCTCTAGGAGTCCAGGAGGTCACTTCTAGATAGGTTGGGAGATTATAGAAGGCTTCACAGCATAATAACAATGGAATATTAATAATAATAGCTTATATTTAAGGTTTATAAAATATTTTTCATATATTATTATATTTCTTCCTTCCAACAACCCTGCGAGGTGAGTGGTGGGTGTGGTAATGGGAAAAAAAACCATCCTATTTATCTCTGTGACAGGTGAGGAAATAGACACATAGAAATTAAGTGGTTTGCCAAAGGTCATAGAGCTTATAAATAGAAAAGTGGGAATCAAACCTGCTAAATCCAAATTCATTTTTATTTTTAGCTAAGCAAGATTTCAGCAGGTAAAGATGCGGAGAAAAGAGTAACTTAGGTGTGTGGAACAGTACAAACAAAGCCACAGAGCTCAGAAATCAAAGACCCTCTTTGGGGAAAAGCAGGTTCTTCAGTTTAATTGTAGAATAAAACTTGATAGCTAGACTGGAGTCAGATTGTGAATGCTTGTTTTGTTTTTAATTCTAGGATGAAAAGTTTTAACTTGATTCTATAGACAATGGGAAGCCATGAAAATGTTAAAGTATGAAAGTAGCACTGTCTGACCTGTATATTAGAAAAATTATTTTGTAGATATGAAAATGATGCATTGGATAGAAGGAGGCATTAGGGACAGGGAGTTTGACCAAGGGCAATTATAGTAGTCTACACAAAGATGACGAGGGCCTGAACTATGGTTATGGTTGGAGAAGTGAAAAGATGCAAGAGATATTGTAGAGAAAGAATTAGCAGGACTTGATGAGTAATCGCATATGGCGGCTGGGAGAGGGAAAGAGGGTACAAAGGGGGAGAAGTTAAGGTTCTCCAAGTCAAAATGCAAGCATAAAATGCCAGCATATCGTACTTGTAAAATTGTACCACCGGTATCTGTTAAGTAACTGACTCATTCTGGGAAAGAGAGAGAGAGACACAGAGAGAGACACACACAGAGAGAGAGAGAGAGAGAGAGAGAAAGAGAAAGAGAGAGGGGAGAAAGACCAAGAGACATTTCTACTTCTGCATCTATATCTGTCTTTCTCTTTCTTCTGTATTCTCTTTGCTTCTATTTACTTTCCTCTTAAATAAGAATGATAAAATTGGTGGGAAGGCAAATTAAAACCCTCTGCACATGGAAATTATATACACTGGGTATTTTGGAATTTATAACTTTTATGTCCAGAATCCAGTAGAGTTCTACTCTCAAGAAGAAAATGCATAATATATGCTGCCTATAAGATGGAGCTGTTTTCCATATGGTAAATATCAGTGATGGCCAGTAGTCTTTCATGAGTGAAGTTCTTTTGTAGGGATGAGGAAAGCAGGGTGCTTGTCACAAATTAAGCTATAAAGAACATAGGTACACTCACCATGTTGAACATGACTAAGGTAGATGGATTCCTGTCTTAAGGTCATACCTTGTGGGATATTTGGTTTCTTTGAACCCATACCTGAACTTGGACAGTGTCTCCTGTCTACTCCTTGGATCTCTGATGTCTTGTTGACAACCCATTCTTATCTCCCCAGGTACAGGTTCTGCTCATTTGCTTGGCTGTCATGTTTGGTGTTCTGATCACTTCCCCTGTATCTCCATACATCTTTTGATTTACTACTCATTAATTGAGGGGCAAACTTCACTGCCCTGGAAGGGTCCACTGTACCAAGACCTTCTTTACATAAAGACACAGAGGACTCAGGAAGTCTTTTCTGCCTTTTCAGCTGTCAGTGCTCTCTCACTTTCAAATTATCTTGTATTTATTTGTGCATATACTATTTCCCTCCTCTCTGCTCTATGATAGCATATAGGCAGTGTAAATGGTGAGCTCCTTGAGAACAGGTGCTGTCTTTTACCTTTTTTTGTTTCCCCAACATTAAGCACAGCCTCTAGCAATAGGAGGTGATCAGTGAGTTTTTATTTACTGACCACTTGAGTACAAGAACCTTTTTCCTTTTGTCCCTAAAGTCTTGCTTGTAGTAGGTCCTTTAAAGGTATTTGTGGAAGGAGTTTTATTAAGTAAATAAATAACAAACCTCAAAACAATGAGGGATTTGAAATCATACTATATGAGGCTTGGTTGAAGGAAAAGAGTAGTTAGCCTAGAAAAGAAAGGATTTAGGCAGGCATTATCCCTCTGAGGAGTTGTCATGAAGGAGGAATTAGATTTGTGTTGCTTCACCCCAGAGTGTGAGAATTAGCAGAAATGGATAGAAGTCACAGAAAAGCACATTTCAAACTGATATAAGGGGAGAAGTTGACAACATATCTTGTTATTCTTCTGAAAAAATTGGAGAAATATAGGCTTGACAATGATATGATTAGAGAGATTCATATCTCAATGAGTGATCAGATCCTAGGAGAAGTCATAAAAGATTTGATGTCTGTTTGGAAGGAGGAATCCAATGGATTCCAGAGATCTATACTTAGTTTTGTGTTGTTAAATATTTTTAACAATAACTTGAATAAAAGTCTTGATGGTATGCTAATCAAATTTGAAGAAAACATAAGATAGGGAAAGATAATTGACATACTAGATGACAGATCACAGAGTCAGAATTTAAAATTACCTGAGAGGGTAAAACATTGACTTGAATCTAATAAGATGAAATTTACTAGGGATAAATGTAAAGACTTACACGTAGGTTCAAAAAATCAACTTCACAAGAACAGGGTGGGAGAGACATAACTGGGAAGCAGTTTCCATGGGGAAAAAAATCTAGGGGGGCATGAAGATTAATATGAATCAACAGTATGAGAAGGCAACTGGGAAAGCTAATCTCAGTTGACAACCTGTCCTTATCCACTTACTGTGTGTCAGAAACTAAGTGCTGGGAACACAAAGAAAGAGGAAAACACAGTCAGTCCCTGCCCTCAAGAAGCTTAAATGCTAATGGAGGAGACAACATACCAAAAAAAAGTACATATGAGATATAAATAATCTAAATGGAGTTTATTGAGTAGTGGAGAAAGGTGAAATGGTCAGACCAGAACATAAGGAAAATCCCTTTGACATATGAGTGGAGTATGGATTGGCGTAGGGAGGGAAGCGTGGACACTAACCAGAAGGCTGTGGTATTAGTCCAATTGTGAGGTGATGGGGTCTGTACCAGAGTGACTGCAGTGTGAGCAGAGACAAGGGAATGTACATGAGAGATGGTATAAAAATAGAAATGACAAAACTTGACAACAGATTGGACATGTGAGATGAATCCAAGTGAGAAGATGAGGATAAAATTGCAAGCCTGGGTGACTGGGAGAAAGTTGGTACCCTAAGTAGTAATAGGAAAGTTAGGAGGAGAGGGGCTTAGGGAAAAAGATAATGAGTTCTGTTTCAGAGATTTTGAATTTGAGGTGTCCAAGAGGTAGTTAGTGATGTGAGACTGGAGAATGAGAAAGAGGCTGGTGCCAGAAATGTGGATCTGAGAATCATTTGTACAGAGGAGAAAAGTGAATGCATGAGAACTGATGAGATCATGAAAGCAGATTACACAGAAGGAGGAAAGATGAAAAGGCCCAGGACATGAGGGGTCCCCTCACAGGTAGGACTTTGAAGGAGTCTTCAGGCAGGTAGGAGAATAAGTAGCTAAAAGTAGTGCCATGAAAACCAAGAGAGGGAATACAGGAGAAGAGAAGTCAATTAATCAACAGTGTCAAAGGCTGAAGATAAGTCAGGGAAATAACAATGGAGAGGCCATTAGATTTGGCAACTAAGAGCTTATTGGTAACTTGGGAAAAAAAAGTTTTGTTGAATTCTGAGATGAGAAGCCAAGGGAGAGTAAGTGGGAGCATTAAGCATAGACAGTTTTCTCAAGGAATTTAGCCACAAAGAGAAATAGAGATGAAATTCTGGTTGCTGGAAATGGTCAGATCAAGAGAAGGGTTTTTTTAATGGGTAAGAGAGACATGATTATGTTTGTAGGCAGCAGAGAAGCAGCCAGTAGAGAAGGAAACATTGAAGATCAGTGAGAAAGCAATCCCCATTGCTTGACTGAACGCAATTGTAGGTTCACATAGGGGAGTTTGCCTTGGCAAGGAGAAAGGACACCTCTTCAAATGATACAGGAAGGTTAGATGCAATCTTAAACTGCATTAAGAGAGACAACAATCATCATGTCTGTGTCCTATGAGGAATGATTGAAGGAATTGTGGATTTTTTAGATAAAATGGAATATATGGCAACTGGATTGATTCAGGCTACAGGTAGATATACAAAAAGGGGAAGCCCTCCTTGGCATCTGCTCCAACAGGTGGCTCTACACCATTATAGGAAGAATGTGCCCAGCCTTCTCCCAAGGGAACAGGACCTATAAGGCAGCAGTTAGTATCCCTGGAATGCTGAGAGAGGTGGATTTAATCATTCATAAACTAAATAAATATGACCTGATCCCATTAACAGACAGATGAGATTGTGTTTTCAGTTATGTTTGAGGTAAAACTATTAACCCCTTTGAATCAGCCAATATTCTTGCAAATTCTTCCAATAGATCAGTGGCCCCTCTAGGCTTGGATCTGACACCAAATGAAATTCATCTTGTGGAAAATATCCAAATCAAAGAGCCAGGGCCTAGAGTTGAGGAAACTAGTGAAAAAACTTATTTATTGAGGAGTTACTAATGCTAGGCAATGCCATAAGCACTGGAGGTAAAAATAAAACAAGTAAGACAATCCTTGTCCTCATGGAGCTCTCATTCTTACAGGGGGTAGTGGTGGGGGGAGAGGACTGGTCTGAGATATTACAGAGATGGCGAATGGAGTCATAGAGCAATTGATCCAGTTTTGTTCCAAAAATAGCAGTATGGATTCATACGGGGTAAGAGATTCTCCCGTGTAGGGCGTCATGACAAGAGAAAGAGCAGAGAGCAACATGGGGGATCTGGGGCAATTTAGTTAGAGTGATCTCCCATCCAGTGCTTGGCACCCTGGCACATAGTAGGTGTTTAATAAGTCTTTGTTGATTGACTAGCTGATGAATCCAGGGTGCAGGGCCTCATGGCAAGAGCTGGAGTACAGAAGCAGAGGGTAGAGTGAGTTGGCAGAGCCAAAGGATAATAACAATGGGGCAGGGTGTCATCAGTTCTCACCAGTCAAAAGCACAGAGTCTCAGGGCTGGTGCTGCAATATAGAGTCAACAACCAACAGGTAAAGAACAAATTACAGAAAGGGAACCTCCTGCAAAAGACTTAGAAGTATACACTACCATGCTTTGCCGTCACTGAACTCAGTCCTAATAAACTTAGAAGAATTCAACACTGGTCCTGCCTGTCCTAGTGTGCTCACCTTTGGAAACAGAAAACACCTCCCTTGAACCCAAGCTCAAACCTCAAATCTAACTTTCTAGAACATCTAGAATGCATTTAAAGTTAACCTTTGCAGGTGGATTTTCTATTTACAGTCAATTATCTCCAGAGGCCCAGAGTTCTCCTTCCATCTGTAAAGGTGACAGGCTGGTTGCAAGCTCACCTTCTTTGGGCAGTGGTGGGCAGCCTAGAGGGAAGTCTAATACTCTCATCACCTAATGGAAAAGAATTGTTAACAGCAAATCAGAGGTCATCTTCCACTGGGTCCACTCCATCCATGCCATAAGCACAGTTCTGACAGGCACAGAGCTATAGTTAGTCTTTACGGAGCCTGGGACACTGCCGAGTCTGGGCATCAGAACTGTAGCATCAATTTTGCAATGTGATGTCCCATGGACATACCTGAAAGGGCAAAGTCACCCCTGAAGCAGCTCAGGAAGGGGAACAATACTAATTATGCCTTGCATTACCATCCAGTTTTATGTTCTTCAAAAGGTTTTTCCATATCTGTACTCAGTTGATCTCCACAAATCTAAATGACCTTTAGATAGCACTTCAAAGTTTGCCAAGTACTTTATATACATTATCTCACGTGAGCCTCACTGAAATCCTGAGAGGTAGATACCACAATGCTTCACTGGAGCTACACTCTTAGGGATATAGGCATTACTTCCAGTGATGCTCAACACATCCCTGACTACTTGTCCTTGTCCTGTTTCCCATAAGTTCACCACAAGGATATATTTAGTGTGCTAAGGAATATATTTGAAAATATTTGTATTCAATATGTTTTACAGTTGTGTTCATTTTGGCATTATATATTTGTCTTTATTATATCATTGTATATTTGAGTTTATTACATTGCATATTTGTGTTTTCTTTGGCATTTTCCATTTGTATTTATCATATCTCTGGATATTTACATTTATTACATACCTATATGCAACTTTATATTTATGCTGCATATAGTTTTATGTGTGTTTGTCTTCCCCATTCAAAAATAAGCGCTTATGACATGGGGTTGTTTCATTCTTTGTCTTGTATTTCCAGTGCCTAGCACAATGTATGGCACATAAGACATATATCCTCATGACATCATAGAGATTCCAGTGAGCTGTTGAGTGTCCCTCTCTGTCACTCTATGGCCAATGCATCTTTTTTTCCTAGTCACATTCTTTTCCTGATTTCCCCCTCCTGGACCTCTTGTTGGCTTCCAGACAGCCAAATGGTGCTATCTCCTGCCACCCTCAGTACCTCGGGCCTCCTCTTCCTGAAACATGCAACCAATCATGTGGCCTTCTCAACCTGGAGCATTCCTCTGTAAAGCCTGCTCCTTTCTCCCATTGGTGAGTTCTTTCTGGAACCTCTATTTTATGGAGGGGCTGAGGCTGACCTGTATTCCCCTCTTCCCTTCCTAGCCTATTTCCTGGCTTTTGAACTTCAAAACCATGTTCTTCCTACTTCCCTCCACACACAAACTAGATATCTTTCCTCCTATCCCCACACTCCTGATTTTCAGCTCACTTTTTTGAGTTGTTTTCCCCTATTCAAATGTAAGCTCCTTGAGACCAGGGACAGTATTTTTTATCTTGTTTTTGTTTATATTTGTTTCCCCAATACTTAACACAGTGCCTGGCACATAGCTAAGTCCTTAATAAATGCTTGCTTTCTCCCTCCCTCCTTCCCTTTCTCCTTTTCTTCGTTCGTCCTTTCTTCCCTCCCTCCCTTCTTTCCTTCTTTTATTTCTTCCTTCCTTTTTTTCTTCCTTTCTTCCTTCTTTCCTATGCCAACATAATTCTGTAATATGCTGCAGCCTTTGGGATTCATGCCCATCGAGGGCCTCCCCATTTCAGTTCTTCCATGGAAGTACTAAATCATAACTTGTAATTTTGTAATATCCCCAGAAAAATCTTGGTATTCAAAAGATGAGCCTTCATTTCACAGAGAAGCTTAGAGTAATTAAAAGTACTGCGTAAGTTACAAAAGGCTCTCTCCCTTTCCTGACCCAATGAAGGGTCAGCTCATTGCTCGTTGCAGTACTTGTCCCAGATAAAAGTCCTGCTGGATGAGTTCTAGAGGCTGTACTTCTAACCACACATCGGAGTCCAGACAATAAATATTCTTCATCCATTTGGTTGCTTCTACGTGGTTAGTCAGACCAGAATCTTAAGTGATCAAGAATAACACTTAGGAGGCAATGTTCTGTGTTTGTGTAATCATTATAATGTCATACACAAACAGGAACATCTTCAGGACCTCTCTATCTGTAGGGAATCCCTCTTGGACTTGGACTCTACGCTGGACCTCTGCTATGACAGTTGTAAACACCTAGAAAGAGTATTAGATTTGGCATTAGAAGATCTGGGTTTAAATCCTGGCTTTGCCATTTACTCCCCACATGGCCTTGAACAAATCACTTGATCTCATATTTCAAATTTATTAATTTATTTCTTTTCAGTTTTCAACATTCATTTCCATAAATTTTAAATTTTCTCCCCTTCCCTCCCCTAGATGGCATGCAATCTTATATGGTCTCTACACATACATTCCTATTAAATACATTTACACACCTGTGATGTTGCATGGAAGAATTACAATGAATGGGACAGATCATGAGAAAAACAAAACACAACAAAACATAACAAAAAAAGAAAATAATCTGCTTCATTCTGCATTCTGAGTCCACAGTCCTTTCTCTGGATGTGGACGGCATTTTGCATCATGAGTCCTTTGGAAATGTTTTAGGTTCTTGCATTGCTGAGAAGGGCTAAGTCTATCAAAATCAGTCCTTGGACACTGTGTTTGTTACTGTATACAATGTTCTGGTTCTGCTCACTTCACTCAGCATCAGTTCATGTAAGTCTTTCAATGTTTTCCTGAAGTCTTCCTATTCATCATTTCTTATAGTACAATAATATTCCATTATATCCCTATACCACAACTTGTTCAGCCATTCCCCAATTGATGGGCATCCAGTTCTTGGCCACCACAAAAAGAGCTTCCATAAATATTTTTTTACATATGGGTCCTTTTCCCATCTTTATGATATCCTTGGGATATAGCCCTAGAAGAGATATTGAGGAGTCAAAGGATATGTACATTTTTATAGCCCTTTGGGCATAGTTCCAAATTGATTTCCAGAATAGTTGGCTCATCTCACGCCTCCACCAACAATGAATTAGCATTGCAACTTTCCCACATCTTCTCCAATATTTATCATTTGTTATGTTAGCCAATCTGAGAGGTGTGATGTAGCATCTCAGAATTCTTTTGATTTGCATCTCTCTAATCAATAGTAATTTAGAGCATTTTTTCATATTACTATAAATAGCTTTAATTTCTTCCTCTAAAAACCACTTGTTCATAGCCTTTGACCATTTATCAATTGGGGAATGACTTGTATTCTTGTAAATTTGATTCAGTTCTCTATGTATTTTAAAAATGAGGCTTTTATCAGACACTAGTTGTAAAAATTCTTTCCCAGTTTTCTGCTTCCCTCCTAATCTTGGTTACATGATTACATTGGCTCTGTTTGTGTAAAAACTTTTCAATTTAATGTAATCAAAATTATCCATTTTTCTTTTCTTAATGTTCTCTACCTCTTGTTTTGTCACAAATTCCTCCATTCTCCATAAATCTGACAGATAAACTGTTCTTTGTCAATCTCTATTTTAAAAATAATATTTTATTCCCTGACCCAATTTCATGTAAAAACAATTATTAACAGTTGGGGTTATTTTAAGTTTTGAGTTCCAAATTGTAGCCCTTCCTTCCCTTCCTTCCCTTCTCACTCCCTGAGATGGTAAGCAATCTGATACAAAGGGAAAACATATTTCCATATTAGTCATATTGTGAAAGAAAACTTAGGAAAAAAGAGAAAAAGAAAGAAGGGAAGGAAGGAAGGAAGGAAGGAAGGAAGGAAGGAAGGAAGGAAGGAAGGAAGGAAGGAAGGAAGGAAGGAAGGAAGGAAGGAAGGAAGGAAGGAAGGAAGGGGAAAATAGTGTGCTTTAGTCTGTATTCAGACACCATCAGGTCTTTCTCTAGAGGTTACTAGCATTTTTCTTCACGAGTCCTTTGGGATTGTCTTGGATCATTTCATTGCTAAGAATAGCTAAGGTATTCACAATTGTTCATTGTGCAATTTTGTTGTTACCATGTACAATGTTGTCCTGGTTCCATTCCCCTCACTCAGCATCAGTTCATATATGTCTTTCCAGATTTCTCTAAATTTCATTTGCTCATCATTTCTTATAGCACAATAATATTCCATTACATTCATATACCACAACTTGTTGAGCCATTCTCCAATAGATGAGTATCTCTTCAATTTCTAATTCTTAGACACCACAAAGAAGAGCTCCTATAAATATTTTTTTAAATAGCTCATTTTCCCTTTTTTCTATCTCTTTGGGATACAGACCTAGCAGTAGTATTGCTGGATCAAAGGGTATGCAGTTTTATGTTCCTTTGGGCATAATTCCAAATTGTTTTCCAGAATGGTTGGATCAATTCACAACTCTACCAACAGTGCATTAATCACTCAACCTCTTTGGACCTCAGTTCTTCATCTAAAAAATGAGGGAGTTGGAATGGTTGAAGCATAAGGTCCCTTCTAATTCTACATGATTGTATCACCTTTGTTGAGCATATATCATCCTATTTCATGCTTTGTTTCATATTCCTAATCTGGGGGCCAAACAAAATTATCTTGGTTGCTATTGGATGTGTTATTAGTTTTTTTCATTTTATAGATGAGTAAACTGAAGCTAAAAGAAATTAAATTACATGCCTACAGTCACAGAGCTAATGTGTGGGAAATAGGTTTTGAACTCTGGTCTCTCCTGTCTCCAAGTTTTGTACTCCTTCAGTTATCCCATACCACTTCTCCATAGCAGGGATTATCATCCCTATTATATTTCCTTAATAATTCAGAGGATACGATTTCTTCTGCATGGTTACAATTTCCATCCATGGAGATCTCAGCTCCACTATGCTTCAGAAGGTGATTTCAAGCATTCCTGTAGCAAAACAAAACAAAAATCAGTGACAATTTCCAGGTGAGGAACTTTTTCACATTTAGGTCAGTCCTTGGACAACAGACAACATGGACTCATATTTGAAATATTTTCACTTGAGTAGGACCTTCCAGGGATTGATGCATGAAAGGAGAACTTGAAAAGGATTCTCATTTTACAGATGAGTAAAGACTTAAAGAAAGGGGTGGCTTGCTAAAGGCCACAGAGAAATGTAATAAGGAAACAAAAGGATGTAACAAACTGATTCCTAGATCCCCTTTGGTTGGATGGGAGAGGGAATCATCCTTTTTGGGGGGAGGGAAACTCCAATATTGACTTGGTTTGGGGAAGGGAAATCTAGAAATATCACTTTACCAAGTCCTGAGCCCTGGGAAGAATGGGGACTGCTAGGGTCGCAGAAAGGTCAGTATTATGTCCCTTCTAGGTACAGATATCACACCTAAAGATTTTACCCATCACCCAGTGGTCCTCACACATCATGTTATTCCAGGCAGTAACTGAAGAGGCTGCCCTCTCGAAATCACAAACAATTTCAGACAAGCCCTTCCTAGCCGTTGGCAATATGGCTAGTACAGCTCAGTGGCTTCATCATGGGGAAAAGGGAGAAAAAAGATTTCCTCTCTTTTCTCTCCCTCCAGCAAGCATCCCTCTGGGAAGACAAGTTAATGCAGTTTGGAATCTGTGCAGAAGGGCTTTGGAGCCCACGCAACTCCATTAAAATGAAAGCCCTTCACAAAAAGGCCAATTAAATAAAGCCCTTTAGTACAACTACTGTGTCTCATGCTGCTCTCCAAAGAACCAGATATTGTAGCCATATTTTGTGTCTCCCCAGAGCCTGACTGGGGTGGTTTCCCCATGCTTGCCATCCTTCCTAAGGCAGTTTTGGCCACGGGGAGCACAATAGCCCATTCTGGCCATATCTATCTGTACTCAGGGTGGATTGAAGGCCTCAGGAATCTGGAGAGGGACCACAGTTCAAACTGGTTGGAAGTGTCTAGGACGAAGAATTCCAAATCGAAGGTTCTTTTTTATTGTATCATGACTCTTAGCTATGTGACTCTGGGAAAGTCTCTGAACCTCAGTTTTCTGAGCTATAAAATGGAAAGATATCATACTTACAGAGTTAGTTGAGGAAATCAGACATCTATGTTCTAAGCCACATTCTATGAGGTTGTAGTTAATTCTTACAAAACCCCTCATGCCTGAATTTCTGTACCTCTAAAATGGGGATACTGATAACCGGTAAGGTGATGCAGTGGATAGAGTGCTTGAACTTGAATCAGGAAGATCTCAGTTTAAATCTGGCCTCAGACATGGCTGTGTGACCCTGGGCAAGTCATTTAGCCTCTGACTGTCTCAGTTTCCTCAACTGTAAAATAGGAGTAATAATAGATCTACCTCACAAGACTGCTCTGAGGATCCAATGAAATGATATTTATATATCACTTAGCACAGTCCCTGGCACACAGTAGGCGCTTAACAAATACTTGTGCCATCCCTCCTCCTTCCCATCCTACGTCACAGAACTAAGGAGATGAAGCAGTACGGTGTAGTTGAACAAGCGCCTCTCTTAGAGTCAGAAAGACCTAGATTCAAGTACTCAACCAGCTCTCTTTACCTATGAGCGGATGATTAGGGGAGTTTCCTAGATCAGTTTATGAGCTGGGTGGGAGGAAAGGTTTGGTACAAGAGCATCTGAGGGTAATCTACCCAAGGAGATCATGGGCATTAAGTAACAACAATGCAAGGACCTTAAATATTTCCAAAGGACTCTTGAGGCAAAATGCCTTCCACATCCAAAGAAAGAACTATGGAATCGGAACACAGAATGAAGCAGATTATTTTCTCTTGTGTTATGTTTTATTTAGGTTTGGTTTTTCTCATGGTTTCTCCCATTCATTTTAATTCTTCTATGCAACATGACTAATGTGGAAACGTGTTTAATAGGAATGTCTGTGTAGAACTCATATAAGATAGCATGTCATCTCAGGGAGAGAGGAGGAGGGAGGGAGAGAAAATCTAAGACTTATGGAAGTGATCGTAGGAAACTGAAAACAAATTAATAATTTTTAAAAATTTAAAAAAACCCAACAAGCATTTATTAAGTGTCTGCTGTGTGCTAGACACCATGATAAGTGCTGGAGATATAAAGATGAGTAAAACCGAAAGAAACTTGCAGCTCAAGTAACCACATGTATATACACAAGACATACAGAATATGTACAAAATGAATCCAAGCTTGTTTGGGGAAGAAGTGCACTTGCTGCTGCTTTACTGAAAGGACAGCGGATGGTTCCCAATTGAATTCCAGGCTTCAAGATAAAGCAAAACTAGAATACTTGAAAGGATGGGATCTTCTGGAAAGAATCACACCTTTGCCATGGCCTATAAAGGCAAGTCTATAAACTGGCTCATTTTATGGGTTTTTGTTTTGTTTTGTTTAACTTTGTACATAAGAGAGATAAGAGTGTAGCACAGCAAACCTATATTCAGAGGGTCAGGGAAATCTGAGCATGGACACTGTCTTCTTGCCTTCCACCCCTTGGAAAGCATTTGTAACAGGTTTAAGCCTGACTTATTTGCCTAAGACTCTCCTCATTTGTCAAGAAAAGGATAGCTCAATACAATAGGCCAAAGTGAGTGGTAGAGTTGGCACAAGAGCTTGAGAAGGGAGAGTCATGATCATGGCACATTCTTCCATCCTGCTTCAGGAGAGGACACACGTGGTTCCAGATTCTCTTCAGGGAGAAACAGACAGACAAAAGAGACAGAGACAGACAGAGAGAGAGGAATAGACAGACAGAAAGATAGAGAGACAAAATCAGAGACAAAGACAGAGAGAGAAACAGAGATAGACAGACTTAGGAAGTAGTCATGTGGGAGAGAGCTGTATTCTTAACATGAACTTCTGTGTGCCTCCCTAGACATTTTAGAGAATTGACCTAAGATACATCATTGCCAGCAGAAGAACTCATTCACTCTTTGTATTTTCTGGTATATTCTAATATATATAACTGCTCTTATTTCTCTTAGTTAAATGCTTGGATAAATAAATATACACTATTCATTATTTATGACATCTTTTGTATAACTAGTATTTGGTAGGAAGGTTTTACTCATCTTTATATCTCCAGCCCTTATCGTGGTGTCTAGCACACAGCAGGCACTTAATAAATGCTTATTGGTTTTTTTGCATTTTTAAAAATTATTCATTTGTTTTCAGTTTTCTACAATCACTTCCATAAGGAGCCAAGCCTTCCAATATAAGTATAAGATACCCCTTCCTCTTCAACCAGCAACCAGGAAGGTAGCTTAAGGGGAAAAAATATTCCCCAAGACTAGTAATATTTAGTGGGGCAGAAAGATCTATTTCCTACCTCATACCCTTTCTCTAAGGAGAGAACGTTATGTCTATTCTCCTGTTCTCCTCCAAGCAAAAATAAAAATCTCCCTTGGAGAGGAGCAGGTAAGATTTCTTGAGATATCTAACCAAACCTCCTCACAAGATGCTTATTAGACAAATCCATATACCCATACACATCCCTGGGAGTGGGAGGAGTTTATGGGCTATGTTTCTGAAAATAGATCTAAATTTTCTAGGCAGCATGATCCCAGAATAGTGTCTTCTAGTAGAGAGGGGGAATTTCTTGGGAAGTACCAGCCTTAGGAGTTAACATATCAAAATTTAGAAATCTTATCATTTGGAGAAGGAGGGAAAGTTTCTGAGTAGTGCTTCATGAATGGTGATGATAATGATGATAATCATGGTGATGATGATGATGGTGGTGGTGGTAGTAGTGGTGATGATGATGATGGTGATGATGATGGTGGTGATGATGATGGTGACAGTGAAGATAATGATGGTGGTAGAGATGATGATGGTTGTGGTGGTAGTAGTGGTGATGATGATGATGGTGATGATGATGATGGTGGTAGTAGTGGTGATGGTGGTAGTGGTGGTGATGATGATGATGATGGTGATGATAATGATGGTGATGATGATGATGATGATGGTGGTGGTGGTAGTGATGGTGATGATGATGGTGGTGATAATGATGGTGGTGATGATGATGGTAGTGGTAGTAGTGGTGATGGTGGTAGTGGTGGTGATGATGATGATGATGGTGATGGTGAAGATAATGATGGTGGTAGAGATGATGATAGTGGTGGTAGTAGTGGTGATGGTGGTAGTGGTGGTGGTGATGATGATGGTGATGGTGAAGATAATGATGGCAGTGGTGATGATGATGGCGATGACAAGAATATTAAGTACAGAAAACCCTTATATTGTGCTTTAAGATTTGCAAAGTGTTTTATGTTGCCTCGTTTGATCATCTTTGTTGGGTAGGCCTAATACTACCTACTATTATATACATGGCGAGGTGATTTGTTCAAGAACACACAGCTGGAAATTGTGTGTGTGTTATAACTTGAACTGAGGTCTTCCTAACTCTAAACCCTAACCCTCCTGGAAAAAGAAAGGATTATTACCTCACAGCTGGAGAAAGGGAGTTCCTGAACATCAAGTTAAAACTATAATACGAGGGAACAAGAGGTTAGGGCATAGCAGCTCTCTGATGTTATTTTCAATTATTCAAACAGTGTAACAAAACAGAGTCTGGCTGTCCAACAGCACCAGCAAATCCTTGGCTTTTAGTAGGAGAATAAAACACAAGGTAGGGCTACAAAAGGAGAGGCCCCTTTAGAAATACCAAGTTCAATTCCCCTCTAAGAGAAGTTTATGACCTATTATAAAATGTTTTATGTGATTTCTATATTTGTTTATGGTTTACCATGTGTCCTTTGACCCTTTTGTTTTTTTCTGTGGAGTAAAATAAAGGAAGCCCTATATCTAATATGTATTTATTACCTTGAGTGATTATAAAGGAGCTGGATATCCCTGTTGCCCATATTTTAGGGAATTTGAATATGAGGTATTTGGGGAGATTTTCCAGAATAAACTTTGGGTCGGGGCAAACAGGCCAAGATAACTTTAATGGGTTAATTCCTTGAGATTAGACTTATCTTATATGTGCCCAGAGTTTGGCAGAGAGGTGGAAGAATGATAATAATGATGATCAATCAATTAACATTGACTGGCACCTACTATGTGCCAGGCACTGTCCTTGGCAAAGGACACAAATGCCACTTGAGGTAAAAGATAGTTCCTGCCGTCAAGAAGCTCACAATTTAATGATGACGATGATAAAAAAATTAGCAGTATCATTATTATTAATGCTATTAAATGGTGCTTCAAGAATTTCAATGCATTTTATGTATGTTCATTCATTTCATCCTCACAATAAACCTGTGAGTCAGGTTGCTATTATTGTCCCCATTTTGTAGATGAGAAAAGTGAGAAACAGAGAAGTTAGATGTTTTGTCCAGAATCACACAGCTAGTAAAGGTTTGAGATAGGATTTGAATGCGTATCTTCCTGAGTCCAAGTCCCATGCTGAAATATTGGCTCCACAGGTGAAGAAACTGACGACCAAAGAATTTAGGCCTGGGCCCAGAGCTGAGTAAAAACATAATACAAAAATATCCTTCCTGGAAGGATCTTCCCAGGATGTGTGGAGGGAGATTTGCCTTTCCTTATCTCCTTTGGGATAAATTCACAGAGGGCCACCACGGTCACAGAGGTGGTAAGTAGCTGAATTGAGCCTCCAACCCAGGTCTTCTGATTCCAGATCAAGTGAGTTTTCTAATACATCATAGCTGTGTGACTCCCAGAATGTCACCTCGCCTCTCTAAGCCTCTGTTTTTTCATGTGTAAAATGGGCATAAAAACACTTGCAAGGCTATTTTGAGGGAATTTCTTAATAAACTTTAAAGCACTATAGAAATGAGGGGTTTTTTAATGCATATTAAAGTTTATAATAAAAGGATAAGGATAAGATCTACTGTTCTTGTGGTTACCCTGCAGGGTCTTTTTTTGGGCAGCTGATCTCAAATTCAACAAATTTAGTTCAGCAAACATTTATCAAACATGTTACTAGGTAAAACGTCCTGTACCACATGTGGACCTTGTTCCAATTACTTTCAAGAATGGATGGAGAGGGTGGGGACAGGAAAATGTCTTGCCAAAAAGTAAAGTACAAGAACTAGGGAGATAGTAAGTCCAGCTAATCCTCAGCCCTTCTCCTGCTCAAAAGTAAGACCATTTGTCCCTAGGTCATGCCTCATAGACATTTCTCCTAGAAGTTATAGATTCTACAAGTTTAACAAATCAGATCTTGGAGATTATCCTCGAGTACAGCCATCACACTCTACACATGAGGAAAGAGGAAGAGGGGAAAGGGATTTGCCCAAGGTAGTAGAGAACAGAGACTAAAAGTCATCCGGGTCTATCATGCTGAAACACACACACACACACAGGTGGGAGGTGGGAATTCATGGAGGTCAGGCATTATTGTCAGAGGACAGCAAATGCTGCTTACGTAGCCCAGAGTTGGCTAGGATTTTAATGCTGGCACTAACTGCACATGGTCAATCTGAAACCAAATTTTGCATGACGTGCAGCAATGGAAATATAGATGAAAAGACCAAATACTGCTGAATACAGGGTTTTCTCTGCCTACCCTCCTCCCCCCAAGCTAGCTTGGCAATCTTCCCCCAAGTCTATTCTAATCTAATGGCTGATTTGCTGGGCCTTGCCTGTGACAGCTGCAGACTCCTGCACTGATCCCTTAGTCAATGCAGGATAGATCAATCAGGACCTTCCCAGGCTGGGGCCAGGTCCCATCTCCCCAGCTTAAACTCTCACTATTTCTTTTTTCCTAAGTTTATTTCAATTTGACTTTCCCAAGCCCTTCACCCCAACAAAGTTGAAGACCCAACTTTGGGCTAAAACCCAAAATTCGGAACATCTATAAAGAAGTCTTCATTTCTTGAGTCCCCACCCCCACTAAAACTATGAAGAGCCATACACTAAGGGAATTCAGAAGAGAGTCTTGTCCTCAAGGAGCCCTAGATTTGAGGGATAAAACACAGCTCTGTTCCTCATCATCCTCAGGTTTGAGGAAAGGGACATGGTCCTTGCCCTCAAGCACTCTTAGATGAAATATGGAAGAATAATTCTCTGCTTTAATGGTATCCATACTTAGAAGAAGACGATGCATTAAGCATGCAGATGGAGACTTGGAACTACAGTTGAAATATGTTGAAATTTATGACTACATGGGCAGTTTTTGACTGCAGATTGTAAACATGTATGGTCTTTAGGATCAACCCCTAGGCCAAGGAACCCAAGCAGGGTCATTGACACAGGACTCTGAAATAGGCAAATGATTGGTTTTGTACCTCAAAGTAAAGAAAGGTATCTAATGTACATTGACCCTAGTTTGTGTCAATCGCTAAGCTTAGAATGACTGGGGAGCTAGAGCAAGGCATGAAGCAGACTCAAATTCAGAGCTAGAAAACAAATTCACTTGAGAAAGATAAGTCATGTACAAAGTATGGGGGTTTAAGTTCAGGGTTTGAAGCTTGGATAACACAGATGAAAGGTGATTTCAAAAGAGAGGCGTTGGAATAACGCAGCTTCCAAGTGATCCAGAGAATGAAAACCTTAGATAAAAGATGACAGACATGCTAACACCTGGAGCTTATGGGGTGTAACTTTAGGCCCCAGATAGAGAAGTAAACCTTTCTCAGTGGAAATTAAGGGGTCATAAGTCATTTTCCCAGGGTACAATAAGTAGATAGAGGTGATGAATCCATCTCCCAGAAAGGATATATGCTCTGAGATCTAAGATTATTTTGCCTTTGTCTTTGTATTCCCAATAAGCATTTAATTAATGCTTATTGCTTGCATGAATGAATGAATGAATGAATGAATGAATGAATGAATGAACGAATGAATGACCTAGCAAGGCAGATGTTGGAGGAAAAGATGTGTCTAAGCTCTAAGGTTTCTGCACCCCAAAGAGAGGACTAGAGAAACAGGGCAGAGGCTGCAGAATGCTCAGCCCAACGCCACAGCATAAGCCACAACTGAGATGTAATATCAAAACTAAGAGGAACTTGGGCAGGAGGGCAAGGGGATCTAAGAGTTAGGCTGAGGTTCTGCTGTCCATGTGGAGAACCAGTCTGAAATCCTAAGAAGCATTATAACTGGAGACACTATTACTCTTTTTGTCTATTACTTTTAGCTTTTCCCTGTTGTGCTTGGGAGTACATCCCTCTTTACAATACTTGCCAGTTACTGAGCTGTTATGGGGGTATAGGATGGGTAAGGAACAGGATGAAGCCCTGTAGCCTTTTCCTTGGGTTGGAGATATGGTTATAGGGAACCTAGGAAAGTTGAGAAGTGGTGGCTACAAACACAACCCTCCTCCTCCAACACTCGAACTTGTCTTCTGTAATATTCTCCCTAAACACTAAGCAAGGGATGCTTCCATGCTGTGCAAACAGGACCTGTTTCTGGATACAGACTCCAAAGCTACTAGTGCCCAAAAGGGGATGGGAACCTTGTGAGTGGACACAGTCACAGGCAAACAGCTGGAAAGTGGTGGCCAGGAAGTAGCCCCTACCATACTGAATATCTTCTCTAACTCTCAGAAAGCCCTCAGGCATCATTAGCAGAGGCAGTGAAACCAACAAAAGAAGGAAATAAATATTTTCCCTTTCTCAGCTCAGCATTACAGTTTGGCAGCCGAGACTCACCACAGGATCCAAAGACCCCACTGGGTCCTGTAGGGCGTAAATACTCTGACTTCAGGGGGCTCAGGGCTTATTTAGAAGTGACTTGAACTTTGTTTAAAGGCTGTACTCTATCACAACCCCTCTGAGTCCTCACAAAAATTTGTCATAACTGAGCTATATGGTTCATTAGAGCCACACACTTTGCTAATTATTTCCTGGCAACTTGCTATAATTTTGAGACTCTACATGAGGTATTAACTAATCACAGCACTTCCCAGAGATAGGGACTGTTTTAAGGTGATGGTTTTTAACACCCAGTGAACATTTTTCTACCACCTAACGTTCCAGGGGAGATTTTCCCACAGTGGGGACAGAGCAGCTGTGCTCATGGGTATCTCCAGGCCACCCCCTGGCTTGGACCTTTTTAGCAAATGTTAGGGCTTATCATGTCTGCTTGCAGGCAAGGCACTAGATGCCTCCCTGGGAGAGAGAGAGGGAAAAAGAGAAGGGGGGTAAAAAAACCCACTCCTGGTTTCCCCATTTAGAATCACTCCTGCTCCTCTATCAGATCTGCCTGTTTTCCTTCTCATACCTAATTATCGATGAGCCTAGCTGTGTTAAAAACAGGCTCCAGGTTCCTGCAGAATCCTCAGGCTCCGTCTGTCTGTTTTCTCTGCCTGATACCCTAACACCCCCAGATAGGAGAGCTAGCCCCAAGAGATGTTGTCAAGGAAGATTAGAATTTTCAGACCCAGACAAAGAATGGGGAGTAGATAAACTAATGCTCCCCGCCCTGCCCCCCACTGAGTAGAAAATTCCCAATCTGGCAGCTCAGGGCCCTGAAAGTTCAGGAAAACCTAGAGATCAAAATAATGTGGGACAAAGTGAATATTTTCCCAAGATTGGCCTAGAGATTTCCCAGTCCACTTGTAATTAAGCCTCACCTGCTACGTTGGAGATATCCCAGGGAGATCTGGACATCATTCCACCTAGCTGTGAAATGCAGCCCATCCTGACAACCAAGCCAGCAGCTACTTACCCAGCATATTTCTATGTAAGGTGTCAAAGATATTGATTCTAAAGCTTGTAGGAGAAGAGGGTCCTGCCAGCTGGCCAGTGCAAAGAGCTCACTTAATATTCGAAAGAAGGTAATGAAGCGTGAAGGTGGGAGGGGGAGCCCATGAGCATAACCTCCTCTACTTTCAGCAGATTGACCCATCTAAGCCACCCTTCAAGATCTACCTTAAGTCCTACCAGCTCTGTCTTCTCTAGCCTTTGCTGGATATTTCAGTGGCCTCCCAGTTGGGCCCATCCATCCCCTCAGAAAGAGGATCACCCTAGGGAGACCATGCAAGAGCTGAGCCTAAGGAGGTATGATCACTTAATCTGCATCCCATACTCAATACTGAAATGACTCCAATACAGTCATACCTACCCTTAACCCTCAACATTTCTCCTCTCCTTTTCCCTGTGCAATCTCCCAGTCTCCATATTCTGACCTGAGTGCTCCCCCCATGCCCCGACTAGGGTAGTCATTATCAAACTAAAAGCTATCTGTAGCAACTGCAAAGATGCCACTGGGAAATTCTACCTTTCCTTGCCAACCCCCCCAGATCATTTTGAGGTCAAATTCTGTGCCTGAGAGCAGTGACCCATGGGAGGGAAGAGCTCCCCTTTTCTATTTTGGGTGGGAAAGAGTGAGTTACAAAGGATGCTGAGCACGTGTGGATGAACTGTGATCCATATCACAGATAGCATTTAATTAGGGAGAGTCAATATTAGCATAGTAAAAAGAGTACTAGCTCCCTGGACCTCAGTTTCCTCATCTGTAAAATGAAGGAGTTAAACTAGATGGCTTCTGAGGTCACTTTAAGCTCTTTATCCCTCCCCCCAAATCCCACCTATCTTCCACACTTCCTTTCTACTGTCAAAGGCACTCTGATCTTCCTTTTTTTCAAAACCTCATGTTGAACTCTTCACTTTCCTTCATCCCACATATATTCATCAAATCGGCTACCAAGTCCTCTACATCCTACTTCCACACTTTTCACATCCATCTGCCTCTACTCATAGGGCCACCGCCCTAGTTCAGACCTCCATCTTCTTTTGTCTGAACTCTTACAGTAGGGTCCTAGAGCTGAATGGTCTCTGAGCCTCCTCAAGTGTTTTCTTGCTCCAAGCCATCCTCCACCCAGGGGCCAGAGGGACTTCTCCAAAGCACAGTTTGGATCCCCTGTCACTCCCCCATTCAAATTCCAGTGGCTCCCTGTTGACTCTAAGATCAAATATATTCATCTCATTTTGAACAAAATTCTATTTCATGCAAGTTTTATGATGTGCACAACTGTTGCTACAATAATACTTTTATATAATTTGTAAATAAGCTCTCTAGATAGGTATATATATATATAAAATACATGTGTGTATGTGTGTGTGTGTGTATATATATATATATATATATTCCAGAGAATTATTTCATGCTTAAAATTTTTTATTATTAGGGATACATTATAAAAAAGTTTGAAAACTACTGGTCTATACTACTGATTTTAGCCCTCGATCTACTATTTTGGTTTAATTTCAAATTAGAAAGTTCTAACTTTAAATTAGAAAGCAAATCCCCGCTCTGCCACTTACTTCCTGTGTGACAAAGGGAAAGGGAAAAGAGAAAGAGGAAGAGAATGGTACAGAGAAAGAGGAAAAGAAGGGAAGGGAAAGGAAGGGAAGGGGAAGGCAAGAGGAAAAAAGGAAAAGGAAAGGAGGGGAAGGGAAAGGAAGAAAAAACCCTTCCTCTCTCTGGACTTCATTTTCTTCATGTACAAGATGAGATGTTGGATTCAGAAGAGAACTAGAGCCTGGTTAAACTGGCTCTCAAAAGTAGACTTAGATTTTCAGCGTTGGCATTCACAACTTAGAAATCAGCAAATGCTATAAACCAAGGTATCATTTATTGTTTGATTGTCTGGACTTAATAAAATCATGGGGAAAAGTTAATAATACAGATATACATATGTGTGTGAGGCATATACTTTTTTCTCAGAGAGATGGTTGTTAAACATAAACTAGCACACTTCTTCTAACTCCAAGCCTAGCATTATTTAGGTGTTTTAGGTTGGAATATCTTGTCTCCCCAAGAAGACTATAAGCTCCTTAAGGCCAAGAGAAAAAAAAAGCTTTGTATCTATTTCAGAGCTAGACAGGTTAAAGATGAGTAATAAATAATTCCAGTGAATTGAAACTAACTGACATCCTGGCTAACCCACTTCAGAAGATGCTCAGCCTCTTTCTCTGCTGACCCTAAAAATTCAGGGACATCTTATGGGATTTAGTAGCACTGGAAAAGGGGAGGGGTGGTGAATCTGCAAATCATTACTAATGTGGCTCCAGGGAGCTCAACAGCTTTATATATTTTTAGTTTAAGAAAATTCATATCGATAGTCATTTTAAAGGATTCAAATCTGTGACAGCAGTCTTCATGCTGCTGTGACAGATATTCATTTCAATATCTTTCAATATGCTCTAAAAGACATAAAAATCAATAGGATGGAGGGAATTGCAGATTCTCTGTGCACCAGTGGTGCAGGCTCTGAAAGCAGGGGGTGTGAACAAAGCCAGCCCCAGAGGAATAGTTCCTTCCTTTCTCCCTGTCAGTGTCTGGGGAGATGACCATCAATTACTCCAACTGGAACCGATTACCTCATGCAGCTAGGGGTTTGTGTGGGAGATGATAACAATAACTCACATATCTATAGTATTTTCAGGTTTACAGAACCACTTTTCTCACAACAACCCTTCAAGGTAGGTATGGAAAATATTTTTATAGATGATGAAACTAAGTCTCAAAGACGTGAAATGACTTGTCCAAGGTCACAAAGCTAGTATGTGCTAGAAGCAGACAATCTGGGTTTGAGTCTTGGTTCCAATGCTAGTCCTATTTCTGATACACCTCAGATTATCTCCAGAAGTTTTTAGATCCTTTAGGCCTTCCCTGTCTGGACTCAAAGCCCCTGCTAGTGGCACTTATAGTTGAAGGAGGATCTCTTAAGTAGCCTATAACTCCTCTTGTGCAGTGGTCACTAGGGAATGGGATTCCCAAACTGAGGGAAGAAGTTAGTGGCCCCCAGACAATCCAACATACCAGTTGGAGTTAAGGGTGGGAGAAGGAGACCAAAGCAGGTGCTATATTTGCATTCTCTGGTCCTATGGTACCAGAAGCACGCTGAAGCACCAGAGAGGCCAGTGGACAGAGAGACAGCACAGAAAGCAGCAAGAGAAATGACTGAAGTTAATTAAACCTTTTTGTTCAAGTTCCTGAACTCCAAGAGATGCAGTTGTAAAAAAGAGACCTGACCTGAAGAGGAATTAGTTCAAAGGATGGTTGAGAGGCTAGAGGCAGGAAAGCGCTAACTAAAGGAGGCAGAAGATAGTGAAGAATTTCCTGGGGCTGTTGGAATAGCTTCACTCCTTCAGAAGACACACTAAGGGGACATTACTTTAAAAATCAAGATAAATGGAGAGTAAAGTGGAGAAGGGAAGAAACAGAGTTTCATCTCTGAAATGAAAAAGGGGAGAAACTTATAAAGAACAAAGGATAAACAGCCCAAATGTAACATGATCCACGGATGATGCATGACTATATATAAACACAGGCATACATGTCACATATTGTCATCCATAAGTATATATTTTAACTTATTAATAAATTCATATTATATGCATATTACACATGTGTATTATATATGAATTTTTTAGACAGCATTTATATAGTGCTTTGAGGTTAGCAAAGCTCTTTACATATATATCTCATTCAATCCTCACAACTCTATGAGATAGATGCTATCATTAATATTATATATATAATATAAATGCTTTATATATGTATATTATATATAAATAAAATAAATATTATAAAGTCTTATAATTAACAGATGAGGAAACTGAGACTGAGAAAGTTTAAATGACTTGCCCAGGGTCACATAGTCAGTATCTGAAGCAGGATTTGAACTCTTCCTGAGTTCAAGT
The DNA here is from genome assembly GCA_023548195.1 of Bettongia penicillata ogilbyi. Taxonomy (NCBI): domain Eukaryota; kingdom Metazoa; phylum Chordata; class Mammalia; order Diprotodontia; family Potoroidae; genus Bettongia; species Bettongia penicillata. The sequence continues at coordinate 5,285,971 of JAJHZJ010000500.1, forward strand.
CTATCACTTCGTCCATTTCATCACCTAACATTAAGTGATTACCTGTACTATATGGTTCAAAAAAGCCCAGAGAATCACATCCTCATTACCCCCAAAAGTTCTGCCTTTCACCTATCTCCTACTGCCTTCAATTCCACCAGTAAGTATTCTTTCTTTTGGAGTTTTTCTCAGTCTTGGGATGAGTAAGTAAGGAAGATGATTTGGAGTTAGGCTAAGAAAGAGAACTTCCAGGAATAAGTAGGCAACCGTCCCATCATAGTTAGCCCTGGTCAACCTTGGTGTTCTTTTGAGGGGACCATGATTAGGAAATATATTGTACCTCTCTGAACACTCCTTCCTCAGTTTTCTTGCTGAATCCTCATCCTCTAAAAACAGGTGGCCCCCAAAGTTCAGTCCTGAGCCCTCTTCTCTTCTCCCTTTATACTACTTCACTTGATGATTGCATAAGCTCCCATGGATTTAATTACCATCTCTATGCTGATGATTCTCAAATCTACTTTTCCTGCCTGTCTCTTTGTTGATCTCCAGTCTCACATCTCTGGCTGCCTTTCAGACATCTTGAACTAGATGTCCACTACATAACTTAAACTCAGTATGTCCAAAACAGAACTCATTATCTTTCCCCTTAAACCCTTCCTGTTATCCTACCTCTCCCCCATTACTGTAAAGGGCAACACCATTCTCCCAGTCCTTCAGATTCCAACCTAGAAGCCATTCTGGATTCTCACCCCGCCCCATATCCAAGCGGCTGCCAAGGTCCTTTGATTTCACCTTTGAAACATCTCCCAGATATGACCCCTTCTCTCTTCTGACACCGCTACCACTTTAAGGCAGACCCTCATCACCTCATGCTTGGACTATTGCAATAGTCTGCTGTCAGGTCTACCTGCCTCAAGTCTCTACCCACTCCAATCCATCCTCCATTCAACCACTGAAGTATTTTTCCTAAAATGCAGGTCTGACCATGTATGCCCCGCCCCACTCAATAAACCTCAGTGGCTCCCTATCACCATCAATATCAAATATACAATGCTCTGTTTGTCATTCAAAGCCTTTCATAAACTCACCCCTTCCTACCTTTTCAGTCTTCTTCCACCTTAATCTTAGGTCTGGTGTCCCTGACCTCCTGAATATTTTACCAACAACACCTCTCAGTTCTGAGCATTTTCCCTAGTTGTCCTCCATGCCTAGAATGCTCTCCCTCCTCTGCTCTGCCTGCTGACCACAGTGGCTTCCTTTAAGTCCAAACAAACATCACTTACTTTGCTGGAAGGCTCTGAATTCTAGTGCCTTCTCTCCATTAATGACTTTCTATTTATGCTATATAAAGCTTATTCCATATATTTGTCCATGTTTTCTCCTCCATTAGATCACAAGCTCCATGAGGACAGGGACTGGTTTTTGCCTCTTTTTGTATTCCCAGTGCTTAGCACAGGGTCTGGCACACAGTAGGTGCTTAATAAATGTTTATTGATTAAGAGCGTCCAGAGAGGAACAACCAAGATGACAAAAGGACTGAAGTTCTTGCCAAATAAGGATCCCTTAGGGAAACCAGAAATGCTTACTCCATGGAAGAGAAGCATTAGGAGAGAAAAGTAAAGAGACGATCTCTGTCTTCCTGTGTTTGAAGGACTCTGGAAGAGGGATTAGACTCATTCTGTTTGGCCACAGAGCACAGGATCAAGAGCCAAGGACAGGAGCAGCAAAAAGACTAATTTAAGTTTTCTATAATTGTGAGTTTACTCACAATTCTAACAATTGCAGCTATCCCAAAATGCAATGGGTTACCTCAGGGAGGTAATAAGTTCCCTCTATTCTGAAGTCTTCAAGCCAAGGCTAGCTGACCACTGTTTGGCCTAAGTATCCATAGAGGAGGGTATGTGTGTGTATGTGTGTGTGTGTTGTGTATGTGTGTATGTATGTGTATATCTGTATGTGTATATATGTGTATGTATGTGTGTATGTGTATGTATGTGTGTGCATGTGTATATGTGTGTGTGTGTTTGAGTGGAAGTTGTGTTTCTCTGAGAACAAGACAAAGGGTCCAAGCGAATGCTCCCCCCAGGGTAGGCCAGCATCCATAGCCTGTACACACTCTGTGATTGTCAGGGATTGTTGTTGCGTTCATTCTTCATTTGCGAAGACCATGTCATCAGAGAAATGATGACATGACTTGCATTTGACTTTGTTTTGAGTGAGGGAGAGCTGTGCAAGGTCACCAGCCTCACTTTCTCCTCCTGAGCCATCTGGGTCCAGTGACCAGATATTCATCAGGATGACTGGAGAGCACCCAGGTGGCAATGGGAGATCTTGGCCTTTTAGGCTAAGGCCTTTAAGTGAGGTAATGCTCATTCAGTGAATAGGCCTCTTTAAAAAGTAGTCAGGGGGATGGCCTCTTTAAATGGAAAAGAAAACCTCAATCAATCAATCAAGCTGGGAGGGGCAGGAGTTGTCAGGAACACTGTAGAGGGGATTCTTGTACAGGTCTGTATTGGATTAGATGGCCAGGGAGGTTCCTTTCAACTCTGAATTACTATAATTCTATATATTAAAGGTATAGTTTGTTATAGGCCATAAACAAAAGCATTCACACTGTATTCAAGCAGAGGACTACATTAGCATATACTCTAATTGAGATTTTCATTCAATCCACAGGGGTGTGGTGCACCCCTGGCTTTATCCACTGAACCCTGACATCTCACAGCCTTGCCAAATTCCCCTTCCATTCAAGTCAATACAATAAGCATTTATTGAATACTTGTGCTCAGTCCTGTGGGAGGGTACACAGATAGATAAAACATCCTCTCTGCTTTGGGGAAGCTCATGGAGGCATAAGACACATATGCACATAACTCACATACCTACGGCACCTTGATAATAGCTAGCATTTATATTGCTTACACTTTTTCCTCTTGAACCTCATAGCCCTGTGAGGTATGCACTATAAATACTTTTTGTCTCCATTTTTCAGTTGAGCAGACTGAGGTTTGGAGAAACTAGTGCCTTGCTCATAATCACATGGCTAGTATCAGAGGAGAGATTTGAACCAGCTTTCTCTTTGCTCCAGATCCAGTGCTTTCTACCTCACTCCACTGCAAACAGTTATGATACAAGACAGATCTGGCACCATAAGTGGGAGAGAAACTAAGAGATGAAGGAGGGAGTTTTGGAGGGAGACAGTGAAAAAGGAGGAAAACGTCAACCACTTCCAGTTAGGGAGGGACCAAGAAAGACTTCCTAGGATAGCTGGCCCTTGGAGAATGAATAGGTTTTAAAAAGCAGAGATACAGGAATGGGTACCTGAGGTAGAGAGACAATGTGAAGAAAAGCAGGAAACAGGCAAGTCTGAAGAATCACGAGCAATCTAGACCCCAGACTACAGAAGCGGTAGTCATGGGAGATATGGCTAAAAAGGGAGGATAGTGTTTATGCATCAGAAGAGAGAGACAGAGAGACAGAGAGAGAGAGAGAAGATGACTGCTATCCAAGTTTTTCAATCCTTCATTCATTTATAGGACATTGTTGAATATCTTCAATATGCTCAGCCCTGTGCTTGGCCACAAGGACAATGCAGGAGAAATCTAAAGTTGTAGGATGTTTCTGCTGGAAGGCAACATGGAGACTATTGGGTCCAAGCCCTTCACTTTACATATGAAAAAACTGAGTCTCAGATAGGGTTTTTTTAAAAAAAAAAAAATAAAGGTCGCAAAGAAAGCAAATGTCAAAGCCAGTATTTTAACATAGGTCCTCCGATTCTAATAAGACGTGGTTCCTGCTTTCACTGAGTTCACAATACCCAGCAAGAGGTTGGCAGGGTGGCTGGTGAGCAGCCATTTTTCAAAGCAAACTCAGATTCTTTCCTATTGACCAAGTCACTGTCTGTTAGAAACAAGGATTAGACCAGTACTCCTATTCATACATGAGAAGCCCTAAGAAATATGGAGCAAAAGAGACAAGAGAGTCCTCAGGTCACATTGTTTATCCCCTTTTCTAGCCAATTTGTCATGGACATAGCAGGCTAGAGGACATTCATGGGTCTCTACCATTCCTTCACTAGGTTTGATGTCCTTACGGACAAGTCCCTTCCTTTCCAAATGCCTTGGTTTCCCTGTCTGTAAAATGAAGGGGTTTAACTAGACCAGGGATTCTTAATTAGTGGTTCACATTCCCTCAAAGTATCAATAGATTTCAGAGGGTCTGTGAACTTGAATGGGGAAAAATACATCGATTTTCAGTAATCTCAAACTGAAATTGAGCCTTTCTTCTAACTATGAATGTAGGCAGCAAAGTATTATTCTGTGAAATGCAAAGGCTTTTGCCCAGATTGCCAAAGGGGTCCATGACACAAACAAGGTTAAATACCCCTGAACTAGACCATCTCCAAGGTCCCTTGCCAGCTTGAGTTCATATGATCCTGTAAGCTATATTTACACTGATCCCAAGGGCTACACAAGGACCTCACCCTGAAATAAAATGTCTGCAAAGTCAAAGGAAGTCCCCAAAGAACTGATTCTACCCTCAGCAAGGACTAGATGTGAGAGGCATCGACAGGTGCTGAGCAAAAAAAAAAAAAAAAAAAGGTGTCCTGTTTCTCTAGTCAGAGGACAAATGCTGCATTGCACACACTCTCAACGTGCAGTCCCAGGAACAAGTGGCAAAGTTTCCAACAGTAAGACAAGTGTCAAAGCATTTCAGCCAGGCGCCTGAATCCAGAAGAATGCAGAGAGCCAGGACATTCCAGAGGGAGGAAAGAGGGAGAGTAAGGGAGCAGGAGGGTGGAAGAAAGAGACTGAGAGAGAAATACAGTGATATAGACAGAAAGAGACAGGCACAAAAGGGGAGGGAGAAAGGCAGAGAAGAAAGGTAAGGAGAAAGAAACAGTAACAGAGACCATAGGATTGTAGGCCTGGGAGCAAGAAAGGGCCTTTGTCACAATTTTTCCAAGCCCCTCATTTTAGATGAGGAAATTGGGATTAAAGAAGCAGGGAGTGGAAGGAGAGTGAAATAAAAGGGAAGAGGGAGAGAGAAAAGGAGAAAGAGAGGGAAGAAAGGAGAGTCAATCATGGAGAGGGAGAGTCAGAAGGAAAAGTTAGAAAGAGAGGGAGAGGAAGGAAGATACAAGGAAGGGAAAGGGACAGAGACAGAGAGACAGAGAGATGGAGACAGAGACAGAGAGAAATGGGACACACCAGGGAAAGTTAATTTGAACTGGGGAAGGGAATGGGAGAGGGCACAGCAGAAATGTATGACAGATCTAGAGTATAGCTCTGGCTAGTTAACAAAGCTAGGACTCCTGAGCTCTGGGCTTCAGAGTGGGAAAACATCCTAAAATAGCCAAAATATGGAAGGGAAGGGAACTGTTAAAAAGCAGCTAGGAAGGGAATATCCCTGTACCCCACAGAGAAAGGGAAGCTGATCTTACTTATTTGAATTGGTGTCCTGTGGTTTTAACGAATAAGCCAAGCCACTTAGGTGGCCAATGCCTGGTGCTCATTGACCTGTCAATTGCAGCTGAAGGCTCCTTTTCAGTCTTTGAGTGTGGGTGGCTAAGGGTCTGTATGATCTAAGAATAAACGTTCTTAACCTAGGGAACATGACCGTGTTTTTTAGATAGATAGATAGATAGATACATAGATAGATACATAGATAGGTAGATACATAGATAGATAGATACATAGATACATAGATAGATACATAGATAGATACATAGATAGATAGATAGATAGATAGATAGATAGATAGATAGATAGATAGATAGATAGCAAATCCCAGTAATAACTGGTTTCCTTTGCAATTTTATACATTTTATTTTTACAGATTTAAAAACATTATTCTGAGAAGGGGTCTGTAGGCTTTATCACTCTGTCTACTCCAAAGCTCACAGTTTATGATGCCTAGCCTCCTTACCTAACCAGAGTTATTCCCTAGACCTGACAACACTTCTGTTGTGCCTACCTCTATCTCCACCCCCAGTTCAAATCGACTTTCCCTAATCCAGGGCACAAAAAAGATTATGAAACCCCTTTCTAGAGGTATTTGAGCTGTTATCTAGCAACTGAAGGAGCTGGGAAGAGGACCCTGAAGGGTATAAGGCAGACCCCAATGGAAAAGCAAGAAACAGAAGAGCAGGGTCGGGGGCATTCCTGAGTTAGCCCAGCGGTTCTTTTGACCGACTGATTCGTGTTGCAATGCAGCAGTAGAATCGGCTGCAAAGTGAAATGTCATTGCAGGATTCTCTCCCTACTGCAGCTCCCTCCACAGCACACACCCCCCTCCCCACCCCCAGCAGGGTTCCTGCTGCATCACAAAATATCCAGTCGCAGAATCACAGAATGTTAAAGCTGGAGAAGATCTCACATCTATTTCAATCCCCATATGTTACAGATAAGAAAACTGAGGCTCACTGAGGGTGAGTGACTCACTCAAGGTCACACAGCTAATGTGCCAGAGATGAAGCAAGGTCACCATGGCACAGTGGAAAGAACTCTAGGTCTGATCTGTTGGCCTGGATTCAAATTACAGCTATGCTACTCAGTATCTCTCGTTATTCTTGCCCAGGGAATTGTTAACATCCTTAGGCCTCAGTTTCTTCATAAGTAAAAGTAACTCAACCAAGTTGGCAAAGGTAGAGCCCAGGCTAAAATTCGAGTCTCTCAACCCTTCATCTAAGGCTTTTCCTACTGCCTCTTACAAAGTAACTAATAGGTGTTCTCTGCTTTTGAGTTCTCAAGAAAGGGAGAAGTCTACCCTGAGGAGGTCCCGGAGATGTCACTTTCTCCCTGTGTGACCCTGGGCAAATCACCTTTCCAGGCTTGTTTCTCCTTCTTATAAATGGGGGGGGAGGGGTTAGACTGGATGGCTTCTGAACTTCCTTCCAGCTCTAAATTAATAATCCTATATGAAACAGAATGTGGTAAGCGTGTGTAAGAGAGGCATGAATGTTACATACACTGAGAGCACCAAAGGAGGAAGAATCCCTTCACCATTAAGGTATTGAGAGATTCCAAGGAGGAAATGGGAGCATCCGAGCTGAGCTGGGAAAGAATGATGGAATTTCAACGAGAAGGGGAAGTAAGCATTTCCGGGAAAGACTAGAGTGAATCACATCATTTAGTACTTTCTTATCCTTTGCCTTGTATTGTTTCTCATATGTGAGGCCTGACTCCACCACCAGCTGGATCACCATGAGAAAGTCACCTTATCTGAATCTCAGTTTACTTTGTGTAAATTGGGGATAATAGTACAGTGGGATTTAGAGTCAGCAGAGATCATGGAAAGAGCTTCACCGACAATGGAAGGATTTCCGGATTTGAAGCCAGGGGACCTGAGTTCAAATCCAAACTCTGCTTTACAAATTTTAAAGTGCTACGTAAAGGCTAGCTATTTTTATTGTTATTAAAACAAGAGGGTTGGACTGAAGGCCTATAAGATTCCTTACAACTCTATGATCTTATGACATTTTGGGGTCCCAGTCTATTAAATGAGGTTATGAAATGATTAGCCCATCATACAAATAGTAAATACTACCAAACTAACGCACAGGATTGTCAAAAGGATCAAATTAAATTATGTATGTTAAGCACTTTGTAAATCACTGTATATCGCTAACCAACATTAAGCATAAGGGTCTCGTTTCTCTTGCAAGTTTGAACCCAGCTGCACCATGTGCCTTAGCCTCTGCTTCCTCATGCCCTACATCCAATGATCTTCCTGAAATATTTGCTGATCAGGGAGCCTGTGGCTGGCACAGAGGGTATGTCATCAATGAAGAACTCAAGCCCCATGTGTTGGATCCCCCTCTGCCCTTGGTCCTTCCCGCACCTCCTCCGAGGTTTATTGCTTGCAGAGGAATATTGGTAACCAGCTTTCCTTTGGATCTCTTTTCAGGCAGTCTCAGTCCCGCAGAGTTTCCCTGGGCTTCCCCACGTGGCCTCCCCTCCGCAGGATTCCGTCCCCTCCCCTGCCTTCGGACGTGCCTGGGATACTAAACCAGTCTATCTGGGGAGCCCCGCTCTGCATCTCCGCATTAAGCCCGGGATTCCTCCAACCCCTGCTGCAAAGGCTGGGACCACCCTTAAGGAAGGCGGAGGTGAGATGCTCTGACTACCAGAGTTCTACGGGCAGGGTGGGCTGCGGGTCTCGGGCATGAGCCAGTGGGGAGGAATACCAGGGCTGGACCAGGCTGCAGTTGAGGCACGGTGCTTCTGTCACCGAGGAAACATGAACAATTCATGAGATGCTTTCCATATGGAACGACCGCAACCATCCCACCAGAGGCGGGCCAGGAGGCTTCCCTTCCTAATGAATTCTTCAGGCATAGAACGCATTCTGGGAGGTTCCGAATTGCTGACACTGCCTTCCCAGTCGCCGCGGAGCTCGCCGCCCCTACAAAGGGCTTTGTTCGACTGCTCCCTCCCTAGGAGAGTACCGGGTTGCTGTTTCTCAACGCTGCCCTCTCCTGGCCTCTTGCCGCCTCTCCCTCTTCTCTCCTCCCTCTGCTCTTTCATCCCTGCTTCCAGGGATGGATGGAGCCGCTTGGCTGCTCCAAAGTCTGCATCTGGGTCTGCGAAGAAGTGATCTGGGTAACCGACTAGGCAGAATAGGGGCCGGAGAAAAGAAAAAGTTCTAAAAGAGGCCAAGGGTTCAAAATATGAAATAAGGAGACAACCCTATGAGATGGAAAGAATATAGAAAACCTGACGTCTAAGAATTAAAGAATCAAACATGCATGTACATATGCATATATGTGTGTATGTATATATGTATATACACGAGGCAATCTGACATAGTAGACAGGGCTTTGGAGTCAGGAAGATTTGAGTTCAAGTCCTTCATCAGGAAGATACAAGTTGTGCAACCCAGAGCATGTCATTTAACCCCTAAGCGCCCCCAAGCAACCCTCTAAAATATTAGTTACAGAGAAGGCTTTGATGTGAAAGTAATAACACATTTCTATCATAAAGTTATAATATCTCGGAGTGCAAGGGAGTTTACAAGTTATCTATTCAGTGTCTTCAAAATCAAATAGAAAGGACTGGGGGTAGGCACTAAACCATACCGAATGGTACCTGTGAACTGCATGTTGACTGAGAAAACCACATATTAAAATGATCTATGTTCTATTGTGTTTCAATTTATTTTGTCAGTTATTTCCCAGTTATATTTCCATATGGTTTGGGATGTATTTCCAGAGTGTTGTAAGCTTCATGAAGCCTTTAAGCTGCATGTTTAATATCTCTGACCTAAACCAATCAGAAATTTCCTTTACAATATCCACCATGAGTGTCCATCCAGGTTCCACTTGAAACCTCCAATGATGGGTGACTTAATTGTCCCATTCTAATTCTTTATGCTGACCCCAAATCTACATCTCTGTAATTTCTAAGCATTGCTCTTGATATAGCACTTTAAGAATCGAAAAACACTTTGTTTGTAAAACTGAGTTGATAACTCTCACATCAAGCACTTCACAAGGTCCTAGAATCATTGATTGAAAGTTGGAAGGGACTTTAGTAGTCATCAGTTCCAATGCCCTCATTTTTTACAGATTAGGAAGTTGAGGCTCTGAAAGATTAAGCGATTTGATCATTGTTCCATAGCCAGTCTGTGTGAGCAGCAGGATTTGAACCCAAGGTTTTTCTTACAGGTCCAGTACCGTGCCAGGAAGTTTCTCAAGTAGTCAAGAGTGGAATGTCCAATGTCAAAGACAAACTTCAATGGCTTTCAACTCACATCTTTATCTTCCACACTTCCTTCCTTCTATCATACTTATTATACTTACTCTGGGTCGTATGGATGGATCCTTTCCATAAAAGAAGATTTGTGCCCTAAACCACAGGTTATGTTTCAGGTACATCCAGGTTAACAAGGTGTAATGAAGTTAGGCCGGGAAGTATCTTTTAAAGGTTTCAAAATCAATAATGGTTTAAGGGTACAAGGGCTAAGGGATTGATTTACAGAGGCACAAATGATTAGAAATGGAAAAAAACTTCGAAATCTAGTTCAACTTTCTCATTTTCAGTTTGGAAACTGAGACCCAGGAAAATGAAATTACTTGTACCAGACCAAGTCTGTGGTACAGGCAAGACCAAAAGTCAGTTCATTGTCCTTTCACAACCAGTTTATCCAAATGCAGTCAAAATTGCAAGCCCTCAAATGTATTATAGGTTTAGGATCCGATTTCAGGAAGGTACAAGAGAGAAAAGCCCCTGAACCCAGCACTAGACAAACGCAAAGGGATGACAGTAGTTAGGACATCACACAAAAATTCTGTCAGGGCTTTTTTTTTTTTTTTGAGAATATTCCAAAACCTCCTGTGCCACCCACCAGACATCTCCAATTCATTGCTCCAATTTAGAACCTGCTAAAATTGGGATACGAGGTGATTTACTAGAAAGTAATTATTATTCTTACAAGCAATTAGATATAGCCAATGAATCGACACTCCCTCCCCTCCCCCACACCCACACACACCCTTGTAACTTTAGCAAAGGCCAGGGACTCTCAAAGTGTCCCTCCAGACCCTCTAAAGGCAGCAGGTGATCAAGAGCAGGTTGCTGCAATGTGTTCCTGGATAGATAATGATTGCAGATTTCAGAAAGCAAACTGGAACTTTCTGTGGATGAGAATCTCCCTTTGCTAGTAACCTTTGTGACCTTTTCCTTCCCATTCTGGGGCCATGGCCAAAATCTTAAGTAACTGCTTCCTCATGGGTCCTCAGAAACCCTGCATTTGCTGCTTTCTCTTTGTCCTGAGAGTCAGAGCAACTTCCTTAATGATGATACACATGGAGCTCAGTGACAATTTTGGGGAAAGTTAACCAGCAAAAGGGTGATTTCAAATGGATTTTCTCCTCTACCTCCACCCCATTAGCTGTAAGAGTGATTCCATTTCCAAAGTATGTATGTATATACATATACATATACATATATATATATAGAGAGAGAGAGAACAAAATTTAATCTTCCAGACCTCTTGATGTGGAGTAATCAAAATTCATCGCAGCAGGGGATCATCCCATAATCCTCTTTGCCCCCAATCTTCAAGACCAAAGGCCTTTGGAAACTGACCAGGAAGTCAAACTCCATTAAACCCAGGAGAGAAATCAGCCACTAGGGATGTGGGCCCTCCCTATGATGGGGACAAGATAATATTCAGCACTGCCCTCAATACAAATGAAGCTGTCTAGGTCTCTTACGTTTAAGAACAGCAAGTAAACTCAGGGATCAGAAGAAAAAGAGATTATAATGGACTAGGAGCAGTCAGGGAAGGCTTCCTGGAGAGGATAGGATTTGAACTGAACTCTGAATATACTTTGATGGATCCATAACCTTACTAATGATCCCAGTCCTTCTAGATTTGCAAATCCTGTGGGATTTGGGGGACAGCTAGGTGGCATGGTGGATAGGATGCAGGGGTCTGGAGTCAGGAAGACTCATCTTTCTGGGTTCAAATCTGGTCTCAGACACTTATTAGCTGTATGACCCTGGGTAAGTCACTTAACTCAGTTTGCCTCAGTTTCCTCATATATAAAATGAGCTGGAGAAGAAAATGGCAAACCACTCCAGTATCTTTGCCAAGAAAACCCCAAATGGGGTCATAAAGAGTTGAAAATGACTAAACAACAATAACTGGGATTTTTGTCCATGTCTTACCCCGAATCCTCCTTCAAGGAGCAATCCATTGACTGGGAGGTTTTTCCCTTTGTTCCTTTAATGTTTTATGGGACCAGTACAGCCTTCTGTTGCTGTACATCCTCACTCTTGAAATATGACCAACCTACCTCTAGGGGATAAGAGAAAGGCAGTGGATGGGGTAGCAAATGTCTTTAATAATGTATCTTATGCCACTTATCATCCACATTATCCTTGTCTGCAACCTGTGCCTCTTCTCACTTCACCCCCCACTGAATCTTTCTATCACCCTGTTACCTGTAATTTTTATTTTTCTGAGAGTATGGTATTCTATGACTCTCAATGGGAGAATATTAGTGTAAAAAAAAGATGAATTTTCAAACATTTAGCAATTTGAAATCATTGAAAGCTTGGTGCCATTTCTTGAATGCAATTATGAAAAACATTGTGTTTGGTGTATAAAGAGCCAGCTTTAGAGTCACAAGGACTTGTATTCAAGTACAATTTAAGACAAATAGCTGCATGAAACTAGGCAAGGGATTTAATCTCTCAGTCTCCTCCTCACCCCACGCCCATCCTAGGAAACAGATCAGCATAAGGAGAGGGAGACTGAACCCTAAGAAATTCCTGTGCTTATTAGAGGTCTATCTCTTGCCCTTCTGTGGGAAGGACAATATTAAACCACTACCACCACCGCACCACCTCCATCCCTACCCCTGCAAGTTAGACTAGTTTTCCCTTTAAAAGGTTTTGAAAATATCTTTGAGATTTCACTGGTTCAGGGGACTAATGTTTGGGCCATTAGCAGAGCCTCCTGGTCATATGGATACAAAATCAGTATATGAGGTGCTGGAGACACTCCCTGATACTTCACACCATAGACTAGATGTCTGAATAATCCCAGGAAGTTGTGCTCACATAGATCATTGCTTTATTCTGAATGAAGACGTCTTCCCTGATCTTAATATCTTGCCCTTGCCTTGGCTAAGTTAATATCATTTTGTTCTTTGTTTGAATGACATGTGTTTCTTTTCATTCTACTTTCAGACCTAAACTATCAGAGAAAAAACCCAGCCAATTACATATCCCCCACCTCTCCCTAGAAAAAAATCAAGCCTAGTCGCCTATTAAATTCTGGTCTTGGCTTATTGTCCATCGGTTATATTCATCTAATATGTTTATGTATGGAGGAACTGTCATGTTTAGGGCATTATGTATTTTTCATCTACTTTGTATTTCCATGTGAATAGCAAAATAGTCTCTTTCAAGTAACTATCTAGTCCATTAAAGAGGATTTGTAGTATCCTAGACCAACTAGGTGGAGAAGTAGATAGAATGTCAGATCTGGAATCAGAAAGACTCATCTTACTGTGTTCAAATCTGGCAAAAGACACTTCCTAGCTATGTGACCCTGGGTAAGTCACTTAGCCCTTTTGCCTCAATGTCCTCATCTGTAAAAGGAATGTCAAGCCACTCTAGTATCCTTGCCAAGAAAATCTCAGATTGAGTCATGAACAGTTGGATACAACGCAAATGACTAAATAAAGGCTACATGAAATTAGCACATGGTAGGTGTTTAACAAATGCTTATTAATGAACTTTTCATATCCAGTTTTCTTTCTGATTATCCTCCCTTTAGTCCCATTTCTTCACTGTCTTCTCAATTCACTTTTTTGACTCTGATCCCTCTCTCTCTTTCCTATCTTTTGTTCTATGGAAATACTATACAAATAGAAACATTTGTAGACCCTCATCATTGATAGGGAATTCCTTTTCTATTTGGACCCTGCCCAGGACATCATCTATGATCTTGAAAAACACCTTAGGCAAGCATACAGCTCTCTATTTATATTTCACTTTATGTTAATATCCAGAAGATTTTTTTATACGGGTAACAATAATTCACATTTTCATAGCACTTCAAGCTTTACACAACATCATCATTACAAAAAACCTGTAAGGTAGAGAATGTGAACATTATTATCCCCATTTTACAGATAAGGAAACTGAATAGAGGTTAAGTGACCTTCCCAGAGTGAATAAGCGACTAAGTATCAAAGCCATCATTGGAACCCAAATATATGCTTCCAGATCCTGCATTGCTTCTTTCTTTTAAAAAATTTTATTGATACCTTTGTTTCTCACATTATCATAGTTTTCCCCCAATAATATTTCTCCTCTCCCTCTTCGAGTCTTCCTTATTAACAGTATTTTTTAAAGATAAAAGAAAATAAGAAAAGAAATCAGTATAACTGTTAAATACATTGAAAAAGTCCAAAAATATATGCCACGTATAACCCCTATGGACCTCTTCACAAAGGGGTGGGCTGAAAGTATCTTCGCAAAGTTCTTCTTTCAGGTCATGGTTGTTCTTTATAATTTTGCAACATTCACTTTTGATTTTTTAGTTTGTGGTTGTTGTTTCCACTTACATTGTTGTAATTGTGTATATTGCCTTGTTGGCTCTGTTTACTTTATGCTGCATCAGTTCATGTAGATATTTCTTCATTTCTTTCTATTCATCACATTTATCATTTCTTACAGCACAGTAATTTTCCTTTACATTTATGTACCACGGGAGGGGCGGAGCCAAGATGGCAGAGTAGAAGGACGCACGTTTACAAGCTCCGAAACCACAGCCCATAGAATTAATGTAAAAAGAGACCCCCATAACTTCTGGACCACTGAAAGGTGTGCAGAAACGGAGTGGAAGTGATTTCCGTGCCAGAGAGCCCTGGAGACCCGTCCCCAGGGTCCGTCGTGCCCCGGAAAGCGGACCCCACCCCAGCGCTGCCCTGGCTGCGGCCCCAGAGAAGCTGACCCGAGCAGGCTTCAGGGATGGAAGCTCCAGCAGCCGGGAAAGTCCCTCCACCCACAGAAGCTACAGGTCAGTGAGAGAGACGGCTGGCTGGCTGAGGGGAGCGGGGTGTCTCCGTGACTCGGGCCCCCTCGGGAGGAAGCAACAGCGGCAGAGGCGGGGCGGCGGCAGAGGCGGGGGCAGCGGCAGAGGCGGGGGCAGCGGCAGAGGTAGCAGCGGCCATGGCCTGGGACTCCCCCAGCAGCAGGCAGGATCTTCATTACTGAAAATCTCTGCATAAACAACCTGAGGGAGCTGAGCCTGGGAGATGGCCTTGCCCCACCCGCTCCTTTTCTGAAGGTCTCTGCATAAAGCCCCTGAGGGAGCTGAGCCTGGGAGGCGGCCCTGCCCCCACCCCAGCACCAGAACTAAAGCTCATATTGATCAACAGGCGGGCGGGTGGTGCGGAAAGCACATTTGAATCTCAGACCCCAAGCACTAGCTGGGCGGATCTAGGTGGGGGTGGACAGGAATCTCAGAAGTCAAGTAACTGGCTGGGAAAATGCCTAGAAAAGGGAAGAAAAATAAGACTATAGAGAGTTTTTCCAACAAATGCAAATGATCCTGACCTTCGGATCTGACGAGGAGGAGGACGTATTCTTACATTTATGTACCACAATTTGTTTAGCCATTCTTCAATCAATGAGCATCAACTTTGTTTCCAATTCTTTGCTATCATAAAAATTGCTGCTATAAATAAAAATTTTGTTGAATATGGGGGCATTTTTCTCATCAGCTATTTCCATGGGGTATCATAATGGAATCTTTGGGTAAATCAGTCAATGAGGAAGCAAAGGGCATGAGCATTTTAGTTGCTTTATTTGCATAATTCCGAATTACTTCGCAAAATGATTGTACTAATTCACAGCTCTACCAACAATGCATGTGTGCTTATCTTTCCACAACCCCTCCAATGCTGACTAACCATTTTTGTAATGTTTGCCAATTTATAGGATATAAGATGAAACATGGTTTTTTGATCTGCATTTCTCTGATTATTTCTGATGTATCTTGTGTTTTGTTTCTACCAGTATCATTGCCCTCCTGACTGTGCTTCCAGATATTTTTTTTGATACCATAACTCAGCATCCTTCTCTGGAATATCCCTAGAATATCCCTCCACCAGGCCAGCACCATCCTCCCATTGGTAAGTTCATTCTCAGGCTCATATTCTGGGGATGGGCCCAGGTGAGCCATGCTTCATTCCCATCTCAGCTATGCTTCTAACTCTATGGATTTCACAACCATGCCCCTACACTTGGGCCTTCAACTCCTTCTTATTTGTTGTCTTCTCCCATTAAAATATAAGCACCTTGAGGGCAGGGACCATCTTTCTTTTTTCTTGTATTTGTATCCCATCTTTTAGTCCAGTGCCTCGCACTTAACAAATGCTTATTCCCTACCTTCCCAAGACATAACACTACGGCCTCTTAAAGGTTGGGTGGGATTCAGTTCAGTGGCATTTCAGGAAGCAGGAATAGAATAGTGAGAGCAAAGGATAGGAAAAAGAGAAGGATTGGAGGCAAAAAGAATCAAGAAGACAGTGAGGAAATGGGACTAAAGGGAGGATAATCAAAAAGAAGACTGGATATAAAAGTTCATCAATAAACATTTATTAAGCACCCACTACATGCTAGGTCCAGTGCTAAATGCTAAAAATACAAAGAAAGGTTGAAGACAGTCTGCTCCCAGGGAACTCACAGACCAATGCGGGAGAAAACAAACATGGCAACAAATGTGTTTATACAGAATAAATTGAAATAATTAATTCTACTGAAAGTACTGGAATTAGAAAGGATCAGGAAAAGCTTCTTGTAGAAGGTGAAATTTTCACTGGAGCCTGAAGAAAGCCAGGATTATGATCTCATGATGTAGAAATTTATTATTATGCAGATTTGGATAAACCACAGGCCAAGTGATGTCCTCTGCAACATTACTATTTTTGGTGAATATCTTAGTCATAGGTAAGTATTAGTCCTGTCCCCTAATGCCAATGCATGATGGAGAACTTGGCCAGAGCTAGTGTAGTTATGGCCAAAACTCTGTCAACTGGAAAAGCACTGAGAATCATAAAGTCTTCAGGTTGGAAGGTATCATGGAACTCATTTAATCTAATTCACACCTAAACAGGAATCCTTTGTATGACATCCCAAGCAAGTGGTCCTTTAACTTCTTGTTTGAGGACACCTGTGATGGGGAATTCACTGGCTCACAAGACAGCCATTATACTATGGAACATTCCCTAATATCAGTTTAAATACTGCTCCTTTACCATGGCTACCCATTGTTCCTTAAACACAATACCACCTCACACTTCAGATAGTTAAAGCAGTTATCATATTCCACTTTTGAATCTTTTTTTTATATGTCCCCAGTTCTATCAACATACATTTAAAACCTGAGTGACCTCAGGCAAGGTTCTATTGGAACTCAGTTTCACCATTTGTAAATGATGGGGCATTGGATTAGATGATCTTTGAGGTCCCTCCCAGTTCTAAATCTATGATCTTTTGGTCTTCATATGTCCTGGTCCTTGGTTCTTTCATTATTTTGCCTCCCCCCGCATCTGACATGCTCCTCGTAACTAGATGACACTTGCCAGATTGCTGGGGCTGGAGTCAGAAATACATGAATTCAAATCCAATCTCAGATACTTACTAGCTGTGTGATCCTGGACAAGTCACTTAACCTCTGTCTGCTTTAGTTCACTCAACTATGAAATGAAAATAATAATAGTATTCCCCCAAGGTTTCATGGATCACATGAAGTAATATTTTCCAAGTACTTCACAAAGTGCTTTGTACACAGTGCGTGCTTAATAAATGCTTGTTTCTGTCCCTTTTTTCCCCTTTCTTCCTTCTTAAAATGAAGTGTCCAGAACTGGACAGAATACTTCAAATCATGTTTGACAAGGGCAGAATGTCATGGAACAATTACCTCCCTCATTCTGAACATCATCTCTTTATTGATGTATCTTTTAGCTTTAATGTTTGTCTTTTTTTTTCCTTTCTAGTCAGATTTGGCTCATAATCACAGCAAAGGTAATCTGTGTTTGCATCTTCCCTGAGCCCAAACTGATGTGAAGAAAGACTCAGTCATAGAAATTTAGTTCTAGAAGGAACTTCAGAGATCTGATGCTACCTTCTCCTTTAATAGATGAAGAAACTGAAGCCCACAGAAGGGAATTAGTGTCAAAGCCAACACTTGACCTTGAGTCTAGACCAGAACTAGAATTAGAATTCCTGACCAAAGACAGCTTCTAACTCCATCAAAATTATTTCATTCTATTCCACAAACCATTGTTAAGTGTCAACTAAGTGTGAAGTTATATGTTGGAAAGTAAGGGTAAACCAGATCATCAATCCAACCATGGACCGGTACACCATAGGTACTAAATAAAGCAACTACTGCCTACTTAGCCTTGTGTTTGGTACACTGGTGCATGCGGAAGGAGAGGAAGAAATAATTCCATGAGTCTGCCATGGAGACTACATGGAATGGATCGTTGAAAGCTGGTCCCAATTACAAATGTATCTTTATTGATGGAGAGTAACAGTTTCACACCCTGGGTCTTGGGAACACTTTTTTTTACAGTAGAAAGCTGAGTTCTAAAATCATAAACTGAACAAGTCAAGTCAGAGGGTGATTTTATGTGATGGAGGGAGGAAAGGGGAGAAAAGAGAACAAAAATTTTAAAGCTTTGGAGAGGAGGAGAGGCACTTTGTTCATTACAATTGTTCATCTCAGAAATAAGACTTTTTGCAGATGCTGAGTGCTTCTGACCAGGGTCTTCCTCATTACTCTACTATACCCAAATGTGTCCATCTCTCTGGACATCAGGGGAGACACAGGCAATGATGATGCTGCTGGCAAAGGCTTCCAGGACTGCCTTTGTCAGGACGTTGGGACACTGCAGAACTGGGAAGGAAAGAAGCTGGCAGAAAACTAACATAGCATCAAAGGAAAAAACCCTATCCCAGATCTAACTGCAGCAGAAGCAGTGGATGAGGAGAGGGGTTCATAAGGTGAGGAAAGGGATTGGTGCCCACCTGAAAAGCTCATTGGATCTACCTCCTCATTTTAAAGATGATACCAAAACCCAGAGGGTTAAGCTGTCACACTTTAATACATAGTAGAGAGTGATTTCAAATTTTGATCTTCTGGCTTTAAATATAGTGTTCCTTTTCCATCACACGTTGATTAAACTAGCATTTCCTCTGAGTTTTTTGGGGGCACAAGGGGGCAAAGCCATTAAATGATAATTTAATAATTGACCCACTCTGGTCAATAAACTTGACTCTAGTCCTCCCTCAGCGACTGTCCTCTAGACCCTTCCTCTGCTGTGGAGCAGTGGATGACTCACTGGATAGAGAGAAAAATGTGAATTGGAATCCTGTCATTCTCTGTGTGACCTTCAGTTAGTCATTTCACTTTCTGGTCTCAAATTTTGTCCTCTATAAAATGAGAAGGTTGAATTAGATAACTTCTCAACCATCAATCTATGCTTTTGAACCTAGAATTCTTCCACCTTCTCGGGTGATCTGAAACCTAGCCTCACAGCCTGAAGGTATCCTATCTGTCATTCTCTGCAGGGCTGCCTGATACTTCTCCCCCCTCCTCCTGACACACTGGGAAGGGTCATGCAGGAGAAACTGGCAATCCCCTTACTCTAGGATGCTCCTTGTAGATCCTCCCTCTGCAACCATCACTAAGCAGCTGCCTCATCTCCTTTAAAGTCCCACTTTGTCCTGTCAAGGTACTTCTTGGTAGCAAGCACTTCCAGATCACTCTCCAATAATTTTGGTATCTGGCTTGAAGGCTTCTCCACCCCATCTCTAACCCCTCCAAAATCCTGGCACTTTATTCAACTTTTCCTCCCATAACCTCTGTGTCCAAATTACCTCAACAATACTCAGTAATGGTCATACCTAAAACCAAATGAATTTTGGAGCAGCTAAGTGGCACAGTGGATAAAGCACCAGATCTGAAGTCAGGAAGACCAGAATTCAAATCTGACCTCAGACACTTACTAGATGTGAAACTCTAGTCCTGCTTGCCTTAGTTTCCTCATCCTTATAATGAGTTGGAGAAGGAAATGGCAAACCACTCCAGTATCTCTGGCAAGAAAACCTCACACAAAGAGTTAGAGAAGACTGAAAACAACTGAACAACACCAAACAGTAATGTTCATACCTTCAACTCCTGATTCAAATGAATTTGCTCTAAATGCTAAAATTTCTAGATATGGCTCTGTGTTTGGTAGTGTTAGAAGCCAGCCTTTAGGGGAAGAGAGTGGTATATAATGTGAGCAGAATATGTTAGCTAGTACAAGCAGACTGGGGCATTAATAGAGTAAATATGGGAAGAAATGGGCTAGGAGATATGGCAGAGCACAATGTCCAGAGTCAACCTTGGGTGATTCATCCTTATGTATTCCCTACCTCCACCCTAACTCCAACAAAGGGTACCTAACTTCAGGTTCGAGGTACTCTATGGGATACACTTCAACTAAAGCCATAGTTCACAAACCTCCAAAAGATGCCTTTACCTTGAATAACCAGCCAGAGGACACAATTAATTAAAACCAAAGGTATTTAGTGACATGCTAGACTAAGAAAAAATAGCAACAAAATGTTTCCTTCCAGAAGAGTGAACTATATGTATAGATCTATATCTATCTAGATGTAGATGTATATATATACACCTAGCTACATGAATTCTATGTGACCAGGGGGCAAAAGGGAAGGGAAAGGAAGAGAATAAATATTTATATAGTATCTACTATGTTCAAAGAGAATTAGTACCTCTGGTGTGAAGGCTTGCAGAGACCTTTTCAGGGCTGCTCATCTACCTATGGGTCTACCTGGCACCCAAATCTCACCTGAGGCTCCAAGAAGTTGTAGCACGCAGAGGCTACACCAGAGGCCACACCCTGGGAAAACATTCTTGGCAGATGGGTTAAACCAGGCTGAAGGTAACCAACAGGTCTCAAGTCTGTCAGTGAGTTAGCAGGCATGGGGTGACTACTCCAGAAATGTGAAGATTTCCCAAGCAGGAATGGACCAGTGAGAACAATGTATTCCAATGGCCATGAATACAGTTGGTGTGGAGTGCTTCAAGTTTGGT
The DNA here is from genome assembly GCA_023548195.1 of Bettongia penicillata ogilbyi. Lineage (NCBI taxonomy): Eukaryota > Metazoa > Chordata > Mammalia > Diprotodontia > Potoroidae > Bettongia > Bettongia penicillata. Next base: position 5,306,587 of record JAJHZJ010000500.1, read on the forward strand.
TAGACATCGAAGATGCCAGAGTCACTCACTGCACCTTGAGCCATTGCCAGGCATCTTGACTTTTGTCTTGCCACTGGACTTTGATGACACTGGAAGAGAGTAAAGTGACCACTTTGTGCAATCCTGCTCACTTAAATCCAACTTACTCAGGAGCCAAGACATCACCCCATGATGTCATTGATCCTCTTTGAAAACAAAGCACAATTGTGTACCAAGCATTTTTTATAAATATTATCTCTGTTAATCCTAACATTAAGCCCAAAAGGTAGATATTGTGATTATCCCTATTTTCTAGATGAGGAAACTGATGCAAACAGAGATTAAGTGACTTGCCCAGGAACATGTAGCTAATAAGTGTCTCAGGGTGGACTTGAACTCAGGTCTTCTTGAATCCAATGACAGTGCTGTAGTAATATTCCCTATATCACTCAGTGGTCATGCATGGCAAAGTGACTCCCATTTCTGACACTGCTGACTTCTAACGATGTCAGCACACTGTACCTAGCTGTTCTGGTCCTCACTTGTCTCCCCTTGATTCATAGTTTCTACCAGGTGCTGCTCCACATGGTCTCTGCTAGATGCTACCAAGCATGCATATGGCTTCTCTGGTGTGTGGTTGTGTGACACCTCTTTACTTCTAGCTTCAGATGAAATCCTTGGTTTTGGTTCCAGCTCTTCCTCGTGATAAGAGTGGAATGTGCCATGATCTTTTAGTCAAAAAACCAGAATCATTTTAATGCTTTTAGCAAAGCATCCTCCCCCCCGCTTGCCTTATCCATCTTGTCAACAATAGTGCCAGAAAGGAGTATAAACTTCTAGGTTTTTCCTTTTCCCCTTTTATGGAATGGCCTTCTCTGTCCTTTCTAGAATCTTAGATAAAAGGTCTTCTCTCGGAAGAAAAACAGCTTTTATCCCAGATACCAAGTTCATTGGGATATAGGGCCAAGTCCTCCCAGCTATCTACCATGCTCAGGCTCTACTTTTCTATGAACCAAATTCCTGGGGGATGAACTTGGATCAATAAGGCTGACCTCACTGTAGCTTATGGTGAGCACTCCTGATTTTAATCTCTATGGATTAACATCTGTATACCTGGTCATTGGTCATCTAAGGGCTATTTGTCCAATAAATGCTAAGGAATTCAAGGGCTCCTTAGCCTTTTACAACTTGAAAATCCTTGTGCTTTCTCATGTAGGTAAGGGGGGAAAGGTACAATGTTAAAACCAAACTCAAAAGAAAAGTCATTGTCTCTCCTTTCTGCTTAACCACAACCTTAGACATATTTTTTGTGTGATCTCGGTCAAGTTACTTCTTTTTGCCTCAGTTTCCTCAACTTTAAAATGGGGATAATAATAGAACCTGGGGCAGCTAAGTGGCACAGTGGATAGAGTACTGGGCCTGGAGTCAGGAAGACTCATCTCCCTGACTTCAAAGCAGTCCTCAGACACTTACTATCTGTATAACCCTGGACAAGTCACTTAACCCTGTCTGCCTCAGTTTCCTCATCTGTAAAATGAACTGGAGAAGAAAATGGAAAACCATGCCAATATCTTTGCCAAGAAAACCCAAAAAGGATCACAAAGAGCCAGATATGACTGAGATGAATGATCAATAAAAACAACAGGAATTGCACCTATTTCCCGAGATAATATTTTCAAAGCACTTGGCATAGTACCTGGAACATAATAGATATTTAATTAGTCTTTCCTTCCTCCCTCCCTTCCTTCCTTCCTGCCTGCCTTTCATATATACACATGCAACCAGCTAAAGTCTAAAGGGGCTCTGAGCTCACTCTTACTCCTGTAACATCCTTGTGGTGGGGTTAGGCTCAGACTCTGAGTTCATCGTTCATGCTGGTTCAGTATTTCGTAAATTACTTGTATAGTTATCAGTGCAGAGAGGGATCACTATCTCCTACATAACTGGTATCAGTATAGAGAGGAAACAGTAATGAAACTGAGCAGTCAGGGCCAGTTGGCACTGTCCCTCAGAACGGCACCAACTGAGCGGGCTTCTGGTTTCCAACCCCTAGATGAAGTTCAGGGGCACTGGGCAATTTAACAACCTTGCCTCAACTCTATCAGCCAGAGTCAGTGAGAGAAATGGATGCGCTGGTGATGAGCTGAAAGTCTATGTTTCCTGGCAGCCCCACCAGTGCTGAGGAAGTACTTCTGACTCAGGGCTCCATGATGTATTCGCATCCTGTTTACTGAGCCTGTAATTTTATTAGGGAATTGGCAAGACTGTCGTTTTGCCATTTTTATCCACTGCCCATTCTTCCCTATTCATTTGACTACCCAAGCATGTCTAGTCCAGGAAAAAGCCAGCCTGAGTCTGCCCAAGGGAGGGATGGGTGACCACTGCAGCCTTTTCAGGAATGTGCCTCCCACCACTCATGCCATTCAACATCATCTCCCTCCCCACCCCTCCTCCCTATAAGCATCTCTAAACAGATCTAGCTCTGCTTATCTCTGTGCACTTATGTACAATGAAACCCTGACTTACTCCTCAGTTTAGACAATCAACTTATTATCCAGTGATCTAAAATAGAATTGAATCTTAGAATTAACTCATAGCTTTCCTTACACCTGGAATGCCCTCCTATCCTCCATATACCCATCCTTTAAAGCTCAGTTCAAATGCCACCAATATTAAGTATCTCTCCTCGATCTTGCCAGGCAGAAGTGACTTTTTTTCCTTCTTCAAACTTTCTTAGCATTTGGCTTGCACTGCTATAATGCACTTATCATGTATTATTTTCTATTGGTTACTTAAGTACTTATGTATTTATGGGAAAGTTTTCTCATGTGGGCATTCTCTATTCCAGTAAAATCACAATAAAATCTGTTCCTCATCCCTAACCCTACTTCTGAAATATACAATGGTAGCAATGTACACTGTGGTACTGTATTGACTATGGTTTCATAGGAACTGGGTTCAAATTTTGCTTCAGCTATTATTTGTGCTGTTAGGGAAGTCATTTAACCTCACTGTGCTTCTCATTCCTTATGTGTAAAATGAAGAGATTCAACTAAATAGCCCCTGACATCCTTTCTTGATGAATGATGCTATGAGCTGAGAATATAGCCTATTCCCCTACAAGACAGTAAGCTCCATTCTAAGGGTGGGGTGGGAGAATATGTTTCAATGAAACTTTCTGCATCACCAAGCATAGTAATCTATAAGAATAGCTAACACAAACATAGGTTTACAGTTTCTGTATGGAAATCCCTGTATACTTCCTATGATAGAGGCTCCAACAAATAATTTGCTGAATTGAATCAAAAAGACAAATATTATCTCAGAGTTGGGGAAAATTTAGGGACTGAAATTTATGTTCCCAGGTCTCAAACCCTAAAATAGCTCCAACACACACATGTCAATACTCCAGTAATCTCATCGTTGTAGATCCTCCTTCTAGGGCTGCAGAACAGAACCTATTCATGCCTTCTTCTCTTGCATGATTCTTATTCACAACTTTCAATAAATTCTCCACAGAGAGTTCACCAAATGTGCTTGCCCTCCACCCCCATGTGCCTTAACATTATATGGTACCAAATGCAAATATCCTACATTTGCTCTGTGATCTCTCTATAAAGCACAAGCCTTCAAGATATATTTTCCAACTTTTTAACCATCCTTCTTTACGATTTGTATTGAAATCATCTAGTATTAAAAATGATTTAATTTGAAGCTTTTCGTTGAGGTAGTTTGGGGGGCTTAGGTCGTTGGATTTTGGTTTTTGTTTTTTTTAGAATTTCACTAATTTTTTATCCTCCGCTGTAGATGTTAACACACAAACTGTGGTCCTTTCACAAATGCTCATTATAAGCACTGCAATATGAGAGGACCATGTATCCAATGAAATAATGCTTTTCATTACCTTTGGACACAAACAAAGCCAACTTCACCAACTCTGTAACTTACTCATCCAAAGAGAACCTGCAAGCCAGCCATCTATTTTGCAGAAGCCTCCTTCTGTCTTCTGGTTTCATTTACAGTGGGGATGTTAATATCAAAATGATTCCCCTTTGATTTCTTTTCTGATTCTCTGAACTTCGTCATCATGATTCAAGATCCTTCTCATCCTTTTACTTCCCTTAGCACCTAGAGTCTTTTCACCCTAGGATAAGCCTCTGCTATCCTATGCTGGTATGTTCCTTCAATTTGGGGGTTGGGCCCAGGCTGGCCATGCTTCATTCCCATATGGGTTATGCTTCTGATTCTACATACTTTGTCACCATTCCCCCTACCCAAGTATCTTATCCCTCTAATTAGGAAGTTGTCTTATCCCATTTAGAAAGTAAGTACCTTGTAGGCAGGGACTGTCTTACTTTTTGCTTGTATTGGTATCTCTAGCACTGAGCACAGTGCTAATAAATGCTTAATGTGGCTGATTCAGTTCCTCTACTAGTATGTCCGTTTCTTTGGTCCCTAAGAAGAATATCATACAACACCAACAAATAAAGAGAAAGAGTTGGACTTCCCCTACTCTCCCAAAGCATAAAGTACATACAAATATTTTTATCCCCTTTTTACTAATGAAGAAACCAAGACTAAAGAAGGTTAAATTATTTATCCAGAATCACACAATGTTTCAGAGATACATTTTGAAACCAGGCCACCTGATCTCAGTTCCTCCCATAAAATTCTGATTTGTCAGTCACTATACCAGCTTTTGTCAGAGTATCAACACTAAAATGAATGTTTATAGAAGGTCTAAAAGACTATTGTCACCTTCTGCTTTCTTTCTGTCCATTCAGTCACTGCAGAAAAGCAAGAGAGCTACCTAAAATTAAGGGCTATTTTTTATTTTCCTTTTTTTTAAGTGTTGCCAAGGATGAAGAACTCATCATCAAGTGGCAAGCCTGCTGTCAATGATCTTCATTGCTAGGATGGAAACATCATCAAGTCAAGAAGCACTTAATATGACAGCTGTATAGTCTACAACCAAGATCATGCTCAAAGTCTTTCCAGAATCGGAGAACCTACTTGACAAAGATCATCATTTACTGGGATAGCTTTTGTGAATCCACAGGATAACTTCCGCATCACAATGAGGTATCAAGGTATGCTTTATTCACATACCTACACACCTCTAAAATTTCTACCTGTTTTCACATAATCCACAAAAAAATACATTTAAAAATTTTTTTCTGATGCATAAACTGTAGAATAATAACAACCAACAGTTAAAAAGGAAGAAGAAATAGAAGTTGAATTATGAGATTATATGGAATGATGGAAAGTATACTGGATTTGGAGTCAGAATACTTTGAATCAAATCCTGAATCTGCTACATACTTCTAGTGTGATCTTAGAAAGTTTCTTTCTACTCTCTGAGCTTCAGTTTCTCCATCTTTATGTAGTACCCTCTCTGGATGATATCCCCAATTCATACCCATACCTAAGATTAGGAATACAGAAGAATGACTATTAAAGTCTCAAAGCTCTAGGGATAACTCTGAGGGGTTATATTTCTAAGACTACAGTATACAAGTCCCCACCAGTGTGCTTCTCATTAACAATCAGACAACTGACTTAATTAACTTCTAGACAGGGTATTTACTAAGAATGTATAGTAAGAACACCTATTACAATACATTATATCCAAAAGCCTGGAGGGAGTTCTCTCACAAATACACAAAGTATCTATAAGAAGAGTGGGATCACACATAGAATATGATGATAGTGACTCACATTGTAGGGAACATAGGTGATAAAGGGGTTAACTCAGTTTCTGTTGATGAAAACCTTTTCTCCTGTCATACGGACTTCGTGAAGTTTCTTTAGGTATAGCCCTCTGCTATACTGCAAGGATTTGTGCCCTTTTAGAGTCCACAGCCAGCACTTCTCTCAGCCATGAGGGGTCATAAACCTGGAAGCTGTCTCTTTACAATTCCTATCACTGGAAATCCTTTCTCCCTCTCTCTTTGTGGGGTCCTCATACACCTTCCCTTGTGTGAGTATCTCTCCATTTTCTTTTGTCTTTGGAATGTGTTTCTCATCCTAGCTGGATACATTGTCTGATACTGGCCCAGTATCTCCAATGACAATTGGGAGAAGAAGAGGCAAAGGAGGGAGAAGAGGAGAATGAAAAGGTGGCAGGGGTGGGGAGGAGAGACAGAGACAAAGACACAGGACAGAAACAAAGAAACTCTCTTAAGAGTTTGGGTCCAACTCTTGTATGGTAATCCTCAATTCCTAATCCTTAAATTCTCCATTACTGGAATGGAGCATCCCAGGACTGGTGAACTGGTAAAATTTCTGCAGATATTTAAAGCCCCAGAAATGTGATTAGCTTGTTTGGTTTGAGAATCACTGTTCTCTTCTTGATCTAGTCAAAGATCTAATCTCATAAAGGGATCACAGATATAAATTAATTATTTGCACATTTGAAACTTTACCATTTATAACTCCATTCTATAATTATATTAGCATGATTGGGGAATGAGAGTGGGGAGCAGGGGATCACATAATATAGGGGATGAACTAGGTGACATATAATATCCTTTCTAGGACTACCATTCTTCAAGCTTGTTCACTTGTATTTGTACCAATAAAAGAATATGGACTATAGAAATAAAATGATTAATAGTTTGAATTTATATTAATTAATATGATTTAAGGAAAGATTACTATGTTCTAGACACAATTGTTTTAAACAAAATTTAAACAGTCCTTACCCTCATGGAACTCACATTCTTTCAGGGGAAATAACAGATACATGTATAAGTATATACAAAATATGTAAAAAGGTTTTATTACTTTTCGGTGATGAAGTTATAGTAGCTGGGGAGAGTTTTAAAAGACGATTCATGAGAAGGTGGTGCTTAGGTTAAACTCTTAAAGAAATTAAGGATTAGGATAATGATAAACCAGGAGTCTAGTAGTATTAAGATGAAACAAGCTACCAACTTCCTACCTGAGAGATGTTGGACTTAAGATGCAGAATGAGAAATGTATTTCAGACATGGCTAGTGTTAGAATTTGTTTTACTGGAACATCCACATTTGTTATGAGTATTTTCGTTTTATTTTTAAATTTTTTTAAACTTTTCAATAGGGAAGGCAGTGGGAGGGAAAGATAAATAAATACATGTAAAAATAATTTTAAATGCCTTAAGGTTTACAAAGTGCTTTCCTTACAACAAACCTGTAAGGAACATAGTGGAAGTGTTTTTGTCCCCATTTTAAATATGAAGAAATTGATGTTCACAGTATTAGCACGGTAATCAGAGAAGACAGTAGATCCATAGGGAGCAAGTGAATTGCATCACAAGGAATTGTATCACCTTTATCACAGCATATAAATTTGATCTTTAGTTAGGGCATTTAAGGAAAGAAGGAAGCAAGCATTTGTTAAATACCTACTATGTGTTGGGCACTATGCTAAGCATTTTACAAGTATTATCTCATTTGATTCTCGCAATAATCCTGGAAGGTAGTCACTACATTTTACAGATGAGGAGAACTCAGGTCTTTCTGATTCCAGGCCCCAGCCCTTTATCCATTATGCCACCTAACTGCTTCTTAAGGAGAGAGGACGCCAGTTACTATTGCCAGTGGTAGTAAGCCTGTCTGTAAACCCTGTTACCTTTACTTGGATTCTCAGAGGATAAACCTGACCCAAGGAAGCTTTGGCATGGGCAGGTAGGAGGGTGCAGTTGTCCTGGGTCAGACTCATAAGGGGCACTTCTTTGGGTACTGCCTGTGGATTGACCAGCTGGGGGAGCAATAAAGGGCAGAGGGATCATTTTACTGCATCCTCTATCTCCTCTTCTCCTAACCCAAACTTTGGATGTGCCAAAGCTGTGCTTGACACCTGCCCCCAAAAGAAGGGCTTTTGACCTGAAGAGGAAATCTGTGAAAATATCATGATTTAAGTACTCTCAGGCTTCATTTTAAAAGAATAATAGCTCAAGACTTTACCTCTTTTCTCTGTGGGTATATTGGAGATCCCAGCACTAAAACAGGCAGGTAAAAAGACTTGCCCCCCAGCACTCAGCACACAGTAGGCACTTAATAAATGTTTATTGACTGACATAGCAGGTATCAGAACAAGAATTCCAAACCTTGACTCAAGGATCCCATCACTCTAAGTTAGGCACTCTTTGCGCTCATATTACCCCAGCAACAAAAAATACCATCAGACATTGAACAGCTGGCCCACTTCTGTTCACTCCACTTGAAACCTTGGTTTTCAAGAACTCAAGAAATGAGACAGTCAGGGAAGGGGAAGAAAGGTCACAGCAAACTCGGGGTCAAAGGGCAATTCTTGAATCCAATCTCAACTCTGACCTTCTGAGATTCAAACACCAGACACTAAAAAAAAACCTCATCTGTTCAATTTAATTCCCCTTTATTGAGCTCCTGGCAGAGTTCACTGCGCTTTGCAGAAGGGGCAAGGACACTGTGGAAATGCTATTTTTGCCGTTAGGGCTGGAGGCTAGTGATCTCCCTAAGATTTGCTGGCTCACAGTTGGTAGAGGCAAACCTGGGAAGATTCTGACCTCACGTCTCAATGTGTACACGGTTAAACCTCATTAACTCAAACCCCACTAATTTGTGATCGTTGGACACCCAGCTGGGCTGAAGTTTCCCTAAGCTCTGTCTGTGAGGAGAGGGTTCACTAATTAAATGAACAGTGGTAGCACTATTACCAGGGAGGTTAACTGTACTTAAGAAGAAAAACTCTTTTCAAGTACTCTACAAACAATCCTTTAAATAGGCCTGATTAAACCTCTTTTTGAAGCCTTTTAGCTGCCATTTGATATTAGGAATGGCACTTTTCATTAATTCGGTAGTCACTAAACCTTAAGTGCCTATAAATGCAGAGCCTCGTCCTAAGGGCTGCAAAAGAAGCAAAGTTTAAATCAGACATGAATTCCCTACCCTCACCATGCTTAAAGTCTAAGAAGTTAAGACACAAATAATGCATAATATGACAAAGTAAATGTACTGGAGAAGTATGAAAAGAGTGCTGAGGGGGCAGGGTAGAGATATTAAGGGATTTGAGGAAGTCTGGGAGGAAGTGAATTTAAATTGTGTTTTAAAGGAAAGGTGGGAATTCAATAGGCAGAAAAAACATTACAGGCATAGAGGTCAGCCTGAGCAAAGGCAGAGAGGCTTTGGTTTAGAATCTCCTCCATAGCGTACTAGGCATAACACATATCATCCTGTGTAAAATATAGAATAACACAGTGTACTCAGTGGGGCAGCTAGGTGGTGCAGTGGATAGAGCGCTGGCCGTGGAATTAGGAAAACTCATCTTCTGAGTTCAAATCTAGCCTCAGTCAAATAACTAACGATGTGACTCTGAGCAAATAATTTAACCCTCAGTTTCCTCAACTGTAAAATGAACTGCAGAAGGAATGGGAAACCACTTGAGATCTTTGCCAAGAAAACCTCAAATAAGGTCATGGAGAGTCGAACACTACTGAAAATGACTCAACAATTCTGCTCCATAATTCAGGTTCCTCACTCATTCAGCCTGACCACTGCCTAATTTGTTTGAATTAATGAAGTTTGCTGTAATTACCGAGGATTTACAGGTTGAACCTGAATGCCTTACTTAGGGTTTCTTTATGGTCTAATAGGATCTAAGAGAGCATTTCTGTTAATTGGTCATCCTCCTACTTTTGAAAGAGAAATCAGCAGCTATTCTTAGCCTCTCTCAGGAAGACACCTAGAGCAGTCAAAACCTGGGTTCTTTCCCTCTTTACTAATCTCCTTCACCAATGCCTGAAGAAATGTGCAACATTCCTGTGGAGGGTTTTGGTTTTTTACAAAGTATTTTCCTCACGACAATTTTTTGAGTTAGAGAGGTACAAGTTTTATTAACTCCATTTTATCAATGAGGAAACTGAGGCTCCAAGAGATTAAAGAGAGAGTGTGGTGTAGTGAAGAGTATTAGACTTGCAGTTTGGAGTTTGAATATTGACTCTGATAGTCTCTGGTTGTGAGATTATCCAGGTCAGTTTCTTCTTGGTATGAGGGGCACAAGCGCCTGCTTTGCAGACTGAGTCATTGTGAAGCCCGGATGAGACATTATGTGAAAGGCACTTTCAAAGTTCTCTAAAACATCAGATCCCAATAGAATGTAAACTTCCTAAGGGCAAGCATTACTTCATTTTTGTTTTTGTATCCCTGAGATCTAGCACTCTGCTTGGCATACGCATGTGTCTATTAAATTAATGGATGTTCAACATCACACAGATAGTATCACCAGGATTAAACCAAGGTCTCCTGACCCCAAGTAAAGTGTTCACCTTCACTAAACCAAGTTGCAGAGAATACTAGAAAGGTTTAATATAAAATTTACTTTTATTTTGTCTCATTTTCCTATTTTGGCCATTTAGGGATGCATCTTGGTTATTGGATTGCATTCTAGGAAAAACATTTACTCCCTGCTATATTTTCATGTTCTGTAAACCGCAGAAGACTTATGGATATAAAATATGGTCCATGAGAAGTGCAACTCAAACCTGGACAATTAGGATGAAACGCCACACAGTCATCTGAAAATGCTGGAGGCATAAAAGGAGAGGTAGTAAACATTACTCACTCTAGATGAAGGTGGAGATTTGAGTAGAGTGTTATCACACCCCATTTACTAAAAAGGAATTGTTATTTCATGGAGTATTTACATGTCTCCCTGTACAATAACCAAGGGCATTCCCCTTGGAAGAGTGTCAAGGCAAAGCAAAGTAAAGAGGGCACCTGGAGCATTAGGTGACTTTTCTCATATGTAGGGGCTAGGATGATAGGTTTGTTTTTTCCTGAAATACCTGTTAATGGAGTCATCACTAACACACACATAACAATCAGGAAATCAAGGGATACTGGGGAAAAATGGAGGTAAGCATTACCAGTAAGTTTAACAAGAGTCATAGCTTTCCCCTGAGCTCCCAGACGCCATATAAGGAGTGAATCAAATCAAAGAAAGTTCAAGCTCCTGCCTCTGTTTAAGGGGATGGTGAAGAAGAGAGAGTCTTATTTGTCAAAGCATGAAGCCCCGGGGAGTCTAATTTCCTGGGTGGCTCTTTTTTAATGTGTCTGCTTTTGCATTACCTTGTGCTGATCCTCCCTTAGTAAAGACTGGTGCATGGGACTGTGCTGTAGGAGCTGGAGATCCTAGGCTTGGAATACACAACGTTGCCAGGAAGTGATGTCTCTGTGTCACTGAGGTCATTGACAACTGTGTCCCTGATATATCCTGAACCCTACTCTATTCTGTCAGACATTCCTTTATCAAAGGTCCCCAAACCCCTACAATCAAAAGTTGCAGAACCCTGAAAACACGCTTGGGAAACTGACTACTATACTACTGCATATAGCTGATGGCACTGGTCTCTGGGCAGCAAACTGCCCTGGCCCCTACAAGAACCTCTCCCTGTGGAGTGAAATGTAGCTACCTGAGTAGTTTTGATTCCAAGTGGAGGGCACTCCCCCTCCGCCACTCACATCCTCAGGTCAACCAGTGAGAAGGTGGAAAGGTTTCAATAATATCCTAGTAGTCGGTAAGATAAAAGGGTTGTTCAGCAATCTGCCCAGAGATACAGTACCTTCCAAGGAACCTTATTTAAAATGTGTTTGTTCAGGTTGTTGTCAGATCTCTGGTCTTCAAGGGCCCTGTTGTACACGAAGAAGAATTTTTCTTTACCCTTGGAGTGCCCTAATTATACAGAGCATTGATTTTACAATGCATTCGTGGATTGATTGCGCTGGCCCGCTCCTCCCACAGGAAACAGCTTGCACACCAGCATTTTTTGATCTCTCCAAAGTATTCCCGGAGGTGAATCAGTGGCGCTTGCATCTTCTTCTCATGCTGTAGTCCCAGGAAGCTGAAACTGTGTCTTAGGATGACAATGAGCTCCTCAGAAACAGCTGAGTGCGGAGGAATCAAGGGAAGCGATGTCTTCCCTTCCTTGGGCAGCTGCTTCTCTCCAGGAAGACGCAGGCTGCGGGAGTGGGCGTTAGGCTACCAGTGCAGCCAAGCGCCGCACATTTTGATAGGGCAATGGTGTGATTTTCACTACAAATTACCTTTAATAGAAGAAAAACACTGCTCGTGGAGACAATGGTAATGAAGCTGAGAAAATGCGTGTAATTGCAATGAGCATTTAAAAATCAATTAAATACTTTGCTTTAAGGGTGGGGTTAGAGGGGGGTGGGGAATGAGAACTTTTATGAGATTGGCACAAGTCAAAAAGAAATGTTTGCCCAAGCTGGTTGCTGGCAGGCCCTGGGCTCCTTTCACTTCTTGAGTAGGAGCGCTAATGTTTAAGAAAGGCTTGTCACAGCAGGTAGGAAAGAACTGGGTTTCATCAAAGATTTCCAAATTATACTACACCTGCATCAGCTCAACCAGCAGCACTCTCGGAGTACAAGACTGCAAGACTGCATCCTTAATATAGCCCTTTGAGGTTAAAAGTTGGAAAGCATCCTTTGTGCAGTATGACCTTGGTACGCATTTTGTAAAGTGTGTCCCGAGGGCCAAAATGATGAGTTATAGATCTCCCACCCATCCAATATAGCCATCGCTTATCGGTGCCACTTTGTATTTTAATGTGGCTAATGTGAAGCTGATTGTCCCCCAAACAAGCCTGTGAGCACCTTAAGAAAAGGATGCTTTATGTTTCGTGTTATCTCCCAGAGAGCCTAGCACAGGGTGGATATACATTTGATGTTCACCAAATTTTCAATTTTTGAAAATAAATGAAGGAATTGATCTCCTTAGGCCCAATAATGAAACCCACATCTTGGAGGGAGACTCACATGCAAACATACTATCCCAAACCTTAAAGAGTGATAAGAGGTAGCTTGATGTCCCAGAGGATAGAGCATTAGACCTAGGTCAGGAGTGGGGGAAACTTCGGCCTTGAGATCCTTGTGTGGGGCCTTTTGACTGAGACCAAGTTTTACAGAACACATCTTTTTATTAACGTGATTTGTTCTGTAAAGTTTGGATCCAGTTAAAGGGCCACACTTGAGGACCTAGAGAGCCATATGTGGACTCCAAGTTTCAAGTTCCCCACTCCTGACCTAGAGTAAGGTAACATGAGTTCAACTCCTGCCTCAGATACAAGCAAATTGCTTAAGCTCTTTCAGCCTCAGTTTCCCCCCTGCTAAGTGGGGATGATAATAGCACCTATCACAAGGTTGGTGTGAGGATCAAATGAAATGCCATTTAAAGCACTTTGCAAACCTTAGAGCACTATGTAAATGTAGATCTTATCATTTCATTTGATTCTTACACAAGGTGCTGTTAGATCGGTACCCTTATTATCCCCATTTTACAAATGGAACCCTGATGTTCTATGGGTCACACACCTTGTGAGGATCTAAATCAGGATTCAAATTCAGCTTATCCAGACTTCTAGTCCAGCACTGTATCCACTATGCCATCTAGCTCTTTCCATAGGGTGTGGGCATAGTTACATGCCTGCCCTCAAGAGGTTTTCACTCTTGATCTTGCTCTAAGATAATATCTCCACACCTTCCACACCGGATAGATGTCAATGGCCTGTTTCTAGTTGTTTCCACCGTCCCTTTGCTTTCCTGGGCCAGGAAAATAAGATTCCATCTGTCACCCCAAATACTGTGTACATACCACCAAAATGCAGCACAGTTTCCCAATTTTTCCATTTCTGGCAGTTGTATCTATAAGGCCTTTCAGAGAATGGCATAGTTGGGGGTGGGAATTGATAGTCTTTAATCCCCACCACTGCTTCTACCTTTCCATTCCAGCTCTGTAAACCTTTCTTAAAGAAACAAAAAAACACTTTTAATGAGTAGGAAAAGCACTGAACTTGGGGTTAAAATACCCCAAAACAACAGCCTCAGTTTGAATTCCAAATCATTCAGTGACTTGCTATGTGACCTTAAGTGAATTATTCTCTAAGCCTCAGCTTTTTGTTCTGTAAAGTGGGGGGCGAATAATACTGACACCAAATACCTTACAGGGCTCTCTATTTGTCAGGCTCAGGTAAAACCATGTGGGCAAACCTTAAAGTACTATTTAAGCACTATTTCTAGTAAATTATTATTTCCAAACCAGGATCATAAATGAAGAGCTGGAAGATAACTTAGAAATCACTTAGTCCTAACCTCTCATTTTACAGATGGAGAAACTGAGACTTCAGTACTTGCCCATACAGTTGGTAAATAACAGGGCCAGAACGCTGAGTGAGATCTCTCTCCACTCTTCTGGGACACCTGACTAAGTTTTCCCTTGCTTTTTTCTCTCCTCTCCCAAACTCATCCCTGCACTGCACCAAAGGGAATCTTCAGCCCAGGAGTTATCTGTCTTGTTTCCAAAGCAGTGAAAATATTTGTCTGTTACCCAAGTTTGTAAGTAAAGAAAACTATGCTGCTGATTGGTGAACTGGACAGTGGAGGCAGTATTTACACAGGCAAACTCACTTTGGAATTTGCATGAGCTAATTCAGAAAAGAAAGAAAAAGGGAAGAACATTAGAGACCTAGGGAAGATGCAGGAGGGCATGCTATAAATGTCTTTCATTATCCCAGGTAGCAATTTTGCAATTACACCTAGATTTTCCAGGCAAGGTAATTTACTACTTACAGCTGGACAGGACAAAGGCAGAGATAATTAAATCTGCCCTTAACTCAGTTAAATATTCATGATCCCTTACACCCTTGCCACCCCTAATCTAAATCACTTTCAAACTCGCTTTAACTAAGATTTCAAAGGGAAAAGCAAAATCATTTGCCAGAATAGATGCTTTTTTACTGAGAACTAAAGGCAATGAGGGAAGATAATTTATTCAAATATTGAGCTGTGGCTCATTAAGCACTTGCCATTGTCACCAGACCCAGGCTGAGCTCCTACAGAATGTGAATGCTGAACTATTGCGGCATCCCTGCAGGGTGGGGAGCCACAGCCAGGCTCCAAGGCAGCTATGTGGTGCAGTGGGTAGTGCTGGGTCTGGAGTCAGGAAGACGAGTTCAAGTCCAGCCCCAGACACTTACTAGCTGTGTGATCCTGGACAAGTCATTTAACCTCTGTTTGCCTGAGTTTTTTCATGTGTAAAATAGTAACAGCTACCTTCAAGGTTGTTACGAGGGTTACAGGAGATAACGACTGTTAAATTTTATGTTTATCATGGTATATAAACGTTAGCTGTTGCTCTTGTGCCTCCTCTAAACTGGCTAGCCCAGTGAGCCTGCATTGGACAAAGGAAGCTGTTTCTACAAAAACCTTTTGCAAAAACACCTTGCCATTCCCTAGATTCTGTGGGGAAGACATTTTGTTGTGTTAATGGGAAACCAGGCAAGACCCTTTGGCACATGCCTCATGCTGCAGCTCTCTGCCGAAATACAACCAGAAATTCCTCATCCTCAAACTCTCAGGGGTCACTTCTTGCTTCAGCAATTCCCTGCTTCCGGTTCTTGCGTTCTATGAAATGTTTCCAGTGATCCCAGTAGAGCATATGAAAAAACCCAAACTTATCAAGTAGATGGACTGAGGGTGGGAGGTGGGATTACTCAATTTACAATTTATCTGTGTTTCTTGTTCGTGTGAGCTTATGGGGGACTTTTCTGCAAAATGTCTCCAAGTTTCATTGTACCTTAGTGATGACCTTGGGTTTGCAAAGGCTTTGTCCATGAAGTACAAGTTTCATTCATTCCTACAGCCTGGAAAGGCTTTGAGTATGGTGCCCAGATCTTGAAGGTTTGTCTGCTGTGGCGGTGTTCCAGGCAAATTAAATGCAGAAGGGCTCATTACCATAAGGTGGGCTGCCAGAGATGGATATTTTGAGGCTATGGTACCTCATGAAACTATCTCCCAAGTTGTGGAAGGGATTGCCATCATAAGGAGGTGAGGTAGCACCAAACACCCATGAAATCACTAATCTTTTAAAGAAGAAATAGTAGAGATGATTAACCACCTTCCAGGAAAAACTTAGATCTTAATCATCAGGAACAGTAACCAATTGAATATCCATCAGCAAACAGGAAGAAATTTTCTCTGAGAGAATAATATAATCCTAGAGAAAATAGGATTTTGATGTGTAAAAATTCAGCTCGCACACAGTATATTCAGGACCACAACTGTTGTGTAAACTTTGCGCAGTAAACGGAGGTTAGCATGCATCCTTCACAGGATTTTCTTCTTAATCAAGTTCTGAGTAAGTATCACTGGGGACGGTTGTCGAAGACCCTAGCTTTGGAATGACTAGGGAGCTGTCCCTGAAGACTGAAATAAATTTAACCACTGAAATTTTAACCACTAAAAATGCTTTAGGTAGTCATTGTATAGGATTTCCCAAAAGTCTCAGTGCAATTTAGTGTATACACATACATATAGTGTCCAACTCCTTGAGGGCAGGGATAGTGTTCTTCCCCTCCTTTCTTTGCAAGCCCAGGGCTTAGCCTGGCACAGAATAAGTGCTTAATAAATGTTTGATGGATAGATGGATTATCTCATTTACACCTCACAACTCGGTGAGGTAAGCCCTACAGGGATTAATAGCTTTATTCAACAGCTGAATGAAGTAGGACTCAGTGGGGCTAACTGACTTGCCTCTGGTCACATAACTAATAAGTGTCCAAAGCCTGAGTGAATGGCAGCCTCTGCTGTCTCCCAGGCCAGCACGCTTTCCACCATGCTCCCCGTGCTAGCTGCCTCTGCAGCTCTGCAGGAGCTCCAAATAGGGTTCTGCTGCTCGCTAATTTGCAGCAAGCCCTTTATTCCAAATCCTTCTCAAACAGACTGATTAAATAATAACAGCTTGCTCATTACTACGAATATAAATAGTGGGGGCATCCCCTGAGAGAGGATCCAGCTGGTGAAGCTTCCAATCTTGCATCACATTAATATTTATGGCTGCGCTGTGTAAGGACGCAAACTCTTGGCATTACTCCATGCAAAAGTTTACACATCTGTCATTTATGATTCTACCTTCATATCACAGGCAGATTATGGGGAGAAAAAACAGGTGGGGAGCACCTGATCAGCCCTGACTGGGAGCAGAGGAGTGAAGGGCATTGTGATGCACTGGGCTTCCTTTCCTTTCTACCGACAGCTTCCATGCACCCTTGTCCAGAAATCATTAGCTCATGATAATAACAACTGCTGTTATTATTTTAGCTAACATGAATAGAGCATTTACTCAGGCAATGTGCTAAGTGCTTTACAATTGTTATCTCATCGGACCTTCACAACAACCCTTCAAGATAGGTGCTGTTATTATCCTCATTTCACAGATGAGGAAACTGAGGCTAGCACAGGTTAAGCGACTTGCCCAGGATCCTACAGCGAATGTCTGAGGTGGGATTTGAACTTAGATCTTCCTGACTCCAGAGTCAATGTTCTATCTAATGTGCCAAGTAGCTGGACTATAAGAAACTTGAAAGGTTGCAGAATCACAAGATCTTGGGTTTGATTTGGCTTTCCTATAAAGATCTCCACTGATCGGAAGCTCACTACCTCCTGAGGCAATGTATTTCACTTTTGGTCAGTTCTCACCATTGGGAAGTTTTTCCTCCTTTTGAACTTAAATCTGCCTCTCTGAAGCTTTCCCCCAGTTCCCCTGGTTCTGCCCTCTAAGGTCAGACAGAATAAGTCTACTCTTTCTCCACATGACAATCTTGTAAACATAAGACATCAATCTTCTTCTCCAGGATCTTCATCCCCTGTTCTATCAATGGCATGGTCTTTAGTTCCTTAACCACCCTCCTCTGTGATTGTTCCAGTTTTATAAATGCTCTTTTTCAAATGTGATGTCCAGATCTGAACATAATATACTGAATATAGTCTGAGGGAGGAGAGAAGCTAAGTGACTCACCTATGATCCCATAACTAGTGAGGGTGATTTTAGCTAAGGAAAAGGTACTTGGGGAAGTCTTCATGGAAGACATGTAGCATACCTGAGTTTGCCATTGACAGAAAGGAGACTTTTCAATACTGAGAGATGGAGACAAAAAAATGTCCACTTCAGGCATAGGGAATATTATGAACAAAGGTATCGGTCTGAGGGAGAAATAACAACATGAGGTGGATAATATCCCCGTTTGGTTAGAACATGAAATAATACATAGAGAGGGATATTACATGGGCAGTCTCAGAAAGGTAGGTTGGAACTAGTTTATGAAAGACCTTGAACACTATCACAAGTAAATATTTTGATTATAAGTAGTAGGGAGCCATCGAAATACATGGAAGCCATCAAAATAGTACTGCATTTAGAAATCAGGGGACCTGGTTCTGAATGCCAGTTCTGCCACCTGGTTGGAAAAAATGACCTCATCTTAGTCACTTCAAATTCTAAATCTATGCTGCTATGAAGGTGATAATATCCGCGTTAATCCAATTCTATGCTCTTTCCTGTGGAAGATATCAGAGATGTTGAAGACATGGTCCCCACCAACTGGAAAGCTCATACTCTGGTTAGAGAGACTTAAGTTACTCTTGAGTGCTAAAAGGTGTGCTGCCAATTCCCAGTGTTCAGAGGCGGGAGAGATCAGTGTGATCTGAAGTGATCCAGAAAAGCTACCTGAAAAAGTGATCCTGGAGCAAAAATCTTGAAGGAAGTTGAACTTTAGCAAAAGTGAAGAGAGCTACCTGAGCCAAGGTGTGGCTAATGGGGCATTCTGGGTAGTGGACAATGAAGGGAGCAGGCTGGCTGCATGCAGCTAAGGGCCCCTGTTGGGGAATAGCTGGAGTTGAGCCTGGATGGGGAGAAAGGAGGGGCCGTTTATGGACATTATCATTTGTATTTATAGACGGTAAGTGAAATATTAGAGCGCCTGGTGAATTGCATCCTAATTGTTTGCCTAACCTTTAAAATGTCTCAGAAAGATTACTCCACCTCAGGTTAGAGAGAAAATAATAGCTCCATAAAACTCTATTTAAGTATCGCTTTAAAGTTTAAAGAGGGTTTAATTGAAGAGTGACTGGCAAATTGCACTGATCATTTTTCCCTTGCCAGCATCTTCTAGGTCGGGGCTAACTGAAAACAATTTCCAATTCCTGTGCCTCCTAACAGACCATAGATTTATAGCCAGAAGAGATCTTAGAGGTCATCTAGTCTGAATCCTCTCCTTTTACAGATGAGGAAACTGAGGCTGAATCAAGTCACTTGCCCAAAGTCACATAGGTAACAACAGTAGTAATAGCTGACATTAATGGTTATTTAAGGTTCGCCCCAGGCAAGTGCTAATGAAAAATGAAGATGGGGAGATCGATGGAATCATGGACTCTTCAAATTGGAAGGGATCCTAGTCCAACCCATACCTGAACAGCAATCCCCTTGACAGGATCTACTCCTCCCCTTTACATACATTATCTCATTTGAGCTTCATAACAACCCTGTGGTTACTACAAGTTTTATTATCAACCCTAAAGTCACAGAGAAGCATGTGGTAGAATGGGCACTTGCACCCTTGTCTCTTGACTGGATCTAGTTCATCCAGTGCCTTTTCTCTAACACCCCACTGTCTCCTGAACACCATGCTTGCTTGCCATTTGTCAAGTAAAAAAGTCAGTCTTTTCTCTTGCAAATTAAATACAAAGGGAAAATATTTTAATATTTACTAAGAATTTGTTATCATAACAACTTAGCCTGGAGTGATTAGATTAAAAGAGCACTGGATTTGGATAGGAAGACCTAGTCTAGGTCTGAATTTCTGCTTTCATATTAACTTTACGATCGTAGGCCTGCACTTAGCCTATCTGGGCCTCACTCAGACTGTATTCAGTGTATTATGTTCAGTTCTGAATGTCACAAATAAACTGGGACAGTCACAGAAGATGAGTAGGGAACTAATGACCTTGCTTTGGGCAAGTCAGTGTGTCTCAGTTTCCTCATCTGTAAAATGAAAGAATTGGATTGACTTTTCAGTTCAAGTTGCCAATGTGACTTAGTTGACATAGGGTAAATTTTGAGGATCCCAAAATACATCTCTCACCCCCTCGATAATAGGAGGTAAAAGAAATGCCTTTGTTCCAAATTCCAAAGCACAGGTATCTACTTTAGGAGGAAAATTCTTAAAAAGTCAATTCTCAGAGAGCCAAATCAGGATCTCCCCACAGGCTCCAGCAAACAGAATTTCAGAGGTTGGGAAGGAGGACATCAGAGTCCGTTGCATCCTACCTGTTCCTGAGAAAGGACCCCTTCTACAATATCAAAGTTCCACTGAAGGGCCTCCAGAGAAAGAAAATATAGTCTCCACGAGCCAGCCATGTCCCTATGGGCAGTCTCTAATTATCAAGCCTACACTTGTCTTCTGCTACTTCCATTCATTGATTTTAGTTCTGCCCCAGAGGCCATGTAGAACACGTCTAATACCTCTTTCACATGACAGTCTTTCAAATACTTGAAGATAACAATCATGTCCCACCAGTCAGAATCACCTTGGCCATCACCTTGACTCTTTATAGCCATGGACGGACTCATGTCCTCAATTAATAATCCATTGGAAAAAGGAAAATTCATGACTAGAGAATGGGTGGCTGTCCCAGGTCAGAGAATCAATAGCATATTATTAATAGTACTAATAATTATAGTTCATTTTTATATAGCACTTTCATCACACCACCCCTGTTCACAGCGTTGCTTCCCTCATTTTGCAAGTGAAGAAAATGAAGTTCAGAGAGGTTAACCACTAACATGTTCAGGAGCCTGGATTCAACTCTGATCTTGGGCCTCCATGAAATAAGCTCTCGTTCAGCTACACCTCTAAACTGAACACAAAGGAATGAGAAAAGGGAGGAAACAGCTTGAGTCACAATCCATTTCAAGATCATCTGGTCTACCCCTCTCTCTATTTTCTAGATGAAGAAACTAAGTCCGGGAGTAGTCAAATGACTTATTGAAGGTTTATGCAAAGAGTTAGTGTCAAAGTTCATATCCCTAATGGCACCAGTGTTATTAAAAGAAAAAAAAACCAGCCTGCTTTCACAAGAGTTAAAAAGCAAACAGCTGAGCCAAAGCACCAAAGAAGCACCTGAAGAGGATGCTGGCAGTTTTTTTCTTGCTGCCCTAGGCTAAAATTGCCTGTTAGCCCCGGCTTTGTCCTTGTTGGGAGGTAGCAGAGTGGATGGTTTACAGTATTGCCGCATCCAAGTCTCAGCATTTGCTTGAATACAACAAAGCAGCAAGGGGAGAAAGAAAGCACTCATTGATTTGGGAAAAGTGAAGAGAAAATGGGGAACATTTTGATTTTTTAGTAAATCTCTTCTCTGTGTGAACATTTCAAGAAAGCTCTGACCAGAGAGAAAAGAAGTCTTTTTCTCCTTCATCTTCCTCTCTGCTCCCAGTTTGTCATCCACCAGTACTCCCTGGAGGGTCTTCTGAATTATTATGGGGTTCGATGTCCTCCCAGAGAAGCTTCTAGAGCAAACACTTAAACTATACTCCCCAGCCAGTCAGAAGCTATGGATATTTTAAGCATCTCCTTGGGGCCTCGGGTCACTCATTTTTAAGCCTCCTCCAAGCCCCCAAACTGGCTGAGTTTGCACAAAATCCATTTTCTTTTATCTTTCCTTTCCTGTGAACTCTCCTCAAACCTTTTTCCCCTACCCATACCTTAGCCTGCTGTAGCCAAAATTAATTGATAAGGCATAATTGCTGTATCATTGCCTTTTTAAAAAAAAGATAAAGTAGGCTTCAAAGCTAATTTAGGCTCCCCGACAAATGGTTTAAAGAAGAGTTACTCTCCTGAAAAATGTCCATGTCGTTTTCCCCCAAATCCTAGTTTCTATGCTCACAGCCTCCACCTGACATTCTGAATTATGGCTTTTATTAAACATTACTAATAGAGTGCACTTAAATCATGGTTTCCCTGTAAAAGAGAGATGTGTTCAACTCAGATCTGCACATTTTAATGCCATATTTCTTCCTTTTACTCTCTCTGTAAGATAAATTTACTTACTCCACAAAAATGTTTTGCTGAAAAGAATAATTCATCCTTCAGTGTCCACCTAATGTACCTTATGAGTAATGAGAAGCAATGCAAAAATTACCGTACACAGGGCATGTTTGGAATGTTTAGACAGGGGCAAGTTAAAGGTTATTCATACATGTCGCTGAAAATCCGAGGGAGCCATTAGGATGTTTCTAATGCTGCAGGGTGGGGGCAGGGAAGATTTTGGAGGAGGGACTTAGAGCTTGGCAAGTCATTAGATATGAAACGCCAAAACTGCCATCCCTGTAAGTCCTGATGATTAAGTCCCCTTAAGTGGTCTAATTATCAAGAGGGGCAGTCTTGACTTCTTCTTTCCAGGACTTTGCTCCTCCTACTTTGGTCTTCAGGACCCTGCACAGCACTCACACAGCCCCCATCACCACAGCTCCTCACATCCATGACGCAGGGAATGAGGAACAAATAGATGAGGTCCTCCCTGAGCTTGAAAGACTCAAGGATCCAGGTCCAGGAGTATACCATAAAAACAAACACACATAAAACCAACCCATTAACTAGCAATCCAATGACATAATGGAGTGATTCATGCCTTTCGAAAGGTTTACATACACCTTTTGGGTTGAACCTTTCTTCTACATTTAGTTCTCTAGTTTTCTCCCTGCTCTTGGTGGGGCTTTTAATTTTTTATTTATTTTTATCCTAAACTTAACAAACTGAAGATAAAATGAGCATTTCTACAGATGTAGTAGAACAAGGAGGAAAAGAGAATTGATTGCAAATAAAATACAGCTCTCTATTATGCATGTTTAGTTATTTTTTTCACCTGAATTTATTACTTCCTGACCTCCCCCCACCTCAAGGCCAAATTCTCCTTAAATTGTTCTTGGGCAAAGTTATGTGTTGGATGGAGACAACTAAGGCTATTATCAAAGCTACAGGACGACCAGGAGAAAACTAACGGAAACCATAGACAAAGGGATCACTTTATGTGCTGAAGATGCCCCCAAGGGGGTTAAAAAATGAAAAATACAAAGTCAGAGCTGGAAGTTGCCTTAGAATTTAGAACACAGAATACCAAAAGTCTCTTAGAAATCAGCTAATTCAATCCCTTCATTTTACAGCTGAGGACAATGAGGTACAGAAAGGAAAAGTGACTTACTTAAGGGTCACAGTGTCAATGGAGAGTAGAGATGGGAAGCCAGGTCTTCTAACCCTCAATCAATTTTCCTTCCATTAGAACATTCAGTTAGAGATAGAGAAAGAATAGAACCCTGTCATAGTGTTCCTCCCAGATATAAGAAAGTATCTGATGTAATATTCAAACCCAGGTCTTCCTGGCTCCTGGTTTAGGGACATGCTGGTAACAGTTCTCCAGAAGGGGGAAAAAGGGTATGCAAGGTACACTTTTAAAATTAATCCATATTTTTAACATTTTCTTTATTACTTTCTTAAGTCTAGACAATCCACAAAACAATAAAGTCCTGATTCATGGTCTTTGCTAAGATTTCTGAGGTACAAATGAAGAAATTTTAACAATGGCCTCTAGAGAGATGATTCAAAAGCTGGTTGGAGGTGGCTCCAGTATACTCTTGCTCCCATGTGTGTGCTCATTCTTCATTGCCCGAAGAAGACCATGCCATCAGAGAAATGGTAACACAACTTTGCACTTGACTTTGTTTTGAGTGAGGAGGGCTGTGCAAGGTCACCAGCCTCACTTATCCTCCAGAGCCATCTGAATCCAGTGACCAGATATTCATCAGGATGACTGGAGATGACCCAAGATGAAGCAGTTGGGGTTAAGTGACTTGCCCAAGGTCACACAGCTAGTGAGTGTCAAGTGTCTGAGGTGAGATTTGAAGTCAGGTCCTCCTGACTTCTGCAATGGTGCTCTATCCACTGTGCCACCTAGCTGCCCCTACTTTTGCTCCTAGTTCAGCACTGTACACACCATACTGTACCATCACTCTAGACAGGATCCTATGGCCTAAAATTCCACAAAGAAATCAGTCCATGAGGGACAAGAATACTTAAGAAGGAAATTCTGAAAAGACAATGCAGGAGGATACAAAGATGTAGAATATTATGTAGTTCCTAGGAGAGTTTACCATCTAGGAGGAGAATGAGATATACCTAATAACCCTAATAACAAATTAGAACTGGTATAGAGGAAGCAAGCAAAGAAGTGTGAGAAATTAAAGAAGAAGGGGCTTGTGGGTATCCTTAAAGACTTTCATGGGAGAAGTTGAAGTTGAAATATGTCCATAAGGAAGGGAAAGATTTCAATAAGTAAAGATATAGAAGAAACTTGTTCCAGGAATGGAGAATGAGTGCAGAACTATACGGTGGCAGGAAAGGGCAAAATGAGATTTTCTCCATTCCATTGAGGAAGAAAAGGGAGTTGTCCAAAGAGATGGATGTGAATATGTAGGGAATGTACTAATAAATTTACATTTTTAATAGTCCTTTATAGGGGGCAGTTAGGTGGCACAGTGGAGCACTGGCACAGGAGTCAAGAGGACTTGAGTTCAAATCCGATCTTAGACACTTACTAGCTGTGTGACCCTAGGTATGTCAGTTAACCCTGATTGCCTCCCCCCTCCAAAAAAAAGGTCTTTTTTTTGGAGAGGATGGAAGCAAGCATAGGTAACAGAGCATGAAGACAAAAGCATGGCATAGTCCTATAAAAAAAGCCTTTTGCTATGCTTACTGTTACTTTGCTGTCTCTATTCTAAACTTGAACATTCACGACACTATCCTTTAAGAGGCAATGTGGTACAGTGGCTAGAAACCTAGCTTTGAAGATAGGAAGATGTAGGTTCAAGTCTTAATGGTGACATAACCCAGCTGTCTGGGTCACCATGGCCACATCACTTAACCTCTCAATGCCCCAGGTAACCCTCTAAGATCATAAATTACAGACCAGTTGGCAATCTGCATTGTCAAAGGAGTTTCCTGACTGGTGTTCTCTTCATCAAGAAATCCAAGACTGGAACAATTCCATCCCACCCTACCTCCAGTGAAGAAAACTTGCATTTACATAGTACGTTAAGGTTTATATAGCACTGACTATATACAACGTGTCCAAATAGTCTTGGTATGGTTTTGGCTTAATAGTTTAAAATAACAGTTTAAAGCTTTAAAAGTTTTAATAAGCCAGTAAAGCTTTAAATCTCACTAATACTTCTGGGACACCTTGTATGATGTCATTTGAACTTCTCTCAATAGAAGACATGATATTTGGAAAGCACTGAGCACAATGCCTGGTACACACACTAAGCTCTTTATAAATTCACGTTCTTCTCATCTCCCTACCCCTCACTTCACTCACAACAATCCTGTCAAGTAGGTGGCACAGGTATTATCATCCTCCTTCTCAAAGGGGTTAAATAATTCATGGATAGTCACAAAGGTGGAATTTGGAGGTGGAATTTAACCTAGGTCTTTCTAATACACCAACAATCTATGCACTAAGTCACATTGACTCTTATCAGAAGAGTGTTAGTAGCTCTCAAACTCAGAATGGGCTGAAAGTGATGTTATAAATGAGCCTGGCAAGTGATGTTAACGATAGCCAGAGGGCAAAAGGGAAGCTAACCGGATTTTAAAAATCAAAAAGGGAGGATCAAAGGAATGAGAGAACCACTGTTCTTGGTGGATAGGGTGAACGTAATAGCTGATGGAGAAAAAAACTGATGAGCAATTATTTGTCTATTCTCATTGGAATGGAAAAGACAAAACAAAAAATGGCTAAAAGAGAATTGCCACCTGATACAAGACACTAAGAGAGTACGTAGAGGTCCTTCTTGAGTTCAAGTCACCAAAAGTAGATTAAATATATCCCAAAAGGTAGTTTTTTGTTCTTGCTCTTGCTCAGTTATTTTTTTTGGTCATGTCTAACTCTTTGTGACTTTGGGTTTTTCTTGGAAAAGATACTGGAATGGTTGTCATTTCCTTCTCCAGCTCATCTTACAAATGAGGAAACTGAGGCAAACAGAGTTAAGTGACTTGCCTAAGGTCACAAAGCTAGTAAGTGTCTGTGGCTAGATTTGAACTCTGGAAGATGAGTCTTCCTGACTGCAGGCCCAGCACTCTAGACTTTGTATCACCTAGATGCCCCCAAGATGTAGTTAAGAACCAGCAAATTTGATGACTGAGCCACAGTCTGTGACCTTTGGAAGACTGGACAGAACAGAAGAGGTGCTACTGGACAGAAGAGCAAAAAGTGCTCATTTTCAAAAAAAAAATGTAGAGTATGCAAACCACAAGCCAGAGAATTTGACAATGATTCTTGGCAAAATTCTAGGAGGTATTATTAACGGAAGAGTCAGCAATCATCCAGAAAAAGAAGCAGTAATCACAAGCAGTTGGCATGGCCCTGATTTCTTCTTTTTACATGATTACTGGCCTGATAGATCAGGAGAATGCTGTAGACAGAATCTGCCTAAATTTTACCTAAGTATTTGACAGCAACTCTCCTGCTACTTTTCTGTCCAAGATGGAAATGTAAGGCAGATATGGACTCTAACTGGGTGTGACTGAAAGTAGCTGAATAGCCAGACCCAAACAGTAGTCGTCCAGTAATCTGATGTCTATTTAAGATGAGATCTAAGGTAGAGAGCTCCGAAGACTTGTGCCTGACCTTAGACCATCCAACATTTTATCTGTTACATAGATAAACACATAAATGGCATCCTTATCAAATTTTCATAAGACACAGGCCAAGAAGAGATCATCAGCATGCTGGCACAAATCAGAGTCAGTATTCAAAATGATCTGAGAGGCTAGCACAGTGTCCTGAATGAATCTAATAAAATTCTACTTAATCGGAGTAAATTTAAAGTTTTACACTTGAGTTCCAAAAAAATCCATTTTTTTCAAATAACTAGGTAATAATAACAGTATTAATATGGTATGTTCAGGTTTAACAGAGCACTCTATAAATATTATCTTATCCTCATAGCTACCCTGGGAGGGGTTGTGGTAGGTGCTATTATTATCTTTATTTTACAGAGACTAAACTGGCTAAGAGACTTGTCCAAGGTCACACAGCTAATATGTGTCCAAGGCAAGATTTTAACTTAAGTCTTCTTGACCCCCAAGTCCAGCACTCTATCCACTGCATCACCTATCTGCCTCAGATTGGGGGATGGTAGTGGAGGAGGGCATTACTAGACATCAGTTTATGTGAAAAAGAACCAAGGATTTTAGTAGATCCCCAAGCTCATGATATGTCAGCTAAAGAAGCTAGAACAATACCAGAAGTTATTCACAGAGTCAAAATGTCCATGCTTAGAGAGATGAAGTCCTATTGCACTCTGTCTGAGTCAGATCATACCTAGAATGTTGTGCTCAGTTCTAGGAATCACATTTTAGAGACAACTAACAGAGGGCAATGTCCAGAATGGTGCCAGGGTGAGATCCTGTCATTAGCTAGAAAAAATGGGGTTAGCATGAAAAAGGGAAGATTTTGAGAGAGCATCCAGGTGGTGCAGTGGATACAGTCCTAGGCCCAGTGTCAGGAAGACTCAAGTTCAAATCCATCCTTAAACACTTACTAGCTGTGTGACCCTGGGCAAGTCACTTAAACTCTGTCCTGCCTCAGTTTCCTCAACTCTAAAATGAGGTTAATATTATCCCCTACCTCTTAGGATTAAATGAGAATATTTGTAAAGCACATAGTACAGTGTCTGGTACAAAGTAGATGTTGTATAAATGTTTGTTATTATTAATAAGATAGCTGAGTTCATATATTTGAAGGACTGTCAAGTAGAATAGGAAGACAGACAGAGGGAGAGAATGAAAGAGGGGGAGAGAGAGAGCAGAACTCAAGGTGGGATGGAATATTCCTTAGGAATATTAATTCCTAAATTAATTCCTTTAAATTTCTCATTTAAAAAAAACAATCTAGTGAAACTGAGCAGGGTAATATTTTGTTAAAATACATTTATTATCCAGTACCCAGGAGAGGAAAGGTTTTTGCACAGGTTATGTAGAATATAATGCATTATCATAGCAAGATAGAATCTCAGCTTCACAAAGACCCCAGAGGTTACCTAGCCCCAGTTCATGTGCACATAGGAACCACCTCTACAAAATCCCCAACAAATGATCATTCAGCTTCCCCTTGACCATTTTATGAAAAAGGGAACACCTGAGGTCGAGCATTCTGCTTTGGGATAGGTTCAGTGGCTAACTAGTCTTTGCTTTTTTATTTTGATCAGTGGCGTCAGAAACATGGGAACTCTCTCCCAAAGTGCAAATGCTAATTCACCAATATGATTAAAGTACATCTGGGGCACTAACTGAGCAGAGGGAATTCTGCTACTCAAGCCCAACCACTGGAATATTATTAACAGATGACTTTCAGTGGGAAATTTCAGCCTGTTTTTTTATCACATATAAAAGCAAAGACATCAATTGAAAGATTAACCTTGAAAACTTAATTTAGTCGACTAAGAAAACCCTGGATCTCTTTTTTGGGGGGGATGGGGAGGTTGAAAGAAAGAAAGAGAAAGAGAGAAAAAGAAAGACAGAGAGATAGAGAAACAGATAAGTAGTTAAACAAATAGATAGAATACCAGGGGGAAGAAATAGTATCCAATCAGTCAATGTCCAAGAGAGTCTTAAGAAAGCCCTAATCCCTGCCCCTGCTTTACAATGGTTCTGGGATTTTGATGGCTGCATTTCTTGGACTAGCTGGAAAGGTAAAGTTCTGTGTCTACTATTATTAGATTGCTATGAAATAACAAAAGGTTTAAGTAATTTCATGCCATCCAAGTTTCTCCACAGAAGTATTAATCCTCTCTAATAAAAGAGAACTCTGATCATTTTTTTTAAAATAACCATTCTTTCTTAATATTTACAGTGCAAACTGAACTGAGATCAAAAGGGTTTAGTATGTGCAGTTTACTATGTTGCAAAAGGCCCTTTTATATGCCCCTCAAGCCCCACAAGGACAGTATATTGTTTCCTTTGGGAATAGAAGGGATTTCCCTTTCTTATACACTTAATAACTGTAATGAGTTCACAGACAGCTTCAACAAAGAGGCTCTCAAAAGCAAGGTTGACATTCTACTCATATGGTGTATCCCACTGTTTAATTAGATATTGACTGATCCATGGACCACTAGAGTTTTTATAAGAGAGTATAAAAATTAATTCTGGATGACTCATATCACCCAGATGTAATTAGGGTTTAAAAACCTTAATTGCGAAGACACACATGTTGACAGTTTATGATCATATCCTAACACCATCAGCTTTGTAGTTGTAGAAACAGCACATATTTCTTTCATAAATTTGAGTAACAGAACTGACATTGTTGGGAGAGTTAATCCAAAGGCATAAGCCATCTTACAATGGAGAGAACTGGAGAGGTCAGGTTGCCAGAGACCTGAAAACTTTAATACAGGTATTCGCAAAAGGACTGGAAAAGGCTCAGAAAGTAAATGTCTATTGCTCACTTTATGACATGGAGTCATTAGCACAACCTGGCCTATAAGCTTTTATGGGGACACACAACATGCAGGAATGCACACACAAGACACAGACACACATGGAAAGCAATTCAGTTAATCACTGTACTCTCTAGAGTCAAAATACTCTGTCACAAAGATAATGTGTCTGACTCTTGTACTTTTTCCTGTCCAAATGCTGACCTCAACATCCAGAGCATCATGGGCTATTTTGGGAACTGCTCAAAGGTCCTGGCTGTCCCTGCTTTTTTCTGCTGCTCACTGGCAGCCTATGCTAAGAGAAAAGCTGGGCCCTTTCATAAACATAACTGGCAGCAGCTTTTGCCTTTTTAATCTTCATATCTGTGCCCCACTCCTCTGATTGTGCCCACCTAAGTAAAGCCCTGCCCTCCCACCAAAATTCAGATGGCTCAGGCACATACTACTCTATGATCTATCATCCTTGGATAGATATCTCAAGCCAACATGAAATTTGGGGACTCACAATTCTCTCATCTATACAAGACCTCATGGATAGTAAATTCAGAAAAAAAAATAATAAATTGTAAAAAATTTTAATCAGCTTATCTCCCTCCACTATGGGGCAGCTAGGTGATGTAGTGGATTGAGCACTGGGCTTGGAGTCAAAAAGATTCATCTTCCCAAGTTCAGATCTGGCCTTAGCCACTTACTCTCATGAGATCACAAAGAATCAGACACAACTGGGGGAAAGCAAACAACTCAATCCACTGTTGCAATTTCTTCAACTAGTAGCAATTTCTTCAACAGCTCACACCCGAATGCTTCAAACAAAAGCAGGGCTGACCACCTGACTTATCCAGAAAATTAATTCAAAATACTTGAGTGCTACCAATAGGAGGTCTAGGGACCCAATAGCATAATCCATACAGAAAGATAGAGATCCCCACAAAATCACAGAAACCTATTACAAAGTGAAAATTTTTAGTTCAAATGTTGTCACTGAGCAGATAAAGCAACTGGCTGGCAAATGGACCTTGTTTCTCTTGCCTTTTCTCTGGTTATTGTTGCTTTGTGTAACATTACACACAGCACAGGCTAGGGGAGGAGACCCCTGGGTTGGAGGATTCTAATTCTGGCCTTGCTGCTTAACGCTTGTGTGACATTTGGCCAATAACATCCCCCAGCCTTGGTTTCTGTTTCTGTAAGAAGGGGAGAGGAACTGGATACTTCCTCATTTATAAAATGGGGGGACAGAGAGGGGAAGAGCAGGCGAAACATGGAGAGGGAGTTGGATGTAATGGTCTTAAAGATCTTTTCTAGCTCTAGCCTCTGAGTCTATGATTCTGTGATAACAGGTAACATTTGTGTAGCTCTTTGAGGTTTGGCATGTATTCTGTGTGATCTGTCCCATGATCCTAAGACTGCTTTAGCCTTGGTCCAAGTTTGGCCCAAGACAACAGAACTAAGAATCCATTCAGTCCCTCTGATCTGTCCCATTCTCACCCCTTTCTTTGGGTTTGCCACTTTAAACAGAAAGCTGCTTTGTGTATATAAAACAACCCCACGAGGCACCTGGCATTATTTTGTCTTTCCCTTCAGACAAAAGCCCCATTTGTCTAAGTCAGGCTTGGTTATTTATTTATTTAGCCACTGGTTCTCTTTTTAAAAAAAAAAAACACTTCAAATTATATTTATATATGTGTGTGTATATATATGTATGTATATATGCATATATACATATATATATATGAATTTTCCCCCACATGTTAAAACAATTTTTTAATATTTGGGATTTTTTTTTAAGTTTTGCATTCCGAATTCTATCCTTCCCTCCCCTCCCTCCTCCCTGAGATGATAAGCAACCAAATAGGGTTAGTTATTAATCTCTGGTTTGCGAGCGCTAATTTTTATTTAATTATTTCTTTTTAACATCCTTTTTTTATTTTGAGTTCCAAATTCTTTCCCTCTCTCCAACTCATAATATATCAATTATACATGTGAAATCATGGAAAACATATTTCCATATTAGCCATTTTGCAACAAAATAAAGACAATAAAGTGAAAACAATTGTACTCCAATTGATTTGTGAACATTGAAAAATGTGGTATCTATTTTCCAAAATAATTGGGTTTTTTTGTTATCCTTTTCTATTTTGTGTTTTAAAAACACTGGGAAAGGATCCACAAACTTCACCAGACTGCAAAAGGGATCCAGCACAAAGAAAAGCTTAAGAATCCCTGCTCTAAGGCAGATTTCAGAACAGCCTGAAAAAGACTTACATGAACTGAGGCTGTGTGAAGTAAGCAGAACCAAGAAAACATTGTACACAGTAACAGCAACATTGTATGATGACCAACTCTGATAGACTTGGCTCTTCTCAGCAATCAGTGATCTAAGACAGTTCCAAAAGATTCATGATGGAAAATGCTATCCATATCCAGAGAAAAATCTATGGAGTCTGAGAGCATGTCAAAACATACTCTTTTCACTTTTTGTTGGTTTTTTCTGGTGTTTTTTCCACTTTGATCTGATTCTTCTTTCACAACATGACTAATGTGGATATGTTTAATGTGATTAGACACGTGTAACCTATATTAGATTGCTTGCCATCTTGAGGAGGGGGAAGGGGAAAGAGGGAGGAAAAAAGAAAAAAATTGGTACTAAAAATTCTCATAAAAGTGAATGGTGAAAACTAAAAAATAAATAATTAAAAAGCACCCCCTATTCTAAACAAATTTCACCCCCAAGCTGGTGATGGACAGCAACCACCCCCAAGCTGGTGATGGACAGCAACAAGAAAAAAAATACAAAGGTGTCCCTAGTCCAGCAAGATTACTCCCAGGCCAAGAGAAAAGGACCTACTGAATGGGCTAAGCCAGGGGTGGGGCATCTGAATCCAGCACTCAATCAAAGGGCCACACTTGAAGACCTAGAGGTCCACATGTGGCCTGGAAGCCATAGGTCCCCACCTCTGTACAGGAGTTCAGTCTTCCCCAGAGGAATTTCCCGTACCCAGTAAACCTAGTCTCTGTCCCTTCCTCTGTACTGCAGCCTGAGCTAAGCTTATGTCCCTATGCAACACGTCTTACTAGAATTGAGATTTTTAGGGCTAGAAAGGACGCTGGAGCTATGGAGCCCAACAGCCTTGTTTTTCAGAGTAGGAAAGTAAGGCCCAGAGAGAAAAAGTGAAGGGACAGAGAAGTGACTAGGCCACTACTCTTCACCCCAGCCTGAGCATCTCTCAGAAAATATTAGATTTCCTACAGTAGCTCCAGAAGGTATATTCTCCCAGTTCTATTTCATGAGGAGATTGCCTTGGAGAGCGCTGACAGTTATAGGGCTCTATGCTTGAGTGACTATAGCATGACAAGAAAGAAAAAGTTGGTGACCCAGTTGATTTTGCAAACCACACATTTATCCATATCTGTCAAATGAGGGTACTTTTTCTGCAAAACTCTATAACTCTAACATAACAAAATAGGACTATGATAAATGTTGGAGAAGATGTGGGAGAGTTGGAACACTAATTTATTGTTGGTGGAGCTGTGAACTGATTCAATCATTCTGGAGAGCAATTTGGAACTATGTCCAAAGGACTACAAAAATGTACATACCCTTTGACCCAGCAATATCACTGTATCACAAAGAGATCAGAAAAATGGGAAAAGGTCCCACATGTACAAAAATATTTACAGCAGCTCTTTTTGTGGTGGCCAAGAACTGGAAATCAAGGGAATGCCCTCAATTGAAGAATGGCTGAACAAGTTGTGGTATATGAATGTAATAGAATATTACTGTGCTATAAGAAATGACAAACAGTTGGACTTCAGAAAAACCTGGAAAGACATATGAACTGATGCTGAGTGAAATGAGCAG
The DNA here is from genome assembly GCA_023548195.1 of Bettongia penicillata ogilbyi. NCBI lineage: Eukaryota > Metazoa > Chordata > Mammalia > Diprotodontia > Potoroidae > Bettongia > Bettongia penicillata. The sequence goes on from JAJHZJ010000500.1 coordinate 5,339,792, forward strand.
AACCAGGAGAACCTTATACACAGTAAGAGCCACAGTGTGCAAGGACTGCTTCTGATAAACTAAGCCCTTCACAGCAATGCAAGGACCTAAAACATCCCCAAAGGGCTCTTGAGGCAAAATGCCATCCCCATCCAGAGAAAGAACTATGCAACTGGAATACAGAATGAAACAGACTATTATCTCTTGGTTTTTTTGTTTGGTTTAGTTTTTCTCATGGTTTCCCCCATTCATTTTCATTCTTCTATGCAACATGGCTAATGTAAAAATGTGTTTAATAAGAATGTATGTGTAGAACCCATATAAGATTGCATGCTATCTCAGGGAGGGGAGAGGAAGGGGGAGAAAATTTAAGACTTCTGGAAGAGATTGTTGAAAACTGAAAACAAAATAAATTAATTAAAATTTTTAAAAAAGAACTATATAGCCCTTCGTTTAATTATAATCACTTAACCTTTCTATCGTCTGTAAACTTTGCAAAATTGTTCCTTCTCAAGAATTGAGATCTTTCTTTTTTAAATTTTTTTAATGTTTTCATTTTACAGATGAGGAAACTAAAGGCAACTGGATGGTACAGTGAATAGAGAGCTGGTCCTGAAATCAGAACGACCAATGTTCAAATCCAGCCTCAGACACTTACTAGTTGTGTTACCCTGAGCAAGTCACTTTAACCTCTGTCTGCCTCAGTTTCCTCATCTGTAAAATGAAGATAAGTGTTTTCCTCCCAAGGTCATTTTGAGGATAAAATAAGAATAGCATTTGCTAAGCACTTTACTGAGGCAGAAGCTTAAATACTTTGGCCACACAATGAGAAGACAGGTTTCATTGGAAAAGACCCTGATGTTGGGAAGGATTGAAGGCAGAAGATGAGATGGATAGATAATGTCATGGAAACAATGAACATAAGCTTGGACAGACTTTGAGAGATAGTGAAAGATAAAAGAGACTGGTGTGCTGTGGTCCACGTAGTCACAAAGAATCAGACATGACTGAACCACAAAGTACTTTGTAAACCTAAAAGCACTAAGTACTATGGTTTGCCCAAAATTACATAGGTAAAGAATCTTAGAATCAAAACTGGAACTCATATCTTCTGCTTCTTTGGGTAGAACTAATATTATATCATGTTGCACCCCCTCTTAAGAAAAAATACATTTATAACATTTTAGTTACTATGTGCATGTCCTAGCTCTGATAAAGCCAGAGATCTCAGGCTTTACCTCAGTGTTTAGCACAGCAATAGCAACTTCATGAGTTGGGACTAGATTATCTCAACCCATTTGGGTGCTGGTAGGGGCTGCCACCATTGGGAGCTAGTTTTCCTATCTCCCAGCCCAGACTGCCTGCCACATAACCAGGGATCAGAGGGTCTGGCAAAGCAAGTGCCATGGGATGCCATCATCATCCAATCCTCTAGATAATTCCCTTTCCCCATTCCCTCCTAGCTAGTTTCTCATGCCCACCCCTTCCAGAAGGAACCCAGAATATGCATTCCACTAGTACTCTAAGGCTATCACTTCTTTATGGTGATGGCCCAGCCCCCTCCAGGCCTACCATCCTTCAGGGCAGACACAATTGTTCACTTAGGTAAGCAGAAAATCACCAACTACAATCCTTCTGGTAAGACAGAAGACCACCTTGCCTTATCATGTGACCTGTTACTATACCTTCAGATCCCTGGAATTATCTGACCTTCCAGTGCCCAGAATTCCTGGACCTTGCCATTTACTTGACATCCTAACCCTTATGTGGATATTATCTTTCCCTAAGATCAGAGACTGTCCTATTTTTCTACTTGTATCAGTATTGCTTAGAATAGTGCTTGGCCTTTAGTAAATGCAATAAATATTGGTCTGGGTTTTTTCTCTTTTATTCATTGATTCTGAGATCCTTTCCATTTCTGAAAATCTATGAAATGTTCGTTGAATTGGACTGAACAGGAATGATTTGAATAGGAATAAATTGAATAGGAATGATAATACTTTGTATATTGGCTAGGGGCCAGACTAGAAGACCTCTTGAGCTCCTCTCCAACTCTGTGAGCTATGATTTAGTTAATTCTCTGATTTTATAGCTTTATCATTTTGCTACAGTCCATTTCTTTAGGAAGAACCCCACAGATACAGTCCAAAGAGCAGACTACCGAGTTGCTATCTGTATTCAGGTTGTGGCTAGAGGACACTGTGCCTTTCATGTTTTCAATGAACTCCTAGACCAAAGGAAGTGGGCAAAGAAAGAAAGCAAATTTCCATTTGCTCCAAGCTCATGTTCCAGGATACTGAAACTCTAAGCTGTTGACTCTCAGAATTCAATTAAGGAAGTGGTAGCCAGAGAACAAACTCCCAATTCCTCCTGCTCTGAGTAATCAGACCCTCACGTACATTCCCCCTCTCCTTGTGGACCCTCCCTTGATGCCTGGATTAATGTTTTCTACTCTTAATTGTATATGAAAATAAATTGATGATTATGTTCAGTGATTCCAAATAAATTTAATTTGGCACCAAGAAATGAGAATTTTCCAGCTAAATTCATCCTTTGTAAGTACTTTCTGAAAGAAAGAAAGAAAGAAAGAAAGAAAGAAAGAAAGAAAGAAAGAAAGAAAGAAAGAAAGAAAGAAAGAAAGAAAGGAAGGAAGGAAGGAAGGAAGGAAGGAAGGAAGGACGGAAGGACACGTTTCAATACCTTATTGCCCCAGATATGGAAACATTCCCTGACCCTACCTGGCCTCCATCAGTCTGTTCTGAGCTCAGTCCAAAGACCCTGCATATTAACTTAATCAAATAGCATTTATTAAGCACTCACCATATGCCAGCCACTATGCTAAGCACCAGGGATACAAAGAAAGGCAAAAACAATTTCATCTCAAGGAGCTCACACCAATTAGGTGATACTGTGGAAAGAACAGTGGGTTTGGAGTCAAAAAGGTCTGAGTTCAAATCCAGCCTCAGACACACACTTAATTGCATGACCCTGGGCAAAAACTTAAACCTCTGTTCACCTCAGTTTCCTAATCTGTAAAATGAGGGTATCAATAGCACCTACCTCCTAGGGTTGCTGTGAGAATAAAATGAGATATGTGTATAAAGTACCTAGCATAGTACCTGGCACACAGTAGGTGTCATATAAACATTAGCTGTGATCATTATTATTGCAGTTTGCACTAGGAAAGGTCATTGCTCATCAGCGCATACCCAGAAAAATTCAATTCAGTTAACAAAGATAGTAAGCACCTACAGTGTGCAGAACACTGTGCTGGGTGCTGAGCAAGATGTAAAGATTAGGTGACTTGTTAAGTGCCCTCATAGAGTTTATAATCCAGAGGAAAGATCACATTCATACAGAAACAACTGTAGAAGAATGATAGTAACAGCAGAGCCCTGTACAAAACCACTTACCACATGCTTGTGAAATTGAGTTCAGTGATACAATGTGATGCATGATAAGTTCATAAGAGAGGTGCTTCCAAAATACTCTGCAAGGTTGGAAGGGAATGGTCATTACCAACTAGGAAGATGAGAAAGACTTCAGGGAAGAAATAACATTTAATTTGTGTTTAAATGACAGGGAAGATTTCAACAATCAGAGAATGCGGTACGGGAGAGACAGGGTACCCTAGTCATGGCTCCATATCTGCTACAATGGAGCCCTCAAAGTCTAGGAGTCAAATGAATTCCTTTAGTAAAAATATGGGCAGGCAAGTCTTGCTACTCTGACTCTGGAGGAGAGAGTGAGGCTCAAGACTGTGCCATTCTGCCTCACTTAAATCCAATTCACTGACAAATCAAGACATCACCCTCCTCATGTCATTGGTCCTTTTGGAGAGTGAAGGAGAGAAAACTTCAACAAATAAGGCAGAGAAGTGGTGTATTGTGTAGAGTTCTGGGCTCAGAGTCAAGAAGATCTGAGTTCAAATCCTGCCTTAGATATGTCATATTCTTGACAAATACACTAGAGGGCAACAGACCTGCCACCCATCTAGCTTTAGGGATCCATAACACTCCAATTGGTAGAGGATAGAAAAGTTGCAATGGATGTTCCCAGGAGAGGCTAATCAGTGCCAGGGAGAGTGTTTCCTGACCTCAAGCAAAGGGATAAGATGATTTTTAGAGGAGCTGGAGCAGCACTGATAGACTCATTTCTGGCCCAGTTGTATAAAGGGGCTGGGGAAAAGGTAGGAAGGAGGGAACACCAAGATGGCTTATTGTGACCCTTGCCGAATATCCAGAAACAATTACTCCTCCCCTTGCAGTGTGTGTGTACGTACGTGTGTGTGTGTGTGTGTGTGTGTGTGTGTGTGTGTACGTGTATGTTTTCTTCCCTTTTCCCAATTGCACATTTGAAGTTTTCTACTTTGGGTAAGAAATTACATAAGTACATTTTAGGAAAACATGGTTGAAAGGGGCCTTAGACCTCAACTTTTCCAAGTCCCTCATTTTATAGGTGAGGAAACTGAGTCCTATAAAGGGGCAGTGACTTGCCAAGAATTGGACAAGCAAGGAACAGGGCAGGGATTCAATCCCAAGTCCTCTGTCTGACTCCAAACCCAGTGCTCTTTCCAACATTCCAGACGCTTTTGTCTTGAGTTTCCATTACCAAATACAACGTTCACCATTCCGTGTGCTTTGCAAACTGTCAGTTCTTGAATTCCTAAGCATGTCCTTAAGTGGGATCTTTTATGAGGCTCTTTGTTATTTATTTTAATCACCCTGTTTGTCCCCCCTCACCTCCACTCTCCAATCTGCAGGACCCTACAAACCCTGGCAATGGGTTTTGTTCCAGGATTCCCAGAGAGTTCATGGATCTGCCTCTCATTCTCCATCACCTAAAACGACTCATTGACTACTTAAACCCTAAGGAACCAGCCGTTTCAAGACTGCTAGTAAAATCTTCCCTACTTAACCCTCTTCCTCATTAATGGAGGAATGAGCAAGGATATGGACAAGAGCCAGTCCTTATCCTAGAGAAGGAAGGAAATTCACAAGAACTTCAACTACAGGCAAGAACTGGCTTCTCCAGGGGCCTGGCTGATGAAACCCCACAAGAAGAGTGGAGCCATGCTATAGGGTCCCAAACTAAGGCAAACCACTGCAGGGGTGGCAGCTAGCCTTCACTTTCTCCATAAATTGAAGTATGAGCTCCCAGGAAAAGAGGAATGGAATGGCAAGAATAGATCCTGAGCTTGTCCCATATAGGTTCTCCCCAACTTTTCTTTTTTCCAAACCTGTATTGTTGTACAGAATTCATTGAGAAAATGCCTCCCAAAGCATATGGACAGCTACTCTGCAGCTTACAGTCTTAGAGCCTTAAAGCTCCTGGGGGCCGCTGAGGGGTTAAGTGGAAAGGATGGGGGAGGAAACAAATATTTATATAGTGCCCTGTGCCAGACATTTTACAATTATTATCTCTTATCTTCACAAAAACCCTGGGAAGTAGGTGCTATTATTATCCCCAGTTTACAGATAGGGAAATTGAGGCAGACAGCTGCTAAGTGACTTATCCAGGGTCATACAAGTGGTAAGTATTGCAAGCTGTATTTGGATTCAAATTTCCCTGACTCCAGACTCAACATTCTATCCACTGAGTCAACTTGCTCCTCAGGTTAAGTGGCTTACCCATGATCACTTAGTCACTCCATCTCAAACACACGTCTTGTGTCCAGATTTTCCTGACTCAGAATCTGACTTTCTATCCATTATATTATCTTTATTCTATAGAAATAAGATTGTTGTTTTGGTTTGGTTTGGTTTTTTTGCTGAGTTTCCAGACTGCCAGGATTTATTTGCCTCCCCTGGGAGGTAGCGCGGTATAATGCAAAGAACAGTAGATCCTCACTAGCTGTGTGACCTGGGACAGGCTACTTTCCCTCCATGCACATGGCAATTTGCTCAACTGTAAAATAAAGGACTTGGATTAGGTGGTCTCTAATGGTTCATTCTAGCGTCCTATTAACTCCACTTTTACTCTGAGGTAGAGCCAGGGAAGGAGATAAACATTCTGATGGCTTTGGAAATTCTGTCTGTATCACATCTAAGTGACTTCATCCACTTCCTCCCTTAGTCCCCACCACCAGACAAGCTCATGTTCCAAATAAATCCAGCCAGATGAGGAAATAGAAAATGCTTTTAAAAGAAATCATCCATTGTCTCCAGCAGTTCTGCGAAAATTAATGCATTTTTTTAGGTCAGCATTTTTAGATTTGCTCCCTTCCTAGCCCTCTGGCCCCAGGGAGAGGATCACATTAGTGAAAGTGACAAAAAGAGAAAATGACAATTGTTGGAAGTGTTGTAAGAAAACAGGCATTTTAATGCACTCTTAGTTCAGCTGTAAATTGGCCCAGCTTTTCTGGAAGGCAATTTAGGACTATGTCCCCAAAGTCAATATGCTGTGCATACCTTTTGACTCATCAATTCCACTGCTAGGCTTACTCCCTAAAGAGATCAAAGAAAGAGAAAAGGAACCAATATATTGTACAACAAAAATATTGTAGTGCTGTTTCGTAGTGCCAAAGAACTAAAAGCCAAGGAGATGCCCCTCAACTGGAGAATAGCTGAATAAACTATATATGTGGCATAATACTCATCATAATGGAATATTATTGTGCCAAAAGAAATGATTAGAGGGACAATTTCAGAGAAACATGGGTAGACTTGTATGAGCTGATGCAAAGTAAAGTAAGCAGAATCAGGAGAATAATTTGTATAATTATAAAGAAAAATATCATAATTATATATTATATAACTATATATTTTATATAGGTGTGTATTATAATATGCAATATGTTACATATACATTGTACATTATATATAATATGTTATACATTAAATTGGATATTATAATTATAAAGAGAGTACCTTTGCATGACTTAACAACAAGGATCGATGAAATGAGCAACCACAGCCACAGAGGACTGATGAAGAAACATTACACTCACCTTCTGATGGAAGGTCATGGGTTCAAGATGCATAATAAAACATATGTTTTTGGATGTGACCAATGGGCAGATTTGTGTGGCTTCATTATATGTGAATGTTACAGGGTTTGTTTTTTCTCTTCTCAGTTTAGGCATGGGGGAAGCGAGAGGGAGAAGAGGGTTAGGTACAGGTTCCCCCTCCCAATAAAAAGAGAACAGAAAGAAAGGAGGCCAGATGTAATTACAAACAAGCGGGGTATCTATAAAAGTTACATGTTGAATTTATTATATACTTTAAAAGAACAGCAAGTTCTCTGTAATTGCAACTCACAGTTTCATGTATAATTCTCTCCCATTCTATAGTGTATATGGAAATGTTTGTTTTGTTTGATGTTTGTTAAGTTCAGAATAAAAGTGAAATGAAAAAGAGAGGGAGGGAGGGAGGGAGAGATCGCTAGGGCAGTTTTTCACAACTGAGACACAATAATAGAATATGAGGATGATACTACATTTCAATGAGTAGGAGGATGTCAGTGATGGTGGTGATGGGCAATATGGGGTGATGGGTAAAGAACTTTCTTGGGCATCAGGAAGATATTGGTTCAAGTCCCGCCTTTGATACATTCTATGGCTGTTGCTCAATCATGTCTGACTCTTTAAGATGCCATTTGAGTTTTTCTTGGCAAAGATACTAAAATGGTTTGCCATTTCCTTCTCCAGCATATTTTACAGATGAGGAAACTGAGGCAAGCAGGGTGAAGTGACTTGTCCAGGATCACACAGCTATTGTGTGTCTGAAGCCAGATTTGAACTCAGGAAGAGGAGTCTTTTGGCCTCCAGGTCCAGCACTCTGTGCACTATGGCACCACCTAGCTGGCCCCTTTGAAATATACTCCCTGTGTAACCTCTGGTAAGTCACTAAGCCTCTCACTGTTTCCAGGCAATTTTCTAAGACTCTAAATTGCAAAGTAGTTATGGATCTGAAATGAGTGGTTTGTACAGCACTTTGCAAACCTTAAAGTACCATACAAATGTTACAGATTCCTCCCTGGGAGTTCACTCTACGAATGAAATTACAGGTCTGGATGATGGTGATGATGATAATAAAAGAAGCAACTTTTCCTACAAATATTTCTATCTGGATGACTGTCTAATATGAGAACAAGGATGTTAAGCAATCTCACATTTCTATAGAGTTTTATGGTTTATTAGCTTCTCCCATTCCCAGCCCACGAAGGTATATATGTAAGCTTTATTCTGCCTATTTTACAGATGAGGAAACGGAAGCTCAAAGAAGTCACAGGCATTTATTACGCACTGTGCCAGGCATTGTGATTAGAGATTAGTGATACAAAGAAAGACAAAAACACAGTCCCCTTCCACTAAGGAGCCCATATTCTAATGGGAGCTAACAACAGACAAATAACTGTTTGCATATGACATATATACAGTATAAATGGAAGGCACTAGCATGATGGGGAGGAGAGGGTAGTATAGAGAGATTCATCCACTTGTCCATGGCCACCCAGATGCTCAGTGTCATCAAGGTGTCCTAGCTCTAACTCTTTCTACCTAACAACATTTGGGTCAAAGTGGCTGGGGGGAAGCATCCTCCATCCCTGACCATGGGATCAGAATTCCTAGTCCTTGTGAATGGACGGTGAAACAATTGTCCCTTTGCCATTTGGAATAATATGGGGTTTCTCGGCAGATCCCAGGAAAACCAACTCCCAAAGAGCAGTCTAGTGTTATTTATTTATTTAGCTAGCTAGCTATCACCAATCCATCTATCCATCCATCTGTCTATCATCTCTCTATTTTAATCTGCTGATTGGTCCTAAAGAAATCCAGCCTTGGCGCCCAGTGAATGGAAAGATCTGGGTTGGATGACACTATTTGGCCTTTCCAGGCCACCAACATGGAAAAAGAGCAGAGTTACTAGGAGATAAGGACCATTTCCCTTAATCCTGAGTGCTGTATCAGTCACTCCTATAACACCGGGATAGAGTCTTATCTGAGCATACCACTTACCTCCCATTAAGGGCCAGAGGAGATAGGTGGTTCACCAAAGGTGGAGAAGGATTACACATCATAAATCCAAGCAGCTATCCCAGGGGCTTCCTGCCACTGCAAAGAAGGAAAGGTTCTATGTTACAGTCTATAATCAACCTGAATCCTATGCATGATAAGATACAGAAAGATGGGCTACATGGAGAAGATTTCATCAGTTTCACAAAAATGTGAAATAGGAGAAACCAGTGCCATGTAATCGGGGAAAAGGACTCGATTTGGAGTCAGAGAGTCAGAGTTCATATCTTGACTGTACTTCCTATTATTTTGTGACATTATACTGGCCTTCTTTAGGGCTCCATCATGTTATAGGGAACAAATGAGGAGAATATATGAGATCAAGGATTCTAAACCTTTTTTTTAATCACATATACTCCATTAGTAGACTGGTGACGTCTATGAACCCCTTCTCAGAATGACATTTTTAAATGCTTCCAAAAAAAAGAGGAATACAAAGGAATCCAATGATATTAAAATATACAGTTATCACATTTTTTTAAAAAGTTTATGAACCTCAGGTAAGAACTCCTTCACTAGATTATCCCTAAAGTCCCTTACAACTTGAAATCCCATGATCCTAAATGTATTCATGTGTGCCATGTATCTCTTTACTTCTCAACCCTATCATGTACTACAACTCTTCGACTATGGGCAAACTAGCAGGATATAGAAGAAAGAACCCAGGACTAGCATTTAAGGGACCTAATTTTGAGTTCAAACTTGCCATTGGCTATATCCTTTTAAATTAGTCACTTTCCCTCTCTGGGGTTCCTCATCATAAAATGTAAAATTTGAGCATTCCCTTTCAATCTGAGCATGCTCCAAGTCTATGAATCTAAGTTTCCAAGAGGTTCTACTTTGCAGATAAGAACCCAGAGTTAGGAAAAGGAATACCCAAAAGGACCAGCTCTCAAAATGGAGTGCCTGCTCCTGTATACCACCCCTGAAAAGAGCCAACAAGACAAGGATGTCCCCAAGTAACCCCCCCCAAACAATGTCAGTTTTTTACTCTGTCCTCTGCACTGTTATCTCCCCTAGTAAAATGTTCTCCTGTGATCACTAGACTTAGTACAAAGCCAAGAGATACTTTATAAGCAGAGGGGTTTGAAGAAATACCAAACTGTACAAAATTACAGTTAAATATGAGTATCCAACTATGAAAGATACATTTTATACATTTACTACTGAAAATGTTTAATCCCAGCAGGTACCTTTAATTCAACAATAAATTCAAACAAGACATTTATTAAGAGCCTACTCAGTGTAGATCTCTGTCATGGAAAATACTGAGTTAAAGTAAGACATAATTCCTCTCATCAAAGAACTTACTATCTAGTAGAGGATTTCCAGGGTATCTCCGCTCAGCATGGGATGACGATGATGCAAATGATGATGATCGTGGTGGTGGTGGTGACAGTTGACATTTACAGTGCCTTACATTTTACAGAATGCTTTACATGCATGTGCCATTTAAATCTCAAACCAACACTGTGAAGTAGGTGATATTCATTCCATTTTATAAGATGTATGTTAATTTTAGCATTAGCATATTAACTTCCAATCTTGTCCTACTCAAATCTACCTTTATAATCTATCAGACTGATCTTTCTTATATACAGATCAGATCATGTCCCTTCTCTGCCACATTCCTTCAGTGACTCCCTACTGTCTGCTCAATAAAACTCAGATTCCTTAGGTTGGCAGTCAAAGGTCTCCACAGCCTGCTACCTCCCTATATTTCTAACTTCATTTATCATTATTACTTATTACTATCCCTTTGCACATGGGTTATGCTCCAACTCAGTTGAACTTCACTCTCCCTCACATGTATATCACCCTTTTCCTCCTGTCTCCATGCCTTTGCTCACTCCATTCCTATATCCAAAATACACTGGTCTCAACCTCTACTATTTCTGTCTTTCAGGGCCCAACTCAAATACCATCTCTTCCATCAACTCTTCCCTGATCCTTCCAACCAAAAGTGGTCTTCCTCTTTTCTGACTTTGCAGAGTACCTTCTACCACTTTTATGCCCTTATTTCGTTTCTATTCTGTACTAAAGCTATTGAATGATATTGCATATTTGCATCATATCCATTGACTACAAAGTCTATTTTCATTATTACCTTTGTGTGTCCATTGACCACAGTGTTTTGCATATGGTTATAATCTTAATATCTTATTTATTTAATGTTTAAAGGTTGATAAAGTGTTTTCCTTATAACAACCCTCCTTGAAGTAGGCAGTGAAAATATTATCCCCATTTTACAGAGGAGGAAAGTGAGATTCAAGTTATGTGATGTGACCATGATCACACAGCTGTTACGCATCAGAATCAGGATGCAAACCCAGGCCTCCTAACTCTAAGTCCAGAACTCTTTCCATTACACTTTGCTGCTATTGGATGGATGGATGGATGGATGGATGGATGGATGGATGGATGGATGGATGGATGGATGGATGGATGGGTGGGTGGGTGGATGGATGAATGGATGAATGGGTGGGTGGGTGGATGGGTGGATGAATGGATGGATGGATGGGTGGGTGGGTGGATGGGTGGATGGGTGGATGGGTGGATGGGTGGATGAAAGTCTTCTGAGAAAACAAACTTTGTATCTTACATCCCAATGCCATATCACCATAAGTTTTCAATTGTCCACTTTGGGGATAGAATAGGAGTTAGACTAAAAACATAAGTCCTCTTCAGTTTGGGAAAAAGCAGGGTCCTTCTCAAAGTAGGAGAGAAAGAGAAACCCAGATTTGCACTCTTTCTTTGGCTTAGGACTTGTTCTAGCTCAAAAAAGACAATAGACTTGTACAGCTCTTTTAATGATTGCAGCTTTTTACTGAGGACAGCTAAGCAGGGAAGTCAGAGGAACAGCATAGGCAGAGGCAAATGTGGTGAGCAGGGGTCTTGCCTATCAGATGCACAGAGAAGATAGAAGAGAGGGAGGATTTTCTGGGGGACCTAGACAATATATCTCAAACAAGTTACCCCCAAGCCTACCTGAGCTATCCCTGGAACAAAAGCTCCCACCACCAATCCTCATCCATGTTTTCCCAAATCTCACCCACATTCTTAGTGCAAAGACAGGTAGATGCTATCATTATCCCCATTTTATAGATGAAGAAACTGAGGCAAACAGAGATGAGATGACTTACCCAAGGTCACACAGCTAGCAAGGCTGGATTTGAACTCACATTTTCCTGACTTCCAAGTCCAGTGCTCTATCCACTGCACCACCTGCTGCTACTTTAATGAGCTCTTCTGATACACAGCTGCCATCTATTAACATAGAAGATTGGTTGTATATGTGTAGAGTGGTTTGTTCAACATTTCAGGAATATTTCCTATAGAAAACCGAGACAGCATTTGCTGGGGGATAAAGCTGCCTTCCAATGAATTAGGATGTCACCTCTCCCTGCCTCATCACCCCACCCTCAGTGCAGCATCAGCATGAGAGAAATCAAGTTTTGGCAGCAAATCTAAGCAAAATCCCAAACAATCCCTTGTAATCAATGGCTGTTAATAGTCTGGACAAGCATTAATAGGATAGTTCAAGCAAACCTGTGAGAAGTTCCAAGAAAGCCTGACACAAAGTGACTGAAATAATTGTGGCCTCCAGAAAATGAGCATTCTTCCTCTGCTGTAGAAATCAGACAATACTGGACCTAGGCTTCCCTTCTCATTCAATCAGTGAACACCAATTAAAACCATGCTATTTGCTGAGCATTGCACCAGTCACTAAGAATACAGTGACAAAAATTAAACAATTCCTGACATTAAGTAATATACATTATGTACAAGAAACCAGCATGTGTGTATATATAAGCATATACAAAAAGTATACACAAAATCAGTACAAGGTCATTTCAGGGTGTGTTTGAAAAGCCTATGGTATTAGCTGGACTCTACAGAGTTAATAATAATAGCTAAAAATAGAATTTACAGAGTACATGTAGGTTTGCAAAGTGTTTTATAAATCCTATCCTACTTAACCCTCACAATAAGCCTGAAGGGAGGCAATATCATCACCCCTGTTCTTGTTTTTGTTTTCTCATTCCAGTAATGTCTGAATCTTTGTGATCTCATTTGGGGTTTTCTTGGCAAAGATACTCGGTTTGCTATTTCCTTCTCCAGGTCATTTGACAAATGAGGAAACTGAGGCAAACAGGATGAAGTGACTTGTCCAAGATCCAAAGTTAGTAAGTATCTGAGGCCAAATCTGAACTCAGAAAGATGAGTCTTCCTGACTCCAGGCTCCACACTACCTAGCTGCCCAGTTTTACAGATGTGGAAACCAAGACAGAGAAGTTAAGTGACCTGCCAAAGGCCACACAATTAGTGTGAATCTAAGGCAGGATTTGAACTCAGGTCTTCCTGACCACAAGTCCAGCAGGCTATCTACTGCAATAGATAGTAAATGTCTGAGGCCAGATTTGAACTCAGGAAGAAATTCAGGCCCATCTTGACAATACAACTGAGGCCTAAATAATTTCTCTTGATGAATCGATTCTTCTATTATTTCTTCTTTGTTAGGTTTAGCTTCCATCCAGACTGTAAACTTTTTCAAGGCATGAAGCATCTTCTATTTCTCTATCCACCATGAACATGGCTATTTATATAAAGGATGTTGTTCCCTGAATTCTTGCCTCCTTGTCCAGTTAATAGGATCACACCTCACCAAACTCCAACCCTGAGTTAATTTTCCCATCTACTTCCTTAGCCCCCATTCAAATGTCGGCTGAATAGAGTTGGAAGAAATTAAGAAATCATGCAGACTGGATCCAATTCAAATTTATATTAGCCATTCTCAGCTGGACCCTCATTGTAGCAAGGCAATCCTACTACCCCCTAATCAGTTCTGTAGCCCACTCTTCACAGAACTTGTTCCAGTCTTGCCTCCACTCCTGGAGTCTTTCAGGACCTCCCCCAGTTCCATCACCCAATCAACCATATTGGAAAGAAAAAATGAGGCTGTTCAGTAAGAGCTCCCTCTTCTCCCTTTCTCATCTCACATCCCTCAGACATCTTCCCCCACTATCTCTTCCTTCAACGCAGTCTTTAATGAAGAGGTGGCTTTTCTACTTGTCAAGAAAAAAGACTCTATATAGGATGTGATATTAGCTGGCATTTGTAGAATGAATAATGATTGTTAATAATAGCTGGAACTTACGGAGTGCATTAAGGTTTTGCAAAGTCCTTTATGAATATAATTTCATTCTAATTCTCACACAAACCCTGGGAGGTAGATGCTATTATTTTAAGATAAGAAAACTGAGACAGGCAGAGGTTAAATGATTTGCCCAGGGGCACAGAGCTAACTACAATCTGAGGCTGGATTCAACTTAAGTCTCCCTGACTCCAGGTCCAGCATTCTATTTACTACACCACCTGGCTGCCTATCACTGCTCTACAAACACCCTGAATGCCATCCCTTGCCACTTTTTCCAGCAAATTGCCCCCCACTAAATTCTCTCTCTCTGTCTCTGTCTATCTCTGTCTCTGTCTCTCTCTGTCTCTGTCTCTCTCTACCTCTGTCTCTGTCTTTCTCTCTGTCTCTCTCTATCTCTCTGTCTGTCTCTGTTTCTGTCTATCTCTGTCTCTCTGTCTCTGTCTCTCTTCCTCTCTCTCTGTCTCTCTGTGTCTCTCTCTCACTGTCTCTATCTCTCTCCATTTCTCTCTCTGTCTTT